>JAPTHN010000001.1:61402742-62705358 GCA_026936325.1 Platynereis dumerilii
GGGCCGTCTTCAAAATTCACACCAGACATAGAACAAATATGCCACATGGTAAAATATTTAGATTACTGAGACTGTCAGGCCATACCTTGCAAAATTATGTTGTAATTATCTTTAAATAATACCTCATAATATTACCGGTAATGGCTTCCCCATCGAGGAGTCTTCAGCAATAACACGGGTAACATCCGGGCTATACTTCGGACTTGTCGAAACCCCTTTTATTGACCAATGATAGGGAAATACACCAGAAAGTATATTGAGTTTTTGAAGACTGATCTACCTGCTCTTTCTTGATAAGCCACTTCTCCGCTATTGCTGTGTAGGCTTCGTTATCCCATGGTTGGTAAACATCTACACTGCAAGCCTTTCTCAGGAAAGCAGGAAACTGGTTCATGGTACTGAATGGATCATTACCTATCAAGGAACAGATACAGTATTAATATCAGAACAATTATCAGGTCTTTGCAACTTGATTTTCCATAATTTAGAAATTCTAAAACTTAGAGAAATCTGCGTTTCATTATACCATCATGTTTCACAAATGACCAATGAAAAGATGCTTCTAATTGATATGGCATCTTATTTCAGGTTACCAAAAATTTAAGAAATGGTGTGCAAAACTTAAACTTAAAATGTTTTACCTTTGCCCTTGAGACACACAACAACATGTAGGTTCTGCTGCACTCTCCTCAAGTATTTGACAAGGGCAGAGTCAACCTTATCCTGCCTGGTGATTTTAACCTGGCTTGAGGTCATTTTGGTTGCAATACTGAACAGATCTTCATCACTGTATAGATTGGCACAAGTTCCTGAAGTAGTCAATAAGATTTAAAGTTAGTCAAACATGTCAAAGGGTTTAGGATACCAGTTCTTAAGTAGGCAATTAAGCTTTTTTTTTATCATAACATTCAAAAATATCTTTGCTTATGGGGCTGTATTACCACCAATACAAATACATGCATTGTAAGCAAGTACACATACCTTGTTTCATGAAAGAATACACATCCTTCATAGCCTCATTCCCCAGACCATCTTTGACAAGCAAGACAACCTTCCTATTGACAAACGCTGCAGTTTTGCTGCATGCCCGCATCTGACTTCGGAGTAACTTCCGATTTTCTTCTTGGGAATCTGAAGACAAAACTTCAAACAGCTGAAAACCAAAAGCAACAATCACATTACACACTTCAATATGTTTACGGAATATGGATGTTGGCAAGCTATACATTTTTTGAGGGTCTTACCTTCATATTAGCCAAGTTGGAAGCAACTCTCACTAGAGTTGAACATCCTACAAACTGATCCAGGCCAACCAACACAGCATGGCCTCCTTCTCTTGTCTGAAATATTCGCAAAGGATATGGTCATAATGGCAGAATACAATCGAGACTTATGAGTCATGTACAATGTAGCTGAGCTATAGAAATGTACGAACAACTCAATATAACATAGTGCAAGTTTTGTGAAATGCTTTCTACCTTCCGGAACATTAGGCCACACACAATTGATCTTTAGTTTCTCGGATCCTCTCAAGGCACTTTTTCTAGGGTCGGTCGGTCGGTAGGACAAAAAAAAAGTGAAAATTTTTTTTTTATAATGCCAAAAAAATTTTTTTTTTTCATCAGCAGGAAATCTATTGTGTCGGCGGGTCCGCGAAGCTAAAGCTAAGAATCAATTATGTGTGGCCTTATTATTATAAACTGACTATTGACTAATAGCTGACTTTAGATCATTCAGAATCTGGATACATCATCCAAATTCCAAAAGACATAATTTCAAGTGTCTGACATCACATTGACCACTGACACATCAAGATGCAATAAGTCATGGCACTAACCAATACTCTTGTCAGCCTGGCAATATGTTGGACAGCATCCTTGAAGAAAACCAACTCTAATTTCTTCTCCTTATCTTGGTTGAATTTTTCCAAAGCCATTTCCAGGGAAATTGCATGCGTTGTCAGATTTCCTTCTTTGTATCCTGAATATTGAAAACGGTAATTAGTGTCAAATATCAATTAATGTGTCTATAATTGAAGTACAAAATAAAATCAAGTACATGTAACTTACCCTTCTCAATTCTGTTGGTTGTAGGATTGATACTGGATGACATAACATAACGGCTGAACATGATGTCCATGACCTTCTCTTCAGGATCCAATACCTTCCAAAAACATAATTATATCAACTTCAAGTGCAACATATACCAGATCTTAACACCGCTGTTTCTAACTTCACTAACGAGGCTAAAGACTCTGTGAAAAGCTCAGGTGGAACATTTGTACGTTTATATAAAACACATATCACAATGATATCACAAAATTACACTTACTTGCTCAAATTTCACCAGTGGTCCATAGTAGCGGTCCTTGTCTCTTTCTGATATGAGACCAACTTTAAAACTGACCCCTTTCTTCAACCCACGGACAGACTGGCGGGCAGTTGTCCGACCAGTGTCTGGTGGAGCTGAAAGATTTATAAATTCAGGTCAAAAGAATGAAAAGATGCCTCATGACTTCTGACTTATAGAGAAACAAGAGTTCTAACTTGCTGTACTTACTTGGTGGTTTGTCGTGAACTATGATTTTTTGCTTAAGTATATCTGAAAACAATAATAAAATTTGAGTGTAACAGCTAGATTCTAGGATACAATTTTAATTAGAAATAAAATCATAACCTACTTCTACATTGCTTAGAATAATATCTTTCTCGTGACTTTCTAAAAGGCAACTACAAAATGCTAAATAAAATTAATATAAATTCCAATGGGAGTCAAATATATTGCATCAATTTACCAGGTATTACAAGCACATCATCATCGGAGCTGTCGGAGGAGGATGGCTCTTCTGAACTGCTAGAACTTTCCTCCTCTTCCTCGGACGAAGAGAATTCATCTTCTTCTCTGTCTGTCGTGAGTTGAGTTTCTAGTCCAGTTAATAATTTAGATTCTCTGTTGCTTCTGCTTGTCCTAGTGCTCTTTGTGCTCTTAGTGCTCTTTCTGCTCTTGGTGCTCTTCCTTGTGCCACTTCTCGACCCTTTCTGGACTCCTGATTCACCTCTGTCTACATCATCTTGATAAATAAAATAAAATGATGCAAAAATGATTGGCTCCATTAAAATTACATTCTCGCTGTGGAAAAACCGAAACCAAGTCTAGTAGAATTCAGTAGATCAGTTAAGTTTCGAATATTTACCTTTCATGCCAGTGGAAATGCTAGGAGGACCAGGGGTAGCTGATGGAATCTCTGTCATTTCATCATTACCCTTGCCACTTTCAGATTGAGATTCCTGCTGGCTGACAACATTTTTCTTCAGGTCTTCATCTGGGGTTTTCTTGGCTGTTCCTGTCCTTGAGTCATCAGTCACAATCTGGTCGAACGTATTCTCCTGTGATAAACAATTGCAATGATGAAAAGCATCCAAAATTTAAATTGGTGTTGAAGCAAGAGTGTAAACTGCAAAAATCAAAGAAAGAAACATGTATGTGCTCCCTAATGACAACCAAAAGAAGATTAATTTCATAACATATGGCGGCATACCTTGGACACTGTCGGTACTTCCGGTGATTCTCCCTCTGCAGAACTTGGAGGCTCAGGGGATGGTTCACGGTCACAGCAGAAATGTTTCTTCAATACCTCTTTTGCAATGTTTTCAAACTGAGCCAATTCTGAAAGAATCAAATCTCAAGGCAACTGGGACGCACAAGTCTGAATAAAATTTGTGGAATATCACATCATAGAATACTTCTCATTCTCAAGCAAGCACTTGACAACGGATGCCAAAGATTGAAGGCTGTCCAGTCAAATTGGGATAAAGTTAGAAGTATAAAGAATTACTTAGAATAGGTAAAAGTGAGAATCTCTCAAATACCTACCTTCAGGAGCGCTCAGTCTATCAGCAAACACTCTGCAGGATTCATTAAGCCACAATCTGATCACTGTTCGCATCATCGGAGGCAGATCAGGCATGCCATCAATTTTGGGACCTGCGAAACATATTAAAATGATGCATAAATAATCATCACTATACAGATTAGTCTGTAATCAGATTTGTCTGTAACATATTTCTTTGATCTTACTTCTGTGTTTGTTGGGCTTGATCTTGATGCGAGGAGACAACAGCAATATCCCCTCAAACAAGTGAGACAAATCATGCAGTGAAAAGGCATAGTGGGCCTTCTGAGGTGTAGCTGGAAAGTGTCGTTTCACAGACTGTAACAGGTCTACAGATCCTCTAATGATGGCCTGAAATATGAAAGATTAATTTAAGTTGGATGGAGCAATCCTCTATGCAGATGGCATATTCACGGGGAGATCTCGACAGATGAAATGCATAAGAGAGGACACCCATAACATTTTGCACTTGCTTTGCATCTACATTACACAATGGTACAGAAGCATTACACAATCATGTTGACCTACCTTTGTCAGTTGGTAGTGGTGATCAAGAGCATTTGTGGGAAACTCTTCCAACCAATTTTGGATGATTTTGTTGTAAATGGTGCCAATGTCTTGGTCTGATGGACTGAACATGTTGAACGTTGTGAAGAGGTGTGACAGTCTGCTGGTGATTGCTGAAAATGCACACATATTTTCAAAGCAATTTTTCCCAGGCACAATTCCACCACAGCACAAAATTTGTTCCTTTAACATAGAATGTTTACAAAGTATGCAAGAAATCACTACCCCATGACCCAAAGTTAGCTAAAAGTTAGCTATAATCAATCAAATCCCACTTGAATTTCAAAGCTCACCATTTTTGCCAGGTACAGTCGCAGCAGCAATGAAATTGACTCCTTTGACCGATGTGTGCTCATCTTTTTCATCATTGAAGAGTGTTTTAGTTGTAAGCATCTCCCTCAGAAGTTCCAAACTAGGCTGGACACCTATGTGGACAAAATATTCTATAAAGCTGTGATGAAAACTATGGAAATATAGAAAACTAGTAATGCCCATTTAGGCACATGTTTAGGGGGATGAAGACCCCCCCCCCCAAACAAACAATAATGGCAGATGCAAATGTGGAATCTATCTGGTACGTCGAATGTGAGCAATGTGCACATTGATGAAACAGGCGGATTGGTTTTGTCGTAATTGTTGACCTCTTAGCTGTCGTAGTGAACCTTGCATGGGCGAGGGTTGAAGAGTATTGAAATATTACTTATAGACATAGCCATTGAGGGGAATTTTTAGGGGGAATGGAGGGCCCCCCCCCCTCCTGACCCCCCATTATATGTGAAAATGAAGAGGTAGATTGCCAGTGATGGCAGTGGAAATATGGACAGGGAAATGATGAAAATCTTTAAAATGAGGGTAAGATGACGAAGATGCGATGAGTAGAAGTGGGTCAGCCAGTGTGCAGGCATGGAAAGCAGGTGACACTGGAGTGTGTAGATAGTTTTTGCGGGAAGAGAGACTGTGGCGCCAGCCTCTGGCGTGAGCAGTCAGTGAACTACAATGGAGATTCATGCGCCCCTGGGGAAGAAAAACAGTAGAGGCAGGAAACGCAAATAAGGGAGCTGTTTCACTGTTATTTGCTGTTATCTTAAGGACAGGATAGATCAATAAGGATAGGTGGATAGTTTAGGTGAGTAGCATCGCTAGGGGAGGAGTTTTTAGCTGTTGCAGGTGTGAGCATGTCACCCATGATTTTTGTATCTTATACCCGGGAGGGAAGGGATTTAGAAGTAGGCTGCAATATGAGGACTTTGGAGGTATGACATTATGTATCTCAACTGTTGTCAAATGATAAGTACACACTATTATTTGTAGCAAATGCTGTAAATGCATTCATTAACAGTTTTACCATCACTAATCATAGTAATCAACAGTTTGTTAGTTTTTCACATAATGAAATCCCCAGTAAGTTCAGTACTTCACCTGACACATTTCTTGATGGAGATTCACTGAGGTCGTCAATGAAGAAAAGACTGTGATTATCAGAATGATGGGCTCCGGGCATCACAGCATTTTTAGCATTTTGTTCGTTTTGGAATTCAATTTTCTTGGTGATCAGAGTTTGCAATTCATGTGTATGATAACCAGGACCCATTGAAAACTTGATGAACGGATGTCGAGATTGCGTTACGTTCTGGAAACAAAAAATAAATTGAGATGTTTTGTGTCATATTCAATCATATCATGAATAAAGGAAAAACACTATTATTTTACAGAACAAAAATATATGGGATTATTTGCATATCAATGGTATGGCAAGGCATATAAACAACATTCAGGAAAAAATATATCATCCTATGATATTGCATCCATGCAATAAAAATAAACCAGATTGATATCACTTCAGAAAATAAACAAGTTTTCACTTGCCTCAATCAAAGAAGTCTTCCCAACCCCAGGGGCTCCAGTAATCAACACAGGGTGAT
This sequence comes from Platynereis dumerilii, assembly GCA_026936325.1. Classification (NCBI taxonomy): domain Eukaryota; kingdom Metazoa; phylum Annelida; class Polychaeta; order Phyllodocida; family Nereididae; genus Platynereis; species Platynereis dumerilii. The sequence continues at coordinate 61,409,124 of JAPTHN010000001.1, forward strand.
GAGTGGAGACCATCAAATCTATCAAGAAGTTGTACCTCTCAATCTGGTGAAACAAAGGAAACACAATTGAAATTTCACATAGATCTATAATACATGATGTATTAAGCCTTCTCAATGCATGTTCTAAAACTGAGATGAGGAAATTTGACATAATATTATGCAACACAAACTTTTACTGGACAAAGATTAGAATGCAATCGATTCAGAATGTGGAAGTATGTCAGTTTCTTAACTTTCCACATATCCACTAAATACAAGCGGGACAGTTAATGCTAAGACTATACCTAATACCACAATAATTTAATAGGGACTTTGAGATGATTTCAAAGTGACTAAGGAAAATAATTTTACCTCAGGAGTATTGTTGTAATGGCCCATCAGAGGCCTTGGTCTCTCTAAGGGCCTGTCACTCCAGACCTGCCATTTTCCTTGCTTGACATCCACCACTAAGTCATAGACTGATTTGGTAGCAGGCAGTCGAACAGGTTGAGCGGCATGAGATAATGTGTCTCGGGCAAACTCATCAAATTTACTTCGGCAACTACAAAAGGAAAGAAAGTCACTGTAATAAGTAAAGTCCATCAGCTGCATTTCATCAAAATTTTGATAAAATTAAACTGAGTGTAGGTTTCTCTCAGACCTATTCTTAATATAGAAGTCTTTAGATGCTAGAAAACATATCAAATTGTGGATTGTTGTAAATTTGTAACTGGCTGCAGGTATGTGCTCATATGACTGCAAAATAAGCCTCATCTTCACCCGTTTATAAAAAATCACTGCAGATCTATCAACTTTCACACATAGGTCTATGTCTTTTGCTCTATATGTTTGCTATCTTCTTCAGCTTACCTGTCATGTAGATTTCCTCCAAAACTCCAAATGTAAGAGAATGCAAAGAGGCACTTGATTGCTTGCATGTAGTTGGGCACAAAGTCCTCCACCCCAGAAACAGTCTTTGGGGTAAATCGGACAGATGACAACTTGCTGGCCGCCCGAGAGGTTGGGGTCCTTTGTGCTGGTGACTTCTTATCTACAGAAGAATGTATGATATTTGTGAGAGAAAAATTATTTGCAGTCAGTCAGAGTTACAGACTTTCATTCCGTGATTAGATATAGACCCCAATATCGGCAAACACGCCAAGGGAAATAACATCAACAGAAGGAGAATAACTTGACATTTGAGCGAGATAGTGCATCAAAAGTAGCGGCCTCGAGAAAAAAATGGCCTGACAGGGAGAATACAAGGGTCAATACAAAACAATCCATGTAACTTAACAGACAAATTTAAGATATATATACACATTGAACATGCAATGACTGATCAATGATTTTCTACTCACTTTTCATTTCCATGGCATAAACCTTTTCAAGGTCTTCTCTCAAGAAATGTTTGTCCAAGAAGGCTGACAAGATGTTAAGAAAGGATGTCACTTCGACAACTCCTGTTGCAGCTTGATTCTGCCATTGACTCTCAGAGTCTAATCCGAAGAGCAGAGCCGTTGAACATTCATTTTTGAGGAAGTCCAAAGTTTTAGGAAAGACAGCGTTGGCTAAAGAGGTCAAAACTTGCCACCTGAAAGAACCAAAAAATTAGTCTTGAAATAATTTCATGTGAACAATTGAATTCTTGGTGGAAATTACACCCCTCACCAGCTCGACAATTTTTATGGGAAGACAAATTTGTCCACCTAAAATCTTAAAATTGTCCTGATGCTTAAAGCTTTTGGTTAACTTTTAAAAATATCCTTTAGGCCAAAAAACAAACACATGAAAATAATTAAGTTTCTTCCACAACTAAAACAAAACCCTAAAAAGCCAGTAAATCTCTCAAATAAGAAAACTGCTGCTTTTACAAATTAATATATAAACTTTTATTAGACAAACTGGATATCAAAAGAGATACATGTGTCATCAAAATTATAGAAAAACAAAATCAAAATCAATGTCTACACTAACCTACAGACTACAGAGAGTTAAAATGCAATTAAGTATATAAAATTTTACAATACTGGTCCCAGTTCTAGTGGTTACATCTAGAATACATAACATAAAATGGTAAATTTCTGATACTTTAAAATGAGTCCCAATTCAGAGAGTCAATATCAAATTACAGATGTCATTTCAGTCAATCTAATTAGTATCATTCATAGTCATACATAAAAATAAAATACAAACGCTACAAACAATTTAATGTATTCTGTAAACATGCCCTACATACACATATATATAGCATTCAGACAGTTACAATATAAAATAAAATATAAAATAATAAAAGGCATTTATATAGTTAATTCACAAGTTCATTCAACAAAATCTCTTTAGCAAATAGTCCAAAGTCAAGGTTCGGAAATTTCTACTCAACATGTAGGGAGGCACAGCAACACACCTTAAATATGTAAAATATACACTTTAAATTTTGAATCATTAATTTCTTAGCTACACTTACATTACTCTATTAAGGTAACGACCTATCGCCTGTATTATCTCCGGTCTTTTATCTGACATCAGTGCAATAAATTGTTCACTTTTATCGAGACTACTTAGGTTGGGCATAAGGAAACTAACGCTGTCAAGAAGCTCTACTCTAGGGATATTGTTATGAGTACAAATTAAGAGACAGTGAATCTCGTCTTCTATACTGTCAGTATTACATTTCTCACACTTTCTCTGTTCTGTTGGAATTTTGGGTTTGTTATGTCTACCTGTTTCAATTTATAGATTATGAGAGCTTACTCTGAATCTGGCAATGTTGCTGTATGTTTTCTTTGAGAGGTTTAGATTCAGATACGGTTCTAGACAGTAACTTGTCTTGAAAATTGTATATGTGCGCAGTTTGGGAAATTTATCTGAGTTATTAATTTCATTCAAAATTCTGGACTGTTCCTCTGAATATAGTTTAAGTTTGATTTCCTTTATAATCTTGCAAGGCTCTTTGGTTAGCCAGGCAATGTTAGCATTTGTCATTATTTTTGCTATCTTGCTGTACCAGTTGTTCTGACCAGCATTGTGATTATTTATCTGTATATTTAGGCATTTATGTAAGATATCATCACTTGGTAGATTTTTAACTTTAGCCCAATAGCTTACTCCAATTATCTGTTGCCTTATCTTTAGAGGAAATCTTCCTGTTTCTGCATAAACAGCTAGTGTTGGCGTCTGCCGTCTCACATTGAGAACATGTTTAAGAAAGCTAATTTGTATCTTCTCAATTTGGGGGATTTCTGCCACGCCAGACCAAAAGGCGCTGTTATATTCAAGGATTGGAAGTACATAACTATCAAACATTTTTAGGGCGAGTGACGGGGATATGTGACCCAGAGAGGGTTTCATGTGCCCATATAATGTAAAAAGTGCCTTCTGGGCTTGTGTTGCTATGTAATCTGCCATCTTTTTATGAATGTTTCTTTGATTACAAATGGTATGTCCTAAGTATTTAAATATTTCAACATTTTCAATTAGCTCACTGTTAATATGCACATAGTATTATTGTATCACTTCAAAATGTTACAAAACACTACACCACATACCCAGCAGTGTTTATAGCCCACTTTTGACGAGCTGTCTCGCCCCATCCTTCCCAGAGGCATTTCCAAGTGACCGTGTCTGCCTCACAACTGACCAAAGAGCAATGGGTTAAGGAAGAGGGAGATGCATGACGCAGATCAGAGGTCTCGAATATCAACCAAGTTTGGTCTGAAAGAAAAAGAATGAACATGTCTAAAATGTGCTCCTGAACATAACATTGAATTGTCACAGCAGAAAAAAAACAACATCATATTCAAAAGAATATATTCTGCAGAGAGGGTTATGCTGATAACCTTGCACCTGGATAGTCAAAGTAAAAACATAGTATCAATATTTCACAATTAACCTACCATTGAGCTTGACATGCCCCCCGTTGGCCATGGATAAAGTGCCACTGCTGTCCAATGTGGTATTCAGCGAGGACATCCACTCCTCGCATATCTTCCCATCAAAAACGATCCATTTGTTGAGAACGCTCGGAGAATCCACTTTCTTGGTTTTATCAGCAGACTTCTTTGGACTGGATGGTCGTTGTGCAGGTTTCGTAATGTCACTGTCAATGATTTTCTCAACCAAACCTTTCTTCCAAATTCCGTTTTGGTATTCTCCATAGAGCTGAAGTGTAAAATATGACGCTGCTTTCAATTACAGAAGGCCAGGTACCTAGCTCAGTAGTAAACTAAAACAGGATGGGCCACTAACATCTGGGCAACCGTGTCGGACAGATTTTGTGTTTGTCACTCTGCTTCATCAGTCGTTACCATAATCAATACCTATTTCAAAAGTCATCTCAGTGCAAAAATACAGGATATTAAGCCCTACCACCCTCCTACACACCCTTGATAAAAATACAGTGGTGAAGCGTAAAATTTTTATAAAATTATTCAGAGAATTATTGTCAAACCAAAATACTGGATAATGTAAAATATTTTTTTCTACCTTGTCTTTTTTCTATTGAAAATAAATAAGTCTGAGTCCGCACATTTCAAAAATATTTTCCAAAACTTGTGGGTTGGCAAAGCCTAAATATTATATGTCACATACCTGTTGATGACTGTAGACATTTGGAAAGACAGTATGGAGAAGAACTTTTGGATAGACTTTGTCAGGGTCATTTTCCTCCACTATGACACTTGCAAAGGTCCCTGCAGCTTTAGCTAGCATGTTAGACATGTTGGACAACTTCTTCCATTTCTTGGTGGCATCCTTGGCTGTTTCTCGCATGTTTTTGTCTTTCAGGATCTGGAAAAATTGAAAAGTCATTGAGAGCATTACAAATTTTCAGACGCTCACTTTAAATTGCTTAGGGCTACAAAAAAATGTCTTACTGCCAACGGAAAATGTGTAATGGTTTTAATGTTATCGATATTTCTACATTTTCTGAAGCAAATCTCCATTACACTCATAATAAAGGCTTCATTTTGACAATACAAACCAATGAACATTATATGTTCTCGAGATATAACATGCAGTGTTGATCAATATATTTTCAGCTTTGAACAGCAAAATCATAAAATGCCACCTCACCTTGAGCTTCTGACCATACATAGAAGTCAGGCTCCTTTCTGGATTCAAATCTTGATCTCCAAAGTCATCTTTCACGCCAGAACTGAGCAGATTTAAGGCATTTGCCAAAATTCTGCAGCAGGTCGATTTGCCAGATGCTGTTGGTCCTGTCAGAATTACGCCTTTTCCAGACTCCAAGCCAGAGTAGAGGAGTAGTGTCTGGATTAATAAAAGATAGATGAACTTCGTTGGATGATAAAGCACAAAGATAATGTCCAAATAATACCTATGAAATAGTATGAATATCGGGGTCCAGGACTACACCAAAAACATGCAAAATACTAATTCAGATTTATAGAAAATCAAAATAAATTTCTTTCAAATCAATTGACATTCTATTGAGCCTACCTTATCAACCATATCCTGTGAAACCTGGAGATGTTCCTGTTTCAACTGCTCCTCCACTGCTGTGACAAGCTCTTTGGAGTATCCTAGACTAGCGGATTTTGGTCTTGAGCTTTGAGGAAAGACATCTCGTACAGCGTTCTTCAGTGCATTCGTTTCTTGGCTGTTGGTCATCCTCGGCACCAGACATTCGGAAATGGCTTTGACAAGACACGTTTCTTCAGGTGACATCACATTATAATCCTTCTTCTTCTCTGCAGTGGCTGGAATAATACATAAGTGATATATCAGTGAAGTGCAAAGATATTATTTGATGAATTTCTTGTTTCTCATAGCTGAGTGATTGATGAGATGAAAGCTTTTACCAACTAGGCCAATTACTTGCCTTATCATGTTTAGTGACAAAAACAGAGCAAAAAAATTATACATTACTTACAGTTTGGTCTTGATGTAGCATGTTTCCTCTCTTTCACTCTATGCCCATGCAACATCTTGGTAGCAACAGACACCACAGTCATCATTGTTTTGAGGCCTAACTCATACATTGGAAGTTGAGGAAGCTAAAAAACAAGCAAATGATTTTACAACCTCATAAAAAATATTAAAAGTTTCAGAGTAAAGATCAGGGAATATACACTGTATTTGCAACACAAATTTAAAAGGATTATCATCAACTATCAATTAATTTTTCAAATGTTTTGGAAGTACCAAAACAAAACTTGCCTGAAGGGACATATTCTGGAAGAACATAGCAAGTTTCTTTGCCCACATTTGGTGGTTGTTGAAACCTTCACAGAGAAGTCTCATTTCCAGTAAGACCTTGGCATCTGGCACTGAGAGGGCACATTGTCTTAACTGCATCTAAAAGGAGACAAAAAGTGGAAGAGAGAAAGAAAAAGAAACATCAGAAAACTAAATGAACCAGAAAATAATGTGCAAATTGTTCATTTCAGTCTCACCAAGCCAACAAATCAGGAACTTACTTGCGGACCATAAGGAATTGGTTTTATCGTTTTCACATTACCTTAGTGTTTTGGGGAATATCAGCAGGTTTTCCATTGGTCGTAAGACTCATGAAGCATCCATAATTAGCATTGACTGAAACTAGATTTCCATTGAATAAGATGTTACCCAAAGATCGAGTTGTCCAACTGAGTATGTCTGGGAGATTTGATATTTCATTGTTGTCATCCTCTGTAGACAAAAAAGATGAGATTTGTTACAAATTAAACCATTGATCATAATCGTAGAGATGAAGGATGCTTGTCGCAAGTACGGTTTTAAATCCAGCATTTTTATACCCCAAAGCAACATGGGAATGAAGGACATGGGAATGAAGGACAGCAGCACCAGTGTTCAAACATCATGTGATTAATGACATTCAATTAGTGATCACAGCAGTTTTGATAAGCACACAGTTCCAGTCATTTACAGAACTTTGTAAACCAGAAGTATATGTACGTGGCTGTGACATTCAATAATCAAATTCTAGTGATACAGAGGCATTATGAATCACATCATGTCAATGAGCAATCAGTTCCCGTAAGCTGACTGAGTACTAATTTCCATACATTACTAAGTTGCGTACATTGAGCAAGTACTAATTTTCAAGACCCACCAGATATTAATGGCAGGTTACTCTTGGCTGTGTAGTGATCTACTTCTTTGAAGTTTGTCTCTTTGTTGAGTGAATGGCGCCTGGAAGATCTGAGTGCAGTTTGTTGGGAAGTAGAGACCGAGTGCAGTGTTACAATTGTGTTCCTTCTTCCTCCGCCTTTTTTCGGGCTCTACAGCAAGCAAAATAAATCATCAAGCTTTCCATAAAAGATTACAGCCAGAGAAGGCAAAGTGACTACATTTAGTTGTTCGAGGACATCAATAATGTGACTGCAGGTCCTATCTTTTACTTCGAAATGAATGGTCAATATGTCATTGGGAAGCATGTGACCTCGCTGGTGAGTGGTATATGTGTCATTCACTGACTGCATGGTGTGGATAACATAGTCCAACTGATACATGAAAAGTTTAGAGACATGACTCTGAAGGGGCATTTTAGAGTATTTAGGTAATTATTTTGTATTTCTAAGGCTGTCAGAAAGGGAACATTCAATGAATGTTTCCAATGCATGAAATTCAGTTAGTAGCTATCTGAAAGAGTGTGGCGGTAAACTGTAGCTATCCTCACCATTTGACTGTCTGTCTTGTACTGTGTCTTCTGAGCTGAAGCAAGAGTCCTTACAGAGTTTGTCAAGTACTGCAGCTGTTGGCCAATCACAGAACTAAGACCATAGGGAAGTTTGTCAAAGTTGTTCCACAGGACCCAGCAACCAGACTGCACCATTCCAACCAGTGCCCTTGTCATCCATTCTATGGTGAAGTCTTCATTGCAATTGTAAATCGTCAAGTGTTTTCCCAGAGCCTGAAATCATTTAAACATGATATTGTATGAAATGCTTTGAACTCCAGAAATAGTTTGGTCATTCTCGGCACATCTACCAATTTATTCCATTACTAAAATTTTGTGAAAATAAAAATTTGACCTGTAGGCAATTGCTACTCTTTAATAATAAGTTCCTGAAACTTCACAATATTCATAATAATTGTAAAGGATTGATTGTTACACAGACAACTAGCAAGTCATGGCAAGGATAAGTCACCCACATTGGTCAGAGTGGTCAGTTGAATTCTAATATCTTTCTGAGGAGTCGTTTAGAACTGTAAATTAACAAAAATTAAGAACATACCTGAGCTAGATCTGCTACAATAGCAGTTTTTCCAGATCCAGAAGGTCCGACAAGAGTACCACATTGAAATCCACTTAATGCTTGGGTGAGGGTAATGCATGCTCTTTCAGTTACATGCGTCACAATCAAGCGGTTGGTAGGTCCAATATACTCGTAATCATAACTGAATCTGCTCATCAGCTGAGAAACTTCACATTTGCCAAATTTGTAAGTGTGACTTATGCTAGTCTTGCTCTTTGTCAGTTGAGAATCCTTTCCCAAAGCCATATCTGTGTTGCAAAGAAAAATACCAAATGTATAAGAGTTTCAAAATTGAACAGTTGCAGTAACATAAGATGAAATACGACAGAAAAAGAACTGTTAGATCCAGTAATTGATCAATTCTACCTGAGTTATCAAAATAACTCGTCATACCAGACCAGATCTCAGGATGTGTCAAAATTCATAATGGAATATAGCACATGATTCATAGACGAGAAAAAGAAAACATTGCATACCATCAGTAGACCTATCAGCAGTTTCATTGGGTGATTCAGCGATGGTAGTTGTGGCCTGAAGAACCCTATCGATGTCCATTTGATAACGCAAAGTCTTGATCCAACCGAAGCTCTTTGGATTGATGGTTTCATCCTGAAGTAGTCCTGTGGGGGGATATAGAATTGGAAAAAATACTTCAAAATAATTAAAAGTTGCCCGCATAATTATACATATTATACATTACATTTACAATTCATAATGTGTGACATTTTCTAACTTCTCATGACATCTGGAATTTCAATTGGAAAAGATTTCCTCATAGCAAGACTGAGAAACCAGCAAGAGCTCTTCACTAGTTCAGGAGAATTTGCATTGCAATGATATTACGGATTATTAACGTACCTTCCAAAATGTCCCTCTGGTAAGAGGTCTGGCTGACAAGGTTGCCCAGCAGAACGTGGAGTCTCCCTCTTGTGTCTGACCCCTGATCATTCTCTATGTTTTCTTTCAGGACACTAGTATACTGCTTCAGTTTAGCTGACTGCTCATCTCTACGTAAATGTTAAGAAGGAAAAATTTTCTCATTTATATCATTTTGCAGGTTAGTTGTTGAGTGTAGATTCTAGATATCCAGATTAAAATTGTGATGAATTTACCTACAGGAGATTTGATTGATTTTTGTCAAATATTTAGCATCATCTTCATTAATTGTCCATGTATTAAGACCAATTATGTTTTAAATGGCCAAATAGTTCAACAAAAATATACGTGTATATATCCATAATTATTGAAAACCAAAGTTTAAAGAACAAACGAAGGGGGTATAATGGAAAGCTTGTACGAGTTCATTTTAATAGCCGCTCACAATACAGCCATGGAAGAAACGGCAGAATTACCTGATTGTTAGTACATTTTGCTTATTTCTTCTGTCAAGAGCCTTTGAAACACTTCTCTCAAAAAGCACAGCTTCCGAAATCAGAACGCATTGAGACGGGAAGTGGAGCAGCCAATGAGCATATTTCGCTTTAATCTCCTTGGCGAGGTCTTCTTCTGCTTTGCTTTTCAAGTTTCCTTCGCATTGAAGCAGCTCCTCCAAAATTTTGACAAATTCTTGGGGACCTACGAAAAATATTAAGGAGCAATTGAATCAAGAGGTCAAAAGGAATCAAGGATTGGTCACGAAACATAAATTAAGATTCATCATCATGGAAAAGCAAAAAAACTTCGATAATATCTTGTGAAAGGTGTTGTTTTTTTCAAGACCAAATTAGTTATTAATGTAATTTTATATATGGAGTCACGGAGGAAAGGTTTACTATGAAATTAAACCATGCACTTCAATATGTTCATCTAAAACCAGTTTGTGAAGAATCTCTTCATGTATAAAAGGTTTTACCATCCAGCCTGGCTTCCACACAAGCTTGCAATGATTTCTGCATTGTCGTTTTCATGTGAACCTCAAGTTGTGAGAACCACTTGCAAGTGTCAAGTGAGAAGGGAAGAGGTGTGCTAAGAGGGACGACTTCTCCAAGACCACTCTGCATTGTAGATACTTGAAGGCGATGAGCTGCAACAAAACATAAAAGTTATGAAATGGATCTGTTTACTTTTCAATCGGGGATCCCGAAAACCAATTATTATGTCACAAAAAACTTTTTTACTGTCTGACATTTCTGCCTTCTGTTTGAGGGACTATCTTCCTTCCAAAACAACCTATACTTAAAACTTCTTTTCATCAATGCTGACAGTCAACTACCAAACTTGTGGGAGACCTAAATAACTTGTTTTAACAAAATATCTATGAACCTCATGATTATGATCATTCAACTTTTAGCTGGATAAAAATTGCTTACCAGGAAAGCTTTCAACTACACTGTAGTCTTGTTCACTCTGGATGTGATGCCTAAAGGTGTCGTTTGGCATCACCAGGACTGTTGTTTAATGTTGTTGAGTTGGAGGCAAGAAGTGGCGTCCATTGTCACGATTTAACGATGCTCTATGAAGTCTGATGTGGATTGCTTCTTTCACGCCACGTTCAAACCATCTAGGTTCCACTGCAAGCACCTTTGTGTTGGTGATGTTAACACTATGATCCGGATGGTCTTGGTGTATGTGTTTCGACACTTCTGACGTTGTACTGCTTGGCCGTTGATGTTCCTGGAATCGTGCCTTTAGTGACCTCTCTGTTTCCCCAATGTAACTTGCTGGGCATGCCTCACAAGAGATGTGGTATACGGGTCCCACTATTCTCTCTTTATCTACCTTGTCCTTTGGATGTACTAGTAGTTGGCGTAATGTGTTTGCTGGTTTAAAATAGGTGGGGATATGATGTTGTTTGAAGGCTCGTCTTAATTGTTCAGATATCCCTCTTATGTATGGGATGACCACTGGATGTTTCTTCTTAGTTGTCGGTTGTGCAGATGATTCTTGCTGAGTAGCAGGTGACGGATTGTTCTTCTGATTAATTAACCATGTAGGGTAACCATTGACTCCCAACACCCGTTTAATGTGCTCCTTTTCCTTGATTCTTTCCTCCTCCTTGTTCACAATGCAATCCGCCCGGTTCATAAGAGTCCGTATCACACCCCTCTTGTGTTCAATTGGGTGATTACTGCCAAAGTTGAGATATTGGTCAGTATGGGTTCCTTTACGGTATACTCTGGTTGTGATGTTGCCTTGTTCATCCGCCATTACCAGACAGTCAACAACATTAAACAACAGTCCTGGTGATGCCAAACGACACCTTTAGGCATCACATCCAGAGTGAACAAGACTACAGTGTAGTTGAAAGCTTTCTTGGTAAGCAATTTTTATCCAGCTAAAAGTTGAATGATCATACTTATACCATACACTGGATAGATGAATTTACATAATACTACCCTCATGATTATGATAAGCCCAGACGAGTAAATTCTGTAACTCACCAAACAAGGAGTAGTCCAGGGATGTTCCTGTGCCGTCAACATCTTTTGGAAGAGCAAAAGTCAAGCTTGAAATTCCCCTGAAGCATTTCTTCACGTGGGGAATTAGAGCAGTGGGATTTCTGGAGACTGACAGCAAAGCAGCAGTTTCCGACTCGCTGAGAAAGTAGAGCCTTGGAAATTTAGTCCTGAATTCATTAATGGACTCGCTCAGAGCATTCAGAATTATTTCCTGGAAAAATAAATAAATGAATATAATATAGAAAAACATTATGTCATTAAATTCTACAGAAATCTGGTGTTTTCTTGTAACATTACGCTTCTGCTATAATGAATGCAAGCGTACTTCTGCTTTAAAAACAGAGCTATAACCAATGTTATGAAACAAAACAAAAAGATATTGCACACCTCAGCCTGCAGAATTTCCAGAAGATAGTCTTTCAATCTGGCTCCCTGCAGTTGACGAAACCCTTGGCTTCCTCTCTGCTTCGTTAGGATGGAAGTTACTTTGGGGTCATGGAGGACCACAAGCATGAAACTCTGTGAACAGCAAAAACAAAATATCAGAAAAATTTTAAAACAAAAATAAGAATCATTTACAATGCAATGCAGAGAAATGACTAAGTTTTTTTAGATATCTACACACAATGGGATAAGAGATTGCCTTACTCTGTATTTCTCATGGACGTCCTCATACTTGTTGCCAAGGTGTTCATACTTCTTGTAAAATTCCTTGTTGTCAAAAGCTTTGAGTAAGTAGAGCCACTGAAAAAATTGTATTAAAGCATGTATCAAACAATTATTGACTTTAAGGGGAGGTATGGGTGAGAAGGGCACTTTTCTGCAATTTTAAGTTTAATGAACAAAGTTTGGTATAAAAAGTTAGGTTTTAGTTAAATTAGATGATTTCAGGTCATTTTGCATTGTTATGATGAATGGTTGCCATGGTAACCAGTTTAAAAGACGAAAAAAGGCTGATTTTTACTGCTCACGGGATGTGAAATTTCTGAAGTTACAGACATGATAGAAAAATTTTGAAAAAATTTACAAATGAAGACAGAGAAGACGCAGAGAATTACAGAGCGGATTTTTGATATTTCTTTTCATAGTGTCAGAAATTAGGGTAAAGTAGTCAAAAGTCATTTTTATTGAAAAATTTCTCGTTTCTGTTGGTACGATGTCATATAATTTTGCAACGAAAAAAAATTTTAAAAATCTGGTCTGTAATTTCCAAGTCAATTTTTCGAGGATTCCGATGATGTATCCCACAGGTTCCTACGACAAACGGTTGTCAAGATTTTTCACATCCCGTAGAGGGTAAAAGTTGATTTTCACATGATGCGGAAAATGGCAAAAACGTGACATTAACGTCATTTTAGGCAATTGACCACTAGATAAAATATTTGTGGCTATTTCTTAAAATCTAATGAAGCTACAAGTACAAAATTTTGCAACGATTTAGTTATCATTGTTATGTTTCACCACAGTAAATTCCATGTTGCCATGGTAACTACTTTTTTGTGTGGACATCTTTGAAGTGACACAACGCCACTATTTACTCACTAAAATTTGGCGATAATTTGGTAATTTGACATGGCTTTAAGTGATGATAGAGACATATTTTAATATAATTGAAGCTTGGACTGGCTGCCTGAGTTGGTGTTGGTCAAAGATGTGCCATAAACTGAATATGTGAAGCTTACATATTTTTGGGGAATTTCTCACCCATACCTCCCCTTAATAGTACTTCTTGTCAGCTTGTATCCATTGACTAGAATAACAAGTACTATCAACATAAAATCAATCAATCAATCAATCAGACATCATTGTAATCTGAAACAGAATCATCAAACTGCTAAAGTTATAGCTACATGGAGGTATTGGTCACTCACATTAGTCTGAACAGTTTTCCAAATTTGCAAGATCTGCTCAGCCTCTTCCAAAGCACTTCCCCATTTTTCAGCTTCAGCTCGATGCCCGGACAGATATTGCGATGACAGAATTTGGTGAAGAACCATCTGGCCATCCTGCAAGCAGACCAAAACACAAAAAAAATGTCAAATATATTTCATTTTATCTGTTCCTGGTGCAGAACTTCAGAAACAAACTATACAGTATATCTGTTCTATTTAACAGGCCATTGCTAGAGATGGGAGTTATGAGATGGTAAGACATTATATCCAAACTCATCGCATCAGTTTTTGAAGTCCACCAGAACACAAAAGCATAATCTCAAGTATCTTACCTCAATGAGATACAACATCTGAGGTATCTCAATCACCACATACAGGTCATTCACGCTGGCCCTGAGTTTCGGTTCAGCAGGAGTAAAAGCCCTTTCTTGGCGATACTTCAACAACCCTGATGACTTGCGGGGTTCTTTGGCTTCAGCTGTAATTACAAATGCATAAAATCTCTAGCAGCAAAAAAAAAGTAAAGGTTAATAGGAATGTGAAATATTGTCAAGTGTGTCCACTGTGCATCGTGGGAGGTGGGTATTATATTTAGCATAAATAATTGAATTGATGGAAAGATCAAAGTTTGTGACAGAATGCCACAATCAACTACATGCACAGTACATCTCATGTTCACCACCAACTTTAAATTTTAAACAGGTTCTGTATTCAAAAGAAAATGCAAGACAAACTTGTGGAGAAAACTTTACTAGTGCAAACATTTCCTAGACACAGCAAATTGATTTTTGTCAATGGCTCACAAATATAAGGAAGTAACATATCACAGATCTTACTGTTGTAAATGCTCTCTGGGATATGTTTAGCCAGCTTGAAACTCTTGTCATCCCAAGTCTTAGAGAGTTTCGCCAGTTCCTCCTCTATCATGTTCTCATTCTGGGCAGTTCTGAATATCCTCTGGATGTTCTGTGAATGGGCATGCAGATTATACGACATCAGCTCTCCAACTGTGAATTCTTGTTTGCTGTCGTAATGCTCTCCCATTTCTGCAAAGATCCGCTTCAAATGTCTGTCCTGTAATAAAATAAAATTTCATAAAAGCATGTCGCAAAGGCTAAACTGTCCTATTTTGTCTGACTCTGACACGTTTTTAAAAGGTACCCACAGTCCCACACTCAGGAGCATCAGCTTTGTTTTTTAAGTGGTGGGACAAATTGGGCCGAAGCCTTTACAGAATGGTGTTCTGGGGAATCTTCAAAATTTTCCCCCAAATAATACCCATCTTTAGCCATCTACACAGACACCGCACTGCAAAAAATACAGCATACAATTGTAACAATCTTTTGCTAACATTGGGTGATAAAATGAGACAATTATCCCAATGATGATCGAAATTTATAAAGATCCTAAAAAAGTTGAATAATGTGTTTATGAACATATTACAACAGAATCATGATGACTGATGTCGGAAAACTTCCAAAGCTATTCAAGTCAAATCAAATCAAGTTTACTGCTTTATTGAGTCCTCATACAACTAAGTGAAAAATTTGAGGGTCCATACAATCATGTCAACTTCCAGATATTCAGCAAATCATGAAGTATTACCTTGAGGATTGGAGAACACAGCCTGTACATAATAGGCAATTCCTGTTTGAATTCCTGCAGGGTGTTGTACCAAAGGGTTAACACCGAATTGGTCTCGGGAAGATGGTCTCTCAACTGCCCTGCTGCCACCTGCCATTCCATCACCTTGTCCAAAGCTTTCTTCACATCAAACTGTAGAGGAAAACAAGACATTTCCAGGTGACAAACCTTCTATTTTTCAAGCTATCTTACAACAATCACGCTTAAATTGATCATGGTTAACATAAGAATTACCGTATGTTACTCTAAGACAACAAGAAAGAAGCCCACACGTGAAAATCAAACACATGCCGGCCAATTCATCAAAAGTATATCATGGTCATTTAATTAATCACATTGACTCTCTACTATTCACCAGAATCACATATGTCAATTAAAGCCAGGGCCGTAACTAGCTATGAGGCACTGAGGCACGTGCCTCCCCTGAAATTCTGCCAAGCGCAGGCTCAAGTTGAACTTTTAATTGGCTGTCTCTGAGAAAACCATGCGGGGGGTGAAACGTGGCCCGAGCCGGATCTTAACGAAATTTTCACCAAACGCCCTTTAGACACAATAATGAAGGTTGGTGAAGTCCGTTTTTCTGTGATTTCAATTCTTCCTTGATTTTACCCCACTTGAAAATAGGGTGTCAAGTGTGGCGCAAAATTCCTTTAACATGGGTTGCAATGGGAAAACATGCCAACTTTAGCACAACAGGAACCAGAGCGCAGCGCATGGTTTGAAAATTTTATGATGGAGGATGATTACACATGACTTGAATATTCTAAATTCACTTTTTGTTGCGTGGAACACTCCTTCATAAGCCAGATATAAGCATTTTTAGATAGCGGAGGGTGGCAAATTTCTTTGCTTTTCACAAAAAATTAAAAAATACTAAAAATGTCATAATTCTGCTAAGATTTGTCCAAATTTGACAATTTTAGTGTCTAACTACATGTTTTGGGCAATTCCGAACCTCTTGGGATGATTTTTATTTTGATTGGAGGTCAAGGTCACTGCCTAAGGTCAAGGTCAAAGTCAATTTTTTCTGTAATTTCATAATATTTCAAGTTTTAGTCCCAAATAACTATCAAAAAGTCCCATAATATCAATGCTTATTCAGCATAAACTGATTTTATAAATTTCTCGCTATATGTTAGTATCCTAAACTGTATCAAAAACCTGATTTTTTCACCATAGGGGGCGCTTTCAAATTTTCGAAATTTCATAATTTTTCCAATTTGCAGGTTAAATATTTTGAAGATGTCCATCGATCATTGTGCCTTAATAATTCAGAGTTCAATGGATTACTGCTATTGCATGAAAGTCAAATAAGGGATTCTGGGCCAGAAATCGACCTTAGAATATGATATGAATGTTTTCGGCGGCCATTATTGAAAATTTTGTTATCTCAGTTAATGTCAAAACTAATAGAGATAACAGAAAAGTTTTTGTTTCTACACCTATGTTTTCCGGGTCAAGGAATAAAACAAAAACATTTTTATCATTGTATGTTATGTAATATATGTGTAATTTGGCTGCCACAACAACAACAAAAAGTATCTTTGCTGATATCTGCGGAGGTTACAGAAATATTGGAATAATTCTTAGGTTTATACCTATGTTTACATGGTCAGGGAATATGATACAGTAATTTTCCATGCTCTATAGATACGCTTTCAAGTATGGGAGACGGGGGCATGTTGGTCCGATTTTTTATTTTTTGGCTCAATCAAAAAGATCTCTAAATATTTGAAAAATCTCTTTACTGACTGACATAGATCTGAACATCTACACTACAGTTTATCACATCAAGCAGAGGACAGATGTTTGGCCGGATATCTCAGCAACCTGAAGCCCCTCAGGAGAAATACACATACCTATGTATGGCTCAGCTCTGTTGTAATATGAATATCACATTTCTGTGATATTTTGGGGCTTTTTTGTTCGATATTTGCCAATTTATGATAATTTTAGTCCAATTTCGCACAATGTTGACATTTGTGACGCTACCAATCTGAAACACAATGGGCAGATACGTCACAAAAGTGCACTGCAGCGCCACCCCAGGCTTAGTTATAGTCAAGTTGGTATCAGCAGAACAACCAATCTCATGGTATTGATTTTTATGGACTGTACAAACAATGCTAAATTTCTGTTACAATGTGAGATGTGACAAACTGTAGCCTTATGCCAAACCAAGCCAATCTACCTTCAATAGTTGTGGAGAAAAATAAATTGGATTTTTTTTTTTTATGGTCCGACATGCCCCGGACTCGGGGCACGTTGGACCGCAATGTGGGGCAGGTTGGACTATGGTATAAAAGTCCACAAAAGTAGAAGAAAGTGAGCAAACACCACATTTTATTCTCACAGATCACAACACACACTTGTGTGTCATTGCAGAATGATTATATCCGAATATTTAGCCAAATGATTTTAATAAATCTTGTTTCAGCTAGAAAGGCTAGCAGATTAGTCAACTGAATTGATTTTGCCCTCATATTGTACAGGAATGACTTAGGTGCTCTATTCATGTTAGAAATTATCCAGCTGGCATTTTGCGGATTATTTTTTGTCAGTCAATCGAGTTTACAATGGTCCAACGTGCCCCGGCCATGGTCGTCCAACCTGCCTCATCCTAACCTCTTACAAAAATGTGCATGCCTCACTAACAAGTTTGAATATAAACTCGGGAAACTTGTATCAAACTTTACATAAGTAGTTGACAGTTTCAATTTACGAGACTTGTCTGACTTGATCCCCCATATTTTAAGAAGGGTAACCTAGTCATTGAGACTTGGAAAAAGTCACTTTTATGCTGAAAATGAGGAAACCTGAAATAGAACTCACACTTTTCCTTCTATGCTCATGAAATATTTTGCCAAACGGCACACCACTAAAGGTCTCTATTTACGATTTGGATAACTGCCCATGTTTTAAAAAATATATATATTGGGGATGGTCCAGCGTACTCCGAGGTCCAACGTGCCCCAAGGTCCAACGTGCCCCGAGGTCCAAAGTGCCCCGGTCTCCCCTACACATGCAGTCCACCAGTCGTCCTTCAAATGCTAACAGTATCAATACTTTTGCTTTCTGATATGCTAGTATAAAGGTGCACAGAATTGATTAGCATAGGGGAGAGCGGGGCACAGTGAGACGGCAGGCACAGTGTGACAAAGCCCGTAGCGTCTGGCTGGTACTGTTAACAGATCAACTCTCTCTTGTATAGAACAAAAAGTAGGTAAGTGAAAGACTGTCCTATATCCTGAATGCCTACACAGCATATCGGGAGTGGAATTTCGATATTTTGGTTTTCAGCCAGAAAAATTGAATAATTTTGCTAAACGGCTTTTTGTTATAATTCCCAAGAAAAATGGTAAAATGCAAATCAATTGCCAGGGATTCAAACCGTGATTATTTGTCTTAGTTTAGTGAGATGATGAACCACAGTACAGGCATTCGGTCCGCAGGATTAAAAAATCTTATAAAGAGAGCTGCGTAAGGCACAGTGAGACAGCTTGAGGCGGGGCACAGTGAGACATCACAAAATACACTAAAAACGAATTGAATATAATGCATAGCTCACAATTCACTATTAAAAACAAAATTCCTGCTGTAAACTACTGATTTTAGTGAGTCACATCCAAAGGGAAGCATCAGAAAGAAATTTGATCAGTATGCAACAGGTTCGGCAGGTTAAATAAGTTAAATGTGTCCTGTGCGATGTAGTTTCGAAACATGCTCAGAAAAGGACCTAAAAATCACCTGGCCAGCTGCTTTTATGAGAGTACAGTAGTTTCTGTAGCAACAATTGATGGAACAATTCCGTAGGTCCTGAGGATTGGCAGTTATGGCAGAAGGTTCCCTGTCTCACTGTGCCCCGCCTGCTGTCTGACTGTGCCCCGCCCAAGGGGCACAGTGAGACACCTATCGAGCATGGACGTAGCTCAAAATTACTCCAAACCTGTAAAAGGTAGGAACCTGAAACTACTGGACCATATACCCAACATCATTATCTATAATGTGGACCTGATCTCATTTAACTTGTTACTTCCGACATTTTGGAACACTTGAAAATAAAAAAAAAGTGTCTCACTGTGCCCCGCCCTCCCAAACCCTTCACTATCATGTCTATCAATGACTGGTATTTTAGCCATAAAATTTATGCCTTTGTGGCTGTGCTATTGCCTCTTATCAGAAATAGATAGACTGTATTTTGTGTCAATAAATATACAAAACCAAAAGTACATGTTTGTTCAGTTTTAAAGCTATGATCAGGCGAACAATTCAAGACAAATTGGAAAATATTATGTTGGGAAATTTTTTATGGATGTCAAACTCATTTACATGCTAACATGGCGCATAGAAACTATTTGATCAGAGGTCTTTGCAGATCAGCGTCCCAACTTGCAGCTGAATTCATTTTCAAACTCTTCATGTGACATAGGCAGGCCACTTTGCAGTGATCCTTAACTGAGCCATAAGGAAGGTTGTTGTTAACAGAACTGGCTTGAAAGAATAAGGAGCGACCCTTTCACCCTTGCCGGATAAGACTCAGCTGATTTTAACAAAAAGCTCCTTTAGGGAGCAAGCCAACAATATGACACTGAAATTGTATTAATTTCATCATCTTTAATTGTGGTAAGGTCAAATATCACTTTTTCCATTTCATCAAGTAAGCAAAATGGTAATCAAAAGACATTGTGTGAAGAATCATTCCAATATTCCGCAGATATCAGACAAGATACTTTTTGTAGTTGTTGTGGCAGCCAAATTACACATATATTACATAACATACAATGATAAAAATGCTTTTGTTTTATTCCTTGACCCTGAAAACATAGGTATAGAAACAAAAACTTTTCTGTTATCTCTATTAGTTTTGACATTAACTGAGATGACAAAATTTTCAATAATGGCCGCCGAAAACATTCAAATCATATTCTAATGTCTGTTTTCTGGCCCAGAATCCCTTATTTGACTTTCATGCAATAGCAGTAATCCATTGAACTCTGAATTATTAAGGCACAATGATCGATGGACATCTTCAAAATATTTAACCTGCAAATTGGAAAAATTATGAAATTTCGAAAATGTGAAAGCGCCCCCTATGGTTAAAAAAAACAGGTTTTTGATACAGTTTAGGATACTAACATACAGCTAGAACTTTATAAAATCAGTTTATGCTGAATAAGCATTAATATTATGGGACTTTTTGATAGATATCTGGGACTAAAACTTGAAATATTATGAAATTACAGAAAAAATTGACTTTGACCTTGACCTTAGGCAGTGACCTTGACCTCCAATCAAAATAAAAATTATCCCAAGAGGTGCGGAATTGCCCAAAACATATAGTTAGACACTAAAATTGTCAAATTTGAACAAATCTTAGCAGAATTATGACATTTTTAGTATTTTTTAATTTTTTGTGAAACGCAAAGAAATTTGCCACCCTCCGCTATCTAAAAATGCTTATATCTGGCTTATGAAGGAGTGTTCCACGCAACAAAAAGTGAATTTAGAATATTCAAGTCATGTGTAATCATCCTCCATCATAAAATTTTCAAACCATGCGCTGCGCTCTGGTTCCTATAGTGCTAAAGTTGGCATGTTTTCCCATTGAAACCCATGTTAAAGGAATTTTGCGCCACACTTGACACCCTATTTTCAAGTGGGGTAAAATCAAGGAAGAATTGAAATCACAGAAAAACGGACTTCACCAACCTTCATTATTGTGTCTAAAGGGCGTTTGGTGAAAATTTCGTTAAAATCCGGCTCGGGCCACGTTTCACTTTACTGTACAACCTGCATGGTTTTCTCAGAGACAGCCAATTAAAAGTTACTTGACAGATCTCCTTTTGTAATTTTAGAGTAAAATGATGTCAGAATATCCCAGATAGTAACTATATGCACTCCGAGTGCAGGAGAAACTAAAATGTAATCTTGATGTAGCAAGATTGCCCTATAGAATTTGTTTGTCTGTTTAATTGTTGGGAGCTACATCTATAACTTAGTAGAATAGGAGGAGGAAGAGAAAGCGGGAGATTTGGAAATTTGAGGCACACGTAAATATGCAGGGATGAGCAGGGGTAGAGATGAGCAATATTGGGAAGGTAAAGTATAGGAGGAGCCATAAACAAGGCAGCAGATAGAGAAAGAGATAAAATATATACAAGGGAGGAGGCACAGAGGGAGGAGTAGCTATGTCCTATAATATATATCATGTAAGTAAAATGGAAGAAGGTACATATGTTCGAAAAGCAGTGGGAAGAGACAAAATATGTGATAGAGGAAAGAGGTGACTTGAGGGAGTACCCGGAGGCGGCATAAATGCAAGGTAAGAGTCAGAAAAGGAGAGTGGGAGCAGGGGAGGGAGTAGAGGGTGGAGGGCAAGCGAGGAGGCATACGAAGGAGGCATAGGAAGGAAGCAGAGGGTGGATGCAGCCGTGAGTTAAGTCAAAGGGAGGAGTGAGGGCATTATGTACGAACAACAAAAGAGACAGACAGAGGTAATCAGTGGTAAGGTCGGAGGAGGCACAAGGGGGAAGAATACAAGGAGTTATCAGAGAGAAGGAGGAAGAGGGCAATCAGGTAGAAGGGAAGGGCTTTCAGCTTACGACAGGAGCTTGGGATAAGGCAAGAATAGAGAGAGGAGTAGGACAGGGAACAGACTGGACAAGACCTGGAAAGGAGGTAGTAAAGGAGGAGTCAGCAGTGGAAAAGTTCTAAGTTTCAATGTGTTTGTAACATTTGATGTAGATTGTAGAATATCAGATCATGCAGGCATTGAGGGCGACCATTTAATATCAAGGGGGTATGGAGTTTTTTTTTTTTTCAATTTTGTACTAAAAATGTTCTTGCTCAGTTTTGGTGAAATAAATAAATAATTTTTGGGCAGTATTGAAATGAATGATTTCTGGTAGGGTTTTTTCGTAGCAAGGTGTTGTTTGATTTAGGAATGAGTAGGCCTATATTCGTAGATTAATTAGCGACCTAGGATGCTGTCGTTGCCATGAAATAAATAATTCCCCAAAGAGGAAAACTTCAAGCCACCTCCCCTGGAAATTAAATGGTCACCCCCTTAAAAGTGGATTCAATGATGTTCCTTATTTTTGAAATGATTATATTTTACAATTTTTTTTTTTGGCATATATCATGTCATGCCTTCCATCTGGAATCAGTCCAGATGCTCAGAAATGAGTCAGGATGCATCTCAGGCAATCTGGATACCGTTGGCCTACAGCGGCCCCCAGACCCCCTGCCTCTTTGTGCCTCCCTCCCCAAAAAATCCTGGTTACGGCCCTGAAAGCAGATCAACTTTCAATATATTTCAAAGGAACATTCAATTTATGAATGTAAGCACTCATCAGATCTGTCAGTGTCACCTCACCTTCTTGACCAGTTGGTTCTTCCAATCTATGATTTGATGCGTGGTGATCTCAATGTACTGCCAGAGTTCTTGGAGCAGGTCCAACTGGTTCATCATTTCATTAACAACTGACATGTCATATGGTTCCCCTGTGATTGCCTCCCTCCACTTACTGCACTGGCTCATCTGGTGCTGAATCTCATGGAACTCTTCTTTGATCTGCATCGGAAATCAGCGAGACAGATAGATGAACACGCATGCAGGTATCACATCATTGGCATAGGCGTACAACTAATTCAATATGTAATGTACACTGTAGAGTCTAATTATACAGCATTCATATAGGCGTACCTTGGTTATTTCAATTAAGATGATGCTTGGTTCCTGCCCAGCATCAGTGAATTTCACATTTGTCGCCTCACTGTATAGTTCTGCAGCTCTATCCTCTAGCATCTGTATTACAAAGTTCACATGCATTAGTGTGCAACCAGTCTATAGATTTTGCCACTTTAACAAAAAGGAAAATGTACAGAAAATGATAAATGCCAGTTTTAAGGTTATTGTAAAAGACAACATCAAAATCTCATATTAGTACCAATTCATATACCGGGTATTTTACAATGCCAATCACATATGCAAACTTGCAAAGATTTACATATAGGAAGATGCCTACCAAACACTGCAATTGCGTTGTTGAACATTAATAAGCAAAGCACCACAGAATACCTACTGCACAGTGCATATATACATGCATGTTAGTCTTTGATCAGAATATATGGCCTGGTGCAAATAAGAGCGTGACAAGAGGGTGGAAAATAAAGGTATTGTTTTTGCTTGGAATCTTAATGCAATTTGAAGTACATATACATGGAAATAAATAAACAACAAAATCAGGGTTAAGTAATGATTTCCAACATAGCTATAGCGATTTTTTCAGTTGAAAAGAGCAACAACAAAGCATAATGCTCTGGTATGACTTAGTTCCTTTATAAGTATTGTGTTGGTCATATCTTATCACTTTCTGAACCTGTTAGGCCAAGAATGACAAGCATGCATATTTTGGTGGGCCACAGAATCGTTTAAATTATTCCAATATTCAAAACTGTCGTTTTTTCAAAGATTTACCCATTTTAACACAAAATAGAATTGAATATTTCTCAAACAAAGATTTACATATTTCAAAATTGATAGAGATGAAGAAATGTGCTCTGCATACATAGCCTAGTATGTCATTAAAATTTCTAATAGATATTGTTGTTAGTATTGGATATAAAACATGCTGATATGGCACTGAAAATTTTGTTTGAGGAGTCAGGGTCGGGACACCAGGTGAAAATCACAAAAATACATGCATAAACTGCAACCAGTGGCCTTAGATAAGTCACCCTGCTGATCTGACATTATTCCTAAATCAATATTCAATTTATAATAGCTTTTACATTCATGAAAGAAGGTTTTTTATAATCTTAAAGTACATTAATATTACTCTTTTTTTTTGCCCCATTCCTGCAGGTCTTAACTGTTTCTGGAGTTCTTTTGGCACTTTTTTTCAATCTCTAATAACACAGAGGACTTGTAGAATCAATAATAGCCTAAAACCTGCAGGTTTCAGGTTACATGGGGATGCAAAACAGAAGGTGTTAGGGTCGGGACAGAGGTGTTAGGGTCGGGACAAACATTAACATCCACCATTAGTTTAAAATCCAGAAAGGTGTGTGCATCTTTTTTGGTCCAAAACAATTGAACTACTGGTGAGGGACAATGTCGTAGTAAAAAGGTTTGTTTAGCCAACCTTTGTTGGACTTAGGGTATCAACAAACTTTGTGTTAGGGTCGGGACAACTTTTATAAAGCAATAAAAAAAGATGCAAACAAGTAGCTATGACATGAATACAAGGAAATGAGGTTTAGTATGCATGGAGGGATCCTCAAACTGTGCCGGGAGAGCTAATACAACATAAGATACCGAGAACCAACACATACACAGAGTTGTTAAACATAAATTGCTAAAATTTCAATTTTTGGCTTCATTTGCCACTTTGGAGTTTCATAGACACTATTTGACAAATACACTGAGCATCAAATTGCAATTGATAGTCATAGAACAAGAACTCCCATGGCCACAGTTGAAAATACTTTCCATTGACAAATTGCTAAATATATTTTCCCAATGAAGGGTTAAACATTGCTCAAAATATGCATGTCACGCTAAAATGCTCAAAAATGGCCATTTTCTGGATGTTTAAGACCTCAGATATCTGGAACAAATGCTCCGATTGCCCTGAAATTTGAAACATTTACAGACAAAACAGTTTTTAACATAATAAGGTACCGTGCGATGTAACAGACGCACTTTGCATGGTTTTGTTGGACAAACAATGCTGGCTTCACCTGAAATACATGAAAATTTGCACCAGGCCATATAGGTACCATACTCATTACTCAGGGCTTGCATTTCATACTTCTAAATAATGGCAGACATTGGCAGTGTTGGCCTGAGCCAAAACAATCAGAGTGCAAAGTTAATAAGCAGCAAATTTTGTTATAGCTAATTTTTTTCATTTCAATCTTTTACCCTAAATTCTGCAGTGTTGTCGGCAGGATCAAAAGCAGTGGAAATAGAGTCGGTGTCAGAGTTTTTTGTCTACATAGTAAAGAGGTCAAACATGAAAAGAGATCAGCTTGATGACAAGTGAAAACATAAATCAAAAGAGACCATGTGATTGTGGCAATGAATTATATATAATCTGATGGTGGCAACAACTAATTCACGCACAAGAAATGCCCACTAGAAGAGCCATATTATTAAGTACAGAAAAAAAAGTAAAATTTGAAAATCCAGTTGTGCATAGACACTCAGCAAAAGTTTCCTATAATCACAGATTATATAATAATTATTGTTCAGCTCAACTGAGAGATAAAGTTCCCATATAAGTTGAGCCTTCATAAAATTAACACTTACCGAGTAGTTATCATTGAGGTCCTGGGTCATCATGGGGCCCTGGGTGTTGACGTAATCCGAAGCTTCTTGCATTTCCAGTAAGAAAGCCTCCCAAGATTGCCAAAGTGTCTCTTCAATCTTCTCCTCATCATCACTCAGCTGTCTGTAGCTCATCCTGATGACCTGAGTAAAAGACAAATTTATTTATCTAAAAAGACAGGAGCATTACTTTTTTTTAAACTGTCTTTCAACTACAACTCAATTTGTCATTCAATGAGGTTTTAACTATTCCCACTCAATTTCTTAGTCCAAATATTTTGTGGCAACCACAGATGATGTACATTCAGAAATTCCGAAATACCTCATAGAGGGACTTGACATACTCCACACTTTGCTGATATTGGGGAGAATTCTTCTTGTAGACAGCAACGTGTCTCGCAAATTCCACAAACCCTCCAACTGCTGCATCTTTCTTTTTCAATATCTATGCAAATTTGAAAACAGATTAAAGCATTATCTATCGACAATATTAACACAAAAAATCAAATGATATCTTTAGTTAGTTGAACAAATTCACAAACATAGAGCCAGGAGTATGGCAAAAGTAAAATCGTAGTACATAGTTGTGGCCTGATAAAATAAAAATAACGTGCAAGCACTTTAACAGCTGCTTGTAGATATATAAGTAAAAGTATCAATCAATCCGATCAATCCATCTATCTATCTATCCTATCCATCCTTCTATCCATCGATTCCATCTATTCCATCCCTTCCATCTATCTAATCTATTCATCTATCTAATCTATCCTTTCCACCTATCTAATCTATCTATTCCATCTATGTAATATATCTAGTCCTTCTATCTTATTTATCTATTCCATCTGTCTAATCTATCTATTTCATCTATCTAATCCATATATTCCATCTATGTAATTCATCTATGTAATCCATCTATGTAATCCATCTATCCCATCCATCCATTCCATCCATCCAATCCATCCATCCATCCATCCATCCATCCATCCATCCATCCTTCCTTCCCTCTTTCCTCCCTTCCTTCCTTAAATTTCCTTCCTTATTTCCTTCCTTCCTTTACTTCCTTCCTTCCTATACTTCCTTCCTACCTTTACTTCCTTCCTTCCCATACATTTGTGAACACTAGCTCTGCCTGGCATTGAGCTGCTGCTGATGCTGCCACTTTTAGTGCAGCAGCACACTCTGTACAATCATTTAAATTTCGCGGGAAAAACTAGCTTTTTAGTTGAGAAAATAAAAAATTGTTGTCACAGAAGTTTACCAAAAGTTGATGGAAGCAAGATAATATTCTATTCAGACTGCATGCCAAGTTTTAATGACATAGGTGAAACAGCACGACCAGGGCAGTTGTCATAAGTTTTCCTGAAACTCCTCTCGTAATACAGGCTGCAAGCAGCTGTAAAAAATATCTTACATCTAGAGCGGCATCAATGTCCTTCTGGAACTTCTTGGAAATATTAAAAGCCTCTGCGGAAACAAAGTTGCAGAGTTCTTGAAATATTTGAGTCAAACGAGGCACCAGGATATTGTGGATGTCCGCACAGTCAACCAAGAAGAGTCCATTCTCTGTTGTGTATGTTTTGTCAAATGCTCTCACTTTGTCTGTCCATTGACGAAGCTCATTCAGCTTTTGCTGAAAATCAGCATAAACAATTTTTTTCCATTTAATGACAGGTATCGGACTGGGCAAGGATCCAGGAATTTTAATATTGGGATTATGGGTTCTGGCGAAAATATTTTGGAAAAGCAAGATCTCCAGAAAAAATGGGATAAATTTATATTAGCATGCAGTTGTTACAGTACTTAGTTCTCCAAAACCTTGGCATTTGGCCATATTTATCTGAATATATGGCTGATCAGAACACAAGAGCATAATCCATTCAGAGCGTTTTGTGCGTTGCAGAAGATAAACAATATAAGGAAATTATTGTCCAATAATGCTCAAACTATAAATGTAAGGTAACTGGGACTTGTAATTTATCATCAAAATTCCCATAAAGGCATAAAACAAATGTGATATTTCACTCACTTCAATGGTGTATGCTGCCTTTCCTCTGAATTCCTTCACTGAATTTTTGTTCCATGAGACACAAAAGGCCTGGATATCCGATAGCCAAGTGTTCTTTGCAATGTACTCTGACATTTCTTCAATAGCACTTGAAACCATGTTATTCTGCTGAGTCATCGATTCTTGGAACAATGTGCTGAAATCACGAGAAAGTTCAATAAAAATTTTAATATGGACTGGTAATTAAAATCAGAGTTAAAATAAATTTTATGAAAATGATGTTATTATGAGTTCAAATCAATGGCTTTCCCAATTTTGAGAAACAAATCAAACAATTTATTTTCTAACTAGTTTCTGAAAAAGGGCATGGGAATAAAAAAAAAAGTTGTTATGGTAATCCATTATATGGTATCACACTATCTCAGTGTAATATGCATTAGTATTATGACCAAATACAAAATTATTCCTGTGCACATAGAAACCCATTGCTTTTGGGGGCAAACCTATCTTATCAGAGGTATTTAAAGATTTGCTATTTTCAGGTTACATAGAACACAATGATTCATTGGAAAATCTTTTTTAAAATTTACAAATGACTTACTCATTATCAGCCATGTAGTGAAGATTGTCCTTGGTCATAAGATAGAAGGAGACAAGAGATTCTTCAGGCGATTCCCACCCTTGCTTTCTCAGAACACTGACAACCATTCTCGGAGTAGCTTGGCCAAGATCATCTTCTCTCTTTTTTGGTATTTCTGGGATAAATCAGCACAAAATAACATATGAGCCAAGAATTTTTAAAAAACACCAAAAACGTTAAAAGCAATGCTGCCACTAAAAGATAATCAATATCATTTAACACTCAGTGAAATCAGCAGTCATTTTACAGGGATTCTAGGAACATCACTCAATATTTGGAGGTAAATAGAGAGAGAATAGTGCAGCCATCCAATGGGGGTCTTTGTCACTCAAGAGCAGTGTTCTTGACATCATCAAGCACAGTTATGAAGATTTAACATGAAAGAAGGCCAAAGCTAGGTCATCAGCTGAATCACGTCACTGCTTTAAAATATATAGTGTCAAAATGTCTTTAAAAAATACATTTCTAACTCGCAACAGGTAACACAATAGGTACTAGTAGACGATACTATATACAGTACACATTTTTCAAAAAGCTAGTGAGACTAGCACAAAATGCCTGTTAATCAACATCTGGACAGTGGACACACAAAATAAATGTGTGACAAAACAATAAATCATACTTTTAGCTGAGAACTGAGGAGTAAGAAGAACTTGATCTGCTCCGTCCTTCTTTTCAATCGCTGCCCCTTTGCTGAAATTTTGTTCGGTCTGTTCCGCATCTTGTTGGACACTTTCTTGAACTTTTGAAAAACTTTCAGAGGAAATGGGTAACTCTGTAGCATGGCTGGGTAGCTTTGAAATCTCTGACATTTGCCTGTGATAGAAAAAGATTTTTAAATGGTATAAACAGAAGTTTATAATTTGTAAAAGCTGGTCGGGACAAGTTGCAATAACGCAGCTTACATTAATTAATGTTTTGGGTTGTGATATACACTATAGTACTGAGCAGAAAAAGAATAGCCATTCTTACATGCTGGATGCCCGGACAGATCCTACAGTTTGGCGAGGAGATTCTTCCACCACAGTAGTCGTTTCATGGACAGTAGTAGCCCTGTCTCCAAAATGGTCAACTTTTTCAGCTGCTCTGACATACATTTGAGGGACATCATCAACCACTTTGCTCAAAAGCTGAGAGAACTTGGCTGGCGGTGGGTTCATAGTTAGGATGCCTGAAGAAAAAGTAAAGATTTTTAACGGAAACAATGAAACAAAAAAAAAGGTTTATAGTTTAAAAGCCCAAGTTTCACATTTCTAATCATTAATATGTTACAATAAAGATACTCTGGACCAGAAGGGTTAGTAAAGTTCAGACTTCTTTGAATGTGAGTAAACAGACAGATTGATATTTCGTTGAGGATGACCCACATCTTACAGCGAAACACTTTGATATAGAATTAAAGTGGACTGTGGCACTGTGAAAATGGCACTTCGTGACTCATGATAGCTGATGAAGTGTCATCTTCTCTACTTTCAACATGGGAAACATAGAGGCTGTTTGATTAGTCATGATCAAGAGTAAACCATTTGACTTCTCATAACAAATTGAATAGTGAAAATCAGATGCATAATCCTTTCATTTGGCTGTCACCAACAAGTGGGATAAGTCTCCTTCAATCAAATTAACATTGAAAGTGTTGTGTTTGATCATGACAAATCATCAGTATGATGACACACGAAGTGCCATTTTCATAGTACCACAGTCCACTTTAATTCTATATCAAAGTGTTTCACTGTAAGGGACTGGTGATTTGAATGGTGAAATGAGTGTCGCAGATAAGGACTCGCTCTTCAAAGGACATTCCATGTTTAATTGTTTATAAATAAATGAACATGACTTTTAAGAAACTTCCCTTCTCAGGAACAAACATATTACTGCCTGTCACTTTGATACCGAAAAAGAGTGTACTGTTGCACTGTGAAAATGGCACTTCGTGTGTCACCATACTGATGATTTGTCATGATCATACCCAATACTTTCAATGTTAATTTGATTTAAGGAGACTTATCCTTCTTGTTGGTGACAGCCAAACGAAAGGATTATGCATCTGATTTTCAATCCAAAATCAGTTATGACAAGTCAAATGGCCTTCTCTTGATCATGACTAATCAAACAGCCTCTATGTTTCCATGTTGAAAGAAGAGAAGATGACACTTCATCAGCTATCATGAGTCACGATGTGCATTTTTCACGGTGAACTGGTCCTCAATTTTTCTTTATCAAAGTGAAAGGCTGTAAAGAGAAGTCTGAAATTCATAGCATTATTCACAACGAATTATCAAACTCAATCTAAGTAGCCTATAGTAATAAGGAGGCACAGTTATCACACCTTTTCTGTCAAAAACAAGTTTGGCTTTGAAGAGACCATCTCTTGTTCGTTCAACTTCAGGGCTCGGGTTCAATGTGCGGCTGACAAAATTAGCAAAATTGCTTCTCATCATTTGAAAGGTGTGCGAAACCAGCATGTGGTTGACAAGGTTGATAAAGTCAGGCATTCTCCTGCAAATGTAAAAATAATATGAGGTTATACCATGGGTGGAGGCAGTATATCCCTGGTATAGTCACCCAAGATCCAGTATATCCCGAGACCCGAAGGGTCGAGGGATATACGGGGTCGAGGGTGACTATACCAGGGATATACTGCCGCAACCCATGGTATAACCTTTTTATCCCATGTCTTTTTTTTTTTAATACTTTTATTTTATATCAATATAAAACAGTTTGAAGCACTCAATGTGAATGCAGCTGTGCTACCAAAAAAAATCAATACTCTTAATTGGCAGCACTTAATTGCCTTAAATCACAACAATCACTATGCTGGTATGTACATGCTAATATGAGGTTATATCATGGGTAGGTGCAGTACATCCCTGGTATACTCCCCGAGACCCCAGTATATTCCCGAGACCCGAAGGGTCGAGGGAATATACTGGGGTCGAGGGGAGTATACTGGGATGTACTGCACCTACCCATGGTATGACCTTTTTATCCCATGTCTAGGCACATTTTTCTATTTAATTGAAATTAGTAACATTGCGAGATAAAAAGTCATCCATCTGTCTTTCAAAATGCCTTGAACCAGCCTGTGACTTACATGTATACATCTTATATATAGCAACTCCATAGCCTATATATAATATACATTGATAAATCAACCAATCATCAATTAATCTATCTAAGTATCTATCTAAGTATCTATCTATCTATCTATCTATCTATCTATCTATCTATCTATCTATCTATCTATCTATCTATCTATCTATCTATCTATCTATCTAAGTATCTATCTATCTATCTATCTAGATGTCCAGCTGTCAAGCTATACTGTTAGCATTAATATTCAAAAATAGGATTGGCTGTGTGACAGGTTGAGAAGTTGATTGCTGATTGAATTATGTAAAGCTTCTAATAGTCTTATGATTTAGTATTATGAAAAATAAAGTGCTGCAGAACTGCCCACTATTTTTACTATTACATTAAAATTTTATTTTAAAAATCAGCCTAATATTTATTACCGATTCTATGTAAAATTCAACTGTCAATAAAATATCAGAAGTTGATAATTTAAAGTATATTATACACTTCCAAACAACAGAACTGTGTGTTTTCAGAATTAATTGAGTTTGAAATTGATTTTATAACTTTTAAAAATAATACAGTAAGAGAGCCCTTGTTTCATTTTAAAATTAAGTCTATCTATACATTTTTTATTCAAATTGGTGACTCTAGTTGCTTTAATTAAATTATACAATGTTACCACGCTCCAAGAAGTCTAATCCCAACAATGAAAACACAGGAAAACTCTGCACAGTGGTGGAGTGGTGGATTATTGATTTTTTTCTTCTGTGCAGTCATGCATGAACTCTGGCTTGTCTGGCTCAGCTGAAAGTGGGTGTGTCACATTGCTGCACTGTGATTGGTTAATGAATCTAAAATCAGTATACTCCCTGGCAAATACTGGTCAGCTGACCGTATACTGTTTTTTCTCCCCGATACTGACTTTTTCCCTGCTGTATTGGCCCAGTAAAAAACACAGTATCAGGGAGAAAATGTGCCTAGACATGGGATAATAAGCATGATATATAGGGGCACTGTTGTCTTTTGATTGGTCAGTTCCTGTATATCCCTGTTGATCTCATTATCTTTCAGTATAGCCCTGCTGGCTAATTAGCCAAAGGAATTTGATTGGTTGAACTAAATATATCCCTGTTTCTTTTTGTAGTATTTCCCTCTCTCAATCTGTATTGACCAGGGAAAAGCTCAGTATGAGGGACAAAAGTTGGCTAGACATGGGATAATTCATAATATAGGTGAATATATTTTAGTTAAAAATCGCAAGAACAATCATCAAGTGACCAATATAAAATAAAATTCATACTCAAGCTCTTGCTGTGCTCTTTGCAAATTGTCTTCCCTGTGTTCCCGCTTCAGTCTTTGCAAATGGAGGGATTCCTTACAACTGTCAAAATTAAAGAAGAAAAAAAACAAACTTTTATTTATAAAAATGACAATTATAACATGTATACATCTGCGCTTGGGGTTGAGGAATAGAGCAGTATCCTGCATGTAACTTTGGTCAATTAGGTAAGGCCAGACATAATCAATCTTTCGCTTCTTGGATCTTCTAGATGCACTTTTTGGAGGGTTGGTCAGTAGGACCAGAAAAAGCTGTAATCTCAATTTTTAAGCAATAGATCATGGTCTTAACACATTAATGTTTAAAATGATATAAATTGCCCAGGGCAGTGTGAAGCTGAAGCTAATATCACAGCAAGCATAATTGTCTGAGGTTTCATTGCTATTTGGTTATTCCATCATTAAAATCTTCACAGCAGGCCTACCATTCATAACTAGGTCCAACAAAATGGACCAACATGGTCACTCATCCTTGTCATGAATTGCCAAAAAAAGGACACCATGCATGCAGACCAGGTAGCCCTCTGCCCTCTCTATAGCTGTTCTAAAAGTAGGAGACTCAGGAGTGACCCTTAATCTAAATACATGCAAATCATAAACTGATGTGCTGATTACATACCACATACTATAAGGTTATTTTACCACTAATTACTTTAGAATGGTGATTCTTTACAGTCACACTGCAGGGAGGGTTAGCTTTTTCTTTCAGCAAACTAAAAAGTCGCACCCCAGGTGGCAGCATCTTATGGTGAGCTAAAAGAAAGTTTTTCACCAGAGGACGACACCCTCCAGTTCTCCACTCGCCATGTGTCGTGCTGGCATTTGCTCGTTGACCTGCATACACGAGTGCCAATGCTAAATATACACCAGCCCCACACTGCCTCACTCGTATGGGCTCACACATGCTAATCTACATTCGTGAATAGGTCTGCTTGCTCTCTAGACACTGACACACTTGTGCTGAGCAGGGAACAAGTATTCAGGATCATATAACTAGTATGGAGTGTTAAACTTGTATTGGGCACTGTGTGAGAGGATCCACAACTCATTCATTGCATAGCATTATCAGCATAAACACATTGTATAGACAAATGTGTGTATTCACACAGTGACATGTGTCAATGGACTCTGGAATATATGCATGTGCACACTGCATGCAACTTGTTGGTGTGAATAGTACACTGCAATGAGACTTTATTTAAAGGCAGAGAATAGGACCTTTAATTTCTCTGAGAGGACCTTTGGACCTTGAGGAGCATTTTTGAGGGCACCATGGTTCTTCGAAGAGACTTGGACAGGACCTTGAGACTTATCCAGACCCACATTGACAAACTTCGAGCATGGGGTTTTGTGGCAGGGTTATTATACTCAACGCGAGAAGGGGTCATTAAGACCTATGGGTCGCCAGTGATCAAAAAGGTCATGAAAGGTCATATTGGAGAGATCTATGACAGAATCACAACTGCAGCTGGTGAGATCCCCACTGAATTGAAACAGACGACCAGTGTGATCACAGACCTCCACCCTTCAGCAACAAATGACCTCCAAGAGACTCCGCGTGATGAGGAGGACCTCCAACAAGAATGTGCCCAACAAGACCAAAGTCATATACTTGACCAAACAGACCAAAGTGTGGAAATGGCTGAAATGGACTGGGAGGTGGACGCCACACACTTCCTACCAATCCTCGACACAAGACTTGACATGAATTCTTTTACTGCCAACAGGTCCCTAGCTTCTCTTTGTGTCCGGGTGTCTTCCGGTAAGAACGGCAAGCAAGTCGGATGGGGTAATCCGGATACTAAACCAATTTGGTGGCCGGAACATATAGCATGGACCAAAAGAGGAGTGCAAAAAGGAGTGACCAATGAAAGCCTCAAAGAAATCATCACAGCGTGTTACGGTCACTACGGACACCCTCTCTATGATGTAAGTATGAACTGCGCACAAGGGTAATTTCATGTTTGCAGACATATTATAAGTAATTGCTTGAGGTTAAAAGTCTTCAAAATTTGAATATTTTTTCGTTTCGAACCTAATCTGTAAATCCATTATACCGATACAGGTCTCCAAAAGTCCAAATCACAATTTCATACTACTGTGTTAGTTATCATGGTATGATACTGATATACATATGGAGATTTTCACCTTGGTGTGAAGATTTATCAACAGCTTGAATTGAACGGCTGAATATCACTGTATCCGTTTATTTCATTCATTAAGTCTGGAGAACACAAGTGTTGTTTGTGCATATTGTTATAGGAGTCCACTTTGAGGAATAAAATAATTTTGTTAAAATCTTAAGCAATGAGAATTTTTTTGCTTCAGGATACTCAAAGAGATGGCACGGAAGTAATTGGTGTCCATTTAAGAAACCAGGAAGAGTGGATGGCCACCGATGAAACTGAACGGCAACTGGAAGTTTTCAATGATGGCGTCCAAGACATGGATTCAATTCGCAACTGCGATGACTCATTTTTCCTGCCGCAACTCAAGATGCCAGTTGAGAGAAATACTTTTGTGGAAAACAGAAAGATAGCAGTCAACTGTGTGAAGATTTCTATGGGAATAGTAGGACAGAGAGTTGGATGGGGTCTTCCAGAAAACAAACCAGCCTGGTGGCCTTCGCAAGTTCCGTGGACGAAACGTGGAGTCCAGCAAGGAGTGACCAATGACAATTTGAAGGACGCCATAGTTGCCTGCTACCAATACCATGGCCAACCAATGTACCATGTAAGTATTGATGATATTTTGCCTGAACACATTAATTTTATTCATACAGTGTAATTTTACATTGATGAGGATTGATACGTCATGTATGACACTTACATCTTGAATGAATTACCAGGTATTTGCCAAAAATCTGAGGAAGTCTACAGAGCTCTACATCCATTGTTAATTTATAAATCAGCTGGGCCTGGGTTGCTATAAATCTAAAACTGACAAAAAACTGGGTTGTACATGTAGCTTCGGATGTGTATTTCAGTATGTTAATAAATAAATAAATAATGTTAGGCTTTCTCAGCCTTTCTTGGTAAACTGGCAACAATATCCAGGCCCTTGTGCCGATCAAGATTCAGCTACAGTTCGCTTGTGGATGTTTCAAATAATTTATGCATTCTCATTGTTTCAGAATGAACACTCAAATTGGAATGGGGATCAATACATCTGGCTTCCCGAGGAGGCCCTGCCACTAAATTCTAGTCAAGAAAATGCAGATTGGAATGAATCGGAAGTGCCTTCTGTTAACCATGCTGTCCAAGTTCCTGGATTTTGCATTATTAAACAAGAACCAACGGAAGATGGTTTCGAAAATGAAGAGTCCACGGGAAATCGTGAAGTACCTGTATACGTAATCAAAGAAGAACCCAAGGATTGTACTTCAGACTATTCGCCTTATTATAAAAACCCAAACCTTAGTGAATCTGAAGCACTTGATATTAACTCAAATACCAGACATTGCCGATATGTTTTGCCAAATCTGCCTAGAAAATTAGAAGACATGTTGTTTTTGGAGAATAGGAGACTTGCTCAGATTTGTGTCAAAGTGTCTCTCGGTACCAACCGTCGAATAATTGGCTGGGGCCACCCTGATTCGAAACCAGCCTGGTGGCCCCATGATGTGCCATGGACTAAGAGGGGCGTCCAGATGGGAGTCACCAACGAACATTTAAAAGACGTGATAAGAGCCTGTTACCAGTATTACGGACAACCATTGTATGCGGTGAGTGATGCAAGTTTCTACTTGTATTTTTAAATGGTAAAATTTCGAAAAAAACTTACCAAGTCTTACATGCGAAAAGTGTCACATTTAATACTTTAGGGTGTGATTCAAGAAAGAAAATGCGCAAAGGTCTATATTCGTGCGATTTTTGCCTACTTAGTATATGAACTGTCACTCATCACATGAATTTCCAAAACAAAGTACTGTGACAGTGCAAACATTTTTCTAACTTGGTGTGCTACATTTAGCATTTTGGCTATTGAAGGAATGTCCATCAAATCAAATCAAAATTTATGTCAATTTGCTTTGTACAATTGACAACATTACTCATTAGCTCAGGGCTATTATCATTTACTTTTTGTCTATTTCTACCATCCACGCAGAATGAAGAGGAGCCTCAAAATAAGAGTGAGATACAAGACGAACTGTTGGCCAACCGAGAACGACTTGATGGAGTTAATCAAGAAACTGCAGACCCAGGTGTACTTCAGCAAGAAAATGTGTCTGCGAAAAACTGTTTACCGGACTCATCAAGTGATGAGCGTGGAGAGAATGGTGAAGGAGAGCAACTAACATTTGAACAATCAGAAGATGAAATACTCTTGGACCCTACGAAACATGACTCAAACAATACCTGTTTGATTAAACAGGAGTCTCAGTCTTCCCCAGTGGAAACCCCATCATTAAGTCCTTCTGTGTCAAGGCGAAGTCTCCATAAAAATCTAACAATGCCAAAAAAATATGCGCGAAGAGAGATTTTTACCTAGCTATGATTAACATTTTATTCTTCTTTGAAGTTTTGTTGAAAGACTGTGCCTTAATTGTCAATTCATGTTCCCATAATCCAAAATGAAGTCACCATTTCAAAAATACTCTTTGATAGTAATTTTTACTGACTGGTTTATGATGAAGTTTGGCTTTTTAT
Source organism: Platynereis dumerilii (assembly GCA_026936325.1). Classification (NCBI taxonomy): domain Eukaryota; kingdom Metazoa; phylum Annelida; class Polychaeta; order Phyllodocida; family Nereididae; genus Platynereis; species Platynereis dumerilii. Next base: position 61,446,302 of record JAPTHN010000001.1, read on the forward strand.
CATTCTGCAGATTGTTAGTCTCAGAAAAACTGTTGTCTACAGGGCATTTTGAAATTTTACATGATTTGGATGTGTCCCATTTATGCGTGTGACTCGGTCTCCACATTGTGTTTTGTTTTGAGACAGTGCTTACATATTGAAATGTTACTCACTGAGTATTATAAAGTTTACTTACAAAACTGGCTTTTGTCGCACTTGTTCCTGGCAGTGAATAACTTTCCTTTGCAATTCTTCTCCTGTTACTGTTATCACCATTTTCGTAAACCTACAAAGGTAATGAATTGTTTATAGAAAGGCAGGAGAAAAACAGTTCATTGAAATGGCAAATTGAAAGTGAGCTCTGGTATTCTTGTATTTAATCTCCTTCAAATGGACATGAACATGCACTTGTAAAGTGTTTGTACCTGAAGAATCTCTCCATGATCTTCTCTGCGATGACATTTTGAGAAATGTTGTCACCTTCGAACTCTCCCAGGGCGTAGCTTTTGCTGCAATTGCAAAGACGAAAATGTTATGATCAACCAACCAACCACTGATCTACAAAAAATTATGAATGACTGAAATTAAATTAAAAACTTTCTGGTTTGGCCGTTACTTACTCATTCTCAAAAATGAGGAACTTGACCATTTCTAACTGCTGTAGCAATGCAGAAATCTGCAGCAGGGCAGCTCCGTATCCAGGTATGGCTTGAATAGAGGTGCCCTTGATCTTAAATCTCTCTTGGGCAAATTGGGAGAACTTCATATTTCCACGCCACCTGGAAAAATTGAAATTGTGATACACAGATCTTGTGGTGAGACATTCGGAAGAGGATTAGCTCTGCTGGTAGCACACTGGGTTGTGAATTTCTGGGTCCCGGATTGCATTTCCGTTCTGGCTGTCCAGTCCGGGTCATGCAACTTTTTCTAGTAATCTGAGTCTCTACCTTATCAGAGTCAATATCTAAGTGATTTCAGAGAAATTCATTATTTCTGAAGTCCCAGAACAAAAATGGTTTGAAAAGACCATTACCTTCGGAACATCTTTCCTAAGAGGTAGTTCTTGAAGAAGGGAATGGAGGTCGCAGCTTTAAAGAGAACTGATTCTCTTTGCCATTCGGAGAGCGAGAGGTTTTCAGATGGTTGGTCCGGCCACACATGAAGGACTCCAAATGTGGAGAAAACGTAATGTTCCTTGTTTGCCTGAAAGATGGTGTAATGAGCCACATTAAAAATGTCAATATGTTATAATTTTACAACAAATTAATTGGCTGTTGGGTCAGATGGACTGACAGACTAAAGGGAGTAGGCCTAATGTTTCATAGGAATTTTAGTACTTATCAGATACATTGTTCACATGGCTTGATAAGCCTTGCTTCTCTGGTCTTAATAAATATACATACATACATACAATTGACAATGACAAAATTACCTTTTGTTCAGGAACAGCCACCAAATGGTAGGGTTGGAATAATCTGTTCTCAGCAATGTTGAAGTGCATGGATTTTATCTCTCCTGTGTGATAACATTTTGTGAAATACTCCACAGCCTCTCTTCCTGTCATGGCTTTCGCTGAATGCATCTGAAATATGATATTTATGTCACAACCAATCAATGTGAAGTCTAAATCAAAATTTGCATAATATAAAAGTTGTAATTGTAACCAAAATTTACAGCAGTATTTTCCTCTTTAGCAGTTTCATTTTTGAGTTGTCTTGGTGGGGACGGACTCCGAAAAGTGCTTGGTGGAGGGAATTCATTCTGCAAGAAAACAAATACTTTAATGACTGAGGTCACTACAGCTGTATTTACCAGTAAAAATCTGAGTGCTGCCAAACTTAACTTTGAAGTCAGCATATTATACTTCTGTTGACTTCCTTACTTGTTCATATTCTTCCTCCTCTGCTTCAGGAATATCAGCAGCCATAGCTAAAGCAGTGCTTCCTATACAGGCGCTCCATATAGCCTCTCCTGGAAATATAAGAATTAGATTTTACTGTATTTAAATTATAACGAAATTGTTTGAAATTATTGCAGCTAGATACAATATCTTGTTGATCAGTTACTCTGAAAATGGTGGGTTCAGATCTCCCAGACCTATTCTATTTGACTAGCTCCCAGTCACTGAAGCATTCTACAAGCCAATGTTCACAAAATTGAAATAAAAAAAATTGACAGGTGAACATACTTGCAACCACCTCCAAAGCAACGTCAGCCATCGATGACCTCAGGTCTCCAAATGTCAAGGATTTTGGTTGAAGTTCTGCTTCGTCCTGAAGAGATATTTAAAAGGAAACATATTTGCACTTTTTAGACTAAAATATCAAATTTAATTTTCAAAATGATCATAATTCAATACTTACCAAAAGAGTCAACTTGTATGGATTGTTTCCATCTTGAAATCTGTTAGGTGTTCTCTGCAAACTTCTTCTTGATGCTCGACTCGGTGCTGTCTGGGATAATGGAGGTGGAGAGGGAGACCCGAAGATTCGTTTCTGGCCTTCACTTTCGGTCTCCACCTGATGCATCATCTGAGGGAAGATTTGCTTCAGAGCTTCCAAAATTTGGAGGTCAAATAATTCTCCTTTGTGTTTTGTTAAATGTTTATGAAGCCTCTTCAGGTAATGGATCAACTGGAAGAATAATGAAATGTAAATTCCCAAAGTATACAACAGACCAGTTGATAATCAATGAATTTGAGGTGAAAACGTCAAGAGTTACTTGAACTTCTTTAAATTATTTGAAGTGCTATAAGGAGTAAAAAATGTATTTTACCTCAGGCTTAATTGGAATGCAGTCCTTGTACTTCTCAGACAAAATAAGAACATCCTTCAGCAGCAACCAAGTTGAGCGGCTGGAATAAAATTAATAAATAAATGTGTCAATTCTCTAGATTGAGCAAAAATGGGGAAATCTGCCAGAATTAGCAAATATTATTTATATAGCTTATAATTCATCAATAGAATTTGCAAGTTGAGTGTGATGCTTCAGTTTTCAGTGGTAAATTCTGAGAAACTTAGAGAAAAAATGTAAACATACTTATCTTTTTGCAGGGCATTGATGAAAGTACTGATCAATTCTTGTTTCAGGATCTCAACATCTTTTTCTTGGGGTTCTTCCCCACTGTTCAAAGCTTCATCTAACCTGTAGGACAAGTCATAATTTAAATCTCTGCCATAGAACATTTAAAATTAAAAGCAGCCTGCATGCTTGGCAGCTGGGTGGCCAAGAGGCTTAGGTGCCCGCCTGCTCCACTGAAGGTTTTTTTATTCATTCATTCTTTTGTATTTTACATTATATATATATCTGCATATAGAATCATTCTGTTGCATGTACCAAAATTACCCCTGGTGGGATTCAATAAAGTTATATTCTATTCTATTCTATTCTAGTTGCTTGCATGGGTTCGAACCCCGGGTGGGGAGCCCAAAAATTTTCAGTGTACCTTCATGAGCAAAATCCCAGCTGGATGTCATTTGCATGAGAAGTTAAATTGGCAGCCCCTTGTATCAGTGTCTATGTCTCTATGCTACGCAAGTAAAAGGTCCTCACATGGGGTAAATGTGTAACATGTTGAGGACTCCCCCTCTCTCTCCCATCTCATCAATCAACCCTCGTGAGTGCCCAGAACTGGGCTTAGAGGGCTGCACTTACCATATCTATCTATCAATCTATCTATCTGCATACTTGAACCCCTCACCCACATTTCTTTTTACTTTAAAGTAAGAAAAATGAAGAACGTACGAAAGTTTATGACATTTCTCACTAAAGTTAATAACATTTATCACAAAAGTTCATAACATTTATCACAAATTGTCCCTACCTGTGTCTCACTTCAGTAGCCCAATCATTTGCAGCTGAATTTCTGGTCACAGGAAGGGAACTTGGCAATGAAGTCACCACATTCTGGCTCTCTGAAATGTCTGGCAACTTGGGAGAGACACAGTTCTGACCAATGACATTCATTGTTATTTAGTTGTATCTCTCCTTTTGCGACGCTATGATAAAATTAATCACTGAAATAAAGGGGGAAAAAAGAAAACTTCAGCCCAGATTCTAGTATTTGTACCACCCATGTATTAATATATAAAACAATTTGTTTGCTGCGATTCTCACTTCTCAGTCCTAACAGCTTATTGTCAATATATATAGGATTTTATTTGACATCAAAAATATCATATAGATACATGTGTCATTCAAATTCAAATAAAATAATAAAGAGCATTGAAAATCATATATATAAGTGAATAAAAATATTGCAAAAGAAATTGCACCAACTAACAGACTTGTAAGCATCTTTCAGATTATTTTGAAATGTACATGCATATTGCATACTCGATATAATATAAATTTAAATGCAAACTGTAGATAAATTTGTAGATATATATACAATAAACATAAATAGAAATATATATATACACTTATTTACACAACATACAGTTATAAGTAGAAATATCATATATGCTAATGCACAATGTTTTTAATGTATCAATCTTGATATATATATATATATATATTTGAAAACTCAATAATAATGAGATAATCAAGTTTGTTACACTAATTATTTTGCCAATCGTTGCCAAAATATTGAAGGTCAACACAATATAATCTTTATAAATTGTCATTAAACAACTGTTTTAAGTAATTTCCTAGTGCAAAATTTATCTCAGGCGTCTTGCTTTTCATAATTGTAATGAATTGCTGGTTCTTTTCAAGTACTAAGAAGCCATTAATATGGTTAACAACAATGGTTATCAATTTTTGTCGGTGATATGTCCATTTCGGACAGACCATTAAGAAATGCTCTTCATCTTCAACTTTATTCATGTTACAATTTTGACACAATCGATTTTCAGCTTCCACATACTCTATTTGTAGGTTATTTGAACTCAGTCTAAAACGAGCAATACTGCGATAAGCACTTCTTGATAATCCTAAAAACAAGTATGGTTCAATACACATCTCAGTTTTAAATTTTTTACACGTTCTAAGTTTTGGATTTTTGACATTGTCTGAAATTTCACTTAATAGCTTATTCTGAGTGTGATGATGTATGGCATTTTGAGCAGATTTGAGGTCATTAATTTCATGAATCTCATACTTAACTAATGCATCACATAATCTTTTGAACCAACATTGCTTGCCATTTTCTTGCATTTGTTTCTGAATTTCATAACAATTCTTAAGTATAGAAGGGCAATCATAAGATTGAATCCTTTCTAAATATTTAATAGCAGAGATATGCTGTCGCATCACCAATGGGAATCTTCCACAATCTGCCAGAATACCAATAGTTGATGTCTGCCTTCTAACTCCTAACATATTTTTTAGGAATTGTAACTGGATTTTCTCAATCACATCAATTTTATTTTCTTTGAACCACAGATCATTATTATATTCTAAAATAGGAAGAACATGAGTGTCAAACATTTTAAGACTAAGTTGAGGAGATAAGTACCCCACGGTTTTTTTAATATTGTCATTGAGCAAATGAACAGCCCTTTGTGCCTGAGTAGATATGGTCATGCATAGATGAGTGAATATTCCTGGATGTAGTCAATAAAATTACATCAAACTTTCAAAGCAAACTGGCTAATTATTAAAGCTTTGTCTTTAAAGAAAATGTGTTAAAATGTGGTAAATTGCCAAGTCTTTACCTAATTTTATCTGCATATATGTCATGCACAGAATATTATTAGTCTATAATGGCCTGTCTACTGGGGATAGACTGATGTCTAAGTATCTTTATTTTCCAGCGAAATATTTTTTATTTTATTATACGGGTTAAAGGACAAAAATAAATTTTAAATGTTAACTTCATTTTTTACAAGAAACTGCAGTTTCAAACTATGATTACATGTTCAGTCTTTCTTTGACAAGAGACCTGACACGTCTTTGGTTTGACAGCTGTCATGCCACTGCTGATATGACAGCTGTCAAGTGCTGTTGACAGGTGCCCGAACTACAATGGCAAAAGGCAATGGACCAAACTTGGCAAAATTATAAGGTGTCGTTTTCGTTTAATTGTGGAACTTTTTGAGCAAATACGTACCTAGTTACATTCCATAATGCTTAAACATCTTCACTAGATAGTTGTCATTGTTCGGTTATAGTCCGTATTACAACAATACTTCATTTTCGGAAGAAATATTGGTTCTGATGGCAGTCAGCTGGCAGTCATTTTGTTGCCAGGAACGCTTTCCTGCGGTACTTTAAACATTATTTGGAAGACCAAACAGAAGCCCCAAAAATATGTCTCACATAATAGGTGGCTAGTGATAATTTATCAAAGATCTTTATGAACTTTAATCTTGCTTGGGAGCTTTGGTAATTTTTGTAAACAAAAAATATTTGGTGCGAGATGAACGTCGCGCGCCATTCTTCGAAAAGTAAACAAGGAGCATTTCTCTCCAATTTTCCTTGATTTTGTCCCTTCCAGCCCTTCTTTGGTTATAGTCACAGGTATATATGGTCGATTTTGTTGAGTGGAAACAAAGGAATCACTTATATTTCGAAACTATTGGTTGAGAATATCTAAACAGGCGCAGTTTGTCGTTTGTTGTTGGCAATTTGCAAAATTTGAGTTCTCTGGTTCTTGATCTGTTGTGTTGATTGCGTTTTGTTGCATGGGCTTGTACAAACTTGCAACCCTGTCATCATTGTCAATCATGGTCATAGTGAAACTGACAGTGAGCGAAGTGTGTTCATAGATTTACCGGGTATGCCTATATTAGCATATATGCGTAGCTGTAACGAGCTGTGCATGAACTTTTTTTTAGGGGGGGGCATGATCATTTGAATGTTGGCAGCATCATTCTCACAAGTCAGATGCGAGCTGCACACCTGTGCCAGGTCGCGCAAGAGGTTCTGAAATTGTGAGAATGTGGCAGCCTGAATACACCATTTACCAATAGTCAATACACTGTATAGTGTATAAGCAATAATATTTATGAAAAACAATGCAACGCATTCATTTAGAAGGTGATGTTAAACTCTTTGTAAATTGTACTGTTTATAATGACAGTATTATACATGTACTGGTATACATGTGCTGGAATGTTTGACACAAAGAGTTTCTCTGTTTTTGGAGACTAAATAAAGTATGCTGTTTTGTTTATGTTTCATTGAAGTACAATATAGTTTTAAAATGTCGCTTAAATAGCTTTCATGAGATGTCTCTTGCATTTGCAGAATTAACAGCAGCAGATCTTGACCATGAGTGCGAGGCCTCGTCCCGTAACAGCCACGGTGACAAAGCCCAGGTATCCCATTCCAGTGACAAGCACTCCTTTGCGGAATGATTACTTGACCTTATCGGATGGCAGCTCAACTGAATCTCTCATTTCAATCCTGAATCACGAAAGCTGCGAGAGTTTGCCACCCAGTGACGAGGAGGACAAAGAAACTGCCAAGAAAAATGTGAAGAATAGTGAAGAGACAGAGGAGAGTGAAACTAAGGAGTCTAGACAAAGGTAGATGGGAGTTGCTAAGCTTTGAAATTTAGAACTGCTGACAAAATTTGCATTAATTGCAGTCAATGCTGTTGTAATTAGCCACCTCAGTGCTCAGAATAACTATTTAAGATCCCATGTTGATGAATGGCTGCTGTGGCGTAACTGGGGTGTCTCGAGTGGGGGGGCACACGATTCTCTGGGGGGCACCCACTATACTAGTAGTATATTTTAGCCAGAGTTGGAAAGTTCATATGGGGGGCACAGGTCCAATATGGGGGGGCCTGTGCCCCCCCCAATAGGGATGCCACTGAATGGCTGGTGGTCAGTGCTTATTAAGAGAGAACATTAATTGTTGTTGAATAGCTAATTCATTGCTTGAAGCATCTTTTAGAATTGTTTAAATCTGAATTACGTAGACCCCCTTTTGATTTGAGTCTTGAAATAATGATAGTTGTCACTGTTCCTTTTAGAAAATAATATTTTCATGAATACGTGACAATCTCTTGGTAATTTTTCTAATATTTTGATTGTACTTCATTGAATAAGTTCATTCAGGTCATTGTTATTTTGTGTTTTTTTTTTCAGGGATGATGAGACTTCGATATCATATACTCTTCCCACGTCAACAAGTACCAGGACCCCAGAGAGCAAAAAGCCTGAAATAGCTTTGTCTCCCTGGGAAGACTGGTTGATACAAAAAGCTAAAGAGTTGAGAATACAGCAAGTGGAGCAACTCATGAAATTGCAAAGATTAAAAGAAGAAGAAGATCGGAAGAATTCAGAAAAGAAACAGAAGGAGCAAATAGTGAAGGAAAAGGTCAAGGAGTGGGTAGAAGCTAAAACGTTGCAGGAAAAACTTCACAAGAAAACAGAGAATCACAGAATTAAGGCCGAGATAGCTATGAAGGAAGAGCAAAAGAGACAAATTGAGGAAAAGGCAAATCAGAAGTTTGAGGAATGGAAACGAAAAAAGCAAGAAGAGTTGAAGGAGAAGAAGCAGAAAGAAAAGGAAAGGAAGAAGACGGAGGAAGAAGAAAAGGCTGAAAAACTAAGAAAGAGTGAAGAAGTCTTCAAGAAGTGGTTGAAGGAAGCTAAGAAACGACCCAAGAGTGCACCTAATAGCTTAGGCTACGTGGCTGGAAAATTAACAGGTATGTTGAATCATTGTTTATATGGTGCATGGTAGTTGATCAGGACAGGTTTAGAAATAAATTGTCACTTTTCGTCGTGCCTTCAAAGTCTGATACTGTTTAATGATTAATAGACATCAAGATATTTTAATGAAAACCTTAGCTTGAAGTTATATATATATATATATATCTTAAAAAACATGAATGCCACCTTTTACTTGTTGCGTTTTCATTCATCCTCAAAATCTTTATGTCTTATTTCAGGATATTATGATGCTACATGCTATCCTGCGCCCAGCTTTTACAACCCAATCCCTTGGAAACCAATCCACATACCTAAACCCAAGGAGGAGAAGAAAGTGAAGGAAACAAAGAAAAGGCCGTACAAATTCAACCCCAATAAATATTTATGACTGATATAGGCTTACAGCCTATTAATTACTATGTTTAATAATTTATTATTTTAGCCAAATACTACAATCCATTGTAGTTTAATAAGTTTGTGTTTTAGTTTTTGGCATTCTGTGATAATGAATTGATTTTTATTTATATTTAGTTTCTTTGTTGAGAAATAACTTGAATAAGAAGGAAGATATTTTGTGAAACTAGATTGAAATGTTCTATTTCTGTTTTGTGTGTCTATTATATATTTCATTGGATGTCTGATATGCTCTTCTCCAGTGAAGTTCCTTTGAATTGTAAATTCTTCCTTTCCTAGTCATGTGCAAAGGTCCACTTTGTTGATTGTCAATTTGTGAGGATAATTAAATGCTGCAATTGCAAGGTTTGTGTGTATAGCTGAAGTGCCTTTTCTGACCAAGTTTGTGAAAATGTATGGTTTGTATGTTTGTCTATTGAACAGAGTAAACATTTTGTTATAAATATTCGTTTGTTGTTATGTTTGGTGATTGTTAAAATGTTGCCCTGATAGCATGTGAATTTCATCAAATGGGAATGAAGTTCTTTTGAATGAACTTTTGGTTTGAAGTGACTTGTTGGAAAAAGCATTGAATGAGCTATTGTGTGACAACAGTGTGCACTGTGCAGTGCTTGTGATTTTCATCCAAGGGTGAAGATTTGACAGATATATGGATGTCTTTCTTGATGTGAAGTATTTTTCTTTTAGGAGGGAAAGAATTCATATTTTTACTAAATTTTTTAGCAGGCTTATGCCCAGTCACCTGTCTTAGTTGCTTTTCTGTGGCGATATATTGGCTCTACTTCTTGGAATTGGCATTATCGTGAAGGTGGCTCCTTCTTTTGTGATATAGCAGACTTCACAACTTATTTGCATGGCAGCTTGCCTCATCTGTGAGCGTTAAAATCACTTTCCCTGGTGGTGGGGCGTCATATTGCCGTCATAAGTTACTGTCAGAATGAAAGTCCTGGTACAGGGTCAAATACTGCTTATACACATTCTGCCACCCTTGAACTTGAGTCTTGACCATTTTTTACATGCATGATTGACATAGAAAATTGGAGAAGTAGGTTTTATTGTAATTGATTTATTGGTTACATCAAGGTCATGAGTCTGTACAGTAGGCCTATAGTGCAGACTTCTCCGAATTCGGAAAGGAAATGAGATCTTTCAAGTCTGCTAAAAATGATGGTGATTTGGTTTTGCAATGAAGTCTTCCTCTGTCAGAATATTGAAGTGGTTCATCTCAAAATTCCTCTGCGAAGGGATAGTACGGATGATCTGGATGCCTGGAAGGAGAAATAGATGAGATTTATAGGCCTATTGAATCCTGACTTTAGGTTTTCCACAATACATGATAGTCTTGAAAACAATGTGGTTTGTCATGAAATCACTTACTGGTCGTTGATTCGCATGTTGTCATCTAGTCCCTCGATGGCTTGCATGTCTTCGTCCGAAAGTTGGAAATTAAGTGCCTGCAAGTGTAAAAATTTCATATGACTGGCATGGTCATTAGTATCTAAAGAGAGATGAAATAGCTGCTGTTTTTTCTTAATTATTTTTTTGGTGTTTACCTCCATATTTTGCTCCATTCTTTCTCTCTTGGCACTCTTTGGGTTGACACAAACGTCTCTCTGGATCTGGAATCTTAATGCGATCTGTAAGAAACAAAACATTAGGTTTTTAATATATATATCTTGTAATATGGTAATTATTATGTCCATATAGACATTTTTACTGAAAGAACTAAAAGAGGGTATTTCGATGAGAAAGTGAAATTGGTGTTCTGGTCATCTTTTTGATAGTTGCTTCTTCAAAGTCAAGAGTGGAAACTTATTGGGTTGCTGTGTTACCTGGGCAGGTGACTTGTTGTATTTGGCTGCCACTTTCTTCATTGTTTCATCTGTGTAGATTGATTTCCATTCTCGCTGTACTAATCTGGAAAACGCAATCGTATGACTTTAATGATTCTGCGAAGTGATTTCCACAATTGTGAAATCATGCTAGTTTCTTATTAGTTATTGTCACCTAATTGTGTATGTTGATTGGGTAGTATAAGACAAGTTAAAAATTTGTAAGTTATCATAAACTCAGGTGGGTGATTAAATTTTTTGCCACTCACCTGAATTCATCGGGGAGTCCAGCAAGTGGAGAATATGCACACATAGTGACGCTTAGGTTCTGGCAGAATTTGATCAGTTTGGTGTTCGTGAAAAAGGGATGAGATTCTACCTGGAAAGTGAAAGAGCTTGAGATAAAACTGATTTCGTTCAGATGACATAAAATTTGCTCGGTCTTTTTTGGAACTGTTCGCTGCAATTGTTGGACATTTCCTGGAACCATGGCTATTTTGTGTCTGTATATTTACTATTTTATATCATCTCTATCCTTCATCAATCTCATTCAACTTGATTCAAAGAAAGTTATTTTACCTGGTTGTGGGCTGGCATGACTTTGCAGTTGTCCATCAGTCTCTTCAGTTGTTTGCTGTTGAAGTTTGAAACACCAACTGCCTTGGCAAGACCAAGTCGGTAGGCTTCTTCCATACCCTGTGTGAAAGAAAAAGATGTTGAATATGACTGACCAGTAGTTGAGACGATAACCAGCAGGATGCCACTCTACATTGCATGTGTAACATCTTGTTGGGAATACTGGATCTTTCCAATTGAGAGCAGAGCTGTCCAGTTTCCCATAGATTGGGTATTGAAGTTAAAGGAATATGAGAAAGGTCAGCAGCAGTGGCCTTGAAAGTTTCACTGCTGGCTGAGGAAAAAGGTTTCAAAATATTATTTGCCTAACTGGTCTTTTTGCGGATTCAGTGATACCAAGTTGGAGAGAAATATGATTTACTGAGTTTATAATGAACTCTATTGTAATAATAAATTTGTTCTGGTTACATTGTAATGATGTACTTACCCGCCATGTCTCCAAATAGTCAATGTCTGAGTATATTTCTTTGCCATTCTCATCTTTTGGGATGAGTTCCTCTCCTGACTGAAAAAAAGTAGTGGCATTAGATAAAAGAAATGTAATTGTAGAAATGGAACATGTAGCATATATACTACGATTGGATAAAATTAATATCTGTAGAAATAAGATGTTCAATTAAAACATTGTTGCTGAATAGTCAACACCACAAGCTTTACAGGAGTCTTGGATCTCGTCATTCACATCAGAAAACAAAGTGAAGGCCTTTGCTAGAGCACACACAATTTTTTTAGCAATGATAGAAAATTATTTGATTGCGTTTTCTATTCTCTTCTATCACTCTCACCTTGTACTGTGTTGGCCAATGGATCAAGTATAAATCGACATATTCAACTCCGAGGTTTTTCAGACTCTTCTTCAAGGCTGGAACAACATCCTTTTCTCTGGCAAAAGTTCTCCACAACTGAAAATAAAAGAGTTGTCTAAAATATTTGGATTTTATAGTTTTTAAAACATAAAAAAAATGTATTCATGATTATAATCGAAGTATTTTCTTCATCAGACATAGTTGTTTAGCCTCCTGTCTACATGATGATATAATCAATTTGTTTTGAAGGTTGTATCCTGATTGTTATATGAAGGACAGTTATTTCAGGCAAAAATAGTACTATCGTATGTAGTACTATATATTGACATCTGTGTGTTAGTTGTTTCTGAGATCATGTGCTTCAGTAATGTATGGTATCTTTGCTTGATCAACTTGAGGGAAGTACCATATCACCATATCAATAAATCAAACTAGTTCACCAAATAGATCATTTAGTCGGATATTTTGTTGAGAGATTGATGGCCTAAAAGGACAATACAATGTATATGTATATATCTAAGATGTGACCCTTTTTCACTCAGGAAACTTGACTAGAGCAAAGAGCATTATTCTACATACTTGTGAGTTCCAGATAATTGAGACATTGCTGATTGCCATAACTTTCAATATAAAGCCTTTTTTTCACGAGGTATGCTTTGCAGGTTCCCACTCTGGTAATGTAGGCTAGACAAATAAGTTTTGGTTAAAAAAAATAGAAATCAGGTTTGTCCAGTGCATCTATTTCATATGTTTGGACGTAAATGTTGTGGTTTCTGATGAATTATTAGCTAGTAGTGTTGTTAATAGTACCTTTGAAGTCAGAAATAGTTCTTCTCTGGTCTTGACAGTCCCATCCGCCATTTTCTGCTTGATTGCCTCTCCCACTGCTGGTTCGGTGCCATAAATTAAGGCGCAGTCAAAGTGTCGGTAGCCAACATCCAGAGCAGTGCTCACAACTTTCACTGTCTCATCGTGGTTAGACTGGAAAAAGTATAAGAGATAATAAATAGCTATTAATATAAAGTTTACATATAATTTGATGTTTTCGTATCAAATTCAATGTATGTAAGAGTTAAACATGTCTGCTGTGCTAAAGTAAGAGGTGGTCTGTACTTATCCCACTCAGGGCACCCAGAGTTTTTGTCGTCAAGGAAACTTAGTCGTCTACATACATTAGCTCTATATGTAAATGAGATTGCTTTAATTTTCTCTGTTTGCAATTATGACCAAGTCAAGAATGTACTTACGACAAAGGAATCCATGAGAGTCCCAAATGCCAGGATGGGCATTTTTGCCCCGGTGTTCAGTGTGATGTATTTCATGTTTTTTGCTGCCATTGTTATATTTATGTGATGTTACAATATGCAAAGGGCTAATGTGCAATGCTGATTGTTTTCCAAGCTGCTGATGCTGCTTTATATACTGCTAGTAGTCGTTAGAAAAATGACTACCCCATGCTATTATTCGCTGCTTCATGCTGACGAGATAACGTTATCTGATAACCCAAAATCTTTATCGTCATTTACAATTCATAATTGGGAGCAAAAATAGTGTCAATTAAAAGTGCTATTAAACTTATTGATTCACAGTCTGGTGTGTATAAAATGCTTGACATTAAACCATTATTTTGTAATGTCATTTTTACTGCAATGTCTTTGTGACCTTATATGAGCAGATATTCTTGTGTGTTCACGAGGCGAACGGTCCAAAAATCAATTTGCAATGTCACTGTGACCCAAAGATGGTTCTTAGTTTTTATTCTTGGGCCTCTTTTATTCTGATATATGCCACTGTGTCCTAAAGGAGTACTAGATGCCACTTATGAGGCATGTCTTGAATTCATGTCAAAATTTAGTCATTCCTGGTCAATCCTTGCCATTTCGAGATCGCTTGTATCAGGGTGAAGTCATAAGATAGAAAGTGCCAGAGGGCTGACACAACAGTGTCCAAATTTTTTTCCATAAGATGTATGCAAGATTGTATACATGTGGATTCATTTCTTGCATACATGTGAATTCATTTCTGGCGATTGATCGCTTTCAAAATTTTGAATCATTCCTGAGTTTGTATTATTTTAGATTTGCCTAGGACCGTAAGGAGAACCCTTGCATGAGGCATCCGTGGTGGATATTTTTCACCCCATGACTGAGATGCTAAGTTTGAAGGAACTTCGAAGAAGATTCTGTGTGAGATAGATAAGTATAGGTTGGTAATATTGTTTTGTGTTTTCTTTCGGGCGGTTTTTACAAGTTTTTCCTCAATAGTTCTGTCTCCATTTGTAGTTCTGAATTTATGTATAGGTGGCTTCGCAACACAATGGGAGCTGTGTTGGGAGCCGCTTCAATTGGTGTTGTTGATAAGCCAAGGAGTTTCGCTTAATGAGTGTGTTTGTAGATTGTTTGCGCCAGCCAGTGAAATCTTATACATTGTTAAGACAGCATTCAATAGAAACGTATGTGGTTGGTTAGAATCATATAGATTGGGGGAATATAACATGTTACAGTAAACGAACATCAAGTGCTTACAGATTTGGACTGAAAAGTTCCTTGTGAGGTCAGAGCCCATCCATGCCATGTTATTCTTATGAGTCATAAGGAATTTATGAAGTCATACCTTTACTTGCAATGCTGCAAAACTAGTGACCAACTAAGTGTCAATGAGGTCACAAGATACTCAATGACACGTTAACAGCTTATTTCAATGCTATGGATAGGGCCTGTTGTGAGGTCACTGATGTCCTCTAACAGCCAATTGTAAGTACTCCTCATTCGTCGGCTGTAACAACTGGATTATTATTAACAGTTGGTCACAGAATTTAATTTAATTTGCAAACAAACCAGATAATATGTCATCTGGTGGGCTTCCCCAAAGACAAAAATAGCCCTGCCGCCTTATCATTGTGCCACCTACCTGTAATCGCTGTCCTAATCCCCATATGGAGACAGACCTATTATTAACAGCCTAGAGCCTTTTGCAAATTGGTGGCATCATGTGATGTAAAAAAGTTGATTTAAAATTATAATGTATGTTTACTTTATTATATTAAATCATGTCTACTTGATGCCCCTTTTCTCCAATATTGCTTTTGTAAGCTTTTGTTATAATGTTCTTATGCAATATAAAATGCTGAAGTTACATGTAAGAAAACTGAATTCGAGATAAGCAGGCACTGTCGTTGAAGCAGCAAATACTCTTATCATTACTGACTGGCCACCATTTATTTCATTGGCATACATATATGCATAGGCAAAATCCTTTGAGCTCAGACCTGTCCAACAGCAATGAAATACAACAAGGTGGCTCACTTGAAAAAAAAACAAGGTCAGCTTCTAAGGTTTCCCTCATCACCACTATTATATTTAGAGAAAACATTTACCCTACATGGAATAAGTTAATCACAATATTTGGCAATATTTTGAAGTGTTACCTGCCATATCACATCTTAACATCTTATAATTCCTGTTTATAATGCTAAAGAAGATCGAAAGCTCTTGAGAAATTCAGAAGCCCACAGTGACCTCTGCATGCTCCAGTTGCTTCAGTTGACCTTGGGGTTCATTGTAACAGCAATTGTGATTTGGCAGTTTTAAGCAGGTTTGAAACGAAGACTTCAGAGGTGTGAGCATGGTTGACAAACTAAGCTGAGAACACCATTGGACTAATTGCAAGATTTTACAATGTTTCAGTTTAGCTCAGTTGTATTTCTCTTTTGCTAAATTCCTTAATTCCCACAGTTCATCATACAAACTAACAACACAAAACAATAACTGTCGATTTGAGGATTACGTCAAGGTTAATCAATTTGTAAAACACTCCATCATTGGCTGAAAGCTTTCATGACGTTTGGTGCTCTGATTTCTTGGCCCAGATCAGATAAACCAATGAGACGAGACACTGAGGTCATCCTGGGCTTCTAATAGGATCACAAAAATCAGGAGTGCAGAACCTTGTCGTATTTCATTGCTGTTGGATAGGTCTTAGCTGAAAGGATTTTGCCAGTGATTTATGTTATATATAGTTGACACTTATCTTTTGTAGAAAACTGTGAACAAACACCATAACACACACATATAATATATATTGCTTCACCATGTTCACAGGATTTATTATTTCAATAACAGATTATCAAAATTCTTCATGAAATGGGTAGTGAGGATGGTCGGGATGTCTGCAAGAAGAGTAAAGAATTCTGGATTATGGTTGATATGAAAAGAAGGGTGACAAAGAATAAATGTTCGGTCTTTCAATGGAATTACTTACTGGTCGCTGATCCTCAAGTTCTCATTGAGATCCTCTATTGCCTTCATATCTTCTGGTGTCAGGTCAAAAGTGAGTGCCTGGAAAAGGGAATATTATTTTTCACTTGTTTAGTTCCGATGCTTCGATTAACATAAACTTTTTAAAATTCAATATCTAATTACACCTGCATACAAATTTTACCTGCATGTTTTGTTCCATCCGTTCTTTTTTAGCACTTTTCGGGATAATCACAACACCCCTTTGCAGCTGGAACCTCAAGGCGACCTGGAATGTGAGTGGGAAATTCAAAAATTTTCTCAAATAGATGAATATTCGTGGAAGATGTCTCTTTAAAAATAACTATTTCAGCTGATGAGAAACAAGACACAATTGCTGGTCACCACAAAAGGTCAACCATAGAAATCGTAGTCAAAGCCAATTGAACTCTGGTATACCATGCAATATAGACCGTCAGAATAAGAGATCCTGATGACTAGACCAAGGAGTCAGTTGAAATTCAAATCATGACTGACCTAACAGGAATTAAACTGATTAATTCAACTAGTTGGTAGAATTCAACTCCAGCTACTAAATCCAACTTTTCAAAAATTATTTAAAAAAAAGGTTGAAAGGCAAGATTCACGAACAATTTGATTCTCATTTACATAATTACAATTATCTAAAAAATTGTTTTCAAAACATAACATCATTAAGACAACAGATCAAACTCTTATCCACTTTCGAAGTGATTAAATCAAAGTGGTTTTCATCCTTGGATATGCTTTCTCAGTCAAGATTTAGTTGAAAAATTTCAACTGACTTTGGCAAAACACACCAGTGACTAGTTAATCAAAATGTGACTGACTACTTGAAAATGAAATTCAACTGACTTTTTCGACTTATTCGACTGACTCAAGGGTCTACAGATGACATCTTATAAATCAATTGATGTAACTTACCTGGGCAACTGACTTGTTATGTTTGGTTGCTATTTTCTTCATTGTTTCGTTATTGTAGATGGATTTCCATTCACGTTTGATGAACCTTAATCAAAGAAGTAAATTGAACCTTCAATTGCGTCTTCTCAAATATTTATTAATAATTGCATAAAAATGTGTTATTTTGAATTTCTGTTTTATTTTTTTACCTGAATTCTTCAGGCAGACCAGCCAAAGGTGAGTATACGCTAATGACTACATTCAGACTTTGACAAAATTTTATAAGCTTTGTGTTTGTCAGATATGGATGGGATTCGATCTGGAAAGAAAAGTGTGGATGAAAAAAGCACCATCAAATACATTATTGATAAATTATTCTGGAGCTGCAATTGAAAAAATAATGGAATTTCCAACATTCGTCTATAAATAATGCCAACTCCTGAAATACTATACTTTTGATGTATGTTATAAGGATCCTGTGAATCATCAGAAGTGATATATCAATTGGTTTTTTTTATCCTGTGGGTACAATTTTACCTGGTTGTTGGCTGGCATGACTTTGCAGTTGTCCATCAGTCTCGTCAGTTGTTTGCTGTTGAAGTTTGAAACACCAATTGCCTTGGCGAGACCAAGGTGGTATGCTTCTTCCATACCCTGGATAAGAAATAACAAATACTCCACTCTAGTATTTTTCAGGGACTGTGTTGAATGGTGATGAATAAGTCAATAATATTGTGAAGATCATACTTACTTTCCATATTTCTAAGTAGTCATTGTCTGAGTAAATTTCTTTGCCATTTGCATCTCTTGGAAACAGTTCTTCACCTGCCTGAAATAATGGTAATTTAAAAGGCGAGATGATGAGATGTACCTGATTTGCACACCTTTTATAAATTCCGGATCTTCCTTCCAGTGTAGCGTTGATATTGAGATGAACCTGATATGAATCACTTCCAATGGGCCTACATATCAATTAAAATACCTGAAAGAGTATTTGTAAATTCAGAAAATAACATGATCAGGCTCCCTGCATTGTCATACCTTATAAAAGGTTGGCCAGTGGATGATATACAAATCCAGATAATCAACTCCTAGATTTTCCAAACTCTTCTTCAGAGCTGGAACAACATCCTCTGCTCTGCTGAAACTTCTCCAAAGCTGAAGTAGAAATACTTTATATAAATGTTTTAATTGATTGTTTCATGATATACATATAAGTCTCAAGACACTGTGTTGCACTTTTACTATGAGTTTTTCGGAAATCGACATG
Organism: Platynereis dumerilii; assembly: GCA_026936325.1. Taxonomy (NCBI): domain Eukaryota; kingdom Metazoa; phylum Annelida; class Polychaeta; order Phyllodocida; family Nereididae; genus Platynereis; species Platynereis dumerilii. The sequence continues at coordinate 61,465,025 of JAPTHN010000001.1, forward strand.
AACATTTCACATACTTAAATTTCATGTGCAATTGATATGGTTTTGATTTAGATTTACTGTACCTTTGAATTCAGAAATAGTTCTTCTCTTGATTTGATTGTCCCATCCGCCATTTTCTGCTTGATGGCTTCTCCCACTGCTGGCTCAGAACCGTAGATGAAGCCACAGTCAAAGTGTCGGAAGCCAACATCAATGGCAGTTTTGAACACATTCACTGATTCTGGGCTTGCCTGTGAAGTCATAAAAGTTTGTTAGACATGACCATAAGGCCAAACATAATTGATATCTTTAGCTTCTCAGACAAAAAAGAAAAGCAATTTCAATTATACATGTCTAGCCTAACTTGGAGAGTATTAAATAAACCATCATTTTTAGCTTGTCTGATTTATTTGAAAATGGAGAGCTATTGTCGTCGCTCGATCGTTGGCGTCGGCGTCGTCATTGTCGTCCCGGTTAAGGTTTGTGTCCATTTGTGACCTTAGTATTGCACTAAGAGTTAAATCCAAGATGGTGGCAATTTTGTGTCAGCCATTTTGGCAGCGATCTTTCTGCATTCTTAAACTGCCCAATGTGACCTTAGTATTTCGCTTAGAGTTATGAAATTTGGTAGAGGTATTGGCCTGTGGGTATGATTCAGTAACATATTGAGAAATCCAAGACGGCCACCATTTTCTGGCGGCCATGTTGGCAGCCATCTTTCTTCATTCTTCAACTACCCACTGTGCCCTTAATATTTTGCTTAGAGTGAGGAAATTTGGCCTGTGGGTATGGATAGTGAACATGTCAAGAAATCTAGGATGGCGACCATTTTGTGGCGGCCATTTTGGCAGCCATCTTTCTTCATGCTTCAACTGCCCACTGTGCCCTTGATATTTTGCTTAGGGTGATGAAATTTGGTACAGGTATTGGCCTGTGGGTATTGATCAGGAACATGTTGAGAAATCCAAGATGGCGGCCATTTTGTGCCGGCCATTTTGGCAGCCATCTTTCTTCAATCTTGAACTGCCCACTGTGCCCTTAATATTACGTTCAAAATTTTGAAATATGGTACAGGTATTGAGAAATTGTTGTGAAATCCAATATGGTGGCCATTTTGTGGTGGTCATTTTATGGTGGCCGTTTTGTGGTGGCCATTTTGGCAGCCATCTTCCTTCTTCAACTACCCACCTTGCCCTTGATATTTTACTTAGAGTTATGAAATTTAATTGATACATGTATTGGCTTGTGGGTATGGTATGGATTGGAAACATGTCAAGAAATCCAAGATAGTGGCAATTTTGTGTCAGCCATTTTAGCAGCGATCTTTCTGCATTCTTAAACTGCCCAATGTGACCTTAGTATTTTGCTTAGAGTTATGAAATTTGGTACAGGTATTGGCCTGTGGGTATGGATCGGCAACATGTTGAGAAATCCAAGATGGCTGCTAAATCTACCACTACAAAATGGCCACCATTGTTGAACTGCCCATTTGGAGCTTAGTCTTTCACTTCCAATTATAAAATTAGATTGAGTTATTAGCCTGTGGGCGATAATGAGGCGCACATTGATAGATTTCACGTTAACAGACAAGCTTTGAAACCGCTTGCTGTTCTTGTTATATTGAAAGGCTACAAAATCCTCTTTGAACATTCAGGGCCATCTTTTAGTAATTGAAAAGGGTGATGTTTTGCCATTGGTTTTCACTGTCACTGTGTCCCGGTTCCCACTACAGTAACTGTCAATTTGTCATTGGGTAACTTGAGTGTTGCGACTCCTTCAGTATCTTGTCCTGAATCCTGATAGCATTGCAAGTATAGGATATGACCTCTCTGACTACCTTAAGGTATTTTAAAAATAACATGGCATGAATAGGTATAACATGGCATGGATTGGTATAAGACCTCACAAGGAAGATGCAAGTGCATTTCTATAAGCACTTGTTATTCTTCAGCTGCAAGTGAAATATTTAAAAATAGGAATGTATTTTCTTACCCCAAAAGTATCCATGAGAGTGCCAAATGCCATGACTGGCATTTTTGCCCCTGTGTTGAGGGTGATACTTGCAGATTCCATTTTTCCTCAGGTTTAGAGAAGATTAAAATGGTCGTTTTCATGAGGAACACTGGTATTTATAGACAGCACCAAGTGCCACTATTTATTATCTGAACTCAAATATCATTTTTGATGTTTTTGGTGCCATTGGCTATTATTTTTTAAAAGGTCAAATATCATTCAGCAGTGAGTCATCTTCAATAGGGCAGAATATGTTTTATCACTGATATGGACTGATATTTGTTCGATATTATGCAATGATATTTTGCAATATCACTCTTACTTTTACATGCTGAAAATGTCCCAATTCTCTATATTATTATCTTGCTAATATCACCTGGCCGACACAGTCGTCACACTGATCCTGTTACAAGTGTCTTATAAAATTATCTGAACTCATTAATCACCTTTTTTTTTCAGAGCTGCAGAGGAATCATGAATCGACCTGGACATCTGGCTGGGTGCATTCACTTCGAGCAACGTCGAGCCAATTTGATGATTGGGGCTTTATGTCCTGTGTGTATGAACTGTAATTAGGACAAAGGGACACAGGAATGAAATGAAGAGTGATTGAAAATGCTGTCCAAAATAGGTGCAAGAGACCTTTCTATAGGTTTTTCTACAGAAGCATAAAAAAGCAATAAAAAAGTACTTAAAAAAAAGTAATTTTAAGAGAATACGGTCATTCAAAATTTCAATGCAAATCTCACAAGTCAAGGGTTGTCTCTGGTTACTGCAACAGCTCATAGAGAAGATGATCACACGGTGCCGCTGCTTGCTACATGAGAATGTAAAGGTGGATGTCTCAAGCTCCCTCTTGTGTTGATCCAAACAGAAGTACATATTGTAGCTGTATATATCAGGTATGGACCACCCTTGCTTGGCCAGTTGCCAGACAGCCTTGCAGAACAGCCAATCAAAAATGTGGTCTCACCTCTGATGTTTGGTCCCCGTTTACATACATGTATGCAGGTGGCAGATTTATTTTTCCAGCTTACTTATTAGAGCTCTTTGCAGATTGGCAGTCCACTGAAAAAATTAATTTTCTTTGTTTCAATTTGCAAACTGGCTTTGCCACGTCATAGACAGTTTTCTGTTGGTCTGCTGATCTTCTTAGTCTGCTGATCTTCTTATTTGATGAAGTACCTTAAGTCATTTATTAGTTTGTTTATTGTCACCTATTCTGCTAGGTATGATTAGCTCTGAATTAAGTGATTAAAATAATAACAGACACAAACAAAACATTTTTAAGCCTGTGACATCGCATGACCAAGTTGAAAGTTAATTTTGAAACTGTTTGGACTGCTTATCTGCAAACAGCTATAAGAGATGTCTCTGTAGTTTGTGACTTCTGAACTTTTCTGATTGGCTGCCAAATGGTGATGTATGATTTTATTACTGCAAACACTGCTAGTTTGCTAGATGAGCTTTAATAAAATACAATGTGAAGAATGTGAATAATCTCCAGTAATTGCTGTCAGACTATTATTTCTCAGAACTTGAACAGTTGTTTTCATATAGCAACCTCTTATACATCGTGACCCAACTTTTATTACTGGCTATTCACCAAAGGGAGCTTGAGAATTCCACGTTTACATTCTGGTGAGCAGCAACACTATGTAGTCATCTTGTTGACCCTTCGCTTCATTGCTGTGTCCTCCTCTTGTCCTATTTAGCCTACCAAGTGCATAAATACAGGATGTAAAGCCACAATCATCCATCCTTGGCCAATAGGCCATATTACTGCCTAACTACTGAGGCTCACTCTTGTGAATATAATTTACAACAACAGGCTGAAAGTTGTTATATGTGGCATTTGTTATATGACCCATTAGCACAAAATGATCGGCATCTGAATTTCATGAATTTGTATCCAATTATAAATCTGAACTGGAGATGGAACTTGAACAAGATGTCCAGAATGTCTCATATCAAAGTCATCCTTCTCAAATATGCAAATACTCACCAGGTAGAGTATTAGAGAGTACTTGGTAGTCAGAGACATATGGTGACAATTATACAACAGTTATCTAATTTATTTCAATATCAGAACTCCAACCAAACTCAACCTCATCTTTCTACTGAGCCCAGTGACAGCCTGTCCCAATGGCAGTGTTTCTTTTAAGTTGGGTAGCTCGCCAGTTATTCATCTGGCGCAAGAAGTATGTAGGAGGCTCTGAAGGGCTGGCGAATATTGGATAAAAGGTCCAGTCAAAGAATTTTTATTATAGTGACATGACTATACAATAAAATCAACCGCAACAAACGTGACATTAATCAAGTCACCCAGCGCAATTTGGACTTGCAAGTCACTTACATTAATTTAAAGCAGGTCATGAATGATTCTTCTCATCCCCTACATGGTGTGTTTGACAATGCCGTCAGTGTGAGAAGCGGCAGGATGAGACTCCCTTTGATAAGGACCTACAGATATAAACTCTCATTTGTGCCACAAGCAATGAGGCACCATAACAGCACATTTCTACGATAAATTTGTTGTTCTTGATAAATTTTTATGAGCATGTATGGCAACTAATTACCTTCGGGATACAATAAAGTTAACTTGACTTGAAATAACATTATGTGGCAATATTACTTCTTAAGTATACAGAATCACACCTATGAATATAATTTGCAACAACAGGCTGAAAGTTGTTATATGTGGCATTGTCATATGACCCATTAGCACAAATTGATTGGCATCTGAATTTCATGAATTTGTATCCAATTATGAATCTGAACTAGAGATAGCACTTGAACGAGAATGAATTCTTATATCAAAGTCATCCTTCTCAAATATGCAAATACTCACCAGGTAGAGCATTAGAGAGTACTTGGTAGTCAGAGACATTCATGGTGTCCTGTTGTGAAATTTCTCCTTGATGGCAGCACCTTGTGGCTTTTCAGCCTTTCAGGTGAGATCTTTGCAAAAGAAACTGTTCAGAATTGATGACTGGAATGGGGATGATGGGGAGATTTTTTGGAAGTGAACATGGCGGTGTTGCATGGGCATACCAGAGGACGAGAAATTGGGGGGGGGAGGTAGTTGCTCCCCAAAAATTTGGGAAAAGGCCAGACAAGGAGGCTAAGAATTTGATCATCAAATTAACATTCTTGGAAATCAGTGATATGGATTAGGGCTCTATACCATTGCCGACATTCGATACGATACGCATCATCGATACACTTGATCGATACACGATTCGTACCGTCGGTCCGCAAATTCGGGCCGATCCGCATTTTAGAAATACGCAACCGGGCAAACCGAATTTTTGGCCCGAAAAGTCGGATCTCGCATCAGAGCGGACGTCAAGATGACGCCGTGCTAAAGTCATTTCATGATTTTATGGACATTTTCTGTCAAATCTCGGCAATAAAACGACTTTTTGAGCTGGATATAGCGTTATTGAACCGAACCGAAAGTGTTGCTTTGAAAACCGGATCGGGAACCGACCAGACTGTACCGGTACGGCCGGTATTTATCGAACCGGTGTAGACCCCTAATAAGGATGCCCCCAAGCAAAACTCCCCCCCCCCCTTAAGTTCTGAGTGGTTTCTGAGTATATTATTTTTGCCAAGACAGAGCAGCATATGATAACCTCTCAGACCAGCAAATGAATGCGAGAGTGAATGAATTTGTTTTGTTGTAAAAGTGCTAAAACGGATAGCAGTTATACACAAAATCCATGCATTATATATAGCTGGTTATTGTAACTTTTGGATTTATTCAAAACATCAAACTGAATAATCAATGTTGAGCAACAATCTAACAGCTTATTGTGGATTTGTAATGGTGTGATCATTATGGGTTCCAAGTGACACAGCTGAAACTGCGAATATACAAACTGAAATCATCATGCTGATACTGTCATCACAAGAGCGCTGTGGCAGTTGAAAAGAACATGGCACACTAATAAGAGATCTGTAATAACTTTAATCAGATTATTGCACTGCGCTAGCCCACCGCCAGGTGGCTATAGCAGTGCCCTTGTTTTCATAGCCTCCCAGATTCGTCAACTAACATTTGCTGCAAATTTTATGTGTGAGCTCCTGGTTCTTTGACATAACTTTTAACGTTCTCCTTCACATGTATGTTCTGTATCTATCATGAAGTTTTTCCCCCACATGTTTAGACTTGTGTTAGGGGGTTAATTGTGTCATATTCCAACTGTTGTGCCTCCGACATTTCACAACTGTTCACTACTCAGCACATTGAGCATGCTTCTATATATATGCTAGGCCTGCAGTCTGCTGCACAATGCACATGGTTAATCGGTTACATGGGGTACAGTGAATGCACCAGGTCAACCAGGTTCTTCGGTTAAATAAAATGCACTGGTCAGACAAAAATGGGTACTTGAAAAAAGGTGCATGGCTAACATTGAAATGAAGGAAGGGAATACTTTGATTATAGAATTATCTCATCACATTTTGTAATACTGCTCAGCATGGTTACCCACAAACAAGGACCGGTGAAAATTGCTCCATTTCTTATGAGATTTCCATGCATTTAAGCTAGTGTACTGGCAATAATGGTAGTGGAGATCATGTGGAGACTACAACATGTCTTTTTCCGTTTTTTTTTTCTGGCAAATTTAAGAAAAAAATCCAAAATGCCCTATGGTTTTGCACAACAAAAACCAGGAAAGATACACTGTAACCTAAATGGCACACCCAAGTCTTCCATGTTAAAGTGTGCCTTTGGGCAACTGTGGGAGTGTTTTTTAGTAGACCTGGTGCCTGAAAGCCCAATTTTGTCTCAAGACTATTGCATCCTGTAAAAAATATATAAAGTTTAATATTGAGTATCCTAGGCATATTTTGATAGAATATGTCTTACAGATATGTAGAAGCTTATATAAACATTTATTAGTGAATATCATTCTGATATACGAAGGGATGCGTCATGTTGCAAACTCAGTATAGCGCAGTGCATCACTCATCGCTATGCGATTATGACATGTCTAGTTTTAGACATATTTTAGTTCTCAGTTGCCCTGTTAACATGACTGTTTTTTATTTTATTTTTTTTATTTCGAATATATTTCAAAAAGGGTTACCATATCAGAGAACTGTTTTTCAATTGGCCCTTTGTTGTACAATAAATAAATATGTGATATAAAAATATATAAAGTAAAAACATGTAGAATCTATAAAACTTAACCATATAACATCTAGCATTAAAAACAACATCATAAATACTTTGTAAAAGCAAAATTAGGCAGCAAATGGATTAAAATTCGAATACAAAATCAGATGTCACTAAGGCTTCATATCACAGTCACATAATTATAATCACTAACACTTGCTTCATATCACATTTTTATATATAATCACAAACACTGTAACATCATCTTAACCAACAACTATATTCTCGATGGGCTGCATTTTGATAAACTTCTTTAACAATACCTTAAATGTTTGTAAATTTGTACAGTCTTTTAAATAAGCAAGCAGTGCATTCCATGACCTTGCACCTCTGTAGAAAAACATTATCTTGTGATGTTCGTTTTGAGGAATTGGTAAATATAGATTCATTGGGTGTTTCCTTGTACTAGTGTTTTTGATTTCACTTTCTAATATTATTTCATTTACAAGATGTTGAGGAGAAAGGCCATGTATGCATTTGTATATCAATTATGGTATGGTATGGTAAAACTTTATTTAATGTCGTTTTAAATCATGTGGTAACGCAGTACCCAAGCAAAGCTTCTGAACGACAATAAAACAATTGGCAATAAATTATACAATAACAATATTATAATACTGGTATAATTATGGATTATGGTTTGATGATGTGATGACATTAATGATACTAGTTTAACATATTGATGACTAATAATATCTACAACTATCTACAACTATCTAGCACTATAAAAGATAATACATTCCTACATATTCTAGGAAATCTCAAGGCACCATAAAGCGGAGCACCATGGTCAAGTACATAGCATTTCATAATCTTTAGCACCCATTCACGGTAATCAAATAGTCACTTTCAGCTATAATCAATTCCATGATACTTTAGACTGTACATACATTATCATACACATTATGGATGGTCAGTCACATATATATACATAGACAGTTCGGTGAGATTAGAGCATTAGGTGTTCAATATCATTAAGCAACAATAATTATTGTTCATACCAACATTTTCATACAAATGTGGCCTAAAATGTCATTTACATATCGGAAGGGAAAACTGAAGATATGAAACATGGACCAGCGGTAACCGCTCAATGCCCATGCAACATAAATATTCGGTATTCCCTCCGATCTGCATTTAATAACTATCTTAAGTGTGAAAATGATTACATGTTTGGATTTTTCGATTGAAAACTACAAATCCAAATTCAAATTTCTACAGAAATTCAAAATTGCTTGCATTGTCTAAGGTCAGTAACCAGGCATTGACAGCAGATTTGAAGCTTTTGAGTGTCTCTAAATTTTTTAATTCTATGGGAATAAGCGACCATAACTTTGCGCCATAGTATCTGAAACTCTTTTTTCCATAAGTAATTGTAACATAATTTGGAATGTTAAAGCGGTTATTGTCTCTCATATCGTAATTTGATTCTCTTGATGTGAAAAGACTTTGGAGATACCGAGGACCTATACCTGTTTTTATTTTGAACATTTGAATGGCTACCTGTTTTACACATCTTTTTTGTATGTTGAGTTGTTTTTCATATTCACATATACTTTCATAGCTCATGTCATTGTTATTTGAAACTAATTTTAGCGCTCTTTTGTTAGTTTTTTCAAGCTTTTCAAGATTTGTCTTGTTTGAGAACATCCATGCAACTTGACAGTAGTTGAAATTACTACTGATGTAGCTGTTATATATTGTGGTTTTGCATGACTTATCTGGATTTTGTTTCATACGTATTAAGGCATTAATCTGTTTACTTGTTTGGTTACAGACATTGTCAATGTGGATATTAAAGTTTAAGTTTGTGTCCAATTCGATTCCAAGACATTTATAGATTCAGTTGCGCATATCTCAGTATCATTCACTTTTAATTTGTGATTTATGAGCGGTAAATGTCTACTAAGAAACATCAATTGAAATTTTTCAGCGTTAGCTTTCATTTTGTGGCGTTCGAACCATTTTAGAGCATTACTGCAATCTTGCTCCAGTTTATTGACTACTTCTGAAACTTCCTTGCCAGTTCAACTAAGAGTATTGTCATCAGCATAATTATAGATTTTTGAATTGAAGTTGTGATAAAGGAAGTCATTAATAAAGATATTGAACATCAGGGGTCCGAGAATTGATCCCTGGGGGACGCCCTTGATATTTATAACCCCATCAGAGTGGGTTGTCCCAATTTTTACTCTTTGTTTTCTATTTGAGAGGTATGTTTTTGTCAGTTTGCAGGCATTTATGTCGAAGCCATATGCATGTAGTTTGGCAATTAGCAATTCATGCGACATACAGTCAAAAGCTTTAGACAGATCTATCGCTAAAATAAAGTTTGAAAATAGTAATAACGTTACTTGACATTCATCCATCCTAGCTTTTTAACAAAAGAAATCCCTCTATAATTCACATAATCAAAATTCCTTTCAATTGCTCTGGCACAATAATTTTGAAGTCGCTGTATTTTTCCTATATTTACTTCAGTGGTGCATCCCCATACCGAAACGTTTATGTTTCATCTTGTAAGTTTTCTGCTAAATTCATTAATACACCTTCAGTAGAACTGTGTTTCATCTTAGACAGAATGATTCACATATTTTAGATAACTGTTGTGTCCACAATGTCACAGGGTTTTGAAAATACTTCTTTTAAAAAAAACCCATATATATGATAGCATACGATACGATACATATTTATTGCCATAAATGGAATTTGTTTCAGAAACACTGAAGAAATTGACAATTATAAACAAATGTAGATTCTTCATGATACGCTCTAACAATGTAATAATATATACTCAATGTCATATATATATATAACATATAATGTTAGTGCTGCAATAAACCAATTCCCTGTACAGGGGGGGGGGGCGAAACTTGCACTATTTGACAAATTTCTGTTTTTGGTGGAAACGGAAGACAACCAAATCACAACAAATTGATATTAATAGGGCTCAGAAACAAGATGATAAAGAATGTTTTCATGAAGTTTGGCTCATTTTATCTCCAACTGTAAATTCAACATGGCTGCTAAAATTGGCAGTGTCGGAGTTCGTTCTCTCTAATGACAGTCCAGATGATGAAAATATACCTTGGCCGGTGGGAGAACTTGTTGTTGCCTTGCTTTAATATGCCCAAAAAATAATTTTTGCCTTGTCTTTCACCAAGCCTTGGTGACAGTCAGAAGTCCGCTGATCAGACATCAGTGGATCTAGCTTTTTTAAACTATTGAATTTTCTTGGCTTATTGTAGTGCAGCAAAAGTCTTGGTCATCATATAAATGTTAAGGCCACTGTGTAAAACTTATCTGATAAAGTAGGTAGCTTCTTGAGGCACAAAGTAAGTGTTTGTTTAGGCCAATTTCATGTAAATTGTGTTTATTACACATATAATTTTGTTATACCATGCTGCTTGCTCTTGGTATCTTTTCCGTGTTGCATGAACCTCTTGACTTAGTGGATTGCATCTAAAGGATGAGTTAGTGGATTTTCAGGATCTTTGAAAATCTTGCTGTCACAGCCGAAATGAACGACCAGTCACTTTGCTGCTCATTGCTTAACCAATTCATTTCCGAAACCAATGAGACTAATGGTCTGAGTAATGGACATGAAAGCTAATAATATTATTTTAATCTGTGCCAAGTTGCATTGTATTCTGACTTTTACTATTAAAAATTACTTCCGGTAAAGCTTGGTGCACGATTTGCGTCCCCTCCCTGTTGGTAGCACAATTCCTTTGAGCCAAGATAGCTTGTTGTTTGCAAGTTATAACAACATAAAGATTATCATAACTCAAAACAGCAAGCTGTCATGACTCAAACAAATTGTGCAACCATCTCACTCAATCATTTGAGCTAACTCTGAATTTCAGAATTTACAGTGAGTTCAATTTCTAATAAGTTGGTATTCTTACAAATGATTTCATATTTCTAGACACTGATACTGAATGTGAATTTTTTTCTAGGATATGTATTCAATAAGGAAAAGTGACATATGCCCGTTTTGATCCCTTACAAAACATTTTATAATTTAAAGATCTCTGATTTTATGATTTTTTATCAGTTTGTCGGCCTGCATATTGGCATTGTGGCTGTGTGTTTGATTGCTACTTTTTTAGCTCAACTGTTTTCTTCGAAAACGAAGAGCTATTGTCGCTGTCGTTGGGGTCGTTGTCGTCGTCCCGGTTAAGGTATGTGTAAGTGTCAATCTGTGACCTTAGTATTTCGCTTGAAATTTGGTACTGGTATTGGCCTGTTGGTGTGGATTGGGGACATGTCGAGAAATCCAAGATGGTGGATATTTTGTGGTGGACATTTTGCAGCGATCTTTCTGTATTCTTGAACTGTCCACTGTGACCTTAATATTTTGCTTAGAGTTATGAAATTTGGTATAGGTATATTGCCTATTGGCCAGTAGATATTGATTGGGGAACATGTTGGTAAAATTCCAAGATGGCTACCAAACTGGCCACTACAAAATGGTCGCCATGAATTAACTCCCTGCTGTGACCTTAGTAATATTTTGCTTAGAGTTATAAAATTTGGTACAGGCATTGGCCTGTGGGTATGGATCGGCATTATTTTGAGAAATCTAAGATGACTGCTAAATCGAACAGTACAAAATGGCCATCATTGTATAATTGTCCATTTGGAGCTTTCACTTCCAGTTATAAAATTAGATCGAGGTATTGCCCCGTGGGTGATAATCAGGTGCACATTGATAGATTTCACATTAACAGACGAGCGTTGAAACCGCTTGCGGTTCTTGTTATCTGAGCCAGCAGGCCCTGAGTGCACCCAGTGCCACCTACCCCTATTTTTAAAATATTCAAAGGCTTGTCCGAAAAATATCTAGAAAGGTGCTCCACTTCCACCCAAAGGATTTCTAGTATCACACAAGGAACCGAAACGGTGAAAAAAGTCCTTAGTTGACCACTAATTATGATTGGCAAACAATTTTCACCAGTCCTAGTCACTTGATGAAGTGTGTTCAGTTGGTGGCTCCCTCGACATGGTGAAATTGGAAAACCACAGATTTTTTGAAGACAGGGGTAGCTGACTCAGAGACTGCTGATCATAAAAATCAGAGAAGTAATCTTTGAGATATTCACGTTTATTTTAGAGGAGACTTATTTTTGTTTAACTCTTAGATCTTTATTGAATCTGTTCTATGATTTTTTATTCTTATGAAGTGTGTTAAAAGAGACGTGGTGGAGAACCGGTTTGGAGATTTTGTCCAGAAGATAGGCTGTATTGATATGATGGATTACAGAACATCACGAGTCAAGATATTCAGTAAGAAAAAGGTCTAATCATTTGCAAATGTCATTTTCCACTTTTTTCTCGTCCACTTATCACAAATCCTGAACTGTTAGATATCGTTTAGACATACTTGTAATTGAAATATTTCATGAGATCTTATTTTTAACACTCAAGACATATTTGTCAGACATCATATAACTTGTATCAAAGCTCTGTTTGTAATGAATTAACTTTTTTTTAAATCATGAAAAATATGTGTGATAGCTTTGATTGTTGAGCGTTTTTTAAAAATTATAATTCATGGATGCTTTGTTCGTGTGTTCGTGTGAACTTTTAATTGAAGGTCATTTTCACAGACATCGACATTTTCTGTTCCTTTTTTAAAAACCGCACTTGTCCTGTTAAACTGAAATATGGACTTAATTTAGAACTTTATTGGAAAATGGGCCTAATGCCATTGGTACCTGGACTAGGTGGCTGATTTGTTGCCGTTCAGATTTAATCTGCTGAAGCATTACAGTGAAACACTTTGATATACACTGCTCAAAAAAATTAAAGGAACACCTCTTTCAGACCATTTTTCTGAAACTGGGCAATCAGCAATTAAATGACTTAAACATGTTTCTATTGTATGTTCATTTGACTGGCAAATTCAGTTGTAACAGCAATATTGGTCAACAATTGCCTTGTCAGGAGCAATAGTCCTGGGAGACCCCAAAAATTGAAGAGATTTCTGTTGAATTTGGAAATCTGAAAACAGCATTACCAAAGAAAGGATGAACAAATTGTTCATTCACCTTGTTTTTCTGACAACTGCAGGCAAGGGCAAAGTGTGCCACATGATTTTTTTCTCAAATTGAGGTTGTCAGAGATGGGGAACTCCCAAAGAAAGGGGCCAAAGTGAGAAGGGGGTCTAAAGATCTGGTGCGGCACCAAATGTGGTTTCCCAGCCATGGTAGAGGCACAGGTACACCGAAATGAATGGCAGTAGACCTGGAAAGGGCAGGCACTCGTCCATACTGCAGCAACGGGACCATTATCTCCACCAACTCCGGCACTGGCCTCGTCACTTGACTGAAAAATGACTCTGATGGTGCCACAAATTTTGTAATCTTGGACCAAAAATTTAGGGACCAGCTGCCTGAAGACCATTTGAGATGCAGAAAGTGATTTTGACCTCCTCTGATTGCCGCACATCGCCGTGCAACAATGTTGGAGTTCAACAGGGAGCCCCACTTTTAGCAGTTTTGTGACCAGTGGCCTCTAGTGTCTGCAGATGCAAGCAGGTCTCATTTTTGACATTTGGTCATCATGTCTGGGTGGGACGAAATTCCAAAAAATTTGCTTGAAAGAGGTGTTCCTTAAATTTTTTTGAGCAGTGTAGAATTAAAGTGGACTGTGGCTCTATGAAAATGGCATTCGTGACTCATGATAGTCGATGAAGTGTCATCTTCTCTACTTTCAACATGGGAAACACAGAGGCTGTTTGATTAGTCATGATCAAGAGTAAGCCATTTGACTTCTCATAACAAATTTTAGAGTGAAGATCAGATGCATAATCCTTTCGTTTGGCTGTCACCAACAAGTGGGATAAGTCTCCTTTAATCAAATTAACATTGAAAGTATTGGGTTTGATCGTGACAAATCATCAGCATGATGACACACGAAGTGCCATTTTCACAGTGCCACGGTCCACTTTACAGTGAAACACTTTGATATAGGAAAAATCCTTTCAAGTTCATGTTGATTTTTGCATTCTGTGAGTCATGATACACCATGATTTGTCATGATCATTGCATCAGTATAGGAAGCGTATATGCTGTTGATGATTCATGATCGAGATTACATGCTATAGCTGTGAATCTGTAAGATCCAAAGCTGTGTATGAAAGATATTGACATGGGATGATTGGTCATCATTTGGATGATTTGTCATAACCAGGCTCTGGCAGTGATTGGTCTTCCTTCATGATGACAATTTCCTATTCATCTGCCAAAATGAAGGCGTATCCACCTGAGCTGAGATGGAGAGTCATTTATCTGAAATATTTGCATGATAAAAGCGTACGAGAGATATCTGAAAGCCTTTGTGTCAGCAAGAGATTTGTGTATAGAATGGTACAACTACATGCAGAAACAGGTGGTGTCCATAAGAAGGAAAGGCCTGGAAGAGTCAGGAAATTGAACAGTAAGTACATTTGGGGTCAACCATTACGTATTGGGGGGGGGGGGTTGGAGGAGAAAGTACTGCACTGTGATACATGTACCAGAGTCAGTTATTTATTTCAAGCGCTCGCTATACAAAACTTGATTTCAAGATCGAGAGGCTAGACAGGACATTATTTTCATTTAGTCCAGACTTTTTTAATTTTTTGCGTCTCAGAGCGACCGAACCAACCAATTTTCTGCCTATGGAAAAAAAAAATTATCATACCCACAATTTTTATCAATTGACATGTATAAAAAACTGAGATTTCACCTTCTTTTTCGCCTACCGACCTACTCTAGAAAAAGTGCCTTGAGAAGATTAGAGAAACTAAAGATCAATTATGTCTGGCCTTACAGAAAGCACCAAGCCAAGCCAAGGCCGATTCAACATTGCAGTACCCAAGCTAATGATGGAAGTATATTTTTATATTATCCGTAACCACTCCTCCTCCCATGGCATCATCCTGTTGGCCTCCAGTTGCCTTGGACTGGCACTGGTGTTCTCAACAGCTGACGAACAAAATCTCTTGAGCGTATGGGCTATGGTTATGCAGTTATGACAAATCATGCCTATGATGACTCATCATCCCATGTCTAAGTGTTTCACATATTTAGTCACATTTACAACTATATTACATGGTAGTGATCGTGAATCATCAGCTGAATATATTTTTCCAATACTAATGTAACGATCATGACAAATCATGGTGTATCATGACTCACAGAATGCAAAAATCAACATGAACCTAAAAGGATTTTTCCTATATCAAAGTGTTTCACTGTAATTCTATATCAAAGTGTTTCGCTGTAAAGTCTGTTCCCAATGGGCATCTAAGTTGTATCAATATTGTTACAATGTGGCAGTGATGGTGAAAATGTAGAATTGTATGGTAGAAATGATGTTGTCACAAAGTTGTGAAGGGACTTCAAAGATATGATGTTAGCATGTGACATAATTGCAATGTCTTTAAATGTTGTGAAAAAATCGCAATGTTTTGTTCACGCTGTTGCAATATAATTTCTACCATGCATTTCTATGACCAACAGACGAGTCGTCCATCTATTAGCAATATTGTGTTTTAAGTTCTTTGTCCCTTGGGTACATGCATGGATTTGAATCCAAAAAAGAGGCAGTGGACCTTCACTATAAAGATGATATAAAAGATTTATGAAAAAATTCAAATCACGGTATACTGTACCATCCAATGTACTTCCGCTTCACGATACCTGAATAACCTCCCTTGCAAATGGTTCTGGGCTGTGCAATATGTAACAATATTCCAAATTTATTTGATATCTTTAACTTTTTTCCGAAGTTATTGACGACAGTCATCTATTTATCTTTATGTCTATCTATCTGTCTATCTATCTATCTGTCTATCTATCTATCTTTCCATCTCTATTTATGTACATACAATTATGATCTATATATACTATCCATCTTTCCAGTAATAATTGAATCTCCCAATATAGTTACGAGTTTTATTTTCATAAATTACGTCAACTTTGTAATGCTTAGCTGCTCCTTTTCTGCTGCCCTTAATTAATACCAAGCATACAAATTGCAGTTTTATTGATATTTAGCTTTAGACAAAGTCGCCAAATTTATGATGGGTATAACCTTATAGGAACGGGGTGCAGCAGTGGTCTCAAGGCAGCCAAGTGTGACGGGCTTTTAAGTTGCCCATTTTAACTTGCTCCACATCTCTGGCCTCTGCAGGCTGATCATTCACCCTCTGCAGGTAGATCTACTGCAGTCACTGCATTTATACAAGGCACATCTGCTGTATTTTTTTCAGGTAAGTCTATTTACCCTTTATTGTAAATATTGTATATTTCAGATACGCTTCTTTGCCTACATGAAATATGGCTACAATGTGGTCTGTATCATGCAATTCATATAATGTATAATCATATGGTATCTATGGACGCATTGACTTACATAAACTCGTATGTGAACTTTCTACAGTGCAACATTATACATGTATGGTTTTGACAAGGGGGGAAGTAACAGAACTGTCCATCAAATCCTCCGGATGACATTGGGATAGGATGACTCTCCACCTGCAGATAACCAAACAAAACATCCCTGTCTTCATGTTTAACTATACTTGAAAGCACAAAATTCATGAAATTCCTTGTTATGCCTGAACTGTTGCAATTGTATCATTCTTACGCAAGGACTCACTCACGTTGGTCCAGTATCAAATTATAAATTGTCTTTTGATACACACCACTTGCTCTGTAGGACTCAAGTGAATAAAGCAGATACTTGATTTCTTTGTATGTGTATAGTTTAGTGTCTTACTAGAGCCTTTTTTCCTAGCGATTTTGAACTGTGATCACCTGATATTCCGATTATGGACACTTAGAGGATTTCTGGCCACTTAGAAAAACAGTGTAAAACAAGCAAACATTGAACAGTTTCATATGATAATTGTCAAAGCTCATAATTAAATGGAATTGTGCTAACTGTGTAACCACTCTTCAACAGTACACTATTTTTCACGTGTAACTGTCTCGAACAAAAAGGCACAACCTGAAACTGTGACCATTCACTTCAGGCGACTAAAGTCATTTTTGAGATTATGGACACTTACAACTGTTAATGCCTTAGGTTCATATATGTAAAGGTTATTCACCACGGGAGAGGGAATATGTGATTTATCACCCGAGGCCTTTAGGCCGAGGTGTGATAAACACATATTCCTGATCCCATGGTGAATAACCGGCTTATAGCATGAGACAAACACTCAAACAGTCAAACATGAGAGGATAACTGGACAACAAAGAATATGGGAATTATTCCCCTGAAATACTGCTATGTGATTGGTTGACAGAGGTGTCGAATGGTATAAATCTGAAATAGAGCTTTTTTTCCATTATATTGACAGTGAGTTACAGTCCCCGTCATATTTACGTGAATCTCAAGTTCTTTTTATGCTGTTGAAGTGTAATGTCAGAGATGACTCTATTCTCTAGCACTGGTATATTTGTAAAATTACTTCAAGCTCTGATGTCTTGTTAAACTGGGTCAGACTCCCTGGCTTCTAGCCAATGCGAATCCACCTAAACTAAGCATCACAGTTTCAACTCTGAAATTGGGTCTGGAAAAACCCATGCAAGTTCCACATCCCAGCTTGTCAGCCAATCGGCTGCCAGAACAACTATATATTACATAATCCATGTTTCTACAAAAAATGTCAAAGCCCTTTTTTTATAGCAAGGTCCACTTCAATTTATCATTGTTTAAACTTTGATGCATAGATTTACTGTCAGTCCATTGGCCATCAAGCTGTGATGATGTGGTTGCAGGGGCTGTCCCTGATAAATGCTTACTCTGACATTGTGTTGGAAACTGTGATGCTAAGTTTTGGTAGATTCACAATGACTGGAAGCCGGGGAATCTGACCCATTTTAAAATGACCTCACAGCTTGTAGTTATTTTACATATATTGCAATGCTAGAGAATACAGTAATCTCTGACATCACACTTCAACAGCATGGAAAGAACTTGAGATTCCACGTAAATATGATGAGGACTGTAAGGTAATGGTAGATTAAATATTAAATCCCCAATGAGTGCAGCCATACAGTATTTTCACCTAATCTTTGGTGTCAGAAAATATGCACATAATTGCCTGCCATACAGTAGCTTGTGAAAGAGAATGCACCCTTCCTGAAAGAGCACTTTTTTTCCTGAATCCTGAATAGAATCTGTCAAAGAGTTTTGTGCAAGGTGCATGTCATAAATTGAACTCATCGAGGAACCTTCCTCTGAGTTATTAAGTTTGGCATCCCAAGAAATTTGATACAACTGGAAAATTTTGCATTTGTTGTGCTCGAATTACATTATTCGCCAAAGAAAGTTAACAATTTATTGTTGTTACTGCTGACCTGGTTTGATTGTATCTCGTTACCTTTTTCGAAGTCGTTTAAGTCTTTAAACAAACTCATCTCAGTGTTTGCTGTCTTTAAATGTCTACATTATTAATCGTTCTGAAATCGAGTATTTAGTTTCACTTGTCTCATGGCACAGAAAATATTTAGTTTCACTTGTCTCATGGCACAGTACCAAGTCTATGATTGTTCTATAGAGGTTGTCTTTCTCTTAGATTGTTACTTATATATTGGCACTTATTTTTAAAAGTTGTCACCAAGTCCAGTAATGTATATATATCATTCTCCTTTTGTTGTTCTAAAATAATTTTAAAATAGCCTTCATGGCAGTGATTTGAAGTTGAAGTTCATGCTCTTTATGTGACACGACAGGATATCTACATGATGATGATAAACTTGAGTTGATTATAACAATAATTTGATTGATTTCCATCTAAGAATATCTCAATCGTACAATGTTCAGGTGAATCTAGTTTCAAAGCAGTTTCAAAAAGCATTTTGTTGATTTTAATCTTGATACGCCTCATTTTTCCTTTTTTTTAATCTCATTGGTTTATGAAGCAAGAAGTATCCCTCGAATTTGCTTCATTGAGAGCGTGATGTCATGCTGATCCTTGCCTTATTAATTGGTTTCGTGGCTTAGTAGATTAGGTGTTCAAATGCTGTACGCATTGTCGCGAGCTCGAACCCCAGTCACGGCATGGAAGAATTGGAGCAGATTAGATCCTCCTTATTAACCATTGCTCCACTTGACCCAGTTATAAATGGGTACTTGGCTATAGGCAGTGATGGCAATTGTGCAATGCTTGACTCAGGAGCTCATGAAATTCACTCCACACTGGTGTATACTCCACAGGGAGCTGAGAAAGATTCATGCTTGATCAGGCCTGCCAAGAACGTAATTGTAAATGTTGGTCAGGCTCATAGGAGGATGGCTGACATTAAACCAAATACATTTTCATTTGCATTTACTTGCCCAGTGGTAATCTGACGTCACCTTGTGTTCAAAGAATATGTTACATCACAATAGTTTGTCACTGTCAACTATTTGTTGTTGCTTATTACACCCGCTGACTTGGCTCACTATAATCAAGCATCTTGTAATGCTCTTATGGTTAAATAAAATGAGGATCATCCACAACTGACCAACCAATAGCCATCCCCAACAAGCATGACACCAGGCTGTGAAGTCGGATAACAGAAAAAATTAAAGATACGTAGTTATTGGATGGTAAATAATCCAAAATACCACATAGCAAGACGATGAAAAGAAATCACATGCTTTGATGTTTAAAAGCCTTTATTGAAACTCCTGTAAAATTCAATATTCTTGGATCAATTAAATGAACAATACATAACCAAAATATCAGGTGTCTAAATGGTTCAACAAAAATAATTCCCCCTGTACGAAAACTTGAATATCTGAAAGACCTCTTTTCCGATTTCTATTAAAGCTATCACATTTGTAGGCCTGCATATTGACATTATGCCTGTGTAATTGTAGCTTGATTGCTTCATTTTTGTCTGACCCAGCAGACCCTGAGTGCACATACCCCTCTTTTCAAAAATTTGAAGTTTTGACTTTTCCAAAGATAAATTTTCCAAAAGGTGCTCAAACTCCACTCAAATTATTTCTTAAGTCACCCAAGGAACCTAAACTGTGAAAAGGTTAAAAAAGAATTCCTCAATTGTCCACTAAATATGATTAAGAAACAAACTTTCTCCAGTATCATGATGAAGTATGCCCCAGCTGGTGGCTCCCACGCTTGATCAAATTGTTCATATCCATTGGAAAAGCCACAGATTTTTGAAAACAGGGTTGGGATCACTTGAAGGCTACTGGCTCAGCCAGGAATAATGCCACTAAACTATAAATAAAGACATTTAGCATCGATATACAGGCCTATAAGTCAATCCAACTTTCATAAGAATCGGAGAAGGAAACTGAAATATTCAAGTTTATTTTAAGGGGGACTTATTTTTGTTGAACTGTTTATATCAAATGTAACTAAAGTTATGACAAGTTGTAAAGAACTTTTGGAAAACCCCTCATACTGTTTGCAGTTGTGGGTGATTCTAGTGGATGAACCCTATTGTGCTTGTTTGATTGTTGCTTGCCTTAGAGGTTTTTGGCAAGAAAGTGTGGATGTGGTGTCCTCACTTGACGTCTTGATCTGCATCATATTTTTCAAAATTCTCAAATAAGTTTTTGGACTGAGAGCATGTTCTGCTACATGTAAACTCATTTGACCTGTTCATCAAGGCTGATTTTAGATATGCTTGGTTAGTTTTCTGGGGCTTGTAAAATGTGAAATGTGTCGAGGTTAACAATTTATATTTTACAGCTAGCTACTCATCTGTCCTGATCTTTGAATGATTTAGAATTGATTCCAAAGGGGAATAAAAGATCTGCCTTGATGGACTTTCGATCATTTAAATTGACAGTTGTTGAACATTGGAAGAGGACTACTGAACCATGCTGTTGAACCTGTCAGCATTTTTGACACTTTGATTGATACAATTCAATGGGACTCGTTTTGGAGCTTCAATGAAAGCTGCTAAGTATAGGTTTATAGAACTCCTGTTGTGAACTCAAACAGAACATTATTCGCATGGGTTCATTATGAAGGACCATTGCCAAGAATCCATTGTATTGAATAAATGTATTATATTATTTTTAATGTCTTAAATCAGCAGAATTTAAAGAATTATTAAATAGATTATGTCAGTCTGAACAGTTATTCATAACTTAAATACTATATCTGACACCTGTGTTATTGGTTGACATCCTTAAGTAAAACACAAAACAAACAAAGTGGTTCATGTACTTCACAAATGTACATAATAGGATATTCCATGGAGAGGTGTTTGACTGTGTTGACATCATAATAATAAGTTTAAATATAGATCCTGTCGCCTGTTGGTCGTGATTTAACTGCAGGACAATTGAGTCTATAGTTATTGACAAACTTGTTCAATTGTGTAATATTTGCACATTGGATTAGAATGTTGTGCATAATTATTGTATGATGCATTTTAAGGCATATATTTAAATATAAGTCTCTTGTGATTGACCGAAGCAGCGATAATGAATCATTGTATATTTAACAATATTAGAATGTCCATGAGAAACTCTCAAAACTGACGAGCCCCCTGTTGTTGGATTACAAAATATGTGTGAAGTCATTGGTTTTTGAACTTGAAAGGGTGTTGGTCAAGGTCCAATTTGAGGTGCAAATGAGGTGGATTAAGGTAACAAGGAAAACTATTTGAGGTGATTTTTCGAGGAAAATGCTAGTGGAGACAGGGCATTTTCAAGGGGGTGGGGGTAGGGCACTATTACTCAATATTTGGAAGGGATAAAAGTTATCTGCCCCACATTTCCTGTGCAATATTTTTTTGCTGATATATTGCTCTAAAGCAAATAACCACCATGAACCTTGTATGTACATTCATGTTCGTGTCAATTTCTGGAGATACAAGAGACAATAATTTCAGGTTTACCAAGTACCTACTCGTAATTCGTCGACTGTAACAAAGGTATTATGGGTATATAATAGTATCTTAACCAAACCACCACTGCTCCAACACTTATTTTGCCCACTGATTGCTGTGTGCAACATGTGGCACCTTCACCACGACAGCCTTGGTAACTTCCTTTTGTTGGGATGTCTGCTTCTGCTGCTGGCAGTAGCTGGCATTAGAGCTGCCACAGTGATTTGCAATCAATAGATACATTTATTTATAGCTTGACATAACTTTCTCTCTGACAATATGCACAAGAAACAGGTGAGACCCTGATACGTTCATAAGGTATATATACTTATACTTATCTTTGTTGATTCAGGGTTAGATTTGTCGTTATGTACACTTTTATACAATTAAAACTAGTATGAATTAAGTGAAATACATGTGATTATGGTTTGATATTGTTAGGATAATTTACAATGTATTCGCTGCCCAGTTTAATTGATAGTTGCAGACGAAGCTAAAATTAACCCCGGTCATACTTGTTCTGTTATGTGGTTGATTTTGCGACGAAACATTTTGTATCAAATCGTGATCACATCCATCACATGATGAATGAAGTGAAACTTAATTGTTATCCTCTGTGACGTCATATTTGATTTGATAATACTGCCAGGTGCACATTGCTGATACTCATCTTATCTATATCTTATTCATTTATATCAGTTTATTTTCTTATTGATTACTTGTTGTTCTGTTGCGCTGGTAGTGAAAAATTGCAATTTGAGTGATAAGCAATTATTTTTTGCCATCATTGATGTTTGTGTGTTATCTCTTTGACTGCTGTGACATATTCTGAATTGCTTTTTGTCAAAGATTTTAATAGGGGAAATATACCTATATGGGACCGGTCCTTAAATTGGACCATCACCAATTCTTCATATACTCGGTGATGTAAAGCAAATGAGAAATGTGGTAGACACTTCAAGAACAACACCTTCTGTGACTGGCCCACAAAGTCACAAGGTGGCAGTCACGGAAATCGGTATTCTGTGTTTTAACAAACTGACAACTTGTGCATGGATAGAATGTTTCGCTCTTTCTGGAATGGTGTACGAGAGCTGTACATCTTCGGGAGACTGGATAAGTAGCGTCTTCCAGTAAAAGGATGGAAATTCATTTTCTGTTATGGGCCATTCTCAAATTTCGGGACAAAGGGTATAGCAAAAATGTCCTGTAACGGATTGGACAATGTGGTAACGGAGTGAAATTTTGATGTAAAAAACCAACTGTAGGAACAACAACAAAAGGAAAAACAATAAAATATTGATTTTACTCTTATTTTCCGAAGTACTTCATCTCATATCAGTAGATTTTTTGGTCCAAATGTCGATTTCTTGCTTATGATCTGGTAACGGAGTGGAATGATTTTTTGCTTTTCGCTCAATACTGCTTTTTATTTTGGAGATTAGATAAAATAATTTCGGACTTTTAAAAGCTGTCACTCTCAGCAATAATATATACATGAAATCACTCTTTAAAACGATCATTGGTAAGCTTGGAAATGAAGGAAAGAAGTGGACATTTTGGTGAGACCAAAAACATTTTCTATGAATATTATGTCTTAATTTATTGAATACATGTTTTATGAAGTCTGCAAGGCAGCACTTGGTACTATGGCGCACAAGCGTCTGATGATATTCAGTGAAAATAGCTCATAAAAAACAAAAACGAACCTAACTATGGCAAGTAACGGAGTGGACAAAAAAATTGACATAAATTAGTCACCTGTCTATTGTATCACTTTAATCAATGAAATTTAAAATAAATTGAATGTGAACTAGATATAAATTCAAGGTTATATTCTCATGAAGCGTGCAAAGAAACTTAGAATATAATGGTACATTAGGAGGAAAATGAACACTTGATTTTGTCATGACAGGTCCATTCACAGGGAAAAACCATTGATTTTGCACGGAATCATGGACATAATGCACAAAAAAATTAATGTCAGGGAGCTAGAGTGACGCAAATTGTCCCGAAATTTGAGAATGACCCTTGTTACGGGTCAGCAGCAATGAACAACAAACACAGATAGTTAAAGTTTACAATTTTAATAAAACAACAAAAATATTTACAGTTACAAAATTCACAAGTTTAAATTTACTCAAAATTTACTAATTGTGACCCAGAGTAATTTTAACCACTTATCTGTGTTATCCTATGGCTGAATGTCCATAGAGGAAGTTCCGGAAGCCAGAGGTCCTTTGGTATTGCGGAATGTCCAATAAAGTCTGTGTGAACTATAATCCACTGAAAATAGTGTCCGTATAAAAAATAATCCAGAGTCCTGAGTCCTTGTATGGTGTAATCCCATAAATCCAGTATAATATCCAGTGTAGTAGTGCCCAACAGGGTGATCCTCAATGTCCAGTCTATGATATGCACCGTTCAGCGATTTGGTAGAAAGTGACTGACTATGTCAGCTCCCAGGCATATTTATATGCATCAAAACCTTCTAGCAAGTTCCAGTCCTTCTGGGATGCATGACTCATTATCCAGTGTTTTCCAGAAATATTACTTCTTCTACAGAACATTCCATTTGTTTCCACATTCAAATAAACAACTTAACTGGGTCACAATGTCAACACAATTGTTTATCAACTGATTATGTAATCATAATAGAATAGCAATTCAGTGCTAATTGGTTTTACATAATAACCATGCAATGTTAATGTAAACAATCATACACAATAGCAAATCATTGTAAACAATGATAATATACAGAAATACATGAAATATACAGTATGATTGACATAAAATACACATACCATTATATTGGTAATATTCATATGATAATAACCATATACAATAGGAATGATATAAAATGTCCATACTGCATTTACAATGTCATTTTCAAAATTTGTCATACATCACACCTCCCCTCTAAAAAGGAAAATTTTGATCGAAGAGCAAAATTTTATACTAGTGTCTTAACACGAAAGTACGTTAACATCAACCATAAAAGCTTAACATCTAGACAAACAATCAGCAATTACATTATCTTTGCCCTTGATATGTTTAATAACAATGTCATACTCTTGAAGTATCAAACTCCAGTTCAACAATCTCCTATTGTTATTCTTCATCTTATGTAAGAACACCAAAGGATTATGATCAGTATACACAATGAGGGGCTTCTGGCCTGTACTAACATAGACTTCAAAATGCTGAAGTGCTAGAATTAATGCCAACAATTCCTTCTCAATAGTGGAATAGTTCTTTTGATGTTTATTGAACTTCTTAGAAAAGTAGGCAACAGGATGTTCAATGAGATCATCACTGTCCCGCTGCAGAAGTACTGCACCAGCAGCATCTTCACTAGCATCCACAGCTATTGAGAAAGGAGTATCAAAGTTTGGTGACTGGAGAACAGGGTAGTGACATAATATATTCTTTAACTTATCAAAAGCCTTTTGACAAGGTTCATCCCAAACAAATTTCACACTCTTTTTGAGTAAATTTGTCAAAGGCAAAGTACAGTCTGCAAAATTCTTGCAGAACTTCCGATAGTATCCTACCATGCCCAAAAATCGTCTCAATGCTTTCTTGCCTGTGGGCGTAGGAAATGCCAAAATGGTCTGAACTTTAGCATCAACTGGGGCCACTTCACCTTGACCAATCACGTATCCGAGATAGACAACGTGTGCTTGGCCAAACTCACTCTTTGCCAAATTGACTGTCTCCAGGTGAGCTTCCCAGGTGTCACTTCCTGTCACCAAGTCATCAATGTACGCATTAGTGTTAGGCAGATCTTTGATCACGCCATGAATCATCCTTTGGAACGTTGCAGGAGCATTTTTCATTCCAAAAGCTAAAACTTTGTATTCGTACAAACCAGAAGGTGTGACAAAAGCAGAGATTTCTCTTGCCCGATCTGTTAGTGGAACACACCAGTACCCTTTTAACAAATCAATCTTTGTAACAAACTTGGCCTGTCCTACCTATGACTCTTTGTAACAAACTTGGCCTGTCCTACCATTTTATATCATTCCTATTGTATATGGTTATTATCATATGAATATTACCAATATAATGGTATGTGTATTTTATGTCAATCATACTGTATATTTCATGTATTTCTGTATATTATACCATAAAAGCTTAACATCCGTAAATCCAGTATAATATCCAGTGTAGTAGTGTCCAACAGTGTGATCCTCAAGGTCCAGTCTGTGATGTGCACCATTCAGCGATTTGGTAGAAAGTGACTGACTATGTCAGCTCCCAGGCATATTTATATGCATCACAACCTACTAGAATGTTCCAGTCCTCCCAGAAGGTATGACTCATTTTCTGGCGCCTTCTAGAGATATTATTTCTTCTACAGAACTTTCCATTTGTTTCCACATTCAAATAAACAACTTAACTGGGTCACAATGTCAACACAATAGGTCTGTCTCCATATGGGGATTACGACAGGTATTATCGGTAGGTGGTGCAATGATAGGGTGGGAGTGCTATTTTTGTCTTGGGGAAGCCCACCTGATGACATGTTATCTGGTTTGTTTGCAAAGTGAGTGAAATCCTGTGACCGACAGTTAATAATAATCTGGTTGTTAACATGTTATAATCAAATCTGTATGATAACAACACTCTTTTCTGTTGAACTGCTGTTTTGGGAACATAATCAATACAGTATAGCTGACCCAAACAATCAAACATTCAACAAACACACTCATTAAGTCAGACTCCTTGGCTTGGTCAACAACACCAATCACCTTGCTGAAAGGCAAAGGGGATTCCATCAGAGCTCCTATTGCTTGGAGACACCACCTGTCCATAAATTCAGAACTACAAAATGGAGACAGACCTATTGTTTATCAACTGATTATGTAATTCTAATAGGATAGCAATTCAGTGCTAATTGGTGTTGCATAACAACCATGCAATGTTAATGTAAACAATCATACACTATAGCAAATCATTGTAAACAATGATAATATACAGAAATACATGAAATATACAGTATGATTGACATAAAATACACATACCATTATATTGGTAATATTCATATGATAATAACCATATACAATAGGAATGATATAAAATGTCCATACTGCATTTACAATGTCATTTTCAAAATTTGTCATACATCACACCCTTATGCATGTATTTGCTCTATGTGGTGACTGGTTAAGTAGAGTGTTCTAGTAAAAGGATGGAAATGCATTTCCCGTTATGCATGTATTTGCTATATGTGGTAGTTACACTCATGAACCTAAAGGTTCATAGGAATTCCAATTTAGCATCTGCGGCAGAAAAAGAAGGTTTCATATTTTTAGATCATGAAGTCCCATAGGCCTAATGGAACCCTAGGGTTCAGTGCATGTGAAGAGATGTGGTGCAGCTTTAGTAGCTTTGTGGAGCTGAGGTGTTAGCAGTGTATCAAGGTCATCTATGAGGTCCATGAAGTTCCTTGTCCCTGGGGATTACTACTAGTATATAAATGCCTATTATTATTAAGTCGTTGAATACCAGTGGATACTTGGAAACTTAACGTATGTGAGCAAATTCCTTGTGGCTGTTGATTTGGTTGATCACTGAAAAATGAGTATGTGTTTCAATTTGGACATATCCTTGTGTGTAATTTCAATAGTCTCATGCCTGTTTGATATGGGTCAGGTGGGTCCAATAATGCTTCCCTTCCCCTAGCTTTTTTTTCACAACATCAAAAGCTGAATCTAAAAAAGGAGATTTCTTGTAAGCGGAAGAAAAAAAGAAACGCCTTGTCCTGATAATTGATCAATTGTGTGTCGTTATATAAGCATTCAACTTACGTCAAGAGATGAGTTTCACAATCCATATTAAGGGTGAAAAATAACATGTACTTTTAAAAATGGCGAAAATCAGAATTGAAGCTATGATTAATATTTTGCTCCAGATTCTGGGAATCTGGAAATTATACTCCCGTACCTGTGCTGAAAAACTTATTGAGTATAATTAAGTCAGTGAAACCCCAAAAATTAGTCAAATGACTCCCCCCCCCCTCCATGCTGGGAATCTGGCTGTGTAAAACTAACTATACCTAGGTAGTAAGTTGCTGCTTAAGTTATACATTTGATTAATCAGTCACCAGTGTCCGCCAGTTTACTAAAAGTTGGTCATTTGTCTAATTAATTTAGTCATTTCATTGATTTAATTTTCTTCATATAATTATTCATATTGACTAACATAGTCATGTAACTGAATAATAAGGCCTAGTTATTTCCACTAATTTATTTAGTGATGGACTAATTCGGACGGTGCTAATGAACCACATTCTTCTCATAGATCTTCCATTCTCCTATGTTAAATTAATATTATATAGAGTTCAACACCCCAATTTGGTGATGTGGCAGGTGGTAAATGTGCTTGGTTCTATTGCAACTTTGAAACTGAGGGGAATGTTCAAGTTTCTCTGGGATTTTTTTTCAAATGGCTGTTAATGTTGTAATTAATTTAGCCTAAAATTAAGTTAGTCTTTTGACTTGCAAATGTGCCTCTCACCCTACACCTGTACCGATTGGTCTACCCAAAATTTTATTTCGCATTTATAAAATGCTCCTCATCACCTTTCCATTCACTTGTGCCTTAAATTGATTTAGCAAGCTTCCGTTTAACTGAATAATTCAGTTACATGACTATGTTAGTCAATATGAATAATTATATGAATAAAAAATTAAATAAATGAAATTACTAACTTAATTAGACAAATGACCAACTTTTAGTAAACTGGCGGACACTGGTGACTGATTAATCAAATGTATAACTTAAGCAGCAACTTACTACCTAGGTATAGTTAGTTTTACACAGCCATATTCCCAGCATGGAGGGGGGAAGTCATTTGACTAATTTTTGGGGTTTCACTGACTTAATTATACTCAATAAGTTTTTCAGTGCTGACATGAGAGTATAGTTTCCAGATTTCCAAAATCTGGAGCAAAATATTAATTATAGCTTCATTTCTTGCCATTCTAGTTTCTGTTTTAATTTGGAAGGTCCTACTTGATCAAGGCATGGTACCATGGTGTTCTGGTGCGGAAATGAACTTTTGTGATAAATTGGATGATTTATTCAGAGAGCTGATAAAGCAAAGAAGAATATCCATTAATTAGATAGAAATAGAAATATTTGTACTTCTGTCAAAAAATGGGCCCAAGTTCAAATGTCTGAGAAATAAAAGCAAGTTTGATGTACCATTTCCCCATATCACGGATTTCCCGAGAACATGAGAAAAAAAAACCCCCCAATTTTGGAGCTTTTGACTGTTATTCTGCTTTTGGATGCTATCTCCTTTGTATATGTGTCACACAATGCTTCAAATCTATTTCTGTGGGTTTTGTAATGTAAAATTTGTATAAAAGCTTTCACGTTTCATCGGATCAGATGAAATTATGAAGGTTTGCCTCGCCAAACTGGCTTTGCCAATATTAAACTCCACATTTTTGACGGGTCTTTGAATCTTAGGCTGAACTAACTTTCGAGGTATGGATTCAAATGTTCTTTAATAAATTATGGTTTTATTTTAATATTTTTATTATTTTAAATGGATCATGAACTGTTCTTTTGGACTCTCATGTGCCAGAAAGTACTTAACATTGTTTTCCATGTCCAACATCCAGTACTCCTGCACTACACAGAAGAAGGAGCAACCTGAAAGTGTTATTGCACTCCAACAAGAATTACTTGGATTTTCCAAAAGGTAGTGCAGTGCTACTAGCACCTCTTAAATCAGGTTTCGCGTATTGAGATGTTTAATAAGGATCTTTCTTTACAGTCTCTTGTTTTGATATGCAAACAAGTGGACTGTTACACTGTGAAAATGGCACTTTGTGAATCATCATACTCATTATTTGTCCTGATCATACCCAGTAATTTCAATGTTAATTTGATTTAAGGAGACCAATCCCGCTTTTGGTAACAGGCAAATGAAAGGATTATCTGATTTTTACACTAAACTCAGTAGTGACAAATTAAATGGCCTTCTCTTGATCATGTCTAATCAAAAAGCCTCTAAGTTTCCTATTTTGAAGGTTGAGAAGATGACAATTCATTGGCTATTACGACTCACAGAGTGCAGAAATCTGTATGAATCAACACTTATTTTTGCATATTGAGTTCACCGGCTGTAATGACAAACGCTTGGCAAGGCAAATTTTTTTTTTTTGCAGTGTTATAGTGATTTGGTTGATGCTTTCTTCACTAATAGGTTTGCAGCATTCTTCATTGATGTGATATGTTTTCAGAATTCTTCAGTGATATGATATGTTTGCAGAATTCTTCAGTGATATGTTTGCCACATTCTTCAGTGATATGATATGTTTGCAGCATTCTTCAGTGATGTGGTTGTGACATTCATCAGTGGTATGTATGTGGCATTCATTACTCAGCCTGCAGAGTATTGTAGGGGTGGGCATTTTCTGGGATCTCTTCTTGTGGGTTGTGTGTTTGTTAATCGACTCCTGCCAAGAATTCTCAATGGATTTAGATTTCCTTTTAGTACATGTATAGTACAGATACCAGCGCATATTGTAATAGAATTTCATACTTCTAACTGCAGGCAGTGAGGAGCTGCGCTGCAGCACCTTAAACTTGGTCCTGCATAATTTGAATTTTAACATACTGGTCAAAACTTTGCTCATTCTTCAAAAAATATAAACACCAGAGCCATCAAACTAGCTGGAAACTTTTTTAAAATTTGAAATGGTATCAGGGAACCAGAAGAAGTAGTAGACTAGATGTGGGATTATGTATGTTTGGTCACAGGTTAAGATCCAGGTCAATGGCAAAGTTTCGGGAATAATAAAAATAAAATCTACCAGTTTTCATTTGAATGTACTGGCATGGCTTTTTGATAAATATTATTGAAGTTGGCATCATTTATTATAGGTTTAGTCCAGAATTCGTAATCGCCTGCAAAATTAGCAGATAACTACAGTTTTTGATAGTTTTCTGCCATTTATCACATTTTTTAAAATCTGCATATTATCAATTAAATTGATTTCGGATTTTCCTCAAAATTTTTTTTCTGGCATGTTGAACATGTTTTCTAATATTTATTCACAAGGAACAATCACTCAAAGTAGGTAGGGAGTATTAATTTAATAGTGGAAATAATGGAGTCTCCCGATTCACCCCTAAGTATTGGGTGAATTGGGACAGTGGTTTTCTTGGCCTGGAGCAATGGGGATTTAAGATATCATTTCAAGCTTCTAGGGGTACTTAGATCTTGTGCCCAGACACAATTTGGCACTAAATTTTCATTTCTAGATTGATTTTTGTCCATGCTATGACAGAAAAACAGCCAATTCTGTCCCGATCCACCCCATATTACGGTACACAATACCTGATTAAATTTTGGTTAATATTGGATAATTTTTGGGGCTACAATTAAAGAAATTCGAAATAATGCCTCTACCGTGCTACATGCACTTTAATAGTATACACGTCATTTTAGAACAAGCAGACCAAGAAATAGTTATATTTCTACAGTCTGTTCAGCAATTGTGAATCTTGATTGAATCTAGTTAATTAGAGAATTCTACAGATTGTCATTACTTCTTGATTGGCGTTGGTCAGTGTAATTATTGATCATCAAATCAATTAATTACTTCTTATCCAATTAATCTCGGCTTCAGATCTTTTTCATTTTTCAACAGACATAAAATTATCAATTGCACATTGCATGAAAAAAGGACAAAGAATTCTTTAAAAAATATTAAGAAAACCAGACTGATGGATAGAGACATAAACAGATAGATAGACGATTAGATAAATAAATAGATAGATAGATAGATACATTCATTTATTGACTGCCATATCCATTAATAGCTCCATTGGGCCCTTGAAAAACGGTTTATCTCATAATGGTAACCCTTTAAAAATATATACTATACATTTTTAACAAAATTTAATTTTCAATAAATTACTTGATTATTGATAAAGGATACATGTATCATGAATTAGAAAGTTGTGTTCAGCTTCAGTCTTAATTTGAAGGCAGGCTGAGGTATGTGATCTCCGAGTGCTCATTCTAGTTTGATTTGATTTCTCATGATCTTATTTGATTTCTCATGATCTTATTTGATTTCTCATGATCTTATTTATTCACATAAATTGGTCAATAAAATTTCACTGGAATTCATCAGTGATATGTTTGCAGCATTCTTCACAGATCTATGTGTTTGCCTCAGTCTTCAGTGATGCTTGAAGCATTGATATCTTTGGAGATTCTTCTGTGATGTGGTTGTAGCATTCTTCAGTGATATGTTTGTGGCTTTCTTCTGTGACGCATTTGTTGTATTCATCAGTGATGGTTTAGAATTCTTCAGTGAAATTTTTACAGCATAACCCGTGGCCTAATGGTTAAAGGCGCTTGTTTGTGCTACCACTGGCTGTGAGGTCGTGGGTTCGACTTCCACTCCTGGAACTCAATTTGGTCCGAGCCCATGGGACATTAAATGGAGGCGGGTTGTATCCAGTGTTCTGTGCTGGGGCAACTGAAAGACCCTGGACATCCCTCAATTAATAGGGTATGTACCAGACTCACAGTCTGGTACATACCCTATTATGGTACCTTGGGCAATGTTCTCCTTGTCTCTGCCCATGGGCGCCGTACTATGGCTGCCCTGAGCTGTATCATTGTGGAAGGCTCACCACGAGTTTCGTACCTGCATTGCAGTGCATGACTGATAGTATATACAAAAATACAAATACAATTAATGTTATGCTGTGATATGTTTGACTGCATTCTTAAGAGATATGTTTGCAGCATTATTCAACTGGTGATGTTTGCAGCATTATTTAGTGATGTGATATCATGATTATGGCATTCTTCAGTGATATGTTTGAAGCATTCTTCGGTGATGCTTGAATCTGTGGTATATGTTTGGAGGTTTCTTCAGTGATATTATGTTTGCAGCATTCGTCAGCGATTCTTGAAGCTGTGATATGTTTTGAGGATTCTTCAGTGATATGTTTGTATCATTCTTCAGTGATAAAAGCTGTACTTGATAATAGCTTTAATGTGAATTATGCAATCGTCATGAGTACCCATTCGGAATTTGGTTTCAGTCTCTATGTTGAAAATTATCTACTAAGTCTATACAAAGATGAATGTTCCATACCTAACTGTTATTTGTGTGGTGCCACTGATGTTTGAACTGACTCATCAAGCATCAACCAATTCATATCACATTGCTCATAAATCATAACCCATTCCATTCTCATCCTTTTCTGAAAAATAGTACCAATAGATGTTTTTGAAAATATTCAGTTACTTCGAATTTTTTAACATTTTTTTTTGGGAATTATATCTGACTGAGCTGTTCAATTATTAAATACCACAATTACACTGCCTGTTATAACTCATTAAAGAATATCTATTATTATGATTTGTTTTGTCTGTTTTGCATACATGGCGCGGGGTGTACACGATGGTGCTGTTCTAAGCCGGCTAAATGTACATCTCCTAGACCTGTAGAAAAATAAGTTTTAAAAAAATTGTTATGTAACAGTTATTCCGTATTGGTCTGAATAAAATTTTGCCATTGTCATTTCTTTAGTTAATAAATAATTAGAAACTTCCTCTATTCTCCTGTACACTGGCTAGTCCTACTTAGAGTGCATGGCTATGTCAAGGAATATTTTCACTCTATGTCATTACTTTTGGAAATCTCAGAAAATAAAATATAATCGGAAGACTGAACATTCAGAATGTGTATGAGTTCTACCAATTCTCTTAATTTTCTGTACTTTGGTTTAAGTGCATTGGGTTTTCTTACAGTTCAGGGAGTGTCTGCTTGTTATTATCTAGTTATGAAATTAATGTTTGTGCTGAACTCATTACCACAAAATTGAGTCCATTGAAAACATGAACCTTTGAAGCACGTTATTCATTTTAAATGATGACGCATGTCCAACATCCACTGTTGTAAATTTATGCATTTTCTGTAGGGGGAACGGGGGCACATTGGGACGCTTTTAATGTCCACTAATTTTGCTCAATGCTGAAAGCACCGAAGAACTCAGAAGTTTGCATGAATATCACCAATACTACTGAGCTTAAATGCAAGGCATAATAAACTAGACTGCACCTACCCTTTTGCAGCCAGAGAGTCATAAATATGACTGCCCAATGTGCCCCGGCATGGCACAGCTGGGGTACATTGGAACATCAATTAAAAAATCATTTCAACACTCCATGTGCAATAGATATCACATATAAGTAGTGCGAAAGACAATATACAGTGCATTAACGCCTTGTAATGCCAATAGTTCATAACTTTAAACAGTTTTAAACATTTAACATGAACTGTCGTGGGTGCGGACATCTATGTAAGTAACTGCGAAGAATTTGTTCACAGAGCATGGTAATCCACTATACCTCTATTCACTGTGGCCTGAATACCTGTTGTGTGCTGTCCCAGGTCATTCAGTTGCCTTGGACACTTAAATTCTGCCATATTAAATGCGTCCCAATGTGCCCCGAATTCACTGTCCCAATGAGCCCCGATATGACTTTTACACCAAAATGCTAATTTCTCGGACACCATTGAGTGTGTTTATCACAATAGCAATTCATAACTGTTCATTACGATATATAAAATTCATACTAGCGCTGAGAAAGCCTCATTGATCATGGTTTGTCCACAGAATGGCTCGAATTGAACCCGTCCATATTTACTTTAGTAGTAGGAAAACAAACTTTTGCTCGCCATACTTCTACATGTGGCTGTAATTTGTCTATAAAACCATGAAAACATCAGAATGTGAAATTACAAGATATGATGGCACTACCATATCATATACCTTGCCAGGATCCAAGAAAACCCCACCGTCCCACAGTGCCCCGCATCCCAATGTGCCCCCGTTCCCCCTACACTAAAAGTTGTTGAGAAGGGCTGTCAATTTTGTTTGTAGATGATTTGTGAATTGCCACTTCAACTTCTGACATTGTCTTAGCTGTCTTATCTTGGGATTGAAGCCATGAAATATTTCCGCAATAAATCTTGGAACGATGTTCCAAAACTTGTCAGCAAAGGCATGTGGACTGTGATTTTAAAAATCTGCATGGGGTCAACTGGCAATATCTGTACGCAATTAATTAAATTAATGATAGAAACACGTGTAGTACAATTAGCGGACAAAAGTAAATTAATGGAAATGTACTCTGATAGGGACTAGTATAAATACTGCATTGCAAATTGTGAAATTATCATTGCTATTCTGACACCTCTTCTCAGCGCACAGTTTAGTGGTTGACCAATCATCATGGTTTACTTTGTCATGAAGACTGTGGTATGTGAAGTCAATATTCATGATGAAGTTAAATTATTTTTAGAAATTAAGTTTATTTATTATTGCCACAATTTTCATTTTTATTTGTGTATTACTACCTTAATTTGCATTTTATATCAGTAAATTCATTTCCTACATTTATTTTGGTTTCTAGTAAGCAAGGAGAGTGAGTTGATGATTAATATTTAAACACTTTCAATTGTCTTCCTGGTACGGTTCAATTGAGGGTTACCGTAAAATTTTAAAAATATCTTTTAAATGTTTTGTTTACTTTACATTTATTTATTTCAGGTTCACAAGATCAAATTTCCCGAGATGGGGCTGGGGCTGATAGGCTTGAAAGAATCATGGCGGGAATTCAAAACTCCAAATTTCTGGAGAGACTGCCTGATGGACTTCTACGTCACTTTCATGCTGCTATTTGTCAACTTGCTCCTTGCTGCTGACGGAAGTCATTATCATTTATCTGCTGCTTTGATAACTGGTAGGAAATTGAATATTTTTTGCTACTTTATTTGTATGCATAGTATATGATTGTCACAGAATGTGGTATATTATTTGTGTGAGAAGTTGCTTTAAGATATTCCGCTTAGTATTGGAAGCAACTATTGTGACAAATTAACCTGAATTTTAGGACATATTTAGAGACAGGCTGAAGATTTCGCATTTGTAGCGTTTCTTTTTTACACATAATTTGTCAATTTGTCTTTTTTTTTTCAGGCATGTGTGTCTTTGCCAACATTGAGGCTTTTGGCCATGTCCAGTGGGCTGTGATGAACCCAGTTGTTGCAGTAAATTTCATGTTCACAAGGAGGATTTCATTTCTCAAATGTAAGAAGATGTCTTCTTATCAGTTAAGCAGTGTTTGATGTAAGGTTATAATGCATTTCAAAGCAATGGCAATTTATCTATCGGTACTTATTTAAAGATGTTTTACCTTTCAGGTCTTTTCTACATTGGTTTCGACATGGTAGCCGCTGTTGCTGTAGCATATTTCATTAAAGTGTAAGTCTTTGTAATTTGCATACTCTATTGATTTTTGAGTTTCCTATTACAATGCAACTCCACATTGGCCATCATCATTGTGACTGAAATATTTGTCATTGGTTATTTTATTAACATTATGAGTAATTTGGAAGGATATTCATCTGCAAACAATTAATTTTAGTTGAATTGAAAAATTGTGAGAAAAATTGTCACAAATTGATGCGCCATGTGTGCCATCATTGAACTTAGTTAAGTTAATGGTTAAGAATACTAGATATATCTAGTTTAAAAAATACCGGATTTCCACATTTTCAGTCTCCTGCCAGAAGAAATAGTAGCCACACTGACAGTAGCACGTCCTGCGAAAGGCATCTCAGGCTTACAGGCGATGGTTATTGAATGGGTCTTGGTCATCATGCACCAGTGTGCAATCATTGCTACCATTGATGACAAGAATAGGACTGTCATGATTCCCGGTCTAGCCATTGGAATGGCCACGTTTGTTGGAGTTGGTGCTGCAGTAAGTTCATCACTTCGTATGAATTTCACAGCTCTGTTAAACTGATTTTAAACCGATCTTACAAACATTTAGAAAGTTTGTTTTTATTGATTTTTTGCTTATCTAAAGTCACTGTGTGAGGTTAGTACATTACATATATATATTTGAAAAATGTAGATGCTTATTTTCCGATATATCACTCTTGGTTGTAATTTGCCTGAGAACACATAAAATTGATTTTGTTCAATTGAAAATAATTTGAGTGATACAATAATTTTGCCCTTTATCCACTTCGAATAAATTAAATACAAATTGCATTAAAAAGTGTTGATGCTTCAGGCACATTTACTTGTTATTTAGTACTTAGAAATATAGTAAACTGTTTTGTTTTCTTTTTTCAGTTCCGATTCACAGGAGGAATCCTGAATCCTTTTGTTGTGTTTCACACTGCTGTTCTTACTGGAGACTTCTCTACCCAATGGGTGAGTTACCTATCTATCTATCTATCTGTCTATCTATCTGTCTATCTATCTATCTATCTATTTATCTATCTATCTATCTATCTATCTATCTATCTATCTATCTATCTATCTATCTATCAGTCTTCCTATCTATCTCGATAAGTTTATACAATGAATAAAAGAAAATAGCAATGCCATATGATGTTAAAGCAAAGACAAATACTTATGTATATCATTGTCTTGAACTAAAAATTATATCTACTTTTGTGTAATTTTGATTGAAAGTCCATTCATTCTAATGAGTTCACAATCTTTCTGAAGTTTTTGTTTTGTTATGTCGAAATATTCCTTAACCAAATTTAACTGTTTCATTTCAGATATACTGGACAGGAGATTTCCTGGGAGGTCTTACTGCCTTGCTGCTTTACCACTTCTCTCTCTACAACAAGGGAATATTCAAGCAGAAGAAGTTGAGTGAAGATGGAGACGAAGAACAGGAGACACAGGACAAATTGTTAGAGAAAGGTAAAAAATAAATCGAATCATTTTTAAGATGTCATTCAGAAAATTATGAATCCAGATAGTGATTGGTCAGTTCCATACTACATGTATTTTGATAGCATGAAGGTCTGAGGCCA
Source organism: Platynereis dumerilii (assembly GCA_026936325.1). NCBI lineage: Eukaryota > Metazoa > Annelida > Polychaeta > Phyllodocida > Nereididae > Platynereis > Platynereis dumerilii. The sequence continues at coordinate 61,502,962 of JAPTHN010000001.1, forward strand.
TTCGTTTGTATACAAAGCCATACCTGACATCGTGATTGATTAAGGTTCAATACCTGTACTGAATAGGCCTGTGCATTGTCCATGCTTCGGAGAGTCAGTCCATGTGGAACCAAGGTTGCAATAAGAATGCATAGACATTTTCAAATAGCTTGGTACTGGAATGTCCAAATAATCTAGTCATCAGAAGTCAAAATGCCAAAACGGCTAGCTTGGCTCCTGAATATTTCTGGCTGTTTTCTGCACACCAATCTCTGTTATGTTGGAAACCCTCTAAGCTCTATGTTAAAACTTAAACATGTGACAAATTGTGTAAAACAAAAAAATGAAATGTCAGTCAGTACAGTCTCTAAGCTCCGCTAGAATGGTAGCATTTGACATTTTGAGCTTATTATTTTGATGAAATTCATTATGCAAGTAAATATACCAAGAATGGAATAAGAGCACCAGTAGTATATTATTACCCCAAGGAGAGAAAAACATATTTGCCTCACTGATCCTCCCATTTTAATGTGTTTTTTGGTAATTATTCTTGTATTCTGGGTACACTCTAAAAAATTTCAGATAAAATTGTTTTTTTTAGATTCAAAATGGTTTTTTGAAAAACCAAATTTCAATGCAAAATTGAAATTTGGTTTTTCAAAAAAACATTTTGAATCTAAAAAACCGATTTTGTCCCAACAGTTTTTAGACTGTACATTTCTACTTTCATTGTATTTTAACTAAGCTGTTGTAATTTTTTTTTCTAATTTTTAAAATTCCTTGTTCTTTTTTTTAGGCAAAAAGGCAGGAGACAGAAATGGAAATGTTGGCGACTCTGATGTTTGGGAGACCAGGGCATAACTTTATGAAGTTCTTATGTCGAAAGAGCCTTTTTCTCATCTGATGTACCATTTACAGTCATTTTGATGATTAATTGCCACTATTCGTTCATGGAGTGCAAATTGCTAAATTGTAATGCATTTCGAACAATGTTCAACTCACATTGAGGATGATTGTACCGTACAATGTCCATAACTAGTGAAGTTTGTTGTTTTTATGTTGTCTTCTAATGTGCTGTGTAACAGTGTATTTTTGTTGTTGCTATATACATGTATCTATATATATATGCCTATTGTTGTACATTCGTACTTGGAGATCTGATATATTTTTAAGAAAGTCCGCTGATGTACATAAAACGCATACATTTGTGATAATTCTTTGTCAATGCCATGTTCATTGTTAATAGCTTTGACTAACTGTACATTTTTGTGATGTTTTATAATTTGTTATGTATACATGTTCATGAATGATAATGATTATGTGTAAAAAGGAGTCATGACTATTTAAGAAATAATTAAATTTTGTAAACAAGTAATGATGTTTTATTTATTCGTTGATATAAAAGTTGACCATTGAAAGTATCCTTTCTTTTGGATTTTATTGATACTACTAAAAATCGTAGGATACTAATTTACATTATTAGGTAAGTCAAATTCTCCTATGGCCATGTCAACATAGAATTTTTTTTCAACTCACAATGAAACTTTGGAGGCTGTCAGTCAAATATCAAAGATGTTTCAAGGTCACACTTTGCATAGGTTTTGTCGACAGTGACTACATAGACAGTTCTAAGTGGTTTTGACAGAAATTTGATTTTATATTAATCGACTAAACCTAAAATTTTGAAAATAGGGATACATCTGTCTACAAGTTGAACACATTTCATTGATGGTGCAGAACATATATGCTGACATGTTTCGCCACCTAGTGGCTAGTTTGAAATTCCGCGAGCTTCAGCGAACGGTCCACAGAAACTGAGTGTGAGGAACTCACATAGCTTTTGTTTGGAAGAAACCAGTGCTATTTCTGACTCTGATTTACCTCATGTTGAATGGAAACTTTGTAGATGTGCAATGGACTTGGATCAGGGAAGAAATCTTTTCAATATTTTGTTAGGGAGAGTGATTTTTTGTTTAACTGTTTAGAACAAAAGTGTACATTGTACAACAGGTTAGCACTTATACGAATGACTAAAGCATTTTGCAGACTTGTTGAAGTCCTTCTGAAAATGTTTTGTCTATAGTGAAATTATCCTTAGCGAAATGGACAATAACTTGAAGTTTATAGAACCACGTAAGCAATCATGTAAACCAAAGAAAATAAGCAAACCATTTTGGAATAAAGAATTACACCTCATATGGAAAGATATGGTCGGAGCAGAGAAAAAGTTTATCAAGTTTATTGGTCCACAGCTTATTAAAGAATATTTGAGACAGGATTATATTTATAAACGAAGAGTATTTGACAAGGCCTTGAGGAAAGCTGAAAATGATTATAATTATAAGGTTGTAAATGATATAGAAGAAGTTTGCACTAGTAATCCTCGGGAATTTTGGAATTTTGTTAAAAAGTTAGGTCCTAGAAATAAGAAAAATATTCCTACTTCTGTTTATGATGATGAAGGATGTTTGACAGATAACATTGAATTAGTTTTAAGTAAATGGAAGAAAGACTTCTCAACTCTATGAACTCTTCTCAATAGACCAGATGATAATTCGTTTGATAGTGACTTTTTTCTAGAACGTTGTAATGATAAGAATTCCTTAGAAAGAACCGTTATAGCTGGTGGAGAATTAGATTCTGATATAAGCTTAGTTGAATTTAAGAGTGTTCTGCGAAAATTGAAAAATAAAAAATCGCCAGGTATAGATATTATCCCTAATGAAGTTATAAAAATGGAAAATGTAGTAGTGCATATTCATCACCTAATTAGCAAATGTTTTGAATTTCAAGCAGTACCAAGTATATGGTCTAAAGCAATAATTTCACCTATACCTAAATGTCCTTCAAAGGATCCAAATGTACCATTGAATTACCGAGGCATAAGTTTGTTATCTAGTGTAGGGAAATTGTTTTCAAGTTGTATTAATAGAAAAATAAGCACTTATTGTGAAGATTTCCAAATATTCCATGAAGAACAGAATGGGTTTCGGAAAAAGCGTTCATGTGAGGACCATATATTTGTATTAACAACAATAATTCGAAATAGGTTAAATTTGGGTCTCAGTACATTCTGTGCATTTGTAGATATGCAGAAAGCATTCGATTGGGTGGATAGGGAACTTTTGTTTTACGTTTTACTAAAGAATGGTATATCAGGCAGAGTTTATGATAGTGTAAAAGCATTGTACTCAAATCCAGTAGGATGTGTTAAAATTAATAATATGATGACAGATTGGTTTAAGATTCAGAGTGGAGTAAGACAGGGAGATCCATTGTCTCCAACACTGTTCTGTATATTTATTAATGAATTAATAGGTGAAGTTAAGAAATTACAACTTGGAATTAATATCGACAATCAGTTAGTCTCATTGCTAGCATTTGCAGACGATATTGTACTAATAGCAAACTCTGAATTAGAACTATGTAAAATATTGAAATGTGTCGAAACATGGTGCAGCAAATTTAGACTTAGAGTCAATACAGATAAGACCAAAGTAATTCATTTTAGGAAAAGAAAAACAGATAGAACTAGTTATGAATTTAAGTTTAATGGTGAACTGTTAGATATTATTAGTCATTACAAATATCTAGGAATAATGATGGAGGAGCATTTAAACTATAAGAAAACTGCGGAGACACTGTCAGGAGCAGCAGGCAGGGCGTTGGGGGGTGTTATATCAAAATTTAAGAGTTTAAAGAACGTTGGTTTTCGCACATATGAAAAAATGTATAAATCTAGTGTTGTATCAGTTATGGATTATGGTTCTAGTACATGGGGATATAATAATTACAGTGAGGGGGACAAGATACAAAATAGGACAATACGATATTTTCTAGGAGTACATAGTAAGGCAACACTACTTGGTCTAGAAGGTGAAATTGGTTGGATATCTTTTAAAATAAGACAAAATGTTAATATGATCAGATTATGGAACAGGTTGTTATTGATGAATAGGGACAGACTTACCAGAGTAGTGCTAGATTGGGATCTTAAACTAGGAATAGGTTGGTCAAAGGATGTTCAACAAATATTTAGGTCTGTTGATATGACTCATTTGTTTGACACTAAGTCAGTCTGTGATTTAAGAATCATTGAGAAAAAATTATTTGAAATAAGAAAAATTGAATGGAGAAATCTTACATTGGCAAAGCCTAAATTGAGAACCTACATCAAATTTAAAGAAGATATCTGTACTGAAAAATATGTTAACATTAAAAATAGGAAAAGAAGATCTTTATTAGCTCAAGTGAGACTAGGAATTTTACCTATTTGTATAGAGACAGGAAGATTTAGAAATATGGAAGTTAATGAGAGAATCTGTGAGGCATGTAATGGTAATCAAATTGAAGATGAATTTCACTTTATTTGTGTCTGTAATGCTTATTCGGAGTTTAGATTGAAATTATTTAACAGAGTAGATAATATTGAAAGTTTGTCATTAGAAGATATTTTCATTTATGTAATTAAGCACTTGCCCTTTGAAACTGCTGAATATATAGATAATGCTTGGACAAAACGGAAATCAATTTTATTTAACTAATTGTGTTCCTAAGGTTTCTATTGTTCTTAATTTTATTTTATTTTATTGTATTTCTATGATTATTTTGTACTTAAAGTGAAAGATATTACATGACACCCAATGTAAATACTTATGTGTGAAAGTAGCTGCCATGGTATAAAAAGATTGTTGATATGAAGTGGTAGATAAGCCTTAGAAGGCTGGGTAACATCGTTTTGTAAAATCTGTTGTTCTTTATATATGTACCTGCCACTATAAATAAATGAATAAATACTATAGTTTTTGGAGTTCACTTTGTAGTTCCTAATCCAGAAGAGGGCACTAAGAATTTCCAGCAAACTGCTCTTTTAACACCAAAGCAGCTGGAAGAGACCTCTGATGAGTATTGCATCACAGTTAGTATTTTGTGAGATATGTCCTATATTGATAAAGGTCTTTACAGATGATTTCATAATTGCAGACACTGAGATCGACTGAATGTGACTTTTTATTCTGGGACGTGTATTCTATATAATAGGAAAAAATGTCATACTTTTTTAATGCAACTTTTTCCCTATAGAACACGTCCGAAAAACAAAAAAACATTCAGTACCCGTGTCTACAAATATAAAAAATCATCTGTGAGCTAGCAAATTTAGCACAAGAAGCAGTAATCGAACATCAGCAATTGCAGTTATTGTCTCAACAGCAAGTTCCTGATGAAAGAAAATTTGGTAAAATTACTAAAGTGGACCCAGCTTCTGTGTCTTGTATCTAAATAAAAATACCATACTCATCTTAAAAAATATCTCGATATTTCAATATTTTCCAGTGATACTCTCTGTAGTACAGAGTCTTTACACATTCTTTGTTGTTGTTCATTATATAAACCACGAAAAGCCAAATGAATTAAATCATCAAATAGGGATAATTTCCTAAAGGTGAAAATGCTAAATTGAGGCTTTAAACCAGCTATAATATACTATTGGTTATTTTAGCACTAATTTTATGAGCCAGTTGTTAATTTGATAATTTGCTTTTTATTAACAAAGGCAAATTGCAGTCATGCACGAGTGGCATATACATAAAGTAAAAATTCCTGAACCGTTCCTCGTCTTTCCTGAGCGCTTCCTGGCATTCCTGCACCAAAATAAAAAAAATCTGAATCCAAGTTTTGATCCACACCAAAATTTAGATGCTGAATTGACTTTCTGGTACCTTCAGCAACTTGTCCTCACTGTTCTCACGATGTCCTTGAGGCTTCCTGGTTTTGCTGAGCCCTTGAGCAGTGTCTCCTGGAAGCCTTCCTGCAAAATTCTTTACTGCTGGCAGTTTCCTCAATATCGAGGAAGGCTTGCTGAAGGTATGCTGAGTACTGAAGGCGTGAAGCAAGATTACCGAAACAATGTAGAAAGAACCAGGGGGCTGTTAGAAATGGCGAGGAACATAAAGAAGCCATGCAGCAGCAGAAAAAAAGGTCTTAGGAAAGTGCACACAGCATGCAGAAGGTCCTTGGGAAGTACTGAAATAAGTTAACAAATGTCCAAAACAGTATGGGTCAAGATATATGCCAAGAAAAAAAAGGGGGCACTTGATCTACCGCCAAATAACATTTCATCACATTGTCTGCAGACTGTCTGCAACAAAAACCACAAAACAGCCCACTTACCTGACGGACCTTGAAGAACCAAACACACTGGCTGGCACCACAAGTCCTCCTGAGGCAGCAATGGAAGAAGAACGTCCAACTGAAGCAGACACTAAAGAGGAACAGGTACACTGTAAAAACAGTGTTTAGGTTGTAAACACTTGTAAACATGTTTCAACACTAAACATGTTTCAGATTGTGTTTAATTCCTTTACACTAACTCTATTTCACATGCTTAGATGCTTCACATGTTGAGTATTGTGTGTAATTCCTAAACATGTTTAGAATTATACCTTGAAAGTGGTCAACATTTTTAACTTCCAAACGTGATCAGTGCGTGTAAACTAAAATACGTGTATACAATTTTATCAGGAATTGGAGGAATTCAAAATCATGGTTGAATCATTAATGATCAGTGGAGTCATATTGACTGATTGGCATTCATGAGTAAATCAGTTTGTATCTAACAACAACTGCTCTCATTTTACGTCACATATACCTATAAATGAATGATGCAAATTGCAATATTGCCTGATTATGCAACATTCAATTATTGTACTGATAATACATATATACGAATTCTTTATTTAAAATGTTCACACTAATTCAGAAGAACTTCACGGTTTAATTAGTCATGGTTGATTAGTGAAAAGTTATGGAATCACCATGAACTTATTGCAACAGACATATTTTCAAAAATCGATTACCATGCCACCTTCCAGATTCAAATGTCAGGTTTCACTACTTCTTACTGGACATCCATTAGTTCCAATCATTCCAAGGTATTGACTAAAAATAAACTTCGGATCCAGGGATTCAAGGCCAAACTTGTATCATCATTTAGTATCCAGAGATAGAGATAGATAGAGGTGGATAGATAGATAGGTAGATAGAGATAGATAGATAGATAGAGATAGATAGATAGAGATAGATAGAGTTATAGATAGAGATAGATAGAGATAGATAGAGATAAATAGAGGTAGATATAGATAGAGATGAGATATAGATAGATAGATAGATAGATAGATAGATAGATAGATAGATAGATAGATAGATAGATAGATAGATAGATAGATAGATAGATAGTCTTAGAATTTGAGCCCCCTGAACGGAAATGTGGAATTCCCTGATTATTAAAGTACCAGGGTATTAATTGGTTAACTGACTGACTGATATCAATACATTAGTTTAGGTTTCCTGTTTATAAAAAGATTTCATTTATTCATTCACAATTGTCGTAGTCTCACTTATTAGAAGAAAGCAATTATTTATAATGCATGCATGCAACTGTTCAATCAATGTATAATTATGCAATTCTAATTGGATATATTTTTCATCTTCAAACAATTACTAATTCAGCATAACTTCAGAAACGGCTTGTCTTACAAGAGCTATTTTAAACAATTATCACTCTACATATAATAAATTCTTATTAACTGATTATTTCGTTCCATTCCTCATTGCAATAAGCATGATAAGATCACAATCCATATCCATGATCATCCTCATTTTCATCTAATCAATATTGTTCTATTTATTTAAGATTTATAATCAATTTTACATATTAAGTTGGGGCAACAAACCTATAGTTACTTGTAACTCCGCTGTTACCCTTTGATGCATTTGTTTGTTTTAAAACTATCGGGTGTATTGTATGAAATTATCTGGAGGTTACTGTATTTACATCATGCATTTATAAATAAAATAGCTCTAACTGTAACTCTAACTCAGTGAATTACCTAATTCTCAGTGAATTTTCATTTTTAAACAATGAACAAGAAAATCTCTCCGACACATTAGTTATCTTGTCCAGTAGTAGATCCACCCCCCCCCCTCCCTCAGTCGCCCCTTGACCGTGCAGGTTTTAATGCAAAATATTCGCTGAACGTGCTGAATGATTTATCAATTTACATAGGTTCTAAATTTTTCTGGATCTGTTGTCTGCCCCTATATTAATAAAGTATTTGATCAGTCGATTGATCTCTACAATACAGATTGATAGATAGATTGATAGATCTATAAATAGCTAGATAATGTAGGAAGGTAGATAGATCGATAGATCGATAGATCGATAGATCGATAGATCGATAGATCGATAGATCGATAGATCGATAGATAGATCGATAGCATGGCTGGTTGATTGGTTGGTTATAGATTGATTGATTGATTGATTGATTGATTGATTGATTGATTGATTGACGCATGGATGGATGATGGTTGCATGGTTGATTGATTGATTGATTGGTGAAGAGATGGATAGTATGATTTTGCATTTGAGTGAGGACTGCTCTGTGCGTCGTCTATTTGTAAATTGAGTAGGTATTAGGTCAATAAGATATTATTTTTTTTTTAAATTATAATTAAATTAAGTATACAGACCATTGTCATTGGAACATTTCCCTCTAGAAATTCACTACCAATAATTCGGCATAACTTCACTCATTTGTTACGGATAATCATATGAGAATTGCACTAATTTATCTGTATCTCTACATAACTTAGAAGATAACTAGCTAATTTGTTAAATGAATAAACTCATAAGATCAAAGATTTTCAGATTGACTTTATCTGATTTTAAGATAATATGCTTTTGTTATTAGAATTCTGAAGGACATGTTGATTTGGGAGAACTGAAAGGGGGAATGATAACAATAACTTAATAAGTTCAAGCAACAGTTAGGCCAACTGTAAAATTTAATAAAGGGTAGGCCTAATTAATTTCATTGGCGATAAAATTAGGGTTTTTATTTTTAGAAGTCGCTTATCTCTGGTATATATGAATGATGGTAATTTAATTGTTAGAGATTTTAAATGGAAGGTCTATATAGGTATTTCAGTCATATTTAACGTACTATGACTGATAAAGTTATGTAATTGCCATACGAGAAAAAAAAAGTCGAAGAAATTAATCTACTTCAAGTATGTCAACAAATCGTCTTTAAAGGCGTATAAAACTGTGTTTTGTCTACAAATGAGGTATTTCACGGCTCTCCTTAAGTATTATTAAGTTATAAAATAAATTAAACTCATATAATTCTACAAAACACACAATTTTGTTTATTGATATTTTATAAAATCATGAAAATGTATCAGTTCTTGATCAGCCAGTAAGTTTAATTTTTTACTAAGAATCGGCAGGCTTACTAGCTTTTTAAATATCTTTTGTGCTTTGATTTTATATATTCTTAATTGTCAACACTAAATTTGTATTTCTGCACATAAAAAAAAAAGTTGTATAGGCCCTATATCTGATTAAATATTATTTACATGCATTAACGATATACATGTACATACATATAACATGGCAAATTCTAATACAAATGCAATGCTAATTTATGTCCACATGCTTTCAAATTGAATTTACAAGAATTAATATCTCAATATAGTTTACAGATTGGAGATTAGAGTCAATTACACCACAATAGCACTCAATATACCCTAATTAAAACCCGAATTTATGCATACATCAATTTAGGGGTAATTAAAATCCCATGGTTGAGTGCTCAGGCTTCATACAATTCTGTCATTCTGCTTCGGTATGTTGCATTGTCAACAGGACGAGTTTTCAGAGTAAGTATTTTTCAGTAATTCGGGTGAATTATATAAATTAAATTATAAATTTCAATGACACAATTACCTGAACTAATTGATTAACTAATTTTTTCAGATTTACAAGAAAGAAATGCTGCCAAGTGTAAGTGAAATGGCAACAGGTATCCACCTATCTTATCTACCTATCTATCTACCAATCTGTCTACCTATCTATCTACCTATCTATCTACCTATCTGTTTACCTATATGTCTACCTATCTGTCTACCTATATGCCTACCTATCTGTCTACCTATTTGTCTACCTATCTGTCCACCTATCTATCTACCTGTCTGTCTACCTATCTGTACAAAACATGCGGTCATAAGTTGCGAAGTCATTTCTTGTGACAACCTATTCAGCCAATGTATAGAAGTGTTGCGTTTTTTCCGTAATATTTTAGGACTGCATCATGACTTCAGAATAGACTTATATTAATGGTGGGTATTATGTAACACAGGAACGACTGTATCCGTCTACCTGTCTCTATTTGTCTCTTTGTCCTCTTTCTCTTCTTTCCTCACTATCTCCCCTTTCTCTCCTTCTTTCTGGTCTTTCTTGTCTTTCCCATCTTTCTTGTCTTTCTCCTATTTCTCATCTTTTTCTCTTTCTCCTCTTCCAACTCTTTCTCTTTTTCATCCCTTTCTTCGTTCTCACTCTTTCACTCTTTGTTCTCTATTTCTTTCTCTCTTTCCTTCTCTTTTTCCTTCTCTCTTTCCTTCTCTCTTTCCTTCTCTCTTTCCTTCTCTCTTTCCTTCTCTCTTTCCTTCTCTCTTTCCTTCTCTCTTTCCTTCTCTCTTTCCTTCTCTCTTACTTTCTCCTCTTTCATCTCATTCTCCTCTTTCACCTCTTTCATATTTTCTCCTCTTATTCTCTTTCACATATTTCTTAATCCTCGTTCTCTCTTCGACTTTTTCTTCTCTTTCTTTCTCCTCTTTCTCCTCTTCATGTTTTTAAAGATCTTTTTGTTTCATACTTTACCTCTCTCTTTCCTTCCTCCTCTTTCTCTTTTCCTCCTACTTCTCCTCTTTCACTCTTTCACCTCTTTCTGTATCTCCTCGTTCTCTCTTTGACCTCTTTATTTCATCCTTTCTTTCTCCTATTTCTCTTCTTTCTTCCCTTTCTCACCATTCTCCTCTTTCTCCCCTTTATCCTCTTCATATTGTTTTATCTCTCTTTCTCCTCTTTCTCTCTTCCTCCTCTTTCTCGCTTCCTCCCACTTTTATTTCTTTCTCCTCTTCCACATCTTTCTCTATCTCCTCGTTCTCTCTTTCACCTCTTTCTTTCTTCCTTTCTTTCTCCTATTTCTCTTATTTCTCCTCTTCGTATTTTTTATCTTTCTCTCTTTCTTTCATTTCTTTCTTCTCTTTCACCTGTTTCACCTCTTTCTGTCTTTCTTTCTCTCTTTCTTTTTGTCTGTCTTTCTTTCTCCTATTTCTACCTCTCTCTTTCTCCTCTTTCTCCTCATTCTCCTCTTTCTCCTCTTTCTCTCCCTTCTCTAACTCTATCTTTAGTTACTTGTGTGAAGAAGCTAAGTCTGAATAATGCTTTTTTTAAAAGTTGCGTCTATTTTAGATTTCTGAACTTTTTAATTGGTTTTATTTTGTTTCTCGGGAGCGCTTTTGCATTATCTTTTTGTAATTTCAGATTGTGGATCTGGAGAACTGACCTGTCAACAAACCTGAAGACTCCTTCTTCTGTAGAAGACACCGATGGAGGCTTGATTTGTGCCAATGCCATGACGATCCAAAATATGTTGTCACAATAATGTCATATTGACTACTTTAATAATGCATAATGCATTTCAACTGTCTATTTTCTGTAATTTTTACTGATGTGTTGTGATCTGTTCCAGATGGCTCCAATAAAATTTCTTCGAAGTTTCCCTCAATTCAATTCCCAGTAACCTAAACACCAAAACCTAAACCCCAAAACTGAACCCCAAAACCTAAATGCCTAAACCAAAAATCCTAAACACCAAATGAATTTGAACGTGACTAATGTGTTCCATGCCTAAACATGTTGAATGTGTTCTCAGGCTAAACATGTAAAGATTTCTAAACACACCTTTACCTAAACACTTCAATTGATCACATGTTTAAGATCTAAACACGTGAAAAAAGTGGGACATGAAATGTGTTTAGGATTATGTTTAGACTCTAAACACCATTTTTAGAGTGTAGGATCAGATAATGGCGGGGACACAACAACCGGCAACGAATCCATGGAAGCAGAACAAGAGGAAGAGGAAGAAAAGGAAGATGGTCAAGGGGATACACAGGAAGAAGGAAAATACCAAGGCCAGGAGAAAGAGGGAGGTGATGATCCAGACAACAAAGAACTGGAAAGAAAAATGGATGAAATGGAAAAAAAAGGAAACAATTCCTGTGGATGAAGGAAGAGACTGAGCTGAAAACGATGACAACAGCAGTGAAACATCTTCAAATCTCTGGTTTTGGCAATGCATTTCGCATGCTCACTGAACAAACAAAACTGAAGATGCACACCTGACAAGAAGATACACATACAACCAAAAGAGAAATATTCTATATTATACCTTCACTGGCGAGCTCTATGGAATCCTCATTATATATTGGTCGTACGTGACCATTTGTCTGTTATGAAATTGATAAGCAAACAACGAGCAACAGACAACATGACACAAAAAAAGAAATAGCTAAGTAATAATCTAACAGAACTATAAAGACACTTAGTAAAAACCAAGTATTTCTCTTAATAGCCTAAACAGATGCTGATGAGATGTAAAACACAAACTCACTCACTCACTCACTGCATGCAGACTGTCTGAAGGGCTTCCCAAAACAATAATTATTTTTAATCCATATATCAAACAGAGCACCAGTCTTGGAATTTACATATATATATAATAACTTTTTAGGCTACATTGTACTTAAAATAAAATCTAAAAAGTCTCTGTAATATCATTTCAAACAAAGTCACCAAATTTATGATGGTAATAAGCGGCTGCAGCAGTGATCTTGTAGCAGCCAAGTGTGACGGGCTTTTAAGTTGCCCATTTAGCCTGCTCCACATCTCACGAGGACTTTAACGGGCTAATCATTCACCCTCTGCATGCATATCTGTGACATCCAGGACATTTATACAAGGCAGATCAGTTGTTCTCATACAAGGTAAGTCTATTTACCCATCTGGCATTGCACTTTTCAATAATGAGAGTGATTGATCATTTTGCTATTGCAAGTTTTTTTTTCCTATAATGTTAATGTAGGCCTATATTCTGTGATTTATAGAAAAGTGAATTTGGCACATTGACTCACATTACATAACCCTTATATGAATTTGGCCTTTCTACAGTGCGCCTTTGTGTTCTAGAGTATGTTTGTTTTTACAATAGGGGACGAGAAGTTGAAAGCAAAGACAAGTCCTTCAAATCTCTGAGTTCTCAAGTTTACATTACAATAGGATGACTCTACAAATGTTTTATTTAACTTAACCTCGTGAAATTATTTGCTTTGCTTTAACTTTGTAATAAAGTAACTAAAGTTTTTTTACGTATAGCACTAACACTCAGAACAATCAAATGTCGAATTGTTTGGTCACAAACCACTTGCTCCGTATGACCCCACTAAATATAATGTACATGTTTAGGCCTACAGGCACAGGTCGAATGTCTTATTTCAGTTTTTTTTTTTTCATTTAATATCTTCGGTAGTGGTTTGGTGAAGGGCGTGCATTAAAATTACTTGGTATAGATATTACCGTCATGCTGTCAAAAAAGCTTGAATTAGTCTACAACGCGAAGTTTAGCACAGCCTATTTTACAGCCGCCAAGGAATTATATTTTCGAGCAGCAAAACGGCCTTAGGCCGTTTCGCGAAGCAAATTGAGCACAAGAGAGGTCTTAAAAATCTGTGCAGTGTTGGTTTTTACATCAACACTCCAAAGCAGGGAATTAGGTCAAGTTGGTCCGGCTTCTTATCAATGAATTTGTTTCCTAATTAACAAAACATATCTTATTCATCTTCAAAAGTGTCTTAAAAATTCAATTTTAATTTTCGCTAGTAATATTTCCTCTACCATTGATTTTTATGGAATCGTTAATTATCAGCCTTGGCAAACTAAATTAGATTATTAAAACATGATTCATTTCATTCAAAACACACAACAAGAAAACATAACAAAATAAAAGTAATATAATTTTCATGAACTGATATTATGTAATGCAATCATGTTATTAAAATTATACTATTATGTAATATCAGCAATCTAACGTAGACTTGAATTTGGCAGCTTTCAGTGTTGGTTTCCTTTATCTATCTATCTATCTATTTTTAAAATCTATTTTATCTTTCTATTCTAAATTTCTCTCTGTCTTTCTATATATTTCTGTCTTTCTAATTTTTTTTTAATGGCTACATAGTAGCTGTCTTTCATGCATACTAGTCCAGGGGCGTTACATTTAACGTGGCACAAATTAGTAACAAGCTGAAATTTTCAGGAAATATTCAGAAAATTGTCCAGAAGAACATGCTAAAAGTCCTCGCAAATCCTACTTTTGGCATCTTGGGAAATGAAGATGATCCAAGATGGCTGAATTTCACAATTTTGCTGTTTTTTGGCTCGATATCGGCTACCTGTGCAATTAAAGTGTCAAAAATTAAATATTCAAGACAGAGCAATAAATTAACATCATCTACTGTCTGATTAGAACTTCCAGATGGTATCAAATTAGTAACGAGCTGAAATTTTCAAGAAACGTTCAGAAAATTGTCTAGAATAACATGCTAAAAGTCCTCGAAGATCCTGCTTTTGGCATCTTGGAAAATCAAGATGGCGTCCAAGATGGCTGAATTTCACAATTTTGCTGTTTTTTATGGCTCGATTTTGGCTACCTAGGCAATTAAAGTGTCAAAAATTAAATATTCAAGACTGAGCAATAAATTAACATCATCTACTGTCAGATCAGAACTTCCAGATGGTATCCAAGATGGCCGACTTTGCATTTTCTGCTTTTTTCTTCGTTACTAAGCTTGTTACTAATTTGTTCCGGGTTAGAGCTTAATTTGTGCTGATGCTCCTGGACTATACATTGAATATTAAATAAAAATTAAAGTTATGGTAACACTATAAGGCCTACAAAAACTATTAAGTGCTCGAATTTCTTGGCTGTGCCATTTACATATAATTATTGAGTGCTTGCCATGACAATGCTTTGTTACAGCTGAAGGCAAAAGGACAGGTTCAAGCAAAGTTGGACAGCACGAGGAGCCTGAGTTGTGAGTATGTCATATTTTCAAGGCATTTAATTGGATTATAACAGCTTTTATAACAGTCCTTTTTTGTTGTGAAATTACCTATGTCATGCTTAATCATCTATCTATGTACACAGGCCATCTCAAACAATAGCAATCACAGATTTATGAACGTATATCTGAAGGCCAATCAGTCTTTTTGACTTCGGCAGCAATGACTTGTACATGTATTGTAAGTGAGGTCATGTCCTTTACTTTCAATGTTATCAGCAAAAGTCATTCACTGGGTCACACGACTCACCAATAGGCTGTGATAGTGGAACTCTTCTTTTTACTGCTCTCTGACATCGCCGTGCAGAAATAAACCTTTTTCGGGAACCTCCGCCATTTTGCAGGCCTGTACAATGCAATGGGGTGGGGTTTTTCCGAGGTCCATAGCACTGTTTAATCAGCCTGACAACACTGGATTAGCCCAAACTATTCGAGTTCTGTATCTAATCAATGGATCCCGCAAGTTTTACGAGACATACCTGTGATTAATCAGGATATTTCGCCCGATGTAGTGCGTCAGTGAGATTCCCGCCAAATTTTTCTGCCTTCGTCGAACCATAACTTAAGATATTCATCGTCAATCGACTGGATAATGGTCGGAATCCATGGTAAACATTCCATTTAAGGCTCGGCAATACAATCCGCATTGTTTTAGTGGTTTTACAACTGTCCTGGACCCCGGAATCCAAGCTTCCATTGACTTCGCAATGTTACAAAATGGCGGCATGGTCCTGGAAAAAGTTTATTTGTGCGCCGAGACGCCGGAGAGCAGTAAATAGGAGAGTTCCACTATCTGCCCCTATGAGGTCACAATTAAGTTGCCCAATGATAAAGTAACAACGCATTTCAATGTGAAAGATAGTGCCTGTTATCTTGTGACATCACTAATTTTGTCAAACAGCTGAATGCAATTCCTAAGCTGTAAGACATCTTGAAATGGCTTGCTGAAACAATTTCTCAACCCATGTGCATGCCTGGCATGCATGATGATCCTGGCACCAACCAATCAGAGTTGAGTATGTTAACTTTGCATATGTAATAGGTGACAGCTCTGCTATCTTAGCCTATCGGAAAATTAGCAAGGTTACTTGCTGTTAATTGTGTAAGGCCACATTTCACACGTACACAGTAGGCCTATTTTTTGCATATATATGCCTCCTCATCAAAATGGATTGCATGCAAGAAGTTTAAAAAAGAAATTTTTTTAAAAGTGAGAAGACAATTTATATCTACATGCCTTTTGATTTTGTTCATTAAAAAAAGTTTAACTACCCTGTCTGGTTGTTTGCTGTTGCAAAACGTCTGATTTATTAATTGCTGTTTTTTTTAAAGAGTACAAAAATGTAGTTACATATGCAACTAACAGTTAAATAGTAGGGCCTGTTAACTAGATTGTATACTTCCTGAAACTCCCTATTGAAATGATTCTGTTGAAAGGCTATTAAGTTTTTCTTTTGGAAACCTTGTTTGATTATGAAGATGTCTCTTATGGGTCAAAATTTGAAAAAGCTGAAATTCTTGTCTCTATGCAGAGTCTCAGAGCAATTTACACGGACATGAATGTACATGTATACAAGGTTCATGGTGGTCATTTGTTTTAGAGCAACATATCAGCAAAAAGTAATGCACAGGAAATGTCTGGGAGATAACTTTTATCCCTTCAAAAATTGAATGAAAGTGCCCTACCCCTCTGAAAATTACCTTCAAAAATTGAATGAAAGTGCCCTACCCCTCTGAAAATGACCTGTCTCCACTAGCATTTTCCTTGACAAATAACCTCAAATAATTTTCCTTGTTACCTTAATCCAACTCATTTTTACCTCAAATTGGACCTTGACCAACACCCTTTCAAATTTCAAAACCAATGGCCTGAATAATAATTTTATTACGCAACAACGGGGGTTTCTTGTGTCTTTGTCCCCAATGTCATGTCATTAACATCACACCCAGTGATTTTTTCTCATGAAAAATCAACCGACAAACATTTTTTTATTTATACCACCTTAATTTTGATGACCTTTAGGAACCCTAGAAGCTGACTGAATCATCTGGAAGTCCATAAATTTCACAGAATGTAAATAATTACACTATTTATGGCAACATGTCAGTTATTAACAAACACCCTCCTGGTTAATTTTGGCAATGTATAATTGTATATCTGGACCAAAATCACTGTGGAACTTTGCTTTGTTGTACACAAGTCTTAATGTTGAAGTTGATAAACAAATTAACAAGAGAAATTGGAGTAATGAGGTTTTACAAATATTCACTAAATTGAATCTTACTCAAAATTTTGTAGAAAATTTACCTATTAACCTAGAAAATGCACAACGTCAACTGATGGAAATTTATAAAACCAACTGGAAAAATCAAGTAACTAACATGCCAAAATTAAGAACTTACAGAGAATTTAAAACTACATTTGGTACTGAGGATTATGTATATAAAATTTATGATAGAGGTCATTTGTCTGTTCTTTCACAATTTAGGTTCGGTGTTTTACCATTAGCAATAGAGACAGGACGTTACAATGATATACCATTAGAATATAGAGTTTGTGAATTTTGTTCCCATCATGTTCTAGAAGATGAAAATCATTTTTTGTTCCATTGTAATACTTATAACGATTTACGTAATTTACTTTTAACTCGTGTTTTAGATTATTGTGTAGATTTTTACTTTTTATCATTGCAAGAAAAATTTAAGTTGTTGATGTCCAAGGATTTAGTTAAATTTACTGCAGAATATTTGTTTAAAGCTTTCCATAGAAGAAGAAGTTTGTTGTTTAAATAATGTAAATATGTGATTGTAAATGTTTTAATATTGTAAATATGTGATTGTAAATGTTTTAATATTGTAGTTTCCAGAAAATTTGTTGTTAAAGTTACTTTTGAATTATTTTGATGACTTGTAAGCCCATATAGGGCTGGGTGTATATTTTTTACACAGGTCAATAAAGAATTTGTCTGTCTGTCTGTCTGTCTGTAAGCCAAGTAAGCCAAGAGTGACATCATATAACGCATTCACTGGTTCAAGGAAATATTTGTTTTAAATTGTCATTATTATCCACTTGCAGGGCCGTTCACTAGAGCATTAGCAAAATTTTGAGGGCCGCTGATTTTCCATATCGGCCCTTGTTTACAGGGCCGAGGGCCAATATTATCAATAACAGCCCTCGTTTACAAAACCGGGGCCGTTATAGTCAATAACGGCCCTTTTTTACAAAGTCGGGGGCCGTTATAGTCAATAACGGCCCTTGTTTATAAGGCCAAGGGCCGTTATAGTCTATAACGGCCCTTGCTCATTTAACTTAAGGCGAATATTGAATTGACAGCTCTTGGTGGTAAATCAGAACAGAAAAAAACCTTGTAAGTGATAATAATAGTAATAACACTACTTTTTTTGGGCCCTATGCTGTTAGAATGGCCCTCGGTCATGTCGAGCAGCCCTCGTGATTGCACAGCAGCCCTCGCGCTGCTCGTGCTGCTTTGAATCACTTGGGCTGCTGGACATGACCTTGGGCCATTCAAACAGCATAGCGCCCTCAAAAGTAGTGTTATTGTTATCAACGTCACGTGTCATTGACAATCATGGTGTAAATAAACTATGTGTGATAGTTCTGGCAGTTTTGGTATTATCATTCTTAAATCCCAATGGAAGTGACACTAGTCATTGGCAAACAGAATGTAACAAGCATTTTGGAAGTCCTGATTTATTTGCACTTTTGGAGCAGTATGCCACTTCGGTAAGTTTCCTGGGTGCAGTATATGTCAGTTATGACAAATCAAATTGCTTTCTCTTTGATCATGACTAATCAAACAACCAAATGGTTCCCATGTTAAATATATGATGATGAAACATCATCGGCTATCATGTGTTACAAAAGCATTTTTCACTGTTAAATTATCCTCTCTTTTTGCCTATCAAACAGGGGATATCTCTATTTATTTATTTTTTCACTGGCATAAATTTGCTTTGATTTCTTTCAGGTTCACAAGATCAAATTTCCAAAGATGGGACTGGGGCTTATTGGATGGAAAGAATCATGGCGGGAATTCAAAACTCCTAATTTCTGGAGGGATTGCCTGATCGACTTCTACGTTACTTTCATTCTTCTTTTTTTCACACTACTTATTGGTGCTGATGGAAGCAATAATAATTTGTCCACTGCTTTAATTATCAGTAAGGATTTAAATTTTATTTCTTTTATTGTCAGTGTTTACATCATTTTTGAAGTTTGCTCTGTATGGATGAGGTTGTTGTGCTTATGACATGTAGTTGAAATATTAGTATGTGAACATAACCAGCTAGTTTAAAAGCATTTTCTGAAATTCTGAGTTATTTTGATATTCAATTAACGAATAGATCGACGGACATATGCAGAGTAAAATATATGCTTTTCAGGAATTGGAAAATGGTGCACAGCATCACATGATATTATCTTGCCTGACTGACACAGTCTCTCTGTGTCGAACAGCTTTAGCTGGAGAGACTGATGGATTTCCATGACCCAGTTCCATGCATGAGTTAATCCTCTTGTCTGCTCGGTAAAATCAGACTGTGTTTTGACATTTGTATGACTGACAGATTAAAATCCAGACAGCTTTGAGTGAATCAGTGCGTACTTTTAACACTAATGTTGTCGACACCTTAAACCAAACACACAATGTAATAAAAACAATCTTCGAGTGTCTGTTTCAACTACCAGCTGAGAATGCTTGCTAATCTCATAACGTCGCTTGCTTTCTCATAACGTCACTTGCTGTGTCTAAATTCAGGCATAGTCTTCGAGGCTTACGCCTCTCAGAGTTAAAGACTGTTTGCCGAGTGTTATCTTGCAGTTTAAGGACACATATAATCCCTCTGTTTGCATTTTCAGGTATGTTAGTGTTTGCCAACATTGAGGCCTTTGGCCATGTCCAGTGGTGTCTGATGAACCCTGTTGCCGCAGTAAATTTCATGTTCACAGCGAGGATCTCATTTTTAAAATGTAAGCCCTGTTTCTATGAACTTCTTATTATCCTGTACCAACAAATATAATAACTTGTCCTGCAATGATAAGGCCTACGTTTTTATTAACCAGATTTGGATATCATGCATTAAGCATTGAAACTATCCAGTACTGTCAGGTGTAGGGTTAAAACGAGAAGTTCCCAACCTGTTGCAGGGAGCAAGAGCTTGCTGGTGCTTTAAACAATTGTAATACAATGATATGAAGTATTACTACATGGCGTATGCATATTTTGCCTTTCAGGTATTTTCTACACAATTTTTGATCTGTTGGCTGCTGTTGCCGTGGCACATTTCATTAAAGTGTAAGTCATTGTTTTAATTATTAATTGGCCTGATAGTTAAAATTCTAGACAATATATATACAAAGGACAGAAAGATAGTTTTCGGTCAACGTTTTAGCAAATGTAAGAAAATATGTTGGATAATTTATTTGTTTTTTTGCAAGGATAAAAGAGCCACTTCACTTCCTGAAACCTTATAAAGACATTTCAATATCCATGCTTGGAATCCTTTGATTCTTGTTTGGTCATGCCGAGACACACACTGTAGTTATAAATTAGAATTTTTTTTTTACATGTTCAGAGTTCTTCCAGAAGAAACAGTAGCCACACTGACAGTAGCACGGCCAGCCCCAGGTATGTCAGGCTTACAGGCAATGGTTATTGAATGGGTCTTGGTTATCATGCACCAGTGTGCAATTATGGCCTCTATTGATGATGAGAACAGAACTGTCATGATCCCAGGTCTAAGCATTGGAATGGCCACTTTCGCGGCAGTTGGTGCATCAGTAAGTTTATTTTTTGGACATATTTTATGACTGAACTTGTATAAATTTGTAATCCAGATCTGGACCTTTTTGATTTTTTTAAGGAACCCTCATAGCAGCAAATTAAGAAAATGATTTATGATCTCTTTTATTTCACTATAGCACCCAGTACTATACTGTGTGTGTGCTTTTGTGCCAAGCACCGATGAGCAGTTTACTGGAATTAGTAATACATTATGTACTTGATATTATGATTGGTATTCTATCATTATATCATAATTCTGGCACACAAATGCCTGTCGTTGTGATTCGAAACTAATTTTCCAGTACCGATTCACTGGAGGCGTCCTGAATCCTTTTGCAGTATTTCACACTGCTGTCCTAACTGGAGACTTTTCTACTCAGTGGGTAAGTTGATGTAAAATCTAAACCTATTGATATAATGTTCTTTCGATTCTCAGAAATTGCAACTGAGGGATCTTCTTTATAAAACTGTTTCACTTCAGATATACTGGACAGGAGATTTCCTGGGAGGGCTGACTGCCTTGCTGCTTTACCACTTCTCTCTCTACAACAAGGGAATATTCAAGCAGAAGAAGTTAAGTGAAGATGGAGACGAAGAACAGGAGACGCAGGACAAATTGTTAGAGAAAGGTGAAAAATAAATCACTTTTACAAAACAACAATTTTGGTCCTGTTGAAAACAAAATAGTGTTGTTTTATTTTTATTGTATGCAATTTTTAAGAGGTATATTCTAAGAAACGTATAACCCAATTATGTCCGGCAATGTCTTTCTTCCTTTGTTTTTGTAATGGTCCTTTCTAAATTCAATTCACTCACATTCAAAATTCTTCTTTTTTTTTCAGGCCAGATGGCTAGAGACAGAAATGGAAATGTTGGGGATTTTGACGAACGGGAAACTCAAACATAGAAACTTTTAGATAGGCTATTTCTAAATGCTGCAGGGAGCAATTTGGTCGTCTGATGTTCCATTTGTAATCTCATGAACCGTTTAAAGTCATTTTAGGTGATTTATTTTATTCGTGGAATGTAAATTGCCATGATGCTTATTTAATAATGTTCTATTTTATAGAGGATAATCCTATATGGTGTATTTTATCCTAAGGGGCGACCTTATAAAATCATGAGGGGGGGGGGGAGCTTGCAGTTTTCCTTGGCGGGATACTATTTATTTCACAATATCTGAGGCCGTAATTAATTATTTCAAGCACGCAAAGTCCCCAATTATATATTCACTCCTAAATTAAGCAACACCTTAAATACCACTGGCAGTAACTATTTATTTCAAGATTGCCCAAAAGGAATAAATGTAAAAAAACAACTCCCCCCCCCCCCTGGTTCTGGATATGAAATGCCGCCCCTTAGTGATTATTTTTATATTGTGTCTACTATATTTTAATTTGGAGATGTGATTATTTAAGTAATGCAAGTGACTGATGTAGATCTGGTATTTAATTTGTGATAATTGTATTTTTTACCATTTACAGTGGACCGTATCCTGTTTGCACCATGTGACTTTTTTTTTCATATAAAAGATAACAAATAAAAAGTTTGTAATGTAGCACTGTTGTTTATATGACTGGTTGGACCAGAACCAAATTTATTTGCCTACAGCCTACTAATTGACGATTGAAATATTTTGAAAAATTTGATTGAATTTACACATTTTTGCCATGATTTTCAGTTGTTTACATGTACGGATGGACTCAATCTTTTGTGAGTCACTCAAAAGGAACTTATTTATGTTGGCTTGATCCGCGAGAGAGCATCTGCTGAGTGCAGAGAGACCTGGTGGTTATTCTACAATAATACAACGAAAGATTACTTCTATATTTTTTCAAAATGTATTGTTTATTGAAGTTCACAACTTGGTTGTGGCAGTCTCTTGTTTTGGCGAATGACATCCAATTTCACAACCAATCGGGTTTGGCTTTCTGCAGAATTTAAATACTCAACAGCTCAAGTGGCTGGATTTTTGTTTAGTCTTGAGGCATTATTATTCTCCGGATAACAATTCTCTGGAAAGAAGGAAATGATGTGAGAACCAATTTTAACAAATTTCAGCTAGCCATATTTAAGTTTATGTTGGTATTATCACCTTTTTTAACATGGTTGGATTCCATCAAGAACGCATCCTGTACCTCCTGCGCCTCTCCCTTTTCCTTTTCATCCTGTGAAATATTCTTCCTGAATATTCCCTTGTTGTAGAGAGAGAAGTGGTAAAGCAGCAATGCTGTCAGACCTCCCAGGAAATCGCCTGTCCAGTATATCTAGAATAAACAGTTCAACCAAAATAAGTCCCCCTTTACGATAACTTGAATATCTGAAAGACCTCTTTTCTGATTTCTGTTAAAATTATCACATTTGTAGGCCTGCATTTTGAAATTATGCCTGTGTAATTGTAGCTTGATTGCTTCATTTTTTTTCTGAGCCAGCAGACCCTGAGTGCACGTACCCCTCTTTTCAAAAATGTGAATTTTTGACTTTTCTGAAATTGTTTTTTCCAAAAGGTGCTCAAGCTCCACTCAAATTATTTCTAATGTCACCCAAGGAACCTAAACTGTGAAAAGGTTGCAAAAGAAGTCCACAATTGTCTGCTAAATGTGATTGAGAAACAAATTTTTTCCAGTATCATGTTGAAGTATGCCCCAGCTGGTGGCTCCCCCTGCTTGGCAAAATTGTTCATATCCATTGGAAAAGCCACAGATTTTTGAAAACAGGGGTATGCTCACTCGAAGGCTGCTGGCTCAGCCAGGAATAATGCCACTAAACTATAAATACACATTTCGGGCCGATATATGCAGGCCTATAATTCAATCCAACTTTCATAAAAATTGGAGAAGGAATCTTTGAGATATTTAAGTTTATTTTAAGGGGACTTATTTTTGTTGAACTTTTTAGTTAGTAAGGTAAGATAAGAGGAGGTTGAGACAAGAAAATGTTTCCTTAATTAACATCTCTCATGTAGACATTGAGGTTTGTGGAAATTAAAATGCTACCATTAAAAAGTACCTCAACATTACAGCGTCATTTGACCAACTGTTGAAACCAGGTTCAATGTTAAACTTATAGTCTTATGTTGCACTATATTTTTAACTCAAGTCAAGTCTAAGGTTTAAACCTATAAATGGCAGTATCATTAAAACAACAATTCGTGCTCTTAAAACAAATGCTTTCCATTGTGAAATGAAAATGTTTTGTAGTCATAACTGTAGTTGCCGTGTAATGTTATGGCAGTTCAAGAAAAATTGTATGAGAGCAGAAAAGAGAATTTTCTTGTCAATGGGTCGAGAATGAGGATAACTGACCCATTGAGTGGAAAAATCACCACTAAGGACTGCTCCAGGAATCGCTGCAAAAGGATTGAGGACTCCTCCGCTGACTTAAAACAATAATATGATAATGCCAAAGCATCGTGAGACCGTAGGTACAAAAAAAATCAAATCATCTATGGCTCACCCTGTAACTGTATTTAAAATAGAGATCTATGGTTCATAACTTCAGCTGCTGAAATTTTAAAATTGTAATTTGCAGTTGTCATTTCAATCAGATTCAGAGAATATGTTCATGTTTTTTACAATAGTCTATCATAATTTCACAAAGGGATGAAAAGGGGTACCATTTAATAATCAGTGGAGGACTTTGTTAGGAAATGATTTACTTCACATTAACAGCGGCTGCAATTATTTATTTTAAGCTGGCAAAGTTAATTCTTTCCTAAATTATGATTCAAGAAATTCCTTGTAAAGAAATATCCCCACCGGAAAACTATTAATTTCAAGACTGCCCAGAATGAATTTATTTCCAACTGGGCGAGAAATATTTGACTTTAAAAAAAAATCCCCCCTCCCCATCCTCGGGATATTAAATGATCACCCCCTATTTCCAAATCTATAGTACTGTGAGACCCAAATGTTGTCTTATTTTGTAATTGAAAAGGGCAGTCTGCCTCTGCTTAAAAACTTCTGATCTTTTGACTCCCACCTGGGCCAGAGGGGGGCCATGCCCGCTCAATGGCCCTTCCTTCTTTAGGCCACTGTGGCGATCAGTGCCTGTCATCAGGTGCTCAATGCTTGTGATGTCATGAACACTTGCACTGGCTTGATCTATAAATGGCTTGATAAAATAGTGATGTGACGTCATGTATGACTAGCTGTGTTATGACGTCATCGCCATTGTGATCATTATAGTGACAGTCTATAAAACCTCAAAATGAGGCTGGGTCTGTTCATGACGCCACCTGCCATGCTGTTGCCATGACTGCAGGATCAGGCCAATTATTAATGACGTCACATAAACGCCGACACTTATCTTGTTTGGCGCATGCAAAAGTTTACCTTAGTATATCCCTGTGTGAGTAGCTCTGTCTCCTACCATTTGAAGACCTCTGGTCTCTGCGCTTCGCGCAGAGACCTGACGGTCTTCATAATTAGATAGCACTTGTACACGTATACGTCACACGTGAACGTGTAGCAAAACCTCTCTAATATACAATAACATGCAGATTTTCATTTTTTACATGTAGGCTAGCGCTACAAGTATATCATCTACCTGCATGCAGGGCCGGATTATCCATAGGGCACACTGGGCACTGTGCCCAGGGCCTCACATGGCAAGGGGGCCTCACAAAGTTTTGAAAAAGAGGATCGCAGGTCATAGAAATGACGCTGCGCATATAATATCCAATGTCAATGGTGTACATGGGCCTTGGAGGCCCCCTAATCATCGGTGTCCTGTCCTTCTAACCCCATGCAATTGACTGTCCAATGTGTAGGAATTATATATTAACTAATCATTTCCTGTTTGAAAAGGAATCACATGCTATTGAAATCTTCACTTTCCTGAGTGTAGGGCCAGCATTTATTGCTACAATGTAATAACCAAAAAAAAAAAACTCTTAGCTCTCTTGCTCATTTCTTCCATTTTTACTTGTTGATATTTCAAATCACAGATAGATATAAACAAAATGAATGATATATCAATGCATCTTTTTATTTTCATCAAATAAAACTCAAAAGCTATCAATGCAATTGAGGATCAATACTCAAACACACCATTTTAAAACGAAGTACAATTGCCTTTTGCACGAGGGTTTCACAATTCATAATGATCATAAATAATGAGACAGTGTTAACATGATTCAAAAGAATGTAATTAAATTTCCTCATAGGCCGACATGATGTGTCTCAATTTATGAGGCTTCAGACTTCTGAGCATAAATGGAATGGTGTCTCTCATATCGACGTGGAATGCTTCTGCAAAAAACAGTTGAAGTCATGATCATTATGAATGCATACCACACAGCTAGGCATATTTGTATCCATCTGTTTTGATAAAGTTTCTCAGCATATATATCTTAAACATTTGCAGTTTCATGCTGTTTTTGGATTAGCTGCATTTTTACCAATAGGTGAATATATGAAACAAATTAATGATTGTGTACACATACAGTTTAGTAAAGTTTTTTTCCAATTTAAACATATTTATCGTCCTTATGGTCAAACAGAGACAATGTGTCATCATGCCAGAATCTACCACTAAAGTGCACATTTCAAACTTTTAATTCTTGTGGCAGACTGAGGTCCATCACACATTCACACAAGCCTATGCTCCAAAATGGATTTCGTATACACCGTTGCTCATAAATATGGAATACTTCAACATTCTCCATTGAAACTGACAACTTCAGCAACTTTTGCTGGAGCACATGATGGTCTGATTCAATTGTAGCTACTTCCTATGATCACTAAAGGCAAGAAAATGCTGTCACTTAAAATGCATCTTGCAGCATTAATCCGAGGGAAAGTTACAGCAGCACAAAATATGGAAATTCAGGGGTTTTTTTTAGGGTGGGGTGTATTCAAACAAAACTTTAAAATTCTTGCAAAAAATGTAGTTGAGGCTTTCAAAGAGTGATTAGAGAAGATGACTTGACCTTTAAAATGGAGCTTGCTTACATTGACTCTCTGAAATTTACTTTTATTTTACACCTATTTTCCAAAAAAATGTTCCATATTTATGAGCAGGAGTGTACATATAGTCTCTGAGCGCTGAGATCAAGCATGTGTCACAAGTGTCATTTTATTTTTCTTATTAATCGACATTATTAGCAGTAATAACTTTGGAAGAACAGCTTAGTCAATGACTATCACGGCGTTTCAGTTCTGAAGATCTCAGATATGAATTTCTGTCCTGTTGACATCATTTATAATGTTATTTCCTGAAATCTACACTTTAAAATGTTTGGTCAATTTTAACTTCACAACCACAGTGGAAGATGGGGGCCTCATGCCTCATTGTGCCCAGGGCCTCCCAGACCCTAGATCCGGCCCTGCCTGCATGTGTTTATGTTTTTCTCTATTGACATCATGAGCACAACAGCATGAGCTTAAAAAAACAAAGCAGATTTAACTTACAGCAGCACTGACTCCGACAAAAGTGGCTAAACCAATGGTGAGTGGTGGAAAAAAGACATTCTTCTTTTCTGGTCATGCGTCATGAACTGGTCCACTGAAAGGGTGGAGCCGTTACAAGAATTTTAAAAACAAAATTTTCAATAGAACATAGCTACTATGTCTAAAAAGATATCTTTAATATATTTGATATCATTGGAAAGCAAATATTCTCTAGTTTACATAACAGTTGTCGGTTTAAAAAAACCTTTACCCGTTAAAAAGTTATTCATGACAAAGTGGAAGCATGTCAGGAAGTTTCAGGGATGGAGCCGGAGTCGGATTGGCGGAGTCGGATTGGCGATATTATGAAATGAAGAAATCAGCCTCTCTGCACTATTCTGCTCATATTTTATTTTGCCAGATAGCTATTTCAGTTTATGTGCACCATTCAGGTATCTTATTTGGGGATATGTGTGTACTTCCCACATAACATTAAGCAAATTGTCCTCGCAAATCCAGCATTAATCTAGACAGAGCACATACCAAACTGATCTGTTTGATGAAACTAAACCATTTTAATCATGGTTAGGAACAAAATCCCAGCTTGCGGGTAATCAGATGAGGTGTAAATTTGTGACTCCTTGTATCAGAGTCTTTGCTGGGCAAGTAAAAGATCCCTCACATGGAGGTAGATTTGCAACATGTTGCGGAGTCACATCCTCTCTCCTATCTCTTCTAAAAAACTGTGTGAGTGACCAGAACATGCCTTAGAGGGGCTAATCATATTAAATCTGTCATCTGAATCTATATCTAACCATCTAAATGAATACCAATCCCCAACCACTGTCATCAGTTGATCCACTGACTATAGCTGTCTTCCGGAAGAATACTTATGTCAATTTGTCATAAGTGTGATGAGCTACTCATATTAGGATGTCCAGAACATGTTCAGGGTACAGGAAATGTATTTTTTCTTAATGTTTTTTGGCGATTTTCACTCCCAAACACAAGTAGCAGGTCAGATTCAAGAATTTTTTGAATGAAAAAAGTGCAGTTTTGCAGTGAGGATTTCATATAGACAAATTTGATTTATGCAATATACGTTGATATGCTTGCTTAAAGCAACTTCTTATGAACATTTCGCAACAAACCTCATTGTAATAGGTTAAGTAATAAGAAAGTTATAGGTTTTTTGGTAAAAAGTCTCAATTTCGAGAAAAGCCCTTTCAAAAACCAAAAATCTTCATATATTCAATGGGAGTAATCGCTACAAAAGTGTCTATATCTCGGAAAGTATAAAAGATAATAAAGTTCTGTTTGAAGCGCTGAGTAGTGTTATGTTTGTGTGATAAAATATCACAAAACTGAAAAATGGGACATTTTTGACCCGTAACGCAAAATGGACCAGTTCATGACGCATGACCTTCTGCATCCATACTCCCAAGAATGGCGGTGTGGTGGAATGTTACAATGATCCATTCCGTGAGCATTGCGTGAAAGCTTGAGATGTTTGGTCCAGGACGAGGAGGACCCATGGCTGATATGGTGGTTTCTGGTAAAATTCTAGATGTGTGTATCATTATATAATTCATCAAGAATGCATCCTTTACCTCCTCTCCCTTTTTAAACAATTCTAGATATATGCTAGATAGGAAAACTATCTTGGAATGCCATTGTATAAGCAGCTTTGTCCCTTTGACAACTTTTGTCCTTCTAGCAGTTATCACCGTAATTGTGACATCACTGGTTTTACAGTGCTTAATTTTACAGGTGATTTCATTAGCACGCGATTCTCTGGTTCTTGACCACAAAATACATAGCATTTTTGGTTAATCTGATTGGTTTAGAAGCAATAGAACGTCACACAACTCATATATCAAACGTAGTAAGTCCCAGTTTAGCATTGATTTCTCACTGCCAAGTGTGATTGACAAGAATCACGTGGTAATGAAAACACCTGTAAATTAATTGTAGAACATGTATCATTATGATTAGGAGACAGTGGGGCTCAATGAGACGCCTTTTTGTATTTTTAATTATGACAAAATGTTTGCACTTTACAGTAGCTCCTGTACTAGAGCCAAATAAGATTATAGTTGATGCAGTTGGACTTACTATATTCAGTATAGTTCCTAGCTCTTATAGGTTTGGCATTACATTGTGCTGAATCCGCACCATACATTTGTCTCCGTTTGCAGGCCACACTGAAACAGCGGCCAAGTGAGGTAGTGGGTCTACTATTACAAAGTTTTGCCGACCTTCTAGGCCTGCTGAGTCTTTCCATCAATGGAAACTATGAAAACTGGTAGACTTATGAAAACAGCAGTGAGATGAATGACTGGTATGGATTCAGCAGAATGTAATGCCAAACCTGTATTAGTTAGGAACCTGAAAATATTGGCCAGTATGCCCAACTGCATCATCTATATGTCTGTGTAGTCCTGAACTGGTTTTATTGCCAACATTTTGCTCCACTTGAATGTTGCGCCCTCTCTCATATTCCCGTCTCATGATTGGGAATGGAAAGTTTGTAGAACTCCTTGTGACTATGGAAATTTGAATTTGATAATTGCTTTCTTTCCTGCATTCACCAATTTGACTTTTCAAATGAATACTTACATTTTCATGCAGTATGCAACGCATACACAAGCACCCAAGTCAAAGCCAATGTAAAAGAAACCTGAAAAACACATGAAGATTGTTTATGTTGAATACATTACAGTAGATGAAAAACGAGTGCTTACAGAATTGGACTGAAATTTTCCTTGTGAGGTCATAGCCCTATCCATGTCATGTTATTATCTATGATTTATAAGCAATTTATGAGGTCATAGCCTATACTTGCAATGCTATCACAGCATGTGACCTACTGAGTATCAATTAGGTCACAAGTTGCTCAACGATAAGTGTAGCGTCCAAAGGGAAAACCTAGTAAGTCACATTTTGGAGTTTCTGAGATAATCTACTTTGAAGTTCCAGTTCTTGCAGTAAGAGATAGGCTTACTGGGATTTGTCAGTGTCATTCTGGGGTAATGGGCCACTTCTTGAAAATCTAAACTTAAAGAATAGATCTATACAGAAACATGTCTCAGAAGTTATATTTTGACCTTAACTCAATTTGACCCAATTTGTGACTTACTAGGTTTTCCCTTTGGACGCTAGATTAGTTGACTGCTTATTTCAATGTGTTTGATAGGGCTTGTTGTGAGGTCATTGATGGCAACAAACAGCTTTTCTGTAAGCACTCGTTTTCTGTCTGCAGTGACGGAGCATTCGCTCTGGCAATGGTAAGCCTCTGTACAAAATTTAATGGACACTTTTGTTGTCTATGCGTTTTTTAAAAATTTTGAATTTTATTACCAAAGTAGGCTATAGAAAAGTAGAGGAAGTACATTCTGAGATATATATAGCTTCAAATGAATGACTATAAGTATTTCTACTTTTGACAAACTGACAAAGCGTGTCAATAGTATTCTCAGGGGATCGTGATTCGTAACCAACTTTGGATGCGCCTTCTCACATGTTCTATGCAAAAAGAATTGGAATTTCAATTTCTTTCTTCAAATCATGTGGTAAAACAAAATAACACGTACACTTTAAGAATGATATCCTCTTGGTGAACATGAAGTTCACAGCTACCACTGGATGCATGACAGCCCATTGGACATGACCAAAAGCTTCAATGTTGGAAAATATTGTCATTCCTTGAAAGATAAAAGAAACAGAATAATTATTAAATTTACCAAATTTTAACCCAAGCAATACTACACAATGATCCTTGGGCCGTTTTCACACTTTTTTGGCATCTTTTCAAAAAGTGTTTTCAAATAATTGCCGTCTTATAATAGCCAAAATAAATATTTAAAGTGGCTAAATGATTATCAAGTGAATTGAAGACGCAGTTAAACATTTCTGTTATGTTATTTCTTAGATTTGATACCCTTTGTGATGTACAACAGAATGTGTTGTCCATTAAAAAGTGCATGCCGTCATTCTCTGTGAAAAAAGTCCAAAATCAATGTGAATATCAATTAGAAATTTAACTTTACTTGCCCACAATTAATCCTACTGACAAAGGCTTGATGTCTGCCTCTGCCATGAAGAGGAGGACGACGAAAAAGAGGGTAAATGTGGCCAGAAAGTCCACCATGCAGTCTCTCCAGAAGTTTGGAGTTTTAAACTCTTCTAAAGATTCCTTTAAACCAATTAATCCAAGACCCATGTTTGATTTTGTTTTTGAAATTCTGCTACTGGAACGAAAGAGGGATTATTACGAAGAGTAGTCTGTTATTTTGAATAAATTGTTTCAGAAATGATGTTATCAACTTTGTGCACAAATATGATAATATATGGATGCCATAGAACTCCTCAGTTTTAATTGTAAAAAGTCAACACATTTATGTATTATTACATGGAATGTTTTGCATTGACCTGAGCGAGCATTCTCTCTGCCAGCAGTCCTTGGAAAAATGTGGGCTGGCAGAGAGAGTAAGAGGGTGAATGCAAAACAATGCTTGTTATAATGTTTTATCCTCAGTCCAGTGTGAATCCTCGATTCTGATTGGTTGAGAGCTGAGGTGTATGACACCGTACACCCTGTCTGTCTTCACCAGACAGGGTGTATGAGATAAACAATGATGTCACAATTGCGACCATAGGATTGTTATGACGTCATCCTTGTGGCAACAATAGTCATGACGTCACAATGCCATTGTTAGAGCCATTGTGACATCATCCTGGTGGTAGTATTGGTGATGACGTCACAATGCTGTTCCTTTGTTACTGAAAGACATTTCAGACTCAGTTTGCAAGAAAATCTATGGGCATCAATAAAACAAGAAGTCTGAGGATAAAACCGTTACACCCTGCTCGTTTTTCAAAGGTACGGGAATATACACCACTCAGGCCTCCATACACCACTCAGCCTTCGGCTTCGTGGTGTATGGAGTCCTTCATGGTGTATATTCCCGTACCCTCGAAACGAGCAGGGTGTAACTGATATTATTCCATGACAAGTAATGTAGGTACATATATTTGCAAGAAAAAGATGACTTCTTTAATATTTAGAGTAGGTCGGGGCAAGAAGCCCGGGTTAGGTGAGAGGCCCCCCCCCCAGGCTTATATCCAAACTTACGTTTTTTGTGCGTTTATCTATTGATAGGATTGAAGCTAGAGGCATTTTAGGTGACATCACAAATTTTCAGGGCAAACAGCACCAAACCATAGTAGTAATTAAAGAACGAAAAAAATGTGCATGGTTTTTGCAACTTTGACTAATTCTTTGAAAGGGGTTGCCAGAAATAGCTTCGGAAATCTTTTAAAGTATAATGGATATCTGCATTGCTTCACTTTATGACTATCACATCAGAATGATTTGGATCATGTTTTTTGCATTTTAGTTCAAAATATAGAGGTCAAATTAAAATATGTGGGTTTCGGGCGAGAGGCCCCACATGATATGGGGCATGAGGCGGCATTTGAGGCCCCCTTCACTGGGGGGTCGAAGCTACTTCAGGAACCATTATTAATGTGTAGGCCTACTTTACCTTAAAACTTGATAGAATAACTAATCAAAATAG
Organism: Platynereis dumerilii; assembly: GCA_026936325.1. Taxonomy (NCBI): domain Eukaryota; kingdom Metazoa; phylum Annelida; class Polychaeta; order Phyllodocida; family Nereididae; genus Platynereis; species Platynereis dumerilii. Next base: position 61,535,740 of record JAPTHN010000001.1, read on the forward strand.
AAAAAAATTGGGCCCATAAATTGAAACGGGCAAAAAAAAATAAAAAAATAAAAGTATGAACAGAAAAATTCTGAAATTCAGAAAAAGTGAATAGAATGCCTTGAAAAGGATAGAAGATCCCTAAGAAATCACTTTTAGGCTAAATGTGCTCGCAAAAAAAACTGCCATAGGATTATAATAGGGGGGCTTCTTGCCCGATGGGTGGGGTAAGAAGGCAATTTTAATGTAACTCCTTTATTAAAATTGGTAGACATTTGTTTCTCTAGTTATTAATAGAGTCAAGTGATACCTTCCTGACAGCATAAGCATTCAAATAATCGCCCATAAAAAGTAGGTCAAATCGCACCTCGAAGTTAAGGGGGCTGCATGCCCCGACCTACTCTACTATTGAATTTCTGCAAAAGTCTACTACTCTGCGCATTAATACAACAGCGCTCTGTTGGCAACATCTTCTGAGGGAGAACTTGAAATATTGTCACCTCCTGAGTTGTCTTTAACGCAAGAGGGCACTGTAGACAATGTCTTTTGAGGGAGAATATGAGTTATTTTCCTTCCATAGTTGTTTATTTCCCTATGCATGTTTGGTGATGTTAATACATAGTAGTATGCTGCAAAAACAAATTATCTTTATGGAAACTGATGCCAAATGGACAAGCCTTACAGCTGTTTGCGGATTAGTGATCCAAAAAGTTTTAAAATTACTTTCAACTTGGTCGTGTGATGTCACTGGCTTAAAACTGTTTTGTTTTTGTCAGTTATGGTAAATCAGTCGATTCAGTGCTTATCATATCGAGCAGCATAGACCTGTGACAATAAACAAATTAATTAAATGACTTAAGGCATAATACTGTCGATGATGTGGCAAAGCCAGTTTGCAAATTGAAAATAAGAAAATTATTTTTTTCGGTGGACCGCCAATTCGCAAATGGCTATAATGAGTAACTTACCTGCAGTGATAAAAGCTTGAATGCTAACGAGGTCCGACTCCACGCAGGAAAATAATATTTTCAAAATCAGAAACAGTATAGGTTGGCAAATTAGAGATAATCCAACTTCTAAGTTTACATAACTTCTGTGCATATATAACTTAAAAAAAAATATATATATACATGAATATACAATTAGTTCTATATGGAGATTATAATCCAAGCTTTTTTGATACTCCTTGAGCACTTTGTGTTGCTCATATTTCAGTTAATGAAAAGGGCAGGGTCATCCAGTTTATGTACCGTTTTGTGAGTTCCCTTTTTTGATGAAAGAGATGTCGACTTTGAGACCTAGATCATGTAATTCAACAATTACACCTAGGCAATGAGGTCAGAAACTGGGATCATGGCTCTAGGTATAAGTATGGGTGATGTGGTATTATTTCCATAATTAGGATGTCACCACAAAATTAGTCTGTCAGGGGGATTATAAGCATAAACATGGCAAGAATGTGCTAGAAAGTTCGCTGCATATAATTTTCTAATACAATATACACATAGCAGAAGTATTAACTGACTAATAAAAGAGGGGAAAATGGCATTTTTTGCCTCAATACCATTTAGGTAATTTTTTGGGCTCTTTGAAAATTGCCAGGACACTCTCAGTATGAATTAGAACAGTCTAAAAAGTTATTTTTCGGCAGGATTTTGGCTGTGAGGATACATTTTGTTTTAAATATTTTTTTATTGTCTTAGGGGCCAACCAAATCTTTGGAAGTGGAGGGGGCTATGGGATTTCGATGAAAAAAAAGGTGTGTTCCCTCTTGAAACTTAAAAAAAAGGAGTTCATTCAGTACATGAAGATTAAAGCAAGATTGTTTCCACCTGTAGCTGGGGTACCATAATGTTGTTCCTTGTAAGTTACAATGGCTGTAACGGTAACAAAAAAACAAATAATCCAAATAAAAATGCACAACATTTATTGTGTGCTACCTCCATCCAATAAATTGTATAATTCCTTTCTAATAAATGTTTAATGTGCAAGGGTTTACTTTGGATTTATAGGAATCTCAAACGGCAGAGGGGGATCATTAATGACATTATCAGAAAAAGCACAGGCATTTGCGATCCAGTCCAAGACGCTGTCTGGTGCCCCGATTTTCCTCCAGGCCGACCACTTCTGAGATAAGCGATTCATCCTGAATGGTCATTGGCAGGAGGTGCTCATTCTGCTGAACCAGGCTTCCCATTACTGGAGAAATTCCTTCGGCCGTAGTATCCAGAGTGACCTCGAAATGGACGTCCTACCCCGATAATTTCCACGCTCGGCGGCCGTGTTGTTGCTTTGAGCGTTGTGTAACTGCACACAGGCTGGAATTGCATCAATGTCTTGGGAATTTTAAACATTGAGGTATTTCCTCGAAAATGTCGATAAAGCTTGCCGACTCCTTCCTCTTGGGAGTTAGAAACCAACATCAAGGATTTTTCTTCTTGAATGTAGCGAAGCTGTGCAACAGCAACCAGCATTAAATTATCAAGTTGTTCTTGACGAATATCACCGCCTGGTTCCAATGTCAGCAGTATTTTCATTAATGTCTCTGCATAATCACCACAAGATCTCTTCAGGCCTCGCCGATTTTCATCCAACTTCAGATCATAATGGTAACTTGACTTTGCTCAATGAGTCCTTCAAGGCCCTAAATCAGCCTGGATATCTGCAGAATGATTCGCATAGTTCTGTCTGAAGTCTCTATTGAAATCATCAAACTGTCTGGCCAGACCATGTGGTGGGCCAACATTCAATCTCAATGGATCTGAATCTTGATCTTGCCTGCTTCTCAGGGCGTCCTCCAGGGCCTGGAACCGTGTGTCAACTGTTTCATGTTTCTTTTGGCCGTCCAACAATTGTTTAAGAGCATTTTCCACACTCAGCTCTTTGGCTTCAAGATTATTTTCTTTTTTCTTCTTTCTTTCCTTTTTATCTGGATTTTCAGTGTCAGACATGTTGGTGAGAGTTCACACGACATAAAAACACCAAGTGGCATCATCAGCGTATGACGCCATGGCACCTACTATACAGTATATACTGGGTAACAATGTCATGGGGCTAAATTACAACGAAAAAACAAATAACCCAAATAAAAATGCGCAATATTTATTGTGTGCTACTTATCACATCATTCTAGCTTTACCTGTTGACCATTGCAATTTGCAGCTGTGCATGCAATTTAGGCCTTGTTTAAAAGAACCACAAAAAAACCCGGATAATATAAATACATTCGACTTAAAGTTATGTATATGATACTTTTATACATTGTTAATAGGTTCTTTTTCGCTTTTTGACAGTACAGTGTATATAATACAAACATTTAAATATATTGTTCAGCCTTATAGTACCACAGGTCGAGAAACTGACTATTTACAGTCAACGAATGACGAGTGATTATACTTTCAGTCACTGGTACATTTCCATTGCTGCGCAAGCAGTAGATCAAGTTACACATAAATTTTGTGTTCTCATGTCTCAGAAAATAATATTTCCTTTGGAATGCTTAGCCAAAGTCTTGGCTTATAAATTTATCTTGGTGCTGATTATTTTGTAATTTTCTAACTTCTATATGAATTAATAGACTTTTAGTATACAATTGACTTGCCAGACTTTTAATATCACATAAATTGCAAAAAATGACACTATTTCACCAGTTTGGAGGTAAGCTTTTTATTTTTCTCTAACACATATCCCTATCAGCCAGCATGCTTCTCAAGTCCAACGTCGGCCCGAAGCTAGTCCGATGCTGCTGACATCGGACTGACGCAGGGCCGACGTTGGACCGCCGAGGCATGCTGATAGGGTAATAAGTGAGAACACAAGACCAATTTGTAACTTGCTTTGAGCACTGCTGTTGCCTGCCCTACTGGAGCAGTGAAACTCAATACTTCAATACTTTTACCAATCTGATTAAACAATATGAGTTTTTATGAAGTCACCATGTGACTAGCCCTAGAACCCTGTGGGCCCAGGACTACCATGTGACTGATTCTTGCCAATCAGGAATGCTCTTGCTCAGTGGTCATGTGTATTAATAGTATTTACAGCAGGAATCTAGTTACATCAGGTACAACTGTGAACAATTCAAAACGTCAGGTTTGTTTTGGTTTACTTCCTCTACCCTTTGCCGGGTCAGGTTCTTGGATCTCAACACTATTTATTTCACCAGATAAGTTGTTATATTGTGTCTTTTCTCATGTAAATTTATATGTAATAGAATATTACATAATATCAAGACATATAAATATTAATTTTTATTTAGCATGCCACATATTAGAACTCTGGTGAGTTCCAACATACTATGACATACTATATGATCATTTACATTGTATTTTTGTTAATTTCTTTTTGATCTAGGAGCTTTTGGATGTATCATCATTTATAGTGTCTTTTTCACATATTTTGGGTAAGATACCAAATATGATAAAGGTTACTATCATGACAACCACCAGGGCTATGGCCAATGAAATTCCAATGATGGCAGGCAAGTTTCTTTCATCCTCCTCCTCAGGGAATATATCCCTCATCGTGGCGCTTACGATGTTCGAAAGAGGTCCCATTGAATCCTCGAACTGGCCTTTGATGGAGAAGTAGAAAGTAAAGTTGTCTGGAAAAGGAAGGAAGTAGCACACTGTTTAATGTCACAGAATATCTTGTTATATCATACAAAACAATCCTAGTCTTCTAAACTGGGGCAACTAAAAGACCCTGAACTTCCCTGAATGAATAGGGTAAGCGTCAGACTCACAGCCTTATCATCTCTCGTCCATCATACGGCCCAAACAAGTTCGCAGAAGGCATTACCCCTCTTGGGCATTAAGAAGGTCTTCATAGAGAGGACCTTAAACAGGACCTGCATTCAGTAAAACTGTTTTTATAAGTGGCCCATTACAATCGATTACAATACATATAGAAAAGATTATGATATGATGTTGAAGTTTACCTATCGACTGGTTCGACTGTCCCCAGATATGATTTGGGAAATTAATATAGAATTTTCATTTGAGGTAGAGGACTGCATTGTGGACTTCTAACAAAGTGAGCCATATTTGAAGTTCCATGAAGAAATTGAAAAGAACCAGCTGAATACCTGCTGTTGGAAGGGTGAGGACAAGTATTTCTCTCATTCCAGGAGCCTGCGGGTTGGATATGTTGAATTCATTAACCACCATGTCTTGAGTCACTTGGGTTTGGTTGTCAAAGATGTCACGAAGGTTGTTGTAGTCATTTCCATAGCGGATGTTATACCGGCTCACTGTTCAATACAAAGGCTTAATAGAAGTTGTTTTTATTTTACTTGAATAATCAATATAAAATCAAGTGCTTGATGAAAAAACAAGTTTTGAAAAGAGATTCTTACACGTTCCCTGGTCAAGCTGAGCTCCAGGCGCTGTCCATTCCAGAGTGACCTCTCGTTCCACACGGCCCACCTCAGTAACACTCAAATCTTGGATTCTTGCCGGAGGATAAGTTACTGAAACAATGAATATTATAGTTACATAGGTAGTTGCAAATATCGATAGACTGCCAGTCTGCATATATAACATTTCTTACCAAGCAGTGTATGGTTTATGAAAAATTGCTGCTTTTGAAAGATTTCTTGTTAAACATATGTCAATGAAAAGCTTTACTTTGTGTTGACTATCAAATATCAATAAAACAAAAGAATTATATATTTGAACCTTACCAATCTGATAGTTGATTATTTCAAAGGATCCACCATTTGCCAACCTCTGGAAATCTCCAGTGGGCTGATCATCTTGGGCTTCGACGTTGTAGATGGAAGCTGAACCAATTATTTTGCTTGGACTTATTACGGTTTCCTCACCATCGTCTACTGTAATCTGAAAATGTGAACATTAAAATTTATTGATTTTCATGTCTGGTAAACTGCAGATCAACCTGTATAGGTATTCTGATACTTTTTTTTGTAACAAGTGTTTTTCTTATAGTTTATATTCTTCTTCCTTTAAATTTGATATTCCATCGTGCGTTTCTATATATTTTATTTTGAGATTAAATTATCATAATTAAATCATATTCTATGTACATGTATCAATATACTTTCATTTGATACTGGCCATTACTTCAACTGTTTGTTCTTCATTGTTTCTATTTGTTTAGTTAAGATTCTTCAAGTTAATAGAATTGTAATACATAAAATGAATGACTACCGTAACACCATAGCGTCCAGCACTAGTAAACTGTATAAAATAAGCTGAATAAACCCCATCATCAGCCGATACGTCTGCGCCTGTAAATTGAAATATCAAGAAAATGAATTATGATGAACATGTTCGGAGAATGATAACATAAAAAGCTATTTTTTTAATTTATATATATACAGTGGTCCCTGCTTTATAAGATTGCCCTTTCTGCAGTCATGAAGCGGACTCTAGTGGGGGCGCGATCTCTCGTCAGGGTGAAAAGTGCATTAAAAATACTATACTATATGAGCGGGAGGAAGGTGGTCACATAAGGCAAGTCGGCCTTACAACTGGAGGTCTTGTTATGCAGGTTCCACTGTATGTATATATTTTTTATTGTAGCTTACCAGAACCGTCATCCCTGAGCATGACCTCTACACTGTCACCTGTAGGACGTTGGACCGTGGCGCTTACAACCGCCTTCAATACTGGAAATAAACCTGAAACCAAAGGCAATTGGACTTTAGTCGATGCCAAATATTTTTGCATTTTTGGATTCCGCATATTCCGTCCTAGGCCAATTTTGTGTGCAGAAATAGGTTTTATCTAGGCCTAATATCTTGGAGTAATGTTGGACTTTTGGAAAACCCAGCAAAAAATTTGGTGACACATTCGCCCTTTACTGGATGGTGAAACCCAACTCCGGCCATTTACAATTAAAAGTTATCAGCACAATCATGATTGGTATGACTTCCATTCAACAGGGTTAGCACTGATAAGCAGATTTATTTGGAATGGGTGCTACTGAAAATCATTCGATCATTACAGTAATACAATGACCAGTTCCCAACTTCTATTAAATTTAAGGTGTAAAAATGTGTAACCAACGATAGTAGGATGAAGATGTATCTATGATGTCTCATACCTTTGGAAACACTAGCATAAATAGTTTGAGTGTCCGGATTTGTGTTGCTAAGATCCAGGCTGCTTGTTCCCCAGAAGGCTTGGGCTGTTATGGGATACTCTCCTGGGCTGCTGGATTTTGAGACAACAGTGACTGCTATTTCCTGTGTACCTGATACACTGGACACATTCATCTGCCATGAGCCAGTCTGAAAATCAAAAGTAATAAGATGATTCAATCAATTGACACCAAGGCTGAGAACCACATCCCAGTAACCATTATATTCATATTCAATCTCTGTTTTTTGCACTTAGGAAGAACAAAACATAATTGCCCTGTTGTCCTGGTTGGCTGACTGACCGATATAGAGACAGGTAAAGAAAATGTCTCAAATTGTATGTTAAAAAACCTGGGCGGACTAAAAATATACCAGAAAAGTAGAAGGATATTTATCATTGTAGACACAATAAACCAACACAAAATAATTAATATGATGCATTTTAGACACCTGGCGCTGATAAAGATAAATAAATGGGAAGAAAATAGAAATGCCTTTAAACAGTTTGTAGATTAATTATTGTCTATGGCAGGCAACAAAATATATCAGAGAGTTTAATTCTTCACTTGAGAAACCACCAATATCCAACAGGCCATCCCGACATGCTATAAGTTCATTCAGCATTCCTGCCCGGTCAAACACTTCACAATCATAGCTCCCAGTGATGGCCCCGACATGATTATCGTTGCCATACTTGTGACGAATTAAAAGACAGGTTCTTTGATGTCGAGCTTGTGGTGACCTGGGATTATAAATGTAATATGACAAGAAATGATAAATTCCTCTTTTTTTTACCTCAATGGAGTCTGGAAAAGTAAATGTGTAGCCTAGGAAGCCTTGTTCACATTCAACAGAAGTTGTGTTGCATGTATATTGAGTTCCACTTGGAGATATCAACAGAATGTCAAGTTCTGAAAAAAATGTTATTGCTTTTTAGAATCTACCTTAAAATATTATGATACCTGGATATAAAATGCTGCAGAAAATGTAAATCATGCAAATCTAAAGGAGGCAAAAGCTTTCCATGTTTACAATTTTTCACCTGGTCGAGAACTCGGAACAAGTATAATTTCGCATGCTCCAAAAAAGAATCAAAGCAATAAAAGGATAAGAAACCAAAAATGTTAATTATGATGACAGGATGAGAAAGGTAAAATAATGATGATCATGTAAGGGAGCTTCCTGAATACTGTTGTGATGTTGCTAGGGAGTACCATATTATTAATTTTTATATTACAATTGAAAGGAGAGTATGAAACTATTTTTTTCTTTCTACTTATTGTGAACTTAATAAAATAATATACCTTCTTCGGAATAATCAAAAATGAACCGGGTGCCTCTTCCTAAAGTGCTGTCTATTATGACTGCGTCTCTGATCGGGGTGGTTCCAACTCCTGCTATAGTACTGCTGTACAGAATGTTACTTCGTTCGCTTGGATCTGAGGAAAAAACCAATGCAAAATACAACCTGAACTCACTGATTGTTTTTAGTGTAGGTGTGTGTAATGAAAAAATATTTTATTTCTCGGGTATTTCCATTATCAATGTTTATAATATACATTATTCCGGAAAATGAGGTATAAAATAAAATTGCTATTTATCGTAATATGTAAGCGTACAATTATGTAATGACTTATAGAATTTTTTTAAATGCTGGAACTAGCATCTTACCAATGTCAAGGTCTCCAATTGTCATAAAAGCTTCCGTGATGGCATTAGAGTCGTCATTTTGGGAGGCAAAGAAAGAGAGTCCTCCAGTTGCCTGAGCTAAGTCTTCCAGGCCAGAATCTGCAGCCTCCGTTACAAAAATTGAGTGAATTGTCACTCCTGATGCAAGAACCTAGATCGTGCGAATGCAAAGAAAGTACTACATATGAAGGAACTTTCAGGATACACCAAATTGCATAATCATAAAATTGATATAGTGTCAAATACGAACCTCATCCTCGATCTCTGAGATAAGAGGGTTTGTATCTTCTTCTCCGACGGATACAACAACCAGAGTGCCAGGTTCAGCCCCCATATAATTAAGCGCTTGCAAGCCACTCTGTATACCTGTACAGTTAAAAAAATAAATATTATTCAAATTCAGTTGATACAACAAAAGGGTTCAGTCTAATCATTACTTGGGTGTACAGAATATACCCAAGCTGAGAACTTATAAAATCTTTAAGAAGCAGTTTAGGGTTGAAGAATATGCCCATTTATGTCGTACGAAACAGCACTCTCTTCTGTCCCAGTTGAGACTCGGTATTCTCCCTCTTGAAATAGAAATTGGTAGATGGAAGAGTATTGATGAACAAGACAGATTGTGTAAATTATGCGCTCATGGTCAAGTTGAAAATGAATGCCATTTTCTCTTTGGGTGCCCTTTCTACTCTGATCTGAGGAGTAAATATTTCAGTGACATATATTACATCTGATGAATTTCTTGTAATGAATGTTGAAGAACAATGGGAACTTGTAATGAGCCCTGAATAAGTTGCTCACACTGGTAAATTTGTATGCTCATTGTATGAAAGTAGAAGGTCTGCCAGATTCTGCCTCGTTTGAATGAATACAGGGGCGGACTGGCGGCATTTCGGGCCCGTGGCAAAATAAGTCAATGGGCCCCTACGTCCTTGTTGAGGTGTTATTTTCAAGTGTGAAAAGGAAATTATCAAGCCCTACACAATTTGTTAAATTTGTGAAAGAGTCTTGTCCTATTCAGTTAATTTGGTTGCATCACAAACCGTAAAGCGAATGACAAAATTTAGTTTTTTGGCTTTTTTCTTGAGTTTTTTTTTACATCATGAATGCAGGGGCGGACTGGCCTATGTGGCAGAGTGGCAACTGCCACGGGCCCATCCACTCAGGGGGGCCCATTCATTCACCTGTTTCTCTTTACTCGCACTAATACTGATTATATAATTATCGATGTACGCATATGTCACTAAAATAAACATTTAACAAACAAACAAACATTAGGCAAAACATGCAGGATAGCCTGTAAGTTGTGCCAATTTGTGATTTGGCTAATTTGCCATGATAATAGTACTTGCATGACCAAAGGACAGCACTAAGTACTACTATATTTAGTAGGATGCATGTTGCGTAATATTGTTGTTTCAAATTGATTTGAATGAAATGCATCACCCGCTCCAATACTTCTTCCAGTTCCATCTGTTTGCAGAGGCAAGGCATCCAGAAGCTCTTGCCGTGTTACGTTTGAAATGGTTGTCAAATTTGCATCGATGGTTGCAATCTCTGCAAATGTCACGATTCCAACTTCCTCTCCATCTTGTACAATGGAAGAAATGAAAGTTCTTGCTCCCTGAAGAATATCAAAATTGTATCAGATACATTTTGACAATATCTAATTTTGTAAAGCCATTCTCGCATTAAAAGCTGATCAATACCAAAAATTTCTTTGAATGACATATGTACAGTGTTTTGAGATCATTTGGTAGATTGCACTTAAAGTCAATAAATATTGTTTTATTATTATTAAATGTATCTCGAGAATATGGGCCTCCGCTTACAATGTCAAGATAGTCTCCTCAGCTTTATTGAACATTGGATGAATCGCAATACCTGGTTGATTTTATCCAAATATGCGTCACTTCCTTCGGACACATCCAGCACCAGGACAGTCTGCTTTACGGTCTGCCGCACTATTGTGAATGTGGGATCCGTATTGTCGATTTCCCTTGGTGGATTGGCTCCGTCTGCGAAGTCAGGATGTGAACGTAGAACCTGATGACATTGAAACCATGAAATTAAAGATTGTTAATAGGTGATACAATGTATATACACTCTCAACGAAATAGGTTCTTGATGGTTTATACAAAGAACCCACAGCCGAAAAAATTTTCTAAATTTTTTTAAGGGTTCATGCAACTGAACTGAAAAGGTTCAATACTTGGTGGAAAGGGCCTATAATATTCGCGTAGCGAAACGGCCGAAGGCCGTTTCGCAAAGCGAAACTTAGCACAAGAAAGGTTTCAAAAATCTGTGCAGTGATGGTATCAACATCAATGGTCGACAGCAGGAAATTAGGTCAAGTGGGACCAGCTTCTTATCAATGATTTAGTTTCGAATTTAACAAAACATGAAATATTCATATTCAAAAGTGTCTTAAAAATTCAATTTTCTCCATTAATATTCCCTGTTTCTATTATTTTTATGGAATAGTTCATTATAAGCCTTGACAAGCTAAATTAAATTATTTTAAAACATGTGATTCATTCCATTTCAAAACAGACAACAAGAAAACATAACAAAATTAAGGTTACATAATCTTTGTCAATTGATGATTATGTAACAGTGAGCAATTAATCTACATGCAGATCATGTTATTGTTTTTGTTATCACTATTATGTAATATCAACAATCTAGCATAGACTTTAATTTGGCAGCTTTCAGTGTAGTCTCCCTTTTTACTATTTAGCTGATTATCTATTCTATTCATTCTTAATCCTATTTATTTGCTATCCTATCTATCTATCTGTATCTGTCTATATATATATATATTCTATTTTTGATCTATTTTATTTTTCTTATAGTTTCTAATCTAAATTTCTCTCTATTTTTCTATATAGGCCTATCCGTCTTTCAATTTCTTTGAAACAGAAACATAACTGCCTTTCATACATTGAATAAGAAATAAATTTAATGAAAGTTATGGTAAAACCATAAGTGCTAAAAAAACTTTTTAAGAGCTGCGCGAATTTCATGGCTGTGCCATTTACATATATTAGGACCCTATGCTCCCAACTTGAGAGAATGGAGTTCCATAGTGGGATTATCTAAATGTTGTTTTAGTCTGCTGTTGGAACCTTTTTAAGTTAAATAAGAACCTTTTAGGGTTCCTCATCTGTACCAGCTTATAGAACCCTTGAAGGTCCATATAAAACCTTTTTGACAAGAGTGCATATATAGATAGTAATGCAATTTATGTTGCAAGTGCACTTACTTCCCATATACTCCTGCCTGCACACATGATATTCTGCTGGTTAGGGGCAAGAGGGTTGTGCCTCTCCAGGTCATTGTCAGTCTCATTGTCGCAGAAGAACGAAAGCTGAAGAAAGGGAAAAAAAGAAGTCAAGCCAACGACCGAGGAGGCTGATCTTATATGTTTGAAAATGTGATTTCAATTATTATTATTCTTGGAATATCATTTCCAAGGGTAACCAAACTAGCAATTTTTTTTGTTTTCATAGAAGTCCTTCTTGGTAAAACAATAAATGAATGAAATAATATCAGTCAAATGAATACCTGGGGAAAAAGGGTTGAAAAAACACCGAAACCTCTTTTTTCCTTTTTGCCTTTTTATAATTGCAGAACTTAAATATACACATTATGTACTACCTGTATACATTATTTAAAAACCTAATTTTGAGGATGTAAAATATTGATTAAGTAAAAAGTCTAAGAGAAGATTGAAGCTGCATAACAATGCATATCATCAAAAGTCACAGCATCTGAAAATGCCTACATGGTTCAAAGTTGTCCGGTACATGAGAGAAGCATAGCGGTTATCGAGGCTTTCTTCATCCACAAACCGGCAGCTTTCATCCAATAACCCGTTCACTAACTGGCATTCTCCCCCGTCTGTTCTCGCCCTACCACCTAAAATGCAGAAGTTAAAAAAAACAAAAAAATGTAAAAATTTAGTTTTTTTAGAGAATATTAAAGTTGAATCCCACAGAGTACAGCTACTCCACCTATTGTACTCCATGTAACTAAACTGTTCAACAAAAATACCCAGCTGGTGGCTCCCCCGCTTGGTCAAATTGTTCATATGCATTGGAAAAGCCACAGATTTTGAAAACAGAGTTAGGCTCACTCGAAGGCTGCTGGCTCAGCCAGGAATAATGGCACTAAACTATAAATACACACATTTTGGGTCCATATACAGGCCTACAATTCAATTCAACTTTCATAAAAATCGGAGAAGGAATCTTTGAGATATTCAAGTTTATTTTACGAGGGACTTATTTTTGTTGAACTGTTTTTCATAATTTTATCATATTGTACACCACGTAACTCTCAAAAAACATCGGTAACCCCCCTTCAAAAACTTGTTTTTCAATAAAGTGTATTTTCAGCTATATTCCTTTAATTTTTCATAAATATCTCATGGATATTGTTGGAGTGACGCTGCTTTTCATTATAAATGCCACACTTTTTTAGTATTTTCCTGTATGTTTTAATGTAATGACAAAAGATTTTGAAAAGATCATATTTAGAAAATTATGTTGGATAGCTCGTCTATTTTTTTTTACGTTGGAAAGCTTTGGTTTTGAAGAACTTTTTGGCAAAGTTTCATGAATATTTCATGGATTTTAGATTTCTTGCCAAGTGTGGGATTCAACTTTAATAAGATGCAAATGGCAGTAAATCATCGACATACCTGTCAGTGCTAAAGAACAGCGGGTTCCTTCCATATATCCATCAGGGTCAGCGTAGAAATGCTGGCCCCCATTTTCAGATGGGTACTCATTGAACACACCATACCTCAGATGAGCCCATTCCTGAATGAGAACCTGAAATTCCAAAAAAAATTACATATGCATGCATTTGTATGTAAGAAGTAATTATCCACGTGACGTCATTGGAACAAAGAGAAGCTATCATCATGATCATATAGATTAATTTTTGGAACCTTCTAAAGTTGCCTTTTTAAAAAAGAAAATAATTCATTTGTTCCAAAAATTTTAAAAGTTCATTTTAACCAAAAGTGTACTAACTATTAAATCACGAATCATGATAACTTAATAATTAAAAAGAGATTAGTTGAAATGTAAGTAAGTGTAAAATTAATTGTGATACTTGGTTTCACACTGTATCACGTACACCTCCTCATCCTCCTGTCACTCAACGACTCTGCCAGTCAACATGTAGATCTAATTTTCGACAGTCAGTGACATAGCCTATATTTGTTTGTTTTTTCCTCTCTCTTAAGTTCTGAAATTTTGAGGGATAGAGGGTAGAAGATGTATATCTTGGATGTACAAATTCATTTTGCACCAAATATGCTCGATTTTGATGCAATCAGGAAAAAATAAGATTCAAGAATTTTGACAATTTCTTGAAATTTGAAAATTTTTGGACTATGTAAACATCAGAACCAGTTTTATTTACTGAAAAGTACACCCATGAAGAGTTCTTCCAAATGGTACCATGGTTTCCACTGACAAAAATTTTGATCGCTCGCTATTGACTGTTTGTCACATCACAATAGTGTCAATCTCGTACTCCGATTGATGGCAGCCAAAAAATTATAAATCACTGAATGGATTCATAGAAATATTGCAAAAGGTCATCCTTGCAAGTAAATCACACAGAGGCCTGGCTAAAAGAGACTTTGTATTTGTTAGGTGTGTGATCCGCTATCATGGCAAACAAAACATTGTTGTGTTGTGATAAACAGGTAATAGCGAACGATTTAATCAATTGCCAGCCAGAAAGATGGTGTCACTTGGAGAGTATCTTCTTTTGTGCACTTTTCAGTGCATCAAAAGTGGTTTCTAATAATCATACATTCCAAAAATTTCAAAATTTCAAGAAATTTCAAAATTCCCAGATTGTGATATTTCCTTACTGCGTCCAAATCAAGCATCGTTGAGACAAATGAAATTGTGAATCCAACATATGTATGATCTGCCTTCTACCCCTTAAAAAGTCAGAGCAAAAGCTCTTTTAGGGAGAAAAATATTCTCAAATCACGAAAAAATAGGTGTCACATTCAAGTCGAAGTCTGGATTACCCCTGGTGGGTATTTCCCAAATATGGTCTATGTTACTAACTAATTTTGACCCAAATTATTCTTTCGCTGTCATTTATTTTCATGTATCAACAATATTTCATGTGATATCAACCCTTAAAATCTGGAATATTTGTTGTTTTTTCAGTATTTCCATTACTGACCCCAGTTTCCAAGATTTTCTCCAAATTCATAAAATTTCCACTTTGTGATGTTGAATAGACCCATATTTATGTAGAAAATTGGTTGGAAGTCTGTTTGCAATTCCCATAAGGAAATGGTGTTACCCAATTTCTACTCACATTTTGACATGTGCTTATATTCCATATTTATTAGCAAGAGTGTAGTAATAGTCACAAAATCACCAGAATTTGTTGAGCAGTCATTACAGATGATTTCATATTTGTAGACTAAAGGACTGAATATGATTTTTTTCTATGTTATCCAATGGGGAAAAAGTGATGTCATAATTTTTTATGTCACTTTTCCCTATTGAACACATGTCCCAGGAGAAAAAATCACGTTCAGTCCTTTTGTCTACAAATATGAAATCATCTGTAAAGTAAGCATTCATGAAGAAATACAATTATGTGATGTTTTAATTTGTTCATCAGGTTTTACTTTTTAAAGCTGATGATAATTAGAAAAAATGATTTTTAAAGTCAAAATTAAATAGTGCAAAAGTGTTTCTCTCCAATAAAATCTAATTTGTTTTATCAAATTCCGTATCAATGGTAGGTATTGACACTTTTTTTTTCAGATAAGGAGTGCTCTATCTTCCTTTGCCTATACTTATAAGATGGAATGAAAAAAATGAATGAATGATGGACCAATGACTATGCATTTACTTATTTGTATTTTTTTTCATGAATGCTTGATTCATATATATGTGGATGTATTGTTCCAAATGCTACCCATTATCAATTGGCCCATGATATGTTGCAACATGGGTTCAAGTTCAGATTTTGGGCCTAGCCGTTTTAAGAATCCACGAGCATGAGTGTAGACAAGATACAAATCTCGAATCTTCATAGATAGCCAATTACCGTACGTATCAGATCCCACTTACTGAGAATATTTTATGCAATGATGATACAAAATATATAAATTATGTTTGACAAATATCTTAATTTTATTTATTTAAGTGTAAGTTATGGCAGGATGGCTTGACATCTCTCTGCAACTTGTGTATTTTTAACCAACCTCCATGTGCTGTTCATTATTGTACATTATTGTATTGGACTTTAACACTTGTAAACGACAGGTATGCAAATTACACAGAAATAAAATTGTTTGAATAAAAAATGAAATAATAGTACCCTTGCATATTCTCCAAATTCGGAAGCGACTGTTTGATCCAGCAGATATTCTGGAGTGAGGTGCATATAGTACCCAGGTTCTCCACAAGGAGTAGTCTTGATAGTGAAAGGTCTGTTGCCCTGGCCATCTTCTGGTACATTGATCACAATATCACTTTTGTCCAATGTTTCATCTACGGGTAATTCATAAGATGAGTTGGGCGGCCAAGTGCTGGGAAGGAGGATTGTGATGTCTTGGAAATATGTTCTATTCCTACAAAACACAATTAGTCAGTACTCACTACTCAGGCTTATTTAGACCGAAATATGTGGCGAGATCAAGACTCTCGTTTTGAGTCGGCCTTTGTTGGACTAAGGCTTATTATCTATTGCAGAATATTGATTTCAAGAAAAAAAAGATTTCCCTGCAGTTTTCTAAAGTCATTAAGTTATAGACCATTTCAGTGTCTTATCTGTAGTTGAATATATCCATTGTACCACTGCGTGAAAGGCGTCATTTTCGGGTACGTACTCAAAGTGGTACAGAAGGTCAAAATAATATAGTACCTCTCCAAAAATATATGAAATTAGTACAATGAAATAAAGGCCCTGCCACTGATTTATATCAACACACTTATTTGTTGTGTGAAGATTCCATTTGTCAACACTCTAAAAAATGTTGGGAAAAAACTGTTTTTTTAAAATCCAAAATGTTTTTTTTTCTTTTAAATCCTTGTTGGTTTTTGCATGGAAGTTTGGTTTTTCAAAAAACCATTTTCCTCTTAAAAAACCAATTTTGTCCCGAAATTTTTAAAAGTGAAGTAGACCAATTTCTTTTATTTATTTTTATTTATTTCACCATAAAAAGTACAATATTTGTATTTCCAAACATATGCAGGCCACAGCACTCCTGAATAAAATGCAAGATTTTCAAAATGTACTGAAAAAGTTACGAATGTAGCGTGAAAGTAGAAGGTCTCAGCTTCGCATCGACGAAAAATTAAAATATTCTGTTAGGAAAATTTTGACATATTTGAGTTTTTAAATTTTTGTTTATCACATGCCATTTCAGAACGTTATCTCAGGTTTTAGTAAGAAACAAACAATTTCTTCATACGATATAACTCTAGATAGCATACAGTATTCTGCCCTGTGAAATTGAAACACAGTAAGTGACCAAAAAACAGTAACTGAGTTGAGCATAACTTCTCAATCCTATTAATAATATCTACCTTCAGGCCAAATTTCATATCTGTATCCCCTCTAGTTACCCCACAAATCCTTGATAAACAAACACAGTATCAACTGCCCACATCAAAATGGACATGTCATGTCAGGCCAAAACACAGTAATTTACTCATTTTGTTTTGAAACACAGTATCTCTTTGGCTTGTTACTGTGTTTCAAAGTCAAATTTTTGAGTTACTGTGTTTTGACATGACACAAACAGGGAGATACTGTTTTTTCATATCAACTGAGTAGATGTCTTCAGCAGTGACATAAATAGAAAATCAAAAGGTTTCTCATTCAAAACACAGTAAGTCATTAAAAAGCACAACATTGTCTAATAAATCTGTAAGAAGTCGTTTTGGGTGACAAATAATATACACACATACACTTTGATTATATTTCTTCATATTTGAAGCATTGACTTGAGGGTGCTTCATCTGGAGATTAAGATATAGAGGTAACAATGTTACAAACAAAGAAATGCGTTTTTCTCAAAATCACTGAAATGGCAGTTACTGTGTTTTGAAATCACAGGGCAGTATTGTATATATCATTTACGTCCAACAGCAAATGAATTTGAAGAAAAATTACCTTCATTACATTTTTTTATCACGTATGTGTAGTTTAGACAATTGAGGTCTTGAAAATCCAACCAGAACTGTTTTATCTACTCTAGATGTCATAACCCTTCTGTGCCAAAATTTATATTACAGTCCTTGTCATACTTACGTGAAATCTCAAGTTCTTTTCCTTGTTGTTGAACTCTGATGTCAGAGATGACTCTATTCTAGCATTGCAATATATGTAAATTAACTACAAGCCGTAATGTCATTTCAAACTGGGTCAGATTCCTAAGCTTCTAGCCAATGTTAATCATCCTGAACTGAGCGTCACAGTTTCAACACAGTGACAGAGTAAGAATTTATCAGGGATGGCCCCTACAACCACGCCATCACAGCTTGATAGCCAATGGGCTGACTGTGAACTACGCATCACAGTTCAAACATTGATAAATTAAAGGAATCATTACATTTGAGATCCCAATGATTTATCACAGCAATCACCAGTCTAATCCTACCAAATGGCAACTTTGTGAGCATTCACAGTAGACAACTCAAACTGTTATAATCCCCACAGAGTTGTGTGATTAATCTACAAACTTGCTAACTTACAACTTTAAACTTTGATGGAAGTTGGTATAAACAGAAGGCTTTGGCAATTTGTTTGTAAACACATGGCTTATGTTATGCATATGTGTTCTGGCAGCCCATTGGCTGAGAAGCTATGATGTCAAACTTTCATGGCTTTCCCAGACCCAATTTTCACTCTGACACTGAGTTGAAACTGTGATGCTCAGTTTGGTTGATTCGCATTGGCAAGAAGCTGGGGAATCTGATCCAGTTTAATATGACATCATGAAGTTAATTTAAATAAATTTCAATGCTAGAATAGTGTCATCTCTGACATCACAGTTCAACAGCATAGAAAAAAACTTGAGATTCCATGTAACTATGACAAGGACTGTAATAGGTCATATCCATGCATTTTCATGGTGCTTTGAGCTCTGAAGCAGCCAGCATAGTTTGCATTTCTCTCTTGCATTACTTTATGTATGATACAATTTATTGAGAATTTCATCTGTTTAAGAGTTCAAGTTTGCATTCGTCTGTGCTCTGGGCTTCATATGCAGTGTTTTCATTGAACTTCTCAGTTTCATGTAATTTTAAGAACTTACTTGGTTTTGGTGTTGAGAAGGATTATTCTGATGCTCGGAAAAAGGTTTAATGTTATTTGTTATCTTCTGGAAGGTGCTGAGACTAAGTTCCACTGACATAAAATTGATTCTCACTTTTGTATCCAGCAGATTCAGTCCAAACACTACCAGAAATGAAAAAATGAAAGTGGTAGCAAAACCACATTATAATGAAGCAGTATTACAACTGTTTCAAAATAACCACTGTCGATGGGCAAATTTTGAGCTATAAACCCCTGTTATTGCTGTTGCACCTCCTCCTGCACTGCATATTAAGTTGGGGATTGAGAATAAAATTTATTCTGAATTGAAGAAACTCTTCCCAGATCTTGATCACTGGCTTGAGGTCCTTTACATCCAGAAGGAGCAGCACCATGAATGTACATTTGAGGGTAACTACCTAGGGCAACAAGCTCCTTGCAAACCTTGGAATGTTGAGCAACATGTTACCTCAACACTGAATGAAGTTTCACACTGCTTTTGTCACCCTTTGTGATGCTCCTCAAGCCTCAGTTAGCTTTACAATTGATGATGCTTACCAAGGCAACATTGCAAAACTTGAAAGAGCATACCAAGAATTGAGGATTTCTTCCACTACTAATGTTCATATCCTTCTCTGTAATGTGCCAGTGTTTAAAGAACAGATGATGAAGGCACTGGGCCTCTTTTCTGAGCAGGTTGTCGAGAGTTGTCACTCAAAACTTGAAAGACTCTTCAACAGCTACCGAATCAAGAACATCAATCATCCCAATTATTGAACAATCTGTGTCTTACCATCATGCATTTCAATTCATATCACATACAGGGTGTCATAAAAGTAGTTATCAGGCAGTAAGATTCACTTTTCCGAAAAAAAATTATCATAAGAGTTTGCAACACACTCCATTCTATATTTATCACAAGAGTACCATTTAAATTATTTCTTCAGTTCAATTGCAATGAAATGTCATATTAAACATGTAAAGCAACAAATTAACTGCGTGATTTATTGGGTGATACTGAGTGGTAATGATGTAAATGAAAGGGGTGTGATAAATCAAATATTTAAAATTCAATAACTCAAAATTTTCCCAACAAAATCTTTTGGTTTTGTACATCGATACAAAGCTGAGTCCATCTCCTTTCAGGCTACGTTCGTAACTTTTTTGGTATATTTTGAAAACTGTGTATTTTATTCAGGGGCGCTGTGAAGCATAAAATCCCGAGGGGCTTGTTAGCCTGGAAAACAGTTACGCACTAGACATATATAGCTTGAAACACACACAACAGAGAACTATAAAACAATATGTATCTAGTGAAATTAAACAAGAAATGGGTAGTAAACTAAATAATTAACTTTGGCACTAATCAAAATACTGAATGACGGAGATAAGAAAAATCTATCTTTAAAGACCATGCAATAAATCAGGACAGTGTACTGTACATTTAACTAATTTGAATTTGGAGTAGCCTATGATGAAAAGTGTTTGATAATCACAATTTTCTCGGGATTTAGATTTTTCTCATTTTAATTCTAAGTTAAGTTTGTTGTTGTCTTGTTTGGTGGTGTATGGATAACTAATCTAAATATTGCAAAATGCCAGTATGTAACTGTTCCAAAACATTAGTCGCTTGACATATGATTATGACATCAAGGTGTAGGAAATCGATGAACATGTAAAATGTGTGAAATGCCTAAAAAATTAATGTAATGAAGGAGGTTCAACGTTATAGGTAATATTTATTGCTCAGTCAAGCCAATCTGGTTGCTCATGATGAGTATACAGTGGTCCCTGCGTTATAAGACTGCCCCTTCAGTGGTCATGAAGCGGTCTCTCGTGGGGGTGCGGTCGCTCCTCGGGTTGCAAAATGCACTAAAAATACTACTTACTGCGGGAGAAAGGTGGTCACATAAGACAAGGCGGTCTTACAACAAGGGTCTCATAACGCAGGGACCACTGTACTATATTCAAAAATGTTTTTAACCACATATAATTATGTTGATGATATCCACATATATAATGACTCTTACAGAAAATATGTTAGTTTAGCATGAAATATATGACATGATATAATTATTATTATCACTTGTATCAAGTTGTATGATGTATCCCATTCAAATACCTTGTAGCTTCATAAAGAAATGCTGATGCTTCCGTGAAGACAGTTTTTATTCTTTCGATTATTTCATTGTTGGGCTCCACCCTGTCAGATATTGCAACTACAATATTTTGGTATCCATTGTCCGAAATAGAAATGGACCCTCTTCCGCATGATTCCACATTAGAAATATAGAAGATAAGTAAAAAAATCCAGAGCCCTTTTCCGACAGCACCCATTTTGTTGAAAATAATTAATGATACTGGCATAAAATTATTAAGACCTCACAATATATCCTTAAGTGTTATCAGTAAATTAATTATCTTTTTCTACTTGTCAACAAATCTGCAGATTACTCACTATTTAGCATATAGATTTTGATAAGATTATATTTCGCAATTTGAAATAGTCTATATTATGAATATTTGTACATCAAAATCTAGTACGAAGCGTTCTGAATGCGCACATGTGTGCTATGAGCTTGTGTGGGTCATAACTTTTTCCTAGTTTGAAATAAACATTTTACTGCCTTCTCTTGGCTTGTTTACCATTAATTTGTACGTGGGGAGGGTTGGTCTAGTGATAGCATGCTGGACTACCAATCGCTGGGTCCAGGGTTCGAATCCAGCTCTTGCCGGGTCACCTGGGCCTATGTTGGACGGCTGTTTCAATCATCCTCTACCTCATTGCCGTGTCCTCCTCCTGTCCTAATTAGCCTACCAAGTGCATAAATACAGGACGTAAAGCCCCAAACATCCATCCATCAATACCTTTAATTTGACAGAATTATAAGCATTGATGTAAGATGCTAGAAACTTTTTCCTCAATCACATACATTCAAGTCTTGTTGTCGATTTGCCACTGCTCTTAATTGCAATGTTCAAGCTGTGCATAACTTAGAGGCCAGCATTTAATTTCAAGGGGGTGGGGGGCTTGGAGTTTTTTAGGACAAATAATTTCTTGCTCAGTGTTTATGTTTTGGGCAGTCTTGAAATAAATAATTTAGGAACGAATATTCAGGGACGTCGAGCGCTCAAAATAAATAATTACGCTCGCCGTTAAGTAATTTCATGCCGAGGGAAACTCAAAGCCCTCTCCCCTGGTTATCAAATGGTCACCCTCTTATTGAGTAGGTGGCAAATAAAGACAGACTGAAAAGCTCTGAAAGTGTTTATAATCCTCTGTTTGTCTCTCACAGGTACAGCAAACAAACTTAAGAAAAAAGACATGTTTATTACCATAATAATAAGCTTATTTGTAATTTTATTGTTTTTTTTTAAAAATCCCTTTTACGTAAGATTTACCGTCTTTTGTTTAGAAGCATTTTACTTTTCAGGATATCATGTACATATTTACCTATTGATGTATATATTTTTTAAGCTAGCAAACTATCATTTTCATTATTATTAATCTGACTTGACGATTAATATATTTATGCATGATGCACATTTTCATAACTGAGCAATCAGTAGTTTGGCAGCAGCAGTGTGAGGGGTCCATGGATTAATAGTATGACCTGTCTCTGTTCGGGACTGAATGGAGGCAGCAGAATGCTGACAATCCCTGGAAAATCGAATTGGGTCAACATCAATTCAATCTGTTTTGGACAGATCACAAAATCAGGTCGCACAACAGCTGTCCATATTACCATGCCAAACTACTTTCACAAAGCATGGTTGGTAGCAAAGATACATTGCTTTGAATGAAAATGTTTGGAAATCATGAGACAAAGGAAGTTTTGAAACTTAAGCTTGAACTTTTGCCTGTGAAAGGAATGATTTTACTCATCAGAAGTTTGATGGTGTTGAATCTACTTCTGCCATTTTATGCTCGTTAAATTGTGGTCAGAGAAGTGTCCCAAAAAGAATGCTCTCTCCCTTATTCACATGTCCATACAAAGCCAATGTTTTTGCTTTGTGATATCAAAAATGCTCATTTATATTTATTCTTTTACTTTATGGAGATTTATTAATTTGGACAACAATATAGTTAACAATTTCATGAAAGCTGTGTTACACTCAACAAAATGTCTTGTCTATGCCACAAGTGGCCCCCTCTATACTGGCAATGTATGTGGGCTACAATGTATGCATCCTCCATGATAAAAAATAGTTCCAACTTAATTTGGTATTTACAAGCTGTCTCCTTAAAATTGAAGCCAACCAAAGTCAGATTAGACACTTACAGAGTTTTTGGAAATAAACTAGACCATCTCTGAATAATGGAACTGTCCTGGTTTCTTCCACACACTCCTGGTTTCTTCCAGATAATGAAATTCTGTTGATGGCTCGCAGGAGCTCACAAATTTTGCACCCTAGGTGGCAGTAAATAGCAGTCAATTTGTAGACAGTAGCATGACCATGCATGATGGGGGATACCAAAACTTTTCCAGGAAGATAATGGGCCAACCACATGATCTTTGGGGGGGGGGGATATGGATATTTGGAGAAAAAAAAAGATTGTTGCCCACTTGACACTGAAAAAAAAAGTTTGTTCAGCACATGGAAATAAAAAAGAAAAGTTTGTTTCTACTTGTAGCTAGGGTACCGTAATGTTAAATTCCGATTAAAAAAGTTTTTCGCAAATACGCAGGCAAAAAAAATGTTTGTCAACGCGTCGCCAATGAAAAAAAGAGTTTGTCCCCTAACCTGTTCTCATGGTTCCCTGCAAGTTTTCAGCCATGTTGAGATCAGCACCTGTGGAAAGTTCTTTAAGCCAATAATTTCAATTCTGTCAAATTCCCAGAAGGCAATGTGATGTCAATATGACATTATTCTGAAGTCGGATTTGAATTGCAAAATTACGTTACAATGAAGGTGGATTTGCAAAAAAATAGCATTGAATTATAACCTTTGGGGGACATCAAAATCTGCTGTGAATGCAACGTCATATTGGAGTTACATTCAGATGGACATCTGACTAAAGTATGACATCTGTAGAAGGTCAATCAAAACCTGACTGAAGGACAACGTTTACATAATTCCTTGGCATCATTGTGAGGTCCCTTTCTGACCTCAGTCTGATGTCAATAGAAGATCCGTCAACAGCCAAAGTCATGCTGACATTAGCCCTGGACCCCTGTGGGAAAGGGGTCATGAATCGTGCCATTGAAAAATCATGAGATTTGAAAAAAAGGGTTTGGGAGAATCCAATTGAGAAGAAGAACGGCAACAGGGTAAAATACTAAATGGGATGGGGTAATTACCCCTTTTCGAAAATGACAAACTTGATGATTGATATTGCTTATGCTTATGATAAGTAATGATACATTGCAATCCAGACATTTCTATCTTTATTAGTTTAGAAGTTAGCTGGAACCTCATCTGTAGCAAATTGACCAAATTTATGAAAATGACAATTCTGAAATCAAGGTCAAGGTCATTCATTTTTTGCAACATACTTTTTTATGCATTAGGCTATTTCCATATAAAGTTTCAAGAATTTCCCTTCATTCAAACTCAAAATTTTCAACATTTTAAATTTTTGGTGAAATTAGATTTAGATTTAGATTTATTTTATTTTCCCACACCTGGTACATTAATTTTCGAGTATAAACATATTTCAATTAAAATGTTAAACTACAAAGTGGTGTGAAAAGGGGATGCATTCGAGTATATATACTATAACCCGAAGGTGAATGCACCCCCTGACATAGATTACAAATAAATAAAAACAATTTCAAAAATAAATAATATCTCATCAAAGTTAAGAATTTACACTATTTGAATATTTGTAAGTTATTATCTTATCATAATAAGTATCCAGTCATAGGGGAACGAGGGGCAAAACGGAGCGGCGGGGCAAAATGGTTTTTTAAGTTTTCTCGGAACGTTTTGACCTGCCTTCTAATTTTTTGGTTGGAAAATAAAATAGGATACATGACCAACTTTTCCTGAGAGTTTCTTTGATGAGAACGTTACAGGTATGCAGCTATGTTAATTTTAATTTTTTTATCGATTTTCATAAAAAATTCACAATTTTTGGAAATGGTGTAATACCTCCAAGGACGATCCCAGCCAAATAATTCAAAGTCAGTGTTATTAGAGGACTACTAAGCTTGCGCATTAAGCAAAAAAATGTAGTCTGGTGCTTAGTCATGTGTAAGTAGGTCATTATTAATCTACCCTGCGTGGTTGGGGCAAGATGGAGAACTCCTGCGGGGGCAAAATGGGAAGCACAAAAAAGTAATCCCAGCCTAGAAAAGGTTGAAGCTTGATATTGGGTCAATTCAACCATGACATTTGAGACATTTGATACACTTTCTGGTCATATAACAGGCAAAATTTGAAATGATCACGAGAGATTTGTGGATCTAATTCATGTCATCAGTAATACCTTGAGAATTTAGGCTTAGTGGTAAAACCCTGTATTGTTGAAACTGAAATGAATGTAACTGCCTTTCAAAAAGCATAGTCAAATCCAATACCAGTTTAAATTGTTAAATTATTAAGAAAACTCTCAAATCAGAGTTATGTGAATATTCACAAAATGTCACATTTCCACAAAATTTAACTAATTTTGTTTCTTTTGTAACCTGATGTTCATGGTTAAATAATTTGTCAAATAATTACATAGAATGTAGAATTACTAGCATCACTTCCCAGCTATAATTGCATCCTGTATTGAGATGTTGATTTCATAATTTATTGCTATGTTTACTCTTAGTATTCTGCAATATTCTCACATTGCAATGACATGACTTAATGCATTTTTGTTTGTCAACATGCTTTTTAGTTAGGCTATAAATCAAAACAGCTGATTTATTGCAGAACTTTTGCAACTTTATTTCTTCCCATTTTGCCCCATATGAAATTCCATTTTGCCCCAAGCATGGGGCAAAACGGGATAAAGTTGCATTTTTGAAATCAGGGAGAAATTTTAATTTGAACTATTAAAAATGCACTTTTCTGTGTTTGAGCAAGTGGTATTGGTACTTCTTCATGGATCAGACCTTATTAGGCATTCGCATGACATACCACCTTCGTGCAGCGAGCCTTCGAAGTTAGGCGGCCCATTTTGCCCCTCGTTCCCCTACATCTAACATTCCAAATTCTAAAAAATAAAATAAAATACATAATGCATGAGTACCATACATACAACTATGATTTTCATACACAATTTTTGTTTTTCTGGCATAATAAAACAGTATTAAATAGACTATTTTTCATTCCTAAAATGTATAATATGAAAAATTAACCATTCATAGATACATGGTACGGTAAATACATTTGATGATATTCAATTGGAGGTAATAGAAGTGGTAATATATAATAATAATTTGTTATTTTTCACTCAATAATTCTCACAATGACTGGACTTAATTAAAATCTTAAATTTGATTTTCTATACATAATTAAGGTAACCTTTTGTACACATATTCACATGTTTTGAATCAATCCCAAATAGGCAAACTTAATTTGGTGTAACATAAAAATAATGAGAACAGTGAAGTTATAACATAACAAATTGTAAAGAAGTTTTAGCTAATTGTAACTGTCTAGGACATGCTTCAGAAAACATCGAGAAAATGACTTACTGTTTGTCTTGTTCTTTATATTATTTGCCAATAATAACCAAAGATTTGGTGCCCTACCGAGAAAACTATTGTTGTATATTTGTAACGTATGCTGAGGTGTTAAAAGATTATTTCGATTTCTGGTATGTCTATCATGCCTAATAACTTCAAATAAATTTACGATACGATTTGGTAAAATATTATTGACGTATCTAAAAGAAATATTCAATAATGACAATTGGATTAGATCCTCCAACTCAAGTAGTCCACCTTTCTTATAATACTGCTTAAGGCTAGTTCGTCTATTTAAATTATAAATTGATCTTATTGCTTTGTTTTGCATAACTTTGAGCTTTCTTAAACAAGATTGGCTTATCATAGAACCCCATGAAGATAAAGCATAAGTGATATGGCTTTGAACATTTGACAGATAAAGTAAGCGCTTAGCATGAATAGGTAAAATATTTTTAGACATGTTCAAACTGTAGTTTCCAACTGCCAATTTATTCAGTACAGATTTAACATGTAAATTCCAGTCCAGATATTCATCTATAATTACCCCTAAAAATTTTACACTTGGAACCTTTTTTATATCTTTACCATCCATTTCAACTTTTCCGTTGTAATTAACCTGTTTATTTTTTGTTTTAAATAAGATGTAGTTAGATTTTTCAGCATTGAGCGTAAGAGAATTGTAACAGATCCACCAAACTCGTCTCCAATTGTTTCATCGTTTATTTTCCATCAATTCATCCAGTAATCAACAATCAAAGCAAGTGAACCTGAGGTCCTGAAAATGTTGCGGGCCCGTCTTCCTAGATAGAACCGATGACGTCGACAAGCGATGACGTCATTACAAGCAATGACGTCAGAGCTACGTCACTGTTATGAAAACGAGGCTAGCTAAAAATAGACCTAAATCACTTTACAGATCATTTACACCGGCCCCTTAAATGCAAATCATTTGCATTTACAATTCACCATAAATAACATTTAGATAGTAAAACAATGTGTAAATTATAGTCTATAAATCACTAAGTAAAAAACAATTACCTAAAATCACTAACAATTTGACTTATAAGTTAACATTTAAAAACAGTAGAACTTAGTCTACGCCTATGGACTCACTAAATGACATAACTTATTGATAGGTCGTTTCAACACACCCGAAATAGTCTGAACATTCGCAGATCTAATAAATCAATGACTGGCAATAGTTTCCATCACACGACTCAACCTCCACACCCTCCAGGGCATGCTGTCATCCTTCACAAGGTCCATGTCGTCAACTTCCAGTTTGCCAACTCCCCAGATCACCGGCCCCTGTGACCTTCGCCGACTTGACAGCCGTTGCACAGCATCCTGTAATTCCATTCGAGCCGTATTCATAGCCCCAAAAACCAATCAGAACTGGGAGTCCATCCATCCATTTCCGCCATCCCTGTTCGTCTGGAGACTCTAGACATTCATCCTTCTGCCGACGTCCACGTTGATCTGGTCCTTGGAGACACATCCCATAGAGTGACTCCTGTTCAAACATTGCAGCAGAATTGAACTCTACACCGAACTTCTTCTCAGACTTGTTCACACAGCAATGCGGCAGATACAAAGCACACGTTGGGTCATCAATCGCCTTCTCAGCATGGCTGTCAGTCAAAAGTTTCCGTATTTCAGCATTGAATTCCTGAAAATCAGCTGGATTTCTCTTCAAGTGCTTCGTCCACTGGAGTAGCCTTGTCTTGGCAAGTTCCAAGTTATTGTGTAAATCAGGAGGTCTGTTCCTGAATAGGACGTCCATTCCGAAGTGTCCATCTAGAAGCCTTGACAACTGAGGGTCATAGTTGTCACAGACCAAAGCACTGACAGCAGCCTTGTCAGCAACTCCTGGCTTCCCTGATCCGAGGGGTCCACTCAGCATCCATCCCAGGACTGTACGAACTGCATAAGGAGCACGGTCGTCTCCACATCTCACCTCCAGAGGTCGCATCAGATGTCCATAGTCTTGTCCAACCAACAGGCTCACCTCTTCATCCATAGGGAGTGCCAGACCGTGAAGATGTCCCCACTGCGAAATGTCATCAACAGTGTTATGTAGACATGACATCTTCATGGCAAACACCCTATCGAGGAGAGTAGACTTGGACTTCCTTTGCCTTCCTTTTACCTCAAACGACACCTCGTGGCCGTGGACCTCTTGGGATCCATGAAGTGTGTCAAGCTTCAAAACTTGTTTCCTGGATTCTAAACAAAGTTCCTGGATAAGACTGCTGTCGCAAAATGTCCGTGTTCCACCAGTGTCCAAAAGTGCATTTGTCCTTACACTCCTGCCATTGGCACTGACTGTCACTGAAACAATGGGAAGGGCCGTCCCTGCGTTGGAAGTCACAGCGCAACTTGTTTCAGTGGATGTTTTCTGAGAATCTTTCTCATAGTCTTCAAATGCTTCATGCAACAACTTTGCGTGCTTCCTTCCACATTCACATGAAGACATCTTGTTACAATAACGTGAATGATGATGACCATCAAGACAGTTGAAGCATAATTTTCTATCACGGATAACTTGAAATCTCTCTTGCGGAGCCATATTTATCAATTTGGTACAAGATGGAAGTTTATGGTCACTTCCACACAGACAACATTTCTTCTCAACCAAGGCCCTATCAGAAGAAGTCTCACCAGATGTCCCGTTACCGTCTGACTCTGAGGTCTTGGTCTGACTCAGGTGATGTTTCTCATTCGTGGCAAAGCTGGTGGTCCTAGGCGTAGTATTGACAGAAACCTTCGAAGGAGCTGTAGTTTCCTTGTCTTCAAGTCCAAAGACGGGGTCATTCACCTCTCTTGCCGCCCTGTCTAGAAACTTCACCAAACGCAAGATGTTCGGGTATCCTCCCGTAATGTCAAGCTCATCAAACACCAACTTCCTCCACCTGGATTGCAGCCACGATGGTAGTCTCTTGACAATCGTTGACATCCTAATTCGCGAATCAATTTCGCTCAGCATATCCATGGCCTTGAGAGTCTCAGCACAGCTGTGCAGGTCATCCACAAAATCCTGGAGAGCCCGGGGGTCATTGGCCTTGAGTTGGGGTCCATCTGTTATTGAAGATATCCAAGCTTCGGAAATCTGGTACCTATTTCCAAAGCGTTCTTCTAACAGCCTCAAAGCAGTCTCATAGCCGGAGACGGGGTTCATGTAGACACACGGGGCGACCACCTTAGCAGCCTTGCCAATACAACAGTCCATCAATCTGTTCAACTTGGTAGCACAATCCACAGATGACCTTCCAACATTGCTCTCAAAGGATCTCTTGAACTGCGAAAACTTCATCGGATCACCATCAAACTTCATCTGTGTGGCCTTCGGAATAGTCAAACTGTCAATTAGTGCTCGTTGAAGAGCTACAAAGTCATTTCCAGAGCAAGAATGACAGGCATTTCCACTTCTCTCACAATGTCTGTAATCTTCTTCCTCACGACGTCGGTCTTCAGTCATGCGAGAAGAGCCTGTATCACCCCCACTGAACTTCGGCCTATCTGAAATTCTCGGCTCTTGGGTAGCTTGACCTCGGATTCGGCGATGAACAGATCCTTGGTCAACTTCCTGCAATCTATCTGCACCAACAACGGCATGATGAGTAGATTGGTGATGTCTCTTCATAAACTTAGCACTTGCAGTCAAACCAGTTCGCACACCTGAATTTCTAGTCCTTGACTGACTATCAAATGTCTCTCGTCTCTTAATGTCTCCACAAAGTTCACTGAGAGTATTTTCATTCACAATTATCTCTTTTTCAAGTTTTGAAATCATTTCTGTAATTTCATTGTTCATAAATTTCAGTGAAGACTGAGTAAGCCGGTCTTGTCTCCTGGATTCAGCAGGGTCCTGCATCTTCTGACGAGCGAACCAAATCTCCTGATCAGACGAAGAGGGCTGGTAGTACCGCTGTGCTACCAGAGGGGTGGAGGTCAGAGTGTGTGACGGCCTAGGAGACCTGACTAAATATCTACCAGAACTAGCCATACTCATAATCAAATCATTCACAAGAACATGTCAAACTTGAAAGTCCTGCACATAAAAACATGTAACATGTAGCTACAACTTGAAAGTCCTGTACAAAAATCATGTACATCTCAAATGTCCCATGTAGCATTTTAAAAGTCTTCATCATGACATAACAGCAAAATGACAGTTGCAAACAACAACAATATCGACATGTATGTAAACACATTTGATATAATCAACAGAATTTGCATGAATAAATCCACACTCAACACCAAGAATTATCAAATTCCGACAAGGCAATATCATCCACAGTTGCCATAAATTCACCATAGACAATTTCAAGGCACATTGAATACATTGACACAAATACCAGTGCACAAGCTCAGACACAAATTTCAGTGCACACAACACAGACATAAATACTGCACTCATATTTGTAAAACAACACTTCAAAATCATCATTGAACAACTGGTAATTCATTGTGACAAACAATGTAAGACTCACAGCAATTGTCAACATTTGTGAAACATAGAAATATTTTTGTCAATTTTCAAAGTCTTTTGAGAGTCCAAATTCACAATCTCAATCATTAAATCACTCACTGTAACTTAGAAAGTTCTGATTCCTGAAGCCTTGTCCTGTTGAAGATCCACGACTGAGTCCCTGAATCCAATCCGTCGCTTCAACTCCAGAGTCATGTTCTTCGCGATAAGTGTCAATAAACAGCACAAAAAGCCAAAGCGAATTAGTTCGACAGCTCACGAACGATTGACAGCTCACGGACGATTGACAGGTCCCATCTTCTTCAATCTTCATCCAGAAACGACATCTTGGTAGGCTGCAGAAGTCAGGCACTTTAGTAGACGTAGTGCCGCGAATCCCACAGGTGGCGACACGAGGCAGCCCAAAGGTTACAGTCTTTTGTCAGTCCAAAAATCGGCAAAAAATACTGAAGACAGTCAGTCATTCAGAGAAGATTTCACAAACTTCTCACATTGTCAACTTGTTTACGGCTAATCAAAAATCATGTCAGAACATTTCCATGGAGTAAACATACTCATAAGTTCATGCAAGAACAGTTTTTCATCCATTTGGGAGCCTACGGCCGTCGTGGTATCCATCCTGACTTCACAAAGTTGACAAGGAACATGTCAACAATGTCGTCTGCTCCATTCCGATTCCTTCATCTGGTCAGTCAATCTTCATTTTTCTTTCGTTAGGGCCTCATTTTCAGTGTAACAGATCCACCAAACTCGTCTCCAATTGTTTCATCGTTTATTTTCCATCAATTCATCCAGTAATCAACAATCAAAGCAAGTGAACCTGAGGTCCTGAAAATGTTGCGGGCCCGTCTTCCTAGATAGAACCGATGACGTCGACAAGCGATGACGTCATTACAAGCAATGACGTCAGAGCTACGTCACTGTTATGAAAACGAGGCTAGCTAAAAATAGACCTAAATCACTTTACAGATCATTTACAAGAATTGCTATCAAACCATTTTTCTAGCCGTTTCAGATCTTCATTTAGTTTTCGAAAAAGAAATTTAAGATTATTTCCAGAAATAAATATTGTTGTATCGTCAGCGAAAACAACACTATTGCAGAATGTAAGACATTTCGGCATATCGTTTGTGAGAATGATATACAGTAAAGGGCCTAAAACTGATCCCTGAGGGGTACCATAATTAACATCGATTTTATGTGATAAGGTTCCGTCAAAATTAACTTGAATACTTCTATTACATAGATAGCTCTTTATCCAGTCCAAAGCAACTCCTCTAACACCATAGATCTCAAGTTTCATAAAAAGTGTTTCATGTTTAATACTATCAAACGCTTTTGTCATATCAAGAAATAGTCCCAGTGTGAACATACCCCTATTAAAACCATCCAATATAGAGCCTGTCAAATCTAATATAGCATCTGATGTACTTCTTTGCTTTCTAAAGCCATATTGCCCTTCATACAACACTTTGTTTTTTGAAAGAAATTTAACTAAACGATAATTCACAATTTTTTCAAGTATCTTCGATATCACTGGTAACAACGAAACAGGCCTATAATTAGTCATTTCTACCCTACTTTTACCTTTATATAATGGCTTAACAATAGCTAACTTCATATCATTTGGGAATATTCCATTATTTAAAGATTTATTAAACACAATACAAAGCGCTTGTATAATACTTGGATATATAGATTTAAGAATATTATTTGTAACTACGTCATGGCCTTTACTATTTTTTGCCTTCAATGAGAGAATTACTCTTTCTATTTCTTTAGCTGATGTGGGGAACAGAAAACAGTTACGATCAACTCTATTTATTTGATTTCTTATTGGGCCATCTATGATTCCCTTATTTTCAATTTTCTCAGCTAGAGCTTTACCAATATTACCATAGTAATCTGCAAATGCATTGCTAATAATTCGCCTATTTCTTTCTTTCATACCATTTATGATAAACTCTTCACTAATTAAATTTTTGTTATTTGCCTTTCCTGTTATTTCATGTATAGTTTTCCAAAGTTTCTTTGAGTTGTTCCTATTTCTTGATATGAGATCGTTGTAATAATTCATTTTTGCAATTCTTCTCAGTTTGTTATAGCGATTTCTGTACTCCTTATACAAATTATATTCATTACAATCTCTAGATTTACGAAACACTTTTTTATACATCTTAAGACACTTAATGGATGAGGTTTTCAATCCTAGAGTATACCACAGTTCTCTTTGTTTATACTTCGTTTTATGAGTAATACATCTTAATGGAGCATACCAATTCAATGCTTCAGCAATTTTGATATTAATTTCGTGACTACCTTCATCAGCTGTAAGTTCCTCTGAATAAGACCAATCATTATTCATTAGCATTCCTTTCACATTGCGCAATACAGTGTCATTTATTTTCCGAGTTTGAAATGATACATTAACATCTGAAAGACTGTTATCATTAATGACTGCAATGCACAAAAAGTGATCACTTATATCAGTTAAAACTACATGTGATTTTATGTTACATGAGAGTTCAGCATCTACATATATATTATCTATAAGTGTGGCGGACCTGTGAGTTATACGAGTAGGTCTGGTAATAGTTGGTAAAAGACAGTTCTTCAGATTTAATTCAAAAAATTTCATAGTGTTGGTGTGGTTATTTACTTTAATAAAATCAAGATTCTGGTCTGTACTAATTACAATTTGTTTGTTTTCCCCTTTTATTTTAGTCACTATTGATTCATATCCATTTATAAAGTCAATTTCACTTGTTCCAGGAACCCTATATATTTCTCCAACAACAATATTTGTCTGACCATTTCTACTAATCTCAATAAACACTGATTCAAATTTACATTCATGAAATACAGTCAAGTCCGGTCTTAAAGTATACTTTAGCTTCGATCTAACCATAATTGATACACCGCCTCTAGATTTATCTTTTCTGTATTCACTTATGATGTCATAATTATCAAAGTGAAATTTATCAAAATTCCTTGAGTTAAAGAAAGTTTCACAAAGTAGTAATATGTCTGGCAGTAAGTTCTTACTCTTCATTTTATCTAAGAGATCAGTCATGTCATCATACTTATTTGGTACACTATGTATATTTAGGTGACCTATTTTTATATTTGCAAAATCGTCATTCAATACATCACATGAACAGTTACTCAAGTCTAAATAAGAACAGTCAGCAAAGGCAGTGTCATCTGTGTCAACCAATTCCGTTAAATTAAGGTCAGGGTTATTTTGTAATTCAAGTATATCATTCATTTTAACAATGGATTGAGCATCATAGTACTAAGTATATTTAATAATTAACCAAGATAAAGAAAAAACGTTAATTAATGTAAGTAAAAGGTCCTCAATGGAGATTAATGCAGAACAATTTGACCCAGATAACACCACCAATTTCATATCCATCAATACTGTGAACTTCAAAATCCACCGGATAACCAATTTCACATATATAAATACAACTGATTTCATACCCATAAACCTGGTCAATTTGATATTAATCCACTCCACCAGTATCATAATAATCAATGTCACCGGTTTAATATTAATCAATACCGCCAATTTCATTTCAATTAATACCGCCAAATTTGTATTACTCAATATAACCAATTTCACCTCAATACATACTTTCAATTTTACCTCACTTAATATAACCAATCTCATATCAATAAATATAACAAATTTCTCATCAAACAATTTAACCAATTTCATCAAAATGAACATATCCAGTTTCATGACCAAAATCTTTCCACAAGACGTCACCAAATTCACACCAATGAAAATAACCAATTTCATAACAATCAATTTAATAGCACCTAGTTTAATACCAATTAATAAAAACAATTTTATACCGACCAAAATAATCAATTTCACACTAGTAAAAACAACCAGTTCCACAGCAAGCAATGTAACCAATTCAAGACCAATCAATTTAACCAATTTCATATCAATGAATATAACCAATTTCTCATCAAACAATTTAACCAACTTCGTCAAAATGAACATAACCAATTTCATGACCAAAATCTTTTCACAAGACGTCACCAAATTCACACCAATAAAAATAACCAATTTCATAACAACCCACATAACCAATTTCATAGTACCCACTTTAATACCAATTAATAAAAACAATTTTATACCAACCAAAATAACCAATTTCACACCCGTAAATACAACCAGTTTCAAATCAATGAATATAACCAATTCAAAACCAATCAATATACCAAATTTCTGTTCAATGATTTCAACCAGTTTCATACCAATCGATATAACAAATATCATACCAATCAATTTAACCCATTTCATACCGATCATTATAACCAATTTTATACCAGTCAAAAGAACCATTTTCATATTATTATAATAATATTTATTTCGTATAAAAATACTTTATACATCAAAAATAAAAACATTTAACAGATTAAAAACAGAAGTAAAAAATAAAAGATTAACAAAAAATAAATAAAAAAATAGTTAAGAAATGCATAGAAACTCTATCATATCTTTCAGCTCACTTTGTGTAAAGTTATTAACAACCAAATAGTCCCTTTGCTCTAAGAGCTCTGCAATTTGAGCACCAATTCGAATATCTTCCTCACAACATAATTTAAACCACTGCTCCTGAAGCTGCTTACAAAGTTTGTTTAAATTGTGATAAATTGTAACATGGACATTTCCATGGGCTGACAGAATAAATCTAAAATTATTACCAAGCCTAGATTGTGAAGTTACAGCCATTTCAAATATAAAATTAACAATACTATTTTTGCTGTTGGCACCAGAATAAAAGAATTTGACAAAACGCTGCATAAGTGCAATATTAACAGTACTAACAATATGAGGCAAATACCTTGAATGTGTTCTCGGAGGCACACAGAGAATTCTGCGCATTGCCTTCCTCCATTGTTTACTAAGTGTATCAACAGCTGCCTTATTGGAAAAATCTATAAAATTTGAACCGTAAAAGGATGTACAATATTTCTCATACAGATTATGTTTAACAGCAGAGCTAATACCTGAAAAATCTGCGAGTACACTATTAACCTTACAGTTGTAATCATTTATGATTTCACTAGTTAACGGTTCGCATCTGTTTGTGTCAATCCAGTGACCAAGATAATTCACTTTACTAACCTGGTCAACAATAACATCATTTACCTTGATGACAACATTACAATTTACATGCTTTTTAGAGAAATACATGACTTTGCTCTTTTTACCGTTAAAGCTGATATCGAAATTTTTCGCAAAGTTTTCTACTTTGTGAACCATAGCATTCAACGCGTTCAAAGTAGGTGCTAGTAATACCACATCGTCGGCATATGCGACACAGCCAGTAAAAAGATCACCAACATGACAACCGTACCCTGAGTTCTTTACATCTTCTATCAAACCATCTATGTAACAAGTAAATAGAATTAGGGACAAGACCCCACCCTGCTTAACACCGTTGGAAATAGAAAAATAGTCTGAAACAGAATCGTTAAATCTAACTCTAATCAGTTGATTAATATACATGTTTATCAACAGTCTAGTATACAATGGATTAAGATTTCTATCTAACATTGTCTTAAATAATTTGATAAAATGCACTCTATCAAATGCCTTTGAGGCATCTAAAGCTAGAAAGTAGACTTCCCCACCTTTATTGATGTAGTAATCGATTGTTTCTGTAACGATGGCATTCGCCATACCAGCAGAATGTTTACTCTTAAAACCAAATTGTAACTCGGAAGTTTTAAACTTACATTCTTCTTTTTCTAACATGAAAATGTCTATCATTTTACAGAATACACTTTGGAGACAAATCCCCCTAAAATTATCTGAGTCATTAATTTTCCTATTCTTTGGAATTGGAACAGTAGTACCAACAAGCATCATATGAGGACTCATACCATGAATGATCATACAGTTAAATACCTTAATCAAATGTTGTAACAACAATTGTGAACCATGGATCACATGATCTGAATAGAATCCAACCTGGCCATCAGATTTACCACTCTTTAATTTTTGTACAATCTTCTTCATATCCTGCAAGTTCATGAGGCAACCATTCACAGTCTCACATGACAAGTAACTAGACCTTCTTTTACATTCATTCAAAATATCAACACACCTTTCTGGATTATATCCAACACAATTAAAGATATTATTAAACTTATTGGCGAAAAGCTGCGCAATCTTATCATTACCTGATACACCATCAACAGTATGTGGCAACTTTTTGGCATTCTTGCCTCGAACTGCCCTAACTTCCTGCCAAAAATTACGGCTCTTATTTTCCAACAAATGTGTGGCCATACGTTCAGACCTAATGACATTTTCTTTTCTTTTTACAAGTTTGACAGCTCTGTGATAATCAGACCTAGTTTTTCTCATCGTATAAGCAACATATCCAGTATGAGGTTTACCAGAGTTTATCCAGGCCCAATGCCATTCTAAAGACAATCTTCTTGCACTCTCACAGAATTCAGACCAACCTGCAACTGGCTTTTTACTTGACACCTTTGTATTCCCTGTCATTGGGAGTACCTTACTAGCTTGCAAGCAGGCATTGACAATGTCTTGACAGTATTGTTCTATATCACTACAATGTGCTTCACAATTAACCTTATACAACTAACACAATCATTGGGAACACAGATTTTACCTAGTTCTACATCAAGATTCTGTTTGTACAATTCAATGTCATTAATTGAAGCTTTATACCATGCTGTTCGAGGAGAGCGTTTGACTTCTTGTTGCTTGTAATATTTACATTCAATGTCAAATTGAGTAACAACTGCTAAATGATCAGAGGCATTGTAGATATTATCAACAGTAAAGCGACTAGTGACTGACCTAGCTAAATTAGCAGATACTAATACATGAATGAATGTAATCAGTTTCATACCATTCAATACAGATATAACCAAATTCATATCAGTCAACAGAACCAATTTCACACCAATCAACACAACCATTTTCGTACTGATCAATATAGCCAATTTCATAACAATGTATATGACCAATTTTATAATCAAGTTCATAACAATCATTGTAACTACATGTATACCAATTAATATAACCAAGTTAATACCAATTAATATAGTCAATTTTATCCCAATCAGTAGAACTAATTCCATAAGTATCAATATAACCAATTTTACATCACTGAATAAAACCAATTTGGTGAAATTATCAAAATTTGAAAGTTCAATATCTCAAAAACCCCTTGAGTGATCAAATATGAAAGTTGCTGCAGCACTAGAACTACTGTATCTTTTAGC
Source organism: Platynereis dumerilii (assembly GCA_026936325.1). Classification (NCBI taxonomy): domain Eukaryota; kingdom Metazoa; phylum Annelida; class Polychaeta; order Phyllodocida; family Nereididae; genus Platynereis; species Platynereis dumerilii. Next base: position 61,574,240 of record JAPTHN010000001.1, read on the forward strand.
AACACAATTCAGTTGTCAGAATCATCCTACCATATCCGGTTTCTGAGAAGAAGAACAGCAAAGGGTAATCTACTAAATGGGTTGGGGTAATTACCCCTTTTCGAAAATTACAAATTTGATGGTTGATATTGTTTGTACTAGTGATGGGTAATATAACAGTGAAATCCAGACATTTCTATCTTCATTAGTTTAGAAGTTAGCACTCCAAAATGCCAGCTTTGAAGTGACCTCTGACCTTGAAAAATAGGTCAAGGTCAAAAAAATTTTGGGGATCATAATATCTCACCTAGCACTATCCATCCACAAAAGGACAACCCTGAACTCAACCGAAAATGACGGAAAAATAATAAAAATCTCTACAATAACTAGTACACCTGTAATTGTGCACAATTACAAAGATAAATTCCCCCTCCCCCTCCCATCCCCCTGCCCCTTCCCTTCTACCTTGCCCATCTCCGGATTTACACAAAAATGTAATTGGGTCAGCATTTATTGCAACAGAGAAAATGTGCAGCCAGTGAAGTATGAGAAGCGATGAATTTGACATATTGCCAGGAAAATGTGTTTCCAGCCATAAGAAGCATTTGGGGAGCTGAAAAGTGAGATAAAATTTTCAGGGTCCACCGCGATTTTGAACGGACGGCGCTAGAGTATTATGCTATATACCATGTGAAAGCTAAGAAACAGAGCTTTCTGTTGGTATTTTTTATTTTTCTGTAGCTTTAATAGGGACTGAGTTATCGGCATTTGAAAAACAGGCTTTTTGTGGTGCTGCTATAGCGCCGATTCCGTTAACGCTAGAAAGTTGAAATTCTAGTGGATTGTTACACTATAGTATGACTGTAACTGCACGCAATTTCAGCTTGATTGGAGCATTTCTTCCTAGTTTTTGGAAAATTTTAGTGGCAATTTCGGGAATTTGCTTATTTGAAAAATTCATATTAAAAAAACTTTCTAAGATATTGTCAAAAGCTTCCTTTCCGCACTGCGTATATCTTTAGAGATTATTATGTTAAAATACTGTGTATTTCCTTTAAGCGATTTGCCAAAACTGTGAACACAAATTTTATATCAATTTCTTGCGTAATTACCAGTTTACCAGGAATTACGCAATGTAATTCCAGTACATAAAATTGTTTACCAAAAGCAAAATGACCCTTTTTGTTTTAGTTGATTATTGCAAATAGTTTAAGAAATACAGCCTGTCAAATTGTTGACGAAAAATAAAAAGAAGAACAAAAAAAAGGAAAAAAAAAAAAAACTAGTATAACTGATATTGCCGTACGGCAATATCGGATAATCCCCCGCGCCCCCCCTGTCTCCCCTGCCCTGCATACTCCCTCTTTCCAGTTCATGTCCTTCATGATGAATTCTTAAAACCATGTATGAATGTAGTAATCTCGTTGGTGCATATGCCTATCAAAAGTCGAGGCAGCCAGACACACCTGTTGTGGTCAAGCATACTACCCTGCAAGCAATGCATATTGAGTAAACCCTAACCCTAACCCTAATGGCCTGTTGCAGGCAAGCCATAAGAGTTGCATGGTTGTGTCTACATGGAAAAATTGGGCAAAAAATTAGCAACATGTCGTTTGAGTTTTAACTGATTTGATATATGCACTTAGTAGCTATAAGTGAATATATGAAATCATACATGTAAAATAGGTTATTAGAATGAGGTCCATGCCCTTAGAGAACAGATAAGGCCATAATTTTACACATCTTTTAGTGTTAATTTCATAAGATTTGGATAGTTAGAAGCTGAGCAATCTAAAGTTGAAATTTGAATTTAAAAAAATTCTCTAGGAAAAACCATTTGATGTAGGCAAATTTCCTTTGAGGATAGTATGTAGGCCTAACAAAGGTATATAGAAAAAAATATTCACGAACATCCAAGAAGAACTTCATAGATTTTTTAGCCAAAAATGTTTTGAAAGGCGCAAAAAGTGACATGAAATTTTCAATGTCTGACGCGATTCTACGCCGCGCATCTGACACCATCATGCTATACACCATTGGAAAGCTGACAAACAGACCTTTCTTGTGATATGTCAAACTATGTTGTAGCTTAAATAGGGACGGAGATATGGCCACTTGAAAATTGCATTTTTGGACGTCCGTAGCGCCAAGACCGTTTGTCCGAGCGGTCCGTAACTTTGTGAAGTTGGTACACTGTGGTACATCTGTATGTTCACCCAATTTCAGCTCTCTAAGAGCATTCCTTCTCTGTTTTTCAACACAATTTTGGTCAGTTTTTGGGATATCCAATTTTCAAAAAATCATATCCTGAAATGTGTTAATGAAATCTCCACGAGACGCCTTTCTGCACTGGAGACTTTGTCAAGGCATCTTACAAAAAATCAACAGGTCTCAGTTATGCTTAGGTTCTCAGAAACCTGCGCCGGAAATTTGTTTTATATTTTCCTTATAACTCATATGCATCATGAAATTTGATCATGAAATTTCGTATGAAGTAGCGCGCAATGGAGTCGCATATTACCCTTGACTTGTAAAACAGGATCTTTAATAGTTTTGTAGTAATCACAGTTTTCCTGAGCTCAATAATAATAATAAAAGGTAATCGAAGAATATCAATATAATCCCCCGCCGCTTCGCGAGCGGGGGATTATAATAAGATGCTGAAAAAAAAAACTGAACAAAAACAATATAAATTCCCCTAACGGGGGAATTTATAATAATAGCATTCACCACAGTGGTGGTGAATGCTAATAATAATATGCATTTGTATAGCACTAATTCCAGTAAACTGCTCACTAGCGCTTGTGCATGATGGATTTATTTGTAGAAACTCTTAAACAGGGGAGTTTTAAGATAAGGTGAAAATACCCATGATGTTGTTGCGCTGTGAAATATTGTTACATGATGCTGTGCTGTGATTTGAGATATATCTGCCTACAATGACGATTAAGATCACAGAGTTTTTGCACTTATCTCAGAACTACAACAGGGACATCTGAAAATCAGTCATCATTCATACATTCATTTAGTGCGTTTTTATGGGTTATATCACGAATGGATTGGGTCCTTTGTCAGAATAATTGAAGAAAAAAATTCTCAATATTCCTTGGCATATTTTTGGACTACCACAACTCTCAGATATTAATGCTCTGCTCAGATACTCAACCTGACAGGCAGTGTTGTGTAGTTGGTGTATGAATCGAATGAGACCAGAAAATGTCACATTTTATCGGTACCTTAGTCTTACCTGTAACATTTTAAGTTGCGCATTAAGCACAAGTTGCATGACAATTGATATTTCTTATATTTACTGATAGTGATTATGTACACAAATGGTTGAGAAATATAACACTGCGATTGCTGCAAGAACGCTGATCTTAATGATGTTCTACTGATAATAACATGCATTCGTTCATCTGGTGTTGTCCTATTATGGGGTCATATTTTGCAATGTGAAGTGATTATTTGCAGTATAGGCAGCAAGTGAATATTTCGAAAGGAGTAGGCCTAAACCACCGCTTTAGTAACCCATACATATCGATTCAGTTGTCACAAAAGGTCTATTCTACTGTGACTTTTGGAGTAATTGGTACTTTTTCTGGTTATATGACTAAAATTTGATATTAAAAATCTAAAGAAAATGGTGTTGCTAGTCTATATTCTTAGTGCCTTAAAGATAATAAGTAAGTTAAGAAAACACCTAGAGTTGCATGTAGATCGATCAATTGCTGTTCTATTATAAAATCAAATTTGCTCCTGTAACTGATTAGACATATTTGGAGCACCTTTTTTTTGGTGTGTTTGCCTATCTTGAAATATCGGTGTTCAAAAGCATGCCATGCCCTCAGTCTGGTGAAAATGAGAACTGCATGCTGCTGCCACCTGGCACAAAAGTTGATTTTGTATGCTACATCATTGCTGTCCCAAGAAATAGTTCCAATTTCATTACACATTCACAAAATTTCTATTCAACATTGATGTATAGGCCTACCAGAGTCAGACTCGACAATCTCATTCTCTAAGGAAGTAGACAAGGCCATCAGCAGACTCAGAAACAGCCCCGGTGTCTTCCAGACAAAATTGTGTGTGTTCCTCTGATCGAAATGATGTGGACGCTTGCAGGCGCTCTTGGAATAGCACATTAATCACTAGGTGGCAACACAAGACAGCATATGTTCTGATCTGTGGCAATGCAAGAGCAGTCCACTTGTAGACAGCCATGCCCTTTTATCAAGGTCTGTTTACCTCCAAATGAGTGTGGTCTTCAAATGAGAAGCATGGACTTAGAGATGGCAGGATATGTCATTCTCAAGTGGCCGATGACATCATAAACAGTTCAACAAAAATAAGTCCCCATTTAAATAAAGTTAAATATTTCAAGATTCTATTTTTAAAATTTTTATTACAGTTTGCTGAATTATAGGCCTGTCTATCGGCCATATATTTGTGTATTTGTAGCTTAATGGCGTTATTCCTGGCCGAGCCAGCAGCCTTTAAGTGAGCCTGTTGTGTGGAATTTCCAATCTATTTGACCAATTTGACCTTGCCCACAGCTGGGAATACTTCATCATGTGACTGGAGAAAATAAGCTTCTCAATCATATTTAGAAGACGACAACTGACGAATTCTTTTGTAACATTTTTACCATTTTGCTTCCTTGGATGACATTAGAAATAGTTTGAGTGGTGTTTGAGCACCTTTTGGTAAACATTATTTGGCCATGCCAAAACTTTAAATTTTGAGAAGGGGAGTATGTGCACTCAGGGTCTGCTAGCTCAAACCAAAATAAAGGAATCATGCTACAAATATTCACTCACTACATCAATATGCAGGGCATTGCAGGCCAACAAACTGGTGAATTTTCATAGAAATCCGAAAGGAGGGCTTTGAGATATTCAAGTTTTCATGAAGGGGGACTTATTTTATTGAACCGTTTATTTAAGCCTTTATCTGAATGCACATAAAGCAGGACATAATCAACCACTCTTGAGTCCAAACTTTCGATTTCTACGGTCTTGGAATGACCAATTCTGCGCCTTCCTGAAAAGTGAATATAGCTGTATCTTTTGTGCCAAATTTGCCAACCCGCTTTCCAGAACATACTCGGGCACACTTGGGCACACTCGGGCACAACCTTTCTAAAATTGTCCTATGATTTCATGAGTGATACCAACTGGAGAGTTAATCAACAGGTGGCACAGTTAAGTATTTCTTGTGGATGTGACATCATACTCACAAGACAGATTGAGGCACCCTCTCGTGATAATGTTAAATGTTGTGAAATGAAGTTTCTGTATTTCGACCAATGCTGGATCCTACTATATAATTAATCCTACTTTAAATTCATGAAACCCTTTGTGAACCTTTGTCTTTCCCAGCGTTAGTAAACTTGCATGGAACCTGTTCCCACTTAGTAGAAGGACATAGGATATATTTTATGTTCAAAATATCAATTTGATATTTTGCCCCCCCCCCATTTCACGGGTATTGCAGTTTATATAGTAAAAGTCACATGCATGAAAAATTTTGGCCTGTTCTATAAATACGTACTTACCTTTACCAGAATGCCTTTGAACTTTATAATAATCCCCCATTGGCAAACTTGCAAATCCTCGAGATATTACAAAAACCAATGAAAAAAATCAATATTGTTTTTCTCAATTCATCGTTCTTTAGTAATTTGGGAAGGAAAATTCAAATCTGGTGTTACTTTTTGTATAACCTCACTTTCCAAGCTGCAAGAAGCTGTCAAGTAATTACAGAATTTTAGGAAATTCATCATTTCCTAGCTCATAAGGAAGACCAGCTGTAACATGCATGCCAGATTTGAATTCCCCTCCCAAAACTCACTCAGTTACTATGGATTGAGCAAAAATATTTATTCCTTCATTGATTTTCGCAACATCTTCAGGATTTGCAAGTTTGTCAATTGGGAATCTAATTATAAACTTCAAGTGTATTCTGCATGGTAAAGGTAGATATTTATAGAATGGATCAAATTTTACAGGTGACTAATAGAGTAGGTCGGGGCAAGAAGCCCGGGTTAGGTGAGAAGCCCCCCCACGTTTATATCTAAACTTACATTTTTGGTGCGTTTTCTTATTGTTAGGATTGAAGCTAGAGGCTTTTTAGGTGACGTCACAAATTTTCAAGGCGAACAGCACCAAACCATAGTAGAAATTAAAGAAACATAAAACTGTGCATGGTTCTTGTAACTTTGACTAATTCTTTGAAAGCGATTGTCAGAAATAACTTCGGAAATTTTTAAAAGTATAATGGATATCTGCATTGCTTCACTTTAGGATCATCACATAAATATGATTTTGATAATATTTTTTGCCTTTTAGTTCAAAATATGGAGGTCAAATTAAAATCTGTGGGTTTGGGGCGACAGGCCCCACATGGCATGGGGCATGAGACCCCCTACACTGGGGCCTCATAGCTGCTTCAGGAACCATTTAATAATGTGTATTTTACCTTAAATCTTGATAGAATAGCTAATTAAAATAGAAAAAAGATGGGCCGAAATTGAAACATGGTAAAAAAAATTAAAAAATGAATGTATGAACAAAAAATTCTGAAATTCTGAAAAAGTGAATAGAATGCCTTAAAAATTATAGAAGAACCCCAATAAATAACTTTCAAGCTGAATGCACTCGCAAAAAAAAATTGACATAGGATTATAATAGGGGGGCTTCTTGCCCGATGGGTGGGGTAAGAAGGCCATTTTCAATTTTTTATGAAGATGGCCGTAACTCCTTTATTAAAATTGGTAGACATTTGTTTCACTACTTATAAATAGAGTCAAGTGATATCTCCCTGACAGCATAAGCATTCAATGAATCGACCATAAAAAGTAGGTCAAATCGCACCTGGAAGTTAAGGGGGGCTGCATGCCCCGACCTACTCTACAATATAAACTGCAGACTGCATGGTGACTAATTGTTTTCCCATGCATGGACTCTCACAATCGCACACTTGATAGTCTTAATTTGAAATGCTAGGGTGCATTCTTTCTCAAAATAATTCTACACAGTATTTACAATATATTTCTACCTATGTTATTTTTTGATTTAAAATTTTGACATATTTATCTAAAATTTGTGAAACTGCTTTTGGTAGAAATTGGCCCTTTATGCAAGCACATCATGAGCTATAAAATCATAATGCATCTTCACCTGATCTGTAGAAGACCCGCATCATAGCTAGCCCTGGGACCCACGTGTGCTAGCTGCACGCAGGGTCTCAGGGCTATGTCATAGCACTATGAAAAGAGAGGTTTTGCTGCACGCTTTGGACAGTGGTTTCCATGACAAAAATATAATAAGATAGTGCTTGTACACATATACGTCACACGTGAATGTGAACCAAAACTTCTCTAATAAAGGTTTCTGTGTGTCTCCCTGTTGAAAATCCTTAAAAATGCTCTGTTGACAGTTTTGCTACATTCCATATTTATAAAGAAGAACATACTAAACACTCCAATGAATATCCATCCAAGCGGTTATGTCGCTGATCCTGTTGAAGTGAATCCTTCCATTGCTCTGTTGAAATTAAATTCATATTAAAAAGGAAGTTTCTGTTCTACATATCTATAGTAGGAGGAAAAAACGACAGTTCATCTTTTATGGTTGTGAAATATTTTTTGATGTCATAAATCCCGAATGTCACCTTTATTAGGTTCTTGTAGTTCCTGTTATCTCAGAATGCATTGTTTAAGTCAACACATGGGTAAACAGTAGATAAAACTATTTGACAGAATCTTGACAACTGTAGAGTGGGGCGGGGCATGCAGCCACCCTTAACTTCGAAGTGCGATTTGACCTACTTATTATGGTCAATTATTTGAATGCTTATGCTGTCGGGAAGGGATCACTTGACTCTACTTATAACTAGTGAAACAAATGTCTACAAATTTTAATAAAGGAGTAATGACCATTTTTGTAAAAAATTGAAAATTGCCTTCTTGCACTCTATTATAATCATATGGCGATTTTTTTTTTCAAGCGCATTCTGCTTGAAAGTTATTTCTTGGGGTTTTTCTATCATTCACTTTTTCTGAATTTCATAATTTTTCTGTTCATACATTTATTTTTTTTTTAATATTTTTTGCCCAGTTTCAATTTAGGCTAAATGTTTTCTATTTTAATTAGCTATTCTGTCAAGATTTAAGGTAAAGTACACATTATTAAATGGTTCCTGATGCAGCTTTCAGGTCCCAGTGAAGGGGGCCTCATGCCCCATACCATGTGGGGCCTCTCGCCCAAAACCCACATAATTAATTATTCAATTTGACCTTTATATTTTGAACTAAAATGCAAAAAACATGATCCAAATCATATTTATGTGATGGTCATATTAAAAGTAAAGCAATGCAGATATCCATTGCACTTTAAAAAATTTCCAAAGTTATTTCTAACTACCTCTTTCAAATAATTAATCAAAGTTACCATGCACAGTTTTTTGTTTCTTTAATTTCTATTAAAATGTGTGACGTCACCTAAAAAGCCTCTAGCTTCAATCCTATCAATAAGAAAATGCACCAAAAATGTAAGTTTAGATATAACCCTGGAGGGGCCTCTCACCTCACCCGGGCTTCTTGCCCCGCCCTACTCTATAACTGACTATTGGTAATATAAAAGTATTGATGATCCACAGTAACAGATCATTACGTGTCAACTTTTGCAAAGATGAGGACGGTCATACAGGGGACGTTGATTTTGATATTTCTTTATATTTCTAGTGTGGAATCATGCGGAAGAGGGTCTATTTCTATATCGAACAATGGATACCAAAATATTTTAGTTGCAGTAGCTGACAGGGTGGAGCCGAACAATGAAATAATCGAAAGAATAAAAACTGTCTTCACGGAAGCATCAGCATTTCTTTATGAAGCTACAAGGTAAAATCTAGATACTGAGAATGTTCAGTCAAAAAAGTTATGCAGTCTTTTTTGTACGAGATGGATTTTTTTCTTAACCCGAGTTTAATTATTGAGTGCAGATGAATTTTAAAATAAACCAAAAACGACTGTAGGTACTTGTTTTATTACATCACACAGTTCTTTCTTCAAAAATAATGATTACATTTATGTGTACTCAATTTAATATCTAAATTGCTCAATTTTGGGAAATTATACTCCAAAATGTTTTTCGTTTTAGTTACTTGCGCACCAATGGTGCACCTTTTAGGTAAAGCTGTGATTGGGATTTCTGAAAAGTTAGTGCTTTGGATTTCTAACTTGAGGTTTCATTCTTATATCAGGAGTATAATATTCACCTAGTTGGCACTCAAAGGAAATTGTGTTCCTCACACATATATTTAGACTCTGATACGCACATGAACAGAGCAAGGGCATTACTTGGAAGGCCAATACAAAGTACATAAATATTTCCTGAAAGGGAAAAATTAGTCTCTTAAAGCTATAATATTATTGTATCACAATTTAAAAGTTTTTAAATTTTGGTTACATTGGCTGACGTGATAACTTTAAACACTCATTATTATGGCGAATAAAATAAGAAGATGTTTTTACATTTTATGCCTTAAGGCATAGGTCATATTTCCAAAACATCACGATCCTGCTTCCGAATACGTGGCCCTCTGACCCATCTTACGAAAGACTCGGAGATGAGACAATTGACAAAAGTGACATCGTAATAGATCTGCCAGATGATGGCCAGGGCAACAGACCTTTCACTATCAAGACTACTCCTTGTGGAGAACCAGGGTACTACATGCACCTCACTCCGGAATATCTGCTGGATCAAACAGTCGCTTCTGAATTTGGAGAATATGCAAGGGTAAGGATACCTAATTAACATTTTCTATATATAGACTGTCCAACAGAGACTAATGGAGTGTGTAGGTTCAGGAATAGTACCTTTTATTTCCTGTCTTATTGCTATGAAGATCTTTGATTGCAACTTGTATCATCTCAAAGTGACAATGCACTTCACACTTTACTTTTAGGTTTGTTGCATTTATTCGGGTTTGCCATATCCATTTTTATTCTGTGCTGCGCAGTATGCAATCTTTTGGGTGCAGTTTTCAATCAGATGCACTTCACACTTTACTTTTAGGTTTGTTGCATTTATTCGGGTTTGCCATATCCATATTTGCACTTCACACTTTACTTTTAGGTTTGTTGCATTTATTCGGGTTTGCCATATCCATTTTTGTTCTGTGCTGCGCAGTATGCAATCTTTTGGGTGCAGTTTTCAATCAGATAATGATATAGATATGCCCACAAAATGTTAAAATTTAGAACTTTAATAATTGATTTGATTGTTTCTCACATCTGGTTATCATTCAAATTTCTTGGAGTGGTAGTGTCACATACTTTTGAGCATTTGAAGAATATGTTTTACCCTTTTTTTAAAAGTTGAAACCCTTTTTCCTACTGACAGGTATTAATACATGAATGGGCTCATTTGAGATATGGTGTTTTCAATGAGTATCCTGAAGAATTGGGCGGCCAACACTTTTATGCTGACCTGGATGGGTATATTGAAGGAACCCGCTGCTCCATGACGCTTACTGGTATATATTGTCTCCACTCTTTTATGATAATTGTATCGATCTTAATATTATGGCGATTGCTTTGTGTCTACCAATTGCAATGTGCCTACTTTATTTGTTTTTTTGCCTATTTGATCGCATTGTCAATATGATTTTAGGTGAGATGAAAACCACAGATGGAAGTGATTGCCAAGTTGTCAACGGTTTGCCCGAACAAAGCTGTCGATTTGTTGACGATGAAAATCTCAGCAGTCGCTATGCATCTATTATGTATAAAACTACATTGAATCATGTGAGTTTTTTCTTCAATTGCATTTTGGTTGTACAACAGGACCTTTAGAAACAATAGTGTGCAACCAAGCTCATTTTAAAAATGCTTGTGAATTTGGGATAGGGATCCTATCACCTGTATATATTGATGTGCCATTTTCCCTGTTCTAGTAGAAAAAGCTCCACTTAAGCTTAACATCGTAACAAGAAGCTCACTTGTCTGATATGAACCAATATCAATTTATCTTCAGCTGGCATATTTCTGTGACAGTGAGCCAGATGGTGAGCTTGAGATCCATAACTACATGGCCCCGAACCAGCAGAATATCATGTGTGCAGGAAGGAGCATTTGGGATGTGAGTAATAAAATAACAATTTCACCATGTTATGAGTATTTGCTACATAATGCAAGAATACGCATATCACTGTGTACCATTTGCTCTATGCGAAGCGACCCATCCAGTTAATCAGAAAATGTTAAATTTTAGACTGGAAACAAATGTAATTACAATTACATAGCCAGTATAATGTATTTATGTATCAGAAATCTTGATGTGAAATTTCTAGTTTTAAATATTTAGCAATCAAAAGATTTGGTGATTCTAGTAACAAGAAAATTTTTTCAAAAAAAAATAGAGGCGATTTTTAAAGCAAATTCAGCTTGTTCCACATATTTGACCCCAACTGCATTTAATTACGGCCGATCCCGCAAAAAACGTCCCGTCCCGCAACTGTGTATCCGCGTTTTATTACGAAATCCCGCTGCCCGCCGTTCCGCACATTTGGTCCGCATTTTATGCACGACGCTAGCCCCCGTTTTGCTTACGCAGTTTCACAGGATGATTTTCCCAATCTTGGAAAAAGCCTCCTGTCGGGAGTCCTGTGGCCATCTATACAGAGGCGAGTGGCTATATATAGAATCACTAAGAATATATCAGCGCATGGCTGAAGCATCGCCTCTAAAAAATGCACTAAAATTTACTAAAACTGTCTAATCACCAAGAAAACTTAGCTGATTGATTCCAAATTTTGTATGTGTATTGTGTATACTATCAGACAGCATACTGGCTATATGGCAACATTTGTTGCTTGCTTTATATATGAAAACTAGCAAAATGTAAACAAAGAAAATCCTTAATTGGGTCACTTGGTTGGTACATAGTGATATGGCAAAAAATTATAATATTGTGTCTATGAATGTAAGGTCGAAATGAAAAATGTGTGTACTTTAGATTTCTATGCAGTATGTTTAAAGTAACAATTTAATTGTTTATCTTCATAGTAGGTAAAACTTTTCATTCAATCAGATTTTACGACTGCATCCTGACTTTTCGAACGAAGCTAACCCTCCAAGAGACATCAACAACACAGATCCAACGTTCAGGATTGTGAGACAAACTGTTAAGCAGACCGTCTTGGTCCTGGACATCTCAGGAAGTATGGTTGGGTCACGACTTGCAAAATTGAACCAGGTATTATTTTGCTTTTTGAAAACTGGTCATCTTGTACACTACACAGATGCAGAAGAATTATTAAGGTTTGATTATAGTGGTTTTGATAAATAAGTGACTGTGGAAATCAATCAATCTAACTGGCTGCATAGCATTCTCACCAATCTTATTGTATATGATTGGTACTGTACAGTGTACATAAACCAATCAGATTTAGCCTGAATGCCACATAGGAAGGTGAAACAACTGTTGATTGTTGAAGCACCTAGCATCATGCTCATTGACAAAAAAAAATTATGACAATTCTGATTTTAAACCAATCCGCAGTAACAGTTGCATAAAGTAATACTGGACAAATTGGAAAGTTTGGAAAATTGTAACCCTCTGAGGCAAGTACTTGCCACATACAAGCCCAGGTTCATGAGAATCGAGATGAGAAGGATCTGCAAATTATAATTAACAAAAATATTATAATTACCCATTCAACAACTATGTATCCTTCCTGACTGACAACAGCCTGCCGTAGAGGCAGGAGCCAGCAAAGCTACAGACTGACGAAATTAACATCAAATTGGGTGTCGACTTGGCATCTCGGGCACTACGGCAGTTGCCTTTCAGGTCCGCACTCTGCAGACCTCAACAGTATAATTTTACTGGGTAGCTTAAAAAATCTATGTACGTATTTATGTGCAGACTTGATTGGCAGCACCATCAGTGAAATGTTGTAGTCTGCTCCCTCCGGTTCCAATAGAGCAGGCTGCTGTACCCTGGTATCCTTCAAATTTGCATGATTGACTGAGAGTATGATGTCATGCTGAGGCTGTTTGTGGATCATCAGTGTGTTTGGCACTTAAACAGATCACTAAATCGATAACAGGTACAGGCTTCATATATGCATCTAAGGGAAAACAATTATTTCATCCAGACTTATATATGTTATGTTATTGATTAACACAGTTTGATTAGTGACCTTTAACTATGAATTGCAAAAACTCAAGGATTATCCAAAAACAGCCTCAGTAAGACATCATGCTGTCAGTCAATGAAGTAAATTTGATAACAGGTACAGGCTTAATATGCATCCCATGAAAAACAATTATTTGATGCAGACTTATGTATGTTATTTATTAACACAGTTTGATTTAGTGACCGTTAATTGTGAATTGCCAAACTCAAGGATTATCCAAAAACAGCCTCAATATGACATCATGCTGTCAGTCAATGAAATAGATTTGAAAGATAAATAGTTTTCGGATGGATAATAAATGATGACAGATATTTTAATGCTATTCATAATTTGCATCCAGGGAAGCAGTTCATTCATCCAATCTATTTCACGGGACGGCGAACAAGTGGGAATAGTGGTCTTTGAAGCGACATCAAGAATCAATGCTCCTTTGACGGTAATTTCCAACACGACTCGCCAAGATCTACTAGATGCCTTGCCGCCTTCTGCCAATGGTGCCACAAGTATTGGTGCAGGTAATATTTGGGAAAACATCGTTACTACAGTTTTATTTAATGGTATTTGTTATGAACAGGTTCCATGAGAGGACATGTTAAAATAGATAAATTAGTTATATTGTTTTCTTCAGTAACATTTTGTATTAATATTTTTTGGCTTTATCCATTAACTCTAATGCTGACTCCATGCCTGTTTCGAGGCAATGTGATAACAGCAAGGCAAATGCAAGAAATTTCATGGAAGTGCGATAACTAAGGTTTATTATCATGTCAATTAGCTGTTTTGCCTGCCACTCCACATCTTTTTGTGTCTTAAATTATTATGATTTTACATGATATAGGTATGCCATACTAAATGTTTCTTTCCTGACTTGATATAATTTATTAATTTTGTTTTGTCTTTATCTAGTACTGATTATGATTGGTTCATAACCTGATCAGATTATGCTTAAAGTCTTGCGTACCAAGTTAGAGAAGAGTCCTATAGAACTGTACATATATTTAGCTGCTAGAAGAGATAGTGTCATGACTTGGTAGGTCTGCGAAGTTTGAAACGATGCCTCATCATATCTATGTACTCACTTATCCCTGTAAATGTCACTGCCAGGACCTCAACTAAAAGAAATATACGTACTATAATTTATCAGGAATTCGCAGTGGCTTGCAAGTTCTGAATGATGCTGATGCAACAGCTGGGACTCTTATCGTTGTGTCTGATGGTGAAGAAAATCGAGAACCTTTGATTGAGGATGTCGTTGATGAGGTGTGTAGCAGATTATTAATAGCTTATGAACTGTTGTATGAATCAAAGATGCTTTTGCTCTTCATATTTTTATTTGATGCTGCATGTATTAGGGCAATAAAAAGATAGGCCTACATTTTAGCAGCTTTCTTCTGCCCAATTAAGGTTCTTGCTTCAGGAGTGACAGTCCACTCGATAGCCATAACTGACGCTGCAGATTCCAACATGGACGCCTTGGCCCAGGCAACTGGAGGACTGTCCTTCATTTACTCAGAGAATGACAACTCAAATGCCATCAATGAGGCTTTCAGGACAATTGGAGAACTGAATTCTGGTAAGCATTGAGTTAAAATACATGAGTTGAACATAATGTGCTGGTTATTACTTGTTTCAGGTCAAAACTCCCAAATAATATATCATAGAAATCTGTGAAAATTCTCTGAAAAGAATATAATATCATCTTGATTGCTTTTTAGATCCCAGTGAAAGAAGTTACCCTCTTTATAGCTCAGCTTTTAACATTGGAACAACCCTGATCACAGAGAATGTTGTGATTGACAACACTTTGGGAAGAGACAGCCAGTTTATATTTGACTACTCCAACAACCAAGGTATTCACAAAAAGTCACTATATGTCTGCATTTTATTATGAATGAAATTTGTAAGAATTTAACTTCTGCAGTTTCTTTCATGCATGTATGCAATAATTATTTCAGGACTGAATATAGCATTGAGATCACCAACTGGAAAAGAATATGACACAACATCAGCAGAATGTGACCAGGACACAACTTTTAGAGTCTACAGGTTTACCCTCTCTGGTGTCTCTGATGTATGGAAAGATTTATTACCTTGTCTTGTCATGTTCAATCAGTCAAAAATATGGTTAAATGTTGATGATCATGCAGTCTTGTCCTGATTTTCAGACTGGCTCATGGCAGATGAATGTGTCCAGCATATCAGGTACACAGGAAATATCAGTCACTGTTGTCTCAAAATCCAGCAACCCAGGAGAGTATCCTATAACAGCCCAAGCCTTCTGGGGGACTCGCAACTTGGATCATGTTGACTCCAACCAGAATCCAGGCGTTCAAATGCTTTATGCCAGTGTTTCTAAAGGTAGTTGCTGAAGAAGAAATGTTTGCATTTTGTATTTGTATCATAAGAAGTAATTAATAATGCAATGCCAGTGACCATACTTACCAAGTGACCACTGAATACTTGATTGACCCTCAGATTCATGAAGTCAAAGTATTGTTGGCATAATAAATATAGGTTACTATTTTTTATTTTAAGGATATATACCTGTCATAAAAGCCCTCGTCATTGCTACAGTACAACCGCCACAAGGAAGTGCTATCACTGTTGTATTGAAGGACGATGGATCAGGTAAATTTTTTTTTTCAGATATTTTCAAAAATTTACACTAATCTTATTTTCCAAAACTAAAAAAAATAATTATCTAATCGATTAGGTGCTGATGTGACTGCTGATGACGGAATTTATTCAGCTTATTTCATTCAATTTGACGGTGATGGGCGATATGGAGTTACGGTAAGATTGAATTTTGATAATTTTCATGGACAACGATCTAGACACGACATTTCAAAATTTGCAAAACATATCAGTTTAGTCATGATGTGTACTACCAAAAACAACACCATATCTGTTGAAAGTCACATATTTTCACCTTATTCTTCAATTTATATCAAGACGAGTGAAGGCTGAGGTCAATGTGCATGACATTCATCACGAATTACATGATATTGTGATGTTGTCTTGGCTGTAAACATCGAGATTCAGTTGACATTTTTTGCATACATTGAAATTTTGTTTTGCAATGGCACCTTTTTTGATGCGTTTTCATTAAAAATGATCAATTTGTTTGGGCCAGCCGGCGGAAGGTTTCAAATTATTACCAGAAACAAAATATTATTTATCATAAAACTTAAATCTGATATCTAAGTAACAAATCATTGCACTTCCATTTATTAAGAAATGTCTGAGCAACAAATCTTTGCAATTCCTTACATTCAATAGAACATTTTAGAATATTTTAGGACTGACTATTTAAAAATCCAAATTATTCCAGCATTTTCATCACGAATGTTTATCTAAAAAGATTAATTGGCAGTTTCATGACCAGCAACTTTGGGAAGGAGGTTTCCTCTGTCTATTGATCCCTGACTTTTATTAATACACAGGTAAATTTGTATGTCCAGATTTGTGTATGTGACATAGTAGGGTGTCATAAAAATAGATTCGTAAATAAGGACTTCTGTATGTCCAAGGATTATAAATAATTACATTTCTATTGTCCAAGGATTATAAATAATTACATTTATATTGTCCAAGGATTATAAATAATTACATTTATATAATTTAGTTGTTTTTGATTAATTCATTCATTGCAAGACCTTCAGAGGTTTTTCCGTAAATAATTTTGATCTTGTTATGATAGATAGGATTTTTACTTTTCAGGTGTCAGTGGACAATGATGAAGCAACTGTCATCAGTCCTATCAGGATAATTGGTTCCGGAGCAGCTTCCAGAAAACACAATGTTGCAACCCAGGCCGATCAGCCGACTGGAGATTTTCAGAGATCAGCAAATGGTGGATCATTTGAACTTGCAAACTATCAGATTGGTGAGTTATTGATAAAATATGGAGTATAAAGTTATCTTGTTCATAGAATCTAATCTGATGTGATTTTCAGATGCAAACATTGGCAGCTTTTCCTATCTTTTTCATGTCGATATTGGACCTGAGGGGGCTGGCATGGCCGAATACCCCCTCCTCTTAAATATGCCACTTCCTATATTACAAGGATACCATTTCAACCAAGCCTGAAATGGTTTGAACCTTTACTACCCTGAATGATAAATTGGCTAACTAGTACATCAGATTTATGTATTCATCAAATTATGATGTTTTTAAAATTGACTCAATAAACTTTTTTCTGGCCTATATTTTGTCCCATGAGCTTTCTTTTCCTAAACTAGTACAAATAATGTCAAAGGTCAGGTTATTGTTGACAATATCTTGAATGATGGGCCCACACAAAGTGATATGGAAATACCTCATATGAAGTGGCAGATAACAACTTACACCATTGACCTCGAAATCATATATTGCACAATGATTGTTTGAAAGCAATCACAATTTCGCATTTAAAATAAGGATATGAAATAAGCATTTTTCCAAAATGGCTCAACTTTCAATCAATAATTATTACAATATTATCATTAGATATTTCAAATGTGTAAATGTATAATATATGGAATCGCACTCCATTCTTAATTAATGTTAAAACAACAATTTTCAAGACTTTTTTGAGCACCTAAATGGTTCTGGAGATCCTTCGTCGGACTAAGCCATGGATGTACAGTGTACACTTGTAGATAATCCACAATAAAGGTCAGTCAGATTTTAATATTTCCCGATTTTCTCTGTAATTTATTCTAGGAGTGACATACCCTCCTGCGAGAATACAGGATTTCCGACTCACTGCAGTCGAGCGGGAGGAGAGGCAGGTCACTTTAGGATGGACAGCAACTGGAGCTCAGCTCGACCTTGGAACTTGTAAGAGTTTTTTGCCAAAATGTATTTCCTTATCATAAGCATATTGCTCTTTATTTAGTTTTGACATATCATTTCTCAACTCTTCAACAGTGAGCATGTACGATATCCGCTATGGAAATGACTACGACAACCTTCGTGACAACTTTGACAACCAAACCAAAGTGACTCAGGACATGGTGGTTAACGAATTCAACATATCCAACCCTCAGGCCCCTGGAATGAATGAAACAGTTGTCCTCCTACTGCCTGCATCAGGTATGTCATTTGCATATTGATACATAATATATGATATCATCTACTGGTCTGTGTATTATACGATCATTATTAGTGAAGTGAGGTAGCATTACAATAATTCAGTTTATTTTACCCTGATCCTCTGAGTGATGCAATGCTATTACATTTAAAAGCTATTGTTGTACAAATTTTTGGTAATATGATAAGTCAATAGGACACTGCTTCTTGCCACATGTATCTCTTATTATTATTAACAAACCCGCCAAAAACATGGTTGCTCAGTCAACGGCTTGCTATTGCTCCTAACCTTATCCAAGTAAACACAATATCCACTAAAAGCTTTGTGAAAATAACGTTTTAGAGATTGTTGGTTATGAAGCATTTTTTTCATAATTATTGAATGATAATCATATCCAGGATTACATTTTTATATTATTATTTTTGTACATTTCCAGATAATTTCACATTCTACTTTGCGGTCAAAGGTCAGTCAGGAGATTCATCAGGATCTTTGTCCAACATTGTCAGTGCCACTATGAGGGATATTATGGCAGCTCCTCCTGAGGATGATGATGATGATGACAATTTACCGCTCATTATTGGAATTTCCATGACAATCGCTTTTCTCTTCATCGTGGCAGTTATCTTTGTCATATTTTTTATTTTACCCCGATATTGTGAGGACGAACATAAAAGTAAAAAGTCTTCAAAACAACCAGAAACAGACATCAAAGGAGAGACTAACATGGCTGTAGCATGAAAATCCTTGTCAGGCTGATTTAATTTATTTGACAATTGAGTGCAATATCCTTATCACTCCTTTTTTTTTTAATGCGAGCAATGTCTTCATTTAGGATTAACAATAATTTTGCACCATCTAACTGATCATCAAGCATATATGTGGATTAACATCAATCAGGGCATAGCATATTGCTAAAATCCACATGCAGTCTTTTTAGTTGTTTAATTATGTTTTAATATTTCAATAAACTAATAATCATGAAAAACATATCCATCAGAAAAATTCATTGAATATGCTACTTCTGTTTGTATTTATTTTTGCCGAAAACCAAATTTATGGCAGATACACATCAGATAAATTTAAAATTGTCAGTTAAAGAATTCGCTGTAAAGAGCCACCTGGCTGCTGTGTGTGAGGCCTGTGATGGGGCTCTCTCTTCCTACACTGTAAAATTTAAATTTTGTGTCGGCTAACATGATTGAGTGAGACGGTTGCACAATTCGTTAGAGCTAACACAGCTTGTTGTTTTCTGCTAAGATTGCAAAAGGATTATCGTAACTTAAAATAACAAGCTGTGTCAGCTCAGACAAATTGTCAGCTCAGAAAAATGGTGCAACCATCTCATTCAATCATTTTAGCTGACTCATAATGTCAATTTTACAGTGTATTCAGGTTATTTTTATGTACAACATTAATCACCTTGAGAATTCAAGTGGTCCGGGTTCTGTGCCATAAATGTGACCCAAAATTAGTTTATCATACCACATGTCCTAATAAACATTACTTAAATAGGCTGCTTAAACATAGGCTCTGCAGCATGCATAAACCCTTGGCATTGGACAATCCAAGGTGGGCAAAGAAATAATATTTGAATTCTAAAATCTAAAGCACTTAATTCAAATCATATGTACATGCTTTATATATATATGTTTACATTGTATTTTGCATAGGACAGGCTTCAAGATCTTGGTCAGGAGTTTGCCACAGGTGTGAACAAATTCTAATATCGTTTGTAAAAATAATGTTCTTTCTGATGGTGACCTTTTCAAGTGTCCTTATTATGTTCTAAGCTCGCTATCAACCTTTTCACCTTTTGACTTGGAAAGAGATGCAAAAAATACTGACATCAAAGTTTGACTGTCTCTATTCTGATAGTTATCAAAGATTTTCCTAATGTCTGCTGTTTACAGATGATTTCATATTTGTAGGCTTTTCTCAAATAACAAAAAAATTGCAAAATTTTTGGTCTGACATCAGAAAATCCTATCAGGTGATTGGTCAAGCTGCACATAGCGTGTCACTTTTTTTTTAGTTGGCTGGAAAAATGATGCCATAATGATGACCAATAATCTGCAAAGGCCAACTTGGTATTGTGGCAGTTGTTCACACGTGTCAAACTGCAATCCACATGAACTCTTACATTTCCTCGTGAACTGTAGTATTTCACACTCCCGTGTAGCTGTTGTCGTGTTGATTGCTTCAGTTGATATTAAATTAGTCTCAAGCTGACTCTGAATGGCTTCACATCTCTGAAGGGACTATTCAGAATTAAATTTTACGAGTGGGTTGAGGGTGGTGGTGGTAGTTTGTATGGTTTTACTTGAGTGGGAACCACCTTTCTGCACATGACCTGGGGCAATCGGAATTTTTCCCAACAGGGTGCGCATGTTTCAAGCGGGGTACTTATTTTTCACAACATGCTTAATTATCAAATGAAATTTTAACAAAAGAAAAGGGAGATAATACAAATATTAGTAAAACCACAGGGGTCTGTCACTTTTTTTCACTTTTGACAGCGAATTCCATCAAAACTCCCAACTCCCCCCCCCCAGTCTTAATTTCTAAATGGTCCATTAGGACAGTAGGATGATGCAGTGATGTGGCCAACATTCGTAAGAAAATCATAGTGGAAATCGAACCAGGGACGCAGCGATTGGTAGCCTATTGTCATGATATCCTCTGAGAAAATGTTCCATTCATGTATTTGTTGTCTGTAAAAATAATCATTATGTGGATCTTCCCATCCCAATCATCTGAATGCAGAGTATTGGCTTTTGAGAATGTGGGAAGTATAAATGTGTGAAACACAAAAAGAAACTCTCACTTGAAAAAGCTAGAGTCAGTTCCATTGAGGAGATCAATAGATTAGAATGCCATGGTCACCCATGTAAAACGCTATGTCACTTTTCAGGAGAGGTGGTGTCATACTTTCTCTCAACCAATGAAAATTGCAGGAAAATTATGTATTTTCTGCCACTGATGCCTACAAATATGAAATAATCTGTAACATCACAATTGGTTTTGATAACCCGCACCTATTTAAGCTGATCTGTAAATGCAATTTGTGAACCAAGTCAAGTGACAAAATTAAAACACAATTTTTTAAGTCGGCTTGATAGTTCCTATTTGATTTTGTTTTTGAGGTCAACTGACATATTTATAAGCATGGATTGCATATCACTGCGTTCAAAAGGACCAGAACAACCCCATGGGCACATCGACGTTGCAGCAACGTTGCAACGACGTCACACTTTTCGTTAAATGACATAGAATTGTGTGGTTGAAATTATGTTGTCTCAACGTTGTGAAGCAACGTCAAAGATATGACGTTAGCATGCAACATTGTGACGACGTTTTACAACATTGTGAGGCAATGTCAGGAGTTCGACGTTAGCTTGCGATGTTGTGGCAATGTTGTAAAAAAACCCGACGTCGTGTTCACGTTGGGGCGACATAATCTCCACCATACATATCTACGTGACGAACAGACCAGCCCTCCACCAATTAGCAACGTCGGGGTTTACGTCGTGTGCCCACTGGGAAGGTGGCTGGCCACATAAAAATGTGCTTGCTTAAAGGATCACTGTGACAAAACATGAACAAATATGCTATTTTTAAAAAAAAACTTTCAGCAATTGTTGTCATGCGGGTCTTGAAATCAAAGTAGATATGCGTAGATAGTCATAATAAAATGAGTTTTCAATCTGCCTCCATCAAAAGTAAGTTTTTTAAAGAATTTTATCTGGCAGCTGAAATTCCTTGGGTGAGGTCATACCTGTCTAAAATATAGGTTTTTGGCAAACAAAATCCCAGCTTATTTCTTGCAGAAAATGACGGTGTAAAAATTGTGTATGTGTGTGAAAAATAAGAAAAATATAAGTACCCTGACTTTGCACAACTCAGTGTTTTTTTCATTTTGGTATATATTTCGTGCCACTGTTGCATCATAGTTTTTGATAAAGCACAGGAGAGATAGGCTGGTCGGGAATTCTGAAGCCCTGTCATAAGCAAAAATCTAGTGAATATTGTGATGAGTCACCAAAAATAGATGATTACGAAAACAAAACAAAACAGAAAGCGCAAAAGCATTACACTGATAAAATTTAACAACATTTGGAGAAAGAAGGAATTATTGTGCTCGACAGATGGCGCTCAAGGAAGCCGGTAGGAGACATTGGGTTACAGCAGATCTAATATAGCAATAAACAAAATCCGAAAACGTTGTGCATAACTGAAAGTCACACAAAATCTCACAGAGCAATCTGAGCAAACAAGCAGCAGGTAAAGGATGGTATCAGAGAACAAAATGGCAGAAGTCACTTGGGGCACAGTCCTCAATGCAGTGTGTGACCCCCAGAAACGGATACAAGCCTGGCACCTCCTGCACATGCTTCACACCAGAATGCAGATGCAGTTCAAGGCTTGAATGACCATATGTCTTGAGGTTGGTCTCCTTGCAGCAATTGTCTTGTTGATTTCCTCCCAAAAATGCCCGATTGGATTGAGGTCTGGGGCCAGGGTACATGTCTTCAACGCATCGTGCAAATTTAGAAACTGTTGCTTGAGAGCACCAAAGATCCTTGGAATGGTACGCTGGTTCATGTGAGCCTGCAGCATTCTAACTGCAATGACCAACTGCTGATTTGTTAGACATGGCATTTCATTACTTGTTTTGTCCTTTTAGTCCCAATACTTTAAAGAATCGCCAGACAACAATTTCCTTAAATTTGGGCCTACTAAACCAAGGGATTTAATTGAATACACTCTGAGACCTATTTAAAAATCACTGAGACATGAAATTATTGATCAAGCATGACTTTTTTTTTCAATGGTTTGATAACATACAAAATAGAATTACACATTTTACTGTAACTGCTCTGGAATCTCGAACAATTGGAGTTAGAATGATGAATAGAGTAATAGTCAAGGCGGCGGCTGCAAAATAGTGCAAGAGTCCATTACAAAGGTTCTGAAGGACCTACTTTACCATTTTAGACCCAGAGCCATCTTTAGATTAGTGTTGTTCTCTGCGCCATCTTGGATTTCAAAATGGCCACCATTATATAGCAGCTGGGTGGCCAAGTGGCTTAAGTGCCCGCCTGCTCCGCTGAAGGTCTTTGCCTGCATGGGTTCGAACCCCGGGTGGGGAACCCAAAATTTTCAGTTGACCTTTATGAGCAAAATCCCAGCTGGATGTTGTTCGGATGAGACGTTAAATTGGCGGCCCCTTGTATCAGTGTCTATGCTGGGCAAGTAAAAGATCCCTCACATGGAGTAAATGTGTAACATGTTGAGGACTCCCAATCTCTCTCTCATCTCATCAATCAACGCTTGTGAGCGCCCAGAACTGGGCTTAGAGGGCTGCACTTACCATATCTATCTATCTATCTATCTATCTATCTATCTATCTATCTATCTATCTATCTATCTATCTATCTATCTATCTATCTATGAACCTATCCCAGTGGGCACATGACGTAAACCCTGACGTTGCTAATTGGTGGAGGGCTGGTCTGTTCGTCATTTAGATATGTATGGTAGAGATTATGTCGCCCCAGTGAGAACACGACGTCAGGTTTTTTTTACAACATTGCCACAACGTCGCAAGCTAACGTCGAACTCCTGACATTGCCTCACAATGTTGTAAAACGTCGCCACAACGTTGCATGCTAACGTCATATCTTTGACGTTGCTTCACAATGTTGTGACAACATAATTTCAAACATACAATTCTACGTCATTTGACAAAAAGTGTGACGTCCTTGCAATGTTGCTGCAACATCGATGTGCCAATGGAGTATTTTAATCGATATCTCGAAATAATCTTTAAAATAAATTTTTTACAGGTGATTTAATTACCAAGCAATTTTGGTTATTCAAAGTTGCCTGTGATGAATCAATGCAATGCAGGCTTTCACTATGCTTGATATATTAGCTGCTTGACGTTCTGTTGTTCCCAAACGTACAATCAGATGCGTACTATTATTATCATTATTTTAAATATGACAGTTCTATACCGCTACTTTCCACTTGAAGCTTAATGTTCAAGTGCGCTTTACAATGTGTATATTTACATTTACATATCATATACATGTACAATAAGTGTCCTGGACATTTATTCTTCATCACACCAGGTGGCAGCATCTTTCATGTCAGGTGTAGCAATAACGTCAGTGTTGACTGTTCCCAATTATGTCACTTCGTGAAAGATTTTTGGTCGGGTTGCGACCCGACCATTTGGTTTCAACAAACTCAAGCAAATGTGCAATAGGACAAGGCTGCTGATTCGTTCAGTCAAACACGAAAATATTCGTGAGGAGATGTGCTGATGCTTCTTATTGGCCAGGAGTGGGGGTGTGGCACCTACGCAACGGTGCCACCTGCAGGCATGACATTTACAAGGGGCTTTCCCACTGGGCAAGTTGGGGGGTATGCAAGCAAAGGTATGCAGACTTGAGGCTAGAAAAATTAAACATGTTTAATTTGAATGCAGTAGGATTGCGTTTAGTTCTTACATGCAAATTATGCAATCAGCAAGCTTTTCTTAAAATGTCGAAGTCAGCAGATGATCATTCGATATTTTCTGTATCTTAACATTGACCACCTTTTGACAAAAAAAAGTATTGAAAAGTTTAAAATTTAGCTTTTCAAACTGCCCTAATGTTTGACCAAAAAAAAGTTTTGGAAAGTTGTAAAATTAATGTCACTGCGACATTAGCAGCAGTCGCAGCGATTCTTTACACATTGAATCAAACTTCATAAGTAACACACAGGCCTACAGGTAGAAGGCAAGGAAGGAGGAATAACTTAAGGAATGACTTAAGGAATGAAGGAAGGATGGAAGGTGGAAGACAAAAAGATAGATAGATAGATAAAGGCCTAGTCAGTAGGCCTAGATAGATAGGCCCCTAAATGTTTTATTTGATGAGAGGAGGAAAAGTTGCTATTTCGTTTTTTTTGTTTTATAAATACACTTAATCTCTCAATCTTATTGATCAGACAGAATTACAGACTGAATTTAGAGAGTAGGGCTATAACGTACCTATTGCAGTATAGGCCAATAAAAGTTAACCTCAATAGAACCTCTTTAAAATTCTCCTTTGTTCTTCTGCCTTTCCTTCTCCTCCTTAATTCCTTCTCCACACTCCTTCCTTCCTTCCTTTTCCTTCCTTTTCCTTCCTTTTCCTTCCCTTTCCTTCCCTTTCCTCCCCTTTCCTTCCCTTTCCTCCCCTTTCCTTCCCTTTTCCTTCCCTTTCCCTTCCCTTTCCCTTCCCTTTCCCTTCCTTTTCCATAATTTTGCTCAAGATTTGCTTTTGATATCGCGCTGATTTGCTCTTAATCAACTCAGACGACCCCTTCTCCTTTAGGTGAAGAACTTGTTTTTCCTGAGACTCACAAATCACACATTAGTTCTCACAATTTGATATTCTGGGGTACATTTTTTAAATATTGAAAATATCCTTCACAGTCTATTTATTTCTGATTTTCAAATTTCACAAATCTAAAGTTAGTGAAACTCTTTTGGGTGGAAATCGGCTCACTCCTAGCTAAATTAGCAACGGCATGACATGCAGTTTAAACTCCCTTTTCGCAAGCATGATATCAGGAGGTGCAATCATAAATATATGTAAATCATCTTCAGCTCTGTAGATCTATATCGTGCATCATGGCGAGTATGAATAACGGCTTCAGTGTGTGTCCCGATTGAAAATCCTTAAAAATTTGCCCTGTTGACAGTTTTCCTACATTATAAATTTATAAACAAGAAAGTACTGAAGACTCCCACAATGACTATCCATCAAGGTTGTTATGTCGTTGGTCATTTCCTAATGAAGTAAATATTTCCATTGCCTTGTCGAAATTAAATTCATAAAAGGAGATTTCTACTCTACATATTGCAGATGGTTTAAATGACAGTTCATCTTTTATTTTAGTGAAATGTATTTTGATGTCATTGATCTCAAAAGTCATCATTTTCAGGTTCTTATTATCTTGTAGGCCAGTTCCTGTTATCTGAGACCGCATTGATTGACGTCGACATATGGGTAAACAGTAGATAAAACAATTTGACAGAGACCTGACAACTGTAGGGGAGACCTGGGTGAGTTGTGCCATTTTTGCTTCAGTGTGATTTTTCCAAAATAAACCGAAATTATGTAATGAAACCTTGTTATTAGATATCAAAAGTCTTAGAAAAAGTGATTACCCCCCCACTCAGCATCATTTCATTAGCCCTCCCACCTCTCCCACTCCCCTCCCTCTCTTTCCAACACCCAACCCCTTGAAACTCATGCCCATAGCCCATAAATCCATCAGTTTAGTTTCACTAATCATACATTAGATATATATACATCCATTCATTATTGTGGAAGCACACTTACAGACGAAAGTCTTTGTGCTATCCCATTGGCTTAATTTGGCATTTTTATATCAATCAATGTTTGGAATATATTTAAACATTGCCAAATTACATGAAAAATTGTAATTGTACAGCGTATGCCATGAATTCAATAAATACAAATACAAATACAAAATCAAAGTATGACACATTGGCAAGAATCAAGATAAGTTTCAGGACGATAAGAATATTAGAAAGATCATGGTAGACATTTGAAGAAAGTTTGGACAGAGGGTAAAATTCAGACAAAATATATGATTAAAAAATGAAATCCTATGTCATGCCATTGGCACAACTGATTCCTATTCGAATGACACTTACTCCAAACAGGTTTTGTGATATGCAGATACAAGATACACCCAGCGAGCTTGAACAAACTTTGGGGTGCCCAGCTGATCGTCTTGCACCAAGACCCAGTAACGGAGTGCCGTGAACCTAAAAATACGACCCTGGACTAGGGGAAATTCGCCCTCAAAGAGATTTTTTTTCGGTCGGCTGTATTATTTCAATTATTTGTGCCAAATAATGTTTTTTTGCCACTATAGATGTCTCTCGGAAGGTGATTTTTATGCGAAATTTGGAGTGCTGGAAATGTTGGACCATGTCTAAGAATATTCATACCTCATTTTAGGACCCTTAGCTAGGGAAAACTAGCCCTTGAACATGTTGAAGAGCCCTTTTCAGCCGAGAATGTGTAGACCAACATATAGTGAGAACCCCCAGCCCCAGGCCTGTTGACTTCTATGCTTAGATCACTTTATGCTTTGGAATTAAGGTCAATGCCTGGATGGCCACTGTATGATATTGAATGAGGGATGGTAAGACAGGGGCACCCCGTGATCTGTTACACATATTATCTGTTATGAAGCAGGTGCCCTGCTGGATGACAGACCGTCGGCTACACTCTAAAAAATTTCGGGACAAAACTGGTTTTTTAAAATCAATAATGGTTTTTTTAAAAATCCATATTGGTTTTTGTGTGGAAGTTTGGTTTTTCAAAAAAACATTTTCCATTTAAAAAACCAGTTTTGTCCCGAATTATTTTTGAGTGTAGGATTTTCCCACTTGGCAAAGTTGTCAGGTGGGAGTACATTTTTGTCGCTAACCAATGGAATTTGTAGACAGGTAAGGAGAAAGTAGTTGAGGCGGCTGGCTGGGAAAATTTTATTCATATCAGCTTGCTGAGAGTTGCTGAATGACGCTTGAGCTGGCTGGCAGCCTGGCTGGCAGCATAACAAATGTTTTCTCCCAGTTGCATAAAATGAATAGGATTCATTCAGGGATGTGCAGGGTTTGTTTGTTTGTTTGTTTGTGTTTTACGCCTCTGCAGCACCTCTGTGGGCTATATCGAGGCAGGCGATCGCCGTTTGATGGTGAGATGAGAAGACTGTGAGTCTGGCACATACCCTATTAGTTCAGGGATGCCCAGGGTCTTTCAGTTGCCCCAGCATAGAATACTGGATACAACCCGCCTCTATTTTTAAACGTCCAATTGGCTCGGACAGGTCAAAGCTCTTGGATGCTGCAGCTGCCCATCACCGGCATTGAACCCACACAGGCAGAGCCCTTCCTGGCCTTCCAGCGAGCCCTTCCAGCAAAGCCAATGCTCCTAGTGACTGAGCTAGATAAAATTTGTTGTCGAAAATAAACCAACGATGCTCAATTAAAACTACCAATGCAAATATCTAACTATGCCTTTTAGTTCCAATACCTTTTTTAAATCATTGAGAAGAAAGAATATCAGGCCTCGGTACATCAAATTTCTGAGAACAAATAGTATTCATGAATGTAGCTTTTCACAGCATTATATTTGGTAGTGTTTTTCATGATGCATAATGGCTCATAATGATGTTGATGAAATGTGCAAAAAAAACTGCACATATATATATGAGTGGCATTGCCTTCTTTCTTTGTTCTTCATTTCGGGGTGGCACAACTTACCCCGCAACACAACTTACTCCCGTCTCCCCTTAAAACTGACCACTGATAACATATTATTGAATATCAAAAAGTAATAGATCATTACATGTTAACTTTTGCCAAGATGAAGACAGTCACACAGGGGACGTTGATTTTGATATTTCTCTATATTTCTAATGTGGAATCATGCGGAAGAGGGTCCATTTCTATATCGAACAATGGATACCAAAATATTGTAGTTGCAATATCTGACAGGGTGGAGCCCAACAATGAAATAATCGAAAGAATAAAAGCTGTCTTCACGGAGGCGTCAGCATTTCTTTATGAAGCTACACGGTAATCTAAATACAGAAAATGTTTTTGTCAAAAAAATTATACAACACTTGTTTGTATGACATGGAATTATTTTTTGCTAAATTATTGAGTGCAGATGGATTTTAAAAATAACCAAAAAATAACAATGACAGCTTTTGTCGATTTAAAATCATCCAATCATTATCAAAAACTGTAGGTCCCAAGTAACACAGCCGAAGCTTTGAATTCGTATATTAACCATGCCATCATTATGCTCATACTGACATCATATGAGCACCGGCCATTGGACACTAATATGAAAAGTTTGATTACAGAATGCATTAATTGAAAAGCCAACACAATAATTATTATAGTTAATGTACACAAATATCTTGTAACTGAAGGAAAATGTGTCTTAAGGGGAAAATTAGTCTCTTAAACTCTTCATCATTTTGTACAATACAATAAGAAGGCAATTTTCTATATTTCATACCTTAAGGCATAGGTCATATTTCCAAAACATCTCGATCCTACTCCCAAGTACATGGCCCTTTGACCCATCTTACGAAAGACTCGGAGATGAGACAATTGACAAGAGTGACATCGTAATAGACCTACCAGATGATGGCCAGGGCAACAGACCTTTCACTATCAAGACTACTCCTTGTGGAGAACCAGGGTACTACATGCACCTCACTCCGGAATATCTGCTGGATCAAACAGTCGCTTCCGAATTTGGAGAATATGCAAGGGTATGTACTTAATAAAAAGTTTATATTTTGCGGATTGCCCATGTAACAGAAACTAATAGAGTGTTTATGTTCAAGAAATATTACCTTTTTATTTACGTTGTATGTCATGTACATATGAAAAGATCTTTAAGAATAACTGAAATCTTCTGAAAATGGTGAGGTTCTTCAATGTGTACCTATTGGTTTGTAGCATTTAAAAAATCTGATTTGAATTTGGTACTTTTTGTGCTGGGCAGTATGAAATTGTTTGGGTGCATTTTTCAATCGGTTAATTTAACAAATATATTCATATAAGGATGTTTAAATTTAGAGCTTTAATAATCAATTTCATTGCCACATCTGGTAGTGTCACATAATTTTCTGCATTTGGAAATTTTATAATGTTTAAGAGTTTTATGTTTTCAAAACCTTTTGCTTACAAACAGGTATTGATCCATGAATGGGCTCATTTGAGATATGGTGTTTTTAATGAATACCCTGAAGAGTTGGGTGGCCAACACTTTTATGCTGATCGAGATGGCTATATCGAAGGAACCCGCTGCTCAATGACTCTTACCGGTATTCAGTTTGTTTCCCGACTATCTTATGATGATGTGGGCCTATTGATATTTTCATTTTATGATGATTGCTTTGTGCCTGCTTTGTCACCTTGTGAATATCATTTCAGGTGAGATGAAAACTACCGATGGAAGTGATTGCCAAGTTGTCAATGGTTTGCCCGAACCAAGCTGTCGATTTGTTGACGACAAAAATCTCAGCAATCACCATGCTTCTATTATGTATAAAACTACATTGAATCATGTGAGTTTTAATATCAATTGCATTTTACTTGTATAATGTAAACTAAACAACAGTATACAAACCAAGCCATAGTTGAAAAGCGTGTGAACTTGTGATAGGCGCCCTATTTTATATGAGTTGAAATGAAATTTTCATTGTTCCAGTAGCCAAAAATATTTAGGCAGGGCCTTTTAGTTAGAAAATACTTGCTAAATATGAATTGATGTCAATTTATCTTCAGCTGGCATATTTCTGTGACAGTGAGCCAAATAGTGCACTTGAGATCCATAACTACATGGCCCCAAACCAGCAGAATATCTTGTGTGCAGGAAAGAGCATTTGGGATGTAAGTAATGAAAGTTCTACATGCCCGATAAGCTAATAGAGTATGCTTTTTGACTCCCAGAATCACCAATCGGTCTTTATCACAATATCTACTCTCCTAACCATGCTTTACCAATGTCCCTTGCAAAATATAATATAAAGGGCAAATCCAGAAATTATAACTATGCTCCATCATCTACTGTACTTTTCCAAAAATTGAAATGTCCTATTGTTATTATTATCACATTTTATATCATACACTAATGTCAAGAAGTAAAGTATTACACAATATTGATCAGATGATCAAGAGAAGAAAATATATATAAAAGTAACAGCTATTTCTTTGAATGCTTCTCTATGTAGATACCCATTCCATTGAAATTAAGTTATTTATTTAGACAAATTACTTATTGGATTTGTCTGTTTGTCTACTACACCAGAGGTCCAGAGGGAGCTCCATGTTAATTGTAAAGTAGAACTGGAACAGCTATAAGGAACTGCCCTCTCCTGGATATTTTAAAACGTAAAACTTGTGGCAGGTGTATAAAACTTCTGAGGATGTTTGGAAAGCTGCCGATGAAGTATCATCTGACCAAATAGCCGCTGACAAAATATTCTTTGGGTTATTTGTCCTTTTTCCAAATATTCAAATAGGGGTACTGGTATACTGGTATTGGAATATCCAAATACAGTAGTCAACTTTTGAACTGGATCAAGAATTTACATCGTAGCAATTCTGACATCAGTTGTTGTTGCTGCATAATTTTGCGTGAAATGTTAACTTTGATATATTGGTATTGTGCTTGAACGAGATTGTTAGGTTTCAATGACTTTGATGGTCACCAGACACGATTGCTTGAAGCTAGGTGCAAAATTACTTGTCACACATTAGTGAATACACTGTAGCAGCACCAAAATAGAGTGGTGATTTCAGAGCCTTGGTCACTCAAACAATGTTGAATTGGTCTGAAGGAACCTAAACTGTGAAAATGCTAAAAAAAGAAGTCCTCAATTGTCTACTAAATATGATTGAAAAAGAAATTTTCTCCAGTCACTTGATGAAGTATGCCCCAGCCGGTGGCTCCCCCGCTTGGTGAAATTGTTTATATCCATTGGAAAAGCCACAGATTTTTTTGAAAACAGTGAATCAAATCAAAAGTTGAGCTCAATTGAGTTAAAAACACAATGCCTGGTTTATTGCACAGTTACAAAAGAAATGATAACCTGTTTTCAATTAAGGTCGCCATTGCTTATTAGTGTTACAGACAATTTTGCACCTTGTGACAAACAATCATCGTTTTGAAGGGTAAAAAATTTGTGAAGTATGAAGTTTTGTCGGCCAAAACATTGCCAAGACATCACACCAATATACTGCACTAAGATCATTTACTCATACTTTTTTGTGTTAATATAAATTATATGTCAATTCTTGATCCACTTCGAAAGTTGACTACTGTAGCTTAAGTGCTGCTATTTGGTCTTTTGATTTGAAATCACTATGGTATGAATTATTCACTTCATAATGCATACATATTATGGAAAACAAAAATTTGTCTATTAATGTCAAAGTAAATGGTAAACTTCAGGTTTCTACTCAGTATGTTTAAAGTAAAGATTAAATTGTTTATCGTCAAAGTAGGTAAACATTTTCGTTCAATCAGATTTTACGACTGCATCCTGACTTTTCGAATGGAGCTAATCCTCCAAGAGAAATCAGCAACACGGATCCAACATTCAGGATTGTGAGACAAACTGTTAAGCAGACCGTCTTGGTGATGGACATCTCAGGAAGTATGACGATTGGAGCACGACTAGAAAAATTGAACCAGGTATTACTTTACTTTTTGAAAATTATTCATGGTACATAGTTGCAGAGTAGTCAATTAATTAAGCTTTGAATGCTACGATTTTGATGAATATGTGACCATAGCAATTAATCAATCGAACTTGCCGCATAGCCGTTTTACTCAGTCTGATTGGTTCTGATTAGCACTGAAGTAGTACTTTTATTTTATTTATATATTCAACCATTATTACAGCAAAAGACAATAATGCAAAGTTGGCCATTGAATGTGTGGAAGCGCAAATATTTATTTCTTAGACATAAGATGCTTAGGACACATATCCGAGGCCGCAACCTCCAAGACCGAGTCCAAGGCTGAGACCTGGACAATCGGACATCCAACCACGCCAGAGGGCATCAAAATTTTGCCTCATTTACCTACAACACTGAGGCTTTGCAAAAGAATTATTTTTCCCTGTGTGATTTGAACTCTGAAATATTTAAAGGATCAGGTCAAGACAACTTACAAAGGATGAGTGCAATATTGAAGAAGGACCGATATCATGTTTTTCATAATTTTCATCCAGGGAAGCAGTTCATTCATCCAATCCATTTCACGGGATGGTGAGGAAGTGGGAATAGTGGTCTTCGAGGGGATAGCTATTATAAATGCTCCTTTGACCATAATTTCCAACACGACTCGCCAAGATCTACTGGACGCCTTGCCGACTGCTGCCCTTGGTGCCACAAGTATTGGAGCAGGTAATATCCAGGCAGATTTCAGACCACTTTTGTATTTATCAGTTACATATTTTCCCCGAGGGAACTGGGTAAAATTGATAAGTTAGTTATTGTGGGTTTTCCCATAATATTATACATACCCTTGGGTCCCTTGCAATGGGTCGTATTCATTAACCTAACTCTATGCCTGACTATAGGGAATTTGATTATGGCCAGGGAATGAGAAGGAAATTTGATAATCAATTTTTATGACCATGCCATCCTGGGCGCTCTGCTGTTTTGCATGCTGCGTGAGACATTTTGCTGTTAAAAAGACTACAAATGATAATAGCACAGAGGGTCTCTTTTCAAACTTGATATGGAAATAATTATAGGTGTTTTTTGCATATAATCTGGTTCAGTTTGGTTCATAAATTAATCAGACTAAGCTAGGATGCTGCGTAGCAGGTTGGGGAAGAGTATAGTTTGTTTGTTTGTTTGTTTGTGTTTTACGCCTCTGCAGCATCTTAGTGGGCTATATCAAGGCGGGCGATCACCGTATGATGTGATGAGAAGACTGGGAGTCTGGCACATACCCTATTAATTCAGGGATGCTCAGGGTCTTTCAGCTGCCCCAGCATAGAATACTGGATACAACCCGCCTCCATTTAATGCCCCATGGGCTCGGACTAAAGTGAGTTCCCATGGTGAGATTTGAACCCACGCCCTCAAAGCCAGTTGACAAGCGCACTTACCAATTAGGCCACGGGGGAACTCTGGGGAAGAGTATAGAAATGTATACTTAATTAAACTGCTTTAACTGATATCAAAGTAACTTGGCAGGTCTATGAAGTCTGAAACAATGCTTCATCCGTTTCTACATTCTCATGTAAGAGTCATTGCCAGGACTTGAACTCAAAGAAATATGTGCAATACTGTTTTCCAGGTCTCCTTAGAGCCTTGCAAGTTCTGAATGATGCCGATGCAGCAGCTGGAACTCTGATTGTTGTATCTGATGGTGAAGAAAATCGGAGCCCTTACATTTCAGATGTTATAGATGAAGTTTGTAGCAAATTATTACTTATGAACTGTTGTATAAAACAAAAATTAATGTTGTTGATCTTCCTATTTTTATTTGATATTTTGGCAATGAAAAAATATGCCTTTCTAACACCTTTCTTCTGACCAATTTAGGTTTTTGCTTCTGGAGTGACAGTCCACTCGATAGCCATAACTGATGCTGCAGATTACAGATTGGACACCTTAGTCCAGGAAACTGGAGGACTGTCCTTCATTTATTCTGAAACTGGCAACTCAAATGCCATCAATGAAGCTTTCAGGACTATTGGAGAACTGAATGCTGGTATTTTTTTTATATACCAAGAATTCATTGCCTCATTTGTGTGCACCATATGTCACCTACCTGAATATGAGATGTCACAAATTATGAACTATGTTTAAAAAATCTCATCAGTATGATCATACATATCATTCAGTAAGAGAAGGTTGTGATTGGGTCATTTTATTTTAGATAAAGAGCAAACAAAAAATTTGGCTGAAAAGACATAGCACAATGAGCCAGAAGTGTCAATTTCAATAATAACTTCTGTAATTACTTGAGTTGAAACGTATCTTACATATGAAATATCTATAGAGTATAGACAATATCACATTGCTCACGTTTCAGATCCGAGTGAAAGAAGCTATCTTCTTTATAGCACAGCTATTGATGCAGGAACAACCCTGATCACAGAGAATGTTGTGATTGACAATACTTTGGGAAGAGACAGCCAGTTTATATTTGACTACTCCAACAACCAAGGTAATAACACAAAAAGTCACTACCTATATGTCTGCATTTGATTACGAATGAAATTTGTAAGAATTTAACTTCTGCAGTTGCTTTTATACATGTATACAATAATTATTTCAGGACTGAATATAGCATTGAGATCACCAACTGGAAAAGAATATGACACAACATCGGCAGAATGTGAGCAGGACACAACTTTTGGAGTCTACAGGTTTACCTTCTCTGGTGTCTCTGATGTATGGATAGATTTATTACCTTGTCATATTTAATCAGTCATAAATACGGTTACATGTTGATGATCACACAGTGTTGTTCTGATATTCAGAGTGGCTCATGGCAGATGAGTGTGTCCAGCATATCAGGAAACCAGGAAATAGCAGTCACTGTTGTCTCAAAATCCAGCAACCCAGGAGAGTATCCCATAACAGCCCAAGCCTTCTGGGGGACTCGCAACTTGGACCATGTAGACTCCAACCAGAATCCAGGCATTCAAATGCTCTATGCCAGTGTTTCTAAAGGTATATTGCAGAAGAATGAAGAATGCAATGCCAGTAACCACTAAGTGCTTGGTTGACAATCAAATTTATAAAGCTAAATATTGTTTATAAAATGAATATTCAGTGGACACTATTATTTATTTTAAGGATATATTCCCGTAATAAAAGGCATTGCCATTGCAACGGTACAGCCGCCACAAGGAAGTGCTATAACTGTTGTATTGAAGGATGATGGAGCAGGTAAGTTAAAATATTTGGATAATTTCAGATATATGATTGTACAAATCTTATTTCCAAAGTAACTATAATTACTATATGATTAATTATTAATTTAAATAGGTGCTGATGTGACTGCCGATGACGGAATTTATTCTGCTTATTTCATTCAATTTGATGGTAATGGGCGATATGGCGTTACGGTGAGATTGAATTTATGCTGTTTATATTTTTAAGATTAGCAAACTTACCAGCCTTGGGAGTGTAGTCTCTCTTGTCTTTCAGATCTCAAGCTGTCGAAGCTGATATTAATTATTGTTATTGTACTGATGTATATGTGTGGCATCACAAAGGTGTTCACAGGAATTTTTAAACAAAGCATCCATCTGTATAATCCCAGGATAAGCATACAATAAAAATTAAATACAGAATTAAGTTGCTTGATTAAATTTATTCTTTGCAAGACTTTCAGAAGTTGATAATAGCAATATTTTTTGGTAAATAATTTTGACATTGACGATGAAGAGTGAGATCGAGGATCCTACAGAGGACCTCAGATGGTCAGCAGCTCAGGGGCAGCTACACATCTTCCTGTTGATGTGTCACCTCCCGTAGTCCACAAGTGATATGGGTCCATTTATGGGGGAGATGTGACGTTGGAACTTCGTGGTGGTGTTGTGAAGCAAGAAGTACTGTATCAGATGAAGGAAGGGCACCCCTCGGAAATCTCTTCCTCCTGCAAGCATAGGCACCGAGTACCCGTTTCAAGCCAGGCCAGGGAGAGATAGATGTGTGGTGTTCTTCCTTGATCTTGTTTTGAGATCTGAAAATAGTAAGGTTGAGAGTATGAGAAACATGTATGTAGGAGTGTGACAAACCACAAGTGGATGGCAGCTATATCGGCTATAAGAAGCTGAGAATTTGCAGAAGGAGAGAAGTTGGCTTGACCGCTGGAGAATGTATAGTTGAGTGACATCAGGCACTTGGAATGTGGCCGAGTGGCAGAGCTTGTGTGGGGACTATTTTCAAAGGAATGGAAATAATTTGGTTACTAAATGATTGTAATGTTGTTTTGTCGACGTAGGTGAAATGTGAGTGGAGTAAGAAGGCACCAGCCAAGTTTGACTTGACTGGTGATACCGTGAGCTGTTGGTGGCTGGGGCCCGGGTTCTTTTTTCCCTTGCTTGTTTGGGTAACTTTAGGGAGCTAGGCATGTAGCTGAAAAGAGATAAGTGAAGTGTTTAAATGGTTATTAGTCAGGTCCAGGAGGAGCTGTTGTAAGCTCCTCAACCAAATCGATAATGCGAATTACTCTTGGGTGTCATGATCTCGCTTGTCTTTGTCGCATCAAGACTATGTTGGTGACTTATGTGTTGAGTTCTTTGATAAGTAGTGAATCTTCAAAGCACTTGATCACCTTAAATTAAGAGTAATTAATGGCACCACATTAGTATCACAAGGGCATACATTTGTTTACTGAATAATAGATATGATTTTTACTCGCCAGGTATCAGTTGACAATGATGAAGCAACTGTCATCAGTCCTCTCAGGATAATTGGCTCTGGAGTAGCTTCCAGAAAATACAATGTTGCATCCCAAGCCGATCGGCCTACAGGAGATTTTCAAAGGTTTGCAAATGGTGGATCCTTTGAACTTGCCAAGTTTCAGAGTGGTGAGTTATATGTGTGTCATAAAAGTTATTGAAAAATATAAGTCAGCTTGCATACCCATTAGACAAAAGATGGTTTATTCATCAAATTATCAGCATTTTTTTAATTGACCCAATACACATTTTTCTAGCCTATATTCTGTGGCATGCGGCTTTCTTTTCTTTAACTAATACAAGTAAGACCAAAGGTCAGGTTATAGTTGGCATTATTTTGAATAAGGAGACCACACAAGGTGATATGGAAATACATAATACATGTAGTGGCAGATAACAGTCTTCACAAAATTAACCTTAACATGTCAGGAGGTCTGATTATTTATAAAACACGATATTGCACTATGACTGCTTTTTATATTATCAACCATGTCACAATCTATAATTATGCTGATTGTCAATATTTTCTTGTGAACTCCTGTGCATACATATAATTTATAAATCCTTTCCTGTAACTTACTTTGATCATATGATAATCAGCAGCCTATGCAGATGTCTAATTTATTGTTATACATTTGCTCCTTAGTGGCCCACATGATAGCGGCAGAAGCCTTAATGTGAGTGTCCAAAGACTGTATGTAATTATTTGGGAACTATTTCATATTGCATTTTTCTATGGTCAAATAAATGAATATTGTCTCTCTGTCTGTCTATCCCTAAGGTGTTCACATTGAAAAAAGAAAACATTTTTACAACACCTGAAATGGCAAAAGACTTAGTTCTTGGTGCTCAAGCTGTCTGAACTAAACCCATTGTCCTTCTTTCCAAATTTTCTTTAATATTTTATCCAGGAGTGACATATCCTCCTGCGAGAATCCAGGATTTCCGACTCGCTGCAGTGGAGCGTGAGGAGAGACAGGTCACGCTGGGGTGGACAGCAACTGGAGCTCAGCTTGATCTGGGAATTCGTAAGGGTTTTTCATCAACAATTTAAAAACATTGTTCTTTTTTCATAAACAATTAAACATATTGCTATTAATTAGGTTTTGACATCTCTTTTCTGTACTCTCTGAACTTTGACAGTGACCATGTACGATATCCGCTATGGAAATGACTACAGTAACCTTCAAGATAACTTTGACAACCTGACCCAAGTGACTCAAGACATGGTGGTTAATGAATTCAACATATCCAACCCGCAGGCTCCTGGAATGTACGAAACAGTTGTCCTCTCACTGCCTGCATCAGGTATGATATTTGCACATTATATTATTTATTCATAAATGGGTCATTCTAAAATTTCGGGACAATTTGCGTCACTCCAGTTCCCTGACATTGCTTTGAATGCAATTAATATCTGAAGTGTCACTCTACATATGTTATTCATATTTCTATTTAGAACCACTTCATTTGGAACAAAAAGTCATTGTTAGACATTTTTTGGTTCATTATGTCAAGTAATCCGTGCCAAATCAAGGGTTTTTCCCTGTCACTGGACCTGAAATGACAAAATCAAGTGTTAATTTTCCTCTTAGAGTACCATTATTTGCAAAGTTTCTTTGCACAATTCATGAGAATATAGACTTAAATTAATATATACATCATATTTAAGTTTTTCCTTGTATCATTTCATTGAATTAAATGATGTAAAAGACGTGTCACTAGCACTAGTTTATGTCTATTTTTTTGTCCTCTCCGTTCCTTGCCATAGCTCGGCTCGCTTTTGTTTTTAATGAGCAATATCCACTAAATGTCGTAAGATGGCCAAACTACAACAGCTTTGCAGATTTCCTTAACAAGTATTCCACAAATTAAGGCATAATTTTCATTGGAACATTTTTTGGTCCCACTAAATAGTCCACTCCGTTCCCTTAATTTCCGAGCTCACCAATGATACTTTTTTAAAGAAATTTAATGTATATATATTGCTGGGGGTAACAGGATTCAA
The DNA here is from genome assembly GCA_026936325.1 of Platynereis dumerilii. Lineage (NCBI taxonomy): Eukaryota > Metazoa > Annelida > Polychaeta > Phyllodocida > Nereididae > Platynereis > Platynereis dumerilii. The sequence goes on from JAPTHN010000001.1 coordinate 61,613,555, forward strand.
TATAGACTGCAATCATAACTGCTTTCTCCCAAATCGAATGCACTATTAAGAGTAAACCAAACCGTGCCTGTCCACTCCGTTACCGTTCCTGTCCACTCTGTTACCATAAAATTAGCACCAAAAAAAAATCGATATTTTATTTTAAAAAACAATTAATCTGAGATGAAGTACTTCTGAAAATAAGACATCATTTTTCTCCTTTCTTTCTATTTTTAAATTGCTCAAAAAGTAGGTTTTTTCCATCAAAAGTCCACTCCGTTACCACATTTTCCAGGGCATTTAGTCCCGAAATTTGAGAATGGCCCAAATACGAAATGTATGTACATGTCTATCAAGAATTCAGTTACTTCTAAGCATGACCGAGTTATGGATACAGGCGCTTTATAAATGAAGGAATAATTGTAAATTAAAATACAATTATGCTATATTAACATATAAACACAAAATTATTATTTTTGTACATTTCCAGATAATTTCACATTCTACTTTGCGGTCAAAGGTCAGTCAGGCGATTCATCAGGATCTTTGTCCAACATTGTCAGTGCCACTTTGAGGGATATTACGGCAATTCCTGTGGATGATGATGATGACAATTTTTAGTTATTTACTTATTTTTGATATTTTCAATAAAAACATGAAAATTAATGTAGCAGGAATTTGGGCACATTGGGATGGAAGGGGGGGGGGGGGTTCTTAAAACAACAAGGTGTATGTTATGGTGATGGCATTGTATCTTGGAATACCATCCTGAGGTTTGGTGTTTTCCTACTATTTACTAAATTCGGATGGGTTCAAATTGGTTCAAGACGATTCATTCTCTGGATAAGCTACAAATAATCAGGCTTTATCAAGTTTGTACATGAGTTCTAATAGTTATTAACTATTTGCATTACAAGGTGTTTTTGCACTGTATGTGTTGAAATTGTTTTTTATTTGTGTCCCAATGTGGGTTATGGTCATGAAACATTTTTCTGTTTGGCTTCAAAAGAGTAGGTGCCGTCTTATGCATTGGATTTATATGTAATATCAATAATATAGGATATTCCTGCAGACCTCTGAGTTGTTCCAAGGTTTCCAGTATTTACTGCCACTGACAAAACGTCCCAATGTATCAAGGTTTCCCCATCATCAGGAAAACTCAGTGAATAGGCTACTTGTGTTTTTATTTGTTTTTACTGAAAAAATCATTTATTTTGAAAATCCCAATTGAAGAGTTCAGTGTGAAGAGCTACCTGGCTCCTGTGGGCTCTCTCTTTCTATTAAGGTAATATTTTTGCAAAATCTTAAGGGGGCCACCATTTCTTCTCAAGGGGGGGGGGTCGTGGAGTTTTTTTAAAATAGATAATTTCTTGCTCAGTTTTGGTGAAATAAATAAATTCTTTCTGGGCAGTCTTGAAATAAATAATTTCTGGTGGGGTTTTTCTTAAGAAGGCGATGCTTGATCTAGGAATGAATGATATTCGGGGACTTCCCGCTCTTGAAATAAATAATTATGGCCGCTGTTACTTTGAAATAAATGATTTCAAGCTTAGGAAAACTCCTAGCCCCCGATTATTAAATGGTCACCCCCTAACCCCCTTGAGAATCTATGTGTTTCGAGTTCTGTGCAATAAATGTGACTCAAAATGAGTTTGACATATCATATTACTGGAATGGCCTACTCAAAAGTAATACTTTCAAATGATGGGTACAATGTTCGAGCACATAGCAGTACAGAGCTCAAGAAAAAGACTTTTATTTAAGTTCACTGTCATGCATTTATTTCTCCAAATGGCTGCGCAGCCTGACTAAATAAAACCTTTTAAAACATTTAAACCTAGGAAAAGCCTGCTTTGTGACCTTTGACGCTTTTTAATATCGGAGTGGGATGTTATATTTCATATTATAACTTCATCAGAATAGAATATATGGAAAGCTGGGTGGCACCATATGAAATTTTACAATATTTTCGTTCATGTGGTAACACTAATGTTGCCCTGTAATAAACTCTGGTGACGATATATGAAATGCAACAGGTCCCCTGTTATATTTGAAGCTTTTTCAACCAAAATTTAAGACTTAAGTTCATCAGTGAAAAGCCAGGCATCACATGGTCGAAAATCTGAAAAAAAAAAAATAGAAAAAACAAAAAAATACCACTTTTGTCATTCTTCCACTCCGAATGAGTATCACATCAATTACCAGTCAAATAAAATTAAAAACTTTTTTGACAGGTTTAGTCATTCTGAAAAACTAACATTCACAAAAATTTCAGCTGAAGAGTAGACTAGATTTAAGATATCATTTTAGAGCATTGATGTTGGTATTATATGCAAACCAAAGCTCTCCAATCATGGCAATTAGAATGATGTATGACACGAGCTGCCAAGTTATAATGAGCTGTAGATTGGGGGAAATAGTTGAAATCCAAAATAATATGAAACTTCGAACAAAAATTGGAGCATGGTTTTATCTCCATTTCAAGAACAGATTTGGGTTCTCCAGGTCCTAATGCATATTATGTATAATAGGCAGTAATGCCTTTTGAATTGCATGAAAGGCTAAAATTGACACACCCTAAATGATATCAGTCAATTGTCTTGTTAACTGAAGATAAAGCCACTCCTCCGTTCGTGTCAGGAGAAATCACAATTTGAGGAGCAGCATTTACATTTCCTGCTACAGTTACCATAAAAGGTCAAAGGTAACACTAATTAAATGGGATTTAATTCAATTATTTGATTGCTTACATATCTAATAGCATGTAGCCGGGGATACAAAAAATATATACATATCAACGGAATTCAATATATTCAACACATATTATAGTACACAAGTTTGCATGATTTATAATATGATTTAAGAGTTATAAAATATATGAAAAATAAATAAAAATGATATATGTGTCAATAAATGATAAAAAATGAGAAAGTTTTAAGGTATATATAATATGTAATACAAATGTAAACCGATGAAATGAGGAACATTTTAAGGAATACATGATTAATGCAAATCATCCAGATGAAAAAAACTGGTTCATGCGTGATAATAAATTTGGGCTACCAAGTTAATGTCAGTGAAATTGCTTGGTTGAGACATCATTCAGCAATTTCCAAATGTAGCTTTAAAAATTAATTATCCCAGAAAATGTCAACAGTCGCTCAGATTCACTTGAGATAACTAAAGTGTCTTTATCACTTCATACTCCATTCTTCATATAAAGAACTTTCCAGGTATTTTCTATCTCTTCCTTGTTGAAAAACTTGACACAAAAATGTTATCTTCCGAAAGAGGAAGTTCTGAGTGGGATTAAAATTTAGACTAGATAAAGTGTACGAACAAGTAAAAAAAAATCATCTGCATGATTGATAAACAGAGAATTCTTATGTCGCAGGCGAAACGGCAAAACACATGTAAATTTACAAAACGATAAATGATCACACATAAACTTAAAAAATGATAAATGATATGACGTAGGTTGGATGGAGTAAAGAAATGAGTCAATTCTTCAATCTTAAAGTGTTACATTATCCAGATTCATACTGGACATTCACATAAATGTCATTGTCAAACTGTGACTGTTTTTCTTGCACTGCAGGAATGTCATCATACACATCAACTGGGTAATCCATTGCTGCATTAACATGCACTGAAGGTGGTGGTATTGCAGGAGCATGTTTTCTTTTATTGCGCTGCTTCACCGCAAACAAGGAAGCTCCGACTATGATCAGAACCAACGCCAGAATACCAAAAGTGAGTCCAAGAATTAGACCCAGGTCAGGTCCATTATTTGGCGGCAGGTCAGTTGGCAAAATAATCTCTCTCAATGTGGCACTCACGATATTAGACATTGGCCCACTTGTTCCGTTTTCACTATCACTTCCGTCTACTCCCTTTATGGCGAAATAGTAGGTAAATAGGGCTGAAAGAGAAGGTGTAATTCCATTTATGAGATATTTTCGTAATGCAACATCAAAATCAGAGAACAGAATATGTGCAGTTAATGATTTATAAAAATTAGTTTGAAGAACTTTTTGGTTATTTACTACGATAGCCTTATTAAAATTGTCTCGTTTACAGCAAAAAAAGAACATACTTGAATTTGGCAGCATGATAGTTAATGTTTCCATTTGTCCAGGTGGTTTGGGGTTGAACAACACTGTGCCTGACATGACCATGTCCTCGGTGACTTGAGACTGATTTTCAAAGTTGACAGAGATATCGCTGAAGTTTTGTGCGAAACGCAAGTCATACAACCCCACTTGAAAAAGAGAAAAAAGAGACTATGAAATTTGCATTAAAAAGGTGTATATATAGCCAACAAGAGCTCATAGTGAATTACCGATTAAGCTAAAATGATAAATTTTCTTTATAATTAGAAAAAATAACAACTTACAAGTGTCAAGGTCCAACTGTGCCCCAACAGCAGTCCATTCAAGAGTAACCGCATTGCTGAATCGATCAACCATTACTAGATTCAGGTCATGTATGCGACCAGGAGGATATCTAAAAGCTGAAATTATAACATTTGGATTTTATTTGCCTCAATTTAGATGTTCCATGTTTTGAAAGACTTTTGTTTAAGAAATTCAACTGTAATGACAATTTTTAAAAGACTACAAAGTCAACAAAGAAACTCTTCTCACTTGGCTCATAATTTGTCAGCTCGAAGGAACCTCCATTGGCCAGTCTCTGGAAGTCTCCAGTTGGAAGATCAGACTTGGTCCTCACTTGACCACTGAATACTCCTTGGCCAATAATCCTTATGGGGCTGATCACTGTGGCTGGGTTACTATTCACTGAAACCTAAATTACATCACACTTGGAGGAAAGGTATACATTTAAGACATAATATGGTGTTGGTGTGATAAAACATTTTGTGGGTTGAAATTGAAAATGGTTAATTGAAGTAACTTTTCTACCGTGACTCCATACCGCCCATTGTCAGTGAACTCAAGGAAGTACGCTGAATAGATGCCATCATTAGCAATAAGATCCGCACCTGAATGAAAGTAGATATATCTTTATTGCATTGAAGTAAACTGTGAAAAATGCAGTGTTACAACTTATATTAAAATATTAAGGCCAGACGTAGTTGATCTTTAGCTTCTCGGATCTTCTCAGGTCGGTCGGCTGCACAAAAAGCTAAAATCCCTATTTTTTATCATGGAAATTTAGCAAAAATTGTGGCTTAGCTCAATGTTTGGTTTGGTTGATCAAAGAAGCTAAAATATGATGTGTCTGGCCTAATATAATGTGGGCAGACTTACCAGCACCGTTATCTCTTAAGACGACTTCCACGGGCTGCAATGGCACATTCCCAGGTCTTTCTATTGTTGCATTGACATTGGCAAAGAGGACGGGCATAGATCCTAAGGCAAAGGTGATATATATATAAAATATAATTGCTCCAGCTCGCTAAAAAGGTTGAGATGTATTTGTCACTTTCACTTACAATATATTTATTTGTTACAGAATTAGAAATTCTGGAAATGTTTGTTATAGGTTTGGCACAAATGTTATAACACTAAAAAGACTGTTAAAAAAGCAAATGCAAGATGAAGTTAGTGTGAAATTTACAATATTAAACAAGGCGACTAATATTCACTTCTTTACCTTTCGAAACTGCTGCATAGATAGCCTGTTTGTCCGGGTCGCGGTTTGGGACGATTAGGTTTAGATCCCGACGACCCCAAAAGGCTTGAGCTACAATTGGGTATTCGCCTGGAGTGCTGGATTTTGACACAACTGTTGCAGACACGCTTTGAACCTGTGATGCGTGGTTGTTTGTTACATTGAAGAACCACTCTCCAGTCTAAATTGGACATAACAGTATTTTGAAATCAAATTAATAGATATCTTGGGATCACAAGAGGCTTGAAGGGATAAGCAGGTTTTGTTTGATAAATCAGTGTTTTGTAAATGTTCTGGGAAGAGCCGTGGTCTCATCTTCACAATCTGATATTCTGGATATTTGTAAAGATTTTTTGACAACAAACTGGGAAAATGTCACTAACCTCAGAATTTTCAGACAAGTCAAATGTGTAAACTAGATAGGTGGAATCATATCGGCATTCTGGAGAAGTATCATTGTATGCTCTTCCACTGGGTGACCTGATGTCAATGGACAGACCTGCAATTTAAAGTGTGATGCATGGATTTGAGTGTTAAGTAGTGGCAATGCCAAATCACTTCAGTCTCACAATGAGTTCAACTATGTTTTCTGTGTCAATTACCTTGGACTTCTGAATGATCGAATATGAACTGGGTGTCTCTTCCAAGGGAGTTATCTATAACAACCGAATCGACTTCTGTTTGCTGAGCTGCAATGTTAGCAGCTCCACTCAGAAGAGGGTACCTTCTTTCACTGGAATCTATAATATTTGATATTAATCTGTATCTAATATTTTTTGTTGAAAGACATTGTCAAATGAATGAAGTAAAGTGACAAAAATCTGACTTTTCTATCAACAATGGGGAAGAGAATATATATAATATCATATTTACCAGCATTTAGATCCCCAATGGCCCTGAAAGCTTCATTGATGGCATTTGAGTTGTCGTTCTCTGAGTAAATGAAGGACAGTCCTCCAGTTGCCTGGGCCAAGGCGTCCATGTTGGAATCTGCAGCGTCAGTTATTGCTATCGAGTGGACTGTCACTCCAGATGACATAAGCTAAAAGATATTGAAGGGTAAAACAGGTAAAATTTCTGTTACTACAACAGACAGTCACTGTGTATGGTGTGCAAATTTAGGAAAAATTGTGGAATCATTGCTCAAAAGAAGAGATAACACAATCATCATAAGGAATATTATTTGATTTTCTCTGTTTATGATCCTCTGACACAATGAGTTAGTCTTCTGGAAATAATTTTGTTGGCCAACCAGTCTGTGCTCCCCATTATTATTCATACTAGATCTCCACAATTAATTTTAACATTTACAAAAAGTTTTTTACTTATCGGAAAAGTGATGCATTTCACCTACCTCTTCCCAAACATCACTTATCGTAGGAGATGTATTCTCCTCCCCATCAGAGACCACAATGATCGTACCACCTGATGTTTGATTATTTGGTTGTAAAACTTCCAGGCCAAGTCTTAAACCTGTGACAAATATTGCAATGAGGATTATATCTCATATCATAAAAAAAGTTGAATATGTCATTTTCATGCTCAGGACATAGAACACAGCTTGGCAGACCATTTTGCGTAGCTTTTCAGATCTATGGTCCATCAGTTGCCAAAAAAAGTTATGACAATATAACGCCAGTTCACCCATATAATGGTGTGATATAGATATATAGTCCCTAGTAAATATTTCTAACAGTTTCTAAGCTGTTGGAAATCTTGAAATCAATTATATTATCAAGAATAAAAGTATCCATTGGCTTACCAGATCCAATACTTGTTCCTCCAGTTGCCCATGTTGGTAGGCCATCCAGCAAATACTGTCGTGTAGCATCCGAGACAACTGTGATTTCACGATCAAGATAGCCTTGTGTGCTAAATGAAATGATTCCAAGTGATTCGCCATCGCCTATGATTGAGGATATGTATGTACTGCAACCCTGTCACAAGCATGGGAATGAGATGTTCAATGACAGTATAGTATAAAAAACAGTTACTACAGGGGAATAAGAAGTGCAACGAAATGACCATGTGGTTTGTTGTTCAAGTGGTCTTGTGACAAGCAATTTTTCTATGCACCACTAATCACTGAGTGTAAACATCTCCCAAGCTGAATACAACACTTTAATCCATAAGTTTTGGGAACACCTTTTTAAAATGAAATGCTATGTATGTAACAGGGCAACCTTTGAGGGAGGGGGGGGGAGTTGGATGTTTTCTGAAATAAATAATTTCTTGTTAAGTTTTTGTGAAATAAAGTACAGCACTTGTCATCCTTTCTGGGCAGTCATTATAGGCCTATTGGTAATTTCCGGATGGAAATATCTCTTAGAAGAATTGTGTTGTTCCATTTAGAAAAAAACACATTTGTAGATGTTTCAAGCTTGTTACTGTAAAATAAGTAATTTCCTATTCAGAAAAAAATCAAAACCCTCAAGATCTCGCCTCTTGAAAATCGAATGCTCACCCTTGAAAAACCAATTTTTGAGTACAACATCTTTGTTCATAGGTCTCACCAATATTTCCCTGATCATAATTCATTTTTACCTGGAAAGAATATGTTCTCAACTAAAATGTAATAAATTAATTATTCCTCTTGCCCAGCATGGTGAGGGGGTTAGTTCAGTTGGTAGTTAGTGTCCTGTGCTTCCAATCAATGGGTCCCAGGTTTAATCCCAGCTCTGGGCAGATCAACTGGATCTATCTTGGTCAGCAATTTCAACCAGCCTTCACCTCCTTGCTGTCATCTGCAGTAATTTGCCTAATAGAGTGCACAAATATAGGAGTAAATTTCATTTATGTAACTGTTGAGATTGAGAGATAAATTGATTGATTTATTGACTGTATCATTCATTCATTCATTCACTAACTCTCAGAAATTGTGCATCGACATACCATTAGCAGAGTATTTTTTGGGAGGGGGGGGGCAAACATTTGTTTGATTTTCAAGATTTACTACAGGCTTCTCTTGGGTACTATTGACTTTTAATGATATAATAAATATAACCCCCCCCCCTTCGGTACACCCATGAACATGTGTGAGGTGTATGCATTATGTTGTCCCAACAAGTATCAGTTATTGATGACAGTTGCTTCAAAGCATAACATATTATTGTAGAAGATTGTTTTGTCTCGGAATAATGTTGGAGTGTGATATACTGAATGTGCTCAGTCATCTGTGGAAATTTGTGCAAAGATACTTGAGCACCAAACACATTGTCATTTCGTTGCGCTTCTTTTTCCCCTGTAGTAACTGTATCGCTTTTACACCTTTAACCATTCTCATATAGTCTGATCGTCAAAAGCTCAATCCAAGCATTTTGCTTATGATGAGACTACCATTATGAGAATGCCATTGAAATACAATTGAATACATAGGAAATATTTGAGGCTGATTCGCAATTTGTTTTTTGATCAAGATGATTACTTACTTGGTTTAACTTTTGAAGTCTTGTCCCAATCATACTTCCTGATGTGTCGAGGACCAAGACAGTTTGCATTTGTGTCCGATTTTGTTGAACTATCTTGAATTCAGGAACCGTGCTGTCAACTTCTCTGGGTAGATTAATTTCGGCAGTTCCATTGAAGAAGTCTTCATGTTCACGAAGTATCTAAATAAATTTGTTAAGTTGAGTTACATAGCTTCAAATTTCACATGTCTGAGGATTTATATATTTATTTAAAAGTAAGTTTTACAAAGGTGGTCAATTTTAATATCTGTGCATCTCATATAGTTGGTTGAGTGTCACCAATTTATTTGAACAGTGCATGACGTCGAGTCCAAATATATATAGAAATGAAAATTATTCTCTACAGGGTGCGGCATAAAAATTTGCACTAGCAATAGCAATGAATTAGAATTGCTTTATTATCCTAACTAATGCTACAATAAATATCAAAATCGCACATAATCAACATATGTATATCTAAATTGATTTACTCAAAGCATTTGGTGACGAGGGGGCCGGGTCTCTGATTTTGGACGAGAAGATAACTTGTTTTATAAAGACCTCTCTTGGTCCTCTAAGCAGAACATACTTAAGCCTAATCTAATCAGAATATCATATTATTGTTAATATATAAATAGACAGATAGATATCACAAGTTCAGCCCTCTAAGGCCAGTTCTTGGTGCTCTGAGGGATGATTGATGAGATGTTTAGTAGGCTTTACATGTAACGTATTTACCCGATGTCAGAGACATTTTTTACTACTTGCCAAGCAGAGAAACTGATACAAGGGGACCAAAAATTCATTATTTCATTTGATTGTCATTCAAGCATCATTTTTGCTGAGGAAGATTCATTGAAACACTTTGTGTTCATCACGCAAATTTTCTACCCATGCGAGTAAAAACCTCTCGCGAAGCAGGCATGAACTAATAATATGATAATGCCAAAGCATAGGGAGACCGCAAGATGAAAATCTATCTAGGTTTTTTGTCACCTGAAAGTGAATTGTTAGTTTGTTTTCAACATTTTATGAAACTGATTATATGATTCTCATAATTAGGTGGATGTAATGAAGTTGACTTGCTTGACTTGACTTCATAATGATACATTGAAAGAGTTTGTTAATAAACGTTTTTTAATAAATGAACAAATTGCCAGTCTGAAAAAATTATCAAAAGAAAAACTATAATAAAGTAAATAGGCCTTAATAACTACCAGCTAGTATTGTCCAGACATGTTTAACCTGTACTCAAAAATTAAATAGGCAAATATTCTCGACTCTTATAAATTAGTGGGGACCCTGCCATAGGCAGAGTGCTTTGAATAACCGCAGTACTGTCAACACACTGCTCTGCTTATGTGGTGACGTTATGAAGTTATTTTTAGATTGCTAAAGTGACGTCATCTATGACAAGCACTCTCATGACGTCATGACGATTGTTTCTCAATCAGTAATGACGTCACATAAACGCCCACACTTTTTTTGTTTGGCGCATGCAAAAAAGTTTCCTAGTATATCCCTGTGTCAGTAGCTCTGTCTCCTACCATTTGAAGACCTCTGGTCTCTGCGCTTCGCGCAGAGACCTGGCGGTCTCCATTATTCAGCCACCAAACTGCTTGATGTTGTTGGCTTCCACACTGGGTTTGACTTCGTCAGCATAGAAAGCCAATAAAAATCCAGGTATTGATTTTTTTGCCCTGGTACAGAAATGACTATGAACCATTCTGTTATTGCTAGTAGCCGTGCTAAAACAATCACCTGACAACCAAAACAGGTCTTTCTATGCTAAATTTTCACTTGAGTTGTTCTCTTTCATTAAACTACAGTTTATATATACAATTCGCTGCATTCAGAAACGTCCAGCTGGCCATAAGTATCCAAAACACTATGCCTAACTTAGGTTTGGGCAAGCGAAATTTTGTTGGGGCTGTCCGTCATTGAGAATAGCGAGTGTTCTAGCTTTCATTTTGGAATAACTTAACTGGTAGGCAACTGCCAATATACTTGGCTTGATATCCCATCACTCAAAAGTTTATTTTATTATGTTCTGTTTGGCATGCTGGATATGTTTAGATGGTGAAAATTTTTATGCCGCACCCTATATAAATGTCTGCAAAAGAGAGTATAACTTAATCTACCTCCCAGACACTTCTTTCGCAGAACCTGTTTTGCATGGTCGGTGCCTCATAATTATGGTAGCTCCTTTCGTCAGATGGATCACTGTCACAATAGAAGTGGATCTGGAATGTAGAAATATGTTTGTATTATGTACTAATTATATTACGCCAGAAACTAATTCCCTGCACTTCGGAAGTAGCAAGGTATTGTTAAGAGGTCAGGAAATTGCAAAATATGCTGCCAGGCACAGACTGAGCCAGCATGACCTTGCTACTGATATCTTTATTCACATCAATGTGTTAGTCTCACATGTAACAGGAAGTTGTAAAATAAGCCTACTAAATGAAGCCTACTAAAATTTTGTAATACTTCAGATAAAAGATGAGTAGCTCGTAGAAAGACAAAAAAAGGGAGGTACTAACATGGTCCAAAGTAGACCTGTACATGATTGATCCATAACTGCTTGCCAAGTTTTGGTCATCAATGAATCTGCAATCAGGCTCGGGCAAGCCATTCTCCAATTCACACGGTCTGTCATCTACCGTTCTCAAGGATCCTGAAGTAAAACCAAATTTGATGACATATAGCCTGCATAGAAATCAAATTTCAAAAAGAGGAAATTTCACAACAAAATGTCTTTGTCAATAGATATGTGTCCTATTCAAGTTAAATCATATTCATCCAGCTTACCAGTTAGAGCTGAAGAACAGCGAGTTGCCTCGATATTTCCATCACCGAGGGCATAAAAATGAGTGCCATCGTTTTCGGCAGGATACTCATCATACACGCCATATCTGAGATGGCTCCATTCATGCACCAAAACCTGAAATATCATAAACATATAATTATTCCATCAGTTGCACCTTTAATAAATACTACAGACTGGAGTGTGTCTTCAATGTATTTATATTTTGGAAAATTCCAGAAATCAGTTTGAAAGCAGACTTCCAATGATTATAATGCAACAAATTCCTTGCCGGCAATGTAACTCTCATATTCTCGATAAGGTTATTCATATTCCAATGTGTTCATACTGGATAATGAGGACCTGTCTCACAAGTCATAAAGTATCTGTGATAAATTTTCTTGGTACACCGACCAGTGCGGTATCATCGCATACCAAATGAGAAGGATCAGTTGTCTGTCACTATATGCATTTTGAGAGTCAGTGTATCCATAAAACAAAAAATTTTTGATAATAGGCTTTCTCAGGTTTTGATAGGAATAATTAAAGTGTTCTGATTCGTGAAAGGTCATCACTTACCCTTCCATATTCCCCAAACTGTGAAGCAACCTCATCGTCAAGCAAGAACTGGGGAGTGAAGTGAGTGTAGTAGCCGGGCTCTCCACAAGGGGTGATCATGACGGTGTATGGCCTGTCCCCCTGATTTTCTTCATTAAAATCGATTAAGATGTCACTCTTGTCTGGAGTTTCTTGTCTTACGGGTTCATAGGATGGATCATAAGGCCAAGTACTCGGCACAAGAATAGTAATTTCTTTGAAATATGCTCTATGCCTGAAATATAATATTATCAATCTTGGTCATTGCAACTGAGACAAATAAAAAATGTAAGCATGCTAATTTCTAAGGGACATGTTAAGACAACATTGAAATGAGAGGTACAGGGTGGTCAAAAAAAAACTTTACACTTATGAATAATTTTTTGGATGATGCTCATTGTAACAAATGCTTATTTTTCAATGCAAAAACAACTTGTATAGCAAAGAATAACTCTTCTAGAGACAATTTATTCATTCAGAGGTCCTTTTGGACTGATGACTTTTCTGCAGTAGGCCTAAATGATGCAGAGGTGTCAAAAATGTAACTTTGTGTCAGTTTTTCCCATACAAACGTAATGGATGCCTTTATTGGGCAACTAAGGTCTGTGGTGTCTTGCAGGGATCTGCCTCTAAGTTTACCCGTCCAGAACAATCATATTGATTGAGATCTTGTGATAACAGGGGCCATATTGTCCCACTGAGAAACTTGACGGAGCGAACCTTGATCCAGTTCTGGGCTTTCCAAGGGAGTGTGGCTGATGCCCCGTCTTGTTTGAAGATCAAATTATCTGTGGCACTGTATGTCTTATCTATCCAGGGCTTTAGATGCTCTTTCAAGATGTTAATATGTACTTTTCATGTGATTTCAACACCCTGATCATACACCTTCAGACGGCTTTGTTTTAAAATCTTATAATGGCCATAGTGAAGTCTGAATTTGCTCTAGCACCTTCTGGTTTGTGCTGAATTGTGCCTCTGTCTTCTCAATTTCATTTTATGTTGTATTTATTTTGTCCTGTGAAGTTCAGTAGAATCAAAATTGCTGATGGGCCATGAACAACCCAGAGTAGTAAAAACGCAGGAGCGCTCCCGGCTTCCATTTTGTCTGCTATCAAAAAAGTAATGAACCGTTTTGATTATTAACCAATTTTCCAAAGATCTAACATACTTGGCTTGTATACACAATAAGTACCCAGGCACTGACTCAATCATGGCAGCCTGGAAAATGAAATATCAATTGTAAAGTTTTTTTTTGACCACCCTGTATGTTGATGGAGAATCCAGTGTGGAAAATAAACAAGGATGTATCAAATTTCTGTGTCATTGAAAGAACAGGCACATATTTAGAATATGAAAGATCCACACAAAATGTAAGGTAGACTCGTGAAGAGAAAAATCAAAGTTTCTATTTCTGTTGTGGCACTTTAATTGAGTCTAAAACCTGTTGCCCTACCTTGTCGCCTCGTAAAGAAAAGCTGAAGCTTCAGTGAATGCAGATCTGATCCTATCTAGAAGTTGACCATTTGGTTCCACTCTGTTTGCTATTGATACAACAATACCACTGTATCCATTATTCTCAATGATGATCGATCCTCGGCCAATTGATCCTGTTGCTGTATGGATTAAGACAAATATCAATATCGAAACTATAATGAAATTGTTTGAAGTAACCATTTTGAGTTTTGCAAGTCAAATGTTGCTCTTCCCCGCAGGACCGCCTCTATATGTATAATGGTCGTCTCTTAGATAATAAATTAGTCATCAATGGTTATTCTTTTCATATAAAAGGGATTTTTAACAAGAGGAGATAAGATAAAGACATCTTCAACAAGTCTGTTTTGGTAATTAAAACTTCCCTGTTTCATTTGGGGAAATGGAGGTGTGCAATATATGAGTTCAGGTGAATTAGAACTGAGACTATAAAACCTTGTGATGTCATCAATTGTGAGTAGGGGGAACGGGGGCACATTGGGACGCAGGGCACTGTGGGACGGTGGGGTTTTCTTGGATCCTGGCAAGGTATATGATATGGTAGTGCCATCATATCTTGTAATTTCACATCCTGATGTTTCCATGGTTTTATAGACAAATTACAGCCACATGCAGAAGTATGGAGAGCAAAAGTTTGTTTTCCTACTACTAAAGTAAACATGGACGGGTTCAATTCTAACCATTCTGTGGACAAACCATGAACAATGAGGCTTTCTCAGTGCTTGCATGAATTTCATATATTGTAACGAACAGTTATGAATTGCTATCGTGATAAAAACACTCACTGATGTCCGAGAAATTAGCATTTTGGTGTAAAAGTCATATCGGCGCTCAATGGGACAGTGAATTCGGGGCACATTGGGACGCAATTAATATGGCAGAATTAAAGTGTCCAAGGCAACTGAATGACTTGGGACAGCACACAACAGGTATTCAGGCCACAGGGAATAGAGGCATAGTGGATTACCATGTTCTGTGAACAAATTTGTCGCAAAGCACTGTGTGTCACTTACATAGATGTCCGCACCCAGGACAGTTTATGTTAAATGTTTAAAACTGTTTAAAGTTATGAAGTATTGGCACTACAAGGTGTTAATGCACTGTATATTATCTTTCGCTCTACTTATATGTGATATCTATTGCACGTGGAGTGTTAAAATGATATTTTAATTGTTGTCCCAATGTGCCCCGGCTGCGCAAGGCCGGGGCACTCTGCCTGCAAAAGGGAAGGTGCAGTCTAGTTTATTATGCCTTGCATTTAAGCTCAATAGTATTGGTGATATTCATGCAAACTTCTGAGTTCTTCAGTGCTTTCAGCATTGAGCAAAATTAGTAGACGTTAAAAGCGTCCCAATGTGCCCCCGTGCCCCCTATTTTGAAGATCGATACCTATCATTCCTTTTTAATGTTGACAGCAATGTTGTTCGAGTGGAATCATCTCAAGAGAGGAATCAAGACTATTCAATACAGAGGCCTAACAAACAAATGCACATGCACAGTTGGATCATATTTACTGTATATCTTTTTATGGTCAAGAACAGATGGGCCAGCTGTTGCAAAAGTAAGCACAGCCCATGTCCAAATGCTCTTTGATAAACTAAAAAAAATCAAGTATATGATTGCTATCACAGGAGATTTCAATATAAATCTGTTGCATGTGAACAGGCAGCAATTATTAGTGAAGCAATTTTCGAAGTCCTAACTTAGAAAAGCCCCAGAAATTGCATGTCGCATGTCCTGAATTGTAGCATATCTCTCTCCCCCCCCAACTCAGCTTTTAGATTAGGAAATAAACAGGAGTCACATGGTGCTAAACCATCATCGAGGTACAGTTCTTCCCAAAAGTTTACATATCCCGATGCAAAATTACCAATTACTCTATTTCCAGGGCAATTTCAACAACAATAGGCAAATGATGCATGAAATACAATGCACTGCATGCCCATTTTTTAATTTGATACCTCATGATATGCTCCTGAAAATTCTAGCATCTCTCAGAAAAATTGGTTAGAACTTTCTGAACGCCCCTCGTATGAACTAAGTCAAGTGAAAAAATTAAATGTTTTGAGTTGGCTTGATAGTTCCTATTTGATTTTTTTTCAAGGTCAAGTGAAATATTTATGGACATGGATTGCATATCAATGTGTTCAAAAGGACCAGAACAAGATGGCAGGCCACATAAAAATGTCCTTGCTTATAGGATCACTGTAACGTAACATGAACAAATATGCTATTTTCTAAAAAAAACTTGCATTCATCAATTGTTGTCTTAAACTGGGCCTAGATAGTCATTATAAAATGAGTTTTCAATCCTTTTTCGATATCCGCCTCCATAAGAAAGTAAATTTTTTCAAAGAATTTTTTTCTGGCAGCTGAAATTCCTTGGGTGAGGTCATACCTGTCTCAAATATAGGTTTTTTGCACACAAAATCTTAGCTTATTTCTTGCAGAAAATGATGGTATAAAAATTGTGTATGTTTGTGAAAAATAAGCAAAATATTCCTAGTACTGTGACTTTGCACAACAAAGTTTTTGTCATTTGTGTCAATATTTCGTGCCACTGCATGTTGCCATCATAGTTTTTGATAAAAGAGTGGGTCAATTTTTTTCTTAAAATTTGAATTTCTGACAAAATTTTAAACAGGATAAGCTGGTCGGGAATTCTGAATTTTGATCAGATCATGCAGTTCACAAATATCACCAAAATAGATGATTATGAAAATGTACAACCAGAAAGCATAAAAGCAGTGGCATTGATAAAATTTAACAACATTTGGGGGAAGAGGGAATTATAGGTAAATTGAAAGGAACTACTCTATATTTAAATTAATACCTAAACATAAGAAGGGGACATTTTTTACAAACGTGTGCTGACAGATGTTATTGCTCAACACTTTTTTAGAAAAAATAAATGGAAGTATGCCAACAACTACATGTAGTAACCCCCGTACAACCACATTGTAATTATTATGCAGCAATGAAAAAGAACTTTTGTGAACACTTGGAAAACAAAGAAGTGGTTTCAGCCATTTTGCTCGACAGTCGGCGCTCAGGGAAGCCGGTAGGAGACAATGGGTTTCAGCAGATTTAATGCTGCGATAAACAAAATATGAAAACCTCGTGCAAAACTGAAAGTCACATAAAATCTCACAGGGCAAACAAGCAGCAGGTAAAGGATGGTATCCACGCGCATGCATACCAGTGATACCCTATAAGATAATACAAGCGTATGCAATTCGAATTTGGAGATAACAGGAGCAGGGTCATTTTGCAACTAACATACAGATACGGTGCAAATGCAATAGTTGACCTTGTACATATCATTTATTTTGATAGTGTTGTGGCATGCAAATCATTTTTTCCTTTATAGCATTTGCATATTTTGAATAAATGCATAACTTGTGGGAGCCTATTACATGACAAATTCTAGTTAGCATACATCAACAGTAGTGATCACAAACTGTTACACATTGTTTGTTACTATTTGTGCTTTTAGCAGTTAGACATGAGATAGAAGTAGATAAAAATCTACAACTTATAGAAAGAACAACACCCAACAATAACGGTGAATTTGAGAAAATGTTTTTCATAAGCAACTGTAAAATTGAAGCCATTTGCATGCCCTGATACCTTTTGTCTCTCAATGATTAGTATGGCCGGAGGACAAAAAGTCACTTGGAGTACAGTCCTCAATGCAGTGTGTGACCCCCAGAACCGGATACAAGCCTGGCACCTCCTGCACAACATGCTTTGCACCAGAATGCGGATGCAGTTCTGCAGTATTAGTCCTGGCTCTGGCCTATAACCCCGTATACAATTTGAGTCCCATAGAGTTTGATGACTGAACCTTGTAGCTGAGTCTCCTGGCTTTCAGAATTTCACAGATGGACGTTCTGATTTTACTGCAAACGTCCACCAGGGGGCGTTTTTCAAAATGGCCGCCATTTTCACTCTCGCCATCCTATTTTCCCTAATTTTCAAGATATAATTTCACGCAATACCACTTTAAAGGGGTTTTCTGATGTGAAGAATCCATTTTTGACCTTACTCTTTTGGTACAGTGAGTAATCCTATGATTTTGCAATGCGTCATGCACATTGATGAAGACCGATGGTCAAATTCACTAAAATTGTCATAAATAAGGTTGTTAATAATTGGTGTCCTCCTTATTGTCATATGTATCCCACCCCAGCTACTGGATTGATTGATTCTATGGCTTGTTAAATTCTGAGGAGATTTATTTTGGGGTAGAACCAGGTTTATCTGCGTTTATTGTGGTTCAAAAATGGCTGAAAAGCAAAATGACCAGTTAAAAACCCCAAATTTGGTTATTTTGACAACAAATCTGGGTAGAATCAACTCCCAATTATTGTATTCTCTGCTTCTTACATGATTCCAGAGTGTTCTGGCCTAATAGAATAATGACCATGGTGGAAAATTTGGATTTAAGTGTAAAACTAATTTTAAATGTCTGTCAAATTGTTCCAAATTACTCAAAAAAGTGACATTAATTGACTTTACATTTCTCTCATTCTTGAATTCAGTCACTCACAACTACCCAATTGATTTCTTGTGTAGCTTATCATGGCTTGGGAACATTTATTTTGAATAGAACCAGGTGTATCTGGGCTTGTGATGGGCAGAAAATGACTGAAAAGCCAAAACAATCACTTAAAAACCAAAAATTTGGTTATTTTTGACAACAAAATCTGGTTAGAACCATAGAAATACATAGAACGGACATGAGGCTCTGGCAGATGAAGCAACCAAATCCACCATGTTGGAACTGCCCTGTATCCTGGCACAATGTAACCATGACATCACCAATAACAGTGATGTCACTTATAACAATGGCATGACGTCACATCATTATTAATCTATTATCATCACCTCAGTCATGAGATAAGTAGGGTATTATCATTAGATAACCCATGCAACAACCACCCATAACGCCCTCATTTGCAGGGCCGACAATGATTTTGAGGGCCGACAATGATTTTGAGGGCCGACAATGGTATTGTCGGCCCTGTGATGACATCATGACTCATGCTGCCTAGCAACCATGAGCATCTGAATCTATAAATAGATTGTGACGTCATGATTTTCAAGGGCCTGCAAGTGTTAGCGTCACAAGTTTTGTTGAAATATTACTGACTCAGTGTTGGTTGTTTCTTTTGTTCTCAGTCCCTATTTATCTGAAGACTTTGAAATTTTCACAGAATTTTGAATACTGTATTATACACCAGCACTGCAAAGTACATTAAAGTGCGTAAATTGATTGTGATTTTAAAGCTCTGTAATTGGGAAGTGCTGAAAAGTTTTACTAGTCCAGTTCTTAGTGTCTACATATTTTTTACAAGGAATTCAGGAATTGTCCTGTATAATCAATGCTGGCCATTTCCAAGGTACCCTAATTGCTCGAGTGAAAATTTTTACAATCTAATTTATTGAGAAAAAAATTGTGATGGTACTTAAAAATCGAATTTATATCACAGACAGGTCAGGGTGGATGATGAATTATTTGAGTAAGAGGTAATGATAATAGTAATATCATGACCTGAGTCGGGCATTATGGGTGGTTGACAGCCCTCGGGCTTGCTTGTCATCCCTACGATTGTCAGCCCTCGTTCCTCGGGCTGACAAGAATTCGTAGGGCTGACAAGCAATCCCTTGGGCTGTCAACCACCCATAACGCCCTCCACAGGTCATGTTATTGTTATATTGTGACGTCATGTCTCAGGGCAGTTCCAATATGGCGGATTTGGTGACCTCATGTTGCGGTGGCATCATACAGCCTCATGTATTTCTATGGTAAGAACCAACTCTCAATTTATGTATTCTCATCTTTTTACATGATCTCAGAGTGTTCTATCCAAACAGAATAATCACTATGGCAGACAATTTGGATTTAGGTGTCAAACTGAAGTCAAAAGTCTATCAAAATTTTTGAAGTTTGATATCAATTGACCTGATAGTCATCTCATCATGCTCATTCTTGCATGTAGTCACTCATAACTACCAAATTGAGTTTTTGTGCAGCTTATCAAGGCTTGTGAAAATTTATTTTGGGGAAAAACTAATTTCGGAGTGTTCCTTACAGAGGAAAGGCTGTCGAACCAATGGAAGTCATTTTAGTAGCCTCAATATTGGGTGGAATCGTTCACTTTATTATGATTTTATGAGATTTCTGTTGTGCGTAGACATGACTAAGACCTTTCAAAATCCACTGACCGCAAAGCTGATTTTCGCCCCCTGTTGGCAGTATTTGGCAAATCCAAAATGGCTGCCATTGGATATGGGCGATTTCGTAACTTTTCAACCTGGCATCGTAAATACATAAGTGATACTATACCTCTAGTTTGGGGTTTTTCTAACTGAGGAGTTAATTTTTGGCATCACTTTGGTGATTTGAGCAATCCTGGTGGCCATATTGCACAAAAATCAAGATGGCCGCCCTAAAATTGACGGATTAATTTAACTTTGTTACTAAGCGTCACATATTCTCATATGATACCTCTATTTTGAGGCTATCATGGGCAGGGAATTCATTTTTCAGCATTCTTTCCATGATTGGACTGTCCCCTGATATTCATAAGGGATTTCAATAACATGTTTGAGTCAGTGCATATGATGCCAATGAGTATTAAATCATTTTGAGGAGCAGCATCCACATTTCCTGCTACAATTACCAAAAAGGGTCAAAGGTAGCAGTCGTTAAAAGGTATTCAATTCAATTACTTTATTACCATATATAACGACATGGAGCCAGGGATACAAAAAAATATAGACATCAATGGAATTCAATATATTCAGCACATATTATATATAGTACACAAGTTTACATGAATTTGTATATAACTTAAGAGTAATATATGAAAAATAAATAAAAATGATATAAGTTTCAATAAAATAATACAAAATGAGAAAGTTGTAAGTTAGATACATGTAATTGTAATTTGTAATGCAAATGTAAACCATGTAATGGGGAACAGTTTAAAGAATACATGATTAATGTGAATTATTCAGATGAATAAAAACGGTACGAGACATGGGTGATAATAAATTTGGGCTAACAACATAATGTCAGTGAAATCGCTAGGTTGAGACATCATTCATCAATGTCCAAATGTAGCTTAAAAAAATTAATTATCCTGGTTAATTTCAACAGTCGCTCAGATTCACTAGAGATAACTAAAGTGTCTTTATCACTTCATACTCCATTCTTCATATAAAGAACTTTCCAGGTATTTTCTATCTCCTCCTTGTTGAAAAACTTTACAAAAAAATGTGATCTTCCGAAAGAGGAAGTTATGATTGGGATTAAAATTTAGACTACGTAGATAAAAATATGAACAAGTCAAAAAGATCAACTGCAGGATTGGCAAACAGAGAGTTCATGCAAACGTCACAACTGAAATGGCGAAACACTTGTAAATTTACAAAATGATAAATGATCACACATAAACTTAAAAAATGATATGACACAGGTTGGATGGAGTAAAGAAATGAGTAAATTAATCAAGTGTTACATTATCCAGATTCATACTGGACATTAATGTAAATGTCATTGTCAAACTGCGACTGTTTTTCTTGCACTGCAGGAATGTCATCATACACATCAGCCGCATTAACATGCACTGAAGGCGGTGGTATTGTAGGAGCATGTTTTCTTTTATTTCGCTGCTTCACTGTGAAAATTGAGGCTCCAACTATGATCACCACCAATGCCAGAATACCAAAAGTGAGTCCAAGAATTAGACCCAGGTCAGGTCCATTATTTGGCGGCAGGTCAGTTGGCAAAATGATCTCTCTCAACGTGGCACTCACGATATTAGACATTGGCCCACTTGTTCCATTTTCACTATCACTTCCATCGACTCCCTTTATGGCGAAATAGTAGGTAAATTGGGCTGAAAGAGTAGGTATAATAACGTTTATACGATATTTTCAAAATGCAAGAACGAAGGCAGCGAATCATTGTTGTAGTAAATTATTTCAAATAATTAGTTTTGAAGAACTTTTTTGGTTATTTACTATGAAAGACTTATTGAAATTGTCTCGTTTAGAGCAAAAAAGAACATACTTGAATTAGGTAGCATGATAGTTAATGTTTCCATTTGTCCAGGTGGTTTGGGGTTGAACAACACAGAGCCTGACATAACCATGTCCTCAGTGACTTGAGACTGATTTTCAAAGTTGACAGAGATATCGCTGAAGTTTTGTGCGAAACGCAAATCATACATCCCCACTTAAGAGAAAGATAAGACAAAGGAATTTTCATTAAAAAAGTGTATAATAAGTAAACAAGAGCTCATTGTAAAAGTGCATTTTAAGCTAAAATAATATATATTTTTATGATCAGGAAAAAACAGCAACTTACAAGTGTCAAGGTCCAACTGTGCCCCAACAGCAGTCCATTCAAGAGTAACCGCATTGCTGAATCGGTCAACCACTACTAAATTCAGGTCATGTATGCGACCAGGAGGATATCGAAAAGCTGAAATTACAACATTTGGATTTTTCCCAGTTTAGATGTCCCATGTTTTGATAGCCTGTTGTATTAACAATTCAGCTGTAATGATAATATAAGACTACAACGACAACAAAAAAACTACTTACTTGCATCATAATTGGACAGCTCAAAGGAACCTCCATTGGCCAGTCTCTGGAAGTCTCCAGTTGGAAGATCAGACTGGGTCCTCACTTGACCACTGAATGCCCCTTGGCCAATGATCCTGATGGGGCTGATCACTGTGGTTGGGTTACTATTCACTGAAACCTAAATTACATCTCACTTGAAGGAAAGATATACATTTAAGACATAATATGGTATTGGTTTAATAAAACATTTTGTGGGTTGAAATTGAAAATGGTTAATTTCAGTAACTTTTGTACCGTGACTCCATATCGTCCATCGTCAGTGAACTCGAGGAAGTATGCAGAATAGATGCCATCATTAGCAATAAGATCCGCACCTGCATGAAGGTCAAACTTATCTTTATTGCATCAAAGTAAACTGCGAAAAATACACTGTTACAACTGAAATATTAAGGTCAGACATAGTTAATCTTTAGCTTCTGGTACTTTTTCTGGGGTCGGCTACTACAATGAAAATAAAGGGGGGGCTGAAATCTCCCTTTTTCACAAACGAAAATTTAGCAAAAGTTGTTGGGAAGCTCAATTTTTTTTGTAGTCAGAAAATTCATTGGGTCGGTGGATCTGAGAAGCTAAATATTAAATATGGCCTAAGCTATGATGTGAGTCAAACCTACCTGCACCGTTATCTCTTAAGACGACTTCAACGGGTGGCTCTGGCACATTCCCAGGTCTTTCTATTGTTGCATTGACATCGGCAAAGAGGACAGGCATAGATCCTGTGGAAAAGGTGATAGATAAATAAAATATAATTGCTCCAGCTTGCTAAAAGGTTGAGATTTATTTGTCACTTTCACTTTCAATATATATTTGTTACAGAACCAGAAAATCAGGTTTGGCATAGATGTTATAACGCTAAAAAAAAAAACTGTTAAAAAAGCAAACGCAAGGTGAAGTTAGTGTAAAATTTACAATAACGAAAAAGGCAACTAAAATTCACTTCTTTACCTTTTGAAACTGCTGCATAGATAGTCTGCTTGTCCGGGTCGCGGTTAGGGACAATCAACTTTAGGTCTCGACGACCCCAAAAGGCTTGTGCTACAATTGGGTATTCACCTGGAGTGCTGGATTTTGACAAAACTGTTGCAGACACGCTTTCAACTCGTGATGCATGGTTGTTTGTTATATTGAAAAACCACTCTCCCGTCTAAATTGGACAAAATGGTATTTTAAAATCACATCAATAGAAATATCATATGTGGGGATCACAAGGGGCTTGAAAGGATTTTGTTGGACAATCAGTATTTTTTAAATGTTCTGAAAATAGCTTTAGTCTGTCTTCATAATCTGGATATTTGTAAAGATTTTTTTTGACAACAAAATTGGATCTAATGTCACTTACCTCAGAATTTTCAGACAAGTCAAATGTGTAAACTCGATAGTTGGAATCATACCAGCATTCTGGCGAGGTGTCATTGTATGCTCTTCCACTGGGTGACCTGATGTAAATGGACAGGCCTGCAATTTAGATTGTACATATATGTCATACATTGATTTTGGTTTTAAGCAGTGGCAATGCCAAATCACATCAATCTCACAATGAGTACAACTATGTCTTTCGGTGTCAATTATACCTTGAGTTTCTGAATGATCAAATATGAACTGCGTGTCTCTTCCAAGGGAGTTATCTATAACAACCGAATTGACTTCTGTTTGCTGAGCTGCAATGTTAGCAGCTCCACTCAGAAGAGGGTACCTTCTTTCACTGGAATCTGAAATATTTGATATCAATTTGTATTTAATATTTTTTTGTTAAAAGACTTTAATGACAGATGCATGAAGTAAACTGACAAAAATCTGAGCTTTCTATCAACAATGGGGAAGAGAATATACATAATATCATATTTACCAGCATTTAGATCCCCAATGGCCCTGAAAGCCTCATTGATGGCATTTGAGTTGTCGTTCTCTGAGTAAATGAAGGACAGTCCTCTGGTTGCCTGGGCCAAGGCGTCCATGTTGGAATCTGCAGCGTCAGTTATGGCTATCGAGTGGATTGTCACTCCGGATGACATTAGCTTGAAAATGTTAAAGTGAAAAATATGTAGGCCTATAATATCTGAAGCCTCGACAAATACATTGTAGTTGCTGTGATTCATGTCTCTGTCCAAGTTTTTGTGGTGCTATTCAAGGAATTATTACATACATTTTTGAAGTAATACGAATTATAGTCTTTGAATGTTTTCTTTTAATTAAAGGATTTGATTTCATTGACACCGTTTGTGATTTTCTCATAACGGGAGTTGTTTTTCTGTAGATTTATTTCTTAATCAAACATTATGGGTTACTCATGATAATGCTTACTTAATTTTCATATTCTTAAATCTCCAACATTTACCATGAGGAGATTAGAGCATTACCTACCTCTTCCCAAACGTCACTTATCATAGGAGACCGATTCTCTCTCCCATCAGAGACAACAATGATCGTACCACCTGATGTTTCATTATTTGGTTGTAAAAGTTCCAGACCAAGTCTAAGACCTGCATCAAATGAGATATATGTACAGTTACGTGCAAAGAAACAGCAGTTCATTATAAAAATGAATAATATTTCAAAACCCTAATATTAGAATTATTTCCTGAAACTCAAACTCATGAAGAAGATTGCTTTTTCTGTTTAGAATGAAAACATAGTGAAAAATTGTAATTTTTTGGCAACATTTCTCATGAAGGGATCATGCACATAAAAATAATTTACAATCTATAAATCAATAAATCAATCAAAAATATTAGCTGTTGGCTTACCAGATCCTATACTTGTTTGCAACAGGGTGTAATAAGGCAGGCCATCCAGCAAGTACTGTCGGGTTGCACTGGAGACAACTGTCATTTCACGTCGAATATTGCTGTACGAATTAAACTGAACAATTCCAAGGGATTCCCCATCTCCTATGATCGAGGATATGAATGTGCTGCAACCCTGCAGGTGGAGATATTCAATAACAATTAAGCGCAAAACTCAGTAATATTGGCGCAGCAAAATGTGGCGGTTTTGCTGAAAGACTAGACATAAGAGGGGTAATATTCCAATATCAAAATTCTACGTTCACTAACTGTCAAAAAAGTATCTAATAGTTAAAAATCTAATAAATGGTTTCCTATGACCGTATTCTGCGTGGCCCCCTACTGCCATTTTCAGTCAGATCCGTAATATAATTATGCTTTTTCTTTTCAACTCTTAAACAATTAAATCTCAATCCCTTAATTTACCTGGGAATTTGTACCTCCTCGCCTAATACTCCTCCCAGTTCAACTTTTATAAGCTGCGCTGATTATACTAAATCCTATGAAACCCTCTGGTGGCTTTGACTGCAACAATAGAATAAAATCTAACGCTTCCTTCAATATATTGTTAAAACCATGGCGCATATTTGTGCTTTGCTGATATCATTTTTATGTTTTTTTAGTGGTTTATTTTTTACATTTATGTCAATACTGGGAAATAGGGATGTCACAAGTGTCACGCGTCAGCATCATGGAAAACAACTTGGATCTCTAAAAAAAAAAAGTTCTTGTTACATCCTAGCCGCCAATTTGAAACTTTTGGATGATTTCAGAGCCGGAGCACATATTGTTTTCTTTATAGGATTATTTCTTACTTGGTTTAACTTTCGAATTCTTGTTCCACTCATACTTGATGATACATCCAGGACCAATACAGTTCGCATTTGCGTCTGATTTTGTTGAACTATCTTGAATTCGGGAACCGTGCTGTCAACTTCTCTGGGTAGATTAATTTCGGCAGTTCCATTAAAGAAGTCTTCATGTTCACGAAGAATCTAAATAAATTTGTTGAGTTACATAGCTTTACTTTTTACATGTCTGATTTATATATTTATTTAAAAGTAAATTTTACCAAGATGGTAAATTGTAATATCTGTGCATTTCATATAGTTGGTTGATTGTCATCAATTGATGTGAACAGTGACTGATGTCAAGTCCGTATTTGAAAAATTCAAACATATTTGAAAATGATTCTTAGAAATGTATGCAAAAGAGAGTATAACTATGTCTACCTCCCAGACACTTCTTTCGCAGAACCTGTTTTGCATGGTCGGTGCCTCATAATTGTGGTAGCTCCTCTCGTCGGTTGGATCACTGTCACAATAGAAGTGGATCTGGAATGTAGAAATATGTTTGTATTATGCACTAATTATATTACATCAGAAACTAATTTCCTGATACTTCCAAAGTAGCAAGACATTGTTGAATGATCAGGAAATTGCAAACACTGCCAGACAGACACCTGGACAGACAGCTAGAAAGACAGCTAGACAGACAGCTAGACACAGGCTGAGCCACATGGCCTTTCATTAGCTGTATCGATAATTCTAACACGTCAATCTGTTTGTCTCACACGTCCATGCAGGAAGTTGTTATATAAGCCTATTTTAAAAAATATTTTGAAATATTTCAGATAAAAGATGAGTAGCTCTCAGAAAGACAAAATATGGGAGGTACTAACATGGTCCAAAGTAGACCTGTACATGATAGATCCATAGCTGCTTGCCAAGTTTTGGTCATCAATGAATCTACAATCAGGTTCGGGCAAGCCGTTCTCCAATTGACACGGTCTGTCATCTACTGTTCTCAAGGAGCCTGAAGTATAACCAAATTTGATAACATATAACCTGCATAGAAATCAAATTTGAAAAAGAGCAAATTTCTCATTAAATTGTCTGAGCCCTCTAAGCATACAATGTATATTTTTGAGACTGTATCTGTCAACAAGTTATGTTTGACATGTGGCTTCAACATAATGAATTTATAATATCTTAAAAGTATAAGGCCAAATTAATTTTACTCCTACATTATATTAGGTTTATAGATATGTATTATGTTCAAGTTAATTCTCATTCAATCCAGTTTACCAGTTAGAGCTGAGGAGCAGCGAGTTGCCTCTATATTTCCATCACCGAGGGCATAAAAATGAGTGCCATTGTTTTCGGCAGGATACTCATCATACACGCCATATCTGAGATGGCTCCATTCATGCACCAAAACCTGAAATATCGTAATTAAATAATTATTCCATCAGTTGCACCATCAGCAAATATTTGAGAAGTGTGTCTTGACTGTTTTGATATTTTGAAAAATTCAGGAAATTAGTTTGAAATATTAGACTCCCAATGGTTATAATGCAACAAGTTCCCTGCCGGCTAAGTAACTCTCATAGTCTCAGTAAGTTATTCATATTCCAATGTATACATACTGGATAATGATGACCTGTCTCACAAGTCAAAAGGTGTCTCTGATAAATTTTCTTGGTACACTGACCAGTGCGGTATCATCCGCATACCGAATGAGAAGGATAAGTTGTTTGTCACATTATATATGCATTTTGAGAGTCAGTGTATCCATAAAATAAAAAGGTTCACTACTAGCCCAGCTAATATTTTATGAGTAATGCAGTGTAATGATTCATGAAAGGGTCCACACTTACCCTTCCATATTCCCCAAACTGTGAAGCAACCTCATCGTCAAGGAAGAACTGTGGAGTGAAGTGAGTGTAGTAGCCGGGCTCTCCACAAGGGGTGATCATGACAGTGTATGGCCTGTCCCCCTGGTTTTCCTCATTAAAATCGATTAAGATGTCACTTTTGTCTGGAGTTTCATGTCTCACAGGTTCATAGGATGGATCGTAAGGCCATGTACTCGGTACAAGAATAGTAATTTCTTTGAAATACGCTCTATGCCTGAAATATAATATTATCAATCTTGATCATTGCAACTGGGAAAAATAAAAAATATAAGCATGCTCTTTTTAAGTTCGAAGGAAAATCTTAAGGAAACATTGAAATGAGAGGTATTGTTACCGCCAATATCCAATATTGTGCCCAATAGGCCTATTGGGCATGGATATTAGGTCTTTGGGCAAAATATAGGGTCTTTTGGCAAATTATAGGGTCTTTGGGCAAACTACAGGGCCTTTGGGCATTACGACTACTTTTGTCATGAATTTCCCAAAGTCATCGCATCCTTCAAAATATCCATGAGGCCTTTGGGTAAAACATAGGTCCTTTGGGGGCATGCCTAAATCAATCATTATCGCTCACTCGCGACTATAGTGGATTTTGGCAAAGATCTTATACTTTGGATACATGCCCAAGTCACTCGCAATAACTCCTTTATACTATTGTGGATTTTGACAAATATCCAACTTTGGATAATAGTGAACTGACCAATGAAAATACGCCCTAGTATCTTGACCAATGAGAATCCACCCTAATATCCACAGTAAGAGTACTGTAGTTAATAGTTTGTCCAATGAGAATGCCACCTAATATCTTGTCCAATGAGAATCCGGCCAAATATCCTAGCCAATGACAGTCAAGCCTAATATCCACAGAGCCATGATGGGCCAGTGGATATTAAGCTGCATTGTCATTGGACACACTGAGAATTCAATGAGATTTCAATCTAATATCCAACAGCCAATGAAAATTGAGCCTAATATCAAATAGGCTAATAGTCAAATAGGTTCTTTGGTCAAAGTCAAAAGACTGAGCCAAAATCCATGACAGTATTTTTTGGATATTTGTGGATATTTGTGAGTGATTATATATGCTTTGGGCATAAACAGGTATGTTTATGGAGAATCCAGTATGGAAAATAAACAAGGATGTATCAAATTTCTGTATCATTGAAAGAACAGGCACATAATTAAAAGATGAAAGATCCACACAAAATATAAGGCAAACTGAACCAAATATATAAGAAACGCAAAACTATTTCAAGGGCTTTATGTCTCTGTGTGTGATTCAGATGGGCTCTCATGTTTATACATACGTAGTTACATACAGTAAGATGTCAAAGGACTCATTTCAATAAAATCACTAAATTCCGATCTCTGTTTGCACATCCACATTCTGGTTTATCACATTGGGGTATGGCTAGTGGACCAGGGCATTAGGCACTTGATAGAGAAAATCTAATGATTTCAAGTGAAAGCTTAAAGAAAATGATGCAAAAGGCCACACAATTCACTTGTGTTGGCATTACTTAACCTGTTAACATTTTGTTTTTTTTAGAAGTCATGTAAAAGTTTATCACATAAAATGATATTCCTGTCAAACAACACAACTATGGAAACAGGTCCCCAAATAGCCGGTACAAATGCAATAGAGCGAAAAAGGTTTAGCATCTTTAAAAGACCTCACACAGCCTGTATAACAGTCGTAGGACAAACAGCAGTAGGCTACATTGTGTACCATCCTCATGCTTTTCGTTTCGGGGCAAGTGTGTCATTGAAAGAATAGCACAAGGAAGGCACAAAAAATACTGATGTAAACCTCTGTAGCTGTTACACAGGTTATTTGAGGACTTTCTGACAGAACCTAAGTCCTAAGCCTTTTTCATTCCACAGCTATTGCATAGACTGTTTCAGGACTTGTTTTCACAGTCTTATTGTTGCATTGGAATACCATTGTGTGTGACAAACTCTGACCTAACTTCCCAAAAAACTAAAATTTTTAACATGTTAGGTGGCACCAACTGAAATGAATAGTGCAGCCTTTTGCATCATTTTCTTCAAACTTTAACAGAAAATCATCGGTTTTGCCCTATAGTGTGTCTAATATCCCGTTTCACTGGCCATACCCAAATGTGATAAACTCAGCCATAGACTTGCAAAAAATTGTCACACTTAAGTGATTTTATGCACCTGAGTCCTTCGACACCTGATTACACAAATGCATACACTCACCATCCAATCTAAATCACATGCTTAAAAATAAAACCCTGGAAATAGTTTTGCGGTTTTTTATTTGGTTCAGTTTAGATTAGTGAAGAGAAAAATGAAAGTTTCCATTTCTGTTGGAGCGCTTTAATTGAGTCTAAAACCGGTTGACTTACCTTGTTGCTTCATAAAGAAATGCTGAAGCTTCAGTGAATGCAGATCTGATCCTATCCAGAAGTTGACCATTTGGTTCCACTCTGTTCGCTATTGATACGACAATATCACTGTATCCATTGTTCTCTATGATGATTGAACCTCTGCCAATTGATCCTGTTGTTGTACTGATGGCGATAAATATCAGTATCGAAAGCAGAAAGAAATTGTATGATTGAACCATCTTGAGTTATCACAAGTGAAATGTTGCTCTTCGCTGCAGGACTACCTCTATATATATAATGGTCATCTCTTATATTATCAAATTAGTCATCAATTCATTTTAAAGTGGAGATAAGATAAAGACATCTTCATCAAGTATGTTTTGTTAATTAAAACTTCCCTGTTTCATTTAGGGAAATGGTTCGAGGTGTGCAATATCTATTCAAGTGAATTAGCCAATTGAGAACTGGGACAAAAATTAATTTGACCTTGTGATGTCATGAATTGTGAGTACATGCAAAATAATATCTATTTTTTTTGGTGTTGCCAGGAATCATTATTGACAAGTGGTATTGGACAGAATATAATTTATTCATGTAAAATAAGATACAGTACAATTTGTTTTGCTGGAACCAAGCATCTCCAATACATACTATAGGCCAATCCAACAAATGTAGGCTACATGAACAGTTGGATCATACAGTGTAATTATGGTCAAGAACAGATGGGCTGGCTGTTGCAAAAGTAAAAACAGTCCATGTTCAAATGCTATATTCCAAAGGGTGTACTCACTTTTCCAAGATTTGAACTTATATCTGGCTTAAAAACCTGCAGTTACAAATTTTTAAATGACAATGGATGCTATTAGCTCTTTATAGGTTATTACATGTGGGCTACATGACCGTGACTGTATTTCCCCGATATTTTCACCCCAGACCTGTATTTCCCGAGACCCTGAAGGGTATCTTTTAACTATCTTAAATCTATATATATCTGTAAAATTTTCATTTTTTGTTATTATCTTTTCACAGCTATGTGTTTTTCAAGTGTTTACTTCGCTTTATCCCAAGACTGTGATGTCACAGATTAGTTGCATAATTTCGTATGCTACAAGTGCAGATTTCTAGAAACTGACTATATGCATTGACACATGGATTATGTATGTTTAGGTTGTCTAGCTTCGATACATGCACTGGTTTATAGATCCTTCAATGAACGGAATCAAACAGACTACTTATCCTCAAAGGAGAGTTGCAAAGGCTGTCAAAAGTTTTTTAAAGAGTAATTTGAAATTGTGATGACTAATATGTCTTGCGAAAAACAATAAAAAAACTCTCTTGGGAAAACATTCAGACTCTTCTGGTAAATTGTAAGATGTGGTTGTACACAAAAAAAAAAAAATTACGTGGTAGTTTTGAATTCCTTTGTCATTAAACGTGATATCAACTGAGTTTCACAGGAGGAAAATTAGAACAATAAAAATCACAGATACCCGATGATGTCGTGGTTTAACTGCAAAACTATTTTTTCATAAAACATAGCTTTGAAAACGATAACAAGTCAACACATCTCCTTATCTATCAGAGATTTCTGAGTACCAACAATCTGACTTTCGTACTGCTGATGAATGGCTCTAATTGGTTGAATTTCCATCTCTGCTTCATTGGTTTTTCCATATTTCCCTTTGCATCTCAGTAAGTCTGCATTTACCCCATAGGCCTATTTCCCTCTAAATATTATAATATGCAGGGAAAAAGCCTGTATACATCAGAGGAGAAATGTACCTAGCAGTGGCGGATCCAGACAACGTCACCTAGGCGTGTTTCTGCATTTACGAGCCCGCGTTGTTGTGTATTTTCTTCAAAACACTATTATTAATCTCAGTGGTCTAGGGGGGAGGCGGGCCCCATGGCCCCCCCCTGTATCCGCCACTGCCTAGAAATGGGATATTAAAGTGTGATATTACCTGGGAGATAGCATTATGTGGGGGGAGGTCGGATCTAGAGCTATCAGATTGTTAATCAAACCTTCCTGGTTTGGCACTCCCATTTTCGTTTTGGTTGATCAAGATACACCTTTATTATCATTATGTTTCATGCATAAGTTATGAAAAATAGATACATGAATGATGCTTCATGTCGGTACTATTTGGTGTATATCACACCGGAACTGCCTGATTAGTTTGATTGTTTATTTATTTCCAAGAAAATCGCAAATGGTCAGTACGCAGAGTTTCAACATTTCTGAGGACAAATGCATCATGTCGTATTTCTTATCTTATCAGACTAATGAAAGCTATCTTGAAGGATTCTTCGCTGATTGGAACGGATGTTCTTTAAACTTCCTGGTTTTTCTTCAGGGAATCAAATTGACAACAATAATGATGATATTCCTGATAATCTTAACCTCTCTCCCTTCTAATTTTGAGTGGGCCCATATCTTGTAATCCTTTCAGTTTTTCACTTTTTGCTGTTGTGTTAAACAGGGGGATACAATTTACAGTTTTTAAATTGGTATTATAGTTACAAATATTCAATGAATGTCTGAATGTTTTAGTATTTGATTTGTTGTGAATAATTTTCTTTTGCCGGAAATCACAAATAAATATTTAAACATGTATTCTCCACAAAAAGCGATACGAATATAATATTATTCATGGTCGCTTCAGTATATATATGTTTTGGAGATTATTAGTAGAGTAAATGCATACTCACCCTGCAATGGGAGGGTTATAATAGCACTGCGGTTGTTATTTAGCATACATGTATCCAGCAACACAAAGCTATCAATTGTCAACATGACCAAAATTTCGTCAATGATGCGTATGGTGGAGCCAGTCAATGCCAGTTGCAAAAAATGCCTTGAAACGAAGAAATATCTTTGAGGAATTTAAAAACATTGTTGGCCCTATTTGTAATTCATCGACCCTCCAGCTTTACTTTTCATGATACCTGGGACACCCTGATTTCAGTGACGATGTATGGCTCTATGAGTGTCGGATAGGGCCTTTCTGGCATTGTAAGATGCAGGGTGAAGTTCTTATTCCGTTTGATGAGTGGCTGTCCTGTGTCCACCTAGGTGACAAGCTCTGCTTCATATCTTGTTTTCTTCAGTTGAGCCTTTTTTGCAAAGTCATTTATTAATAACAGGTCTGGGACATGCCTGTCGCCAACAGATAGAGGCCTCCACTGAAGTTTCTCTGCCCAGAACTCCATCTGGTGATCATGAACAAGTTGTACCCAGTAGTTGTTTTGTTGCAAGCCCAGATGCCAAATAATTACAAATACATGAATAATGTATGGGACTGTCTTTATTTATCTTTCAACCATCCATTTTTCATTGAGTTGTAAGATGTAACTTTTCTAAGAGGCAGTCCAAGACCAAATTGATTTCTTTGAACATCCCAATGCTTTCTCAGGCTGGAGTTCTAAAAAAAAAATAGATATGAATGAGACATCAGAAATTTCAGACATATACTAAAGTTACAGAAATCGTGACCCATCGAGTCACTTAAGACATAATTTAGAAATTAAGGTTCCTAAGCTGATAACAGAATTGGAAATATTCTATAAAATAGGAGTCAAAAAGTTTTAAGACTCACAAACCTTATTTATCTTAGTATCCATAGCTTCCCTTGTAGTTGCCGCCATAACTGCCATAGCCGCCATTATAACCTCCATAACCGCCATATCCATAACCACCATAGCCGTTGCTGCCGTAACTGCCATATCCTTTGCCGCCATAACCGCCATAACCGTCATAGCTGTTGCCTCTGTAACCATTGTAGCTTTGATAGCCTTTTCCTCCATAACCGCCATAACTGCCATAGCTTTTTCCTCCATATTTGTTATAACTTTTGTAGGCAGTTGCCATGCAAGCCAAGAGGCCCAGCACGAACAGTATGAGGAAGACACGAGCCATTGCAATAGTGCAGGTAAGGAGAATCTCGGATGACTTGTTAAGGATGCCATCTCTTTTTATACAGAGCTGGTTTTATGTATCTAGTAAATGATTTATTCATAACAAAGTTTTTTTGGCTCCAATGCCATGCAAAGACAAGTCTAGGAGAATGTCGTGTGGACATAAATGTTGTGTTCAGAGACAAAGCTGCATCAGAGTATTCCTGACTCATGCTCAGTAATTTATTCATACAAGCTGACAGTTCTGGAAATGACATAAATGACACCTTTCTGTCCCTCACATTCCTGCATAATTATTTCATCAAAGAGCATTGGCATCACATAATCCTTTTAAACATACACAAACATATTTCTTGGTTGTGCAATATGCTTTATATGCAAAAACATTTTCTTGGTTGTGTAACGTATTATTTTCATTGTCCAGTTGTGTAATGTTGATTTTTAGGGTAAGGCAGGTTAAGTTGATATGCAAACTTGATACCTTCTGGTGGCAGAAATGATGATTTGAGAAAGTGTTGCCATTTGTGAGAAGCAGAATAAAGAAACATTTCTTTACTGACTTTACATTTAGGTCAATATAGAATCACAATCAAGATTTGGGAGAAAGGTGAACAAATGGAAAACATCCCTGTTCGGAGTGAATATGGTTTTTCTCCTTTTTCTTGCTATGGGTCGAGGAAATTTTAGTGTAACTTAGTACCTTGACTTAATAAGTTATGTGAAAATGTTATTTAATGAAAATCAGAGAGGGGTCGTTATATATCATATTTTAACCTCATAATAATTAAATAAAAGACAACATGAGCCATGTCTGGTACCATTTGAAAGCTAAGAGTATTTTCTTTCTTGTGGTACCACTCATGCATGTTGCCCTGTGATAATTTTCTGATAGAGATTGTATATGACATGAAATGAAACAGGCCCTCTCTCACATTTTAAGCCAGGTATTCTCATGGTAAAAATAAAAATAAGTTTACATTTAGTCATTTTTAAACTTGGAGAGTCTCAGCACTTGCCACTCCCAGTGAAAAAATTAAAAACCTCTTTTTTTAACAGTATAAGTCAACCTGCAAAACTTTCATTTATGAAAAGGTCAGGCTGAAGAAAGAGCAAATGGGAATCAACATATCACTCTAGACTATATTGGTATGCAAAATTAAGGTATTTTGAGACATTTCCAACTATGAAAATTAAACTACAGTATGAAACATGTTGACTAAGTTATAGGGAACCTCGTTTACAAAGTTATAAGAAACAACGAACTGGCGACAATGGTTGAAAAAAACAAGAACAAACAAACTTACGAACATTTCTTGTATCACAATCTGTATGTCAAATTTGAACTTACATTGTATTATCATGAGGTAATTAGGCCTAGACACTGATTCCGTGGGTTAAACATGCATTTTGATCAGTTTGCAGCCGAATGAAGGGATTGTGATATATTTACATGGTTGGTTGTGGACAAGGAGTGAGATATCCATGGTTCAATTATTTATTTTTTACATATCTATAAAACCATGTATAGTTGCGCTCTTTGAAATTCACTATTGAACATAACTTATATATGAATTTTGTTGAGTGCTCAGGAAAATATTTCTGCATGCGCAATAAGATCTGTATTATATGTGGAGTTGTTTTGCTGATAAGGACACAAGGCTGCGAGAGGAGAATAAGGCGATTGTTTGAGATGAAAGGGGATGTCAAGGAAAGGAACAAGAGTAGATCAGAGGAGGTGCAGAGCAGCCAAGGGTCCTGGGGCACTTCTTTGTGCTTGTAATCTCCAGGGCATCATTGGAGAATGTTCAATTGACCACAACAACCAGTTATCCATCTATATAAAGGACCCAGGAAAGTAGCCATGGTTTTCGACTTTCGATTTCTCACTTCGATCGTATGACCATTCATTCCATTCTGATTGAAGGATGAGGCTAATTACAGTGATGTCACTGCTAAGCGCCTTTTTGGCTGCTGTTGCCATATCAACGGAGGCTGCAGATGAGGGCCAAACAGGAAGTGAAGCCCAAAGTCCTGACAAAGCGGAAGCGGAAGCGAAGCAGTTGTCAGTGGATGACAATCAGGACAAGGAGAACATTTTCAATGTCAAGGTTCAGACACCTCCTTACAGAGGAGGCAATTATGGGACAGGCTACGATGTCAATGGAAGGCCCAATTACAGCGTTGGATTGTATAGTGCTGGTCCAGCCGAAGGATATAAAAACCACATGGAAAACATCCAGGATAGTAACGCATGGAACCAGATTGATAAGGCCTATGGTAACAACATTGACAGCTATGACCCTCGACACAGCAGCTATGACAGAAGTAATGCTTATGAATACCAAAACTCACCTTACAACAATGACCAGTACAACAGTCCTTACGACAACAACCGACACTATTACAACACTGGCTATGACAGTCGTTATAACAACCGATATGACAATAGATATAATAACCGCTATGACAGTCGCTTCAACAACAGATATGATGCCCAGTATGGTAACCGCTATGATAATCGCTATGATAGTCTCAATAATCGCTATGACAACCAATATGGTTATCAGCACAATGGTATCCGTTATGACAACTATCCTGCCTATGACGAGAGAGTCACCAGTAGACCGAGGACGAACTACAACAGAGGTCGATGGCTCTACCAAAGGTAGTGACTATACATTTATAGAAAACTATGCGTAAAAGGATGCAGTGTAAGTGAAGTATTTTGTTGCGATAAGTAATATTAAGATTTAATAATAGACCGTATTGCCAGAAGTATGTCAGGAAGTAAAATTCTGTAAATTTGCTCATTTGTAAAATCGATAATATCAGGTAGGTCTATCTATGCCTAATAACAAATTGAATTTTCATTTTTCTATAGGGCTTGTATACTGTATAGGCATGCTTACAGATGACACAATTAATTAATTAATTTTCAAAATCGTTACTCACCGATGAAATGTGATTATAAAAAAGAAGAATTACGACAAAGCCTTTCAACTTCAAGAATTGCAATTTTGGAGAAGCCATAGTTAAAATAAATCTATGATAAGCAGTGCATGTATAGCCTATGATAAACATTCAGATGGTCTCAAAACATTAAACATCTTTCTTTCAGATATGTTTTTGTGCTTCAATTTCATTAATTACTTAATTGGATGGCTCTCTGTTTGTAGGTGGTTTCTTACATCTTGAGAAGCTTGGCTGAAAGAAAATGGAAAGAAAGAAATGAGTTGAACTGCCAAGGCAACACGCCATCACATGTCTGATCTGATTATTTGACAAATCACCATCGTGCATGCAGCGCTGACACTGTTGATATCAATCTTGCTTGTATTATCATTTATGTATGATTATGTTATGGAAAATTATATACCCGGCAAATGTGCAAAAGTTA
The DNA here is from genome assembly GCA_026936325.1 of Platynereis dumerilii. NCBI lineage: Eukaryota > Metazoa > Annelida > Polychaeta > Phyllodocida > Nereididae > Platynereis > Platynereis dumerilii. The sequence goes on from JAPTHN010000001.1 coordinate 61,651,316, forward strand.
TAATGCAATAAAGTCATATCGTGTGACCTGCTTTTTCAGCTGCAATGGCTTTGTCATACGTAAAGTATTTCTGAGCTGTGACATAATTGTTTTAGCCACAACATGGCAATCATACTCCATTGGGAGAAAGTGGCTGGTTCCATTAGACCTGCAGCTATGCAATGCTCACTTATCAGTTGTGACAGAATCTAATTCAACAATAAATGGCTTGAAGGATGTTTGGGAGACACAGAGAGGCAGATGGCACGTAAACACTATTTGAATAGCTTCACATTCTTATTTATACGATTTTTATGCAACCCAAAGTAATGGATGCTAAATAACCTCGTCATTTTTCATCCCAGGGAAATGTGCATCTAACTCAAAACTCATATTACAGCCAGAGAAGTACAGGTGAATACATTGTGCAGCTTGAGAATGTTAGTGATGTCATGTTCCATGTTATCGTTACATTAAAATGTGTTGGTTACTTTTGTCACTGACAAGTAGACAATACAATCATAATCATTGCTGGTGCAGTATGGCTCATTCACTGACACTTGCATATAGCTGTGAGTATAAGATATAAGACAACTGAAATCACAGATGAGTCATCTAATGCATGTGTGTTTAGCATCAGGAAGTATATGATATTATAGGGACTTATATAACTCAGACAATTTTCGTAATCACTTGTTTTTCACTGACTGTAATAACAAGTATTCTATGTCTGACTATAAATATCTAACTTTATAAAATCATCTTCCGTTACGGCATTTAAAGTTAACGGTACTTTTTTTTGGTTCATGTGGATACCAAAACTTGCTTTTAACTTATTTGATGATTATAGAAATGAAGACCAAAACGCATATATCACACAATTAACAGAAAAGCTAATTGGAGTGCTGATATAGGATGGAGAGATGACAATTCAAATCACGCATGAATCATGACTTGAAGGATGGGGGCAACGCTATACTCTGACCTCAAGCACCATTAAGTACAATGGCTAAGATGTTGCTACTAATGCATCCCCCAGGCAATATTTTAATGCTCCTAAGATACGGATTGGTTGTCACTTTCAATTACACAAAATTTCGTGTCTGTGCATATCATAAATAAACAAGTAATATTGCAGACTCATTGTAGAGTACATAAGAAAAATGACAAAAATAAAGCAATTTCCTAGCAATTTGGGGAATTGTAAATAATGACTCCCAAAGTTGCCAGCCATATACATTGATTTGAGAAATGCATATTAATGGTATCCAGGGTAGTTTCATGGCCCAGAAGGTTATAGGCTGGCAGTATGGATTATGCATGAAATTCCAACCAAAACTTTTCAAAACTTCTTTCAATATTTAAAGGAGAGCTATAATTGATTGCCAAATATGGGTTAATGCAAATATTGCCAATATAATGAGCTCACAGCTGTACAACACCTGAAGTGCCCCCTGAAATGCCTGGGGCTACAAGAGTCTCAAAATAATGTGCCCAAGTTCTTGACAAACCACTCCTGTGTATTTTGCATTATAAGGATTGAAATGAAATCATCTTGCTTGTTTTGTCTGGAGTCATGTTGTGAGAGACATGGTCAGGTTAGCTGTGTTGGTTTTGCTGTTGAGCTCTGCTGTAGCATCTGCCAGAGAGCTGAGATTCGTAAGTGCATTGAAGGAATTGGAGACTCAAGGAGAGAGAAGGGGAAACGATGAGGATACCACAGGAGCAGCCTGGAGGCAAACAGGGGAAGCTAATGACCCCAGGAAGAATAATGGAGCAAAAGTAAGTGATAGTGATAACAGTGACACAGGACAGGTCACCCCAAAAGGCCAATTTGATGACCAGGCTGACTCCAGTGACCCCATTGGGGAGGACAAGGACACTGAGGCTCAGGCAAACGAGGGCTCACAAGTCACAAGTGAGACTCAGGCAGAAACAAGCACAACACCTGAACCAGCACAGGATAAAAGTGAACAAACAATACAGCCAGACCATGATGAAAAGGTCACCACATTAAGGTCAGACCTGGAAAATACTGTCTCAGAAACAGAACAGGATAAAAGTGTATCATTGCCAGGTCAAGATGTAAAGGACATTATTAAAGAAACTCCTCAGGAGAAAGAGGACACAGAAAAGGAAGCAAGTCTCAAGGAAAATTTCAATACTACCTCAAGTGGCCAGGATGGTGATCAGTTAAATGCAACAGTTTTAAATGACATTGATTATGCCCTGGAGCCAAGGGAATATGGGACATTGGAAATATCAGGCATAGCCAAGGAATTAACTATGTTGAAGGGTGTTGACCATGGTGATGATGGTCAAGATTTTGCTCAAAATGGTGAATGGTCGGAAAATCACCCTAGGCGATCTCTAAGTGAAATCTCAGGCCAAAGGAACCGTAACAATGAAATAACCAGAAGGTATAGTAGAACGTCTAATGAGGCTGTCAGCAACAAAAGAGTGGTACCAGTGAGGAAAGTAAGGATATTTAACAGACGCAGTAATTTGAGAAAGCCACATCATCAGAAATACAAAATAATTGAAAAGGAAGAACGCACATTCAAAAGCTTCGGCTCCAATAATCATCAGCCCAAGGCTTATAGGAATACTGGAGGAATGGAAAAACATTTCGTGAGAAAATATGAACAAGGCTCAAATGTAATTCAGAAACCAGGCATTGTTGCTCGGCCGGAACAATCAGGATTAACAACGGACGCCGAGGAGCACTCTGTTCCACTCATAGGGACAATTATGATAGAAGAGGCCCCCAAGCCACCCTCAGATGATGTTATGATTAAAGAAGCTCAGCAGCCAAATGTACAGTCAGACTTCTTCAACCAAGGTGACATGCAATATTTCAACTTTAGGAACTTTAATGGTCTTCCGGAGGGAAGACAAAGTCCTCTCAGAGCATTCTCTGCTGACACGTTATCAAAATACTATGGAAAAGTGTTTGACTCTTTTAATAACTTTGCTGCTCTATACAACAATCTGTCTCCAACGGGTAATTACCAGGCTGTCTCATCAACCTCTCCTACTAATAAGTTAAGTTATTTTGTACCAGGAGATAGTGCCAGAGATGCTAGCACAAATGGCGCGTCTCAATATTACCAAACTCAGACAGTTCCCGAGCAACAACCTCTCACTGCGCAAATTTCTCAACCAATTGTCAACACTGACAACAAAGAAAGGATTACCAGATACAGCATTTCTGAAACACAAGACCCTGTAAGCCAAACTATAAGGTCAGTCAAGTACTACATAACTGATGGCAATGGTAATCCAAAGCAGATTATCGTCAGACCAAATGAGGTGTTGATCACAAGTGAAAGTAGTGAGAGTAGTTCGCAATTGCCAAGACAAACCAACACTGGCAATAAATATACGATTTATAAAGTTAGGACTGAACAGTCAGAAACACAGGAAAGTTCTCCACAGGAAATGGTCAATCAACAGCAGTTTATTGATAACACAGTGGATGTTAGACCGCAGGTTGTTCGCCACAGAGGTGACCGAAACCAGAGATTTATTCAAAGTAGGGGTGATAATTCAGCGCAGGAATTTAACAATCATGACAACCAACAACAGGTGATCACCAACAGAGACAATGCTAATCAAGAATTCACTCGTGATACTGCTGAGGTCATCTCCCCAGTGAGGCGCAATAGGAGAAACCGTATCGGTCCAAGGAATAATCGCATCAGAAATCACAGGAATGAACAGCAGAAATTCACAAACACAGAAGACATCCCACAACCAATCAGGCCTGCAAACAGAGGTGATACTAACCAACAGGGGTTCACTCACACCAGAAGAAATCGGGAACAAGAAGAATTTAGTAGTGAAAATATTGAAAATCCTCCTCAAGTGACTGGCAGCAGAAGAAATCGAAACCAGCCGAGAATTAATCGAGAGAGAATTCAGAGGAATAGGCAAGAATTTACCGATGATAATACAGATAATGTTCCTCAGCAGCAAGAATTTCACGAAGAGAGGCCTCAGAGGACACGGCAAGAATTCACTGGTGATAACTTCGAAGAAACCTCTCAAGTAATTCCAAATAGGAGAAATCGAAAGCAGGAAAGATTTCAGACCATTTCTGCCAGTGACAATAATGACAATTTTGACACAAATGATCTGAACCAAGGATTTTCTCATAACAGAAATCAAGGGGCTTTTATCAATGACAACAATGAAGACCAACAAATCAGCAACAACAGAGATGAATTAGTATTTGCAGAAAATATAAGAGACCCTGAGAGGGCGCAGGAAACAAGAGACAAGGACCTGCACAAAATGTCCGCTCAAGAACTAGATGAAATGATGAGTGAAGGTGATGAGGACATTTTTCCAAGTGAAAATAGTCTTGCAAGTAATTCATTTAGTGAAAATTACTTTAGCAGTAGTGTAAATGAAAGACCAGCCAGAAGAGTTGGAAACAACAAACGAAGAAGTCATAATGCTGAGCCAAATTTTAGTGACATCGACGAACAATCTGACAAATTTTTCAGTGAAGAGGAGAACAGACAAAATAGTAATTTTCCTGGAGATGAGCAAGACTTGCAAGAGGAGGATGTAAGATTGCAGAATAATAGAGAAGATAACAGCCTGCGCAAGGACAATGATGCAGCCCGCCGTGTGTTCTATAAATGGAGACGCAATGTAGACAATGGGCGATCGTCTTTCAAGCAGAATAACAGAAAGGAAAATGAGAAAGTCAGTGTTGATAACCGTATTAATAGGCAGAAACAGTCACGCAGTCGCCACAATCTGAGACAGTCCAAAAGGAGGCCAGATCGTAATAGACGCCGTCCAAATCGTAATGAGAGGTCTGAGGAAGCAAGGAGTCATCCAAACCCAAAAAGGGAAGCTGAGATTAATGATGGACAATATCACTCCAGCAGACGCCACAGGGGGCGCCAAAGAAACAGACAACAGAAACCTCAACGCAGAAGAAACAACCAGGACTACAACAAAGGCAGCTTCCCTGAACTCCCTGATAACATACAAAGGGATGAGTTCCCAAGAGGCCCAAAGGACAATGGATCCCCATCAAACTCTCAAGTGCGAAACAATAGACCTCGAGATGAACAGCGTTCCTCTGCAAGACGCCATCGGCATGGTAACCAGCGGCAACAAAACAGTGATGATGACCAGTTTCATAGCAACCGCAGAAGTGACGGAAGAGCTTCTTTGAATGAACTCATCACAGGAGACGGAGTTCAAAGAGCATACCCCAAAGACGACGGTCAAATGGGCTACGACTTTTATGACTATGCTCTTGGTCAGTTTAAATCAAAGTGAATAGTTGCTTGTTGCAATGTATTTCAAATTTAATTCTCCAATTTAATTTAACTCATAGTAATTATTGTAATCATTCACTGTTTTGCAGATGACAAATCTAGTCCTTCTGGAGTACATGAAGTCAAACCCACAACAAAACCAGAGGATGTCGCCACGACACCACATGGAGAAGATACGCCAACAACTGCGCCATCACAGCAAGTGGGGAGGAGTGGCCAAAGTGGAGAAGAAGAGGCCCAGGAAGCAAACCATCGAACAGTGGAGAGTCAGAAGGATTCCAATGATCATACTAACCATGAAAGAAATTCAGAGAGTGATGAGAAGACCTAGGGAAAATGGGGTGATGATGGTAGTGCTAGTCAAAAACCTGAACGCCCTGTGGTAAAGATACCTTAACATGCATGTGCCTCAAGGAGTCTGCTGGTTAGCCCTTGTCCATGTGCTCAATGTTAATGCTGTTAAGGTATATATCCATAAAGGTTTTGTAATATTTTTATTTATATCTATCCGGAGAAATACAGATGTAAGGATTAAGAATTAAATATTCTGATAAGAAAAACTGTTCCACTTACTGGATGAATTCCTTCCTTGTTTTTGTCATTTGAGTCTTTGAGTTGTTTCTTATAATAAGGTTGGCGTATTATGGTTAATATGGAATGATACTACACTGAAAAAAGGATTGTCTGATCATACAATAATTGTGCAATACCTTGCTTATATACCATTCTGTTAATTGTCTGGTTCAGAGAAAGTGTGAATGTTTCAGGTGAAAAACTTTAGGATTCTACAATAATAACTACAACGATAAGAATTTTCACTTGTCAGCAAGCGCTTTGGTTTAGAACATTCGACTCCTCTGTATGCCAATCACAAGCCAGTATTTCACTGCAATAACTCCAATATATATAGGTTTTTCACCATGGGAAAGGGAATATGCGATTTGTCACCTGAGGCCTGAGGGCAGGGGAATATGCGGCCACCATGAGACAAACACAAAACACATAAGCAGTCGAACATTAGATGGAAAGTGGACAATAAAGAATACAGCTTTATTTCAGTGACAACAGGCTTATGATTGGCTGACAGAGGTGTCGAATGGTATAATCCTTGTTGTCCACCCTATTTTGCAATGTTAATGTATATATGAGTGTTTGTCTCAATTCCCTCTCCCCAGGTGAATAACCTATACTTAAATATATAATTCAGAAAAATATTAATTTAGGCCAATTGGAAGTGCATTCCAAGTATCGGCTTCTCCACAACAATGGTATTAAGTTATCGGTGGGAGCAGCAAAGGTCTCCTTGCAACAGAGAAGCCCAGAATAATCAGTATTTACTCAAGATGGATATTCTTGGCGAATCTTGGTCAAGATGTGGGAGGATTGACATTTCATCAACAGAACTATTTGTCAAGATGTGCATCACCTGAAGAGATAGGAGCTCTGCGCGCTGAGGCAGGGCCGCAGGAGGTGTGAGTAATAAGGGTCGAACCATGTGCTAAAAATATCAAGATGAAATTTTGCACACTTCTGGTAGTTGCCACAGGTATATTCACGACAATTTTCAAATCTCTAAGTGCAGTACTTTTCTGTCAAATTAAATCGTCGTGGTTAATGTCGAAAATCCAAGTCACAAAATTTCAATTTCCTCAGATCATTAATTTCAATAACTGTTTTTTCCACCAACTTTTTTGATGAGCCAGGAAAGTTTACAATTTTGCTCACTTGATGACTTAGGGAAAAGGGATATTTGACCCAACCATAATTAAAGAGCATGAAATTAATAAAAAAATTAAGTGTCAATGCTGACACGCCCCCTACTGGAGCCTTTTGTCAAAATATTAGAAAATAATGTTTTATTCGGATTTTTGAGAGTATTGATATTGAATGATTGTCTTTGTGTGTGTTTCTACCCTGGGCATGCATAAAACCCCCATTATTTAACAGTTTCGGTTCACACGCTTCATTTCAAGATGCTAACTCACAAATTTTGAATTTTTACCCTCGGCAATGTATACATTGCCGACGGGTATTGTAGTTACTTTGGGAAAATTTGTCCGTCCGGCGGGCGGGCGGACGGGCGGGCGTCCGGATAACGGGCATCCCACTTGTGTATTGGGAGTAATGCCAAAACTATGGAATGTATACTTTTTAGTTTTGGGACATTATTATATCTTTTATCCTAGTTGTGCCTTTTAGGGGTTTAATCCACATGAGATCAATACTTTTTTCACAATTATTGAAAAATGTGAAAAAATATTTTTTTGTGTATTGGGTGTCAAGCGAAAACTATGGCATGCACATTCATCATTTTTGGGTAAATATGGTATCTTTTATCCCAGTTTTGCCTTTCATAGGTCTAATCCCCATGACATTAATACTTTACTCACAATCACTGAAAAATGTGAAAATTTGTTTTTTTTTGTTTCTGGGACAGAACTAAAAAACTGCAGTACTTTTGACGCTGAAATTTGCATATTGTATGCATTAAATACCCAAGATGTGTTTTTGGTGGGTCTTAATGCTCTGAGAAAGTTGAACGGACGACAATTTACCAAAAATATGAAAAAATATTATTATTTTAAACTTGTATGATTCAGTCAATTTTGAAGTTAAATCTATGAAATTTTCCAATTAGGTGTCTAACTTATGCCTCTTTAAACATCTCTAATCAGTTGGAATGTTGGTCCTATGAATTTTTATAAAAACCCAAAAATTCGAAAAAATCCCAATTTTCCAACATTTCTGCGTGAAAAGCCAAATGTTAATGGGTAAGTTAGTTAACTTTAGGTCTTATTGTAGTTAGACACAATATTGACTAATATTCACAGCCATTGCATGAGTTGTTGCAATTTTTTCCATTGAAATGTATGATTGAAAAAATGCAAAAAATCATTAAAATGTCTATTTACTCTCCATTTCCTTCTGATGTCATACCAGTCATTGACATTTTGTTGTCAAAATAAACCTGACATGTTTCACATCATCATCATGGTGATTTTGAACAATATGAAAATATTTATTCGCAGCAGAGGTCAATATTAACAAAATTAGATAAATATTAAGGATTTTCAGATAATCATATATCAGTAAATATTAGCCCTGGTCAATCAAATTTACCACAATAATGTCTAAATTTGACTTTTTCTACCTCTCCTCATGAAATATTATCAATAGGAAATATATAAATTGTATGTATAATTATGTGGACTTTCAAAGCATTAATTAATTATATGCAAAAACATGCATTTGTGTGTTAATATTTTAAAATGTTGACACTCAATCTCTAATTCCCAATTATTATAACTTCATGGTTAATATCTAAACTCAGTGATGTAAATTTTAGAAGATAAATTAATGCCAGCCCCTTTTATTTAGTTGTTTGCATGAAAATTAAATGTGAATGAATCAGACATATTGGCTTTTGTTGAATGGAGCACTGGAGAAGTCTTGATTATGTAATGTTATGTCACAGGTTAATTGTCTTCCCTGCTAATCCTTTGACAAGAAATCTTAAACTCTCAATTCTAACTTAATGGTTTAAATCTAACCTCAGTTATGCACATTTTAATATATGAAGTACTGTCAGCTTGCTTTTATTTTGGTCTTTAATGAAAATTAAATATGAACATATAAGACAGACTGGCAATAAGACCACTATGTATATATAGAGGGTTATTAAAGAAAATTACTTGGCATGCAAATCCCATTTCTGCAAATTTCAGTGTGTAATTTTACATTTTAAGACATTATTGGATAAATCAGTCTTTTAATTCATTTTAAAACTCACTCCAATTGCATTTTTAGCATTTTAAAGAAATATTGTTTAGGGGGTAAAAGTTTCATCATTGGAAGGGGTCCAGTTTTTGTTGAATGGGCCTGCAGACACTGTGTCTGTGCTTCATGTACCCCTCCCCTCCAGCCATTCATGTTATGTAACATTGTGTCACTAATCCTCTCCAGTGACCAAAGCTAGGAACAAAGGAGCACAAAAGCAGTGCACAGCACCCTCAACTTTTTGACAAATTTTCTTTTTTCTTATAAATATGTCCAAACTGCACTGACACCAACTTTGTAGTTTTATATTGAACAAATAAAGACATTTCCAATTTGTATAAAAAAATTAGGCCAAGTAGAAGCTGAGAAATGACTTTTTGAAGTCCATATATGCTGTACACAGAGTTTGGACATGTTTCTTTTGTTTTGTTTTTCTTTACAGCTATTGTTATTCTTCAAAGTTTGACCAGCATCTAACCTTTGTATTAACTAGCAACTTGCTAAGTCTTAAAAGATATACATATACTAGCATAAACCTTGTTGTAGTCTTACTATTTACAATGGTTTTGGTTGGAGACATCTTATCTATAATTTATGTTTTTAGACCCATATTCCATATATGTTATTTATGATAAGAATAGCTAAGACTAGATAGACTAGATAGATAGATAGATAGATAGATAGATAGATAGATAGATAGATAGATAGATAGATAGATAGATAGATAGATAGATAGATAGATAGATCAACATGTCATCCAAGAGATTCAGACATATTGTCTTAGTGTCAAAAACACCTAAATTCAGCAAATGGGACTGAATGTGGCACTTTACGGAACTTTTGTTCAAATTATTGTTATTTGGACCTATAACCTGAATGTCACCGGCCCTGGTTGTTTGTATTATCTATTTGTAAATGTGGTCAGCAAGGTTGTTCCAGCGTTTGATTGGAAGCTGCTTTATTAGAATTATTCTTCTGGTTTACATGTAGGCCTATTGGAGCTAATATTTGAAATGAAACTAAATAAAGATAGCTACAATTATATAATGTAGTGCACAGTAAGCTTTGGAGCAAATTCTCTGTTTTTCCGTGATTGTTCCTACTTCACCAGACATATTTTCCCCGACATCAATTGCATTTATGGTTGCATTAATGGAATCCTTAAACTGACTTTAACAGATTTTTTTAAATAAAAAAAAGGTCTCTTTCCATGTGCAACCAAATTTCTCGTTTTTATCCAAAGTTAAAGGGTGGCAACCTGGTATAAAACCAGAGTGGTTTGATTGACTGATCTGCTGATTGAGTGATTGCTTAATTAATTGTTTGACTGACTGATCAAATAATTAATTTCCTTGTGCAAATGGATTTTAATATTGCATTAATAACATACAGTATTTGTATATTACTATTAGATCTGTAGATTTCATAGAATGGGTGTAGACAAATTTCAGTCATATCCAATAAATTCTAATTTTAAAATTAATACAATTTTAAAAATGAACTTCTGTATGCAATAAGAGAACAGTATTTCTTAAGATGGATGGATGTATGGGGCTTTACATCCTGTATTTACGCACTTGGTAGGCTAATTAATTAGGACAGGAAGAGAACATGGCAATGAGGCAAAGGATGATTGAAACAGCCATCCAACATAGGCCCAGGTGACCCAGCAAGAGCTGGATTCGAACTCTGGACCCAGCGATTGGCAGTCCAGCATGCTACCACTAGACCAACCCTCCCCCCTCAAAACCCTGTCTTTGTTTACAAATCAAGTATTGCTTAAGTTTTTTTGAGCTGTATTTAAGTGTCTGCTCTGCAGTTACGAAAAGTCAGGGAAACTCATGAAAAACATTGCGGTGTTGGAAATTCAACAAATTGCCAAAACAAATTTTGGCCTTGATTCTCTCTTAAATTTTTACAGATTTTCATTATGGCACTTGCTGTGACCTGGTGGAAAAGGACATCAATTTAAAGTTTTTAGGGACCTTGCCCCTTCAAAGCCCGCACCTCCTGAGGGCCACTTGATTTCACTGCCTCCAGAATACCCACTGATTAGCCGAGGGTATGCTGCCGCACAGCCTATGTTTAATTCAAAATTTGCTTTAAAATTGACTTTTTTTTTCAAAAACTTCTGTGGGACTAATTTTGGAAGTCTTGTGCCTGTTATGTGAAAATTTCATAAGATTAATCCCATAGTCCTTGGCCTGGGTGTCATTTGTGTGACCAAGATATCCGCAGCAGCCCAGAAAATCCCTATTTTGATGTATTACACAAGTCTGTAGTGTCACTGTGAGCAATTTAGCCAATTTTTCTCATCACGGCAACCATGTTGGCGGCCATCTTGAATTTCTCCTAACCTGCCATGCCCCCAGATGTCTACCCTGATTTTTCTTGAAGGCCAGACTATATAGTAACAGAATATGAAGTCAAACGCTCTCCCTCTCTCGGTCACACAAATGACCCCCAGGCCATGGACTACCAACCAGTATGCCACAAAACCAATATTTGCAATGATGTGTTTTTTGTTGATGTCCAGTTTGTGACTTGCATTTTTAACATTAACCACGACAGAAAAGTACTGCACTTAGAGATTTGAAAATTTTGGTGAATATACCTGATAGCAACTACTACAAACGTTTTCAAACAACCCAAACGAATCCTTCTATTTCCTCGACTGTAAAGATTTCATGGCTATTCTGTGCTATTTCGCATTGAACCCTCATGATTTACCAAGTTATGCCACCAATATAGACAATGAAACTTCAAGCCACATCCTCCAGTGTTTTATTACAATTCAAGGCATTGCATGAGAGGATATTCTTGGGGAGTTAATCTCAAAATCTCATCCATCAATTCTAATTCCATGAAATCACGTGCTTTTATCATTTTAAATGCCATGAGGATTAGACCAAAGACAAACACTGTCTGTTTGCTTTTAAAACATGGCTGGTGTCTTCAATGAGAAAAAAAGAGAATTTAGCAAAATATGGATATTTTGGGTTGGGTCTGCATGGTGTTGGTATCTTGCAGTGGATTCCAAAGGCTCCTCTTCTAGCTCTTCTTTAATCCGAATGGTAAATTCTTTATGAGAGCCTTTTAACGGCTAAATTAGTATACAGTAATGAAAACAAGAAGTTTATTTATGTTTTATATCAAATGATTTTATTTCACAATTTTAAATGACAAAAATACTGAGCAGGTGATGAAGTGAGCGATGAAGGTTTGAATGACTTTCTTCTCTTCTGAATCTGAGACCTGAAATTGCAAAGGAAAATCACATGTTACCTAATTTGTTTCATGATTACTGAAGAATATTTTGAGAAAAAAGAAATCTCTCTTGACATTGTCATCATGATTCACAGCTCACAAGATTCTGAATTTCTAACATTTTATTCATGTTGATGTCAAGAACAGGACCGGTGTATCTATCATTATTTTATAGCAAACGCTGTATCAATTAACCATTGCTTTTTGCTCCAATAATCCTTCCCAATTTTATAATGATAGAAGTAAGCAATTCTAAGTTAAAATAAAGAAATTTCTTCATGATATTGGAAATACTTACAGTTTAGTAGTATCCGCCATTGTAGCCGTATCCGTATCCATAGTTGTCATTTCCATGTCCTCCGTGTCCACCGTGACCACCGTGACCTCCGTGGCCATATCCACCATATCCCTTTCCATATCCGCCATATCCCTTTCCATATCCATCTCCATATCCGCCATATCCTTTGCCATATCCGTCATGTCCATATCCACCATATCCCTTGCCATATCCTCCTCCATGGCCGCCTCCATGGCCATAGCCATCACCATATCCTCCATAGCCATATCCTCCAGCAAGAGCCAGGCTGAGACAGGCAAATATGCAGAGAGCAATGTAGAGACGAGACATGTTGCAAGTGGTTGAGACTGGTTGGGACTGGAGTGTTGGAGGATGAAATCTGTATGATGGTCAGTGGATTCTGAATGATGACCAATAAGGGTCCTCTTCTTTTATAGGTGAGTAGAAGGAATAATTGTGACGTCACAGTCGTAACCAGGAAGTTGGGAACAATAGCACAGGCCAGGAGGACAGGTTGAGAGGACAAAGCCTCTGGGACAGACCCAAAGTTCTTTCAAAAAGTAGATTACAATTCCCGCCTCGTCCTGTGGCGTCCATCCTGATCATTTTACGACCTGTGCGTCCCATCCTTTGAAGATACAGCATAATATTACCTCACTACATGATCTTCAGTGAATAGTGAATCAGTGATCTCTGCCCCAGGCCATTGCACGTGTGTCAAATTGACAGTCAATTCAATTTCTGAATCGATGTAAGTATTTAGGTCAGTGTTGTTTCAACAATGATTAATAATCAAACCATGATTGATCAATAAAAATGTACACTTGACATGCTACAGGTGACAAGGGGCAGGTGCCATGCTCTGTATCATATACATGGTAATTAGTTTAATTTGATCAAAGGATCTTCGAAAAACCTTGGAGAACATTAACAGGCGTTCTTCTTCAGGGGTTCACTCTAGGACCACTTTTGTTTATAATTTTTAAAATGATATCTGTCAAAATTAGTGATGCAGACCAGACCGCCTTGGACCGGTGCGGTTCATGGTCCAGCGCTTGACCGTCAAAATACCAGACCACCCGCAAAAATCTGGTCCAGTGCCAGACTTGACTGGTACAGTGCCGGTCCGGACGGGTCCAGTGATTTTTGGTGTCATGAAAGATATCGCATGAATTTTGTCATGCCTGAAAATGAAATTCATTTCATAGAGCGCATTTAAACCATAATTTTTATCATATATTTTCTCATTTTCTTAATGTTGATGGACTGCTTCCGGACCGGTTCAGTAACAAAATTGGACCACCTCGAAAAAGGTGGTGCGGTCTGCATTAGAAGTTAAAATTTTGGCAAACTAGCAAAATTTTTGTGTTTTAAGGTCTCAAATTTATCTATGATGCTCAAAATTTACAATAGGCCTACAGTGTGGTTCAACCGTCTATCAATTTTAGCGTAAAGGCCTGCCGCCTACTTTTTAGACAAGTCTAGACCAGATGCAAATATCACTCCAATTAGCGATTGAAATGTGATGTGTTCTTTTTCCTGCCCGTTTTTCTTAAATATACTAGGTCCTATTATTTAATCTGAATCAGGAATTGGGATATTATTTATCAAAAAAAAGAAGAAATAACTGAAATATCATCCCAATTATCCTAAGAAATATAATTCTGCTTTTGAAGATAAGTTAAATTGGTCAATTTGGTAATTGAGGTTCTAATGTCAAATTCTCATAAATTTCCTACAATTCGGTTTTTCTGATAGAACTTTATGAAGCCGCAGACCTCTTGTAGCTGCAGCTTATGGATAATCGAGAATTATCTGTAGGCTACTAATACAGGAGCTTCATAACTATTAATTGGATCAGATATAATCAAACAAAAAGTCAAAGAAATGGTTTAAAGAGAATGTCAGGCAAATTACAGCGTAAAATTGTAAATATTTTTATAACCGTCTTGATCTCTGAAAACGTTTAGACAATGTATATATGCTAGTATATTCAGCATCAAAATTTTAAGGGCAATCATGTAGCAGGAGATCAGTTACATGACACACCAATCACGCAATCCTATTACTATGACAATTCATTCCTTTCCCAAGATCATTCACATGATATAAAAATTCTTAATACTAATGCTAGAAGTCTCTTAAAAAATCACTCACACTTTGAAACACTTCTGACCCAACTCTCTTCTCAAAATTTTAACTTCGAAATCCTAACTTTCACAGAAACCTGGTTAGATAGCCTCCTTGAACCATGTGTTAAGTTTGAAAATTATGTCCCTGCTATGAAACACAAACTCCCAACTAAAGAAGGTGGTGGTTTAGCAATATTTGTAAAAAGTGATATTAAATTCAGAATTAGAAATGACATATCCTTCCCTATAGATAAACAAAACCAATTTGATGGAATCTTTATTGAAATAGATCCAGACAATAGTTTAACTCGCCCTCTCGTCTTAGGAAATGTATATCGTTCACCCAGTTTTAACAGTATCACAGATTTTAGTCACAATATGTCAGCCATAGTAGAAAAACTAAATAGGGAAAACAAAGACATAGTAATAACAGGAGACCTTAATATTGATTTAATAAAGAGCACCACCCACAAAGAAACATCAGATTTTCTGGACATTATGATTTCAAATGACCTGTTCCCAAAAATTACAGTCCCAACCAGAGTCACACACACTTCTGCAACTTTAATAGACCATATTTACACAAATAGTAAAGACCCATCAACAATAGCTGGTACCCTGAAAACGGATATTACTGATCACTTTTCTAATTTTATTTTACTAAAATGTTCACGTTCAAAAGTAAGACCAAAATATATCACTTATAGAAATTACAGTAAAGTAGCAATAGAAAAGTTAAATAATGCCCTCAATGAAACTAACTGGACAGACATACTTAATGAGACTAACGTTGACAAAGCATATGACAAATTCTTGGAAAGATACAATTCGCTACAAAATGAACACCTACCTCTAATCAAAACTAAGTTCAACAAATACAAACATAAACTCAACTCATGGATAACTAAAGGAATATTAATATCACTTAAAACAAAAGATAGATTGTTCAAGAAAGTAGTTAATCTACAAAAGAGCAGGAGCACTCAGTACCAATTCCATAAAGATAAATACGATAAATATAAACAAGCATACAGTAAGGTCTTAAGAGTAGCTAAACAACAATACTGGATGGAACAGTTTGAGTCAAACAGAAATAACATGAAAAATACCTGGAAAAACATAAATTTACTTCTTAATAGAAACAATGACAAGTCAAATTTTCCCGAATTCTTTTTAGATGAAAATAATACCCAAATTGTGCATCCAGAACAAATAGCTAACAAATTTAACAATTTTTACGTTAACCTTGGACCAAACTTAGCAAAAAGCATCCCCCCTAGTCAAAACACTTTAGAACCTACAAATAGCCAAATTTCCCCTCACAGCTTCTACTTTACTCCAGTAACTCCTATAGAAATACTAAAAATTGTCCAGAACTTAAAACCAAAAACCAGTTTTGGATTTGACAAAATAAGCCCCAAACTATTAAAGCAAACAGTCTTTCCAATAGCTGACCCTCTTTGCCACATTATGAACCTCTCACTTTGTACAGGTATCGTTCCTCTTCAGTGCAAAATAGCAAAAGTATTACCCTTCTTTAAATCTGACAACCCTCACATATTTAAAAACTACAGGCCAATTTCTCTCTTACCAGCATTCTCTAAAATTCTTGAACGGCTAGTGCACAACAGACTCTATAAATATCTTAAACTTAACAAACTTATAACACCAGCTCAATATGGCTTCCAGGAAAATCTCTCAACAGAAATGGCAATATTAGAATTACAGGATAGAATAGCTAATCAACTTATCGACAATAAATTGAGCCTTGGGGTATTTCTTGACCTTTCTAAAGCATTTGACACCCTCGACCATAGTATTTTGCTAAATAAATTGGATAAATTAGGAATTAGAGGTCTCCCAAAATTATGGTTTAAAAATTATCTTACAGATCGACAGCAATATGTCCAATATACAGACAACTGCTCTTCCAAACTGCCTATATCATGCGGAGTACCCCAGGGCTCAATATTAGGACCATTATTATTTCTTCTATACATAAATGACATTCCCCATCCCACCAGTTCTAATATTCTACTTTTTGCAGATGACACTAACCTAATTTTCCATAGTAATGATTTGCAAACATTAATCAACACAACCAATGAAACTCTCCGAACTATCTCAATCTGGTTTCAAACAAATAAACTTTCACTTAACATCAACAAGACTAAATTCATCCTATTCCACAAACCAAGAAAGAAGACTAATGATAGAAACATAGAAATTAAAATTGATAACAACAGCATAGAACAAGTTAACGAAATAAAATTCCTAGGTGCCCACATAGACAGTACATTATCATGGAAAACTCATTTAACAAAAAAGGCAAATCAGATTCTCAAGGTAAATGCAATTCTATCACGCCTGAAAAATACACTGCCGAAGCATACATTAAAGACAATCTACAATAGTCTAATATTTCCACACTTGTCATATGCGATAACCGCATGGGGTAATATAAACAATAGAGAAATGAAAAGGTTAGAATTACTTCATAAACGTGCTATTCGAAACATCAGCAAAGCCAAATACAATAGCCATACTAATAAACTTTATAAAGAGTTAGACCTCCTAAAAATTAGAGACATTTTCTACCATTCATGTATTAAGTTTTACCAGAAAGTAAAAATGAATAAGACCCCGTTGTACTTTAAACAACTCCTCCCGCAAAATAGCCATTTACATACCCACTCAACTAGAAATAGCCATAATCTACATATTTACAATAGGTCAACGGAATTGAAATACCAATTAATTAATGTGAAAATCCCGCTCTGTTGGAATGAACTACCAGAATATCTAAAGCATAGCACTGATTCTAGGACAGTAGACCACAGAATTAAATCACACCTAATCTCTAAGTATTCTCCTGACTGTTATATCAATAATTGTTACATTTGCCAAAAGTCATAGAAAAAGTGATTACCCCCCCCCCCCTAGGGTCCCCCCCCACTCATCATCATTTCATTAGCCCTCCCACCTCTCCCACTCCCCTCCCTCTCTTTCCACCTCCCCAACCCCCCCCCCCCCCCCCTCAAACTCATGCCCATAGCCCATGAATCCATCAGTATAGTTCACTAATCATACATATATACATCCACTCATTATTGTGGGAGCACACTTACAGGCGAAAGTCTTTGTGCTATCCCAATGGCTAAATTAGCATTTTATATTAAATCAATGTTATAGATATATTTAAACACTGCCAAATTGGATGAACAATTGTAATTGTACAGCTTATGCCATGAACTCAATAAATACAAATACAAATAAATAATGATATTGGTGTCTTAAAATGGTTATTGGCTAGTGGAGAGTGATATTGGCGTGCCCCTATGCTCTTAGCAGCAACCATGCACTTAATTGCCTATTATTTAAGGGAAGGCCTGGTAGGAGGAAATAGAAATTTCTTGAAATGTCGATCTATCAATTAAAAAATGTGCTCATTGTAAATAATGGGAAAAATTAAAAATTAGATATCTTTAGAAAAACCAGCATTTTACAAATATGTATAAGTCTGAAAATTATGGTGCAGAATATAACAAATGGTTGATGTGGAGTCAACCAATATTGAGTTTTGTTGGCCTTAGCAGATAATATTGGTCTCGGACTACGGCATCGACCAATATTACTGCTTCGGCCAATAAAACTCATAATACCATTCGACACCAATGTCAGCCAATCACATTACAGTATTTCAGGGGAATAATTCCCATATTCTTTGTTGTCCAGTTATCCTCTCATGTTTGACTGTTTGAGTGTTTGTCTCATGGTATAAGCCGGTTACTCACCATTGGATCAGGAATATGTGTTTATCACACCTCGGCATAAAGGGTGATAAATCACATATTCCCTCTCCCCTGGTGAATAACCTTTACATATTGGTCCCCTCACCATCCACTATCTATATGATACATGCCAGTAGACTTTTTCACGGATATAAGCAATGTATACTCATGTCTGGAACAATTCCATCTTTATTTTGAATTTATTATTAAAGATATATATATGAAGATACAGTAACATGGAGGTTACAGAATGCTTCAAACAATGACCGAAACATCTGAAACATCATCAAAATATTTGTATACATTATACAATTATGGACTTCGGTTGAGGTCAATATCAGGTCCGTAAAACCTGATATTGACCGAAACGTAAGTCCATAATTGTTTTGTTCCATGATTAAACACATAAAAGCTGTTATTCAGAAACCTGAGGTAAGTTTGCGTTTTTTCAGAACAACATCTTTTTAATGTATCTCGTCATAAATCCGTAACTACTGGACTGTCGCAAAAATGTTAAACATTTTTAAATCTAGAATTAATGACCTCAATGATACATTTTTTAAATAATTTTATTTCAAAAGTTTAAAGCAGAGTTTTGACATTTAAACACAGCCATATCGCCGAAAAACTGTCAAAATTGGGGACTTTTTGTCACTTAATGCCATATCGTAAAGCCAATAATAATTTTTTCTTAGTCAAAGTTAGAATTCCTACTGCATCTCAAAAATACGCAACTTTTGACGCCATAAGCAGTTTTGTATCTTTGGTACTTTTTGGGAAAACGATTTTTTCACAAACAGCAAAAACACAAATTGTTTCCTCGTTTGTGCAGCTGAAGGTCACAAAAGCATGTGCTTCCTCTAAGGTCCGTCCAATCTTGTGTATTGTAAACTGTCAGGTCAATAACATCTTCACGGGAGGTGAATATCATGATTTACGGACCTGCTCTGGACCAATCAGAGCACATGTAGCTGGTGAGTCATGGAACAAAAGGCTTTGAACCAGGGGCGAACGCAGGGGAGGGGGGGTGGGCGATGCACTCCCCCGAATAAATTTTAAATATTTTTATGTGTTAAAATTATATCAGCGTGGATCCAGGTCATGTCAAGGGCTATATGCATTCTGTGACATAATAACCTGATAGACCTCCAAAGGGAATTTTTTGGCCCCCTCTCTGCTTTGAACAGCTTTTGCTTCAGCATCTTATATGTAGCACCGGCATGGATGACCTTTTTTTCAGCATGACCTCCAATGAGAGAGAGCGAAGTCAAGTTTTTCTCGTTATAATTAGGATGCACACTTCGACCTTTTGACCTCATAGACCTAACATCACTGACCTCAATATGATATATACTGGGTCACACATTTCCCACGTAATTTGAATATTTCTCTATCGACAATCATAAAATTGAGTAGTATCAGCCAACCTCCGATAATATTATGTCATAAAGGGTAATAAAAAGTCAGGTGTGTTGATTTGTTGACCCAAATGTCAGATGGCACCTGTCACCTGTCATTCTTCCTCAATGGACGGAAGACAGGCATGTTAACTGCATGTCAATAAATCTCACTTTCACCTTAGGCAATAAAAAAAGTAAATGAGACTTTTGACAGTTAACAATGAATTGTAACGGGCTGAGGTGCTGTTTTTTATGTGGCAGGATTTCTTCAATATGGTACCTGAAGGAGGAAAAAATTACAAAGCAGATATGGATCAAAGGATCATTACTTTCTTAAACAGAAACTCTAAAATTAGCAAGAACATAGTCATCAGCTAGTGCCAAGGAAATTTTCACTAAAACAAGGTCGTGTAGCAAAAAGAAAACAGTAACTTTGTCAACTGATATCAGATCTGGTGCAAAAATTATGCAAATATTGAATTATAGGTGATTTACATTTGTATATATATTTGAAGATGACAAAACATTTTTTACGGTGGATCAAAATTCTTAACATTTGCACAATGCAAAATTATGAGATTTCGTCTTCAACCAAATGCAGCAGGCATTCGTATACTTGATTCATTTATGAATTACAATGGAAGCCCAGTTTGGAACAGAGACCACACGTTACCACAAGTTCTTATCATTCCAACAGGGGTCTAGTAACAAGGTTTGTATCCATTTGATGTAAATTAGACACAATTTATGATGTCAATAAGTTCAGAACGGTGAGCACTTTTATATCTCTGCATTATCATTTTGTGCATAAATTAAAGAACACTGGTCATAATGATGAAAGGGAAGTGCATTATTTTTCTATCATTTTGCGCTATTGGTCTGTTTGTATTCTAATATTTTTAAAATTTTGATCGGTATTTGTGTTGACAAATATCAGCAAGATGACTTGTTTTTAATAATTTGCACGAGGACTATAGATATATATACATTTAAGTACATTTGGATGAATGTGACAATGCCAGGATTTATGTTTTTCGACGGCGCATATGCGCATATGTGCTAACTCCAACTTTGTCTCTGTGGTCCATGTGGAGGTTTCACCGCATGGTTTCAGATTCAACACACATGTCTTTCAATGTGCAAAATTGAAGTGACACTCCAAACACAAATGTAATTGAGATGAGGATGCTGAAGTAATGCTTGGAAATATTTGTTGCTGATTTGATTAATTACACACAAAAAAAGAGAAGAAGACCAGCGAGTAGCAAACAAAGTTTGTATTGATTTTAATAATATTCTGTCGCAAAGGGACAGTCTGCGGGGAATAAAGGTAACTAACCAAAAGATGGTTTACTTTGTACTATATTTGAAATGTTCAGTTTTTATGTGACAGAACCAATAACACCGCTTCGTAATTAAGGACATTCTGTATATTTATACACAAGGTAACACTGCTCACTGCAGACACCAATTATATGTCTCATTATCCCATGTCTAGGCACATTTTCTCCCCGATACTGTGTTTTTCCCTGGGCAATACAGCAGGGAAAAAGTCAGTATAAGGGAGAAAAAACAGTATATGTCACCTGACCTGTATACGACGTTTTTTCCCTGTAATTACAGGGAATATACTGAAAACAACCAATCAGAGAGCAGTATTCAGACACACCCCCACAAATCTGGTATAGCGTCACAATCTCTGCTGCTGCTCAGCATCTTTTCTTGTAGTTTTGAAAGCACAAAAATCGGCCTCTCTTTTGCAATTTGCAAGGGATGTATTAGGGTTAGAGAGAAGCGGTTTAAAGCATTAGATCCAGAAGAAAATAGTGCATTAGATTTATGAACTTTTGACTTTCTATTTGGTATAGAAAATTTTCAAATGCGATTTTCGTAAAACTTGTTTAATTTTTCCGAAATGACTTAGTTGTACAAATACTATTTTATATAAATTTCCATCGTGATGAGGACCCCTTTTTATTTTCTTATATTGTTTTAGACAATATTTCACAACACATGACTAAGTGATAGTGTTAAATTCTGTTTATTGGTATAGTTTCAGCACTGTGGTTCATTTATTTTCAGAAACGTTTTTCTGCATTCCACTACCGTTTTATTTGATTTATCTGAATCTAATCATCCCAGATGTATGAAAAGTAGCAGGTAATGTTACACAGATAGTATAGATATCAAATCCAAAATCTCAAGACGATATCTCAAAAACTCTTGCCACCAAAAAATTAAAACTGAAACAAGAATTTTCAGTTCTAGCGTGAAATTACAGATATAAGTAAACATATTATAAAGTTTAATGGCCGTTTAATTGTATATCTCAGGATCTTATAACAACAGCTACATGATATTCTTTAGTCCTTTCCGTTATATTCCAAGGATTCTTGATCTAAAATTTCAAGGCATTATCTCAAAAACTCTTGGCAACAAAAAATTATTAGTGAAACAAGAATTTTCAGTTCAAGCATAAAATAACAAATTTGAGTCAACGTGATTTTAAGTACCATGGCCGTTTAATTTTATATCTCAGGATCTAATTACGCCAGCTCTATGATATCCATCAGTCCTGTCTGGCATATTCTAAAGGTTGTTGATCAAACATTTCAAGGCAATATCTTAAAAAGTCTTGCCGTAATAAAAATATTACTGAAACAAGGATTGTCAGTTCAAGCGAGAATCATACGAAGCAGTTATAACACACTAATTTATCAGTAAAAGTTTGAAATTATTTTGAAAATGTGCCTAGACATGGGATAAAAAGGTCATATCATGGGTAGGTGCAGTACATCCCCGTATACTCCCCTCGACCCCAGTATATTCCCTCGACCCTTCGGGTCTCGGGAATATACTGGGGTCTCGGGGAGTATACCGGGGATGTACTGCACCTACCCATGATATAACCTCATAATATATCTTTCTTCACGAGCATTGATAATGCAGAGAGGGCGAACTTATTAGTCTCCTCTGAAGTTTGGTAATTTAAACCATTTTTCTAGAATCCTTGTTTCTTCATTACTTGTTGAATTTAGTTAATATCTTGATTCAAATTAAAGCTAAGAAGCAACATAAAGATTTGGAATTGAAGAACCTTGACATGTCATTATTTCTTGAGAAGGTGTTCTCCCTTACAGGATCAAAGATACGTAAACCAGTAATTGGCATGAAGGTTTAGACAGACCTGGCAAAGAAGATAGCCAGATATTTTAATGACATCATTAGCCTTAGTTGGAATTTTAGAATAATCTCAGATGGGTTGATAAAAACATTAAACAAGCCTTTAAGAGTTGCTTCATAATGTCATCATTCCTTTTGTTGTTCAGGAGCAATGATTATTCAATATGAAAGAGTGGAGCTAGTATAATTAATACATATGTATACTGAAAATTGGTGTGGAATCCCTAGTGCCATAAAAATATGTAATAATCTTTTTTAAAATTGGACTGCACCTGAGAAGAGTAGCCCTCATAAATTTTGATGCACTGCAGACAATATGAAAGAGTTCAGCTGGTGTAATATACTGGGAATTGGCATGGAATTATGAGCGCCTTTAAATATGTGTGATTATTTTTCTTTTAGTCTGCACCTGCAAAGAGAATAGCACTCAATCAGGGCTGCCGGAAGGAATCGCGGGCGGCAGGGGCGGTCAGATGAAAAAGGGCAAATCATATTAGCGCCAATTTCACGTGAGAAAGTTTATATAGAGAGTCATGATATTGAATATATACTTACTCATTTGTGCCTAAAATTAGTAAAATAAGGCCAAATAATGTTTTTTTCTTTAAGATCTGAAGGGTACACTTGCCCCCCCTGCCCCCCTTGGACAAGGGCAATTGCCCCCCCCTGTTCCGGCACCCCTGCACCCAATAACAAGGCAGATGCACAGCCAAGGGGTCTGACGGCAGATCAAAATAAAGCGTCAATCACTTGAATATTGGGGGAGGGGGCTTTGGATTTTACCCTAAGGATGAGAATATTTTTTCACACAAGCGAAATAATCCAAAACTATTTTTTTCTGGCACGAAGGAGCGACAAACTTTTTAAATTCTGATTTAAACTTGTGGTACCCTAGCTGCATATTTCAATGTTCTGAACAAACTTTCTTTTTTGAATGTCACTTTTTTTGAAAAAAAAATCCAATCAATAGCTCTCACCAAGGATCATCTGGTCTGCCCTTGAGGGAGCCAAGCCACTTGGTCGCGACTCATGACGAAATCTCAGGACAAAGTAAGTAGGTTAAAAGTATAATGTTTTCAACAATCATAAAATTCAGGCATTTCTGTGGCTACAATTTGCCCACATTTATGTATGTTTTCCCACAACATGGAATGACAGTGATTTGGATGGTAATTACATCGGTACATGGATCTCGTGTTGATGCCTGGTGAGACAATAAGGACTGTCAAGCAAGAATGCCAGTCTGCGTGTACATATTCTGGAATAAAAGTGCTGAGAAGTGAGAAAGAAAGGTTTCATGCAATCTGTTTGTTGTCTTTTGCAGATCAGCTCTGGAAGTTTAAGGCTGCAAGAGGCTATCTGGTTGGAGTGATGAATAATACAGAAGTCAGACTATGGAAGCCAATAGAAACATGACTATGATTTATTACAATATGGTCACATTATTCTGGGGCTTCTATTCATTGATACATTTTGCCCTCCACCTTGTCAGTTCACTACCCATGAAGATATATTGGCTAGAAAAGATGTCTTCAAAGTTTCTGCAAAAGGTACATGCCCTCCAGACCTTCTATTCTAAAAGGCTATGAATCAATATCTGCCAGCATCTAAAACATCCAATAGGGTTACATCGATAGTTTACCACGTTGACAGTGGTTTGATATAAAAACACTTTCAGTGAATTTTGCAGCTGTTTAGCCATCAGAAGGAAGGTTGAAAAAGGCAAGTTATTTTCAATTTTGATTGTGAATGGTAATTCTGCTAATTTAGATTTATGTAGCCTTTCAGTGAATATCGTTTCAGTTCATAATAAGTGTTGATAAACAATATCCATTTTAATAGACGGCCTTGAGTTTGTTATGCGATGTTAATTTCAGGTGAAGAATGATGTGTCAAATATTTGAAGACCGTTTCAGATGTGCTTCATGCCAAAGGATGAGTGAAGATTTCAGGCAGTGTCTTCTGATAGCATGGTGTTGGGCTTTTTGCCATAATGGCAATTTCCAATGGAGAAATTTGGAATGAGCTTAATCGAAATACCATGCAACTTCTCCAGTTAATGAATTCCAGTTAATGAGTTATTGGAGAATATAAACAACAGAACAATAATGTTAAGTTTCAAGGCCATCGTTTGCATTGGAATCAAAAAATAATTCATCACATTGAATCTGTCTCTGAATCCAATGGTCACCTCGCAGATTGTCTCACCAAAGAGACCAACAGTGGATTCGATGCAGCTTTTTGTAATATTCAACAACACTGGTGAATATATGAGACATTTTCAGTTCTGTTTAGATATGCCTTGGTCTAACTTACAGTGTCATTTCAGTGAGTTGGTATTTTTTTCTGTTTATCAGAATTTCTTGCTATCAGTATGTTAGAGTGTGAATTAATTTAGTTTCTGTTTGACACGTGTATATTTTTCAAAATTAGAAATAGAAGTAAAATAACTGTGGAAGTAACCCTTGCTAAGGAATTCGGAACTCAGGCAACTTCTACTGGAACAGATGCTTGATAGTTCAATTTCATCATAACTATTTCCAATGACCACCATGGGGAATTAGGAAGAACATGTCACCATTTTAAAAAAGCTAATGTTTCAGTGTTATTACAGATTTCGTATAAGTGTGCCATGTTCTATGTGAATATATGCCTAGATGATGTCAGTATTGCATTACTGACATCACTATTGGCACTCCAAGCTTGAGTGTTGATTCCAACTGCCACCAACAAGTCAGGCTCATGGGCTGTCTAAGTGTTAATAACAATTTATTAATCTGCATTCATTGGTATGGTTGTTTGATTCTGTTGGAGCAGGTGAAACTGATATGTTTGAGCCACTTGCTTGATCATCATGGACATTCATGGTGTCCTGTTGTGAAATTTCTCATTGAGGGCAGCACCTTGTGGCTTTTCAGCCAATTAGGTGAGATCTGCGCCAAAGAAACTGTTCAGAATTGATGACTGGAATGGGGATGATGGGGAGATTTTTCGGAAGTGAACGTGGCGGTGTTGCATGGGCATACCAGAGGACGAGAAATGGGGGGGGGGGGGGGTAGTTTCTCCCCAAAAATTTGAGAAAAGGCCAGACAAGGAGGCTTAGAATTCGATCATCAAATAAACATTATTGGAAATCAGTGATAAGGATGCCCCCAAGCAAAACTCCCCCCCCTTAGGTCTTAAATTCTGAATGGATCCTGAGTATATTATTTTTTCCAAGACAGAGCAGCACATGATAACCTCTCAGAACAACAAATGAATGTGGGAGTGAATGAATTTGTTTTGTTGTAAAAGTGCTAAAACTGATAGCAGTTATACACAAAATCCATGCATTATATATAGCTGGATATTGTAACTTTTGGATTTATTCAAAACATCAAACTGAATAATCAATGTTGAGCAACAATCTAACAGCTTATTGTGGTTTGTAATGGTGTGATCAGTATGGTTTCCAATTCCAAGTGACACAGCTGAAACTGCGAATATACCAACTGTGAAATCATTATGCTGATACTGACATCACAAGAGCACTGTGGCAGTTGAAAAGAACATGGCACACTAATACGAAATCTGTAATAACTCCAGGCAGAGCTAACAGCAGGGTGAAAGACGGAAATGCAGGGGGTTTATGAAGTCTGGGCCTATCAAACCAAAAATTCGAAATTCTTATTTGAGGCTTTCAAAGAATGATTAGGGAACAAACAGACCTGTATATTATACCTTTGTAGCACATGAACTCCAAAGCATACTTTTTGCCACTGTTTCTCCTAGTGAGTACACATTCCACATTTACTCTCAAGAGTGTAAGTGCATATAATGGGAATCCCAGCAAGTCAATCAGAAAATAAATGTATCATGGCATGGGTATCTTGAGGGCTTTTCCAGATGTACATGCGGTTTCTGGATTTTAATTTTGTCACCTCGGGCAAACTTTCCAAAGCAAGACGATGAAGCAATTTATTTTAATGATGTACCTGTATGCTTTAAGTAATTTTCCCTGAAGCTAGTAGGTGTTTGGTATTCATAAAATGTGCATGAGCTCGCTCGTTACTCAATTCAAACATGCAGAGATATGGCCTTACTTTTTTTTCTATAATTCAATGAATTACTGTGGTTTCTATGTTATAAGATGACTCCTTCAACCTCCTGTGTCCTTAATTTGCAGTCTACCTAATCACAAGTCCACTCTCACAAATTGCGAAATTTCAAAGATTATTTGGCTAAGTGAGTTCAGTGGAAGAAGCAAAACAACAATAATATTTCAGTACAAACATGTTTTTATATTGTAAGTCAAGCAAACCAGGTGTAGCATGTGAATATACTCATCTTGATAACCGATTGGTTGTAACCTATTCTGGGGGCTTGTGATTAGCGGCGACAGCAAGTCTCCACAGTCACAATGTTATATCGCCTACCTAAAGGAATTATCTGTTAATGTATATTATCTGTCTGTCTGTCTATAGTTTAATCATGAGAAGAACCTTCTAAAAAGAGGCTGAATATTCCAGCGTGAAAGGCAAGCTTTTGCGACTCAGAATGAAATATTCTGAAGACAAATTTGGGCAACAATAGTCCTGCATTATAAGTTAGGGTCTCCTGCTGATCTCTGGAGACAATATATAATAAAATGACTGTCCCACAATTGCAGACAAGGACAAAGGGCTGAGATAAACGTGTAGCTTGCAATCGATTTGTCATTCGTCTCTTGAGGCACAGCTCTGAGAGGTAGCAGAAGCTACTTGTCGGCCCAAGTGGTCAGATGAAGAACACTGGAAAGGTGGCATGGTCAGATTACAGATGCCGAACCCTAACTTGACACATTGATTTATTACCACATCTGTGTTTGACTACTTCTGAGTGTGCAAGAAGAAGTTTCTTTTTATATTGCTGTATTACTTAGGTCTGAGGGGTTAAGTAAACCTCTCAGTGCAAAATGAATCAGGATCACAAAAGAGTGAGCAAATTTACTTCGAAATGTTGACCATGCTACATCACTGTGACGTACGATAAAATGATGATAGTGAAGGGGCTGAATTATTATCAGCATGACACGTAAAGTCAGTGAAGGGGCTGAATTATTATCAGCAGTTGGTTACAAGATTTAATTTCATTTGCAAGCAAACTAGAAAACATGTCATCAGGTAGACTTCCCAAAAGACAAAAATGGCCTACCACCTGATTATTTTGCCACCTACTTA
Source organism: Platynereis dumerilii (assembly GCA_026936325.1). NCBI lineage: Eukaryota > Metazoa > Annelida > Polychaeta > Phyllodocida > Nereididae > Platynereis > Platynereis dumerilii. Next base: position 61,679,644 of record JAPTHN010000001.1, read on the forward strand.
TAATCACTGTCATAATCCCCATATGGATAAATAACTGCTCACGTTTAACTGACTCTACTCTACTGACTGCTTAGGAAAAATGAAATGTACTGCTTCAGGGCAATGGACATCAAATTAATTTATTGCAAAGCCAAATGAAAATAGCGCTACATGTGTTACAGGGTGCGGCAAAAAAATTTGCACCACTTGAACATCTCCAGCAGATCAAAGAAAAAATAGCAAAATTAAGTTTTGAGTGATGGGATATCTAGGCAAACATATTAGCAGTTGCCTAGAAGGTGAATAAGTGTAAAGTTAAAGTTAGCACACTGGCTATTCTCAATAATGTACAGCCTCTGCAAAATCTTGCTTGCCCAAACCAAAAGAGGCTACAATACTTTGGCGACTGCTGGCCAACTGATCATTTCTGAATGCCATGAATTTTAAATCATAAGGTGGTTTAAAGAAAGAGAATAACTCCAGTGAATATTTGGCATGATAAGACCAGTTTCTGTGGTCAGGTGTTAATTTTTTGCATTGTTTGCTACTGATTAAAGAAAGATTCATCATCATTTCCATATAAGGGCAAAAAAATTAACACTGGGGTGTTTTAGTGCATTCTATTCTGACCACGACAAACCCACTCTATAATCCAACAGTATAAAGCAGTTTGGTGGCTGAACAATATCATTTCAGGCCCGCTTTGCAGAAGGTTTTTGATTGCACGCGTTCAAAACTTGGGGATGAACAAAAAAAATTTCAAGTGGATGTTCATGAGCAGAATGCCTGATGGATGTAAATTAGATGAGATAATGCATTTTTGGTCTCCAGCATCAGTTTCTGACCTTGGCAAGTAAAATATCTTGACATGATGGGTGAATATGTATGTATAGGACCCCCACTCTCCCAGCTCATCAATCAAGCCTTGGAGTACCAACAAATTGCCTTGGAGGGCTGCACTCGCCAAATATGTTTGTCTATGTATTGATCAACTGTAATGTGATATTCTAACAAGATTAGGTATAGTATGTTCTGCCAAGAGGAGCCTAGAGAGGTCATTAGTATTCGAGTTTATCCTCCAGTCCAAAATCAGAGACCCCCCTATTCATCAGACCTCGCAATTTCAAATGTTTTTACATGGGCAAACGTAGAGAGAGGTGTCTGAAGCACCCTCAACTTTTCAAAAGCTTGATTGAACGCTGCAATTTGGGTATACTTGACAAAAACAAGATGCACCTGAAAAAACTGACATACATTGTGTTTAGAACTAGAATGTGAAAAGTAATTCATAAAATGAAAAATGCTTTGAGCAAGTAAATTTAGATATACATGGCTTGGTTGTGTCCGAATTTCATACTAATCGAAGCATTGGTTAGGAAGTTATAGCAATTATAATTCATAGCTATTGCTGGTGCAAGTTTTTTTGCCGCACCCTGTAAGTAGGCATCCAGAATGCGTAAACAATGCTTGCTTCTTCGTCAATCATAGAAAAGCAATTTATGAGTAAATCATTGTCTCTATTTATTTGTCATTGCAAATAGCACAGAGGACTTACAGAGTCTCAGAAAAGGAGGTAGGTTAGTGTGTAGATTACTATGACTGATAATAATCTAATTGACAACAACAACAACAACACCAATAACAAGTCTTCACTGGTTATTTTGTTTCACTGTGCTATAAAATTTCTTGTAGCGATCACTTTGTGGTGTTTCGTTGTGCCAAAATGGCATGCAGTGAATCATGTTGACAACCATTTTATGACTGAGGAGTTCATGACTCTGGGAATATAATTTTGTGGATGGTAATTGGTCAGACATTTTCAACATTATAATGGTATCCTAGGATGGAGAAGGTTAAAATTATGTGAGTGGGTACCCACAAAATGGACTGATGCAGGCATTCTGTGTGGTGCATGTAGATGCCCACTAAATAGGTGGTAAAACTAAGATATATTACACAGAGGCTTTAACTGAAATGATGGACTGATGGTTAAGTACCTCATATTGAGTGCCATGCAGTGGTGAGGGGAAAGCTAAAACATGATTTATGAGAAATTTGTGTAGTTCATCTTCATGTCCTCACACAATTTTTGCCTATCAGGTAGGTGCAGGGATGTCAATTTTAAAAGTTACAGCAGATTGGTCAACAAGCATGTTCTCAGCAGAGCTTCATTATGTCTTGACTAGAGCAAGGTTATTTTTTGCAGATCTGTCATGTTAAATCTTGACATTTAATTTGGCTGTCATGTCATCTCCTATAGCCATTTTCCAATTATTTTCTTAACGGTTGTTGCATTCAGGCATTTTCCTGCAATTTTTTAGTCTGGGCACGCGATGTGTCACTTGATGGTTCATTCAGTTTTTCATTATATGCCAAGGTTTTTTTTTCTGATTTAGTATCGTGAAAGGCAAGGGACTGAAAAAAAATAAATTGTTTTCTGGATAAATTGAAATGTAGAAATTTGATGAAGCCACGAAATGTTGATGCTTAACTTGAAAATAAGACTTTTTTTAACCATAAAAACATGCACACATATTAAAAAAACTGTATGATGTAGAATTACCAAATTATGAATTGTTGGTTAACTTTGATATTTAGTTTGCAAAGTGTGCATGACATTAAAAAATATGAAATGTTACTGGCTTTACAATAAGCCTACGTGTTCATCTGCAATATTTCCAAATAAAATGTTAAACCCGAAAATATGGGTGCCTCTGAAATTATTAACCTGAAAATATTGTTGCTTCTGAAATAACTTAGATCTTTCATGTAGATATCAAAATTTGCCACCAGAAGATGAAGGTTTTATGAATAAATCAATTTGAATCAGAGAATCATGTACCTGTAAGGTCCATGGCTCTAAATTTAAAATTTAATATCAAATTGTCCACTTCAAATATGGAAACATGCCATGCGAAGAAGAGGATGCTCTTCACTTTGTCGCAAGGTGCCAGTCACTAATAGAGACAAGAGCAAAAGGAACCGACAACCTAGACAACTGAACTAGTTGTGTTGGTTGCAGGGTATTACATGATAATAGCGCAATAATTAAATAGACAACAAAAAGCGAAAGAAAAAAATTGGTGTGGGAGGATGCAGGTCTAGGGTGACCATGCCCCCATTCCCACCATAAAATATGATCATCGCCCAGTCTGCTGCTGTGTCTGTACTGATACTTGCTTGGCTCTGAAGTTTGTCGATGGGGGGGGGGGCCATTTGCAATAAGCAAAATTACTGTGAAATTAAGATGGACAGGGTATGAAGGACTTCGCTTTGGTCAAGAATTTATGTCTAGTCTGTACTGTGATCAACTATCTCAGTGAACAAATGCTCTCTTTCTTAAAATTAAAAATATGCTCGCAAGGAATATATATATTTAAAAAACCTAAATGGGATATTCTGTGACATGTCACATCCTTTTATATCACAATTCAGCCTTCACGGGCTAATCTGACTCTTGTTGTCTCGAGTCAAGGCCACTTTCTTAAAAGGCATGCTCTTTGTATGCTGAAGTGCAAAATAGGATCTTCTAGAAAAGTCTTAGTGACTCGGTGTCAATCTCAACTTGCAAATATCTTGGTGAAAAACTTCCTGTGGCAGATGTTAGTTGAATCGAAAAACTACGAATACATGATTTCCAAGAATGAACTTCATTTTATTTGGCTATGCTAGTCAATTACAAATACCTCATGCCTAAATATTGTTCATGCAGATACAAAAGAATGTCGATTGGATTATCAAGGAGAATTTTATTTCCCAGAAGACAATGTTAAAAGTGGACCATTTCATAAAGGCACAACATTCTTACTCCCAGACGCTGTTTTCAGACATCAATAATTTGTTTTATGAGTAAAGTCTTTAAAGCATGTCTGCCATGTTGAAAATTAATTGACTTTTAAATTAAGAAGAAGATTAAAATAGTCAGAATTAAAAAAGTATATGTTTGCATGTTGAAAATATTGGAGTTCAGTGTTTTTTGTCTGATGGACTTACTCTGTGCAAAAAATAATTTATTCCCAAGCTTGTATTTTGATTGCTGGGGAAAGACGCCTCCACTTGACAACCACAAACATGCTTAAAAAGTGGAACTTGATTTAGGACTTTCAAACAGAACAAATAAATTATGGTAATCTGGGATCTGATAAGAAGGTATTGCTTTATTAATTGAGCGGAATTACATCATGCATCAATTTCAGCACAAGTTTGTACAATAATTTTTAGAATGCCTAATGGCCATACAAGTATGATACACTTGTAATCTGTTAGCAAATCTCTAATGTCACACAAGTTCTCCATGAAATGCTGATGCCTTTGAACAACTTGATTGTTCTTTTAGAAAACCAAAATCATCTATTTAATTTCTCCAGAATAATATGCACAAGCGCTTATCACATTGATTTTGCTGTTTATTTAGTGCCACAAATGCCACATATATGTACCTACTTTGAATTGCTGCAAGATTCAAAGCTAAAACAACACCTTTATTTTTCACCCTCTTGTCACGTTCTTATTTGCACCAGGCCTTGAAGTAATTTTCCCTGAAGCCAGTAAGTGTTTGATATTCATAAAGTTTGTACGAGCTTGTCTTGTTACTCAGTTCAAACATGCAAAGCCTTACTTTTCTCAAATTCAATGAATTACTGTAGTTTCTACATTATAAGATGACTCCTAGCTTGCACCTCTTGTGTCCTAAATATACAGCCTACCTAATCACAAGTCCATTCTCACAAATTGCTAAATTTTAAAGATCTTTGGCTAAGCGAGTTCAGTGGAAAAGACAAAACAACAAATTTTGTAACATAAAAAACTTTTTCAGTACAAAAAATTGTACGTTGTAAGTCAAGCGAACCAGGTGTAGCATGTGAATATAATCATCTTGATAACCGACACAGAATGATAGATTATGAAGACAAATTTGGGCAACAATAGTCCTGCATTATAAGCTAGGGTCTCCCATAGGTATGCATCCAGAATGCGTAAACAATGCTTGGTCCATTACAGCTTGTTGAAATGAATTATAACAATCCAGATAGGCCTATTCATCATTACGGGTACATACTTTTCCAAGTTTCTAACATATATTTATATCTGAAACAAAATTACCCACGACTTTCTCCGTCAGTTGTCCAACACTGTTTGAGATGCTCTGGCTGAAGCAATCTGCTACCAACAGGCATTGATCAAGAACCTTGGAATCCAAATCATATACTTTGCCTAAATTGCCAGCTTTTGCCTTACATGACATTTTGTAATACTAAAAATATATACACCAGTTAAAAATTGAAGAAATGGTATACTCATCATGAGAGATGAAGCTGGCCATGTACGTTAACTAACATTCTACAATTTTGGAGTGGCTAAGTTTGGGATTGCTTCGGTAGATGGGTTAACTAATTCATATTGGCTTCAAATGTACTGGAGAACATTTTGAAATCTATGTCAAGAAGTTTTTTTTGGTTTTCATCAATTGGATAATTGTAGTTAGACATCACCAAGATACTTATACCATTGGAAAAACAGGTATCTAACTAACACTTAAATGATAGCTTCTTCGTCAATCAAAGAAGAGAAAAATGTATGAGTGAATCATTGTTACTGTTTATTTGTCATTGCTGATAACACAGAGGACTTACACAGTCTCCGAAAAGTAGGGAGGGTAGTGTGTAGATTATTATGACTGATATAATCTAATTGACAACAACAACAACAGCAAAACCAATAACAAGTCTTCACTGGTTATTTTTGTTTCACTGTGCTATAAAATTTCTATAATAGCGACCATTTTGTGGTGTTTCGTTGTGCCAAAATGGCATGCAGTAAATCGTGTTGACAACCATTTTGTGATTGAGGAGTTCATGAATCTGGGAATATAATTTTGTGGATGGTAATTGGTCAGACATTTTTAACATTATAATGGTATCCAAGCATGGAGAAGGTTTTATGTGAGTGGGCACACCACAAAATGGACTGATGCAGGCATTCTGTATTCAGCATGTAGATGGCCACTAAATATGTGGTAAAACTAAGATATATTACACAGAGGCTTTAACTGAAATGATGGACTGATGGTCATTGGTTAAGTACCTCATACTGAGTGCCATGCAGTGCTGAAGGGAAAGCTAAAACATGATTTACGGGAAAGTTCCTCCTTGTGGAGTTCATCCTCATGTTCTCATGAAACTCGATTAGAATTTGTTAGAACATATATCTATTTCAGGAAAAACCTACACAATTATTGCCTGTCAGGTACAGAGGTGCAGGGATGTCAATTTTAAAAGTTATAGCAGATTGGTCAGCAAGCATGTTCTCTGCAGAGCTTGATTATGTCTTGACAAGAGCAAGGTTATTTTTTGCAGATCTGTCATGTTAAATCTTGACATTTAATTTGGCTGTCATGTCATTTCCTATAGCCATTTTCCAATTATTTTCTTAACAGTTGTTGCATTCAGGCATTTTTCTGCAATTTTTTAGTCTAGGCATGCGATGTGTCACTTGTTTGTTCATTCAGTTTTACATGATATGCCAAGGTATTTTTTTTCTGCTTTAGTATCGTGGAAGGCGAGGGACCGAAGAAAATAAGTCATTGTCTTGACAAATTGAAAGTAGAATTGATGAAGCCACGAATTGCTAAGAAGAGGAAGAGGATACTCTTCACTTTGTCACTAGATGCCAATCACTGATAGAAACAAGAGCAAAACGGACCCCCGCTATCGATCGTATTAAATGGTCCGTATAGGGGGGGGGGGAGGTTGTGAATGAATGTTGCAATATAAATGAAATCACTAGCAGGGTACCACCCCTGGCCTACTCCTGGGAGACCTGGCTTTCAGTTCAGAAAAGATTTGAGATCTACTCATATGTTCATTAACATAATTTATATAGACACATTTTGCTTATGTAACACTATGAAATGGACAGATGCGAAATTGCAGTTTTATTAGAAATAAAAAACAGCTAACACACCCAGTTGTTTTTGTTTTTGGTGATGTATAAAGAAAAATAAGGCAAGTTTTTCAATAAAATTTTAGAATTTCATGTTTGAAATTGGCATAAGTAGCAAGAACACAGAAAAATCCCCATTTAAGAGTTGCTAATGTAACCTCAGTGTCCTGTGACGGAATAGAGTTACATTAGCAGGCTTTTTTTATTTATTTCAAGTTTTATAATGACCAACACAATTAAAAATGGTACCAAAATAATTTTCAAGATGTACTTTATCAATCACATATCATTACATACAGGGATAAAAAAATATCTTTTCAACCTCGACACTCCCCATTTAAAAATTGAAGAACTTGTATAATCATCATGAGAGATGAAGCTGGCCATTTACGTTAACATTCTACAGTTTTGGAGTGGCTAAGTTTGGGATTGCTTCGGTAGATGGGTTAATCTAATTCATATTGGCTTCAAATGTAATGGAGAACATTTTGAAATATGTCAAGAAGTTTTTTTGGTTATCATCAATTGGATAGTTGTAGTTAGACATCACCAAGATACTCTACTTATACCATTGGAAAAACTGGTATCTAACTAATACTTAAATGATAGCTTCTTCGTCAATCAAAGAAAAGAAATTTATGAGTAAATCATTGTTACTATTTATTTGTCATTGCTGATAACACAGAGGACTTACACAGTCTCCGAAAAGTAGGGAGGGTAGTGTGTAGATCATTATTACTGATAATAATCTAATTGACAACAACAACAACAACACCAATAACAAGTCCTCACTGGTTATTTTTGTTTCACTGTGCTATAAAATTTCTTACAGCGATCACTTTGTGGTGTTTCGTTGTGCCCAAATGGCATGCAGTAAATCATGTTGACAACCATTTTATGACTGAGGAGTTCATGACTCTGGGAATATAATTTTGTGGATGGTAATTGGTTGGACATTTTTAACATTATAATGGTATCCTAGGATGGAGAAGGTTTTATGTGAGTGGGCACACCACAAAATGGACTGATGCAGGCTTTCTGTATGAAGCATATGGATGGGTACTAAATAGGTGGTAAAAGGGAGATATATTGCTCAGAGGCTTTAACTGAAATGATGGACTGATGGTTAAGTACCTCATATTGAGTGTCATGCAGTGGTGAGGAGAAATCTAAAGCATGATTTATTGGAAAATTCCTCTTTGTGTAGTTCATCTTGACACTCGATTAGAATTTGTTATAACTCGGCTTGACACATAATATCTTTTTTCAGGAAAAACCTACACTATTATTGCCTTTCAAGTAGGTCCAGAGATATCAATTTTAAAAGTTACAGCAGATTGGTCAGCAAGCATATTCTCAGCAGAGCTTCATTATGTCTTGACTAGAGCAAGGTTATTTTTTGCAGATCTGTCATGTTAAATCTTGACATTTAATTTGGCTGTCATGTCATTTCCTATAGCCATTTTCCAATTATTTTCTTAACAGTTGTTGCATTCAGTCATTTTCCTGCAATTTTTTAGTCTGGGCACGCGATGTGTCACTTGATGGTTCATTCAGTTTTACATGATACGCCAAGGTCTTTTTTCTGCTTAAGTATCGTGAAAGGCAAGGGACGGAAGAAAATAAATTGCTTTCTTGATAAATTGAAAAGTAGAAATTAGATGAAGCCTCGAAATGTTGATGCTTAACTTGAAAATAAGACTATTTTAACCATAAAAACATGCACACATTCCGGCTAAGTGTGAAAAAAAAAGTATGATGTAGAATCAATAAATTATGAATTGTTGGTTTACTTTGATATGTAGTTCGCAAACTGTGCAAGAAGTTAAGAAAATGAAATGTTCGTAATAAACTAATAATAAGTTTATTTTTGTAGAGTGAATTACATCATAAAACATAATCTCAATGCAATTTGACAGTAAAAATGTATCATGCAATGATTTTTTACTGTTACTGACTTTACAATAAGCCTACGTGTTTATCTGCAATATTTCCCAGTAAAATGTTAAACCTGAAAACATGGGTGCTTCTGAAATTATTAACCTGAATATATTTATATATATGTATTGTATAGTGGTCCAAAAACACTTTCTTTTAGAATTTCTCTGATTTGAATCTGGCATTCTAATTTTATATGAATAGAAGGTGTTGTGTAAAAATTTCAGCAAAATCGAAGTTTAACATGCGATTGCCCATCGGCAGACCAGTATTTGCATATTTGCAAATCTTGCTCTAACAGCGTATCATTTTGATCAATTGACCTTTTTTTTATTATTCAAGGATGCCCAATCCAGTCCTGATATTCTCTCTGACTTACAATGTTTCGTAGCAGGTCAGCATTAGGGTGTGGCTGGTTCCCCAAAGTTGTCAGATCCCACTGTACCTTTATTTGGTACTGTGTCTTGGTCCAGAAAACATTTCTGGAAAGTTTCATGGAAATCAGAAAATGCTTAACTTGAGCACAATCCAGTTGAAAATTCTTATTTAATCTTTAAAAGCTCAAACCGCGGTATTATATTACTTTGTCAATATGAGTCATACATTAAAATAACTTGTATGGTTGAACTGCCCTCAATTAGAGCTTCATTTTGAATACCAACTTCAATGGTCTCGGAAAATTTTACACAGGGAAACAAATCTTTAATTCTAGGTTTGTTTGAGAAATAATTTGCAAATTATGTAAAGACGAAGATTTGATGTTAATCCGGTTATTATTGCATGACAGAAAAGGCCAAAGGCACTTTTTTGACATTTTGAAGAAATTAGATTATATTTGGATATTTTGGTGCACTGTTGTACGAAGTTTTACTGTTATTTTAAAATCTCAAACTATAAGGCAAGCGAATTGAGAGTGGCTAAAATCTGCCTATGCCTATTAAACCCAATATCTTTTTTCATACACAGTGGCATTAGGCCTATGTGAACAGAAAACAACAGATGAATAAAACCAATTTAAGCTGAAAAAAACATTAAATCATTAAGTTGGCACCAGGTGGGTGACACCTTAGTAGTCCATACGTAATGCGTCTTAGCAATTTGCAAGAAGGTTGTATATTATCATAATTTCATAAGGTCAGGGAAAATCCTTTCTCAATCAACTCGTAATGATCTAGCACATTTTCAAGCACACAATGTCTAATAAAAAAGCGAAATTTTTGACTATATTGGCATGACAAGTTGCCTATACAGCTAGCCACATTTTTAAAATTAGAGTTGAGTAATGAATTAAATGACACATGCTGAATGTGATGCTTATAAATAACAAAGGTTTCTGATTTTCTCTCTTGTCACATATTCAGGATGCAATGATCATGACAATGTGTGACATCTGAAACATGTTTATCCTCCACAAAGCATTCTAAACTTCATAAATCAGGTTTCTGAAGTCTAATGCTATGTTTAAATGAACTGCGATAAATGGCAACAAGTGACAATAATAATTATGGAATTTAAAGAGATGACTAACACACCGCATATATATATATATATATATTATTTTGTGTCTTTACTCAGATATGACCAAATTACTGAATTCTCAATTGTATTGGCAAAAGTATTGCTTAATCATCCTTGTTTATCAATTTTACCTAGCTTACCTCAGTTAGTACTGATTTCGCATCTCAACTCACTTATGAAAAAAGACAAAACGGTTAGCTGGCGTCAATGTAAACTCTTTTGACATAATAAGACCAAGTTACTCTTACCTTTTACTTTTTTTAACCAAATATTTACTCCTAGAATTGCTGATGATTGACTAATTCACATATTTATCAGTATGTCTGGAACTGAAATGTTTTAAAAGCACCACTCATCAGCCACCAAAATAGCCTGCGACATACACTGTCTCTGTGTGTCAACCACACTGTGTTACCATATAAGTGTAAAGCCTTGGTAATATTAGACAGATACTAACTTTTTTTCAATTTAAAAAGTCTATCAAGACATTGTCACTACTTCATTAAATACCTTAATGGGTGACACAGGCCAGTTGACATTTGATATGAAGGTTATCATTACCAATCACACAAATTACGAAAACTGTAGTCAAATTATGAATTGAAACACTGCTTAAAATTGTCTGATACCATTGAAGTTGTTATTCAAAATGAAGGTCTTATTGAGCCCTGGCCAACTGAACATATTTAATTGTTGTGTAATGAATATTGACGAAGTTACGGGGAACCGCGGCTTTGGGTTTTAATAAAATGAGATGAAACTTCAAATGCATTGTGCTCAAGTTAAACGTTTTTCAATTTTCTTGAAACTTCACAGAAATGTCTCTCAGATCAAACCACAATACCAAAAGAAGGTACAGGGGGCTCCTCCCAAATTTTCTGATTTGATGGGCAACAGCCACACCCTAGTCAGCATAGATATTACATGGGTTAATTATCAAGCCATTTTTCATGAAAACAGACAAATATTTCACTTACTATAAGTAATAAATAAAAGATAGCCCTCAGATATTACGTTGCCATGCCAAGTTTATCATACAATCAGCAAACTGGGCGATGATCATATTAAATGGTGGGAATGGGGGGATGGTCACCCTAGACCAGTATCCTTCCACACAATTTTTTTCTTTGGCTTTTTGTTGTCCTTTTAATTATTGTGTTATTATCATCTAATGCCGTGCAAGCAACACAAGTTACACAACTAGTTAAGTCGTCTAGGTGATCCCATCTGCTATAAGCCAAATTACCATGAAATAAGATGGACAGGACATGATGGACTTTGCTTCGGTCGAGAACTCTTGTCTTATCATTGATGTGATCAACTATCTCAGTGAACAAATGCAGTCTTTGTTGAAATTAAAAATATCCGTGCAAGGTTAAAAAAAACAACCTAATTGGGATATTCTGCGACACGTCACATCCTTTTATATCACAACTCACCTTGACTGACATATATTCAAATTTCAGGTCAGCCTTCACTGGCTAATCTGACTCTTGTTGTCTCGAGTCAAGGCCACTTTCTTAAAATGGCATGCTCTTCTTATGCCGAGTTGAAAAATAAACTTTTTTCTTATTTGCTATCAATCTCAACTTGCAAATAGCTTGGTGACAAGCTTTCAATGCTTTCAAATCAAAAAGCTACACATGCAATGTACTTAAAAGATTTTTCAAGCCTTACTTAATTTCTTCATTTTATTTGGCTGTGCTAGTCAGTTATGATTACCTCATGCCAATGTCAACGTGGATACAAAATAATGTGGTTTGGATTTTGAAGAAGAACTTTACTCTGCAGACCATGTAAAATATGGATCATTTTATGAAGGCTATGCCTTGTACATTATACAAGCTCTAATCATAAAATTAATATTTGTTTTGACAAAAACTCATATATTCACTCCCAGAAGTAGTTTCCAGACATCAGTAATTTGTTTTTATGTGTAAAAGTCTTAAGATAAGATAAGATAAGATAAAACTTTATTTCTAGTCGGTTTTGACAAAAAGAACAAGAAACATAAGACACAAAGCTTTTTGCCGACAGTTAAAATAACGAAACAGCATGATAGATGAGCAATATTTACAGATGAAGTACAAATGAGTATTAACGTAAATCGAAAGTCTAGACTACTGCTTATTAGTAACTTACTACATACATGACAGTAACTATAGACTATTTCTTAAAGATAACAAGCAATTTTCACATTCACAGATATTTAAACAATCAGATTTCCGTAAGGTCAACTTGAAAGAACATATATCTGGACTGCATTTAATGTGAGAGGGAAGAGTATTCCATAATAGAGGACCTTGGTAACTTATTGATCTTTTACCATACTGAAAAGTGTTGAAAGACGGTAGAACTAACCTATTTTCATCGCGCATGTTGTATGGAGATACTTGTTTACTAAAAAATGTTTTCATTATTGGAGGGGCTTGGTTATTAAGAACTTTAAAGACAAATTCAACTAAGTTATTTTTATGAGTCACATGTAGCATATTTTTACCAGTTCTTATCAATATGTCATTATAGGTACCTTTATAGTCATTGCATACAAGTCTTAGTGCTCTTTCGTTTAACTTTTCCATCTTTTTATCCTGTCCCGTAGAGAATGCATTGTACGCCATGGAGCAGTACACAAAATTTGAGGCCACAAATTCCTCGTATATTCTAAGTCTACCCTCATAGTCAATATGTTTACAAATTCTTTGAAGAGCATTGATTTGCCTGGCTGCTTTCTTTATGATAAGTGACAAGTGTTTGTTGAAATTCAACCTGTAGTCAATATGAACTCCTAATAGTTTCACAAATTCTTCTGACTTAATAATATTATTTTCTACTATGTATTCTATCGGAGTATCTTTTCTACTGAAACATATTGCCTGAAATTTGTTTGGACTAGCCTTCAAATAATTAATTTTGAACCAGGTGATGGCTCGTGCGGAAGCTCGCTCAAGTGTGTCTTTGACTATGGAGATATTTGAATGAGAGTAAGACAAGGTATTATCATCAGCATAGTTATAGACTTCGCAGATATTTTTTAAATCTCTCTTTAAAGCTTGTGTGCTATGTGCAAAAATTAATCAAGATTGGCATTCAAATGGAGAAGAAAATGAAAATTATCAGAATTAAAAAAAGTATATGTATGCATGTTTAATATATTGGGGTTTAGTTTAGTCTGATGTGCTGGGCTTATTTAGTAGCAAAATTACTTATATTAGTCCAAAGCATATATGATCAAGGCTCCGATGTCCAGGTATGGCCGTTACATCATGGGAAAATATAAATAAATGCATTTTACTGAAAATAGGTTGCTCTCTGCTCTTATTTTTTTTACAAATGAAATACATGCCTTTATGGAGATAACTCCAAGGCAATAACTGCTCTTGGCAATTAATGTTTAGACAGGGCACTTGCAAAAGTGGTAAAAAGTTGGACATTTTTGTGGTGTCCATCTGGTGAGACAAAAATGATTTTACTCTATATAAGACATTGGTAACAGAATTGCAATCATTCTAGCTGCATTCTGAAGACATTTAACAGAAGTTTGCTTCAAATTTGAAAAAAGTCACAATTTGACCAAATTTGATAAGATATAGGCCTATTTTCAGTGGGTACCATGATGTAACATTTGGTGTCAATTTTGTTACATCCATAACATGGCTTCTGACAGCTAAACTTAACCAAGCTAATTCATTTTCTTTCTCTCAATGTTGAGTAGATCTATAATGGCTTTGGAAAATGGCTTAATATATTACAGGAGCCTCTATGGCACCACAGAATACTAGATCAAACATCACTATGTCAGATGGTGTCCAAATGTTACGTGCCTATTCTCCCTCCTGTTTTGTTATTGGCCAAAGGATATTCTATTTTTAGACATTTCATGACATCCCCATATTCTTGCGCATAATTTCTGACACTGAAACTGGTGCCATCACTACTGGAATTAGCATAAGAGTGGGATCCTAATGTACCAAGGTGAGGCTGGTCTTCGTTACGTCCACAATTTGCAGTGACATGCTGACACAAAGTTGATAATATTGAATTAACAGTAGCAAATATGTTGTTGAAACTATCTGTAGCAGATTCACAACTAATTTTGCAAAGGGTTTGGCCACATTTCTTTAATGCATACCATTTTTAAAAAGAGAAAATCCAGACCAAAGTCAAGCTCCACTCTGTAACCAATGCAGTCCATGTTACATCCAAGTGATATACTCTTAATATTATAATACAAATGGTCGCCACTTGCACTGAAGACAATCATCTTGACAAAATCTGTAATCTAGATCATTTCAAATAATTGAATGTTTAAAAAACCTGCAACTGGAACACTTTTTCTCAGTTTGTTTTGAAAATACCACTGGATGTAACTGAGACACCAAATTCACTTCATCCTATCTTGTGTCCATGTTACATCATGATGAAAGTAGGTGTAATTCTTTTAGTTTCTTAGAATGGAAGGTTATTCATACTTGAATTTCAAAAACTAGCCATGAGTTATACCAAGATGGCTCGCAATTTTCATTAAACATCATAAGTAAGCGTAAACAGCCAAATCCTAGAAATGATGTAACATGGACAGCATATGAGGTGTCATAAGTTACATCATAGGCATAATTTTAATCAGAATTCACCTAAAATGGAGAGAAATATGGATTGTTCAATTGCGTTACTTTGCTTTCACATTCTGGCATTCATGAAACCATATTCAGTATTTTTTGTGCAAGACAATCACAAGATATCTTCAGGGCCGTATTAGCGCATTTCTGGGCCCAGGGCAAACTGTTTCTAATGGGCCCCCTAGCACCCCAAAAACGTTCTAAATTCTGAAAAGTACATTCTCACGCCAGTTACCCGACGCACTTTCTTTACTGTCGCAGCTCTTTTCAGCTTCATCATGGGCCCCCCTGAGGTCATGGGCCCGGGGCAGGTGCCCCGTTTGCCCATACGTTAATACGGCCCTGGATATCTTATTAATTCAGAGGACATAAAGTTTCAAGACTGGGATGTAACCGAGACACCAATTTGAAATCCTGATTACTTTTGGTCAAACGATTTATGTAGAGTGCTTCATTTGTACCTGGCAGGTAAAATAAGGATACACAAGATAGGAAATATAATTTCTATAGCATTTTTATTGGAAAATATCCACAAAGCAATCGATGAACCTCAAATAAAACTCCACTTCTTTTGTATCAATATACGCTGTCATCTGTGGGGGTCTAAAAACATGAAATATAAATGCCCCTACGGAAATATATGCCTAATATCTGTAGACTGCACTGCAGAAATGAATCCTTTAATGGATGTTTGATAAATTTTCATTTATTGTCACAGAAAAGCAAAAATTGTGCCAATTTTTGTGAATAATAAGAAAAAATTTAAATTAGCTCTATATTTTAGCAGTGATTTGGTCCAGTAAAAATTAATGAAAATGCACGAAAATTAAATTTTGAGACGTAGATAATAGTTTCACAGATCATTGGTTGCAATTTTTACAAAATGCATGCAATATCTTATTGCTAGGGGAGAAATTGTATCACTTGTTCAACATTGGTGTCCAATGTTACATCATAAATTTTTTGTTTCTTGAATATTCAGTTCAAAATGCTTCACAGCAAGGCAATACTAGTATCAATTTTTACCTCTGTTGAAATAATTTATAAAAATTAAAATTTTGTTATCCTCTGTAAGGTCCTAACCTCTATAACATGATATTAATCTTTAAAATGGTGTCCAGTTACATCATGGCACATTATTACCATTTTATTCCTCAAAATTCACTGCGTTTCACTAGAGATTAAAAGTCATTGTGTATTTTTGAAGGATAGGTACATTTGTACTTTCATGGTTTTGACAGATGCTATTTGCTGTCTGATTTTTCACAATTTCAGTATGGTGTCCATGTTACGTCCACAAATTTTAGAAAATAAAAAAATTAAATATCTCCCAAGAAAATAAAGCAATTATCTTGCAATATTACATATAAATGACAGATGGTACTGTGTATCTCTACTTATGATTTTAACGATATTGAAGGTAGTTTAAAAGCTTAAGACTAAACTATCCATGATGTAACGGCCATACCTGGACATCGGAGCCTTGATCATATTCTGTTCGCAGGAAAGATGCCTCCACTTGACAATCAAAAACAATCTTCGAAACTTGATCTAGGACTTTCAAACAGAACACATAAATTATGGATGTCTAGGAGAAGGTACTGCTTTATAAATTGAATTGAATTACATCATGCAGCAATTTCAGCACAAATGTGTACAATCATTATTTAGTATGCCTTGAATAACAGTTCTGCTACATCACACTGTGTTTGCATTATGTCAAAAAGATGTTTTATTCAGGACATTTTAAATTTGATTACAGCAGACTGAATTCCTAAGCAATTAAGCATGGATTCAGAAGAGTTTGACTTTGTCTGGTTTTCAAGGTATTCAAATAGTGCAAAGCTCTTATTTATGTCTTTTTGCAAGCAAAGACCATACAATCAAATTATGCTGAAAAGACTATTTACCGTATCTAAGATGCTGAAGGTTAACATTTCTGCACTTATTTTGTGAATTGGGAGTTGTGCACATTTGGTGTGTTTTCTATTAATATGAGCTTAATTTGGCAAGATGCAGTGCCATTATTTGGAAATGATGCCTTGGAACAATTACCGATTTCATGGAAGACATTTTAACTAGATTCTCTCTTGTGTTTACTGCATTTGTTTAATTTTGATTCTTTAATTGCCGACGGTCACAATCAGTGCTGCAGAAAATATATCATTGTAGTCTAACAAATGAATACTGTGTACGTAGTGTACGTAGTTTGTCATGATAGCTTCTGAAAATTGAAGTTACAATTTGGAAAGCTAATTGAGAATTTTGTTTCTTTCAAGTATTCCTTCAAAATGCAAATATATCTTATTGATCATACATTTTGCACAAAGGCAGCTTGTTGAATTGAGTTTCCATCTGAATTCAAAATAATTTGAAGAAAGCAACACATACATAAAGGCATTTTAGAATCGCAGAACCTTGAAATCTGATTATCGGCTAAGAGGTGTTCTTTAATATATTTCTAAAGACACATAAAAGACAGGAAAACCAGTAATTGGATTGACAAATATTTCAATAACATCATTAGCCTTACTCGGAATTGTATCAATTTGAATGCTTGGAATGTGGATTACAGGATTGAAGTAAGTGTAGTTTTATGTATCAGGACAATCTTAATGAAACAGCTAACAACAAATCATCAATTATTTCCAAGAAAAATACATTAAAAAATATATGCAAGGCTTATGTATATCAAGCATGGAAAGATAACAATTTAAGGTAATGGTCCTAGCCATATGTGGCTGGGACTTGTGTTTGAGTCTGGTGAGATTATGAGGATTGTTGTACGCAGTTGTGGCAGGCTGCAAAAATGCCAAGACAAACTACTCTGATAAACCTACCACACAAACAACTTGTCAGGTGTCTTTTGTAGTTTAGCTTTGGAAGGCTTTGATAGGATGCTGCCGAGCTCATGTGGCGAGATATGAATGACACTGAAGAGTTAGATCATGGAAACCAATAGCTTGACTCATTGCTATGAAATGGTTGCTTGTTCCACGGTATCTGCTAAAATTGTCAAAAAGCTGACCTCAAAACGATTTCGGATAAAAATAATTGTCTAATTTCATAAACACTGACTCCAATATATTGAGTTGTTGAGCATGGAGAAGCACTTTTTGTTGTAAAAATGTGCATTACCGAAAGGCAACCAGCAGCTGATCCTGGGGAATTGATTTGCAACAAATTTGTGTTACGTTGACTCACATGATTTTTAATGAGAACGATTTTTTCTTTTTAACTTGCTTTGTAAAATCCTACCGTTTGCTAACTGGCTCATTACATGAAGCAGGCAGAACAGAAACAGGAAATTTGTACTTTTTTACTTTTTACATACACATGAATATCATCGTATGACGTTTTTCAATATCAAAGATGTGAGTTGGTTGAATGGTCCAGTAATAATGTGATATCCTGTAAGAAAATGTCTCATTTGCGAAAGAGCACTATGTAATGCTCTGATGTATTTAACAGGCAGATAAACATAAAAAGAAAGTGTGGAAAAACTGAGATAGGTCTATATTCGACAGAGGCTTTGACTGAAATGATGGACTGACGGTGCAGTAATAGAAGATTTAATTAATGAGTATACCTCATATTGAATTGCATGTCAAGGTAGGGGGGGAAGTTGAATTTGATTACCAGGGAGATATTGATTTTGTCATGTCCTTGTGAATCTCAATTATAATTGGTACAGGGCTCCCATGTGCAGAGACGTTGTGGTAAAGACAGCTGAAATATATAAGTTTCAGCACATCGGTCAACATTGCTTTGCCGGAGCTTCATTATATCCTGGCAAGGGCAGGGTTATTTCTTGTAGATCTGTCATGTTAAATTGTGACATTTACTTTGGCTGTCATGTAATTTCCTCTTGGAATTTTCAATTTTTTTTCCTTTGCAATTGTAGCTTTATAAGTATTTTCAGTGCCATTATATAAATTAAGGCACGCAAGACTCTTTTGGATTCACTTATGTTTTGATATTGATTAAAATATAACTTTTTCCAAAGTTAGAAAAGTGAACCAAACTCATTTCTTGCATTTAGGAAAAAATTAGGGTTTGCCAGATATTTAAAGGTGTTAAGAATATATAACCCTGGTCTAAGTGTCAACACTCAGGAATGTTATATAAAACCATGAAATGCTGACGCTCGTGAACAACATGATTGTTCTTAGGAGAACCATGTTATCTTCTCATTTCCTCAGAAATGACATGTACTGATGCTTGTTTGGGCTAAGCTCTTTAGTTTACTAAATGTACATTTACTGAACTATGAATTGAAGGGATCTTTTTGTTTTTAATACAAATAAATAATCACTTTTGAATATGATTTTTGTATCAGAAAACAGCTGTGTCTGGGTGCCATATGGCCCTAATCTGGAGATGTCAAATTTTCGCTACAGATATGATAGCTTGTCTGGGGACATATTAAATCAATGTCTCTTTCCCTTCCAATGCTTGTTTATTTGCAATTCATTATTATGACAAAAGATTACAGTTAGTTTGATCTGGTTTGTCCAACAAAAAGCTTACAGGTTATGTTGATTAACAAAACAACTGTCAGGACTAACTATTTATCATAGGGCATTTCTGTAAAGTCCGATTTATAGATTTGACCCTTTAGCAGCCTTTGTAGACCTACCATTACGCTTCAGCGATTTCATTGTTAGGGATGAGGCCAGGTAATAGGGGTATCAGACAAGCCATCTACCAAAGTGGAACATCAGCTGAGCTACATTGCAAAATGTCGTGTCGGACGTACTCAAACGATGTATGGCCGACACGATGACATTTTGACGCAGCTTAGCTCCTGTTGCACTTTGAGCTTTGGTTGCGTGTAAAATCAGTAAATTGGAATTCTGAAATTGGCCAATAAGGGATTTTTAATTTTTAACAAATCAGCCACAATATGACATTGTTCAGACAGGATTAAAAAGATCTGGAAGGCTTACCTGTGCCTTGTCTGCCAGTCTTCTTGTGCTGTACACAAATGATCTTCAAAGTGAATGTGAAAAGACTTGTATCATCAAATATGCTGGTGGTACTGTTGTAGTTGACTTTGTAAGTGATAAGGGTGACAGTGGATACTTTAACTGCATTTCAAAGGTAGAGAGTTGTGACACTACATACCTTTGTCAGAATCACAATGTCGAAACAACACAAATTACCTGTGTCAGAATCACAATGTTGAAACAACGAAAGAGATGCATTTGGATTTTGGAAAGGAGCCATCACATAAGACCCCAGTGAAACCCAAAAACACGGACTTGGAGGTTTTGCAGTTTTATGAATAACTGGGCATATTATATTGACAGTGGGTGGTCTTATGCAGATCATGTTACAGTCCTTGTCATATTTACATGGAATCTCAAGTTTTTTTTCTATGCTGTTGAACTGTGATGTCAGAGATGACTCTATTCCAGCATTGCAATATATGTAAATTAACTACAAGCGGTGATGTCATTTCAAACTGGGTCAGATTCCCCAGCTTCTAACCAATGCGAATCCACCAAACTGAGCATCACAGTTGCAACTCAGTGTCAGAGTTAAAATTGGGTCTGGGAAAACCCATGCAAGTTTGACATCACAGCCTCTCAGCCAATGGGCTGCCAGAACAAATATACATAACATAAGCCATGTGTTTACAAACAAATTGTCAAAGCCTTCTGTTTATACCAACTTCCATCAAAGTTTAAAGTTGTAAGTTAGCAAGTCTGTAGATTTATCAAACAACTCTGTGGGGATTACAACAGTTGTCTACTGTGAATGCTCACCAAGCTGCCATTTGGTAGGATTAGACTGGTGATTGCTATGATAAATCATTGGGATCAAAAATGTAATGCTTCCTTCAATATGTCAATGTTTGAACTGTGATGACGTAGTTTACGGTCAACCCATTGGCTATCAAGCTGTGATGATGTAGTTGTAGGGGCTATCCCTGATAAAACTCTTACTCTGACACTGTGTTGAAACTGTGACGCTCAGTTCAGGAGGATCAACATTGGCTAGAAGCTGGGGAATCTGACCCAGTTTGAAATGACATCACAGCTTGTAGTTAATTTACATATATTGCAATGCTAGAATAGAGTCATCTCTGACATCACAGTTCAACAGCATAGAAAAAAAAACTTGAGATTCCACGTAAGTATGACAAGGACTGTAAAATAACGCGCAAAATGCGAACTAGAGGTTGTAATTTTACAGTCTGTGGTAAGACTCAGAGTTGACCAGGACTTAATTACTATTTTTCTCTATGCCACAATCTTCATCAGATTTGCGTTGAAAGTGAAATTCCACAATAAAGCTTTTGGTTTCATCGCCTTAGGAAAAAAAAAAATGTGGACAGTTAACAAAGAAATTAAGGCCAAGCTTTTCAGAGGTGCACGGCTGACATGTCCACCTTTTGCCAGTAAAGATCATTCAATGAAATCATGCTGAATGGACCATTCAATGAAATCATGCTTAATGGACCTATCTAAAATCTGAAGGTTAACATTTATGCACTTTTCTTGCAAATTTGGAGTTGTGTGCAATTGGTATGATTTCTATTAATAGGAGCTTAAATTTGGCAAATGCAATGTCATTATTTGGAAATAATGCCTTGGAGCAATTACCGATTGCATGGGATGCTTTTAAACATGATTCCCTCTTGCATTTACTGCGTTTGTTTAATTTGGACCCTTAAGTTGCTGACGGTCACAATCAGTGTTGCAGAAAATATATATTAGTATATATGGTTTAGCAAATTTGTGCTATGTATGATATGAGTAATTCTGTTCTGAGAACGTCTGAATTGAACATATTTGAAGGCAACCAGTTTGCAGGTTTTGTTCCAAATCATATACATCATTCATGATTGACCTCCCGGAAGCTTTTATAAAGTTACAAGAAATTATTCCCTTTACCTTTTGGTCTCTTCATTAATACATGCTAATTATTTAGATTATGAAAATATTTTGCCTTAGTTTATAAGATGGGATAGACCTTGTTGAAAAATCCAGCATACAAGAAACAGAAGGTTGTGAAAGGATATTAAAATGAAACAACAACAAAAAGTTACCTTATCTGAACCTTACCCCAATTTAGAAAAAAAAAATGCTGATGGTTTCAACTATCATAATAAGGGCCTATAGGCCAAGTTAAGTTCTAGCAAATTGTTGAAAAACAATTTGCCAGTCTGTCTGTTTGCATAGAATGACAGTGATATAGATTTGAATAACAATACAATCTGTATGAGTGTCTCTTCAGGCCCAGAGAGAATACAAGGACTGTCATGCAATTTTTTTACAATCTCCTTGTACACACATGATGAAACTGCCAAGTAAAATGTCCACACTATCAATCTGTCAGAGCTCTGTTTTCTGTAACACAGTTCTAGGAGGCTGCAAAAAGGTCACTCGTCTACCCAAGTGGTAAGATGGAGAGCTACAACAGTCAGATTCAGAAGCCAATAACTTGACACATGCCAATGATTTATTGCCTTATGGTTGTTTGTACTGGAATTGCATCTTACAGATAATATGCTGTACCGACTGACTTGTCAGTCATCTGTCCATGAAGATAACATGACAAGAAACAATACTATGACAGTTTCTCTAGAAGAAATTTCAAAAAACTTTTTTTTAAGCCTTTGAATCAATATGTTTCAGTCACTAAAACATCCAATAGGCACAGGCAATTATATTACGTGTATACATAAAGCATTGATCAGGTAAATTTCTCTGTGTCATGCGAAGGTCTTCAAAACCAGCACCGGACAATTTGTTAAATTTGTTAAAAAGTCAATTTTATTTGTGATCAAGATTTTTTGTTTTCAGTATGCTCTCAACTATCATGCAATTCTGTAATCAAGTGTAATATCAATCTTCTGTATGCAGGTGTGAGGCGCACTGACATAAGATACATTTGGGCAAAGTTATATGAGAGTCTGCCATAAATATCTGGAGAGAATGTCAATATTGTTGTACAGTCATGAGTGAGTTTGCATACATGCAAGAGTGCAAGTGCTCAGAAACACTGGGCATGAAATGAAATTGTCAGCTATCTTTTGAGGCACAGCTCTGAAAGGCTGCAAAGCATCTTGTCTGTCAGAGTAGTTGGATGAAGGACGCTGAAGTCAAATTAAAGGTGCCAAACCCTATTTTAAAACCTTGATTTACCACCACATTTTTACTTCTGTAGGACTGCTTCTTATAAGTGCATACTGTTTTGTTAGTAACTTCATGCTGAACCTTTCCGTTTCCCTGAATGTTATATTATTTTTGTGAAACCACATCAGTTTGTTTCTTTACCAAAAATTTGAAGTTTTTGTGACATCTTATACTTTGACAGAAATGTTGCTATTATGTCGGACAAAAAACTATGCATCAGCTATAATCATATAGATTGGAATGTCTACAAACATTCCTTTTTTATATTTGCACATTCAGAAAAGAAGTCAGGAGTGAAATTAGTCTTCATATCTTTCTTTTTTCTTTGATTGCTGAACATTTTACAATTGTGAAAGCTAATTGAAAATTTTGTTTCTTTGAAGTATTCCTTCAAAATGCAAATATTTCTTATTGATCATACATTCTGCACAAAGACAGCCTGTTGAATTGAGTTTCCATCTGAATTCAAATGATTTTTGAAGAGGGCAACACATACGTAAAGGCATTTTAGAATCGCAGAACCTTGAAATCTGATTATCTGCTAAGAGGCGTTCTTTAACATATTTCTAAAGACACATCAAAGATAGGAAAACCAGTAATTGGATTGACAAATACTTCAATAACATCATTAGCCTCACTCGGAATTGTATCAATTTGAATGCTTGGAATGTGGATCACAGGATTGAAGTAAGTGAAGTTTTACGTATCAGGACAATCTTAATGAAACAGCTAACAACAAATCATCAATTATTTCCAAGAAAAATATATTAAAAAATATATGCAAGGCTCATGTATATCAAGCATGGACAGATAACAAATTAAGGCAATGGTACTGGCCATATGTTGCTGGGACTTCTGTTGGAGTCTGGTGAGATTATGAGGATTGTTGTGTACAGTTGTGGCAGGCTGCAAAAATGCCAAGACAAACTACTCTGATAAACATACTACACAAACAACTTGTAAGGTGTCTTTGTAGTTCGGCTTTGGAAGGCTTTGATAGGATGCTCCCGAGCTCATGTGGTGAGATATGAACAACATTGAAGAGCTCAGACAGTCAGATCATGGAAGCCAAAGACGTTATCTCATTTTCTGAATACTCACTTCAATATGTTGAGTTGTTGAACATGGAGTTACACTTTTTGCTGTAAAAAAAGTGCATTACCTGAAGGCGATCAATTGCTGATCTGGGGGAAAAGACTTACAACTAATTCATATTGAGGGATAACTATGCGATAACTTGAAAGAATCTTTTTGTTTTCAATAAAAATAAATAGTCACTTTTGCATATGATTTTTGTAACAGAAAACAGTTTGCCTGCCATATGGCCCTAACTTGGAGATGTCTAATTTTCCGCTTCAAATATGATGGCTTGCCAGGGGACATATGAATGCGATGTCTTTCTCCTATCCTTCGAAAAGTATCTTGAATATGAAAATTGTAGCCCAAACGGTATGTCATCAGATTACTGAGGCACTGTGATTGGCCATGGTGTACTAACTCGATGAACGTCCGACACAATGACATTTTGACGCAGCTGGGCTCCTGTTGCACTTGAGCTTTGGTTGAGTGTCAAATCTGTAAATCGAACTTAATGGAATTGCCCAATATTGGATTTCTTACAAACGGGGTGCAATATGTACAGACAAGATTTGAAAGATCTGGAAGGCTTACCTTGCCTACTGGAGCCCCACAGGTCTGTGCCTTGTCTACCATTTTTTTTGTGCTGTGCACAAATGATCTTCAAAGTGACTGTGAAAAGACTTTTATCATCAAATATGCAGGTGCTACTGTTGCAGTTGGCTTTGTAAGAGATTAGGATGATAGTGAAAACTTAAATGGCATTTCAAAGGTAGAGGCCAGCGACACTAATTATCTGTGGGAATGTTGAAAAAGCAAAGGAGATGCATTTGGATTTTGGAAAGGAGCCATTACACAAGACCCAGTGAAACATGGATGTGGAGGTTTTACAGTTCTATAAATATCTGGGCACATCTATTGACAGTGGGTTGTCTCATGCAGATCATGTTGAAATAACCCACACAAATGTTAACTAGAGGCTGTGTTTTTTTACAGTCTATTGTAAAACTGAAAGTTGACTCTGACACAATCGGTATTTTCTTCAATGCCACCATCTTTATCCGATTTGCGTTGAAAGTGACATTCCACAGTTCAGCTTTTGGTTTCATCTCCCTATGAAAAAATATGTGGACAATTAACCAAGAAATTAAGGCCAAGCTTTTCAGAGGTGTCTGCCTTTTGTCGGCGAAGACCATTCAATGAAATGATACAGAAAGGACTGTTA
This sequence comes from Platynereis dumerilii, assembly GCA_026936325.1. Lineage (NCBI taxonomy): Eukaryota > Metazoa > Annelida > Polychaeta > Phyllodocida > Nereididae > Platynereis > Platynereis dumerilii. The sequence continues at coordinate 61,705,089 of JAPTHN010000001.1, forward strand.
CAGTATCTAATATGCTGATGGTTGACAATTCAACACCTGTCTTACAAATTCTGAGCTGTGTGCATTTGGTATGATTTCTATCAATAGGACTCTAAATTTGGCAAATGCAATGTCATTATTTGGAATTGATGCCTTGGAGCAATTACCGATGGCATTGGAGGCATTTAAACTTGATTCCCTCTCGCATTTACTGCATTTGTTTAATTTTGACTCTTAAATTGCCGACAGTCACAATCAGTGCTGCAGAAAACATATTATCTTAGGGTGTAACAAATTTGTGCTTAGTATGAGTAATTTAATTCTGAGAACATCTGAATTGAACATGTTTGAAGGCACCAGTTTGTAGGTTTTGTTCCAAATCATATATCATTCATGAATGACCTCCTGGACGCTTTTATAAAGTTACAAGAAACTATTCCCTTTATATTTTGGCCCCTTCATTAACACATGCTAATTATTTAGATTGTGATAATCTTTTGCCTTAGTTTATAAGATGTAATGAAAAAAATTCAGCATAACAGAAGCAGAATGTAACAGGATATTTAAAAAAAACGAAACAACAACAGAAAGTTTCCTAATGAAAACCTTGCCCTAATTTTAAAAAAAAGAAGCTGTTTCAACTATATTGATATAGGCCCACAGGCCAAGTTGCAGAAAATGCATGAAAAACAATTTGTCAGTCTGTCTATTCGCATAGAATGACAGTGATATAGATTTGGATGACAATATAATCTGTATGAGTGCATCTTCAGGTCCAGAGAGAATACAAGGACTGTCGTGCAATTGTCACAATCTCCATGTATATATATACTGTACATGATGAAACTGCCAAGTAAAATGTCCAGCACACAATCAATTTGTCAGAGCTCTGTTTTCAGTAGCACAGCTCTAAGAGGCTGCAAAAGGCCACTTGTCTACCCAAGTGGTAAGATGGAGAGCTACTTCTGTCAGATTACAGAAGACAATAACTTGACACATGCCAATGATTTATTGCAATATAGTTGTTTGCACTGGGATTGTGTCTTATAAATGATATATTGTGCCGACTGACTTGTCAGTCATCTGCCCATGAGGATAACATAACAATGAAAAATATTCTGATGTTTTCACTTGATACAATGTATGTGTGATAACAACATTCAACAGGACCAGGTTACTATATTATACAATATAGTACATAGAGCGTTGATCAGGGTGAATAGGAATTAAGTTTTCTGAACAACAGCACCACACAATTATTGAATACCTTTAAATAAGTCAATTTTATGTGAAGTCGAGATGTATTGTTGTCAAACCTTGCTGAGACAATCAAGTATTGCATGCTGTTAATTTGTCAGCCATCTTTTGAAGCACAGCTCTGAGAGGCAGCAGAAGCTACTTGTCTGCCCAAGAGGTTAGATGAAGGACACTGGAAAGGTGACAAGGTCAGATTACAGATGCCAAACCCTAACTTACACATTGATTTATTGCCATATATGTGCATTGTAAACTCTGTTGGATTGGTTTCAATGAGTATGTACTGTTTATGTCTCTCTTTACGGTAGAGCACATTTGTTGACCATGAAGTTACACCATATTAATTTTTCAATTTCTTTACTTGCAACATTTGTTTTTGTAACAATTTGTAACATACAAGTATTATATAGATAGTGGATGGTGAGGAGACTATTATTTTATTACATGACCACTATGATAGAGCGATGCTGATTGGCCTAAATCAGTCACATGACCACATCATAAAAACTCATGTTGCATGGTTCGAGTGCAATATGAGATTTTTCCAAAAAAAAAAATGTTTGCATTTTTTTTTTTTTTTCATATTTTTTCATATTGCATGGTTAGAGTGCAATATGAGTTTTTATAAAAAAAATTAAAAATTCCAAAAAAAATTTTTTTTTTTTCATTTTTTTTTTTTGATATGACTGAAAAAAAAAAATTCCCGAATTTTTTTTTTTTTTTCGGAATGGAACATATATTGGAAGCATAGTGGTCATGTAATAAAACAAATACGGCACTTATTATCGTGCAATATGAAAAATTAATTTGCACTCGTAAATTCATATTGAACTCGGGCTGCGCCCTCGTTCAATATGAATTTCCTCGTGCAAATAAATTTTCATATTGCACTCATATCATGCCGTATTTGTATATTATTACATGACCACTATGATAGAGCGATGCTGATTGGCCTAAATCAGTCACATGACGACATCATAAAAACTCATATTGCATGGTTCGAGTGCAATATGAGATTTTTCCAAAAAAAAAAATTTTTGCATTTTTTTTTTTTTTTCAGATTTTTTCATATTGCATGGTTAGAGTGCAATATGAGTTTTTATAAAAAAAAAAAATTTCCAAAAAAAATTTTTTTTTTTTCATTTTTTTTTTTTGACTGAAAAAAAAAAATTTCCCGAATTTTTTTTTTTTTTTTTTTTTCGGAATGGAACATATATTGGAAGCATAGTGGTCATGTAATAAAACAAATACGGCACTTATTATCGTGCAATATGCGCCCTCGTTCAATATGAATTTCCTCGTGCAAATAAATGTTCATATTGCACTCATATCATGCCGTATTTGTATAATATTGGTCGACTCAACATCCACTATTTGTTATATTCTGCACAAAAATTTTCAGACTTATACATATCTGTAAAATACTGCTTTTTCTAAAGATATTTAATATTTTTATACGGCATATACTTAATTTTTCCCATTTTTTACAATGGGCATATTTCTAAAATGATATATTGCCATTTCAAGAAGTTAGATTTCCTCCTACCACGGCCTTCCCTTAAGTAATAGGCAATTAAGTGAATTGTTGCTTCTAATTGCATAGGGGCACGCCAATATCACTCTCCACACACCAATAACACTTTTAAGACACCAATATCATTATTTATTGGCTTGTCATGTGACTCATCTCCTGGTACATGATTGGCCTTAAATTTTTGATGCAGAATATAAACGTTATATAGGATGGAAATATTACACATTCGATTCTATGGATATCAACAAACACTTCTTGTTATATTTAAACTTTCAGAAAATGTGTCAAGAGTAGACTTAGTCCCAGTTTATTTAATTTCTTTCTTTTTTCATTGACTTCGAACATCGAAGTTACAATTTGCAAAGCCAATTGAAAATTTTGTTTCATTTTAAATGTGCCTTCAAAATGTAAATATGTCTGATTGACCGTACATTCTGTGAAAAGAACAACTTGTTAAAATAGTGTTACCATCTGAATTCAAAATAATGGGGCGTTGGCAATAGACATGTAAATGCATTTTGGAATAGAAGAACCTTGAAATCTGATTATTTGCTGAGAGGAGTTCATTGATATATTTCTTTAGAAACATGAAAGATAGGTAAACCAGTATATTATTACATGACCACTATGATAGAGCGATGCTGATTGGCCTAAATCAGTCACATGACGACATCATAAAAACTCATATTGCATGGTTCGAGTGCAATATGAGATTTTTCCAAAAAAACAAATTTTTGCATTTTTTTTTTTTTTTCAGATTTTTTCATATTGCATGGTTAGAGTGCAATATGAGTTTTTATAAAATAAAAAAAATTCCAAAAAAAATTTTTTTTTTTCATTTTTTTTTTTTGACTGAAAAAAAAAAATTCCCGAATTTATTTATTTTTTTTTTCGGAATGGAACATATATTGGAAGCATAGTGGTCATGTAATAAAACAAATACGGCACTTATTATCGTGCAATATGAAAATTTATTTGCACTCGTAAATTCATATTGAACTCGGGCTGCGCCCTCGTTCAATATGAATTTCCTCGTGCAAATAAATGTTCATATTGCACTCATATCATGCCGTATTTGTATAATATTGGTCGACTCAACATCCACTATTTGTTATATTCTGCACAAAAATTTTCAGACTTATACATATCTGTAAAATACTGCTTTTTCTAAAGATATTTAATATTTTTATACGGCATATACTTAATTTTTCCCATTTTTTACAATGGGCATATTTCTAAAATGATATATTGCCATTTCAAGAAGTTAGATTTCCTCCTACCACGGCCTTCCCTTAAGTAATAGGCAATTAAGTGAATTGTTGCTTCTAATTGCATAGGGGCACGCCAATATCACTCTCCACACACCAATAACACTTTTAAGACACCAATATCATTATTTATTGGCTTGTCATGTGACTCATCTCCTGGTACATGATTGGCCTTAAATTTTTGATGCAGAATATAAACGTTATATAGGATGGAAATATTACACATTCGATTCTATGGATATCAACAAACACTTCTTGTTATATTTAAACTTTCAGAAAATGTGTCAAGAGTAGACTTAGTCCCAGTTTATTTAATTTCTTTCTTTTTTCATTGACTTCGATCATCGAAGTTACAATTTGCAAAGCCAATTGAAAATTTTGTTTCATTTTAAATGTGCCTTCAAAATGTAAATATGTCTGATTGACCGTACATTCTGTGAAAAGAACAACTTGTTAAAATAGTGTTACCATCTGAATTCAAAATAATTGGGCGTTGGCAATAGACATGTAAATGCATTTTGGAATAGAAGAACCTTGAAATCTGATTATTTGCTGAGAGGAGTTCATTGATATATTTCTTTAGAAACATGAAAGATAGGTAAACCAGTAATTGGATTCAAGGACTGAGAGAAGGGAAATTTAAGTGACAACTATTTTAATAACATCATTAGCCTCACTTGGAAGTATATTATTTTGAATGCTTGAAATGTGGATCAAAGGATTCAAGTAAGTTAAAGCTAGTAATGGTGCTTTTGTTGTCTCTTTATTCTAGTTCCCATATCCTAATGGTTAAAGCGCTTGACTGAGAATCCAATGGCACTTGAGGACATGGGTTCAGGCCCTGCTCCTGGAACTCAATTGGAGTGAGTTGGTTGTGTCTGTGGCCGGGAAGGGTGGCCACTTGTGGTGGCAGGGGTCACCCTCCTGTCAGGTGCGATCAGCGCCACCTCCGGCCAGACTCCCCTGGATCTGTTGACTGGGACCTGATATGTGAAAACTGAACACTTGTACAAGAGAAGAGAAGTCATTTGGACCTGAAGACCTCCAGTCACATTGAATTGTATAATACATTGTAAACTGTCATAGAGCATAGATTATCTGTGAATTTAGCGCTATAGAAATGCTGTATAATGGATAAATAAATAAATAGTAATGGTGTTTTTGTTGTCTCTTTATTCTTAGTTGGCCAAAGTCAGACAAGAATAAAAGGATTGGGATAGGATAGTTCTTGGTATTTTGCAAATAAAAGTTTGAAATAAGCTACATTTTGTTTTTAGTTTGCATCACAAAGAGCCATCATAAGAGCACTTGATTTTTGACAATGTTATCAATTACCTAGAAGCTGTTTCCCGTGATGATGTTTATATTGTGTAATGCGGATATATTAATCAAGGCCGATGACAAATTCAGTAAGTGAGACTAGCCATAAAGGGTGTGGCCTCGTGTTGATGCCTGTTGAGATTGTGAGGATTCTTGTACGTAGTTGTGGCAGGCTGCAAAAATGCCAAGACAAACTACTTCGATAAACCTACGATACACAAACAACTTGTCAGGTCTCTTTTGTAGTTCAGCTTTGGATGGCATTGGTAGGATGCTTTGGAGCTCATGTGGTGAGATATGAATGACACTCAAGAACTACATCTTTCAGATCACAGAAGCCAATAACTTGGCACATTGCTACGAAATGATTGTTTTTTCTGAACACTTACTCCGATATTTGAGTTGTTGAACATGGAGTTACACTTCTTGCTGTAAAAAAGTGCATTACCTGAGGGCAATAAACTGCTGATCTTGGGGAAAAGACCTACAACAAATTCATATTGACGGATAAATATGCAATAACTCACATCATTTTTAATAAGCATGAGATTCTCTTCAACTTCCTCCATAGTATTTAACTTTGTTCTGACTGGTTCATGACATAAAGCAGGGAGAAAAGTAACAGGGAATTTGTATTTGTTTACATTTAACATTCACTGAGGTATAACACATCCCTTGTGGGCCATGGTTGCTAGTGTTTCATTCCTGGAATTGACAAGACTTTGGAGTTTTCAAAGAAGGCAGTTTTTTAAATGGTCCTGCAAAAATATGATATTCTATTAGTAAAAGTCTCATTTGTTACGAAACACCATGTAATGCTCTGATGGAATTCTGTATTCAACAGGCAGATAACCAAGAAATGTGCAGAAAAACTGAGAGAGGCCTATATTCGACAGAGGATTTAAAATGGACTGATGGCTCCGTAATTTTCACGAGACAGCGGAAGATAATTATAAGGGTCATAGAAGGGAAGGCGGTAATTGAATGTGATTTATCAGGGGAATATGCAGTTTATCATCACGTCCACATGACACTTGATTAGAATGAGTGTAGAGCACACATACATTTCAAGAAAAATAAATTGTAAATTTACCAATGTGTGCAGAGAATCTGATGTTGTGGTAAACACAGCTGAAATATATAAGTTTCAGCACATTGGTCAACATGCTTTTGCTGGAGCTTCATTATATCCTGACCAGGGCAGGGTTACTTCTTGCAGATCTGTCATGTTAAATTGTGACATTTAATTTGGCATTTTCCAATTATTTCCTTTACAATTGTTTATTTTCAAGTATTTTTCTGAAATGATGTAAATTAAGGCACCCAAGACTCTTAAGATTAAGTTAATTTTACATAAAATATTACATTATTACAGCCTTACGTTTTGATATTGATTTAAGTATAACTTGTTACAAATTTGGAAAAGCGAAGCAATGTCATCTGCTGCGTTTAGGAAAGAATTAGGGCATGCTAGATATCTAAAAGTATTACCCTAGTCTAAATGTCAAAACTCAGAAATATTATGGGCCTAAAGCCACGAAATGCTGATGCTCATGAACAACATGATTGTTCTTAAGAAAACCAAATTATCTTTTCATTCCTTGAAAATAGCATGTAAAGATTCTGATTGGTGCTAGGCTCTTTAGTTTAGTATATTAAATATACAGTTACTGAACTATGAATTGAAGGAATCTTTTTGTTTTCAATAAAAATAAATAGTCACTTTTGCATATAATTTTGTATCAGAAAACAGCTATGTCTGTGTGCCAAATGGCACTAATTTGGAGAGTAAAATTTTCCTCTTCAAAAATGATGGCTTGCCAGGGGATATCTGAGAGTGATGCCTCTCTTGCTTCCAACGCTTGTTATTTACAATCCATGCAGCTGTTAATAGCCTTCCAAAATTATGTTGAATATAAAAATGTGTATCTTGTATATTATAACATAAGATAATAGTCAGTATTATCAGACTTGTCCAAGAAGAAGATTACGTCAGCAAGCAAAAAAAACTGTAATGATTGACTATTGACAATAGTGGATTTTAGATTTTCTTACAAACCGACCACAATATCTTCAGACAGGAATAGAAAGATCTGAAGGACTTACCTTGTCTACTGGAGCCCAACAGGGCTGTGCTCTGTCGGCCAATCTTTTTGTGCTGTACACAAAATTTTAATGATCTTCAAAGTGAATGTGAAAAGACTTGTATCATCAAATATGCATGTGGTGCTGTTGTAGTTGGCTTTGTAATTGATAAGGGTGACGGTGAATACTTTAACTGCATTTCAAAGGTAGAGAGCTGTGACACTAATTACCTGTGTCAGAAACACAATGTTGAAATAATAAAAAGAGATGCATTTGGATTTTGGAAAGGAGCCATCAGACAAGACGCCAGTGAAGGTTTTACAGTTCTATACGTAAATATCTGGGATATCTATTGACAGTGGGTTGTCTTATGCAGATCATGTTAAAATAACACGCAAAAAGGTGAACTAGAGACTGTGTTTTTTACAGCCTATGGTAAGACTGAAAGTTGACATAATTGCTATTTTCTTCAATACCACCCTCTTCATCAGATGTCCATTTAAAGCAAAATTCCACAGTACAGCTTTTCGTTTAATAGGCTTAAGAAAAGATATGTGGACAATTAACCAAGAAATTAAGAGGTGCACAGCTGAAATGTCTGCCTTTTGCCAGCAAAGACCAGTCAATGAAATTATATGAAGAGACCGTTACAGTATCTTAAATGCTGAAGGTTAACATTTCTGCACCTGTCCTGCAAATTGGGAGTTGTGTGCACTTGGTATGATTTCTATTATTAGGAGCTTAATTTTGGCCAATGCAATGTCATTATCTGGAAATGTTGCCTTGGAGCAATTACCGATTGCATGGGAGGCATTTAAACTTGATTCTCTCTTGCATTTACTGCATGCATTTGTTTAGTTTGGATTCTTAAATTCTTAAACTGCCAAAGATCCCAATCCAGTGCTTCAGGAAATAATTATTATACAAGACTACCAAATGTATTGCTGTGTATGAGTAAACTGAATAATGTTGTTCCGGGGGCAGTTGAACATGTTTCAGGGCAGCCAGTTCCCATGGTACATGTATGTTCATCAAATAGGCGAAACGGACACACAAGCTTGCTCTTGCTTCCAAATTAGAAATTATTCATGATTGACCTTCTGGAGTCTTTCATAATGCGAAAGTGAATTATTTAGAGTTGTGCATACATCTCTAAGAGATATCAGCCTACCAACATGATATGTAAACTATGACTGAAGGACTTCGCTCTTGTTTATAAGATGGTACATATTAAAATAAAACAAATGCAACATGTTCGATACAGAATGTTGTGAATGGATTTTAAAACAAGACAACAACAAAATGTATCCTTATCAGAACCTAACCTTAATTAGAAAAATAGCATGCAATGCATGCGCCGTGTCCTCGGGCCTTTGAATCAATTGTTCCTCTGCCTGGTAGGCGGCAGGGCAGTCTGGAGTTTGTTTATGTCCCTCCCCTCCCTCTTTTGGAGTCCAGGGAGAACCAAACTAGTACCACTATCCAGTTTTTGCAAAACAAATGTGTGTTGGATGTCAGATGCTGCATGCAATCTGAGATGATTTTGGCCTATTACAATCTTATATTCAAGAGGAAAGACATGAAATTCCAGGTAGGGTACCTTTATGACTAGTGTAACCACTGGCAAGCATTACTTTGAGTTTTCATTTTGCCTGTGACATGTTTTAGGGATCATAACAACTTGAATACTTTCACTGTTTACACTTGACGAAGCTGCATCTTGGCAAAAGGCCCGAGGCAACCTCGGCACAAAAAGGCTTAGTGACAGTTTCAACTACATATATTGATATAGTTTTAGCAAACAGCCAAATGTGAGGAAACCAATTTGCCAGTCTGGTGTCACATAGAATGACAGTAATACAGGATATGGATAGCAATAAAATCCGTCTGATGGTCTCTTGTTTGGGTCTAGAGAGAATACAAGGACTGTCGTGCAATTATCACAATCTCCATATATACATGATGAAACTGGCAGGCAAATGTCCAGCACACAATCAATTTGTCAGAGCTACTTTCAGTGGCACAGTTCTAGGAGGCTGCAAAAGGCCACTTATCTACCCAAGTGGTAAGATAGAGACTTAGGTAGCTACAACAGTCGGATTACAGAAGACAATAACTTGACACATGCCAATGACTTATTGCAATATAGGTGTTTGTGCTGGGATGGTGTCTTATAAATAATATGTTGTGCCGACTAGCTTGTCCGTCATCTGGCCATGACAATAACATAACAAAAGATAATCTGATGGTCTTTCTTGAAGCTTTTCCCCCTAAAGATCCATGTTTCTAAGCCTTTGAGTCAATATGTGTCAGCCACTACAACAGCCAACCGGAAAAGTGTGTTCTATTCAAACTGTAGAGCGTTAATCGGGTAAGAGTAAATTTCTTAATTTCCTTTAATAAGTCAATTTTAATTGTGATCAGGACTTAGCATTTCCAATACACTTTCAGCTATCACACAATTCTATAATCAGGTAATGTATCAATCATCTGCTGGTGTGACACAAAAATACACAAGGTACGTATGGGCAATTATAATTCAGTTTGTATGCATGTGAGGGTGCAAGTCCAGAGAGAAACATCGTGCATGCAATAAATTTGTCAGCTCTCTTTTGAGGCACATCTCTGAGAAGCTACAAAGGCTACTTGTCTGTCTGAGTGCTTGGATGAAGGACACTGAAGAGGTAGTACAGTCAGATTACAGATGCCATCTCTGACTTGACACATTGATTTATTACTACATTGTTATCACTGCAGGATTGGTTCTCATGGGTGCATATTGTTTTATCTATCACTTTTTGGAAAAATTTCCATGGCATGCATATTCTACGGTTTACAAGCACGTTTAAGTTACACCATATCAACTTTTTAATATCTGAACCTGTGACATAGAGGTTGTGTTCCATTACTGTGGCAGACGAATGTAGGGATGATATATGACTCACATACTGCACATTTAATTCTAAGGATGTTCACAAACACTTATTTTTGTATTTACAATTTCAGAAAAGGTGTGAAGAGTTCAGCTCGTCTCTGCATATTTCACATTTTTTGTGTCTTTGGTTTCTGAACATTGAAGTTGCAAATTTCTAAGCCAATTGAATTTTTTTTTTTTCATTTGAAATATGCCTTCAAAATACAAATACTACTTATTGATCGTACGTTATAGTAAAGGTAAAGGTAAAGGTAAAGGTAGACATTATTTAACCAGACAAAGTCGGATACTAATTAACAGCTGGGCCCACGGCACCTCCAATTAATGTCTGATGCGAATGACAGTGCCAAGGATTGACATGATGGCCAGCCTGTGATTGAACCCGGGTCCCTCGTTTGTAAGGCGAGTGCTCTACTGACTGAGCTAACTGGGCTGACATTATGTGTGAAAGCAGCTTGTTGAATTGAGTTGCCATCTGAATTCAAAATAATTGGAGGAAGGCAACAGACATGTAAGGGCATTTGAAATGGAAGAACCTTGAAATCTGATATTTGTTGAGAGGTGTGCTTTAATATTATCCTTAAGAACATCAAAGGTAAGTAAAACCGGTAATTGGATCATAGGTAGACAGAGAGGAAGTAAATGGAATTGACAAGTATTTTAATAACATCATTAGCTTTACTCGGAGGTGGATCACAGGATTAAAGACTCAGACTCAGACTCAGACTCAGACTCAGACTCATTTATTTTTTGCTCGGAACATATACATTATAAAAATACAATTTTCAAAGTAATATTAAGCAAGTAATGATGTTGTTGCCTCTTTTTTTTTTCATAGTTTGTCAAAGTCACGATCGAAATAGGATACCCTTGGGTATTTACCAAAACAGGCATGAGGAAGAATTGGCAACATTTGTTTTTATCAGATTCTGTAAATATGGCAATTCTGTCACCGTAAAGAATTTACATGTCATGTATCAATTCCTGTAAGTGGAATCTGTGGAGATACAAACCAGATTAAGTCTACAGTAGAGGTCAGATGTAATCATAAACCGAAGGGTGAGATCTTGAAAGTTGTGTGGCATCATCAAATCTGTCAATATGCTGTGATTGTTTTTCAACTCATGACATTGAAAAAAGCAGAAATGAAAAAAAACTGAGGCGTTTTCATACCCATATTGACATATTTGTGATGCCACACAACTTTGATCTCAACAAGATCTCACCCTTCGGAAGGCTTCGGTGTATGATTACATCTGACCTCTACTGCATATACTTTTCAATGACTTGTATGTTCAATTTGGTTAATATACACGCTTTTATGATTATGTTTGCATTGCAAAGGGCTGTCATAAGTGTACATGATGTTCAACAGTGTTTTCAAACACCTTGAAGCTGATTGTTTCTTATGGTGATGAGTTCAATGCATGTCTGACAAGCATGATCAAATGACAAATTCAGTGTATGATACTAGCCATATGGTTCGGTTCGTGGGCCTGGTTAGATTATGAGTATTGTTGTGCAATTGTGGCAGTGTGCAAAATGCCAAGACAAACTACGCAAATAAACCTACCATACACAAACAACTTGTCAGTTCTCTTTTGTAGTACAGCTTTGGATGCTTTGATAGGATGCTTCAGAGCTCTTGGTGGTGAGATATGAATGACACTGAAGAGCTACAACAGTCAGATCACAGAAGCCAATAACGTGAAACAAGGCTGAAAAATGGTTGTTTGTCCCGGATTATTTTACAATGCCCATAAAGCTACCCTCTAAAAGATTTTTGTTAAGAAGACTTTTCTCATTTTCCAAAAGCTTGCTCCAATATGTTGAGTTATTGAACATGGAGTAACACTTTTGCTATTTATATAAAAGAAAAGTGCATTACCTTTAGAAAGGCAATCAAGTGGTCATCTAGAAAAATAAGCCTGCAACAAATTTATATGGATACATAAGCAATGATATACCTCATTTTTAATAATAAGCATCAGGTGATTCAGGTTCTTATCAACTTGCTCCATAGCATTTTACCTCATGCTGATTGGTTGGTACGAGAAAAGGTCATAAATGTGTTGGTGGAATTCTGTATTCAACATGCAGATAAGCAGGAAATGTGTGGCAAAACTGAGATATATTGGACAGAGATGATGGACTGATGATGAAGTAATTTTGCACTGGCAGCATAAAGATAACTATGAAGGCCCGGGTATGAAGGCAACAGAAGATCTCAATGAGTGCCTCAGGTTGAGTCGCATGTAATTGTTAAGGGGGGAAGTTGACTACAATAACCAGGGGAATGTATGCATGGAGCTCATTATTATGTTCTCATGAAACTCTATGAAACTCTATTAGAATTTGTGTAGGCCACACATCCATTTTAGGAATAACCAATTGTGTATTTCCCAGTTTGTGTAGAGATGTTTTGGTAACGACAGTTGAAATACATAAGTTTCAGCACATTGGTCAACATGCTTTGCTGGAACTTCATTATACCTTGACAGGGGCAAGGTTATTTCTTGCAGATCTGTCATGTTAAATTGACATTTAATTTGGCTGTCATGTCATTTCCTATCGTCATTTTCCAATTATTTCTTTTACAATTGTTGTTTTTTTGGAATTTTTCCTGTCATTTTGTGATTGAGGCACGCAAGACGACTCTTAAGCATTCAGTTAATTTCACATAATATGTGTCTTAGGTTTGATGTTGATTTCGGTAGATCTTGTTCGTAAGTTGGACAATACATGCAGTACCAATGTCATCTGCTGCACTTACAAGAGGTGTTCAACTTATTTTGACAAAAGGTTCAACACTACACAAAAACTGCAGAAAGCTGCTTTTTTCTTGTCTGATGACAGAGAGGGTTAACTATAGGTCTTGTCAATATAAGACATGTGTTTGAAATATTTTGGAAGAGTTTGGACAATTAGGCCTCTCATCAGTTTTGAGAGCAATATTTCGGCCAGTGATAGTGGCTGGAAGTGCCTTTGCAGATTCTTTCCAATTATACCAATTTTGTTATAACTTCTCAGACATCATCAGATGGTCTTTGGTGACCAATCCATCAAGGTACAGGAATAATGCTTGCTTTTGTTTTTAGATATTAAAATGTTATTGAGGCACCATGGCCCCAAATAGTCTTTTAACGAATACTATCTCTTCTCTTTCTGTGGAAATACCTTAGGAAGGTTCTTTCTGAAACAGATTATAGATTGAAACTTACCAGGTATTAGGCTATCCTATTTGAATTTCTAGAGGTGAAAGTGTGGCTTTTTCTGTGTTTAATCAATGGAAAATGTATGCATGAATTTTTCGTACTGGATTGCTCAACTTTTCAATCTTATAACTTTAAAGCACTGGTAAATTTCTTTTTTTTCTGAAAACCACTTATTAATTGGTGTAGTCTTGCAGATGAAGCTTAGTTTTATTCGCTGTAAACCTTTTATGGTCCTATGTTTAAAAGCGTGAGGTGGAGCAAAGATATATGACAGGGTTGGGTACAAATGCGATAAAAAGCATTTAAATTCAAATGCAAATGTTTCGGAAATGACCAAATGCAAATACAAATGTAAATGCCTTCCAAGCAAAAAGCAATTAAATGCAAATGCAAATGTTTGAGAATGATTCAAATGCAAATGCAAATGCAAATGTGCTATTTTCAAAAGCATTTAAATGCAAATGCAAATACATTTGCAAATGCATTTGATATTGTTCAAATGTTTAGCTTGTGTAATTTAAAAAATGTATTTTAGTCATGATAAGAGAGATTTTGGTTTCACAATGTATCAAAATACTAATAAAGAATTTGCTTTAACACTGATGTAGATTGTAGATAACATGAAAATAACTTTAATATTATACACCATTTTCATTTAATTTGGAATGACCAGGTTTACACATTGTACTTTCGGCAAGCAATTCTCTTCATCCTTCAATCAAAGTCAAATCGGTAGCAGATTATCAATTGAATATGTTTTTAGTGATGTTTGTAACTACCGGTAGTTATATTTGGGCCTATCATGCTTTATATTCATTTTATTCTGCAATTCACCACTTTTTCATATCTTAGAGCATGGTCATACATAGCTAATGTTATTGTTTTATTTTGTGTTGGTGTAAAATAAAATATTAGTCTTTATTCCTTGTTATTGCATATAACTGACGTAGGATTTTCCCCTGATTAGATTTGCTTCAGTGTTCAATAACTGCTCACCCACGACATTGCATTCACAGCTTCATGGCTCACTGATTAGGAAAACCCCCAAAATTAATAAAAGTCATGCAATTGGAAGTGAGCACATCTACACAGTTATAATATAATATTTTCCAAAGTATTGCATACTGACAGGCAAAAAAGGATGAGACAGTTACTTAAAAAAATATTTATATTAAGTAGATGTAGTATTTTCCCCTGATAATTTTTTGCTTCAGTATTCAGTAACCACTCACCCATGACATTGCATTCACAGCTTCATGGCTCAATGATTTGGAAAACCCCCAAAATTAATAATAGTCATGCAATTGGCAGTGAGTAATTAACACAGAAATTATATTTTCTAACTATTGCAATATTGCATATTGACAAAAAAAAGATTATATAGCTACTTAATAGAATATTTATACTAAAGAGATGTGGTATTTTCCCTAAATAACTATTTGCTTCAGTATTCAATAATCACTCACCCATGACATTGCATTCACAGCTTCATGGCTCAATGATTAGGAAAACCCCAAAATAATAATCCTGCAATTGGCAGTGAATTTATTCAGCAACTAAATAATCAAACTATTGCATATTGATTTTAAAAAGAGTCAATTACTTCTCATTTCATATGAAATGATGTATTTAGTAACAGAATTATCATACAACTGTACTCTTCATAAGTCCTTTAAAAGCTAAAATTTATTTACAATTAGTATATTTCAATGTATTCTAAATTAATAATATACCCAATCATAGTCTTTTTTTTTTTGTTGGTTATTGGTACATGTTCATATCAAAGTATAGTATTTCTATTTCTAAAATATGTCACAGTACAATATTTCTTGCTAATTTGTGAAATAACCTAGGCATTTGACAAAACATTTGTCAAATGCAAATGCTTTTTACTCAAATGCAAATGTAAATGCAAATGTTTTCATTTCTAAAAACGCAAATGCAAATGCAAACGCAAATGTTTAGCATTCAAATGCAAATGAAAATGCAAATACATTTGCATTTTTCTAAAAGCATTTAAATGCGGATTCAAATGCGACGTTTGCAAATGCAAATGCAAATGCATTTGCATTTGTACCCAACCCTGATATACGATTCCTTGTTTTTCTACAACTTTTTTTCAAAATTGTGTTACTTTCGGCTTTATTTTTGTAACTTACACTTTCAGAAGTAAAGTAAAAACTTTTGTCCACCACCTGTATTGTTACTGGAATGCTGTGCCATCTTTGATGAATACACTGATGACAGAACTTTGTCACCGATCTCATTTTGTTTATTACCCCTGATTTGGCCATGAACCAAGGCTAGGTGAATCAAATTTTGAAACCCCTTATGAGGGTGACATCCAATTGTTTCTTCGTGCAGATGTTCAAATTGAACTTTAGCTCAAATGAATACCATTATCATCCTCCATGACACAAGACCGTATGCTTGAGGCAGTGAAACCTCCCCTCAAAAGATGTTTTATCACACCTTCAAAATAAAATGCAATAAATACCTTTGCTATATTTCTGAGACATTTAGGTGATATGACATGCAAGATGAGCATCATACGGATCACACATAGCAATTTTGGCTCAACGAAGCAAAAATTCTCAATTTAGTGGCAGTTTTCATTTTTGTCAAAATAAGTTGAACACCTCTTGTAGGAAAGTTTTATTTTATGTATCACAGTATGATATATAAAGCAAGTTCTAATATTAACCTTTCATGGTATTAAAGTCAAAACTCAGGAATATCATAAAGCCATCAAATTTTGTGCTAATATTTTGGAACAACATTATTGCTTTCAGAAAACCAAATCATCTTCTAATTTTCTTAAAAATTATCGTACAAGCACTTATTCATACTGAGCTCTTTAGTTTGGTATGCTAAATTTAGAGTTACTGAACTGTGAATTGTATAGGATTAATTTTGTAATAAGATTTTTAAAACAAGTTTAAAGTCACTATGTATTGCATTGAATTTTTTTTCTATCAGGAAACAACTATGTCTGAGTGCTATATGACCCTAATTTCAGGATGTCAAATTTTCTACTTCAAGTATGATGGCTTGCCAGGGGACATATGGAAGCCATATCTCTCTCGCTGCCATTACTTGTTTATTTGCAATTCATGCAACTGGTACTATCCTTCTAGTATGTTGATTATGAAAAATGTAGCACATATGGTATGTCATTGTATTGCTTTGGCACTGTGATGGCGATGTAGTGTCCAGAATAACCACATAAGGAGTATCTAGTATATGACATGAGATGATTGTCAGTCTGCTCAGGCTTGCAGCCTTCCACTTTGATAAAGACGCAATGAGGATCAGTTCACTGTGAAAAATGCATTTTTTGACTAATGATAGCTGATGAAATGTCATCTTCTCCATTTCAACACAGGAAACATAGAGGCTGTTTGATCAGTCATGATCAATAGAAGGCCATTTGACATGTCAAACCTGATTTCAGAGTGAAAATCAGATGTATACATAATCCTTTCATTTGGATGTCACCTGTCACCAACAAGCGGGATTAGTCTCCTTAAATCAAATTAACATTGAAAGTATTGGGTATGATCATGACAAATCATTAACATGATGACACACCAAGTGCCATTTTCACAGTGCAACAGTCCACTCTTTTTCTTTATCAAAGCGAAAGGCTGTAAGTATTAAAAAAAGATCATAGGTTATGTTGGACAACAAAACAGACCTCTATCAAGGACTGACAAACTACACACTCAAGTACTTAAACAAACTTGTGTGAAATACAATCAGCTTGCAATGGGTGATGTCTCATCAATGTAATTTTTGTTTTAAAATTGAATCCCACACTGAGCAAGAAATCTAAAATCCATGAGATATTCAAGAAACTTTGCCAAAAATTTCTTCAAAAAGAAAGCTTTCCAACGTAAAAAAAAATTAGGGGGGCTATCCAACATAATTTTCGAACTATGATCTTTTCAAAATCTTATGTCATTACATTAAAACATACAATAAAATACTAAAAGAGTGTGGGATTTATAATGAAAAGCAGCATCACTCGAACAATATCCATGAAATATTTATGAAAAATTAAAGGAATATAGCTGAAAATACACTTTTTTGAAAAACATGTCTTTGAAGGGGGGTTACCGATGTTTTTTGAGAGGTACGTGGTGTACAATATGTGAAAATTATGAAAAACAGTTCAACAAAAACAAGTCCCCCTTAAGATAAACTTGGATATCTCAAAGATTCCATCTCCGATTTTTATGAAAGTTGGATAGAATTATAGGTCTGTATATCGACCCGAAATGTGTGCATTTATAGTTTAGTGCCATTATTCCTGGCTGAGCCAGCAGCTTTCGAGTGAGCCCACCCCTGTTTTCAAAAATATGTGGCTTTTCCAATGCATATATGAACAATTTGACAAAGTGGGGGAGCCACCAGCTGGGGTATTTTTGTTGAACTGTGGAGTACAACAGGGGGAGCAGCTGTATTCTGTGGGATTCAACTTTAACAGAAAATAAATTCTGCGTCATTGTCATTGTCGTTGTCATCAAGTGTTGAACATCACTGGCTAAGTAAATGATAATAAACCGGAATTCATGCATGTTTTCCAATGCTAACAAGTAGGAAATGCCATGTGATGTCCTACCCCACATAATGCTTGTATGCATATAGCATTTTACTGTTTAGAAGGTTGATCACACAATGTGGAGGACGGTAAGTATCAGGAACTTGAACAATGAACAAGCAACTTTTAAAAAGAGTTGATCGCATTGTGTGGAGGCTTGCTTTGTGATAAAATGATGCAATTTGGTGGTTTGTTGACAACTGCTTGCAGTGGTTTTACAATTGATCTACTGTGGTTTTGCACTTAGAGAGCATCAAATCTATTTGTATTGCGGCATGAAGCAATAAAACAATTCTGCATCTAATATTCTCCAGTGAATCACACACAGCTTGGCCCTTGCTGAAGTGTACCTTATACTAAATAAAGTACTCTACCTCTCTACCATCAATCCAATGTTCGACAAGTACAGTTCAAAGCTTTTGTCAAATGTAATCTTTGTTTTACTGCAGGTTTATAGACCACCGGTACCTAAATGTTACAGATTGCATCCACTTGGTAAGAAAATATCAGTAGCAAGAAAGATCATCCAAATATAGAAACCATATGACGTACATAAACATTATATTCCAATCATCTTATCACCATAATAATTAATTTTGATATATGTGTATACAGTACACACAGGTCCATACCAAATTTGCCTTTTCTAGCATATAAGACTAGACTATCAGGTAAGGAGGGCCTCTTGTACATGTATGCATAAGATTATTTTATTGCAAAGTTGGTTCTTATTTGAGAAATGAAAACTGAAACTTTTCTGAATCATAACAAGTGATCAGAATTGTCAGGCAATCAATCCAATCCTTCATCCAACCACTTGTGAACCTTTGCAAGTGGCCTCTCTGATCATGCTGAACTAAAGATATCTTTCGAATTAATTATTTTTTGTGTGTGTGCCTCTTTATTTTTCATAATGGTAGAAACCTGATTGACAATGAACTGTTTCAATCGCATTTCAACAAATGTATCTCTTATAACGTAATTATGGATATTATGTCAATCTTTTGAAAAACTTTTGATAAACACTTCAAATGGAATGATCATTGATCAAGAAAGGCTTATTTTCAAGGAATCTCTTGTCCAAGGTTTTTCGAATTGCACAAATCTGTTTTCAGCATGTCCCATCAGAAGCATGAAGCTAATCCTTGAAGTATCCATGAAATTTAACACTCAAGCACAGTTCTTGAAATCTAATCACAGTTCTTGAAACCTGAGCTGACCGATAATGTGTGATAGTTGGTGCACCTTCAGGCTCTATATTGTACAAGTTGAAGCTCATTATTCAGCAATTGCTAGAAGGCCAATCAGATAACAAAGACACTCTTTCTTTTAGTTTCAGAGGCCATCACGATGAAAGTGACACATCTGATTCTACAATTCACTCTCCAAACAACAAGTGGTCTTACTTTTGATGACAATTAAACCGGAAGAAAGACAACATAACATGCATAGCCCAATTTTAGATAAGAATACACTGTGGTCCAAGATATGTGAAATGAGATATTAGACAAATGAACTAAGATTGCATGCAGCTGGTAAAACCACTCAATCACAAACCGAGTATTCACATGAATTATTCACAGATGACCTTGTTCTCAATTTTCTAGCATTTACAGGCTGTGCTCTGTAGGTGTTTGGGTATACAGATCATTCCTCCATTGAGCAATTCGGCATCCTCCGAGTGTGCTGGAGAATGTTATGGCCTGGAGAAATGAGAATTTGGGTTAAACCAGCTTATATAGGATTGAACCATATGTACATGTGTTCATGTCTTGCTTGATAGCTGCCTAGTGGATGGTGTGAAACTGGTTTCTGAACGTAAATTTCTCAAAAGTTAACGACATTTCTTCTTTGTCAATGTTGTTTGAATGGTAGCATATTCGACATAAATTAGTTGCCATTAGACTGTGCAGACCATAAATGTGAAATATTTTCCATTATTATCCAAATAGTTATTTTTTCATTTGTTGATAGGCTGCTACTTACTGCTGTGTTAATGTATATTTAAAGGTGATTATGGGTTTGAAGTCCGCTTCAATTTAATGATGTTATATAGGTTCTACTGATTGTTTAGGGCAATTTTCATTAACATGGTAAGGCCATAGTTCTGTAAACTGCTGAAAGCCAGAAGGAAAGTTTATATTGAATTTACTTTATACGTTCTTTTGCAATGTCTTATGCAATAATAAGAGAAATCCTACAATGTATGATCAAAAGTCTGGCAAAAGCATCTTCCTTAATTGAGATGTTCCTAAGTCTCCCAAAGTTTTTACTCCGAAACAAGGAATGACATCCACATTTTCCTGTTATTATATTGTCAAGTAAGGTGCTTTTCTCTGCAAATGCTCTTGCATCTTTAGCTTCTTTTGGGAAAGGCAGGTACTTCATATATTTGTGTCAGTATGGCAGTTTGGTTTTTCTGCAATTTTCTTTTTAAGACATGCATGCACACTGCAGACAGATGTTATATTAATGATGGTAGGAACAGACACTATTTATTAAAATCCATGGGTATTAAACTATCAATGATGTATATGTAACATCAATTTCCTTAAGATAAGTATATTACTTCAGTCTTCAGACCATACATAATTATGATTATTAACATGCAATTATACGTCGGCAATGAGGGGTATAATGGTATACCATTCGTCGGCCTGCCTGTCCTTTTTTTATTTGCAAATATTTTTATCCAACGTATGAGAATGAATAGAATCTATACATTCAGGATGCTGTTTCTCTTAATGCAAAATTCACTGCTGGTCTCTACATACATGGTTGAGGAACAAGACCAATGTATCCGCTGTCAATTGTTATGCTACGTGAGTTTGCCTTGACAATTGACACTCCTTATGTCATCCTCCTCATGTCATCCTCCTCACGCAGGGATAGTTGACACTACCCCTGCTCTCAAGCCCTGTCTCAGAGTAAAGTCTCATTAACTATAATCCTATCAACTCCTTACATAAATCAATTGCAAGCACCAATCAGGAATTTGCTTATCTTTTTAGGTTATTTTGAGGCCAAGTTCATGTTACACACCTCAGAAAGAAGATTAAAGGCTGTTACAAATATTCAATAAGAAGCATTCAGTTGTTTCCAGTTTCTGTTGACATATTTTGTTTGTTACGTTGTTCATATTTTATATTTCTGAAAACCTTAACAAACTGAAGCTGTGAGATTGTGTCTGGGTCCTGTCACACTTTGGTCCCAGGCTTCTTTCATAATCCCATCTCTCGTCAAACATGAGGATTTGATTCACTGTGGCAAAACTGGACGAGGGTAACTGAGTTACCCTCGTCTCCAGATCAGCCTTAAATATTATGTAACATTGAATGTGAGCCTATGGCTTCTGTTACAGCTCATCCAAGTGGGGTATGATCATTGTATTTGATTGAAAATGACATTTCAAGAGAGAGCCATGTTGAATACAGGCTCTGAGAGTCCAGAAATGGCTTAAAGCACCATGAAAATGACGAGGGTAACTGCATCCCGAGACGAGGGTAACTGTGGCTCTGCTTGGTGACATGACGAGGGTAATTGCCCTTTTCAGGGTGATCATTGACACTTGATTTGGTTCATTGGCTGGTTCTTCTTGGATGACTATACAAACAACATGACCAATGTCACTCAAATTTTCCATAATATGTACATGCCTGCTTATTCTATAGAATTTTGGGACATAGGAATGAATCTTTGAATAATTCCATATCATAAAAGCACCCAAATGCATGTTTTCCCAACATTGTCTGTATTATAGAGGCCTGTATGCTAGCTGCGGGATCAAGTGAAATAAACCAAGATTTTAATGGACTAATAAAGGTCACAAAGAAAGAGCACTTCAAACATGAAGCTTTCAAAGTGTCGCATGTACATGTTATAAGTGCACTTTATAAATTTATGAATGAAAATTCAAAATGTGATTCATGACAAACTTCATCAGTGTGTGTCTAGGTGAGTCCCCTTTTTAAAGTACAACCTTTATACATGTTCTGATTTATCTTTATCTGAGTATAGGCCACACTTCAACTTGCAATATTATATTATTTCTAAAGTCAGAATAGTCAGTCAGTATAATTTGATTTCAAGATGAGGAGTTCAACATTACAGAACTGAACAAGCTGAAGGTGATCCTTTCACCGGCTAACATTTATTTTATTTTCAAAAACCATACTTATACTAGAAACATATTTTCCATGCTCAATATCTGATGTACTTGAAAACCGACATGCCGTGTCTTGGCTTGAAAGCATCAGGGACTGGGGATTAACAATTTCACACCTGGCCAAGATTATATAGGGTAAAGTTTGCCACCTATTTTAACCTACTTTATGGCAGAAATGGTAATTCTCCTCACTGACACCTGTAGATGGAAAATTCCCAAAGAAACCAATGTCAGTGAGGAAAGTTTCTATTCCCCCAGCTTGCCAACTTTACCTCGTTCTACAGTAGGCAATGCACATTTCATTGAGGGTCTGGGACATCAGGGCAAATGGGAATTTCAGGACAATCAATGCAGTGAAAATCCTGAACAATGTCATTGGGCAAATCCACTGCCATGGTTACGTAGGTGACATGTTTAAATTTCAGAGCAAAATAGTAACGTCCCTCCCATATTTGCAAAACAGGCCGTGTTCATTGGTCAGTTTTGGCAGTTTGTCTGACTATTTGCTTTAGATTGTCTGGGAAGAATTTATGGATGGGAGAGGGCTAATTACTTTGCAGTGATGAGCACAAATTTTGTGTGAGCTGTCCTCAAATAATATGTATTTATACTTGTCACACAGAACTTAATAAAAGAAAAATAGACAGAATGCATGGTGCATAATGTAAAGACAACGTTGTTAATTGGTGGAGGGCTCGTCTAGTGCCAAGCAGAAATTTAAGGTTTTAAGACATAGATTTGAATATAAGGGCGAAAAAATAAGGTTATGTCCAACTGAGTCCTGGAATCAGTCGGAATTGATCACAATTCTTTTCCTTGTATATGCCTTATAAATTTGTAGAACACCTACTTTGACAGACAAGTTAGAAAACAGCAATTAATGTGAAGAATCAGTTCCAAGTGGAAACTGTCAGTCTGTTACCTCTGTGCAAGAGTGCCAATACTTGTGACAGCATGCATGTGTTAATAGATAAGCTATATATTCTTTATAATTGCACGATCATATCTATTGATTTTGTTTTAAATAAATTCAGAATTTTAATTGCAGCGTCCGTACTCATTCCAATTGTGACTAATATCTTTGTCCAAATTATACCTTCAATTTTGGCTCTGTTTTAACACACAATTTACATGCAGTTACCTTAGTCATCAGCTGCAGTTACCTTAGTCATTAGTTACAGTTACCCTCGTCATGCCATTATTGAAAATACAGTTACCCTCGTCCTCTTTTAACATGGGATCCAATGGGATGACCTAGATTTTTCAATTTATTTTGACAAAATGAGACGAGGGTAACTCAGTTACCCTCGTCCAGTTTTGCCACAGTGTGATTGGTGGGCATCCATGCCTTCCAAGCATAGTGATTAACTGAGACCGCATTTGACAATCTTAGGTCGCATTTGGATGTTTTTGTGGATATCCCAGCATTAAGCTCAATCAATGGTTTAAGAAGTACACTAAAAAACAGGTCATCAAATCTCTGATGGAACTTATTTCTAAGAATAATTTTATATCAAATTGATAGATTATTGGATATAATTATATTGATGAGGTAGGATAGATAAAGTGGGCACTGGGGAGGATAGATAATAAATGTATATTTGACAGATAGATAACAGGCAGACAGCAGGAGATGGATAGACAGACAGCTAGACAGACAGAGAAGGATAGACAGACATCTAGATATATAGACAGACAGGATGACAGCTAGACAGACAGAATGCTGATAGATAGATGGATAGATAGATAGATAGATAGATAGATCCTCAATCTTTTGGTCAAGACGAGGCTTTTGGTCAAGGCTAGGCAAGCACTCCGTTTCTTGGACAGAAAATAATCAACAAATAAAATGTTGATACTCCTGGTTAAGCTGCAAAGAATGTGAACAGAAATTTTCCACTTGTAATCCAGCTTGTAACTGGCCAGAACATTTTATTACTAGCCTTTCAGAACCTCCTGCATACCTCTCACAGCCTCTATCTCCATCGCCGGATGCATAATTAGCATTCTGACATACTTCACTGAAACATGGTGCATGTGGTCAGGGTAGGTTCACTAGCCATACACTGAGAGGTGACGATGCCTTATGAGGTCATTTGCATATCATGATTGGGGGTTTTACGTCTTCAATTCGGACTTAACCGAACTCTGCCGACATGAGTGTGATAATGAGGCGAGTGACACAGGGGATTTGCAGCCATTTCAGGGTGCATACATCACCCTGTTGTGTAGTGCCAGGAGCGGGAGTTGAACCCGGTCCCTGAGAGCCTAACTGGATTCAAGTGCGGGCACTCTAACCGTTAGGCCACAACGGCACTATCATAATTAGCATGCTGACATACTTCACTGAAACATGGTGCATGTGGTCAGGGTAGGTTCACTAGCCATACACTGAGAGGTGAGGATGCCTTATGTGGTCATTTGCATCACATCAAGATTGTCATCCCTCTGAAGGTCTTGGATTTTACCCTTTCATGGAGCACTGAATAAACAGTCACATAAATTGTTAATTATCAAGTGGCAATAATGTGAATTAACTGAAGTGGCAACATAGATGGATGGATGGATGATTGGGACTTTATGTCGTGTATTTATGCAATTGGTAGGCTAATTAGGACAAGAGGAGGACATGACAATGAGGTGAATGATGATTGAATCTGCCGTACAAAGTGGCCTAGGTGATCCGGAAAGGGTTAGACCCAGCGGTTGGCAGCCCAGAATGCTACCAGTAGACCAACAGAGACATACATGGCAAACCACTGTGGTAAATACATTGATATACACCCGTCTAGGCCAATGTTCCAAAAAGTCAACCAACCCTTGGAAAATTTGCACTGCACTGTTTTGATGGTACATAATTTAATTTGATTTAATTTAATTATATAATATGTAATCTGGCATGCCCGGAGAGAGCGTTAAGCAGATCCAGACAAGGCCAAAACTGTTGTATGCCCAGGGATTGATAATAAATTATATATGTTTTGCTTCGATTTTTGCAATTTTGTGTCCGGTCGCTAGGGGTGCCACCATGGGGATTAATTTACGCTTGGTGGCGCTGATTTTCACAAGCACGCCCTCTGTCACATTGTTGAGAAATCACAGATTTTCCTGAGCAGCCTCTAAAACTCCTCCCAAAATCTTCAAAACTCACCAATATCTCTACAACTTCGTGTAGTTTTAAGGCGTAATAGTTTTGTATCAAAATAGTGTGTCTTACTTCACAGCTAAATGTAGCAAGAAGTTTATTCAAACTCAGAGGTTACCTCCCCATCGTCAAAAATCAAAACTGATCCCACAAATTTTCTGAGATGACAGTATAGCATGATTTTTCAGTATGTATGTGGCTAGTGTGGAAAGGATCGCTAAGCGATCACAATTTTTGTGGCCTGCTCTCTCTTATCACTCTATTATATATTCAATAAGACAATTAAAGACAAATGTCAACTACAAATCCAGATAGGAAATTATATATACAGAATAAATAGTTACTTTACCAGGGTCTGTATATACCTAAAGCTTTTCATAACACGAGCCTGTATAGTACTGTCGTAATGAGACTTACCAATGGTACGGAGTACTACAAATCGTACAATGCTGAAAATAAGTGATCCCTACTACACTGACATAATAAAGTGAAAATAGCATTTTACTATCCCTATGACTCCGACAAACTGAAGATAATTTACTTGTTCTAGTGGTGAAGCTACTGAGAAAATACACCAATAGTCTATGCATCAGCTGACATTCTGAAATATGACACCACTACCGTTATTTATGTTGGTCATGGATCCCTGTGTGTTGGCTAACAAACACATACATTGGTTGCAAGCCCATGGGTCATTTTCAGTGTCACTGTGTGGGATAAACATGCAGGGCTCACTTTTGCTTGGTGATTCCTGCCCGACTGATGTCTTTTTTATGCCCCGTAGTTATGAATATGATGATTAGTTTGAATATTATTAATGCTATTACACCACGCCACACTGTATATATGTCATGGCATGACCTTGCATTTATTTGTTTTTGAAGTGCGTAGGCCTAATGCTTTCTTTGGACATTGCGTTCCCAATTATAATGTTCTCAGCCTTTTTCTTGATATCTCACAAATATATTTTATCCTAAATTCACAATCATCTTTTCTTTCCTTGGAAAACAGAAAAAACATGAAATAAAAGTTATTTTAGGAAACACGGTGCATTGGTGACCAGTAAGAATCTTTCCAGAAGTTTTGCTCCCTAACGAGGGTGACTCATGGCATCAAATGAGTTTCTTACGTGGTGCACATGACTGGTAGTACAACAATGGTATATGATTATATTCACAAAGAAAGATAACAAACCAAGGGAGTATAGTTTGGAAACAAACACTCTTATTCCCTCCAAGGATTTCTCTCACATAGGAAAGCAATGTTTGAAGGACTGTTTTGCAGTGTGACTCTGTGAGGAGTGTTAAAACACGACATCCACGTAAATCGACCCATAGTTCAATATAAGCACCTAGCGTTTTGATTTTTATCAAAGGTTCAATAATTATATTCACATTGAATTTCTGTATTTCTTCTTGGAAATGAAGGTATGTTTGGGAAACAAATGGTTGAGAAGCTTTGATACAAACCATGAGGGAAAAAAATAGGCCTTTATTGGGGAAAATTGTAGACAAAAGATCAATTGTGGACAAAAAATAAAAAAATAAAAACAGGAAGAATATATGCCCTTGGATTCTTAGGTTGCAACTATCATATGAGAAACGGGGGTTAGAGTTATAATAGACACAAATTAGTTATTTCATGGAACCTGCAGCAGTAATTGGGCCTATTTATTTTGAGTGTATGACTTCCTCAAATATTTGTTTCTAAATCAAACGAAATACCTCCTCCAATTATTTCAAGACTACTCAAAAGGAGCCTATTAATAAATTTACAAACAAACAAACAATACCAAAACTAAACAGACAAGGTATTATTTATTTTAAAAAAAACTTCAAAGCTTCTTCCCCCTCCCTGGGATCTAATATGGTTGACCCCTTAGTTGTGTTATTGACATTAAAATCTAAATTGGGGTCAAATTAAAGGATTAACAGATTTGTCGTAGGTGTTCCGTTTTTATAATACTTTTGTTTTATTTTGTTGGTAATTCACTGTTTGTTACAGTTTTGCTGTCTCTGTTCTGAGCTTTGTTAAACAATGAGGCTTATATAGCCTATATACTCCCATGGGCGTATAAGTGAACAACAAAGAATATAGGATATATACCAGCCAAATACAGGCTTCTGATTGGCTGATGGCTCATAGGTATGGTATAAGACGAAATATCCACAGGCTAATAAGCTTCCAGATTAAGATCCTGTGATTCCTGTCACAGAAATACTCACTGCTCAGGACCGTGATATCATAGCTGACAGGAGCATGTATTGATATCTGGTTTCTTTTGGGGCCACTATTCGTTATATTCACTGTATAAGACCAAGGAAGATGGGATTTGGTATTAACAAAAGATTTTCAAGAAATTTTCTCTATTTACAAAAGTCATTCTATGTTCACTATATATTGGCAGTAGTGCAATGAAGGCATAACAGAATATATGCTAGACTTATTTCTAAATGAGGAGTGATCTAATATGAGGTCCAGCAGTGCTGCGGCCTGTGGGATCTATGATCTCAAAAATATATGCAATTACAATAAAATGAAGATTGACAGAGGACTGCCCAGTGGTCACTCTGTCTGACCCACTCTATAGGGTTCATGTCATCCATGTTTCGGAGGGAGAAAAGACTCCTTGGAGTCTAATTTCAACTCTGCTGAAAATAAGTGTTCTGAGGAGAAACATGTAACCATATTTGCCTAAAACAGTCTGTTATTTCCAAATAAAGTATGGTTGGCAATTTCTGCATTTCTTCTGGGAAATGAAGGTATATTTAGGTAACAAATGTTTAGAAGTTTCTTTCATATAAAACATGAGGTCTCTGTGCTGCAGAATGATAATAATCTGACACACATGTATAAGACGAAATATCCAAAGGCTAATAAGCTTCCAGATTAAGATCCTGTGACTCCTGTCACAGAAATACTCACTGCTCAGCACCGTGATATCATAGCTGACAGGAGCATGTATTGATATCTGGTTTCTTTTGGGGCTACCAAAGGCTATTCGCTATACATAAGACCAAGGAAGATGGGATTTGGTATCAAAAAAAGATTTTCAAGAAATTTTCTCTATTTACAAAAGTTATTCTATGTTCAGTGTATATTTGCAGCAGTGCAATGAAGGCATAACAGATGGTAGACTTATTTCTAAAGAAGGAGTGATCTTATATGTGGTCCAGCAGTGCCGCGGCCTGTGGGATATATGATCTCAAAAATCTATGCAATAAGCCGGATTACCATAAAATGAAGATTGACAGAGTGTAAAGGACTGCCCTGTGGTCACTCTGTCTGACCCACTCTAGAGGGTTCATGTCATGCATGTTCCTTGGAGTCTAATTTCAACTCTACTGAAAATAAGTGTTCTCAGGCGAAACATGTAACCATATTTGCCTAAAACTGTCTGTTACTTCCAAATAAAGTATCGTTGGCAATTTTGAGCCATGTATATATCAACGGTCATTCATGTAGTCCAATAATGTTCACAGTTAAACAGTCAAATCAGAAATCCTAGATATTATATTTCAAAAATTCACCTTGATTGACATATAGGTACATGTCAGATGTGAAGCCGTTTTCTTAAATCGGCATCACCTCTTCATCAGAGCAAAGAAAAGAAAAGAAATTTTTGAAAGATCTTAGTCGCATGCTACCAATCTCGATATGGCCTGGCTGAGAAACTTCCTGTATCAGAGATTAGCCAAATCTATCAACAGAAATACATGCGTCTGTCAAGAGCAGGCCTCTCATTATCTGGCTGTGCAAATCAATTTTATAACTACGGTTAACTCCTGGCCTCGATATTGCTTATGAAAATCAAAAAGAATACTGAGGGTAGTAAATTTATTCGAAGGTAGTCCATGTGAAAGACTGACAACTCTAAAAGGGTGGACAAGGACAAGTTCTACTTGGATAAAACATGTGTGCAGAACCACTCTCTCTCAGGTTGTGGGTTTGACTTAGTCTATTCCATGTCAATGGGACATTAAATGGGAGAGGGTTGTTTCTGTGTTGGGAGGAATTGTGAGACCCTGGATATCTTTGAATGAATAGGGAATCATCATGAGTTGATCACCAACATAGGCGAAAGTTATGGCACGGGACGTGGGGATGATGCTCCACTTGTCTCTGCCGATGTGAGCTTTCTCATGGCTGCTATTCAGAAAGTTCACAGCAAATTTTGTGGTCTGCTTTAAAATCAGTTTATTGACCAAACGATATTATTGTTTCAATTTCCACAACATAAGAGATTTGTTTTTATTACATTTTCTAAATGTAAAAAGCTGATTATAGTAAGTCTGACTTGTAAAGACAGTAGAAAAAGAAACAGTGACCATTAAAGAAAGAAAATTTAATGATATTGGCAATATCGCAGTTCTCTTATTTCTTACCTGTTTGGTGAGCATATTTTGTCAGAACCTTATTTGTTTTCTAACTTTATAATAAATTTTCATCAGATGCCAAAGAGGCCTACACTAAATAGTCACGGACATTCTTCAAAAAGTAAGAGACAATATAATAGAACCTAACTAACAAAAACAATAAGATTTCTGTACTTCAGGTCTTCTAGAAAAAGCTTGTTACATCTCAAGGAATACCAATTCAATGATATTTGGTCATGGCCATACACTACATATTATACAATGTTAAACCAGTTGCATCAAAATCTGGCTATAACTTGTTGTAAAATACTTTTTGTTCGTGTTATTTGCCGTAGAGTGCATGCTGGTTTTACGATGAGAATTAAATTGACAATTTTTTATCCGGCAAAGTTTAGTAATCACACTGGATAGATGAATTTATATAATACTACCATGGGGTTGATGGAGTTTGAATTGGTATCATTGGCTTAATGTAAATTTTATGCAATTTTAAATGGTACATTTACTTTAAAGTAGGTAAAGGTAGGAATTGATTTGGGGGTAGTAGTGGCTGATTCTTCCTTCCTGTTGGGGTACTCGTACTTTATTTTGGGCTCTATGGTAAGACGAAAATATCTTAAGAAAACACTTTGTATTGGACTGTTTTTGCAAGAGCCAGAAAGCAAAGGCAAAAACTGAGCCTGATTGATTTGTCAGCTATCAACAGTTGCACACAGGTCTGTTAAGCTTTGAGAGCTTACTTGTGTGCACAAGTGGTTAGATGAAGGATATTGGAGAGCAACCAAGTTGAATTACAGAATACTGATCAATTGAATAGATGGGTGGTTTGGCAATTTATTCTGTCACTTGATAAATCTAAACGTTGGGCACAGCACCAAGCTGTGAAAAGGTGACCAATTTGCTGGTTGTCGGCCGTCTCCACACTCAGTACCAAACATATGAATCCTGAGCAGCTGCTCCCGGCAACTGGTGACTTTTCCAAATTTGAAAACTCATGAATAATCAAATATTTACGTAATTTGTTTTCTCACATTAGAAAGCAATGTGTGGAGGAATCTAATGCAGTGTGACTCTGTGTTAGATTGACTTAAAACCAAACATTCACGTAAATTGTCAGATAATTCAATCATTAAAGAATAAGCACATAGCTGATTAATCCAAGGCTCAATATACTCGCCGCTTGTACACGATTTATTTTAGTACTACAAGTGGGTGGGAAGCTTTGATATGAACATGAGGTTATCATGCAAAATATTCACAGTCCTATAATTATACCTTCCAAAAAAAAAAAGAGTCAGATCCGGTCAAAGAAATACTCAGCGGAGTGATAGTGCTGCTGAGTCTATTATATATTACATATTATATTCATTCCAGGTTTCCTTAGGTGCTACCAAAGGCTTTTAAGTGCTTAATCTGCATGCTACTACTGCTGGTGAAGACCATTTAGGGACGAGCAAGATGGTATCTGGCATTAAAGGAAAGATTTTCAAATTTCCTCTTTTAAAAGAATTATTCTACGTTCAGTGTATATCAGCAGCAGGGTAATGAAGGCATAACAGATGGTAGACTTATTGCTGAACGAGGCGTGACCTATTATGAGGTCCAGCAGTGCTGTGGAAAATATGGTCTAAAAATCTATACGGTAAGGCAGATTACCATAGAATGAAGATTGACAGGATGTAGAGAACTTCCCTGTGGTCACTCTGTCTAATTTGACTCTGTTCAATATGAGTGTTCTCAGGAGAAGCATGTCAGTATATTTGCCTGTAGCAGTCTGTTATTCACAATTTCACAACATTAAGTTTAGTAGGCAATTTTAAGCCCTGAATATATCAATTCACATAGTCCAATGATGCAGTGAAAGAGCCAAATCAGAAATTCTACATGTTATTTTTCAAAATTTACACTGATTAATATATTTCACTTTCATGTGAGATGTGAAGCCGTTTTCGTAAAGCTGCATCACCTCGTTCTGAGAGTAAAGAAAAAAAAACAAGATCTTTTAGCAAAATCATAGCAATACATTATTAATCTAAACCTCGATAAGGTCCATATCAAAGCTTGACAACTTTATAAAGGATGACAAGGACATGTGCTACTTAGATAAAACATGTGTGCAGAACCACTCTCTCTGAGGTTGTGGGTTTGATTTTGTTTGTTCCATAACATTAATACGGGAGGGTTGTTTCTATGCAGGGAGAAATTGCAAGACCCTAGATATATTTGAATGGATAGGGAATGATCATGAGTTGATCACCAAAACAGGCAAAAGATATGGCACAGGACCTTTGGATGATGCTCCACTTTTCTCTGCCGATGTGAGCTTTCTCATTGCTGCCCAGCTGTGCCATGTGGAAAGCTCACTGCAAATTTCATGGCCTGCTTTGAAATAAGAATAGAGACCAAACAAGTTTATTGTTTCAATTTCCACAACATAAGAGATTTGTTTTTATTAAATTTTCTAAATATAAAAAACTTATTATAGTAAGTCTGACTTGTAAAAAAGAAACTGAGACCATTACAGAAAGAATACTTAATATGATATTGGCAATATCGTGGTTCTCTTATTTATTACCTGTTTGGTGGGCGTACTTTGTCAGAACATTATTTGTTTTTTGACTTTATATTCAATTCTAATCCGATACCCAAGACATCTACATTAATAGTCGCGCACATTCTTCAAAAGTAAGAGACAGTGTAATAGGGCTGACAAACAAAAACAATGAGATTGCTGTACTTTAGGTCTTCCCGAAAAAAACTTTATTGTCTAAGTGTGTGTTAATGCTGATATTTATTTATTTATTTATTTTTCATTTTTGGAAGTATGTTTATTTGAGTGCACTGAAAATTTGATTAGACAGGTTGGTTCATTTCACACATTCAGTGTTAATTAATGAGTTTGAAGATCAGGGGAAGGGGAGTCCACGATTCAACGAAATGAGACATAATTTCTTGTATGACATAGACACATTATTCTTATTGTATAAATTTTGGTTACTTTCTCATGAGAATCTGATATGGGGGCTGTGACTTTTACAGTCTTATCTTTTCAGATTCACGTTTGACAACTTAAGTTTCAATGAGCATGCGTTGCAAGGGCCGCTTCTTGCATAGCATGCCAGCTTCCTTTGATTAACCAAAAGCATTTATCAACTAATGAGAGGAAGCTTTCCTAAGCTAAAAAGGTATGTAGCAACTCATGCTTGTTGGAACTGCTCTATTAAAAAATTGTCAAGCTTTTACATTTACCTTATTTGATTATGATGACTTTTATTTATTACATTTATTGTGTCGTTTAATCACTCATTAACTGGGCACTGCACAGCAGCATTATATACAACATCAGAGAGAGGGAGCTTGAATATCATTGTTAATTATTTGTGGTGCTATATTTAGCAAAGACCTATGGTGGCCGGCTGGCCACAAAGTATACTTAGCTGGCTTCTTGGTAATTTCCTGTGTTATGATCGCATTAATGCCAACACATGTGATTATCACAAGATTCATGGATGTAACTGAGATGTGTAGCAGGGACTAATGAAAGAGATGTTACCTTGGCAGTATTTTTATGGATTCGGCAGGTTGTATTGCAATACTGCAATTATCAGAAGTAGGCCGTCATCACAAACTTCCCACCTGCTCCAACAGCATCACACTAGAATCAATACATCAGTCTTAGATCGGGATTCGAAAAACCTATTAATCATCATTCTATGATAAACCTAGAGATGAAGGTGTCTCAAAATGTTTGAAATTGAATTTTCTGTATTTATTCATAAGTTTTAGCTCTGTGTGAAAATTTTTTAAAGGTGAAATTCATGTCTGAAGCTACCAAAAGCAATGCCTGAAGTTTTGTGAATGGAAGTACATCCAGGACAATCTGTCATATCTGTGATGGATATATCCAACTGAGGTAATGAAGAGGCGTAAAACACAAACAATCACTGTCATATTTATGAATTGACACACAAGAACGATCACCATCCAATGTATTGAGGCAATAGACGGATCCTAAATCCCATATGGCCCAATTCGGATCACACCGTACACACACATTGTCATGCTGCTGAAAAACTCATTTTCCATGGGCATAGTTTTAACAAGCCATGCATCACTGAATAACTAACAAATGTTTAGGTAAATGTCTGCAAGACACTGAGAGGTTACTTGTGAACATAAGTTTTCGAATTATAGACTACTTATTACTTGACTTGATGTGTGAGTTGGCAATTTATTCTGTCACTTGATAAATCTGAGCACTGGGCATGGCACCAACCAGTCTGCTGCTGTGAAAAGGTGTATTATTTGCTGGTTGTCAGCTGTTCCCAAGCTTATAGATCTGGGTCGGCTGCTCACGGCAACTCGTGACTTCCAGAGATTTGAAATTTTGTAAATGATATTTTAGATGAGCAAAAAAAAAACATGAAGGAGTCGTCACAGAAGGACTGTAATGCAGTGTGACTGTGTGACGAGGGTATAACTCAGCATCCTCGAATCAGCCCACAGCTGATAATAAATGATAAGGTACCAAGCTTACTCCTCCAAGGTCCAATTTTCTCGGCTCACATAGACATTGATATCACTTATCAGTATTTCTTCGTGGAAATGCAGGTATATTAGATTGGAAGTGTGGGAGAAGCTTTGATATAAAACATATGAAGTTAAAATGCACTAGATAAACACACATAAAACGACACATTCACAGTCTAGCAAGGTTCCAAGAAAACAGATTCATATCAACTGACTCTCTTAGCACAGTAAATTTGAATCTGATGGAAGCATGTAATAAAATCATTTTAATATCTGGTTTCTTTTAGTGCCGCTATAAGCAATTCGATGTATAATATGCAGGCTACGATGATTGGTGTAAAATCATTTAGGAACATTTGGACAAGCAAGGTGATATCGAACAGAAAGTTTTCCAAACATGGTCAGCCAACCATTAGCAATCACATTCAATTTGGTGTCAAGGTTAGACTCCATTGCCCAGAGGCTCAAGAAAGGGGATTATAGCCATAAGTCAAACTGAAACAATGTAAAACAACTCAGATTAAAATCAGGTCATTTCCTTCTTGAGAGTACCTCATAAATACTGTCAGAACAGAAGATATTTGAGCAGAGCCATGGACTAATTGCCTAAGATATATTTATTTATTTTCGCAAGACAATATTATGATTAAACAGGAAACGTAAAGACAGCTCCACATATATATTGACTACCCATATTTGTTCAGTGTAGGGCCACTTGCTATGCAGAAGCTTGGCTTCCTCCGCCCTGATTGGTTCATAAACTGACATGAAACTGTCAGAGTAAGCTGATAATCAATGTAGGAAGTGGCCCTTTCAACTCATGCTTATTGAAACTGCTGTAATTCGGCATGAATCTCCCAAGATAAAGACCTTCAAGTTTACCGCCATTGTATCACAAGACCTAACTGTGTAATCTAATTTATTTGAAAAATGGAATACTGAAGATACAACTTTCTAGAAGACCAGAAGCGTAAAAATCCTCAATTTGTTTGGAATTGCTTATGCTAGTGTCTCACGAGAGTGGTCAAGTGACGGCGAAGTTGTAGAGGTGCCAGGAAGTTCAGTTTCGCCAACTTTCGGCGTTTCAAGCCATTTTTGGACAATTATATAATCAATTAGAGGTTCTAAATCGTCGTGGATGGGTCCTAGGACGACGAGGCACTCGTTTTTTACGCCGAATCGCTCGTAATTACGGACGAGGCAAGAAGAGACTTGTGTCGGCGAGTTGTCAGGAGCCTCGACGCAGTTCCATTGCTTCAATGTTAAACTAGATTCGCCCAAGGAGTCTCTTTCTTCGCCCTAGCATGCTCTTGCTTCGCCCTAGCATCCTCTTACTTCGTCCTAATCTTCAATTACGCCCAAGCAAATACCTAGCTTCGCCCAACCTGCCTCTAACTTCGCCCCAGCTGTCTCTAACTTCGCCCAATCATTTTGGGGGTCTTTCAGGTCTTTTGCATCGTGGCTTCTTGCTTCGTAATGGCTAGTTCTCACGGAGACGTAACAGAGGGTTTAAGTGACGGCGTTTCTTATATTTCCAGGAAAGGGCAAAGATTTGAGCATGTTCGCCGTCAATTTTGGCTTTACGGCGCAACAGGAACAGCATGCGTCGTTTTAAGAGGTCTTTCTACGCAATTCCTAGAAATTTGACGATGCAGGAAAAAAAGATTCAACCGGTTGAATCTTTGCGAGGAAAGAAGTGGTGAAGCAAGAAGAAGCGTAAAAAGAAATCAGTGTGCGCCGCAGATTTTTTAAGATGCGGCGCACAAAGAAGAGCTTCGACGCAGAAACAGCAGTGTAGCAGAAAGCTCTTGCTTCATGTCACATGTTTCAGACACGCGTCGCGGAAAGACACATGTTCGACGCACGTGAGAGGGTGCGCGCCGCGTCTTTTGGACCCCCAATGCAGCAGACAGAGTGGCGCCTGAGTGCATGCGTTGTTCTATTTTTAGCATCAACCCTTTGTCTGCGTGTCACCCTCTTTTTGCGCAGCGGCTGGGGCAGCAGCAGCGAAGCAGGGGGGGCGAAGGAGGGGGAAAGAGGCGGTCCGCACCCTGCATATATATAGAGGAGGCCAGTTTAGAGCACCATACCCACTCAGACCTTCGACCAGAACACACCTAGAATCCACGACACTATTATCAACTGCTACATTTGCTGCTACTTTTGTTGCTACAATTGTACTTTTGCTGCTACAACATGGGACCAAAGAGGAGAAAGGGCACCGTCGTCACCAGGGCACCAACCAAGCTCAGCACCAGGTCAACACTCCACACTCCTGGGAGCACTCCAGTGACAACTCCAGCTACAACTCCAGCTGCAACTCCTCTCCATGAACCTTCAGATGCTGCAGTGACTGCCTTCTTCACTACAGCCATGGCAGACCTCTCTCTACCTGGGCTCTACACCTCCACTACAGCTGGCAGCCAGACGAAGACCACCACTTCAACCACCAAAGCCACTGTCGTCAGCGAGACCATCTTCGAGGGCCGGCCAGAAGACAGCACAGACGAAGATTCTTCAGTTGAACTGTTTGAAACTGATGAAGGAGACAAGCCTGCTGCCAAGTCTGCTGACAAGCCTGCTGCCAAGCCTGCTGCTAAGCCTGCTGCCAAGCCTGCTGCCAAGCCTGCTGCCAAGCCTGCTGCCAAGCCTGCTGACAAGCCTGCTGCCAAGTCTTCCACGGGTCTTCCAGAGCCTACTACCAAGTCTACTCCAAAGAAGACTCCAAAGAAGCAGACTCCAAAGAAGCAGACTCCGAAGAAGACTCAGACTCCGAAGCAGACTCCCAAGAAAACACCAGAGAGCCAGCCTGTTCTTGCTCTAGACAGAGTGGCCATCCATGAGGACACCTTCGAGGAGGAAGAAGACTCTGCTGATGAGACCCCTGCAGCTGCTGAAGCCAAGTCCAAGGGCAAGAAGGGCAAAGGGAAGGCCCCCAAGAAAAACATCAGGGACAACCTGGGCATCACACCTGAGCAAGAGGACGACCTCATCAACTGGTACAAAGAGCATCCTGTGCTGTACATGAAGGGCACCAGAGGCTACAAGGGGAACGAGAAGCTGCTGCTGGACTCAGAAAAAGCAAAGGAGCTGGGCCCCAAGTACACCTCCCAGGACATCTTCAACTGGAGGAAGACAGTCCGCACTCACTTCTCCAGACTCGTCAGGCCTGAAGCTTCAGGAGCCGCCAGGAAGGAGACGCTCACAGAGAGGGACCAGTACATCCTGAACAACTGTCGGTTCCTGAAGGACTCCATCGTCCACAAGCCAGGGAAGGAGCTGTCCGCCATCTCTCAACTGTCTGCCAACCGGCCAGCCTCAGACTCCGATGATGACAGCTACAACCCTGAGGATTCCCTGCCAGCTTCGTATGACATGCCGGACCTGCCACCTGAACAGCCAGCACAGGACAGACCTGAGAGCCAGCAGTCCCAAGTCTTCCCTGGAGCACCAAAGCCTGGAGCCGCTGCCAAGGGAACCAAGAGGAAGGCCCCAGGAGATGAAGCCATGCACTCCGCCATGCACGTCATCGCAGGCAGCATGCAAGCCATGTCCTCCGCCAAGAAAATCCTGAAAGGCTCTGGCTGCAAGATGTGCCCCGACCACCAGGAGTTGACACCCGAGCAGGAGTACTGGAGGATGAAGTGCCAGGACCTCTACCACGTGGGAGTGCACGCCAGCCCTGAAGTCCGAAGGAAAATGGTCAGGACCATTGCAGAGGCCACCCTCTTCTGGGACAGGGAGAGTGAGATGGATCATGCCAGCCGCCAGTCAAGTCATCATCAGGAGCAGACCTTCCAGCCTCCTCATCCTCCTCAGCGCCTGCAGATGCCACCTCCTCCTCCTCCTTCTTCGACGTATGTGCCATCCCACCACCAGCACCATCACCAGGCTTCCAGCAGCAGCCATCACTACCAGCAGCACCAGCCCAGGGAAGGAGGATCCTCCAGGCAGACTCCCAGCTACACCGCGATGCAGCCCAGCCACTCCACCATGACACTGATGATGGATGCTCAGGAGAGCCCCGAGAAGTACGGCTACCCCCCTGGACCCAGCTTTGGTCAACCGGCCGCCCATCACCAGCACCAGCCTTCCCCTTCGGCCAGTTGGACTGCAAGTCTCCTTTCTCCACGAAAGTAGAAGACCAGATGCAGCAAAGACAACAAAAAACCTTGGCCCTTTTAAGGGCCACACCA
This sequence comes from Platynereis dumerilii, assembly GCA_026936325.1. Lineage (NCBI taxonomy): Eukaryota > Metazoa > Annelida > Polychaeta > Phyllodocida > Nereididae > Platynereis > Platynereis dumerilii. The sequence goes on from JAPTHN010000001.1 coordinate 61,743,697, forward strand.
AATCCTCCCAAAAGGGCAGGCCACGTACACATCTTATGTTGACAAAAAAAAAGAGCTTGTGTTGACCGAAAAGAGCCAAAAAAGAGCAAAAAAAACGTTGACAATCCCCAAAAAAAAAGTCCCCCAAAAAAAAAGTCCCCCAAAACAAAAGTCCGGTCCTGGCCTTCATTAAAAGTAATCACCTTCATAAAAGCAAGGTGCTAGTTCCCCCTTTCTTTGCCCCAAAACATACCAAGTGCAGCACTAGTACAAGTGCTGCATTCTTTGGTATAAACATATTTTTATTGCACTAGTACAAGTGCATGAATTTCTTAATTAAAATGTAATGCACTAGTACAAGTGCTTTGCTTTTAAAAATTGTGTTGGTTGGTTGCACTAGTACAAGTGCATCACTTTGTAATTTCACTTGTCTAGGGCAAGTGGCAGGTAGATAGCTAGATAGCTAGCTAGATAGATAGATAGATAGATAGCTAGATAGATAGCTAGATAGATAGCTAGATAGATAGCTTGATAGATGGAACACAATGCTCGTTACATATATACACTGCAGCAAAAGAAAAGCAGTTGTCGTCACTTTGCAGGGATTGGACTTGGATAGATAGATAGATAGCTTGATAGATAGCTAGATAGATAGCTAGATAGATAGATAGATAGATAGCTTGATAGATGGACCACAATGCTCGTTACATATATACACTGCAGCAAAAGAAAAGCAGTTGTCGTCACTTTGCAGGGATTGGACTTGGATAGATAGATAGATAGCTTGATAGATAGCTAGATAGATAGCTAGATAGATAGATAGATAGATAGCTTGATAGATGGACCACAATGCTCGTTACATATATACACTGCAGCAAAAGAAAAGCAGTTGTCGTCACTTTGCATGGATTGGACTTGGATAGATAGATAGATAGATAGATAGATAGATAGATAGATAGATAGATAGATAGATAGATAGATGGATGGAGGGATTGATTGATTGATTGATTTTTGGGCTTGTTTTGTCAACATAGGATGTGTATATGGCCAGCTCAATTGGGAGGATTTGGTGGCCCTTAAAAGGACCTGGGGTTTGTTGTTTTGAATGCATCTTCTTCAGATTTTCTCCAACTGCCAAGGGACACTTCCTGCCGGACTGTTGACCAAGTCACGTAGGTAGTCTCGAGCAGCCTTGGCATCTCTGGAGGCATTTCCGTGTCGAAGTGGTTCTCCTAGGTCTCCTAATTGACGGTCTCCCCTCCAAACTCCTTCAGTGACGTCATGTGTCTGTGGATCTTCTCTGTCCATCACTTCATTGTCACGGGCATGGTGGACGCCTACTCTGTCTCGCAGAATGTTGTGTAGAACACAAGCAGCCATTGTGATGTATGTCACTCTTGTAGGTCGTTGGGGCATGGTGGTCAGGAAGCATCTGAACCTGTGTGACTGCAGACCGAAGGCATTCTCCACCACTCTCCTGGCTCTTGAAATCCTGTAATTGTAGACTCTGGAAGCAATGTCAAGGTTCCTTCTTGGCACTGGTTTGAGCAGCCATGTCTTCAGGGGAAATGCCTCGTCACCCACGATGTAATATGGGAAAGGATTGTCTTCTGTGCCAGGTAGAGGTTCTGGAGGTGGTAGGCCTAGATCTTCCTCGTCCAGGAGTTGTCGAAGTACTGTGTCCCTGAAGACGCCGCCATCAGATGCACTTCCTTGACAGCCAGCCTGCACATAGATGAACTTGTAGTCGGCATCAACGAGGGCCATCAGGACAATGGAGTGAAATCCCTTGTAGTTGTAGAACAAGGAGCCTGCAGCCTTGGGACATCGGATTGCGACGTGCTTGCCATCCAGAGCTCCAATGCAGTTGGGCAAGTTCCATTTCGTCTCAAAAGCCTTGGCTATCTCCTTCCATCTTTCAGGCTGTGTGGGTAGTGCCAGCTGTCTTTCGAAGGCATGAACGATGGCAAGGCAGACCTCAGGGATGAAGTTGCAGATGGTGTTGGGTGCCACACGGAAAGCATAAGCTAGGGACTTGTAGCTGTTTCCTGTTGCCATGTACCGCAGGGTGATAGCCAACTTCAGACCAGGTTCCAAAGCCCTCCTCATGTTGGTGTCTTGCTTAGCGATGAGTGGTCCAACAGCTTCCAGGATTTCAGCAAAGATGGCAGGGGGCATTCTAGTGTAGTTGTAGTAGCCGGACACGTCACGCACTTGCAGTTCAGGCAGCAGTTGATGGTAGTGACCATGTTGTTCCCTCTGCAGCAACCAGTTGCGAATCCACCACCTTTTCTGTCTCCTGGCCCTCCTCCTCCTGTGTCTCAAATAGACAGCTCCGATAGCAACAGCAGCAGCACCAGCCACAACAATAATTTCTTCTTCATTCATCATGCATATGTTCAGTAGGCAGTCGTTGTGTTCTCATTGAAGGGCAATCAGCAAATGAAGCAAGGAGGTCCTCTGTGTCCCTTTTTATAATGACCAAAAGTGACTCCTGCAGCAGCCAAACACACTTTGCCGCAGCGCTGCAACAACAGACGTTCGTCGATGCTTAAGACACCTTCGTCGCTGCTTAAGGCAAGGACGACGAAGAAGGTCAGCATCGACGCGCCTGTAATGTCCTCGGCGCTTTATGAATGCATGTGCGACGATGAACCATCAAGTTACGCAGTAACAAGTCCCTAAATGCGGCGTTGCATCCTTACAGTCTTCGGCGAGGCTGTCATTTTCAGCGACGCATCTTACCTCGGGTGTACGCCGAAGGTTTCCTGATGCGTCGCAGGTCGCCAATTTCAGACGTAGCTGCCTCACAACCATCAGCGGCGTAAGAGGAAACAACATTGGGCGAAGTAAAAGCAGCCTCGCCGAATTCCAAAACAAAGTGCGACGCGTCTGTTTGGAACTGCGCTGAGGAAAGAGAGGCGGAACGCGGCGAAGAAAGCTTAAGCAGCGCCGCGGACACCTCAAGACTCACCGCGGCTACTAACTTTAAGCGTCGCACATGACACTAATTGATTACGTAATGTGCCAAAACCAACGTTCTACGCCACAACCTTCCAAGAAATGACTTCTCTTGATGCGTCGCTCTCAAATCGCCGCCGTGAGAACTAGGCATAAAGATTCAACAGGTTGAATCTTTCGTGAAGCAAGTTCTTGCCTCACCATAAAGTCACGTGACTTCTAGGAACTTTGGGCGAGGAAGTTTAAGAAGCGCCGTAGACGAAAATATCGTCGCCGAGTTGTTGAATGTAGTGTAAAAACCTCCCTCTTTCCTGGAAAAGCAAGAAGCGACGTGACAAGAACTGTCTGTTACGTCTCCGTGTGATCTAGGCATTACTTTCGAAGAATCTTCTTGTCTCTTTAATAACAGAGACTTCTCTTGTGTTAGATGAACTATAAAATTGAGACCAAATCGTGTCCTGACAAAGTAAATCTATCAAACAAGAAAGAGAACTATTTCAGTTGAACATTATCCGTTTTTTTTTAATGTTCTGAGTTTACAAATATAGACTTAATCAGTTTTTTAATAAAAATTCAACATTTTGGCTAATGTAAAAAAATACCTGTTTGGTGAAATATCAAAACAATGAATTTATATTTCGCTTGAACTTATTTTTACAAAGTGCAATGTGGCCGGGAAATTTGTGGTAAGCAGTCTTCATGAAACCGCTCAGAGCAGCCATATCAATGGCATAGCATTCTCCAGTGTTGGTGATCACCTTACAAAGAGGAGACTGGTACATACCCCCATTCATTCGGAGACGTCCAGGTCTTGCAATTGCTCCAGCATGGAACACCAGATACAATTGCCCCCATTTAATTTCCCGTTGGTCGTTCCAAATTGAGTTCCAGAAGGAGAAAGCAAACCCAAAAGCTCAGAGTAAGTAGTTCTGTTAGCTTCTACAAGCACATATTTTCTAAGCAGAATGGAATTTGTCCTCTTTTGGCATTGTCTTTTGCATATCAATTTACTACTATCAGTGTTCTTTTGTGATCTTCATAAGCAATATCGAAGTGGGGAGTTTTCTTTAAAACCATAGTTTGATTTGCACAGCCAAATAATGGATGAGAAGCCTGATCTTGACAAATTTACAAATGCATCTTCAGATGATTCATCTGGCTAATCTGTGATACAGGAAGTGTGTCAGCCAGGCCATTTGAAGGTTTAGATTGATGGTGTGTTGCTAAGATTTCGTAAAACCACCTCGTTTTTTTCTCTAATGATAAGAAAATGGCACAGGGTGATAACATCTGACAGCACAAGCTTACATGAACCTCAGATAAATCAATCAAAATTAATATTTTGATAAACAAGGTGGAAATGTACAGGTATTTTAGGTTGGTTCTTATTGCGTGAACATTTTTGGACTTTATGAAAAATTATTGTCATCAGTATATAATTTACAAGTTTTATTATCACAGCCAAAACCAATTTTGAAAATAAGAGACTGTAGCCTGCAATTTAACTTAAAAATATTTGTGTTGATGAGAGTTTAAACACACATGAGTGTGACTGGTCCACTTTCAAAACATGGATGACATGAATCGGGTAGAGTGGGTCAGACAGAGTGACCACAAGGCAGTCCTCTGCGCCCTGTCAATCTTCATTTTGTCTGCTTATTGTGTTGAGTTTTGAGATCATATATCTCACAACACCGTAGGACCTCATATTAGGTCAGACTCATTCGGCAAGACAGCTATTTGTCATGCCTTCAATGCTTACTGAATGCCTGTATTAACTTGTTTTGATAAATCAAAGCGTAGTTTTAATTATTCTATTATTCATCAAATGGGAGCAGGATCATACAAGACCAGAGTGAGAAACTTGAATGTTGTAATAAGTTACTTTTTGTGCTGTATTTGGCAAGACATATGGTGGCTTGGTAGCTGAAAGGTATACTTAGCTGGCTTCTTGGTAATTTCCTGTGTTATGATCGCATTAGTGCCAACACATGTGATTATCACAAGGTTCATGGATGTAACTGAGATGTGTATCTGGGACTAATGAAAGAGATGTTAGCGTGGCAGCATTTCCGAGGACTTGGCAAGTTGTATTGCACTGCTATAATTTCAAAGGCAGGTAACTGTAAAAAATTGCTTACCTGCTCAAATGGCATACCAAACGAATCAGTTTTAAATTGGAGATCCTACATGTCTTTGTCTAGATATGCTATGATTAGATTTATTCAAATTTCGATCGTTTTCTTGGGGAATTGTCTGACAGGACAGGCTCGACTATGTGTGAAGAAAAATGGTGTAATGCGAAAAAATCTTGAATTTTAGGGTTTCATATTTCCTTCAGACAAAAATTAAAAACTGTAAGGTATGTTACAAGTGGCGCCACATGTGGTATGAAAGCATCAATATAGCATTAAGCACAGCATAAAGCACAGCATGAAGCAAAGCATGAAGCACATCATTAATGTACATGTACCTGCCTGGTCCTGCCATAAAGCTCTATATAAGCCTCTGTATTTTTGTTTTGATCACAAAGGCCAATCACATATTGTGTTATATGGGCTCGGCACAATTACACACAAGAGAGTATGAGCGGTTCAATCTTTGATAAACTCACAGTTCTATGTTTTACCATGGCAAGCTACACTGCACTCTTTAGGATGAATGAAAATTTGTAAAAAAATTCTCACAATCAAGTTAGGCCTCACCAAGATATTTTGAAGAAGTATAGCTGGGAGTTAACTGATATATATAAACAGCTTTACTTGCTATCTCTCTGTAATAAATGGAGCAATAGATATAAAGAAACATTAACAGTGGTTTTATACAGTATATTTCGCTGTGAAGAAGAGGTTTTCATTTTTCTCTGGTTGGGATCACACAACACACATTTGTATTGGACTGTTGCAATCAGCGCAAGTCGGTCCATATAAGCTGAGAATATCTTAAGACAACTTTGTATTGGACTGTTTTTACAAGAGCCAGAGAGTAAAATAAAAACTGAGCCAGATCGATGTGTCAGCTGTTGACATTTGCTCAGGTCTGGAAGGCTTTTAGAGCTTACTTGTGTGCACAAGTGGATACATGAAGGATAATGAAGAGCAGCCAAGTCAAATTTAGAATACTGATCACTTGACTAGATGTGTGGGTTGGCAATTTATTCTGTCACTTGATAAATCTGAACATTGGGCACAGCAGCAAGCTGTGAAAAGGTGACCAATTTGCTGGTTGTCAGCCGTCTCCAGACTTAGTGCCATACATATAAATCCTGGGCAGCTGCTCCCGGCAACTGGTGACTTCTCCAAATTTGAAAATTCATGAATAATCAAAGATGTACGTAATTTGTTTTCTCACATTTAAAAGAAGTGTGTGGAGGACTCTTATGCACTGTGACTTTGTGTGGGTAGGATTTAGATCTCAGCATCAATGTTTATCGTCTCACAGTTCGAATTAATGAAAGAATAAGAACCTAGTGGATTCATCCAAGGCTCAATATACTTGTCACATGTAGGCAATTTATGTCAATATTTTTTTGTGGAAAATGAGGTCATCATGCAACATATACTTATGTATCAAACAAGCTTCCAAGAAACCATACTCAAATCCTATCAAAGAAATACTTGGCACAGTGATAGCGCAGCTGACAGAAGCATGTACAGTAGCGGACAAAAGTTTAGGCCACGTCAATTTTTTGGCAATTTTAGGGAAAATGGGTGGTCAGCTGAAAAATTTCTGCTTGGATTTTCTTGCCTATGGGTCAGGGAAGTTCTACAAGAGAGAAAACTTGATCTATTTTTATCATTTCCTTGAATATATGTGATAAACAAAAATTTCAGGCGGTCTAAACTTATGTCTGACGCTTGCTTACATCCACAAAGGCCCTTAATGGCATTGTGCATTAGCGGAAAGGTGGCTAAATTATTCAATGTTATTTTAGACAAGTTATTCAAACATGTTTCATGTGATTTAAAGGCAATTAGTCATGAACAGGAAAAAACACATCTTTTAATAATTTTTAAAAATTTCAACTTAGTAGGTAATAATGGTGATTTAATGAGTCAAAATTGCTAATAAATAAAAACTTCCCTGACAAACAGGCAAGAAAATCCATGCAGACATTTTTCAGCTGACCACCTATTTTCCCTAATATTGCCAAAAAATCGATGTGGCCTAAACTTTTCTTTCTGTATTTTACATGTTATATTAATTTCAAGTTTCGTTTGGAGCTGCCAAAGGATATTCAGTGAATAATCTGCAGGCTGCACTAACTAGTTCCAGGCCTTTCAGGAACAAGGAAGATGGTTCATCTTGTACTAACAGAAAGATTTTCAGAAGTATTTCCCCAATTTTTTAAAATATAACAAACGTATTCCTTGTTCTATATATATTAGCAGCGTTTTGATGAAGGAGTAACATATTTTACTAATCATTTTAGTCTTATTGCTGGATGAGGCATGATCCAATATGAAGTCAAGCAGTACTGGACCTCATATTGGGTCATGCCGCACCCAGCAATAAGGTATAAAAATGTATGCAACAAGGCAGATTACCATAAAATGAAGATTGACAAGGTGTAGAAGACTGCCCTGTGGTCACTCTGTCTGACCCACTTTACATGATTAATGTCATCCATGTCACCCATGTTTTGGAGGCAGACCAAGCTGACTCCTGTCTATTATACACTTCGATCAATACAAGTGCTCTCAGGAGAAGTGTTTTTAAATTGGTCTCACTCCATGTACAATGAAGGCTGATCACTACATCATAAGACACTGATAAGAAGAGGTTTAAATAAAATCTTATCCTCGAGTTTATCAATATGCATGAGTTGCAAAGTCCACTTGCTATATACATGTAGCTTCTTGACTTCTGCTGATTATTCCATATTAGTTCATGAACCAATCAGAGGAAGCTCACATTATGTACAGCAAGTGGTCCTTGTAACTCATGCTTATTGAAAGTTTGAAACAGCTGCAACAATAAGATGAAGCTTTTACCTTCACTTGATTTGATTAATTCAATGTGTAGATAAGGTATTCATCATCTTGGGAGCATTACATACAACATCAGAGTGAGGGAACTTGAATATAGTTGTCAATCATTTTTGTGGTGCTATATTTGGCTAGACACATAGTTGCTGGGAGGCTACAAGGTATACTTAGCTGGCTTCTTGATAATGTCCTGTGTTATGATCGCATTAAATACACACCACATGTGATTATATTAGAGGTTAATGGATGTAACTGATATGTGTATCAAGGACTAATGAAGGCGATGTTAGCTTGCAGTGTAATTGAAGCTTACATTGTATACTGATGTACAAGAAGTATCACCATCCAGTGTACTGAAGCAAAAGGCTGATTCTAAATCTAAGATGACCTGATTCACCGTATCTGAAGAAATACGATCTTGACAGAAAAGCAGATTGCCGGGATACGGAGAGTGATGATGGCAGACAAAGAAGCTCAGTGGACAAAATTATTCTTCTTGAGCCTCCACTCTCGTGAAGGAGAGATGTTCCTGAGATCACACAACAAACATAGTATAACATTGCTATGCTGTTGAATGAGACAGCTGACTCATTTGGTTCAATAAATATGTGAACTGGATGTTGGTTTTCTTCCTCTTCTTTGGCTTCATATAGTAACAACAAACCTGGTATCATGATTGAGAAACTAAAGTTTAAGAACAAAGGCAAGAAATATAACAAAGAAGCAGAAGAAAGAAAATATTCTGTTTATATGTTTGTTACAATGCAAGTGATGTAAATCGCTTTTTAGTCTTCACAGAAGCCAGAAAGTAAGTAAAAAATTGTGTGATCGATGTATCAGCTGCCAACAGGTCTGATAGGCTTGAGCGGTTACTTGTGTACACAAGTGTTTAGAAGGATATTGAAGAGGAACCAAGTCGAATTATAGAATCACTTGACTAGATGTGTGAGTTGGCAATTTATTCTGCCACCTGATAAATCTGAGCATCAGGCACAGCACCAAGCTGTGAAAAGGTGGCCAATTTGCTGGTTGTCAGCTGTCCCCAAGCTCAGTGCAATACATATAGATACAGGGCAGCTGCTCCCGGCAACTTGTGACTTCCACAGAAGTGAACATTCATAAATAATCTAAGATATGGAAATTGTGCATGGTGGGCTATTTAGATAATCATTTTAAAAAGAACAAGATGCTTCTTCTAAAGCTGCTTTATCACATATTGATGACCAGTCAATCTCTTCTTCTTTTAGATTATGTTTCAACTGAGATTTTAATTTGAGTAAGGGACCGTTCAGAATTTATGACTGGGGGGGGGGTGGGAGTTTTGCCCGAGGGGGTACTAACTTTACATGTTTCAGGGGGGGGGTATTAATTTTTGACAACACTTCCAAGGGGGGGTAAGAAATTTTATCAAAGACATTTTTTTATAAAACCCGCATAAACTAACTTTATCCAAGCTTTTTTACGCGCAAAAGTCCGTGAAATGCCGCGAATCTGTATGCGTGACCATGTATAATAGTAAATATGTGTGTATTCGTTTATATGTCAAGGGGGGGGGTACTAAAAATATGCATGAAACCTAGGGGTGGGGTACTAAAAATCCGCATGAATCTCAAGGGGGGGGTATCAATTTTTGACGGGAAGTTCTGGCAAAACTCCCACCCCACCCCAGTCATAAATTCTGAACGGTCCCTAACATCATATTTTTAAACATTTATCATCTAACCATACCATTTATCATCTAACCATACTTTTTAAAAATAATAATATTTTGACCTTCGAGCAGTTTCTATCAAGAGTTTTAGGTCAAAGTACGAGTATGACAACATGAATTAGGAGTAGATGTAAAGGCACCTGGTGTAAAATGAGTACTTTTGATAGCTTGACTCAGGAATTCATAAATTATTTAAGATAAGATCGTCACAGATTGAGCAAACATTAAAAAAAGGCAAATAATCCTCACAGATGACTGGAGTAACTAATCAATACAGATTTTGATAACACTTCAAAAATGTTTTTTAAACTTACGTGATACATAAGTAATGACACCTGCTCTGACTTCCCGCTTACCATACAAACTTTACAAAGGTGTGCGACTAAATTATTTACAAACGACCTTGTGAGTGAATTTATGAGAGAACACTGACGACCTTCCTTTCAAGCAGGTTTAGACTTTCTTGCATGTACCGGTACTAAGTGCAAAAACGACAATGACCTTGACCCAGCTAACCATTATAGGATAACAGCGTATGTTGAAAAGTTTGAAATTGTGGTGAGGATTGTTGTTCCTTCAATATCTCAATCTCAAACTTTCAGCCTGAGTAATACACACCTACATTTTACATGTAGGACATAGGTATACCTTGTTTTTTTGTTGTCTTAGATGAAGATGAGAGGTGTATATATTAGAGTAGGCTATTTCCCGGGGAAAAGCTTCTTCCTTCACAACATGATAACAAATATCAAGAGTGCGAGTCTTCGCCTTGTAGCTTGCTTTCAAATAAAAACATATAGAGACCTAAGAAGTATCAAAAACATGCTCATTAAAGGAAGCACATTTTACATGTATATACACACTGTAAAATTCCTCTTTAGTTGTGCAGCGATCTTGCATGCTTCAGTTTATTCCAGCAAGGTCTTTTATGAATTATTGACTAACAACAAAAGTCTACAGTAATGCGGCTGCAGTTTTATGCCGTAAGGACATTCCGCAACAGGCTGGCCATTTTTTTTGTGGGGATGCATTCTTAGAGATTCTATATGGCGCCATCCGCCTCTGTATAGATGGCTACAGGCCTCCCGACAGATGGCTTTTCCAAGATTCAAGAATCAGCTTGTGAATCTACATCATCAAAATGGGGGCTAGCGCCGTGCATAAAATATGGACGGGCCAAATTTGCGGAACGGCGGGCTGCGGGATTCAACAATAATACGCGGATGCAGAGTTGCGTGACGGGACTTTTTTTGTGGGATAGATCCATAGAAATACATAGAAGGGACATGAGGCTGTATGAAGCCACCTCAAGATGAGGTCACCAAATCTGCCATATTGGAACTGCCCTGAGACATGACGTCACAATAGACTAATTATGATGTGACGTCATGCCATTGTTATAAGTGACATCACTGTTATTGGTGACATCACTGTTATTGGTGACATCAGTGTACCATTGTGTCAGGATACAGGGCAGTTCCAAGACGGTCGATTTGGTTGCTTCATCTGCCAGAGCTTCATGTCCGTTCTATGTATTTCTATGGATAGATCGTAATTAAATTCGGATGGGGTCAAATATGCAAATATGTGGAACAAGCTGAATTTGCTTTAAAAATGCCTCGACTTTTTTTTTGAAAAAATTTTCTTGTTCTCAGTTTGCTATCTCATGATTCCAGACTAACAGAACTGCATTACATCTAGTGTGCACCAAATTGATTAAAACAGCCTTTCAAAATAATCAAAATTGCTTTCCAGTACATTAATTAATTGCTCTAATCTTCCAGACCTTTTCATTCAAAAGCTGGAAAAGCTCAGCACCTCTTAGTTTGCCAGAGCGGAAGAATTCACGTAGATTTGCAATCTTACAACTGCCACGATACAGCAAGAAATGTACATGAATCGTGATTAATTGTGTTCACTCACTAATTAATCAGTTGACATTATTACTGATCTCGTATAAGTGTGCCATGTTCGATGTGAATATATGCCCAGATGATGTCAGTATTGCAATACTGACATCACTATTGGCACTCCAAGCTTGAGTGTTGATTCCAACTGCAACCAACAAGTCCGGCTTATTGGCTAAGTGTGAATGACAATGAATTAATCTGCATTCATTGGTGTGGTTGTTTGATTCAGTTGGATCAGGTGAAACTGATATGTTTGAGCCACTTGCTTGATCCATCATGGACATCCACGGTGTCCTGTTGTGAAATTTCTCATTGAGGGCAGCACCTTGTGGCTTTTCAGCCTTTTAGGTGAGATTTGCACTAAAGAAACTGTTCAGAATTAATGACTGGAATGGGGATGATGGGGAGATTTTTCGGAAATGAACGTGTCGGTGTTGCATGGACATACTAGTTGGGTAGGAACGGGGGGTTCCCATGCACCCGAAAGATATATTTTATTAACTTTGGTTTTCGGAATCCTCGTAATGTGTAGAAAATATTTTTTTATGTTCCCATCGCCAATTATTGTCCCATGTCATCCGTACGGCGGCCATCTTGGATTAACGTCGAAAATGCCATAATTTTGACAAAAAATCACTAACTTCTAAACTACTGGTCACAAATAGGCATATGATACCATTTTTTCAGGGTAAATCCACCTGGAGAGTTGATTAAAGAGGTCTATTTTGTGATTTGTTCAATTCTAAACATATAAAGGTAAATAAATAGGCAAAAATGGTGAATTTTTCACCAAAAAATCGATGTTTTTTTTAATACAAGTAAAGACAATTTCTTCAGGCACATTCTGATGGACAGATAGATAGAGAAAGACTAGCTGTATATTGATCTATGCAAGACGTTTAAAATGACACCAAAATTAATAGTTTACTATGAGTAGAAGCAATTCTAGGTCAAGATAACTGAATGTAAGCGATTCAGTAGCGTCGCTGACGGCACAGTTTTAAATCTCACCTGGACGTCACTTCTCAAGTACTTGTCATTTATAGGCATATGATACCACTTTTTCAGGGTAAATCAGTCTGGGAAGTTGATTAATGAAGCCCATTTTGTGATTTATCCAGTCCTAAGTGCATAAATGTAAACAAATGTTACAAAAATGGTAATCTCTAACTGCACCCATGGCCCCACAGCTTTATTGTCACTCATCTAAGAGAGTGACAACGCTTACCTGTGCGTATATTTTCTCGACCAAGCTTTCACACTTTTTCACAGCCAAGATTTAAAATTTGGCACCATTGCCACACCTCCTAATACCCACAGTCCCTTGCGCTTAACCTTCCTCTTTCTTCTCGGCTGTTCAACGTGTCAGAAGTGTGCTGGACAGCCACTTGCTTACAGCTGATTGAATGAATTTTGACATTTTTGTGGGCATTTGAGTAATTCTAGACATTGTACTTGCTCTTATTCTTTAATATTGTGCTTATTGGTGCCAGTGCAACCTGCTTCCTACTACATGAAACCTTCCTTCTGTGGATTCCTTGCTGCCCTGTTTGCTGGGTTGTGGGGGACTCTGGCCTTGGGGCCGATCTCTGCTAGACTCTGGGTCCCATGGCTTGCAGGCTACTTTTTGGTCATCGCCATTCTTCATCTCGGGTCCTGTCTGGCTAGCCAGGGCCCCATGCTGCTTTGGCTCTGTCTGCCTTCCAAGACATTGACTCACCTTGGAGGGGGCAAGGGGAGATCCCTATCCAGGGGATTTCCCTATCCTTGGCCCTGCTGTTTGAATCTGCTCTGGGCTGCGCCTGCCACTGTTCTGTCGCTACTCATTGCCCAACTCTGCCTCCTGGTTGGCTGGAACCCTCCATCCCTCAGCAGGCTGGGAGTCTCCCCACCCTCATGGTCCCATATGGCTCTGGGGACATTCATTCAACCACTGTTCCGCTTGGCTCTTGCCTTGGCATCATTGCTCAGGGTGTCGAAGGGCCCCCGGTGCCACCTCTGGAGGTGGGCTTCGGTAGCTACAAATTTTGCTGTACTTGTAACAGTGACAATAAATTATTATCGTATCGTATCGTATCGTATCGTGTCCTCAAGTTCAGGTCCTCTCTCCTGACAAGGCTCATCTTGTGGAGCCTCCCTTCCCTGGCTGGTCAGGTTCTCCCTTTGCCAGGCTGTTTGGCCCTTTTGCTCCTCCTGGAGTTGCGGCTGCTCCACGCGTCTCGGTGGGCTCCCACACTAGGTGGGCTTCCACCCTAGACTAATCGTGGTTACCGCTGGGGACCTTGGTCTCCTTCCGCAGAAGCTGGCCCTCTTCCGTGAATTTCTCTTGCTGCCCTCATATCCCGCGTCTTGAGTCGAGGCTGTCCTAGCATCCTGGCTGGTCCTCAAATTTCCAATCTCGCCCTGGCATGTCTTTTCCTTGTCCTAGTCTCCTCATATGACTGGGTTGCCAGTGGTGGCTTTACCCTGTGCAGTGTGCATGGTCTTTTGTGTGCCGCTGGGACGTCGGGCGAGAGCCTCTCACTGGCTGCCTGGTCGTCTGGCTGCCTCTTCCTTGGCTGCTTCTTCATCTAGCTGCGGTTTCTGAGTCATCTTTCATGTCAGTTGAGTGTTGGGCTGTTGTCTTCCGACTCGATTGCTTTTGTTGTGGGTTGTCAAGGCTCCTCCTGATGTCTCCCTGTCTCAACATCTTAATTTTCTGTCCCTCTGGGGTACACCTGTGCTGATGGGGCGTAAAACACAAACTCACTCACTCACTCACTGCATGCCCTGGGGTTTGTTTACTGCATTGGGTGGGTTCTCCGACCCTCACAATCTTGGCCTGGACTCCAGCCTAGGCAAGCACTCTCCCTCATGCCTGCTGGGGGATGGCCCATTCTCCCCCAGCATTGGACCTGGGCTTCATGCTTTTTTTCCGGCCTCCCACACCTTTGAGCTGCTCTGTGGCAGCCTCCCCTTGGCAAGTGGAGTCCTGGACCTAGACTTCGCTCTAGCACTGCTCACCTGGGTGATAGTTAGGGTGGCCTGGTGGCCTTTGTTTTGCTTGTTCCTCACTTGGCCTTTCTGTCTTGTGACTTTGCCTCGAAATCCTCCCACCATCTAAGGCTCTCCCACGGCCCGAGTCAGATGGTGCCTCTAGATGCTGGCCCTCCTGGCGGCATGACCGGCTGGTCTCCGTGTCTCACAGAGGCACCCCAATGGCCTGCTAGGTGTTGTTCCTGATGGCTGGCACGCTCAGCCGCTTGAGGTCTCCTTTACTTAAGCCCTGTCTGTTTTTCCCTTGCCTGGGTAGGGAGATTTCTTCTGACGCTGTTGACTTGCCCTGGGTGGGGCCTCTTTTGACCTGTTGTCTATTAATCCACTCCTCTCCTACTTGGGCTCTTTATTTCCCTGCTAGTCCATGGCCACCGTTGCTGCAAGTGTGCCAACGCCCTTCGTCTGGTGGGGCCTCACTGGCCGCAGGGATCTCCTGGAGTCTCCTTGGTGCACAGTTGGTCTCGGACTATCCTTCCAGAATGCCCTGCCTCTTCCGTTCTGGGGCTGGTCTCCCTGACGGCTGTTCTGAGGGTGGTCCTTCTGTTCTCAATGGTCAGTTGCCTCTTTGCCGACGATGGAACTGACACTGTTGGCAGTGTTGGCCCTTGAGCCACTCCTGGATGCCTTCTGTGATCGTCCTTGGTACCTCTGCTTCGTTGTGGTACGTGTATCTCCTCTTCTCGAGTGTGGCACTTTCCTGGTGTGACCTTGAACCTTCTGGCCAGGACCCCCGCTAGGTCTGTTTGGTTGACCAAATTCCTCTTTCCCCAGACTTCCCTGTGGTCACTCTGCCCCGGCAGATGGCATATAAAATTCTTCCTGTGAGGACATCCCAGGCCACATGTCCCAGCCAATTTATGGGCTCTTGGAATTTTCGTCCCTGAGGGACCAGAAAAGGAATATCCACTGATAAGGCACTCGGGTGGATTCCCAATGGCCGGCACATCATATCTCAGAGGTGGCAGCAGGGTGGAATGGCCAAAGCCCGTTAGCCTGAAGTAGGACCACCCTCAAAGCAAAGCAGGAGGAGGGCGGCCGAGGCAGGCTGAACTGAGTGAAGAAGCCCGAAACAGATGCAAACCCATTTGTCATGACCAAGCCCAGAGGCCCCAGAATGGAAGGTGTACTGCAAGCATTTCTTGAGGCTATTCCCCGTTTGGACCCCCCCCCCCCCCCTCGCACTTCCAACCCCAGGCACAACCAGGCCTGAGTAAGCAGGAGGCGGGAGACCAGGGGCCCTGGTCAGCCACCTCTTGCTATCACCCAAGCATGGACTGGACCCCTAGCTGAAGAGTGACTGACTACAGAGTATGCATAGGGCAGCAGGACATCGAAGACTGGAATCCGACCAC
This sequence comes from Platynereis dumerilii, assembly GCA_026936325.1. NCBI lineage: Eukaryota > Metazoa > Annelida > Polychaeta > Phyllodocida > Nereididae > Platynereis > Platynereis dumerilii. The sequence goes on from JAPTHN010000001.1 coordinate 61,759,634, forward strand.
AACCCCAGATTGCGGGCCTCCACCACTGGGAGAAGAGGAGAGCACCCAGGGTCCTATAGACGCGCGGCAGAGGACGGACCTAGTGCAGGTTTGGTCATGGTCATCCTTGCCCTGTTGTCCGGGTCCTGGCCTCATCCTCACTTCGTCTTCGGCCTTATTTCGGCAGATGTGCCTTGACATCTGTAGCAGGGGTTCCCTGTCTTTCTGCCTAGCTCAGGTTGCTGCCCCTCCATGGTGCATTAATGGCGGCAACCCAGTGGCTCTGTTGATGGCATTTCTTTGGCCTACCTTCTGAGTTCAGGCTCCCTACCAACAGGCTTGGTTGGTTCTTGCCTCACCCTGTTTCCAGTCCCTGTTAGCGGCACTGAAACAGGCCTACCGGCTGTCACCATCTCCTGGTATATTTAATGGATAGAGGAAGTCTTAAGCAAAAGATTGGTACCAAATCCAGGTATAGGTAACCAATAGAGGTAAGTTGGCTGTTTCAAGATGTCTGACTCAAGGAATCTTGTCCTGGGGGACAATTTTTAGATTTAGTGACATCATAAGAAATCAACAAAATGTATGTTGACTTCATAATTGACCTACTCTACAAAAAACAAGCCTTTTCTGGACTTCCACCTGGCTAAACATCACACTTCTCCATAACATGCAACCCTGACTACCTTCGTGGAGCACTTCCGATTTCCTAGTTTAGTTTTGTATAATGTATATAGGCCTTTGTGACATTCCTTTTCCGAAAACGATTCAGGCTGCTGTCTCAAAATCAAGAAAGTGAATACCTTACATATTCAAGACCAAATTCAATAATTACCATTAATTTGCATATCTGATTTCTATGACCAATTCAAATTACATTTTCCAGACATCCTCTAAATTTCTATTTACATTTGTCCAACCATTGATGTAGACCAACAATTCCAGACCTGGGTGTGACTTCGAGGAAAACTGATGACAACGTCACCATGGATGATCTTTACAAACATAGATTCAGACCGAGAATCCCCACTGCAAATAGCATGCTATATATTTCAGTTTCATTTTAAATGTCTTGAATGGGATACAAATATATCTAACATTTTCAAGTGCAGCTTTCCATTTGCGGTGCCTGCAGAAATCGATGTTTCTTGAATTGCACAGTTGGTTAAGACAAAAAACTAAAATTACCATTTTTGAATAATTTTTAACATTAATGCACTTAGAACTGAATAAATCACAAAATGGGCTTCATTAATCAACTTCCCAGACTGATTTACCCTGAAAAAGTGGTATCATATGCCAATAAATGACAAGTACTTCAGAAGTGGCGTCCAGGTGAGATTTAAAACTGTGCCGTCAGCGACGCTACAGAATCGCTTACATTCAGTTATCTTGACCTAGAATTGCTTCTACTCATAGTAAACTATTTATTTTGGTGTCATTTTAAACGTCTTGCATAGATCTATACTCAGCTAGTCTTTTCTTACCTATCTGTCCATCAGAATGTGTCTGAAGAGATTGTCTTTACTTGTATTAAAAAAAACATCGATTTTTTGGTGAAAAATTCACCATTTTTGCCTATTTATTTACCTTTATATGTTTAGAATTGAACAAATCACAAAATAGACCTCTTTAATCAACTCTCCAGGTGGATTTACCCTGAAAAAATGGTATCATATGCCTATTTGTGACCAGTAGTTTAGAAGTTAGTGATTTTTTGTCAAAATTATGGCATTTTCGACGTTAATCCAAGATGGCCGCCGTACGGATGACATGGGACAATAATTGGCGTTGGGAACATAAAAAAAAATGTTCTACACATTACGAGGATTCCGAAAACCAAAGTTAAAAAAATATATCTGTCGGGTGCATGGGAACCCCCCGTTCCTACTAGACTATACCAGAGGACGAGAAATAGGGGGGGGGGGGGGGTAGTTGCTCCCCAAAAATTTTGGAAAAGGCCAGACAAGAAGGCTAAGAATTCGACCATGAAATAAACATAGTAAATCAATAATGTTTATGAAATGAATGTGAGAGTGAATGAATTTGTTTTGTTGTAAAAGTGCTAAAACTGATAGCAGTTATACACAAAATCCATGCATTATGTATAGCTGGATATTGTAACTTTTGGATTTATTCAAAACATCAAACTGAATAATCAATGTTGAGCAACAATCTAACAGTTTATGTGTGAATTTGTAATGGTGTGATCAGTATGATTCCAAGTGACACAGCTGAAACTGCGAATATACCAACTGTGAAATCATTATGCTGATACTGACATCACAAGAGCACTGTGACAGTTGAAAAGAACATGGCACACTTATAGGAGATCTGTAATAAGAGGACTATGCAATGTCATCACAATATGTTGCATATCACACGTTTGTGTTTCTCATCTTTTAGAAGTGCACTTTGTAATTCATTACTGATATTTTTTGATTACCACTCCTTGCATCCATTTCAAGGCAAGCAACATCTGACAAATTGATGCTGTGCCATTGTACCTTAATCACAACTTATACAATGTTTATTTTGATAAAATAACCAAATTCGCCAAAATGCCGTAATCATGTCGTTGGTTTTTCATGATAACGAAGTTTGTCAACCAAAGTGCAACAAATGGTGCATGCCAGAAAAAAACTTATTGTCAAAAGTGCAGCCAGAGCATTAAATAAGTTTTTTTCACAATATCTGCAGAAACACAACATGTCACGTTCGAGAAGGATTCGCAGGATTCCATGCAAATGCTTTGTTTACTTGCGTCTTCACGATGTTATCTGTTCAACCTACTTTTTGTACTGCGATTATACTTTTTCCTTCAAACAACAATCCTGTGGTCCAATCCTCTTTCCTCTTTGCACATTTAGCCTCCTCAGCAGTTGCCTTCACCCGCCCCTTCAGGCAGTTTCAACACCAGGAACTTGTGATTATTTCGCTTTCCTACATGTGGTCCTCTGCCATACTGCAGGATGGTTCATTGAACCAAGCTACACCGTATACTTGAATAATTTGACAGTTCTGTCTAAAAGAAACTAGAAATCATAGCACTGATTTTTTAGCATCCATATGAAGATAATATGATTGTTGACTCATCAATAGCCTAAAATGGTAGAATGTGCTAATTAGGAATCTGAGGTTTGGATGCTCTGAAAATTAATTAAAGCAGGTGTCTTAACAATGAAAATTCGGGATTTTTTTTTTACATCATCAGTAAAATATAAAATCATAACTGATGTGAACCTCAGAGGCATTGATGATTTCCATAATACATTTTAACATATAGGCCTACATCAAATCAATCTAGCTGACTGTCAACATGACGACTCAAGTGTGTTAATTATTAAAGACACTCAGAGCATTGAATTGTTCAAGAAAGCTGGGGGGGGGGGATCCAGAGAACTACGGTTGGGGGGGGGGTCTATTGCATCGCGGAATTCATAGAAATCAACATGTAAAAATATTTGAATTTTGGTCTGGTTGGGGGAGGGGGGGGCGCATTGTCCATCACTGAAGACAGCTCATTTGAGAATATACCAAGCCAGCTGATTGTTTAGTCACTTGTTCAAAGGTATTTACATTCCAGTCGGTTAACTTGCGGGTCCAATTTTTAACCTCATACACCGGACTATATGTTTCCCATGTTGAAAGTAGAAGATGACACTTCAAGACTCAAGACTCAAGATATTTTATTTCTTTCTGAAACAATATATCTGAAACAATATATATATTCATCTGCTATAATGAATCACGAAGGAAATTTTTCACTGGTCCTCATTTTTTCTATATCAAAGTGACAGCCTGTAAAGGGGTCACCCTCAATACAGAATTAATGTCAAAAATAAAATACTCCTATGTATAAATATAATGTGTCAATAATTTTCCCTCCTTCTCTATTGAAAAAAAAAAGTCTGACTCTAAGCCTAATCAATCACACTATAACATTTTTCCAAATTTATAGGTGCATGTTCTTTCTTATCCTTAGAGCTGACCTTTAGTTCTAGGTGTTGTTTTGCCAAACAGTGTTAAATGACATAGTTCAGCTTCACTAAATTTGTGATTTTTTATGCTGGTTCCATTGGGCTGATGAGAAAAGATGTATTATGGCACATCCTTAACTATTATACCAGCATTTCACCCCGTCACCCCATACTGAAAAGTGTCAACACAAGTTCACCTCAGCCTTTAGTGATATAAGGTGGAGCGCTTTGAAATAACTTATCATTGCAAATACTTCAAGTTGTTGCATTTATGTCAAAATACACCTGCCATTTCGGAAATTGATGATTGATCCACCAAAAATTGTTCTAGTACAATTTAAGCTGGAGGTGAGTTGTCATGATTGATATAGACAAGTGGACGACACTTGTCATGTGACCAGGATAGATGCTTCAACAGCCACTTATAAACAGGGCCGCCGAAGCTCGAAATTTTGTCATACATGCCTGGTTCACCACTTTTCTGAAACTAGAACATCTCATAAACACAGAGCAGTTTTCGGAATGTCCGTAAGTGCAGTAGAAGTGTGTCAAATTTGCGTGGAGGGCGTGGTTTCTTATTCTTGCATATAGAGGATTAAATGTCTATATTTAGCAACCCGGTGGCGAAGCAGATAGAGCTCTTGCCTTCCACCCCACTGGCCAGGGTTCAATTCCAGGCTAGACCACAAAAAATACTTTATTTTTGAGTTTAAAAAAAATACCCTAAACATTGTAATATTTCACTTTCATATACCATGACCAAAGACCATTTTCAAGAAATTTGCTTTTCAAATTCATTGAAGAATGACTCCCTCATACCTACTTCTAAACAAATAGTTTTTGACTGAACACCAGAATCTAACAGAATTTTTCTTTACTGACTTTTTTGAAATATTTATAGAGAAGGATATTATATTAAATGTCTCATTAATAAATCTATCAATATATGAAGTACAGCACAAGATTTACATCACTGGCTAAAGCACTTTATATTGACAGTATATCTTCTAGTAGGCCTAAAATGTTAAAAATTTATAGATATGTTTATCAAATAAAAGGTCCACTTATAAAAAATAATGATTTTTTTTTCACATTTCAAAGATATCATTGCTACAACCAGCATATTTAAAAAAAAAAAGATGATTTTCTTGTTAATGAGACATTCAGGCGATGATGCAACAAATGTACAAAATAGTGACAAAAAACACTTAGTCTTGTTGATCATTAAAATAATGATTTTATTTTCTAGTTACTGGTTATAGGTAAATTTAGAGCACAAAATGGCATTACATAATTGTGTGGTATATTTTAGTTGATTTTGCAGTGCTCCAGCATTCACATACAGAATAAAACGACTTCCGACAACTTAGCAAAATGTTGGGCCCTGTGGCACTGTCAATAAATAAGCAATGGAGCACTCATATTTTCTTATTAATAAAAGATCACTTATAGTCTGTCTGTGAGAATATTTGTTTGTGCATTGCCGTCACTGTCATCAAAGATTCAAGCCAGAATGTCACGGCTGCCATTACACAGTAAGTAATTCACTTCATTGCTTAGGATTCTCCCACTTTAAACATACTTTACCGATATTTGCATGCAATGAAAATAATTAGAGATCTGTCCATTCAAAGCTCTGATGTATTAGGATCATCACTTTAAAACGTAATTGTTATAATGATACTCAAGTAACGCACACACTTGATTTAGATTAAAAAGTCAATTTCGAGGAAATTAATTGTTTTAATTTGGTTGAATTTCAAACTCACAATACACAATATTTGTAGATACCAATGGATGTCAACTGCGTTGCTTTCCAAATTTCTAAATTCAGCAGTTACAATATCAGGTGTAAACAGAAATGGCAAAGAAGTGGCAGCAAACTTTGATCTGCAGTTTCATTGTCTTTCTCGAGGCTTCTTTAGATTGACTCGTTAATTGAGTCAGTATGTTTGCAGTACATTTCTAGATTCAATATTTCATGGAATCAAGGTATTTTTATTTTAAAAAGTGAGACGTACTATATTTGTCAGATGGTTCAACAAGAACTGCAATTTTTCATGGTATGGGATCTAAAAAACTTTAGACATCACCAAGATACTAATACCATTGGAAAAGCTGGTATTTAACTGACAGTTTTGCATGTTAGCGCCCAGCAAAAGATTAACACTATCAATAACAGCAAACAAACAATCAGATTATTGTTATTTTGCAAAAATTTAAAGTTAAAAGGTACAATCCGGTCGGGATCTAACTGACAAAAATGCATGTTAGAACCCTCCAAATCGGTATCTAACTAATACTTAAATAATGGAATTTTGCGTTGTCAAACCATAAAACATTATAATTTAATGATATACATTAAATGTAACTAATGAAGTAGCAGGTGAGCAAGTGAGCAAACGAAGTCTGAGCATGAAAGGGCATGGAAGCTCAGAGGAAAAAAGGAGTACATTTGAAGCTCTCTAATTATCTAAATTATGCTTAATTTATACTCACTATGAAAATACATTCGCTCCAAATACGCTCCCTTGTAGAAAAGTATACGCATTTTTGCAGTAAAATCTGGTTATTTCAATAAGGGTTGTTTTTCAATCGGGGTACGCTCTGGAAAGTCACACGATATCCAAAATTCCAGAAATACCATGCATATGCACTGCTCAAAAAAATTAAAGGAACACCTCTTTCAAGGAAATTTTTAGGAACTTGAAGCAATGCAAATGAATTTCAATAAATAGGTTATCTTCTTTATCATTTCGAAGGGCTCATCAAATCACAGCTGAATGGATTGAATTGATATTGTCTGTACAGGGATCCTGAAACTTTGGTGACCCCCAAAGCTGATGTGAAAACATAATATGCCAAAATCCAAAATTTTGTTCAATTCTCTGTCTACTGCTTCCAAACCTAACTCAAAACTGTATAGGGCCAAGACGAGCATGAACAGCCTCTTTAAAAGGGATTTGCAGTGCTTTTGATGAAGCTGTGGGTGATCACTTCGGGAAAGAGGGTCAACTCTTGAATGTGGTTTTGTTCATGTTCCTGTGAGGTCCAAATAGGGTGATAGTGCCATGAAACACATTGTAAAGAATGTCCTACACATGATCTATCGGTCTCAGGTCAGATAACCTTGCTGGCCCGTCCATCACTGCAATAACTTCAAATTTAAGATGAGCCTTGGTCACTCAAGCAGAGTACAGATGTGCATTTTCATCGCATCAGCAAAATAATTTTTTTAACTGACCCACCGTTAGGCCTCAGTGTGATTTCCACAAGCCCATTGCTGCACATTATACCATTCATTAGTCCTCTATGCACTCTGTACATTCCGTGCACCCCTCTGTTGACAAGGCATCGAGGACCATCAAGAGAGCTCCCAAAAAACTTCATTAGACTCAAAAAAACATTACCTTGAGTTTCTTCCCACCCAGACATGATGACCACTTGTCAAAAATGGGACCTGCTTACATCTGCAGACAATAGAGGCCACTGCTCACAAAACTGCTAAAAGTGGGGCTCCTTGTTGAACTCCAACATTGTTGCATGGCGATGTGGGGCAATCAGAGGAGGGCAAACTCACTTTCTGCATCTCAAATGGTCTTCAAGCAGTTGGTTCCTAAATTTTTGGTCCAAGATTACAAAATTTGTGGCACCACCAGAGTCATTTTTCAGTCACATGACGAGGCCAGTGCCGATGTTGGTGGAGATAATGGTCCTGTTGCTGCAGTATGGAGTAGTGTCTGCCCTTTCCAGGTCTACTGCCATCCATTCCGGTGTACCTGTGCCTCTACCATGGCTGGGAAACCACATTTGGTGCCACACCAGACCTTTAGACCCCCTTCTCACTTTAGCACCTTTCTGTGGGAGTTGCTCATCCCTGACAACCTCAATTTGAGACAAAAACGGCGTGGCACACTTTGCCCTTGCCTGCAGTTGTCAGAAAAACCAGTTGAACAAACAATTTGTTCATCCTTTCTTTGGTAATGCTTTTTTCAGATTTGCAAATTCAACAGAAATCACTTTCATTTTTGGGGTCGCCCAGGACTATTGCTCCTGACAAGGCAATTGTTGACCGATATTGCTGTTACACCTGAATTTACCAGTCAAATGAACAGATAATAGAAACATGTTTAAGTCATTTAGTTGCTGATTGCCCAGTTTTAGAAAAATGATCTGAAAGAGGTGTTCCTTTTATTTTTTTTGAGCAGTGTATGTGGAAAAAACGTTGCACACAAAGATTAAACATACTGAGACGGACCTACAGTAGCCACGCTGTACAAACGGACAGACTTAACGGCAGTTATCAGGCAAATAAGGCAGTTAACATATTTTAAAAGAAGATAAATAACAGTGTCCATGTAACAGCTTTGATATTATGATCCCAAATGAATGAAATGATCACAAGAACATTTATCCTAACGAAAAATTCAAACAGAAGTAACCACAAACATTTTGGGGTATATTTACTGACTGGTGTCTCACTTTTGTCTTTGTAACTCACTTTTTGGTTAATTTCTGCGAAAATTTTGGAAAAACAAAAAAGGAGGATAAAAGCTAAAAATATAAGGCATTTTATAAGATATGTTGCAAGCTTCAACATGCTTCATTAATACAATAGATTAGCTTTTTAAAATCTGCTTCTTCACACAAATCTTGAAAGGACAGCTGAATGCGGCAGGCTTGAACTGGAACATTTCAATAGTGCCTTCAGTATTTGTTTATTTAAATGTAATTGACTGATCAAATATTTATAAAATTGAGTGCATAAAACGACCAACAATATTAGGAACATGTTAATGTAACTTCCAACGTCTTGGTATTAAGTAATTGATCACAAATTGTGTCACAGTGTAGAAAATTCCCAGGTTTTTTTATTCTTTGATAACTTGATAATCCATGAAAATGAGAATATGTAGTGCACCTAGCATCATCAAGAGATACCAAGGAAACAATCTAGATTATGCTAGTATCAAATATTACGTTTTCGAAGCATAATTTTTAAGAAAATATTAGGTTAACTGCCATAATCGTCACATCCCTGCTGTCGAGTCTGTCCGTTTGTACAGTGTGGTAGCGAAAAAATTATTCAAATCGGTTGATAACTGCCCGAAAAAAATTTATTTGTGTCATTTTGACCAAAATTGGCTGTCTCATTTGCAAATTAGGCAAATATCGCTTCAGATTTTTCAGTCCTGACCTAACAGTAAGTTTTAACCAATGTGAAAATGCTTTCAATATGGTCCCAAGAGTTCAACATTAGAATTACATGCAATAACTATGATTAGTCTCTTCAGAATCCTGCATTGAACACATGAAGGTCAATTCTGTCAAATATTGTCCTCTCCAAAATAGGGTCAGCAAGACAGCAATAACATTACATTAAGAGGATTTTTATTTTATAGAAATATTCCTTCAATAGATTAGACAAAGTTTTGGTAAGTGTTTCACTTCAGTTGTACGAACTAAGCAATGCTCGTAGCGGAAAACACCAAAAGCAGCTTCGTCAAATAAACTGTCCTCTCCGTCCTCTCCAAAAAAATCTATTTTCCTTGACACGCACAAAAGTTCTCGGCCAAAATTAAGCAAGTAAGATGATTTTTCATTGTTAGACATATATCTATCCATTCAGCACAAGCCCATACAACTGGGTGTTCTATACATCCAGTAATAGAGGGATGAGCATTCTCACGTGGTCATCGGCTCACTCGAGCTGGCTCTGCCAGTGAGCCTCTGACTTGGGTGGCTGCAATTAGTGTGGTTATCAATCTTGCATGCGAAGCACTGTGTGCGCACCAATCAGATAGGCTGTTACAATCAAAGCCACGTTATGTCATTCCAAACTTAGCATACTGTTGATAACTGTTGTCTGTTGATCTGTTTGTTGTTTTAAGTTACCTTATGATTGAACTTTAGCAGTTTCATTCGGCATTGGCAGATCTGCACCAATACACAATTATACTAATCTCTTGGTTCAAGAGGGTGGGGGGGGGGGGTGCCAACCATGCATCTCATGCCATAAATGATGTGTTGTCAAACTAAGTGACTTCTTAGCATTTTCAATACAATATTTAGACCCGTTTTTTATTTAAGTTGGAAGTAGGCCTATTTGATTTCATGTTTTCAGTGGCTCTGAAGCTTTGGCTCTTTACTGAGCAGCCTTTGAAAGCCTATATGAAATTTCCCAAAAACCTAGAAATACAAACAACTTACTGGCAAAATGTCAGTGCATGTCCAAGTTTTTGTGACTGCTTGAAAAATATTCCTTTTCTAAACTTCCATATTATCTGAAACATCCCTGTGGTGTGACAGCGCCTTTTTAAGAAACACCCCCACCACAACTTTTTTCAAGATTGCCAAGAAAGATTTTGTTTATTTCCCCAAAATTGAACTAGAAATTATTATTTATATAAACCTCTACCCCCCATCCACCGGCCTCTTCCCCCCCTGCCCAAGAGATATAATGGTTGCCCCCTGACAAATGGATGTCCAGTTAGCTTTTGCACAGAAATGCGTTCTGATAATTTCAAACTTGGACCAAGTCAGTCACTGTCCATGAAGCTTGAGAAGCTACCTGGCAACAACCAATCAGATTAGAATTGAGTGCTCAGCTGGCTGGTCAAAAGAAACGTTCAGTTTCAGTGTTTGTTTCAGTTCTCATCAGTCACTTCACAGTTTATGTTTTAGTTTTTGTTTCGTTGTTCAATATTCATGGTTGCTTGCAATGTTCAGTCCTTGATATTTAAGCTGTCTGCTGGTTGGCTGAAACCACCAAAGCATGACTGTTCTAAATGTGACTGGAACCACAGGAAAAACTGTCAACAGAGTCAGAGCCTCGCTGTGCCAGCTCGCACAAGAGGGTCTGACATTGGGAGAATGAGGGATGAGCAGAATATTGAATTTGGTCAAATTATCAAAAAGTCAAATAAAAAAAAATTCAGAATACTTGTAGCCCTAAAATTTTCAGAAATCCATGGCACGGTATATAGCAACAGGAAAAAGTCAATTTGGCCCGAAAAAAAAAGACATTTATTTTTTACCCCCGTGAGACAAAACTATGTACCCCGATTGAAAAACAACCCATAATTTGAGCGTTTCAAATGTACTCTTTTTCCTCTGAGAGTGTTGGGGCAAGAGGGAGCATCTGCTTGGGAAGAGTACTGTGCATGCTGTGCCCTGCACTGTTGGACTTACATCTGTGCACAACTAATGAAAAATGCTTTTTGCAACTTTTTTTCAGATTACAGATGATTTCATATTTGTAGACATTTGTGGAAGAAAATACATCATTTTTCCTGCAATTTTCATTGGTTGAGAGAAGGTATGACACCACTCTCTCCTGAAAAGTGACATAGCGTTTTACATGGGTGACCATGGCATTCTAATCCACTGATCTGCTCAATGGAACTGACTCTAGCTGTTTCAAGTGAGAGTTTCTCTTAGTGTTTCACACATTTTTAGTACACACATTCTCAAAGTCTAATACTATGAATATTTTTTACAGAAAAAAACAAACATGCGTGTAACATTTTCTCAGATCAGGGCTCTGCCTAGAAAACATGACAATGGGCTACAAATTGCATGGACCCTGGTTTGATCCCTATTATGAGTTTCTGATGAATGTTGGCACCAGCACTGGATCATCTTCCTATTCTAAGGGATAATTTAAAATTTATGACTGGGGGGGGGATGTTGGGGAGTTTTTATGGAACTTTCTGTGAAAAGTGATACCCCGCTTTGGTTTCGCAAATATTTATAGGACCACAATTTTCTTCTGTTAAAATTTCATTCGACAATTAAGCATGCTGTGAAAAATAAGTACCCCCCTTGAAACATGTGGGGAAAATTGGTCCCCTGTTGGGAAATATTCCCATTATCCAAAGTCATAAGAAGCATGTGCAAAAGGTGGTTCCCACTGAAGTAAAACTATAGAAACTACCACCCCCCCCCTCGACCCACTCGTAAAATTTAATTCTGAATAGTCCTTTACTTTTATCACATACAATGCTTTTGGTCAAGGTATGATAATTTAGCTTTCAGAGATTTGAAGCCATTCAGAGTTGGCTTGAGACTGATTTAATATCAACTGAAGCAATCAACTGTAACACAAGAGTGTGAAATACAACAGTTCATGAGGATTGCGATTTGACATGCGTGAACAACTGCCACAATACCAAGTTGGCCTTTGCAGCAGCTTATTGGTTGAAATTATGACATAATTTTTCCAGCCAACATCAATTGCTTGAAGCAAACTGAAAAAAAGTGACACGCTATGTACAGCTTGGCCAATCACCTGGCGGGATTTTCTGATGTCAGATCAAAAATTTTGCTAAATTTTTTGTTATTTGATTTATGTCTACAAATATGAAATCATCTGTAACGAAACAACACCTTGGAATTGATTATTTTTGTTATAATTCCGGATTATTTTTTTTTATCAAGATCTACTGATTGTATCAGACTGAACTGAATTGAATCATTGCCATATATATGGAGACCAATGCACAACCTGTCTTTGTTCAATTGGGGATAAAAATGTCTTATAAAGCTGCAAAATATATTATGAAATATATCATTGTGACAATCGTTTTACCGCTCACGCAATTTTTCGCCTGTGCAACAATTACGAACTCTTTATTTTTAAAAGAAACAAAGAATCTTAATTGTAGTGTCATATTACAAGAACCTGCACAATCAAGGACAAATAAAGGTGCTGCCTATTGCACTCTTACATGCATACGTTCATCTCCTAATTCATGTTCTTGCATCGGATGGACAAAAAATATTAATGGCTGCGACATGTGTTATGAGTGCATGGGCAACGGGAAAAAGACTCCTCTAACTGTGACATACATTCCTCATAATCCTCTATTTGGTAAGTGATATTGTTATAATAATATTTAATTGACAGGCCCCACAAGTCTTGATTTTGCATGCTTACATCACAGTCGACCAGTAGACATTTCCACTGCTTTATAAATGGGACACTCCTAAACACATTCGACGTGTACCATCACACCAGCAAGCCTTCAAAAGTTTGCAACCCTAGCCAAGTCGAGGGAAGGGGAAGAGACTGACATCGAAGCTGAACAACAAAGCCTACTTCCAACATCAATTTATGAGGAAATATGCAAAGTCGAAGACCAGAGACGATGCATCACTGACAGAAGAAATGTGGGAAGAAATGCAGTCTAACTTAACCAAAATCATCAATAACAATGTGCCATCAAAACTCACCAGCAGTAGTTACAACCAACCATGGATCAACCGAGAGGTCAAGCAACTATCCAGGAAAAAGAAGAAATACTTCATCAAGGCAAAGAACACACAAGACACCGAAGACTTCCGAAAATACAAAGAAGTAAAGGCAGCAACAAGAGCAGCATGCAGGAAAGCATACAGGGAATACATAGAAAATATCATCTCTCTGGACAGCACATCAAACCCTAAATGCTTCTGGAGCTTCATTAACAGCAAAAAAACCGAAAACTCCGGTGTGGCATCACTTAAGTCTGTGGACGGACTAACTTACTCAGATCCAATGAAGAAAGCCTACATCCTGAATCATCAATTCTCCTCTGTGTTCAACTCAAACGAGCCAGAAGATAACATCATAACCCCAGAAGGAAGAGACAGCTGTATGGAGGACATCAACGTAACCCCGAATGGAGTCAACAAACTGCTCAGGAATCTGAAGATCCATAAAGCAACTGGCCCAGATGGAATCCCGACGAGACTGCTAAAAGTGCTCTGCGAGGAAATCATGCCAATCTACACCCTGTTCTTCCAAACCTCCATCAAAGAAGGAAGAGTTCCAATGGAATGGAAGAAGGCAGATGTTGTTCCAATATTCAAGAAAGGTGCCAAGAACAAACCAGAGAACTATCGCCCAGTCTCCCTCACTTCTGTCACCTGTAAAATTCTAGAGCACATCATTACAAGCAGCATCATGAGATACCTAGAAGCAAATAACATCCTTACAGACCTCCAGCATGGCTTCAGAAGTAACAGATCATGTGAAACTCAATTGATTACCACCATCCACGAAATAGCAGAGACCATGGATAACAAAAGTCAAACTGACCTAATTCTACTTGACCACAAAAGACTCATGAAGAAACTCCATCAATATGGCATTAAAGGGAACACGCACAAATGGATCACCGACTTCCTGCAAGACAGAGTGCAACAAGTAGTCCTAGAAGGAGGTAAATCAGACAGCACATACCTCTACCATCAGTCATCAGAGGCCATAGTCAGCGATACCTAATACCGCACACAAGAACACAAGGCTACAAAACGTCCTTCTTGCCGGACACAATAAGGCTGTGGAACAACCTACCGGCATCGTCGGTGGATTGCACCTCAACAGAGGCTTTTAAATCAAACATACTCAGATCGGCAATTTAAATTTATCTATTTTATTTATTTTACAAAATTAGTACAGCGCCTTCATCAAAAAAATGCTCTAAGGCGCTTCACATCATATTAGATTACATTTTGAAATGGGTATAAAACAGCCGTTCAGGATTTTAGACTGTACATAACATTATTTTTATTCCAATGGAGTGGTGTCTTTTACTATGTACATACACATGCCGCTTCGCGCACATGCACAAGGTTCAAGGATACGGCTGAACCAAATTGGAAGAAGAGCCGCTGGCTCACGGAGCGGAGCGAGGTGTCTCGTCCCTTATGGCAAACATGCAAGGAGTGAACCATGAACCAGATGAAAGTTGAATACAAAATGTATATTTCGGAAATTTTGATGCCATTTGCATGTCTCTAGCTCCAATATGGCAAATTTAGTGTTTTTATTGATTAGTAGGCCTATAAGTGACAAATCCCTTTTTTGTAATGTGGAGAGGAAGATATACAAACAAGTGTTATGTTGCTTTTTCCTCAGTTGGTTATAGTGCCTTAATAGGCCTCAAATCAAAGAAAAAATGATTTTACACAATTTTCCCTACTCGGATATAGACGTTTTAATACAAAATATTGCAAAATATAGCAAAACTTCAACCATGATGTGCCACTTCTAAATATTAATCAATTTGGCTGAAATTGTGAACACTTCTTCCACATAGTCAAAAAGTTAGGGGGTACCATCACCAAATTTTACACTTTTATTATTTTCCATTGGATGTTGGAGCACCCTAACCAGGGTAGTTTCCAAATATTGTTTGAATATGGCGAAAAACAGCATGGCAAATGGAAGTACCTTGCAGCCAACCATGTTTCATATGTCTGTCAGGAAAACTTGATCACAAATAAATAGCTTATCGCAGAATGGCATTGTCTTCCTCTTCCATGAAGTTGCTCACTTTGACTCACTGAATTTAGCTTAAGGCGAATGATAAATTAGGGATCTACAAAACATCAATCATTAATTTGTGTCAGTTGCTATAGAGTCATCTTTCATCCTGGCTCTGAATCTTTAAACGTTATGAGTGCTTTTTAAGGTGGCTCGCTACTCATGATCCAGCCAAGGCGACATAGCAACAGGACTCTACTGAGCACTGGTCACTGTGTGGTCAGCTTTTTTTTTATGCTTTATAATTTTGTGTGTGTTGACGGATTTCTTTACTTGTTGTGCCAGTTCTGTTAGGATTATGGACTTATAACTGTTTTCACCATTAGATGTGTGTGAAGAGTACTGCAATCTGTTTCATATATATATATATATATATATCTACTTATATAAAATTAAATTCCAGCATGACTTATAAGTTATAAACATTTTTGTGCTCTTTGATTCCATGCTTCTTTAAATAATATCAGATACATGAACACTGAATGGCAAGACAAACTTCACTGTACAAAAACTAAGAAAAAAAAGAAGACTGACATCTTGAATATAACCTCAAGTATTATGAGGAAAAAATGGTGATAAACACCATAATTTTTTTTACATATCCTTGCTGTTTTGAAGAAATGCCATCTCGGAAAGTTCATGAGTATTGAGCCACCTTAACGTGAATAATTAATTATTGTCCAGCCAGCGTCCGATTTTAGTATCAACAATTGTTTATTGAAAGGGAAATTGTCAATACAATGCTTTGTGAACTGAACACAAAGATATGCCTATCCAAATGGAGTTGTATCTTTTATTGTCCAGTTTGTACTAGAAGCATGGCGTTGGAATACAAAGACTGAGATACTGCAAAATCAATAATCACGTCCTAAAAATATTCAATATACATTTCCTTGTAGACATAGTGGTATTACCACAATCTTTAGAATTGATAATGATTCACATTCCATGAATACAACTGCGTGACATTGTGCAAACATTTATTAGCAGCTTTATGCCTGTGAGTAGGCCACTCGAATAACAAGAAAAAACTTTGAAATGCCCTTAACTCAGCAATGCATCCACTTTATGTTTTATCATAAGGATTGATGCAAGAATTTTTAATGCAAAATGAAAGTGTACTCCCATAGGCAGTAACTGACAGCAAAATGAAACCAACTTACCAATTTCTCTACTGGCAGTGACATATCTTACATTAGAGTGTTAAAAAATATAATAATTGCAGTCACTAAAGATAGCAATACTTAAATGCAAATATCTCAAAGACCAAATGAGATAATCAACTGATTTTTTCTGTTCCGGAAAATATACTTATTTTGGCACATTATAACGCGCATAGCAATTTTGAAATTTTGACTGATTGGTTAATGACTTTACGGAATTGCCCAGCATTTAAATTCATGGCTTGAGAATTTTTTATATTGTGATTTAAAGCTGGTTCAAGTTGGGCATGGGGGACACAATGGCCCAAAATTTTGTGGTGTCCATGCAAGACACACAAAGTATCATTATTATATAAAATTCACCAGCTATATATATTGTTCAGAAGTGAATTACATGTATATCATAAGTTGTTGTTGAGATTTTCAAAAATACAATATTCTTTCCTTTTCTTCAAAGTTAGAACACAAGTGACATTAAATAGGGGTGGAAGTTTTGAACTAAAATTGGAACCAAGTCACACTTAAAATTAGGAATAGTAGAAATGAGTATTATTATAATGAAAAATTGATGGAATGTGGGAAAGATAAAAAAAATATGTGGAAATGCATAAACAAAATAACCGGAAGCAAGTAATAAACCCCCGCACAAAGATTTGGATTGCGAAGCTTTTAATGAACACTTTAGTACAATTGGAGAAAAAATTATCTCTCAATTGTCTAGTAAACCTGGAGAACTACCTTGCAAACAACCACCTTGTAAGACACACTTTTCATTTGATTTGATACAGGAATATTATATTTGTAACTTATTGAAGAAACTTGGAACTGATTCAAATACAGATTTGTTAGGGTTTGATTCAAAATTACTTTGTCTAAGTTCAGGCATAATTTCACCTGTGGTTTGCAAGTTATTTAATGTTTCTCTTTCTACTGGTATCCTACCAAATGACTGGAAGACTGCATGTGTTACTCCGGTATTTAAGGGTATAGGTGAACTTTTCTAAAATAACAACTATGGACCAATTTCACTTATTGCCCATATTTCCAAAGTATTGCCCATATTTCCAAAGTATTGCCCATATTTCCAAAGTATTGCCCATATTTCCAAAGTATTTGAAGTTACTGTTCATAAGCAATTACTAGCATATTATCAAGATAATAATTTTTTTTTTCCGTTTTAACCTTTTTTTGGTTAAATTGATGCTTTTACGGAAATCGGAAAACAATGTTTAGTCCACAGGCTATCTTAATTCTAAAAAGTGTGATTTTAATGAATTAGTAAATTGAAATTGATCACATTTATTATTAAAATTTGTTCAATTACACATGGCCTGTTCATATTAGTTTATATTTGTTTACTTATTAAAATTGAAAAATGAGCATACAAACATTGTGTATTAAACACAAATTGTTATAAAAAATCTATAAATCTATGTTTCTTGTGCAGGCTACCAGGGCATAGTCTCTTCTAACTTTCTAATACTATATTATGATTTTATCTAACGAAAAATATTCGTAGCTGAGCGAAATAACCGTTTCTATACTTGCAATAAATTTATATTGTATTTAATTTTTAGTAAATCTGCCTTGCCCAGCTTTGATATGTGTTTTTAACAAATTATTGGCACTATAAAAAGATATTGAAATGAAATAAAAACTGACAGATAGCATAAAAATGTTCTGTCATATATAATAATATAATTCTAGGATATTTTAATTTGCTTAACCAGTAGAACAAGATTCTAAACAGCAGCACTCACTGCTGTTGTGTGTTGTGTTTAATTAGCACCAGAGGACAGGAGTATAGGGGGTTTCCCCAGAAGGGCAAGGAAGTGAGAGCAAGTGAGGGCTTCAGCAGAGAAGTGAGTGGTTGGGAGTGAGGGCATCTCCCTGAGGGCATGGGATTTAGGAAAATTTTTTGGGTTGTACTAAAGGTAAAGGTAGGTAAAGGTACTTTTATTTAACGTGGGTAGCCAAGCTAAGTCAATGACTTGTTTCCAGTTGGGCCCACGGCACCTCCAATTTACGTCTGATGCGAACGACGATGTCGTGGAATGACATGATGGCCAGCCTTGGGGTTGAACCCGGGTCGTTCGCTTGTGAGGCGAGCGCTCTACTGACTGAGCTATCGGGCTGACTGAAAGTATAGATGAATCAGCTTACTTGAAGTCACACAGCACTCAAACTTCATTGCACAGAATAATAGATGACTGGATAGACTATGTTTATTTTAATTAGTCCTTGGCCTGGGGGTCATTTGTGTGACTGAGAGAGGGAGAGCGTTTGACTTCATATTCTGTTACTATATAGTCTGGCCTTCAAGAAAAATCAGGGTAGACATCTGGGGGCATGGCAGGTCAGGAGAAATCCAAGTTGGCCGCCAAGATGGCTGCCGTGATGAGAAAAATTGGTTAAATTGCTCACAGTGACACTACAGACTTGTGTAATACATCAAAATAGGGGTTTTCTGGGCTGCTGAGTCCAACTATGTACAAATGTAACCTCTTGCTGTGTTTTCTTTGGAGATAATCAGGATGGTAGCAAAATTAAACAAATATGGCTGCCATAAATGGATAGTGCCAAACATTTTGAACAACAAGTACCACAGAGGCATGTTATACACCAAAATAGGGGTTTTCTGGGTTGCTGAGTCCAAATATGTCCAGATGAAACCTCTTGCTCCTTTCTATTTCCAAGATATGACTGCTACAAAGTTGTCGTACATAAAATGAGTGTATGATGTATATGTCAAAATGGGTTTTTGGGGTCAAAATGTACATGCATGAAAATGCTTGATATCTCCATTAATCCGTATTGAGACATTCAAGATAGCAGCCAGTATAAGAACCAGGGTAGACACCTGTTGCAGGTATCTTATACAGTAGTAACTGATACTCAAGATTTGCCAGGGGTAGGGTAATATTATTTCCAAAGACAGGCAAATTTTCAACATTTGCAGGCCAGTGCACAGTTCTTGACAATCAAGCCTTCATATTTCAATAATATCCAAGGGTTAAGAAATGTTAGCCAGTATAGCAGTGTCAGCGCTTGCAATCGGTCTTTCCCAGGCAGCGATCATCATTACTTGACAAGAGTGTCTTAATCACATGCACAGGGTTGGACGATTGACCAGACTTAGTTCCACGACATCTCTCATTGGTGAAATTGGTTTCCAGTCCATTTCTTTGTACAATGGCATTTCAGAATGAATAAGTTATTCTCCAGAATTATTTTCGACACTTTCTGTTCCCTTGAAAGAATGTGTCCCAAATTTGGTTGCATTCCAGCCATCCCATTCCCCATTCCCAATGCATTTCAACTATAAGGCTGGCTTGTATAGAGTAAGTTTCTGGAAGCACTGATCATACAAATGTTGGTCTCTTAAGAAGAATGTATGTACTGTCTCGTACAATTCAACAAGAGTTGTGGCACAGCAAAGGTTACTGTTCAGCACAATTACCAAGCAACTTTAGGTGGATGGCCTAAGTGTAGTGTATAGTTCCAAAACGGCAAGTTGATAAAATATCAATTTCATCCCACTCTGCAAGGGAAAAATTCATTTTAGCCCAGGTACAGTACTCCAAGGTGTTGATTTGACACTTAAATTTTATGCATGTGGGAAGTAAGTGCCATACATTGGTTTGAATTTGCAAGCAATTCCGGAATAGAATAATCAAGTAAAATCAGTTAAATTGCTTAACCTCCAGCTGTACCAAATTTAGAGGGGCACATGGTCTTGAATTTTCTCACCAATGTATTTTGACAATGAAAAAAGGTGTCCTTTCTTCTCAGGAGCATGTGCTATACTATTGTATAGTGTCTGAATTTGTATTACTAAATTCACTATAATCCTATAATTCCCAACCATAATGAAGTTGTAATTCCATGTAAAAGGAGTAAAATCTCTAATGGGTCTCACAAAAAAAATCAGAACATTTCACATTTATTTGTGTTTTTTTGGTACTTTTTTTGCTTTACAGTATCAATAGTCATTGTATTCTATGTATGGCACTGGGTTGTCTTATAATATCATTTATTTGCCATCATTTAAGATTAAATGCAGAACTACATGCCTGTTTGATAGCCATGAAGAAGGTCAGAGAGCACTTATTTTGATATGACACCCCACTAGTGCCAGTGTGAGCAAATTACCCATTTTTCCTTTCAGACCATCTTTAATGTTTAGAAGTATGTGAAGGCAGTCATACAACACTCTTCATAGCTGTCAAACAGGCATAGTCCTGTATTTAGTCTTAAATGATGGCAGGTAGGTGGCAGAGTCGTTGAGGTGCCCGCCTTCTTCGCTGAAGGTCATGTTGAGGACTCATTATCTCTCTTCCATCTCATCAATCAAGCCTCGTGAGCACCCAGAATTGAGCTTAGAGGGCTGCACTTACCATATCTATCTATCTCTCTATCTATCTTACAAACCAAACAATTGTTTTGCCACTTGATATAGCAATTTTGATGAATAGTCCATCACATGATTCTCAAAAGAGGCCTAAAAACACATTTTCGTTCGCCCCCCCCTGTTTAGCTCACTTTCTTGGTACCAAATTGTTGCAAATATTGTCTAGATTCCATTTCTGCTTGTTTCCGGGCTGGCAAATGCCCTGAAACATGTTCTATTTGAGCTTGAATGAATGAAAGTCAGGCGTTGGGCAACAGTCAAAATCGCCATCGCTTCTGATTAGTTTCACCTCTATCTCTGGCTCTAATTGGGCTAGAGAGTTGATTTTAGTGTTAAAACATATATTTCGAGACCCCAGCAATCTGAATTTGAGTGTTATAACTTGCTGCATAGAATATTTTTACCATAAAGTACACAAAATTCTAGTCGCGAATTGCAAAAATAGGCGCGAATTATTAATTAATGGCTTTACTTGATGATTTCAACCTCAGTGACTGGAAATTATTTGCAGGAATGTCTGTATATGCAATATACTATGTTTCCAGACCCTAGAAGTCTGCATTTGAATGTTATAGTTTGCTACAAACCACATTTATACTACAAATTAACATCTAATACAAGTCACAAATTGCAAATATTTGATTGAAATCATAAATCTCAGAGCTATGACTTACGAACTCAACCCCCAAACTGTCGACGATAGGAGCTAGTAGATGTTTTTCATCATTGATTTTGTATAAATTATGATATTAATTGAAAGTGAGAGTAAATATGACAGCATCAGGTATTAGTTGCTGAGAAAACCCATCAAAGAATGACCATTTCTTTGTTTCAGGTGATTCAGTGTAGTCAAGAGTGGTGATGGTGGTAGTTTGCATGCTTGTTGCTTTAAGAAATGGCTTCTTTCGACTTCAACCTTGAGTGCTCATCAAGTAATCCTGCTTTAGAAAATGTGAACTTTTCCAAATGTCTGTGTCATAAGGATGGTAACACAGGAAAGCTTTCACCTTTCACAAAGACAAGTTGGGATACATTTCGAAGAGCAGCGGAAGACAGAGATGATTCCACTTACAAATCGTTGAATGATGTTTGGGATCAAGGTCCCATAGGTGTGTACCACAGACAATGCTATCAGGCATACACGAATAAGGAGCATATAGCTAGAATAAAGCGTCATCGAAGTGAGGAATCCATTGATACATCAGGGACTGCTGAAAATGGAGATCCACCGACAAAAAAATCGATGCGACGTAGTGCAGATTACGACAAATCTGATCTTTGTATGATCTGCCAAACGAAAAAATACGACAAATCAAAGAAAAATCTGTTGCCACTGACACAGTGCATGACCTATCAAGCAGGTGAAAGGCTTCTGAATGCTGCCAAGTTAAGCAATGATGAAAGACTTATACGAGAACTATCTCATGTCGACCCAATAGCAGCCGAAATCTCTTATCACCATAGTTGTTACGTGGGGTACACGAAGAGAAGTTTTGATGAAACTGCATGTCAAAGCAAAATTGATGTATATGATGAGGCATTTGATGTTTTGAAGAATGAAGTTCAACAATCTCTGCTATTGAATAACAAGACAACTAATATGGGCAACCATCGAAAACTGAAGGACCGCCTGACAAAAACTTTTGGTGAAAACATAGCCTTTTGGAAACCAAAACAAAAGAATGAGTCGGAGATTGTGTTCTCTTCCAAGGTACCTACAGGACAGATCGTTGAGGCTGGTCACAAGCTCGCTGAGGAAGCTGCACCGCTTCGGCTATGGGATGACAGTCATGACACAGATGAAGGTGGCGGTGCCTTTAAATCTGATGAATTTGCTGACAGTCAGTTGTACCATGCAGCAAAATTCATTCGTGCGCAGCTGAAGAAAGTTGTCAGTCCGATGCCAAAATTGCCAAGAGCGGAAGATGTAACAACTGAAGCACTAGATTTGCCGCTGTCAGTTTATAAATTTTTGACATGGGTGGTCACCTCAGATGAACTGGAAAATGTGGAATCTGCAAAGAATCCCCAGAATTCTGAAACACACAGGCGCATTTCATCGATTGGGCAGGACCTCATCTACTGTATCTCAAAGGGCAGAGTCAAAACTCCCAAACATGTTGCTTTGGCAATGACAGTCAAAAACTTAACAGGAAGTTCCCAAGTTGTGTCTTTACTTAACAGATTCGGTCATGCCATCTCTTACAGTGAACTGTTGAATCTAGAGACGTCGCTGACATTGGAACAAACTCAAAGGGCACAGCAAGGAATCATTCTACCGAGTAACATTAAGCCAAATGTATTCACCACATTCTGCTGGGATAACAACGATCTCAGTGAACAAACCCTCAGTGGCAGCGGAACCACTCACTGCACAAATGGAATACTCATTCAAAGACGTGTACACACTTGTGAACCACCTCCCCATCTCCTTCAGGCCATGTCATCGAACAACGTGCCAAATGAGTTCATGACGTTTTCTCCAGGGCAGCGAAAAGGTCCAGGGATTCTCAACATGAAATTGACAGATGATTCAATTGATGATCAGGTATTAACAACTGCAATTCAGCTTATTAAACTCTCAACAATTTTGCTTCCTTCTAACTTGTGACTCTTAAAAAGTACAAATACCATCATATTTATTATATTTATTATACATTTATATAATTTATATAATACATTTATATAAATGCTGACTACTTCAATGCAGGCTTTTTATGAAGCAAGCAAGAGAAATTTGGCTTGGTTTCTTTTACGCTTCTTCATGGCGACTGGTGGTGATGTCTTCAGTGATAGTACAGTTAACGAACAAACAGTACCTGGTAATTAACAGCCTTGTCGGATATCAGCTGTTCATGTTTGATGTTTGGTTACCTCGTTATCATTGCATCGTTGATTTGTTATACTTCAAGTGCATGTCTGATACACTGTTCCAGTTCGATGTTCTGTTTGGTCTTTGTTACATTGTTTGGTTCTCAATTCAGTTTTGTTTTCAAGTTGGTTGTTATGTTCAATCTCACTTGTGATGCTCAAGTTCACTTCAATGATTTGATTAGAAAGTGTTTTGTGACTGTATAAAAATGTCTTAGGTAACCCTGTTCTTTTCGCAGGCTGGAGTGCCTTCAATGCCTCAGTGCAGAAAGAAGAGTCTATACCTTCACAGTCCACTGTTGGTTATTGCCAGACAATTGATGCCAGCCCAACTGAGTTGACGACAGTGTACACCTTATTGCGGCGGTCAATTATGATGGCCAACCAGTTAGGGCAACAAGATGTGATGATTGTTATGGATCAGGCCATATACTGCAAGGCAAAACAGATTGTATGGTCCCAGCCTGAAGATTTTGACAGAGTCATGCTGCGTATGGGAGCTTTCCACATTACTTGCAATTTCCTCAACATTCTTGGTCAGCGCTTTGGTGATGCCGGGTTGAAAGACCTCCTAGCTGAGAATGAAATCATCGCCCTTGGATCACTACCGACTGTTTTGAATGGCCACCATTATAACCGGGGAGTCAGAGCTCAAAAAATTGTCTTTGAGGCTCTTCTGAGGTTAAAATGGGCAGATTTCAGATCATGGCTCATACAGAAGCCAGAAATGAATATGGAGTATGAAGTCCTAATGGCATCTTTGACAGGAATGAAGGATAGCAGCTTGCAAGATCTGTATCAGCATCTTCTAGATTCGTCTGAATTCATGAATATGCTTCAAGCTTATGAGCATTACACATAACAAGAAGATGGACCTATGTCAATTTTCTGGGAAAGTTATCTTTCTTTAGTGCAACTTCTCCTGAATTTCATTCGATCGACACGAGAAGGTGACTGGAGTCTACACAAGACATGTCTGCGAAAGATGCTGCTGTGGATGTTTGCGTACGACCACACAAACTACTCCAGGTATCTAACAGTTTACTTGTGGGACATGCTCCAGCTTGAAGAAACCCATCCCACTGCTCATGCCAAGATGAATGAGGGAGAATTTGCAGTGCAAAGGTCACAGAATGCATTTAGTCAGGTCCCCGTTGATCAGACAATTGAACAAACAATCAACAGAGACAGCAAAACTCCCAGAGGAATCATTGGATTCAGTTTGAATTCATCAGCAATGGAGCGATGGATACTGACAGCTCATGAGAGAGCCGCCATAACTCAGGGTTGTCGAAGTATGGCAGGCATGGAGAAGGATGGTACAGGCACCCACAAGGAAGGCTCTAAACAGAGAGTGAAGAAGGATGAGGAATGCGTTAATCAGGTGGTCTCTTTCTTTTCGGATGAACGAAATCCGTTTCGACCATCCAGAGATCTCGTAAGTCTTTCATCAGGAATAGTAGCTGAGGAAGATGTGAAAGAAGACCTCTTAAATGCCGAACACATCGGAGAAAGAGCACTACAAGAGTTTGTGAGATCAAGGCTGAACTCTGATGAAGGAAACTTTCATGACCCACTGAAGAAACTGAGTCTCAGAACCTTCAGTGACAACTCAAAGCAAAAGGGAAAAAAAGCCAAAGAGACAATCCTGAAAGCTGACCTCGACTTCTATTCAAGAACCCTTGTGATTGCACAAAGTAGACAACTCGACTTGCGTGATGTTTTCACCTATGAGCTTGGAAAATTGCCTCCTTCCCTTGCTTCTACTGATGGTGGATTATGCAAAAATGTGAAAGCACAGCTGGGTCCTCTGCTTGAGAAAAAGGTAGAAAATCAACCGTTGCAGCCTCAAATTCTAGGTACTACCTATATTGTGGATGGAATGAGTGTGTTGCACACAGTGAAAAAGGTACCAGCAACATTTGGTGACCTTGCCAAGCAAATTTTTCAAGCCATTTTGGGACAAGCAAACAAATTCCAAACAACTTCTCGAGTGGATGTGGTGTGGGACACCTATAACAATATCTCCATCAAGTTTATGGAGCACAATCGGCGTGGTGCAAGTTCTGGTATTCAAATGAAAGTATCTCATTCATCGCAGAAATGCCCCAAGCAGTGGCAGAAATTCTTGAGTGCAAGCTCAAACAAGGAAGAATTGATTCATTTCCTACACAAAGAGTGGCAATCAGATGCATACAGTTTGTTGCTTGGTGAAAAAGAACTCTTTCACACAGTTGGACCAGACACTTACAGGTTAAAAAGTCTGGAAGGGAAAATGCAAGCAGAGCAAGTGGTTAGCCTTCACTCATCCCAAGAAGAAGCAGATGGGCGTTTGTTGCTGCATGCCAAACATGCATCAGAAAATGGACACAGAGCCATCATAATTCGAAGCCCAGACACCGATGTCGAAATCTTATGTTTGTACCACCAACACTTCATCCAAGCAAAATTGTACCTGATAGCAGGAGCTCAACAAAAGCATCGTGTTGTTGATATCCAATGTCTAGTCAATGCATGGAGTGAAGACTTCTGCAAATCACTCATAGGGTTTCATGCGTTCACAGGTACGGACAGCACCAGTGCTTTCTTTGGAAAAGGTAAGAAGGCAGCCATGGCGTTGCTGGATGATCAAGAGGAGGCCAGAAAAGCTATGAACATGCTCGGAGAGTCATTTGAAGTTTCTGACGAACTATTCACTCTTTGTGAGAAGTACACAACATCCCTGTACGGCAAAAGTGAGCTGGCCAGCATTGATGAAGTTCGTTATGCCCTTTTCTGCACGAAAAATCAACCATCTCAGTATCTTCCTCCAACTCGAGACGCATTGAGGAAACACACTCTCAGAGCCAACTATCAGGCTGCAATCTGGAAAAAAGCAATCGAGGCGGAACCAGAAATACCAAGTCCATCTGGTCATGGTTGGATTCTGTCGGATGGAGTTCTTTCCATTGACTGGAAAGGAAAGGAACCAGCCCCAAAGTCTCTGATGGAGTTCCTGTCTTGTGGTTGTAAGACACCTTGTGCAACAAGGCGATGTTCATGCAAAGCAGCAAGTCTGCCCTGTACAGATGCATGCAGATGCCCAAATATGTGCCAGAATCGAACAACTTCTACTGAAACTGACCCAGCCTCTGACAGTGACAGTGATGATGATTAGATTGACTAAATCTTGAAACAAATGACTTTGTAAAACATTGATGAACAATTATTGTTAATTTGTTTTGATAATGCCTTCCTTGCTTGGTATTGAAACTTTGAGGTTCCATTTTAAATCTGTCAGTAATTATCATACGTTTTTCTGTATGTATTATAAGAGCATACATTTCCTTACCATTGCTATTATTTTCACTATTTTATAGATGAAGATGACAATTCTTTATATTCGTTTCCACAATACAATGTGTTATGTACGCAAAGGTTGTATTAATTCAAAGAGCTTGACTGGAAGGAGAAATACTCAAAATTTTTTAAATTGTCTTAAGTTTACTCTATCAATACTGCATAATTATAATTGAATATTGTCGTCAATTGCGCTTTACAGCTGGAGAATTGCAATTTGTAGAAAAGAAATAGCTATACGTATGCTAGATATGTTGAAATTTAGCTTTCAGTCTGACTCTAGGAATAATTGAGGATTTCTTTCTCTGAATATTGTCATATATAAATTGCGCTTTTACAACAGAGAGATAATTGCTTTTTGCATAAGAATTTTGCTGAATGTTGATGAATCTATTGAAATTAAGCTTTTCATTTGACAGCAGGATTAATTTTGGAGATTTCTTTTTCTCTGAATAAGGTTTCATATAAACTTTGGTTTACAGCTTTTGCAGAAAAGTGTTGCAGAATGCCATTGTATCCGTTGAAATTATGTTTTTTGGCTGGACTCAAAAACTGATTATGTCTCTATTAAAATCAATCAATTTATGATGTATTCAATTGACTTGTGATGATGTTCTATCAGAAATTGAAGTGGAAATTAGGCAATATGCCATGCAGGTCCTCTGCTTGATGTATATAGACATTCCTGCAAATAATTTCCAGTCTTTGAGGTAAGAGTCATCAAGTAAAGCCATTAATTAATAATTCGCGCCTATTTTTGCAATTCGCGACTAGAAATTTGTGTACTTTATGGTAAAAATATTCTATGCAGCAAGTTATAACACTCAAATTCAGATTGCTGGGGTCTCGAAATATATGTTTTAACACTAAAATCAACTCTCTAGCCCAATTAGAGCCAGAGATAGAGGTGAAACTAATCAGAAGCGATGGCGATTTTGACTGTTGCCCAACGCCTGACTTTCATTCATTCAAGCTCAAATAGAACATGTTTCAGGGCATTTGCCAGCCCGGAAACAAGCAGAAATGGAATCTAGACAATATTTGCAACAATTTGGTACCAAGAAAGTGAGCTAAACAGGGGGGGCGAACGGAATCTTGATTTTGGACATTCATGTGATGGACTAGAATCACAAAAGCTTAATTCTTTGCGCCTCACATACCCGTATAGTGTCGGTTGTGAGCAACAAGTGAATTTTCTGAGTGCTTTGGGACAATCTTTTGGATGTCTTCATATAAACAAAGCAAGAAGTTCATTTGTGCATAGTAGGACTCAACAACCCAGAAACCCCTATTTTGACATGTCATGCAACCATTTTGGGTTTGCTGTGCGCAACACAGTCATTTTTGACAACTTTGTGGCAGCCATATCAGTGGGTATCTTGGATTTCTCAATATAGAAAGGAGCAAGAGGTTTCATATGGACATATTTGGACTCAGCCACCCAGAAAACCCCTATATTGATGTACAACATGCCTTTGTGTTATTTATTGCTGAGCAATGTTGGTATTTTCCATTACGGCAGCCACGTTGGTTTAATTTTGCTAAAATCCTGATTATCTCCAAAGAAAACACAGCAAGAGGTTTCATTTGTACATGGTTGGACTCAGCAGCCCAGAAAACCCCTATTTTGATGTATTACACAAGTCTGTAGTGTCACTGTGAGCAATTTAACCAATTTTTCTCATCACGGCAGCCATCTTGGCTGCCATCTTGGATTTCTCCTAACCTGCCATGCCCCCAGATGTCTACCCTGATTTTTCTTGAAGGCCAGACTATATAGTAACAGAATATGAAGTCAAACGCTCTCCCTCTCTCAGTCACACAAATGACCCCCAGGCCATGGACTAAATACATTTACAGGTATATGTGCTTTCGATATTAAGAAATGCTTTGACTCTATTGATCACGACTTATTGTTAAAAAAGATTCAATTTAATGGAGATGAAGGTAATGCTTCAAGCTGGTTTCAAGATTATTTATAAACAGAAGTCAAGTTGTTAAGTGCCACGGAGAAATTTAAGATAAATTAAATGTTAATGTTGCTGTCCCACAAGGGCCAGTACTAGGACCACTTTTATTTATAATATTCATTAATGATATAAGCTAACCTGTATTTACAGGAACTGCCAACTTATTTGCTGATGATACTTTAGTTTATTGTACAGGTAATGACTTATTAGAAACCAGGGGCGTAATTTTTGCGGAAAATGTAGGGGGGACACTGCCATCACGCAGTTGGAATCAGCGGACGGTTCCGCGAATAACGGAGTCAGTCTTTTTTACATTCTTGAATTCCGAACTTTTGTACTCCATCGAAACCTGCCGAAGCCGAAAGGTGGGGGACATGTCTTGACGTCTCTTAGAAGAACAGCACCCTACCAAATTGAGCCCAAGGTCAATTATTAAAACTGTGACAACACTTTTTGTTTTCACTCAAAAAAGTGGGGGGACATTTCATATTATGTCCCCCGGGGTCAAAAATTTGGGGGGGGACATGTCCCCCCGTCCCCCACCAAATTACGCCCATGTTAGAAACAAATGTCAAGTTACATCAATGTGTAAATGAAATTTTTAATTGGTATAGAAAGAACAATATTGTCGTGAATGAGGATAAATGCTGTTCTATGTTGATTGGACCAAAAATGAGAATGAGTGATGATGGATTAAATATTTCAATTAATGATTGTACTGTCAAAAATGCAAAATCTATGAACTATTTAGGTTAAGAAATAGATGTCACTCTAACATGGAACAACTATGTCTACAGATTATGTAAATCTTTATATTACAAAGTATCTAAATTAGCAAGATTAAGTAAGACACTTCCAAAAGACATACTCATCAAAATTTATAATTCTACCATTCAACCAAGCATAGATTATGTAATTTCGGTCTGGGGATGTGCAAATTTAACTAACACCAAAAAAGTACAAAGACTACTAAATTACTGTGCAAGAATAATAGAAAAGAATTTTGATTATATACAGTACAGTGTCGGGGTATACATTTAGTGAAAAGACTGGGATGGATGAATGTGAAAGAGCGATATGAATATTTCCAAACCTTATTAATTTTTAAGTGCATTCATGGCTTAGCTCCTCATTATCTAACAAAGAACATCATAATGGAAATCGAAATTAAAGAAAAGAATGACAAGGAGACACAATATGGATCTTTACCTACCCATTCCTGAAAATGAATCACATAAGAAAATGTTTTTATCTGCAGAGGAGCTAGGTCATGGAATATAATTTACCTTAAAATTGAATCCCACACTGAGCAAGAAATCTAAAATCCATGAGATATTCAAGAAACTTTGCCAAAAAGTTCTTCAAAAAGAAAGCTTTCCAACGTAAAAAAAAATAGGGGTGCTATCCAACATAATTTTCGAACTATGATCTTTTCAAAATCTTATGTCATTACATTAAAACATACAATAAAATACTAAAAGAGTGTGGGATTTATAATGAAAAGCAGCATCACTCGAACAATATCCATGAAATATTTATGAAAAATTAAAGGAATATAGCTGAAAATACACTTTTTTGAAAAACATGTCTTTGAAGGGGGGTTACCGATGTTTTTTGAGAGGTAGGTGGTGTACAATATGTGAAAATTATGAAAAACAGTTCAACAAAAACAAGTCCCCCTTAAGATAAACTTGGATATCTCAAAGATTCCATCTCCGATTTTTATGAAAGTTAGATAGAATTATAGGTCTGTATATCGACCCGAAATGTGTGCATTTATAGTTTAGTGCCATTATTCCTGGCTGAGCCAGCAGCTTTCGAGTGAGCCCACCCCTGTTTTCAAAAATCTGTGGCTTTTCCAATGCATATGAACAATTTGACAAAGTGGGGGAGCCACCAGCTGGGGTATTTTGTTGAACTGTGGAGTAAAACAGGGGGAGCAGCTGTATTCTGTGGGATTCAACTTTAAGGAATGCAATGACCTAGAACAGTTCAAGAGAATGTTGAAGCACCATATTAAAGACGCAGCTCATGTGTAATTGTTAAGAATGTCTGAGATATGTATGTATGTTATTTTATGTTTTTAGTTGATTTTATGTTGTTAGTGACATTTAAAATATTTTTACATTTATATGTGAAAATTGAATTTTATCATTGTTAATGATGAAGGACCCGGTTGAGAAACAGAAAATGCTGAACTGGCTATCCTTCTAAAATATGCTGAACTGGCTATCCTTCTAAAATATATTTTTAAAAAAATGCACAGGTGACAATAAACAGACTTAGGCTACTTCATCAAATAAGAAGATTAGGAGACCAACAGAAAACCAATAGAAAGCTGTTAATGACGCGGCAAAGCCAGTTGATGACGCGGCAAAGCAATTAATTTTTCCAGTGGACAGACAATCTGCAAAGAGCTCTAAGCTAGCAGCAACAGATTATGAGATTATAAAGTTCATATTTTATTTGTTACAACTCAGTTATCCTTATAGAGACACTCATTCCAAATCCAACTAAGTATGACAACTTATTTCCCTGGTCATTGGAGTTAGTTGAATTGTTTTCAACCAATTGTACCGGTTGCTCCTCAACTTGTCACTATGGTAGTTTAAACACAATTATTGATTTATTTATTTAAACCAATAGAAATGAACGATATATTCCCAAAACCCAACCAATCTGTTCCAAGAGTGCTTGCATGCCTTGCGTGAGAAACGTTCATAGGCGTACGGGACAGGTGTTTCGCGGGGGGGGGGGGGCTGTCGCTATTTTGCCCTGAAATTTTAACATGGCACGGATGTGACCAGATCAGTGGATCTGCCCTGATTGGTCAGGATTTGCCCTGATATATGCCATTTGACCGGATGCCATGGGAGGCTGCAGCCCCCCCTGACCCCCTGCAAAATACGCCTATGGAAACGTTCAAATAATAGTTATCCGTTAAACATATCTGAATTATTTTTATCCTCCTTAGATACCTCTGCGCTGCCATGCAACCCACTTCAAATTGGAAGTTCAACCGGAGGGACAGCCTTCAGTGATCCGGATGTAAATGCTGTTGTCACGGGATTCAAATTAGGCGTAAAACTAAATACATATCGAGGACTGCTTGCTGTCTATGTGTGAGTATAGATAAGCATAAAGTAAGCATACGTTACAGCAAAAGTCAAAAGGACTGATTCAAGCAAAAGGTAAATTCTTATTATATAGGTTTATAGCAGCCAAACTAACCTTCTAATCGACTGTGAAACTGTCGATGTCATGCTAAGCATACAAAGGTAAATTCTTATTATATAGGTTTATAACAGCCAAACTAACCTTCTAATCGACTGTGAAACTGTCGATGTCATGCTAAGCATACAACTACGTAGACAGGGTCTTTCAACCAATAGCAGTCACCCATATATGCGCGTATCAATCAAAGGCAAATCAGTCCCTTTGACTTCGGTTGTAACAATCTGTAAAAACCACCGGAACGGTGTTTTGCCGCTAATATAATATGTAATGTACTCATTCTTTTTCTTTTTTTTTGCAGTCTCCAATTGAGATATGGATCACAATGGGGTCCCCTACACCAACCATTTGTGACAGCGCCTATTGAGGTCATTTTCGATGCAGATGAGTACATTATGGGAATCATTTCGAATGATCCAAATATTATCATAGGAATGACGTTTTTGACAAATAAAAGGTCATACGGACTGTACGGTAGCACCAGCCCTATTCATAATAACACAAGACTTTGTCCCTCAAACGAGAGACTGTACTACATGACGGGAAGAATTGGCTGGAATTATGATCAGATTCTCTTTTATTTTCGCTGAATTGCTGAATTGCTGTACATAGGTGTTTACTGGCAACATCTAAATGTTGCACAAATATGTATCAGAAGTCCTGAATGTGTTGCTGATGTTTTAAAACTAAGTCACGGTCATATCCAGTGCCGAACCAATAGTGGGGGGGGGAGGGGGGTTGTAATTAGGAAAAAGGAAACACATGTACCGTTTGTACACAGCCAGAACAAGTTTGCTTTCAGGATGAAAACATTGAATTGTGTACTTGATACATATATTTCAGGAAGGATTTCATTTATTCACCTTGGTATAAATCCAAGTTTTCTTTTTTTTTCAACAATGGAGTAATTTAATGCAAATGGAGCTACCATGAAACACTTATATCACAGTAAACAGGCCACACAATTATGTTTAGAGATACTCAATTATAAATTTTAATTATATGAAATGGTGAGTAAAAAAAGCCAATTTGAGGGTGATATGAACATATAAATCATGTTGCTGAAGGCCATTTTACCAATGCAGTGAAAAGTCACTGATTAGATGAATATACTCTTAAGCATGTCTTCTTCCTGCCAGTGAAAATGCACTCAAAATGCTACAGTCCTGTCTCGCTGTGTCCCATCTCTCTGTGCTGCCCAACAGAGCTTTCTTTAACATTTTGAGATTCTGTTGGGGGCATGTCTTAATTGACCATCATCAGCTTGCTAAAAAACCATTGTTTGAAACCCAAGTGATTAATTGCTATTTGAAATATCATTTGCCCTATGCTGTGAGACTTTTTTAGATAGGTAACAATCTTTCACTTACTTAATGTTTGTATTAAAACACCAAAGAAGGTATTTCTTTAAACAGTTACAGTAGGGTGAAAGCACAGTAAGCGCCTCAATATTTGGCCCCTATGACCTAAAAATTATTTTAATCAGAAGTGCAAGTGTAGTACATCAATTTGAAGCTACTAATGTATAGGATACAGAATTATGTTTGTCTGATACTGAATCAAGACAGGTATTTGCTTGGCTGCTATGAACTACATTATGAAAGTTCCATGAAAATCTAGGTTTTTCTGCTGAAATGGACCATTGGCTTTTCGACCGTTTTCGCTGATGTGATATGGACAGTTTGCATGAACTGTGACAAATTCAACTTTTGAGCCTGGTCAGCATTCACTAAAATAATCGAAATTTGTCACTTAACATGGTATCCCTGCTTTATTTGTGATATACCAGACCTCCAAATATCAGTCCTCAGACTAATCTGAACACTTTTGTGGACGTAATGGACGGACATTTACACTTTTTAGCCTGGTGTCCAGTGTATTAGTTAAATTCATTGTGTTTTTAAATTTTTCAGTTGCATACATAGGTAGAGAGAGATAGACATGCATTTCCATGTCACTTGACTTGTTACCTGGTCTTTAATTCATTTTAAAAATTACCAAAAAATTGGTTGTGGACGTAATGGACGGACATCGATTTTAGCCATAAAAGCTTCTTGTATCTTACAATCAACAGTGGCCATTGGAATTTTTTTGCTGAAATTCATTAAACCAATATCATATCTAGGCAAAAGCACCAAATTCAGGTAATTATTGCATAAAAATACCCTCCAGCCAGCCTTTTGAACCCCTGACTGTAAATTTGCAAAAATATGGTTACGGGCAGACCTTTTCTTTGGACGTCATGGCTGCCATAATCATCACATTGAAAAGTCAGCCAATGGTCCCTACAGAAGGCCAGGGAGGTACAGTAAACAGATAATGTCACCGGCAGAATGTGAACTAAATATTAGGCTGCAGCATTGCTGCAATAGACAGTGCTTCAGAAAAAGGGCCACTGGTTACATGCTAAAATTGAAAGATTATACCCACTTTAAAGGTCTGCCCAGAGCATGGTTTTAGTTGCATGCTCATGAAAAATGCCTAAGTTTCTCAGATTTACTTGTTGATCAAGCTTAAATACTGCACTGTTTCTTCTTTATGCCAGAAATTGGTTTCTAGGACCCTAGATTTACTTTTATCCGATCAAAACGCAATTGAGGCCTTTACTGTGCTTTCACCCAGTACCATTTTAACGCTAGGGGCTTTGTAGACACGTCTATCATAACAAAAACATAGGCGGTATGGCAGCATACCCTCGGAATTCAGAGCTATTTTTTTGGCAACTGTGTTTTGCAAAAGAGCACTTTTTACAGATGTAATACTCTGCATGATGCAAACGAAGATGACTTTTTGGTAGATAATTTGATTTACCAAATTGACAGAAATGTGATTATTTGAAAATCTATAGATTTTTATTAAATTTTTACAGATATTGACCTCCGGTGTCAAATTGATACAATGGTCCCTGCGTTAAAAGACCGCCCCCACGACTTTTTTGGTATGAAGTGGTCTCTCATTGGGGTGCTGTCTCTGGTCGGGGCGCAAAATGAAAATGCACTCAAAATACTACTTAGTGCAGCAGGAAGGCGGTCAAATAAAGCAAGTCGGCCTCACAACAGGAGGTCTTACAATGCAATTACCATTAGCTGTATTTTCATTTTGATATGAAAACATAATATGAATACAGTGCTATTGCGTTATAAGACCCCTAAGTAGTGTTTTAAATGTATATTGCAACCCGTCGAGAGATGGCATTCCCCCAAAAGACCATTTCATGACTGCAAAAGGGCTGTCTTATAACACAGGGACCACTGTAAATATCATGTTCATTTTCCAAAAAAATATATTGCAGAGCAGTGTAAGACTTTGAAATGTAGAATTTTTTAAAGCTAATCACCTCAGATAATCTCTTATTAGGCTGTTTAAAAAATATGCAGTTTTCCAAACTTCAAAGCAAACTTAGACAAAACATGTAATTAGGAAGAGTGATTAAAGTGATGCAAAAATTATTTTCTTATTTGTTATTTCAATGTGATTCTGAAAGAAGTGTCATCAGCGTGGGATAGCAACTGAAGTGGAATTGTGAAGCTCTTCTGATGCCTCCTTTCATGACAGAAATTTTCAGTAAGCATGTTCACACAACCTATTGCTTTGGCAATCACATTTCAAGTGTGAACTCTGTTGACCTGAGGTGCGAAACAGGTGATTATAACAAACAGTCAATGCCAAACAATGCTAAACAAGATAATCCAGCCTGCTATTTTGTAACAGGGCCTCTTGAAACACTGTCAGAACATAAGAATATGTGTCAGAGACCTGAACGTTTTGCCAAAGAAAATCTTAATTGTACATTTTAACATCCATTTATTGACATGGGACTATCTACTTACTAAACCTTCATTGCAAGGGATATACCTGGAGAGGGCAAATTAAACATATTGCCCCGTAGATGATAAAATGCAAGGTAAGAGATTGAAATTCTCCCAAAACCATGTCAACACAGAAAACTTTGCCAATTCACCTGGCAATTTTGAAACCCTTTAATTCAGTAACAAAGAAATCTGAAGGTGTACTTTTGCATAGATATTGCCAATAATGACTACATAGACAGTTCTGCATGGTGTTATGTTGCTGACAACAATTAGATTTATAGTAATTTGGCTTTTTTTGAGACATGTGCTTTTCTCAAGACATTGTTATGATCAAACAGGAAGTGCAACAACAATGCCACCTTACCTACACATGAGTAAGGAGAAAATTAAATATAGTCTTTTCCTAAACTGCTTAGACTTCTCAACAAAAAAAGTTTCATTCTTTTCTTTCAAATTCCCATGTCTTTACCTTAATTGAAGTAAGTTTTAAGGTTGCATTAAAAGTTGCGTGTTTTAAAGTATTCTTTTTGGCTTTCCTGGACCACTGGATATATCATCACGTTTTATAAGCTCGTCTTGCTATGGGAAATGTATACATAACAAATACAAAACTTATCACTGGCGCTGCATGACACATGTTTTGTATCACTGTATGTCAAAGTTTCACAATTAAGCTCACGTTTGTCAGTCGCTTAAAAATTTAGATAACAGAAAATGCTTTAGATGCATTGTAATAAACTAAACGTGTATACATGAGAGAACACTGGAGTACATAGTATTGAATTGTTTAGTATTATACAGTATCCTGAGTAAATGAGTACACCCCTGCGACTCCTGGACTAATTTTCTCAGAGCTCGACACTCAAGTGAAATAATCAACCAAATTCATGCTATGATGTAGCCTAGACCTGGTAGAATGTCCATGTAAACTTTGAAGGCTATGCGAATTATTATTTGTAACCGACAAGTATTAAAATGCAAAAGTGCCACCAAGTAAGTGAGTACACCCAATGCAAAACAGACATTGGAATGACCTGAGCAATGAGTAATTTTTTCATATAAGTGGCATATATGCTTAATTACTAATATAATATGCCACCTTATCTTTAAATTTGTGACCAAATACATAAATAAAGAAGACGTCATATGACCAGATAATACAAAGACATGGAATATATATATCAATAGTTGAAAATGAGACATGGGCTTGCAGTGAATGTATGTGTTTAATAAGCAACACGCAGAAATCCATGACCAACAGAGCCAAGGGGTTGGTGTAAAATTTCAGAATGGCAGCTGGTCCATAAACCACTTGGTATATTTTCTCAGCAGGCCAGCCACTACAAGTAAATCGTCTAAAGCTCTCAAAGAGTCAAAAGATAAGAATTGATGTTGCTTGCACTGTCGGTCTCAGTTCTCTCCCAGGGACATAACGAGAATAATATTATAATTATTCCAGTTCTTAAAAAAAAAATATTCACAAAAAAAGTTCTTGTTAGGAAACGACCATTTAGGATCAGGTAAAATATGCAAACACGAGTCAAGGGGCATTATTCCAAAATGTCCTATACGCACATTTTAGCCTCTGTCATTTAGCCTACAGATTGAGCAGCAATTTGATTGGTGTCTTGGTTGGTGCCTTCAGTTGTGATCTGAGATTTGAGACCATGAGGGCTCGTCTGTAGGTGACATAAAAATGTATAGGCCTATGCTAGAAATTATGTTGTCACAAAGCGATCATGACGGTGAGGTTTATTCACAACTTTGTGAAACTTTTCTTTTACATTATAATCATGCTAATGACATTGCTTCACAATATTGTGACAACGTCATTTCTACCACACAATTCTACGCATTTTTTTTACAAACACTGCAACATTGTCACAACATTGCTGCATAAAGATGTGCACAATTGGGAAAATATTTGTTCTCATGATACTGTTTCTTTCAGAGGTACAAATTTTTGCACTCGTTGATTGATTAATCAGTTGAAATGGAGAGACACTAGTCATACAGGCCACGTTTATTGAGGATGAGTGTATTACGGCAAAGCAATATGTAGCACGGCATATATTTTTCGAGGACAATTCCCTTATTTACATTGGCAGCTCTTCTATTAATTATACCTATCATCTTGCTACTTGTGTAGTCATCAGTAACCACTCTTAGCCCCTCTGAGCTGAGCAACCACCGACAGCTGATTAATTGACCATGTACGCCTGCTTCCTGGCTACTTTTACGTTGTGGCTTTCTGAATCTATGAAGCTCTTGAGTCATCCAGGCACCAACAGCTATGTGAGACTTTTTATTCTCCTCCATGAACAACTTTGTATATTTTTTTAATGACGAAAAAAGGGCATTTTTGTGGGAACTCAAAACTACAGGCTGTAGTGGAATGTGTATAAGTTCTAAATTCAGTTCTAACAAATCTCCTAAAATGGTAAGAAAATCACTGCAAACCAGATACAATTATAAATAAATCACAGAAATCTCGGCTGTTGAACCAAAATTATCTTTCCTCCATGCAATAACATCCTCCATCTCACTCCAGGGATGCAAGATTACTCAGCTGGGGAATGATCCATATTATACCAAATACCCAAAGGATCCAACCTGAAATCCCCAAAATTGACCAACAAGGTAGTTTGTGAATAATTCATGCCAACATTTGTGATTTGGTGGCTTTAGTCAAGTAAGATGGGTCTATTTTGTTGTTGAAGAATTGGACATCTTAGCTCATCTGCCTTACAAGGATGAGTGTATTACGGCATCACAATATGTAGAAAAGCACACGCTCATGCATTCTTTGAGGATGTTTCCCTTATTTACATTGACAGCTCTTCTAATAATTACATCTATCATCTTGCTACTTGTGTAGTCGTCAGTAACCACTCTTTGCCTCTCTGAGCTGACCAACCAACGACAACTGATTAATTGACCATGTACCGCTGCTTCCTGGTTTTTCCCCGTTGTGGCTTTCTGAAACTATGAGACTCTTGAGCCTTCCCGGCCCCTGCAACTCTGAGAAGTTTTACTCCATCAACGACTCTTTGTAAAATTAAAGGTAGAAAAAGGAACATTTTTTGTGAGAACTGGTACTACAGGATGTTGTGTGTAATTTGTGCAGAATGGTGCTATAAAAATATTCTAAATTGGCAAGCCAGATGCAAAGTAATCATAAATCAAGCATATGAATCTCAGTTGTTGAACCTCAATTATCTTTCCTCCATGACGCAACATCCTCCATCACACTCCAGAGATACAAGATTACTCGGTTGGGAAATGATCCATATTATACCAAATACCCAAGGCATACAACCTAAAATCCCCAAGGTACTTTGTGAATAATTTATGCCAACATTTGTGATTTCGTGGCTTTAGTCAAGTAAGACGGGCCTATTTTGCTGTGATAGAATTGGACATCTTAGTTCATCAGCCTTGCACTATTCATGTATTAATAAAACTTAAGGATAGGCATATAGTATGATCGCAAATAGTGCCCCTTCTAGATAAATCTGCTTCTGGCACCAAAAGTGTGCAGGGCATACATACTAACAGCTGTGCAACAGATAAATATGTATGTTGTGTTTGTTTGAGCTGAAAGATTAGGTCCACTGTATCATGTACTGGATGTATACTCTTTGTCAATTATGGAATTTCTCTAGTAGAATAGCAGTGAATGACAGCATTATTGGAAATTAACAAAACATGCATGTATATATATACGTAAATTTATATTTTCATGTATTTATTTCATCGCTCCTTACATCCACCAATATGACTTTCCCAATTTATGTGGGCGGTTTTTGTGATAAAGAAACTTTTCAAATGTTCAAAGATGCAAACACACAAAACATGCAAGAAATATAAATTTTTTGTCAGAAGTGCTGCTAGAGCACTGAATAAGTCTTTTTTCACAATGTCTGCAGAAACGTGACATGTCACATTCAAGAAGATTCGCAAGATTCCATGTATATGCTTTGTTTACTTGTATCTTCATGGTGTTATCTGTACCTAAATAAATACATAGGCAGTGAGCGATCCGAAAATGGTAATCGAAAAAGAGAAGATGAATCTTTAGAGGACGTTTTAGCACAATTTCCAATAAATATTCCCCAATTACATGTTTCCAATGATCCACTGTTCTTTTGATACATCATTGATCAATCTCGGCTAAGCATTATCACATTCATGCAGTGCTACAGACAGAAAAATAAAATGCAAGCACTTTAAGACTGTCTACCCAGTTGCCTGTCTGTCTATCTACACATACAAGGATCTAGATTTAGGCCTATCTATTTATGTAACTATACAACTGTCAGCTACGGCAAAAGTAGGTCAGCATGACCCAGTTAACGACGTTGCTGTTATTGAACTTTGACCTGAAGAAAGCCAGCCTGTTTGTTTTCTTTATTGATTTTATCATCTCAGAAAGGCACCATAAGTTTATCCACGCAAGATTAAATTCTGTTGAGACTGTATGCAAAGTTTTAATGACAAAGGTGAAACAGCATGACCTAGCCAGTTGTCATAAGTTTCCAAACCTTCCTCCCACAATAGAGACTTCTTATCACATCATACGGATTTTCCAGCAGATCTGTTCTGCATCGAAGAAAAAGGTAGGGATAGCTGCTTGAGGATTATGAATGAATAATTCATTAAACAGATAGGCTATATCTATATAATACAAGACCTTTGGGCAGTATCCGGACAAAGGGTGGAATGCTTCTAATGCCAATACATTTTTTGGAACACATTTCATTTCATATCAATGCGCTAGTTTTCTTTGACTCCATTTGCGAGGCACACACACAATGTGTTCACAGATAATGATGTCTCTCCATAATGAGCAGTTCATTTGGGGCGTAGAGGATGTTTGCTGCTGGGGCAAATGAGGCAGACGTATCTGGCTAATAATTTAAAGTGCAACAAACGTCACTGCAGTCTGTTTGTCAGTGTGCAGACTGAAAAGGTCCCCATTTTTTAGTCGTCTAGGAAGCTACATTTTTCAACAAAAAAGGATAAGTTTACAGCAGAAGCAATTAGCATGGACTCAGAAGTGGCTTATGATGTCATGCTTTTCATGTTATATGCTAACAGAGAAACATTTTTCCATTCCTCACAATAATTACAAAAAAAAAGACTGAAGAAATTCAATACTATCTGCATTTCTAGAAACCAAACCTTCCAGTGAAGGTTGTGGATCGGAAGAAAGCCATGGGACATGGGTGTTTTCTCTGAAACCGCTGCCTAACCCAACCCTGGTGCAATGGTTGCTTGGCAATAACCGATGACGGCGATTGTGAATTCTTGAAGAACAAACACATGAAATTTGCTTTACACTGGTGTATGGTCAGTGAACACTGTTGGAGAACTCACAACATTTCATCATTACAAAGGTATGCCAAGAGGCTACTTGTTGTTTGTTGAGATTGACTGGCCCAATAGAACAAACTGTGAACAACGTAATATTATTATTACATGCTATAATAGGTGTTCATTTACAGGAGACAAAATTAATGATGAGTATCTACTTACATATAGTTGCTAGTGTACATTAATGACCTAACAACAGGCTTTCTATTGCATTGAAATGACATGTCAAATTGTCATTGGGCAGTTTGCAAGTGACCTCAACGAAGAGTGGTTTGACATGTTAAGGTGGCTCAATAGTCAATACTCGTGAACTTTCTAAGATATGATTTCTTTAAAATAGTTTAAAATGATCCAAAATATAATTTATAGCAAGGATATGTAAACATAAGTGGTCGCTACCAGCCTTTCTTTCAAAATATTTGAGTTTATGTAAAAGAAAGTCAGTCCACGCAAACCTGAAAAACTCAATTTTTTTCTTAATTTTTTTACTGTGAAGTTTTCCCTGCCATTCAGTGGCCATTCATCCTATGTTATTAAATGAAGCATGGAATTAAAGAGGAAAGTTTGATGGAAAAGCTGACCCAAATTCCATAGAAATATATTTAGTTTATAGAACTTTTCTAGGGGTTCGGAACAAAAGTTTCAATTTTGAAAATTAAATATTATTTACGGACCATAGCGCAGAAAAAAATGACGAGATAGAATTCTTTATTTCTTTGTCATTTGCTTCCAAATAAAGTAAGGAACAATATAATGATACAGACATATGGCCCAATGGGCCTGGATATTGATGCAAAAATTTATTTATGTCACAGAGTCTTTTTTGAGAAATTAGACATGCTTGCTGAAAATCGCCAGCAGAAATGTTCTGCTAGGAGTAGAGAACTGAAAGTCTGTCAGATTATAGTATTTGTCATAGCGCATATAATGCTCCAAACGAGAAGTCTCTAACCCCAATAGAAGTGGCGCAAATGGCAAACGAAGTGGCCGACGCATGAAATTCTCAGAATTAAAAAAAGATCTTGAAGCAGTGTCAGCACAGTGGTGACATTACGATAGATAGGGCCTGCCTGGCTGCGCGGGAATGCGCTCAGATGACGTCATTACATGAGTAGTGAGCCACCTTAAATGACTTATCCTGTTAGCATTGACTGTATGGGATATGACCCCACTAACTGCTTACAAGTCATACATAATAACATTGCAATGAATACTATTTGAATAGGGATATGACCTCACAAGGAGTATTCCAGTGCTTTTCTGTAAGCACTTGTCATTCGTCTACTGTAATGTGACCAGAACGGGCCCTATGTATATTCACCCAGCCTGACTACTGTGATACTGTACTTTGATTGTTTATTAGACGACATGATTGAACCATAATAAGCTAAAGGAATTCTAAAAGCAGAGAACAAGAAAAACTGGTGTCTGAAACTGTTAAAGGAGCTGCGTTATATATTAGATATTATAAGAGTTGAATCTCAGTCAAAGAATATCAGAGTATGCAAAATAGCATTTTTTAAGCTAATCACCTTTAGATAATCTCTCATCAAGCTGTTAAAAAAATGATGCAGTTTTCCGAACTTTAAAGTGATAACCGGGATTAATGAAGTCAAACAGGAGGTGCTAATTGTTGAATATTGATTTTGACAAGGATGTTGTTTGGAGAGGGGATGAAAAATAATCTTCATTTAAGAGTAGCTGGATTTAAAGTTAGACAAAACATGTAATAAAGAAGAGTGATTAAAATGATGATAAAATTCTTTTCTGATCTGATATTTCAATGTGGTCTGAAAGAAGTGTCATCAGTGCGGGATTGCAACTGAAGTGGTATTGTGAATCCCCGAGCTCTTCTAATGCCTCTTGCAAGACTGAGATTTTCAATGAGGAGTAAATTAAAAATAGTCTTTCCCTAAACTGCTTAGGCTTCTCAAAAAAAAAAGTTTCATTATCTTTTCAAATTCTTCTAAAGGAGTTTTTCACTGAAGGTTTGTTGCTATGCAGTTTATGTTTCAAATTAATCTCTGTGGGACTTCAGAATTTTGTTCTCTTTTACTAATAAATCAGTTGACAGAGAGAGTCACTATACAGGCCAGGTTTATTAAGGATGAGTTAAACTGACATTTGCATCGCAATATGGCGTACGGCACGCCCTTATACATTCCTTGAGGAGGATTCCCATATTTGCGTTGGGTCATTGGCAGCTCTTCTATTAATTATACCTATCATCTTGTACTTGTGTAGTCATCAGTAACCACTCTTAGCCTCTCTGAGCTGAGCAACCACCGACAGCTGATTAATTGACCATGTACGGCTGCTTCCTGGCTTCTTTCACATTGTGGCTTTCTGAAACTACGAAGCTCTTGAGCCGTCTAGGCACCTGCAACTTAGAGAGTTTTTATTGACCTCCATGAACGTCTTTTCATTTATTTTTTAATGGCATAAAAGGCACATTTTGTGGGAACAAACTGTTGTGAGATATTGTTGCTGGATTCTGTTCTAACAAATCTTCTAAAATGGTTAGAGAACCAGATACAAATCATAAATGAATCACACAGCCCTCAGTTGTTGAACCCAAATTATCTTTCCTCCATCCTATGACATTCTCCATCACACTCCAGAGATACAAGATCACTCAGCTGGGGAATGATCCATATTATACCAAATACCCAGGGATGCAACCTGAAATATCTGAAATTGACCAACAAGGTACTTTCTGAATAATTCATGCCAACATTTGTGATTTGGTGGCTTTAGTCGGGTAAGACGGGCCTATTCTGTTGTGGTAGAATTGGACATTTTAGTTCATAACTGCCTGAATTACAGAGTGATACATATATAAATTTATGTTGTTTTTTGTTTGAGCTGAAAGATAAGGTCCGATATATACTGCATTGAATGTATGCCACTTTGTCAAATATGAAAGAGAGATTGCTTATTTGCCGTAAGTATTGGTACACTTTGAGTATCGCACTTTG
The DNA here is from genome assembly GCA_026936325.1 of Platynereis dumerilii. NCBI lineage: Eukaryota > Metazoa > Annelida > Polychaeta > Phyllodocida > Nereididae > Platynereis > Platynereis dumerilii. The sequence continues at coordinate 61,804,058 of JAPTHN010000001.1, forward strand.
TTTCGTCTTTCCTTTATAATGGCTGGGAGACACACAAATGACGCTAGCATATTGATTTCTTTCCTGCGAAAATTGCAGTAAATGATAGCATTACAGGCGAGTTAATAAGTACGCGATTCTAAGGTTCTTTGCCCACAAAATACATGGCATTTTTGCGTAAACTAATTGGTTGAGGACCAGTAGAACGTCACACAGTTGATATATGAAATGTAGTAACACCGCATTGCATTGATTCCTCACAGGCAACTGTCAATGACCAGAATCGCAGGGTAATTAAATCAACGGAAATGGGGTTGAACAAAACATAGATATATATATAGTCATGTCGTATGAACAGTGTTTGTTATATCACTCCTCGCATCAGTGATAATGAAACTTGTCAAATGTTTCTAGGTGCCAACACACGTGACACGCTAGAAAAAGAACTCTTCTTGTCCAAAGTGTAGCTATACACATTGAGCACTAAATAGATTTTTGTGCAAAATCTGCAAATGTGACATGTCACGTTCGAGAAGAACTCATAAGACTCCATGCAAATGCTTGTGTTTACTTGCGTCTTCATGCTGTTATCTGTTCTGTACTTTGTGTACTGTGATCAGACGTTTTCCTTTAAACAACAAGCCTGTTGCCCAATCCTGTTTCCTCTTGGAATACTTATCCTCTTCAGCAATTTGTTTTCAAGCAATCTTTTTGATTGCTCCATTCTCCTTTTTCTTTTGCTATTATGAATCTCCTACGATTATCATCAAATTCATGCGCCCGTGGCATAAAAGTCTCCGAAACTAGCACTCGTGCTTGACACTTTAACAGGGAGTAGGAATACCCTTGGAGGAATACAGACCTTGCACTCACATGGGGGTTCTGCTCAGAAAGTAGTTTCAAAGTTCTCTTTGGTTTCTAATTTGAAGAGGCTGGTTGGTGGTGCTAAAGTGCACCTACATTTAAAGGCACACACTAGAACTGTTAATGCTGTCAGTAAAGTGACATATTGCTGTCATGACAATCGTTATCTTACTGACTGCACTACAGCTGTTTGTCTGGCCTGTCTACAACATTAAAAAAATGTCAGCCATTTTGATAGTTGGTATCCAATAAGAGAATTGCCCTAAGTTCATGGTATACAATATAGATACGAGTAAGTGTTTACGTCTTAGAATTAAAAAAGTGAGAGTAAGTTTGCAAAGAATTCCCTGGCTGGGTAAATAGCACTTTGCAGTCCAGTTGTGATACCTGAGAATGATGCAATGAATGATATTTCACCTTGTTATGTCATGAATGTGTCTTCTATGGCAGTCCACTATGCTGACAGCTGCAGCAAATTCAAAACTCTGTTAAATCCAAGATAGGGACGCTTTTTTACCAGTCCACTTTATTTTACTGATTTAGCTTTTTTTGACAATTTGATATTAATTTATAAATCTGGACTGTAAATTCCATACTACTTATCAATATTAGCTCATCCATATTTTAAGCAATATGACTTCTTATAAAAGAGGCTTTGCTGCACATTTCTGTGTTACATATATGTGTAGAAGTGCTATCTTAATACATTGGTATCACGACAGCCTACGCATTCACGGGACCTGAAAATGTGGAGCAAAACCTTACTAATTTCTGATGAAACACCAACAAAATCGATTGGATTAGGCAGCTAAAAGCAGCATTCAGGTTGCTCAAAATTCATCTCAGAGCATGTAAAATCTGTTGGCTTCTGGGTGTCTTTAGTGGCCCTCACACCCCCTGCCGCATGAACTTCAGCCCTTCAGGCTTCGCATCCTGTGGCAGCCCCATCATTGAACCTGAACCCCACCTTCCCAAATTCCTGGATGCGCCCCTGTATCGTGCTATCTGTGCAACTGAATGAAACACTGGAGTGTAGTGTGACTGTAGTCCCGGTCACAAAATTGCAAGTGGCCACTTCGCTGACTTCCTTGGGATCAAATGCTCTCTTCTGATCACAGCAAATGGATGGCCCAGAAGATCTGTTCTGCATCCAAGGAAAATGTTGGGATAACTGCCTCAGCCTGCTGACTAAGTAGCCGATAGAATCACCAAGAAACAGGTGCTACACACAACTTTATTATAAAAATAGTGGTTGTCGTGGAATCTGATTTTACATTTCTTCATCCATACATACATTGCACTTGTATTGTATTGTATTGTATTGTATATATTTATTAGCAACATAATGTAAACCACAGTTACAAATGTTGAATTGCCTTAATACAGAGTAAAAAATGAAAGATAAAAACATGTAAACTATAACAATGGGATAAAAAAAACACGTATAATTAACAATATGACAAAAAGTAGATAAAATCAGAAGAAGAAAAAATTTATGATAATAATAAAGAAAATTATTTACAAGAAAAAAAAAATTAATTACTCAGGTGAAATGTCTGATTGCATATGGCACAAAACTGTTGTGGTACCGCTGGGTACGGGAAGCGATACTTGTGAGGGACACAGGCCTCCTTAATTCATATCCTGAGCTTCTTGCAGCAGGTAGGATGTCATGCAGCTTGTGTTCATCATTTTGTGAATGATCCATACCTTCACCGTTTGTATGATATTTGCCGCTGGTTTCTGTGTAAATGGTTTTTGCTGAGTGGATTGTTTTTGTTCTCAGTTGTGTAAAGTCCCTGAATGCCTTATATCCGATCATGTCCTTATCTGGTTCCTGCTACGGACTTTTCTTCTATTGTTCTAATATTATGGTTTCCAAACAACTTCTATGATCTGGAATGAGGAATAGTTGATCCTAGCTACTTCAGTATTCTCCTTTGTGTGGACTGTGAAGGCTGAAGTTGGTGATGCTTCCATTTGTTAGTTTTTTTTCCAAATTGTAGTATGACATGGAAATTGCATTATTAGTCTCCTTTTGAAAACATTTTACACAAGAGATGTGCAATCAGGTTTAATCTTCCTGACAGTGTTCATTTACGGCGGCTATATCTTTATAACACTTGCGGCAGTATGCTATATCTTTATAACGCTTTCGGCAATATGCTGTATCTGTATAACACCTGTGGCAATGTTGTGGAATATGTTCGCACCAACGAATTTTTGCTAAAATTTTTTTTACTTGTTCTAGGACTCCTTTCCCGAGGCCTTACACATTCACAGATAATAAAGCTTCGGATGAAGTCTTGAAATAGGAAGCAGCATAACATAAAGCAGAATAATAGGAATGCTATGGAATGATGTACATAAAATCTAACTAAATGTCCCTGCCGATGGGCAAATTGACCTTGTATATATTTTCATCACAGCGTTCAATTGCTACTCTCTTTTGTCAATACTCCATCCTCCGTTGAAAAATATAACGATTGGCTCATTGCCAACGACATTGGGATGCAGACCCAATGATGAGAGCTGAAAGAAGCTGGCTTATGCTACCGGTCCGCAACTAACACTTAATGTGCATGATTGACAAAAGCTGCAGGACAATATGAACAGAACGAGAACTGTTTCACTGTGCGGACAATGCACTTGTGAGTAACAATACAGTAGCTGATTACATGCTATGATCATACTTTTAAAATGGGAATCATGAATGTTTCAATGGATTTAGGTTGGTAGCGACGGTGCTTAACAATATTGTGACAACATTGCAACATCGTCACAACTAGTGCCTTCATACGACAGCCAAATTCAGCATGCACAGTGGCTCGGTCTTTTGTAGATGTGATACAGATGCTGTGGATGGGGGTATAATGGGGACAAGGAATTAAAAAGTAAAATGACCAAGAGACTCCATTCATAGGCATATCGGACAGGGGGGCAGGGGGGGGGGCAATCGTCCCCCCAAAAGTTTGGAAAACAGTTGAATTTGGGCAAGCAGGCTAACATTTCGGGCAGATGATCGAACTAACATTATCGAAAATTAATGGTTCCCAAGGCATTTTATGATAAAATGCCATGGGATTTGGATTATGGCCTCCCAAAAAATCCACTTGCCGTAGACCTATGACTCCTTTCAGTCTTTCAGTAGTGGCGTATTAAGGGGGGGGGGGTCATTTGGCCGTGGTCCCTCCTTTGGGCCCAAATTAACATTGAAGAGATATGAAATACCGCATAGTGCCCACTGCCCTGAATTTGCCCCATGTTATTATAAATAGTTCCACCCTCAGGCCATTTCTAGACACACCCCTGGTCACAATGTTGCTGCAACGTAGATGTGCCAATTTGGAAAACGTTTTTTCTCGTGATACCATTTCTTTCAGAAGTACAATGTTTGTTATCCTTGACTAATTAATCATATGACATTGAGAGACACTAGCTGTGAAGGCCAAGTTTATCAAGGATGAGTGTATTACGGCATCACAATATGTAGCAAAGCACACCCTCATGCATTCTTTGAGGATGATTCCCTTATATACATTGGCAGCCCTCCTTTTAATTATACCTATCATCTTGCTACTTGTGTATAGTCATCAGTATCCACTGTTAGCCTTTCTAAGCTTACCAACCACCGACAGCTGATTAATTGACCATGTGCTGCTGCTAGTTGTTTTTTTCCCGTTGTGGCTTTCTGAAACTATGAGACTCTTGAGCTGTCCAGGCACCTGCAACTCAGAGAATTTTTACTCCATCAACGACTTTTTGTATACCTTTTAGAGGTAGAAACATAGGCTGCGCAGCAGCATACCCTCGGCTATTCAGCAGGCTATTCTGAAGCCGGTGAAATCAATTGACATATCGGCGATAGATTATGACCCTGAAGTACAGTTTTACCAAACCAGTCATATTTAGATGCCCAGTCTCCCTTTGTATGGCCCAAGTCTCCAACTTGATGGGGAGAGCTGGGCCAAAATTTTTAAAATTTTCATATGGTTTTAGGTTCATGAACATATATATCAATGCCCCCCTACAGATATATTCTTAACTATTTCTAGATGCAATCAATGTATCAAGAATGTTTGTATAATCATAATGGTCTCTCAAGCTTCCTTACTCTTTCTGGCTGACGGAAAGTGTTTTTAGATGAATGAAATGTCAATTTCTCTATTTTATATGATGTTTTATTGTATTTAATTTTGACAAATTCCCAGCCCTAGCATTCAACAGATTCAAGGTACTGAAAAGAGATGTTGCAATGAAATAAAAGGGTCACCTCATTGCTATGTCCTCCTCCTGTCCTAATTAGCCTACCAAGTGCATAAATACAGGAGGTAAAGTCCCAATCATCCGTCCATCTGTGATTCTCTGGATGTATTAGATTACATAATTATAGATGATCAATCAATCAATCAATATCTAACTATCTATCTATCTACGAGGGGCGTTCAGAAAGTTCGAGGCTTTTTTTTCATATGGATACTTATTTTCAATCTAGAACTACGAATTTTTCACAGGATAAAATTCAGGATATTTGGAATGGATTTCCAAAATTTTGGACAATTTGAACATTTTTAAGTCATTCAGTGGTTGCCATGGAAACTGAAAGTTCAGCTTCTTGGGGCAGGTAACACTGAAACCAAGAATGCCAAGAAATTGTGACTGTGAGAGACTTCTCTCTGTCACTTGTATTAGTGAGATTGAAAATATTTGATACAAGAAATATGGTATTAGCTTCTAAATATGCTTTCAAGCACACCAAATGTGTGTATCTTTACACTTAACCCATGTAGGAAAGCACTCATGCATGTCAGATTTGGCAAGGGAAATTCAGGAGGCAAAGGTGTGTTTCCTTGACTACATAAGGACTTGTGAAAGCATGGATTCACTAGTATGAACGAAGGACCAAATGGACAGCATTATTCATCCTTGCTATTCCTGTGACATGTTGCTTTACATAAGTCCTGGTTTTCCCTTACTTTAGTCCATGGGGGCTATAGTTTCAGTCACTGGAGGAGAAAAGGCTTTGGATGACCGAAATTCTATCACAAAACTTTGTTTGGAGGACTTCAAGGAACATTTGCTTCAATGGGTCAGGTGTATGAATCAATGCTTTTGGTGAGCTTGGGAGTATTTTTGAAGGCTAATATTATATTTCTTGTGTCAAATATTGTCAATCTCACAAATGCAAGTGATAGAGAGAGGTCTCTCACAGTCAAAATTCAATGGCTTCAGTGGTTTCAGTATTATTTGCCCCAAGAAGCTGAACTTTCAGTTTCCATGGCAACCACTGAATGACTTAGAAATGTCCAAATTGTCTGAAATTTTGGAAATGCATTTTAAATATGCTGAATTTTATCCTGTGAAAAATTGATAGTTCTAGATTGAAAATAAGTGTCCATATAAAAAAAAGCCTCGAACTTTCTGAACGCCCCTCGTACATATAAAATATCTATCTATATATCTATCTATGTATCTATCTATGTATCTATGTATATATCTATCTAACAACTAATCAATAGTGCAACATGAAAATCTATTTGCTGGGATAAATTCACAGTGGATCTTTCAGTCAAACAATTAATTAATCATTCAATTATTCAATCAGTCCAATCAGTCAAGCAATCTTCAGTCATTTAAACACCTTTAATCTAAAACACCTTATCCATCTATCCATCCATCTATCTATCTATCTATCTATCTATCTATCTATCTGTCTATCTATCTATCTATCTATCTATCTATCTATCTATCTATCTATCTATCTATCTATCTATCTATATATTGATCTATTATCTATCTATCTATCTATCTATCTATCTACCTATCCATCTTATAAATTATGAATAGAATAAAGGCCTGCCTAAAAACAGATAATTTTATAATAGTTAGGTTGTCTATCTATCCAATCTATCTATTTTAAATATTAAACTAAAACAATGTGTGGCCTACAGAAACTTTTTAATAAGACTAATACATTTACTACTTATCACCAAAAAGGTTAAATGCAGTCCAAACTTGGCTGTATAAGTATAACAATAGCTGAAAAGGCAAAAAAAAACCTGCATGGGATATAAAAAGTCACATTTCAACTTCTACTTGGCCTATATTTCTGATCTAAATTGGAAATTTCATTATAATGTTTAAGATAAAAAAACTAAGGCTATCAATACATATTTCTAAGAAAAAAGGGAATTTTGTTAGAAATATAGGGGTGCTATTCAACTGCTTCTGTACCCTCCCCTTTGTTCTTGGGTTTGGCCATTGGAGAGGATTAGTGACATCATGTTACATAATGTCCATTCAACAGAAGCTGCACCCTGTTCCCAAACAAAGCAGTGACACTTATTGTCTTACAGTAGACGAACTTCGAGTGTTTACATGCAATAGACTTCTGGGCTGTTACTGACATCACAGCCCTATCCCTGCCATGTTAAGTGACCATAACTTTGATACCTCATAAACGTGTGACTGACTCATAGCCCATACATACCATGTTGTGTGATAGGTGTCATAGCATTCACCAGTGACCTCACTCCTGTCTCTCTGAGTAATAGGCCTGCAATCAACAGAGCTTGACCACTGTCAATGCTACTGATCCCCAGCTGATCTTGGTGTCTGCCGCTCCTGGCCATCCTGACCACAAGTGCTTCATTTTAGCGAAGTTATAACAAACAGATTAATCTTCCTCTGGTGTGACAAGCAGAATTCACAGTTTGAGATATTCAAAGCAATTGTATCTATGTTTGAATGTTTAATTGTTGTCTGTTTGTTGTTCCAAATATTTCTTTGAGGAAAAACACAAACAATTATCTAAATTATGGTAATTTCAGGCCAGAAAAAGCTGTGAAGAATTCGAATACTTCAGAATTTTATTGAACTTGTTGGCAGGGCAAGTGTAAATGAGCTATGCAATGGAGGGATGCCCCTGGCTTTCTTGTGTAGCTGCCTTGTTCATCAAACAGGTTGTCACTATCGCAATTCAGATGGATAAGCTTTCATGTTGACTGACTGTGTCAACACCACATCTTTCATGAAGAGAGCAATGATTATTGTCAAATGGGTCAGATTTATGACTCAGTGACTGCACTTCATATGACAACTGTTCTACTGCCCATTCACTTAGCATGGCTCTGATACACATCACTGAGCCAGATGTTGGTCACTGCTGCATCTATACATGTCATTAGAAGTCCTATGAGTCAGTGAAAGAGCCACCAGTTTCAATGGTAAAGATTGAAGCAACAGCTTTAGTGACCTCATTGATACTCTGAAACCAGTATCTTGTAAGCACTCGAAGTTTGTCTACTGTAAAGGTGCTAAATATGCTTTGGGTGAGATTTGTTATTAATTAAAATTCAAATTTATCCAACATTAAATATCTTTGGATATAAAATGAAACATTGAAATTCATAGAATTAAGGTTTTGTTGCATGCCAAGTAAATTTCTAAATAACCTTGTATTTAGTTAAATCATTTCTGCAATCATTATTTGATCACATTTAGTGTTTATGCAATGTTATAAATAAAAGCAGGCCTGACATTAATTTAATTTCTTTCCTTTAATCTACATTACTGAGGTTAATTTTAGCAAAATGGGGTTTTGAGAGTTCTTGTCAAAAGTTTAGAATGGTAAGGCCCCTTGAGTCAGAACTATGTGCATAAAGCATATTTGTATATATATATATAATATATATAATATATATAATATATAATTTATCTTATTAAACCACATAAATTCTGAGGAAGAATTTGATGAAAAAAGTATACTTGGGGCACATTGAATGACACTTTGAGTAACCAAGATCCAAAATTGACTGAAATGTGACAATTCAAAGGTCTACAGTTTTTTGCCTATTTTTAGCAATTTTTGTCTTTTCATGTTCAAAAATCTAATGATATAACAGATATATGAATGAAAATCGTGTGTTTCTTTCATGTTTATTCATTTTGTTTACATTCAAGAGCATTGCATGACTTGATTAGAAATGAAATGGTCAGAAAGTTGATATTTTCACATTTTTGTGAATTTTAAACTTCTTCTGTCGGCCTAAAAATTGCATAAACTACATGCAAAAAATTATACTTGGGGCACATTATATGGCACTTTGAGTAACCAAGATCCAAAATTGACTGAAATGTGACAAATCAAAGGTCTATAGTTTTGGCCTATTTTTAGCAATTTCTCTCTTTTTATGTTCAAATATATGATGATGTAACAGATATATGCATAAAAACCATGTATTTCATTCATGTTTATTCATTTTGTTCATATTCAAGAGCATTGCATGACTTTATTAGAAACGAAATGGCCACAAAGTGGATATTTTCACATTTTTGTGAATTTTAAACTTGTTTTGTCGGCCTAAATTATTGCGTCAACTACATAATGGCAGTAAAAGTTCCTTCTTGATAGGTTTAACTATAATACCTTTTGGTTTTTAAAAATATAGTTATTACTGTTTTGGCGAGAGACCAAAATTCCAGAAAAATGTAAAAAATTACACATTTTTCTAGTATTTTGGTTTTTATGCAAAATTCGTTAGATGGACCTTCTAAACGATTCAAGCAGTTAAGAGACCTATATTTTAGACAACTAAATTCTAAATTTCAAATGTCTAACTCCAAAATTGAGGGAATTGCAGAGGGTTGAAAAAAACCCATTTTTTTACATTTTTGGTTCATTCTTTGAAAACTATTTTAGTTAGAGCATTTAGACCCCCAAAAGGCACAACTAGGGTATTTAATACATGTTATGGTAGATTTTCATGCCCATAGGTATAACCGTTTCCGAGTTCTGGTCCGGAAACGAAAAAAATTAATTTTTCCGAATTTTCAATATTTTACAAAAACTGTGGTCATTACATAAATATGAACTCCAGAAGGCACATTAACACTATAAGACCCATTCATGTGTCAAATTTCAAATATATAGGTGTAATAGTTTTGGCACAGAGGCCAATACACATTGTGTGACGCCGCCCGCCCGCCCACCCGCCCGCCCGCCCGCCCGCCCGGCCGCCTGCCGGACGGACAAAAATTTGCAATACTAACTACAATACCCGACGGCAATATACATTGCCGAGGGTAAAAAGGAAATTTTCTACAGGACGTTGTGGTAAATTTTTGTGCGGAATTGTGCTCTAACAAATATTCTAAATTGGTTATAAAATTACTGCAAGCCAGATGCAAAGTAATCATAAATCAAGCAAATGAATCTCAGTTGTTGAACCCAAATTATCTTCCCTCCTGCCACAACGTTCTCCATCACAGCCCAGAGATACAAGATTACTCCACTGGGGAATGATCCATATTATACATATATATCATCTAATGCCCAATGGATCCAACCTGAAATCTCCATAATTGACCAGTAAGGTAGTTTGTGAACATTTGTGATTTGGTGGAATTGGACATCCTTGTTCATCAACCTTACAGAATCCATGTAATGATATATTAATAATAAAGTTATGGTATGATTGCACATAGCGCCCCTTTCAGATATATATTCTTAATGGCACTGAAAAAGCGTGTAGGGCAGGCATACTAAACGCTGTGCTACAGAGCGTTTTTATGTTGTTTTAGTCTAAGCTGATTGATAAGGTCCCAATATATCATGTACTAAATGTATTACACTTAGTCAATTATGGAATTTCTTCTTTGAAATAAAAGAAAAATCATCTATTAAATCCTTCAAAGATGCTCTGACAATCTGGTTGCAGGATTTTACTAATTTTTCTAGTATTGAGTTCTAATGTGCATTTTGTATTTGAAGTTGCATTTATGTATTTGATTCTGTATGTGTGCTATTTAACCGAAAAGTGCTGACCTCTATTGGTGCTTGGTCTCTCGGTTAATTTATGATTGTTGTACATAGGCCTATGCCAAGTGTTTTATCATAGAATGTTAGTGTAAATCTTAGTCTAGATCAATTAGTTGTAGTCTCATTTATTTGTTAAACTGATGTAGTTGTTCTTAAAGTTTGTCGTACAGAAGCTTTTGCTTATTCCCTGTATATCGTTGTGTATCTTGTGAATGATTGAAAACGACATTAAATAAAATTTTACCTACCTACCTTACCTAAAAGTGCAGTGAATGATAGCATTATTGGAGATGAGCAAAACATACAATAAACATTCATGTAGTATGAACACTGTTTATTATATGATTCCTCGCCAATATATCAATTTCCAAATTCATGTGGGTGGTTTTAATGAAAACAAACTTGTCAAATGTTCAGAGGTGCAAACACATCTGACACGCCAGAAAAGTAAGTCTTCTTGTTCAAAAGTGGTGCTAGAGAGCAAAATAAGTCATTTTTCAAAATTTGCAGAAACGCAATATGTCACATTCAAGAAGAACTCGCAAGATTCCATACAAAAGCTTTGTAAACTTGGGTCTTCATGGTGGTATCTGTTCAACCTACTTTTTGCACAGTGATTAGACTTTTCCCCTCAAACAACAAGCCTGTGCCCCAATCCTCTTTTCTTCTTTGAACATTAGCTTCTTATTTGTCTCAAAGAAGTTGAAATTCCAGAAATGTGTGATTGTCAAGCAAGCCTTTCTTCAATAAATAACCACAAAATAGCAATTGGATTTTGCATCTTGTTGCTGTGATGATGTAGCTGATCACAAAGGACGTTTTAGTGAAATTTCCGAATCCTCCTGGCAACTGAATAAACCACTAGGGTCCAGTGTGACCAAAGTCCAGGTGACAACATTGTGAGTGACAACTTGGCTGGCTTCCTTGGGATCATTTCCTCTCTTCTGATCGCATTAAATGGATGCCCCAGAAGATCTGTTCTGTATCCAAGGAAAATGTAGGGGATCTCGGGAGCCTGTTGAATGAGTAGCCCCTGGAATGACGTTAGATACATGTTGATGTCATCAGATGGCATACTACTTTATTATACAAAGTTAGCAGCCTGAAACCAGACTGCCTTTTCCCCCAAAATGCATGAGATTCGTATCTGTACCAATGGGAAGTCAACGAGAAGAAGAAGGGCAACATTACTTGTGAATGACAGTGAGCAGTCTAGTGGATTTCAGCATGTAAGTTTAGATATTATCAGACATCCCATGATTCATTTGTGCCACAAGTGGTAGCCTTACCCTCAAGATTTCTTTCATTCACCATTTGTATATTATTCACTGTTTGTTCCTGCATAAATAGTTCATGTTCAATGCATTATATTTTGCTCACAGTTATGTTAAGTCCTTGAATGCCTTAAATCTGCTCATATCCTTATCGGGTTCCGGCCATGGACTTGGTCTTCTGTTATTCTAATTTAAGGTTACCAAACAACTTCTGTATTCTGGTAATGGGGAATAGTTAATTTTAGCTACTTCACTTTATCCTTCGTGGAGGCTGAAGTCAGGGAAGCCTCTATTTGGATTTTCCCCCCAAATTGTTCTGAAATATGACATGGAAATTGCATTATTAGTAATACTAATACTAAAATATTAGTGTCCTGGTGAGAACAATTTATACAAGAGATGTGCCCACAGGTTTAATCTTCCCGACAGTGTTAATTTATGGCTGCTTCACAGTATAACACTTGTGGCTAAGCTGTAGAATATGTTTGCACCAATTAGTTTTTGCTACAATTTTTTTGCTTATTTCTAAGACTCCTTTCCTGGGGCTGTGCAGGTCCAGCATATTCACGGAAAACAAAGCTCTGGATGTAGAATTATAGGAATGCTAAGGAATAATGCACATGAAATCTAACTAAACGTAAATTCTTTCCATCATTAGCAATTGGCGCCTGAGGAATTTTCATCACAGCATTCATTCTTACATCCTTTATTTAAAAAAAGTATGATAAGACATCAAAGAAGCTGCATGGCTTCATGTCGCTATAAGGGTTGTTTTTCAATCGGGGTACGCTCTGGAAAGTCACACGATATCCAAAATACCCGAAATACCATGCATATATGTGGAAAAAACGTTGCACAAACAGATTAAACATACTGAGACGGACCTACAGTAGCGAAAAAATTATTCAAATCGGTTGATAACTGCCCGAAAAAAATTTATTTGTGTCATTTTGACCAAATTTGACTGTCTCATATGCAAATTAGGCAAATATCGCTTCAGATTTTTCAGTCCTGACCTAACAGTAAGTTTTAACCAATGTGAAAATGCTTTCAACATGGTCCCAAGAGTTCAACATTAGAATTACATGCAACAACTATGATTAGTCTCTTCAGAATCCTGCATTGAACACATGAAGGTCAATTCCGTCAAATATTGTCCTCTCCGAAATAGGGTCAGCAAGACAGCAATAACATTAAATTAAGAGGATTTTTATTTTATAGAAATACTCCTTCAATAGATTAGACAAAGTTCTGGTAAGTGTTTCACTTCAGTTGCACGAACTGCGCAATGCTCGTAGCGGAAAACACCGAAAACAGCTTCGTCAAATAAACTGTCCTCTCCGACCTCTCCGAAAAAATCTATTTTCCTTGACACGCACAAAAGTTCTTGGCCAAAATTAAGCAAGTAAGATGATTTTTCATTGTCAGACATATATCTATCCATTCAGCACAAGCCAATACAACTGGGTGTTCTATACATCCAATAATAGAGGGATGAGCAGAATATTGAATTTGGTCAAATTATCAAAAAGTCAGATAAAAAAAAATTCAGAATACTTGTAGCCCTAAAATTTTCAGAAATCCACGGCACGGTATATAGCAACAGGAAAAGTCAATTTGGCCTGAAAAAAAGGACCTTTATTTTTTACCCCCGTGAGACAAAACTATGTACCCCAAAGTCCCCGATTGAAAAACAACCCATAAAGCACTGGTTTGGGAGATAGTATAATTTGTTCCTGTTAATGGGAAGAGGGAATTTATGATTTTTATTTTTCCGGCTCATGATTTCACAATTATTATAAGCCCTTCGACAGCATTGTGTGTACTTGTTGCCATTATTGACTTGAATTAACATCCTGCTACCATTTAAATATATGTTTTTTGTTCGGCGCAATGCATGGGGGCAGTAGGCTATGAACATGTGCCATGGTTGTCTGTGGAAGAAGATGGCCAGAAATAATACCTAATGTTGGGGAGAATATGGACATAGGCGTATGGGGACAGATGTCTCACGGGGGGGGGGGGCTGTGACTATTTTGCCCTTAAATTTTAACATGGCGCAAATGTGGCCAGGGCCGTGGATCTGCCCTGATATTCATCAGGATTTGCCCCGATGAGCCATTTGCCCTGATGCCAGTCCCTCCTGACCCCCTGCGAAATATGCCTATGCGGAAAGGTCAACAACAATCTGAGGTTTCAACCTTACCCTGTCTACGCATCTAAGTTAGTGACTTCCTTGTGCATTGTCACAAGTCACAAAAATACCAAATATTATCCATTGCAGTGGTTTCATTATTAATTATTTTGTGTGTTTAGGTCGGCCACACAGTGTAGAGTTTTGGATCTGTTGTATGTGATGTACTTAGACGTTTTAGATAGTCACCTAATTTTTGAAAGAATTCTTCCAGACTGTTGAGAAAACTAAAACCAAATTGCATTATTAGTGTCCTGCTGAGAATAGTTACTTTTCTTCTAGAACAATTGACACAACAGATGTGCCTGAGGGTTTAATCTTCTTGACAGTGTTCACTTGCTGTTGTTAGAAATGAAAAAGTTGTGGTTGCCTGGGGACAATTATAAACACTAGCATTTGACCCGTTCTATGAACGGGAAGTAGGTTTATTGAATAATCTAGAAATTAATTGAAACTTGAAAAGGTGTGTGGTATATATTGAAAATTGTAATTTGACAGAAGTGAAACTTTGCAGTGTGGAATTGGGATCATAAACAATGATGAAGCCTGCAATATTGAGTTGGTGTAGTTGGAGATCATGAACATTTTAATGTGGATGTAGATGGGTAATAAGTTGAAGAAATTAATGTATATATTGGAAATGTAATGGTGAGTTACTTTTAACAATGGGAGTAATCAGCAATATTACATGTAATATGTGAGATGTTGTTAGGTGTTGGCCTTAACAATTAAATTATTTTATTAGTACCATTGAGATGAATGAAAAAAGTATAATTTTGACCATTAATATGAATTTATATAATCTTTGAGGCAGTTGACATTTTTAAAAGTGTCTAAGTAATATTCTACAAATTCGCCATTGTACTGCTCCAGGCGGAAAAGTATAAATAATTGTGCATTTCTTGATTGTAGCCTGCCTTCATAACATACATACTTCAAAGTAGTTCTTGGATATGGCAATAGGGGCGTTGTGTTGTGTTGATGCTACATGCAGCCACCTGGTGCCAGTGGTGGCAGTTAGTATTTGTTTACACTTGGGGAGCATGGTTGGAGGGCTGAGAAAGTCGTTTTTAAAATGACTGACATGGGGAATTGTAGATGGTAAGGGTTGAATGAAGCACATTAGGACACATGCGGATGTGGGAATATGAGGTTGATAGGGGTAATGGATGTGTGGAAGTGAAGGTGAGTGAGCCTTTTGGCAACAAAGAGGAGGGCAACCAGGGGGAGATTTCTGTAGTCAAGGCAGCTGGGTTATAGTGAGATTCCAGAACAAACCTACCCCAATCAATTTGATATAATTTCTGGTTTGGTAAAGAAGCTATGACAGCTTCCTGTTCCATGATTCTACGGTCAGATACAATATGGGAAATGGCTTATAAGGTCCTGAATAGCTTCCCACATCCTACCAGTCCTACCAGTCCTGCATACATGTCAATCAATCATACTTGTGCTGTACGGAAATTTTGTAGCGTCTCCATGGTGATTCCTGCGAAATCTCATTCATTGGTCCCACATAGAAGTCCCTACTACAGCCCGTAATTCAGAACAGATCTCCTCTGTTGTCAATTTAATGCAATCACAGGAGCGAGGAGAGGAAATGACCTTAGAGAAGCCTGCTAAATGGTCACTACAATGCGTGTTGCAGCCTGACTGCAAATGTTTGTCCCACAGGGGACAACAGCAGTGTTAGAAGGCAGCTTTGTATTTACAATCATCATTTCATTTCGTTCATAACAAAAACGATGATGACACACTTTATTATTAACCAATTAAAATAGTTTTATAATTATGTAACTTGACCAATCATATACTGAAGTAATTATAAAGCACAATCGTATCAATAACCATTCGAGGGGACAATATTAGAATTATAAATGGGTAGCCTGAATATGCACTAGAAATAGTATTTTAAGAAGAGATTGTACTTCAGATTTTATCTCATTGAAGGCTTATCCAAAAATATACAACTTTCTACACTTCAAATTGAAACCTGCATGGGGTAATGAGATCTGAATTGTCCTTTATTGAAGTTGACAGGCATGTTACTTGGGGAGGGACTAAAAATAGACCTACTATAGATCTAAGTAATTAAGGGTTGCTGGATTTAAATGTGAAAATAATTTTCAAAATGTTTATATGTCAGAAAGCACTATATGTACACAATGCCAACTAAAGTAGAACTAGAATTGTGCAAGTATAAAAAAACAACAACAACAACCAAAAAGCAAGAAAAAAAAGACCCTTTTTGCCAAAATTCGCAATGACATTATTTTGAGTATATAATATATGAGTGAAGGCTCATAAGCTAAGGTAACAAAATGTAAGACCGAATTTGGTTTGCACCAAGTTCATACAGAAAGGGTATATATTACAATATGAGACAAAAGCATTAAACAGTGTATTTTTAATTAGATTTTGATAGTTGTGACGATCATGTGACATTTGACTGTAATGTGACCTATTTGAATAAATTGGTATGTATTTTATACGCAAAAATTATGGCATGTCTATTGTATAATATTGACCAATTTTGTCAGTAATAAATATTATTATATAATATGGTTTCTGCACCATCGTATTCGTAGTAGTTACCATTTAGCAGGCTTCTCTGAGGTCATTACCTCTCTTCACCACTTTTGCTTCTGTGATCGCATTAAATTGACAACAGAGGAGATCTGCTCTGAGTTACCGACTGTAGTAGGGATTGCTATATGAGACCAATTTAGGGTGCCCATTTGAATACCTTCAGTTAGACAGAATTTTACATATCTTATTGCTATTTCTGATGTTTGAGTCTCTATGCAACCCAAGACATCACACATCCACTAAAATGCATGCTTACTAATGTATATTTATTTTTTGGTTTTGATATCATTGTATTCTTAGTGTTCGAAGGTTTAAAACTTTGAAAACTTTAGTCAAATTGGAAAATTTTATTCTAAATTCGACCAAAAATCATCAGAAAAGACAATAACCAATAAAAATAAGGAAAAAAAATACTTTCTTTATGTGGTTTGGTCTTATTTTCATCCTCTTATTACTGCTGTCCATGTCTCATCTATTTTTGTCAAAACCAGAACATTATTTTGTCGTTTTGGAGCAAAATTACAGCCAATTCCTTTGGGGACTCCAAAGTAAACTCCCCTTTGACGTTCCTAGAACTCTCTAGTCATCTTCTGAAAGTTCTCAATTGGTAATTCATGGATTCTATTTACAGTCCCCCTTAAAGCTGTGTTCACTTGGCCCAGCTTTTGTGAGAGTGTCAACTTCAGAGGTTAAACAAGCTCTTGGTGTAGTGCAAGGAGCAGTTCTCCTGCCATTGATACATGTTGGTTTAGGCAAGACGTGTTTACCCAAGCTAGTAGAACTATTCTATGGCTTGAGAAACTTTCTCCTTTCAAAAGCCAAAGAGGTTCACTCAAAGTCCATTACTCACAACAGGGATGTTTACATTTGGGAACTGAAGCATAACTTCATGATAATATATTACCAATGAAATTTAACATTCATACAGCGATTGTCTACTTACCAGCACTTGATTTCTCAAACAAATTCTTAAAGCTTTGTAGAGATTTGAAATTCATCAATCTGTCAAGCAAGTGCTATGGCGGTGGGAATGTTCTGTCCGTTAATTTGTGATTGTCATTGGTCTACATCTGTACTCTAAACTGTCAAGATCCTGGTCATTCCATGCTTAGCATGCGGTTGTAATACTTTGGACCGAATTTTTGTTGAAAACCTGATCTTTTTATTCCATAGCAAATCAATTCATTATCAACCAATGGAAGATCTACATTGCTTTGGCTGTATGTTATTATCATCTATGCTCCAGTCACTAAAAGTTAATTGACGATTCCCAGACAATGTCATGGACAACTTACTATCACGGATGACTCATTATAACATTGAAGTTCGGTGTTAGTAACAGCCATGAATGAAGCCTTAAAGGCTGTGCTCTATTTAAAAGTGCGGAGTTTGATACAGCTGAGAACTGTTGTTTCTAAAAGCAAGCAATGCTGAGCATTGGAGGTGTTAAGAATCTGTGAAAGAACACTTTGTGGGTATTTCTATCCAAAAATTAGCCTGGTGCTACCAATACTTTTCGAATACGTTTCCAGATCACCCATGGAAGCATCGTGGTCTATCTATGTGACAGTTTAGTTAACTTTAAATATATAGGTCTAGAGCTTTGACAACAATGTACTGGAGGAGCCGGCGTTGCAAGCTGGTGTGTGGCTGCTTCTGCCCTCTTCTGCCTTCTGCTTCTGCCTCCTATCTGCCCTGCTGCATGCCAGGAACGACCAAAATGAAGAGGCCATGCAGTATTCTGGCCAGTGTTCCAGCCAATGTTCCAGCCCACACTCCAGCCAACCAGCGCCCATGGCTAACAATAATAACAGTCTGCTGTGTTAGAGGTGCAGATTTCAGCCTCAGACAGTGTGAACTGAACTGACAGATTGTCACAAGATGGAGGGATTAAGAAATGACACCCCAGCTCAGGACATGGCCTCCTATGACTCTTTCAAGTGGAATAACTCTGACTTTTCTATGAATAATACCAATTACAGCTTTGGAACTCCTATGACAAACCGATTTGACACTCTTCACATCAAGGCAATTTTCATCACTATGTACAGCATAGTTTTTGGATTCTGCTTTTTTGGTAAGTGCTTTTTTCTGTTTTAACATCGACCATGAACGATGAAAGCTTGTCTTATCAAAGTTGTTCAAAATATACTATGTCCTATTGATTTTTTTTTCTCCTGAATGATGTTGTTGCGACCTTCTTAGGACACATATTTCTCTTATTATTTAAAATAAGTGTGAAAAAAAAAACACCAATAAAAATATAACAATAAAACATTCAGATACATATAGGACGTATTGGAAGAGATTGTGTAATTAATATAAATGTATATCACTGTAAATTTTGAATTTTGAGTTAGCTTAATTGATTGAGTGAGATGGTTGCACAGTTCCTTTGAGCCAAGATAGCTTGTGTTTGCAAGTTATAACAACATAAAGATTATCATAACTCAAAACAGCAAGCTATCATGGCTCAAACAAATTGTGCAACCATCTCACTCAATCATTTGAGCTAACTCAAAATTTCAGAATTTACAGTGAAATTAACAATTCATTTCAATGTGAAAGGCATGGCTTGTTGTGACATCTTAGATGACATCAAACATCTGGATATTAAGCACTCCTAATTCCTAGGCTGCAATGTGCCATGATGGTGGTGATGAGTATTTCTGGTGCCAACGTGTGTCTTGAGAATTATTTTGCTATTGGATCATAAATAATTATAAAAAAAACATACTTGTACATCACGTTATTGGTAATACGATCTCATGCATGATGATCAATTACTGTCGGTAGTGCCGCAATTTGCCACTAATGGGTATCACATCATGTAATTACTTAATCATGTTCCTCTTTCAGGGACAAAATATTTTATGATCATCAAATAAAAAAAAAGTGTCCAAAAAAAGTTCTAATTTTTGATGGGTCAAGCCCTCAATTGGTGTTATCCTGATATATAAAGGAGCAAAATATTGGAACATCTGCATTTCAACTCTAGAGGAAGTCTAGTCGTTTTTTAATTAATAGGTAAAAGGCAAGTTCATATTAACTTACAGTTGCCATACCTTGTACACATACGCGCACGTCTTAATTATGCCACCAAGTTTCCCAAGGCTTATAAATGTTTTGAGCCTACTTTCAACTAGATTATATATTTATGGATATTATCCGCAATTTTCCTTGTAGCTTCCCATCTGAATAATACTGACAAGCAAAAAAGACAAATTGATTTATTTCAACATCATAATTTGTATAGATTGTTGTACATTTCAAAAGGTATGGAAATAGAATGAGACGAATCATAATACAGATGAAGAGGATGACCCACCAAAAAACAAAATTATTTTAGCTGCCATTGGCCTCTTATGATGGTATGAGGTATGAGATGAAATACTGCTCTTATATAATGTCAATTGGCAAATCAAAGTAACATTCACAGGATGTATCAGATGATTAAAGAAGTAAATACAATACTAGAGTAGCTTTAAGTGCACTCCCCTGGTATACTCCTTTGGGATTTACACCAAGATTTGTGTTTCACTGAGCCTTCTGCCTTTGTATGCCTAGTTGAGGAATTGACTAATTTACCACAGAAGTCGACAGATCTTCTGGTGAGCTACATCAGACTGTCAAGAAAAATCGTTCAGGATGATACAGATATTACAGTGCCGCCTGTAAGTAAGTGAAACGCATGATATTGTGCCATTGCATCAATGTTAAACATCCTTAACCAAAATGCTTCCGGAGGGACGAATTCTCATCCGATGAGAGGAAAACATTTTGGGTCATATAGGCCGATATGTGAGGCATGTGGGATAAAAATAGCAGCTGATTTTCTTTGCTGTAGTTGGACTTAGGTATGGGTCAAAGTCTTAGATAAGTAAGTGAAACGCAGGCCCAATGTTAAAAGATAGGGAAGGGTGGTTCACTTACTTATCAAAGATTTTGACCCATACCTAACTCCGACTACAGCGAAGAAAATGGGCTGCAATTTTTATCCCACTTGCCTCACACATCGGCCTTTATGACCCACTTTGTTTCCCTTTCATCCGATGAGAATTCATGCCTCCACAAGCAGTTTGGCTGAGGATGTTTAGCATTGATGACATGGCACAATGTCATGCGTTTCACTTACTTACAGGCGGCACTGTACAAGTGTACTTAATTTCTTATTTTATTTTAGTTTTTCTGCAGACGCAATTCTTACACTTGAAAGCCGTATACCTGTCACTCTTGTATAAATGCCGTTGAAGATGAGTTTCACCTTCTGCGTGAGTGTCCTCTGTATAATAAATTATGATTAACTTTATTTAATAGCATACGACTGATTGATCCTAGTTTCCATGATGCTTATTTGTTTGATAAGTTTTATTTGTTGTAATTTTCAAGTGTTGTTAGCCTGAAAATCCACAAGTGTTGTTAGGTAAATTCCTCTCTAAAGCCTTAGCTATAAGAACTGAATTATTGTTTACTTCTTCTCATTAGATTCTGCTGTTGATATGTTGGAATCTGTTTTTCAAAATTTTCATTTGTTCTTTAACTTTGTACCATACCAATCTTCCACCAGAAATTATTCAAAATTGTGCAATTGACTCATAATAGGCCTGTTAGGCTGGATGACTATAGTTAGATTTAAATATGTACTATTTCACTTTATGTCACAAGTCAATAAAGAATTTCTACCTATCCATCTATACAGTGTAATTATGTACATTTCATGACACAGAATTCTCTGTACAGAAAACTCAGCAAAAGCACCACCAATGCAGTTAATTCCGTATTAGAACTTGGAAAAAACAACATTTAGAAGGTAATAACAGGAAATTGTGAAATGTCATTTTTGAAATGCTCCTTTAGGTACTCATAGGTCAATCTATATAGGGAAGAAATCCATGTTTTGATCAGTGTATACATGTATGTAGAAAGTCTTTTAAACTCATATCTTAAAAATACATGTGAAAAAGTTTACGCTCAATCGTCACCACATGTGGAAGAAGCAAAGATGATTGGCAAAAATTGTTGTCTGACTCATTGCGAACACCTTACAAAATGTCACCTCGTCTAAGAGAACTCAAAGGCACTGATATATGTCATGAGATTATCATCTAATACTCTTGATGTATAGGGCGTTTTATGAGGCATATAGTCGCACACCCATTTGTGAATTGAGCCATCACTCTAATTGAACTAGGACTGAATTAGGACCGAATTAGAACCAGGGTGACAAGTAAGGCTGATAGAGTTACACTAATGCCTCTTCTGTCAACCTAAAGGACAGCTCGGAGCTGCCTAGCAAATTACTGCCTCTAATTTCCGCACCTATATAGCATATTTTGGATTTATCCTCCATCGTACAATCTGGTTTGCCATACCATATCATATACCAGCATGATCCCTATCAATTCATATCAGAGAAATAGCTTGCCCTTTCACAAGATACAATGCCAGCTGGTTCCATAGAGGAAATAGGATGGCTTCATGGGGAACGCTCTGTTCAGAAATACTTATTGACAGCACATCTATCTATCTATTCATTTGTCTATCTGTACATATACAGTACTTGTATGAAACAGTGCAAAGAAATTAATTTTGATTCAGTGTTCATTGAAGAATTTGACTTCAAGAGATAATTTTCATGAGAAAATGGCATTGGGTATTCCAAGTGACATTTTAACTGGGAAATGGCATTGGGTATTTCAAGTGACATTCAACTATGGATTTACTGACATTTAAGGTAAGGCATTGCTCACTTGTTTTTAGCTGCAGTGCAGCTTTAACATTGTTTAATGTTATATCTCATTACTTGAGGAACATAACAATTGAATTTTGTCGTGACATTATTTAAATAAAATAA
Organism: Platynereis dumerilii; assembly: GCA_026936325.1. NCBI lineage: Eukaryota > Metazoa > Annelida > Polychaeta > Phyllodocida > Nereididae > Platynereis > Platynereis dumerilii. The sequence goes on from JAPTHN010000001.1 coordinate 61,826,632, forward strand.
AATAAAATGTGTAATTTGTGATGTCATTTATGCATTGAGGGATGGTTGTTTCATTTGCCAAATATAAAATTGTTTGGCTGCTATATTCCAAAAGAGAAAAAACATTTAATGTCCAGCACTTGTATCTTTCTGTTAAGTCATTTTATCAAACTGCTTCAAACCGTTTCAGAAAGCCTAATCATAAGCTTTTGCCGCTATTTAAAGAAAGTTTAATTCAGTGTTCCGGTGAAGAATCGGCTTCAAATGAGAATTTTCATGCAATAATGAGATTAGTTACTCCAACTTACATTTTTCATAAGAATGTATTGACATTGATGTAAGGCAGTGCTTGCAGGATAACGTTTGCTTGGCGAAGCTTTAACGTTGTTTAATGATCACCTCTCATTCCTTTGGTAATACAGCCATTGCATTTTGTCGTGATATTATTCAAACTGCAAGGTTTCACAACTTCTTAATTTTTGATGTCATGTCGATCTTGAATCGAAGGATCTTTTGTGAAATGGCTGTTTATTGGTGAAATAGTAAGTCTGGCTTTTTTTAAATGACCAAAAGAAATAAAACACCATTTAATGTCCAGCACATTTCAATGCTTTTTGCAAACATAATAAGAACAAATTGAAATGTGCATTACTTTTTCCTGAGACACCTGCAAACATCTATTATTGGAATATGAAATGTTATTATATATGCCAGGTTTATATTAGATAGGTGAGGAGATTCCTACATATTGGTAGCAACCATGTTTGGAGGGTATTTCTGAAATGGATTGGAAAATAAGATTTGGCTGAGCCGAGCAGATGCTCTTTAAAGCTATAGCTTTAGGGGGATTCTTGCCTGTGACGTCCTGGGCATTCACAAGCACTGGAGTCAGCCACATGGGAAGCTAATGGATGCTTGAAGAGGCACAAATTTGTTCTGCTGTTCAAATTTGTTCTGCTGTTGACCCAAAGCAAGCCCAGAATTAAGTAAGACAGCTGTGGTGAACTACTTTTCTGAAAAAAAAAAAAAGACAACAACAAAAAACTTCCACCTTATGGGCAGTATTTATATTGGCATAAGTTGTGATATTGCTTCTGACAGCTCATTTTAAAGTAGAATTTTACCTCTAAAATCGAAGGCATTGACAGATTGATACCTGCATAAATTGGTGACTCTTTATTCGCTGCATTAGTCTGTGCACATAGCAAGATGCCACAGAATGACATATACTCTAGTAGCTCATGGTAGTGGTGTACGCAATCATATGTCCAGAGCTAAACTCTTCAGAATTCCATTATTTATAGGTCTAGGTATGAAATTAAGTTGGTGTCACATTTATCATAGGGGCCGAACGTTCCAAAATGGCCGCCACCATTTTTACGTTGTTTTAACATTTTTTCTCTAGATAAACGGGCCGTATCTCGAGAACCGTTGGAGATAGGAGGTTGTGTGACCACTCAAAATTTGCAGCATGGTAATGTTATAGGGAGTAGTTAATGCATCTTTATATCAAAATATCAATAGTTTTTAAGAAAATTGCAAAATACTGATTTTATTAATTTTTCATAATTAATAATGTCCGTAAAAGCTGATAAATTAACTGTTTTCATGACAAACTTTGATTCAGCACCAGTACAATACAAAGATAAGTCATTATGAATTCTATAAACATACATTGGACATCTTTAATTTATTATTAGGCATTAAAATAACCTTAAAATTACAGTAAAAATGGAATAACACATGTTTTCTATGAATATATCTAACATTCAAAGCAAGCACACAAATCTAGTTGTACGGTGTTTTAATTTTATCTTTTTTGCAGTATAAAATTCAACAAATTTAATGTTTCTTTTGTTTGCATGTGCAGGATTTTGCTCTGCAACATAGTGTGGGGCATTTGCATGGTGGGGGCAGGTCATCGGGTCTGCATGATACTGGCTGTATCACTGGTCTTTGACCAAACAGTTTTTCTTCATGAACCATAGGCCTATTGCAGAGGATCTGGGTTAGTGGTGGGAGGACTGGTAACTTACTGCCATATCTTGCACTGCAGATATGACCTCTTTATTGGTGGGATGCAAAAAGAGTAATTAAATCTGCACACATATTATTTTATCACATTTTGGTACATTTCCATCCAGGAATTATGCTTCTAATTTGAGAAATCGTTTCTGCCTGAAAGGCTTACACTGCCACAAAGATCCCTCAACCATGGGATTCCCCAACCAGGGAACCCCTAATGTAAATTACTAAATATAGACACACAAGTGGATACATTTACTTCGATTAGATTGGATCGCATCGCTTAGATAAATCTGGACTGGATTGCATAGAATAAATTGGATTAGTTTGGGTTGCATGCGACTAGCTTGGATTGGATTCAATGGGTTGGAAGGGATTGGATCAGATTGGATTGTGCAGATTGAATATTACTACATTTGACTGGACTGGATAGGATTGGATTAGATTGAACTGGCTTAGATTAGATTGGCTTAGATTAGCTTAGATTGGACTAAACTGAATTAGATTCGATTGGAGTGGATTACATGTAGCTTAGATTGAGTTATATTGAGTTAGATTAGATTGGCTTAGATTAGATAAAATAAAATTGGATTGATTGGATTACTTTTGATTCGATCACCTTATAAAAAAATACCTTATCACATTTGTTGAAAATGGCCCTGCCCTAGACCAATCAGATGCAAGTTAGTTGGTGAGTATGGTAATTAGAAATCAGAAGAGGCTGGTCTTTGAGAGTCTGTGACTGCCCAATTGTCTCCCTTAAGCAAATAGGTTCTTTTGTTCAGAGATAACTCCGCCCGTGGGAATGTCTCAAAAATGACTGATGACTGGCCATCCAATCAAAATGTTTTGATTTCAAATTTTCCCATGGATTATGAAAATATTTTATTCTTTACAGTCTGGCCTGAGTCTATTTCCCTGAGTGGATTCGATTGGACTTGATCAGATTGGATTAACTTGGATTGGATTGGACTAGATTGGAATGCCAATGGAATGGATGAGGCTGATTGTCATTGAATTAAATTTAATTGGATGGAATTAGATTGAGTGGGATTTGATTCAATGGGATTGGATTGGACTGGCAGGAATTGGCTTGGATGGGATTGGATTTGGCTAGGTTGGACTATGTTAGGTTGGGCTAGGTTAGATTGGATTCAGCAAGAGTTGCTTGATTAAACCCCGCGATTGGCAGTCTAGCGCGCTACCACTAGACAAATCCTTCCCCTAGATAGATAGATATTTAGATAGATAGTGATGTTTATAAACAGATACACGGAAAAACAAACTAGGGGAGTCCTGCTTGAAAGTGCCTCGGGCATGTACTGTTATGCTCTTCTTGAAGTTGATCAGCATACCAAATGGTTGAAATGGAGCTCTACCTTCAAGTAGTGGTACTGCTCTCACCTGTACTCATCAAGTGTGATGCAGACTGTTTTCTTTATGGCCTAGGAAAGAAACATTTCTTCTTTGGTGACCAGTGCAAGAAGTAGCTCACCATCCGCAAAGCCCTGGGGTAAGGAAAGATTGCATTCAAGCTTGATAGCTTTGGCCCCACTTTGCTGGTCATGTCACAACTGCTTAGTGCATAAATTGCTGGGAGGTACATGTAAGACACCAAGTCGCTGTCCAGCTGATCAACCAGAATGTAAAGTGAAGAGTTTTCTTTTTTTTGGGTAACCTCCAGCTTCACATAAAACTTCTGTAGTTTACAGGATTTGCATGAGTGGTCAATGAGTTTGATCAAGACATCAGTATAAGGTGAAACCACTAAAACTGATTGAAGCCCATTTCACAACATGATTGTCTATTAGCATTGCACTGGATTAGTACCAGTGAGAGCAGTATCAAAAATCAAAGGTTGAGCTTGTTTTTAAACTGTGTGTATGCTGTTCATCATCAATGGAAAAGCATATATAAATAGGGAACTTCCACAGTGCAAGATATGGCACCAACCTGCCAGTCCTCTAGGCACTAACACATGTCCACTGCAAAAGGGTTAATTAGGAAACACTGTTTGGTCAAAGACCAGTGATACTGCCGGTATCATGCTGGCCCGATGACCTGCCCCCACCGTGCAGATTAAAAAAAACATAAAATTTGTAGCATTCTGTAACAAGGATAGGTGTAAACATCCAAATAGATAACCAAAATGGTATATGCAGGGGCGTATCTAGAAATGGCCTGAGGGGGGGGCCAATATATGGGGTGAATACGGGGCGCTCCGCGGCTTTTCCTATCTCATCTATGTTAATTTTTGGCCTGAGGGGGGGGGCCATGGCCCAATGGCCCCCCCCCTAAATACGCCACTGGGTATATGAGGTTCAAATATTAGATATATTCACAGAAAAGATATCTTATTCTAATTTTACCTGACCTTTAAGGTTATTTTTAGGCCTAACAATAAATCACAGGTGGCAAATGTATGTATATTGAATTAATAATGACTTATCTTTGTATTGTACTGGTGGTGTAGCAGTGTTTGTAATGAAAAGAATTAATTTTTCAGCTTTTACTGAAATTTTTGATTACGAAAAATTAATAAAATCAGTTTTTTGCAATTTTCTTAAAAACTAGTGATATTTTGATATAAAGATGTATTAACAAATCCCTATAACATTGCCATGCTGCAAATTTTGAGTGGTGACACAACCTCTTATCTCCAACGGTTCTCGAGATACAGCCCGTTTATCTAGAGAAAAAATGTTAAAACAACGTAAAAATGGTGGTGGCCATTTTGGAAAGTTCGGCCCCTATGAGAAATGTGACACCAACCTAATTTCATACCTAGACCTATAAATAATGGAATTCTGAAGAGTTTAGCTCTGGACATATGATTGCATACACCACTACCATGAGCTACTCTAGTAATAGTGGATATCCATAACAAATTACAAGATCTGTTATTCAATCCTATGAAGTGGTCTGAAAATTATAGTGTCCTCAGCTGCTCCAGTGTAACTTGAATCAATGCTTTTGACTTTCGTTTCAAAAGGGTGAGAGGACAAGAGAGCAATTGCTGTGACAACGAGAGAACATGAGATGACATTGAAATGGGTAAGCTGGCAGTCATCATTGAAACTGAAGAACTGAAACTCAGGTGTTCTTCAAATTCAAATTAGAACACCAATGACAATATATATAAGTCAGCGCCAATAGCAAGGATTAAGTGACTGAGTCGTAATACGTATATATAAAAGTGTCTGTCTATCTATCTCTCTATCTATCTATTTATCTATATTACTTATCTGGCTGTGTGGCACATTTAGAATGTCAGCCCAGCCTGACGTTCCAACTTCAATACATTTTTTTCTGCACAATGTGGATAGGACTGTATGCATCACAGCCTTCATGAATCTTAGTCCTTGTCAAACCTCCATCCATGGAATGATTTGCCATTGACAGGGTTGTGTGAAGAAAGAGTGAGATATATTGTGATCATCATGAGAGGAATTATTCAACTCTCAAGGGAAATAATCAAAAGAAGAAATGACATTAAAGATTTTTTGTGTGTTTTCGAGTCTCAGGTTTCATTCAAAAGCTTCCTTGTGACAGGAATATGTACTCCTTAACATCGACACCATAGATGTCTTGAAGGGGTCACCCATCTTGGAGCAATCTTCTGAAATATTGCGGATGAACATATTACTTATTTCTGTGCTTTGAGAGAAAAAATAAAACATCTGATGGTTCTTTGCCTCTGAAGAAGAAGACATTTAGGTTAATATATTGGAGACATGAGGAGACTAACAGGCAATTAGTAATCTCAAACAGATTTTTTATGAAGTCAGGCATATGTCTGATTGATGATAGAGTTGGAAGCTTTTTTACAGATCCTTCTGAAACTAGTCATGTAGTATGTATTGAAAAAGTGTGGATATGATGGTCTTAGACAAAAGGTCTGATCACCATGCTCTCCTACAGAGAAATGTCATGGTCATGTGGTAACTCAAAAATATTCAACGGTTTTATTTGAGTTTTTGCTAGATATACGATGAGGAATTTTTAAGGTCCTGTGATTGCATGAGTTTACAGACTGACGCAATGTGTATGTGTTGCACTCAGACGGCATACTGCTGGAGTCACAAAACCCTCTAACAAATACATTTATTTCACCAGTGTTAATGTGCTATCAACCAAAATACTTACTACTCTCTTCTGCTTTGGCAGATCTATTTTGAAAAATTGGCTTCAATCAAAATTGACTTCTAAGTTTTTTTATTTTATTCAGATAGTGAATTTGCTCAAAGTGGTGGTATTTCACCTCTGACGATAATGCGTCCGTGGTATAACAATACATTGTACACCCTAACCCGTGATACAATACATACCTCGATACGGTGGTCATGATACGATACACGATACTAGTTATACATTGCACAAACTTCAGAAAGCTTTGCAGCATACAAAGTTTTGCATTACCACGAGGAGGCAGCACTGGCCAAAGTGCAGAAAGTTTCGTTTGGCGCCCATCTCGTGAGACACAATGACACAGATTTGCCATGTATACAAAAATGTGTGATGTATTTGGGAAGTTTCCTATGGATTTTCAGGATTTTGCAATGGTCTTTTCAAAAAGGGATGTATCTTGGTACATGCCCCACGATACGATATGTGTATGTAAGGAAAAATATTGCCATATATCGATGTATCAAAATTTCGTGACCCTCCTAATAGTGACAAAGACTGATTTTTAGTGTCAAACAGTGTCTACCGAAATATATGACTTTGCTTCGTGAGGAAAAAAAAGAAGCTGTTTCAGGCCATCTATGCGCCAACACTGAAAAGGGTGATCTTGTTTTAACAGGCATATCACCATAAGTTCTATAAAAACCATCCTCCCATAGCAGGGTTCATTAGCATTCACCCTGCCAACAAGGACTATACAATTTTTAAGTTTTCAAATTCTTTTACAGCTTTTTTCTGGCGTGATTTAAATAATTGCTTATGATTTTCTACAAAGAAACTCATTCAAACAATTAACAGGCAACAGTGAAACACTCAACCATCCATTCAATTGCTTTTAGAGATCTCAAACTCTTAATTATGTCTTTCACACCAGAGGAGAGTTACAACTTCACAAAACAGTATGTCATGTGGTCAGGGTAGGTTCACTAGCCTTACACTGAGAGGTGAGGATGATAAAAAATGTCATTTTTCAGACAGAAACCTGTAAAAATTGAGGATCCTGACGTGTCCAAATTGGCATTCAACTTGGCCTTGTAATTTCAATGACATAAGCAGACTTAAATTGAGTGAGAATATTAATTTAAACATGACAGAAAGGGCCAAATCTTTTGACTTCTGCTCAAAAAAACTTTGTAAAACCAGCTGTCAATATCAGTTAAAAAATTTAACAAACTATATTTAAAATGCTGTTAGTATCTTTTCAGACAGATAGTTCCTTGAAACTGTCTTACTTAATTCTGGGCTTGCTTTGGGTCAAAATATATTTGTGCCTCTTCAGGCATCCATTAGTTTACCATGCAGCTGATTCCAGTGCTTGTGAATGCCCAAGATGTCACAGGCAAGAATCCCCCTAACGCTAAAGGTTTAAAAGAGCATCTGCTCAGCTCAGCCAAACCTTATTATCCGATGTATTTTAGAAACAGCCATGGTTCTTACCAATCTATAAAAAATAGCAGTTAAACATGCCACTGTGAGAAAAATATAAGCTGCACAATGATACAAAGTTGACTGCATTTGGGACTTGAATTTTGGCCGTGCCTACCCAAAATAATTTTGAATTCATTGAGGATAAATTTACTGGTAATTTCAGCAAGACAAAAAGCTCAAAATGCAAAAAAAAATACACACTGGTCGACCAGTATGAACGGGCTTCACAATATCATGTGGAAATCAGATTTTGTTTTGGTTTGAACTTGATCTATCACTTAGGGTAACTTTCAGGATCCCACATACGGCAATGAATTGCTGTCATACTTTCTCTGGAACATAATAATTATTTAAAGCCTTATAAGTAGCATGACTGTCTGTCTTGTCGATCTGTTGGTCTGGACACCATTAAAACCTCACATGCAGAGGTCACATGCAGAGGATGCAAGCTAAGCACAGTCTGACTTTCCAACTTCAATAAATTCTGTTTGTATAATATGTTTCTGACTATATGCATCTGCGAGCCTTCATGAATCTTAGTCCTTGTCAACTTCCATGGAATGGTTTGCCATTGAAAGGGTGGTGTGAAGAGCGAGAGAGATGAATTGAGCTCATCATGAGTGGAATTATTCAACTCTCCAGGGAAATAATCAAAGGAAGAAATGACATTTAAGAGTCTGAAATTCTTTTTGTGTGTTTTGTAGTCTTAGGTTTCATTCAAAATCTTCCTTATGATTACTGATAGTTCTTTGGCTTAAACAAACTTTAGACTTAATTGGAGGCATAAGGGGACAAACAGGCTGTGGGTAATCTCAACCTGCCTGTGATGGACTCTAAGAGTGAGGTCAGGTAATCAAATTCTGATTAAAACTTTGTGATTAAAGCTGTACTAAGTGACCCAGTAACCTCATATTAATTGCAGTGTTCAAATTCTAAATGTATCCAAAGTAAATGATGATCTACTCAAGGCCAAGAGTCGTCCTTGTTTGAATTATGTAAGCTAGCAATCAACAATAAGTTTCTTGGGGGACAAATATAGGCTGTTTTTTTAGGGATTTTTCACATTTTTGATGGTTTATTAGAAGAGTTTAGCAGGATTTAGAGACAAGATATCATTTGACAGAATCCAAGAAAATGATAAAATCTGTCACTTTCCTACATACAGTTCAAGAAAGAAAAGGAATAATGCTAGAAGAGCAGTGGAATCAAGAGTGAATTAAACAATTTAAACCCATTGCTACTTGCTGACCATGCAGTCCTAGTCTTTTGTCAATTGGTAGCATCAAATACTCCTCATGCAGTGGATGACAACAGCCCTTCAAAATTGCATGCTCCATACACTTTTGATAGAAATGTCTTCATTTGACTCAGCTTCTGAATACATGGCTGTAATAATATTTGGATTCAGATATCAATATACATTTTATTTATATAAAAACTAGGGTGGGGCATGCAGCCCCCCTTAAGTTCGAGGTGCGATTTGACCTACTTTTTATTGTCGATTATTTGAATGCTTATGCTGTCAGGAAGGGATCTCTAGTTATTCATAACTAGTGAAACAAATGTCTACGCATTTTAATAAAGGAGTTACGGCCACTTTTGTAAAAAAAAAAAGAAAATGGCCTTCTTTCCCCTCCCATTGGGCAAGAAGCCTTCCTATTATAATCCTATGACAATGTTTTTTGCGAACGGTGCTGAACGCATTCAGATTGAAAGTTATTTCTTGGGGTTCTTCTATCATTTTTAAGACATTCTATTGACTTTTTCTGAATTTCAGAATTTTTCTTTTCATAAATTTCTTTTTTAATATTGTTTGTCCTGTTTCAATTTTGGCCAATTTTTTTCTATTTCATTTAGCTTTTCTATCAAGATTTAGGGTAAAGTACACATTATTAAATGGTTCCTGAAACAGCTTCGATACCCTGGTGAAGGGGGCCTCATGCTCCATACCATGTGGGGCCTCTCACCCCAAAACCCACATATTTTAATTTGATCTCTATATTTTGAGCTAAAATGCAAAAAACAGAAGTTATTTCTGACTACCCTTTCAAAGAATTAACCATTTAAAGTTAGAAAAACCATGCATATTTTTTGTTTCCTTAATTTTTACCATGGTTTGGTGCTGTTTGCCCTGACCCAGGTTTCTTGCCCCGACCTACTCTATAGGCCTATTCAAGGACTGCAGATGGATACTTTTCCTTTATGGAATTAATCTTATAGATAAAATGACATATCATAAACTTTGAATCATCCTTTCCAAAGAAACACAAAACGGTGTGTTCGAATTATGGCTATTGGCTTAAATTCCCGAAAATACAAACATGTACTTGAAATTTGTTAACTTTGGGTCACTGATGTATATGCATGGATAATTAATTAAGTCTGGCCTGTTTTTGATTAATGTGAATTACAGCAAGTGCATGTGGCAATGTGTATTTTAGATGAGCGATTTGGCTATGAAAATTATTGAAAATGTCAAAGTGAGGATATCAAAAAAGCTTTATAATATTATGTGCAGCTTTGAACATTAAAGTGATAATACACCTGCAACATCACATCAACGTTATATGAACTACCAAAAAAGTAATACCATATGAGCAAATAATCCACCGCAATGTCATTAAAAAATAATAACAGTAACAAAAAACACATAATGTAAGAAAACACCATTACCATCGGGAGGACATGTTTATATAGAATGTTTTATTTTACATTTTGAATTTTTCTCTCCCAAAGAGAAAGCTTACTTCTAATACAAGTAAAGCCTCTAGCAAAATTAAATTTTAGCCAATGTGTTACATGGTGATAATCTTTAGCAGCCTCATCATGCCCGAAATAATATCAATTCAATTGAGTCAACAGATTAAAACTGAATCAGATTTAAACACAATATCCAATTTTAGTCAGATTTTAATTCTCAGCATTACTGGAAAATTTTAGTAAGAATTATTCAAAATGACACACAAAAAAGTAAAATAGTCTTCTAGTGAATTTATTTTATTTCCTGAGAACATGACAATATTTTGTTTTACTAAGATCCTCTAATCATATCTGAATGCCATCTGTATTTCTGTGCTAATTCAAAAATGTTAAAGTGATGTCATATCTTCTGTTGTCTAAGGTTATCACCATAAAATATATTAACATCATTTGGAATAGTTTTATTACCTCTACATTTTGGAGTGGATTGGAGTTGAATAAATTATGAATGGATTGGCCAATTATTTTACAAACCTCTTTTTAGTTAGCCCACACTTATTTGGATAAAGGTAATAACATGAAGGAAATAACATATGTTTAAATGCTGGAAGCCAACTGATGAAAAATATAGTGGATATTACAAGCTGGTTTTTTGCACGACCACTTACCAACTAACTGAGCATTCTATAATTGCAGTTTATGCTAACCTTTCTCCTACTTCTCCTCCCTGCCCATGTTTCCCAATCAGACCATGACATTTTCGTCTCAGTTGCATGTTAAGTGTTAGTTGTCCATCTTGTACAATTGTGCAGCCTTCTGTGTTCACAATGGCCAAGATACCTTGTGCCTTGTTGATGGGATAATAACCAAGTGACATAGTATTACATGCTATCCCCACTAATATTTGAGTTAAATCTCAGGTCACATGACCTCTCCCGTTGCCAGCTATAAATCAATCCCACAGGCATGCCACCCACCCAAACTATCCACCTACCCTTCTTTTGTTGTCCACTACTTCAGATGGAAGCCCACACTGGTGTCACTCCCCTCTAATTATCGCCCATGCTATGCTATGCATAGGGCGATTATGCTTTAGTGCTGAAATCTACAGAAGGGGTGAAATTACCAATGCCGTGGCCATAACCAGCCTACTCTTGAAGTTCTTATCATATAATAATATATAATATAATAATAATATATAATAATATAATAATAGACATTTCTATAGCGCCAGTTTCAATAAAATTGCTCACCAGCGCTCGTAGCATACACCTTAATCATAGTATCTCCGGAAAAGTTCAGTTTTTAGGCCTTTTTTTAGCTGATCGATTGTTCTTGATGTTCTAATGTTGTGCGGTAATTTGTTCCATAATGAGGGTGCTGATTTTTTAAAGGATCGGTCCCATAGACTATTTGTTCCGTACCCGTCAGGTATCTTGAGGAGGGTTCTATCAGAGTTTCTTAGGGTTCTTTCTGATTGGGTTTCATTTAGGAGTTCCCTTAAATATAGTGGACTTTGATCGTTGAGGGCTTTCCACGTCATCATAAGGATTTTAAATTCAATTCTAGCTTGTATCGGGAGCCAATGTAGATTTTTTCTAAATTCTGTTATATGTTGTGACTTTGAAACTTTCTCAACCAAGCGGACTGCGGAATTTTGGGCTACCTGAAGTTTATTTATTAGTTTCTTCTTTACACCTAGCAGTAGTCCATTCCCATAGTCTAGACGAGGCGTCACAAGGGCATTTACCACAGTTTTTGTGTCTTCCTTGTTGAGACTTTTCCGAATCTTAGCTATATTCTTAATATTATAGTAGGCATTTCTGCACATATTGTTCACCTGTTTTTCCATTGTCATGTGTTGGTCAAAAATGACCCCCAGGTTTCTAGCTGTATCTGCAGCTTTTATGTTAATCCTGCCTATTTTAATTTTATCAAAATTTACAAGTTTGAGATGTGAGGGTGTCCCTATAATTAAGAATTCTGTCTTTTCCCCATTATTACTTAATTTGTTTTCATGCAGGAATTTTCTAACGTCATTTATGCAGTTTTCCATTTTATTCACCATTAGTTCTTGATCTTCCACAGGTCTGGGTTTGAAGGAGAGGAGTAATTGTTGATCATCCGCATATTTCTCATCTATTACTCCATGATATTGTGCTATTTGACTCACAGGGGCAATGTACGAGTTGAAAAGAATCGGTCCCAGTTTCGAACCTTGCGGGACACCATATTTTAGTATTTTCCTGCTTGATTCGGTTTCGTTTATAAGCACTGACTGTGTTCTGTCAGACATATAAGACTTAAACCAGTTACGGACGGTACCAGTAATTCCGTATGTTCCTTCAAGTCTTTGCAAAAGGATTTTATGATCAATTGTATCAAAGGCAGCTGATAGATCAAGCAGCACCAACATTACTATTTCGCCATTCCCTAGACTTTCCATTATATCATTATGAACCTTAGTCAGTAAAGTTTCAGTACTATGGAATTTCTTATATGCGGACTGTTTGGTGTCATGGAGATTATTTTTGGACAGGTGATCCATAAACTGGTCAATGACTGCAGATTCTATGGCTTTGCCTAATATTTGGAGGTTGGATACTGGTCTGTAGTTTTTCATATTAAGCTCAAGGCCCGGTTTTTTCAGAGTTGGTTTTACTAGTGCATGTTTCAGTGATTTTGGCATTTCTCCCAGTTGAAGGGAATTATTTATGATTTCAGTAATGACAGGGGTAAATTCATCTATGCATTCTTTCATCAACCAAAAAGACATAGGGTCTAAGGTTTTTAAAGTTTTGCATTTTAGTCCCTTGGTGCGTAGTTGGCTGGGGTGTGTTCATTCCTTCTCCTTCTGAGTCTAGTGCCCTCCTTATCTTGTTTATTTTTTCATCGAAAAATGTACTGAAATCATTTGCTAGACTTTCTTCGCTTGTGTGCTGGGGTAGTGGTTGATTCTGTTTCCGATTTAGTGCAGCATTTATTGCCTTAAACATATTTTTAGAGTTGCCCTTGTTTCATTTATGCGTTTAGCGAGGTCATCCATTCGTAATTTGTTAAGCATGTTGTTGTATGAGTTTTTCTTAATGCGATAGGTTTCATAGTCGCCTTCACTCTTGGTCTTTCTCCATTTCTTTTCTGCTCTTCTCTTTTCCGTTTTTGCCACCTTTATTTCAGCAGTGGTCCACGGTGTAAACTTCCTAGTGGTCACAAGGCATTTAACTTCCGGTGCATGTTTGTCTAGAATGTCTTTCGTAGATCCATAGGCTTTAACAAGTCTTTCTAGATTCTCACTTGATGAGTTTTGAGTTGTTGATAATTTTAGCAATTCTTCAAATTTATTTCTGATGTCTAACTTGAAAGCGTCTCGATTTAAATTTTTCATCCTTCTGGTGGTTATTTTAATTTTTGAGGGTGGAGGTTTGTTTACATTCAGTTCAAATAAGATATTATTATGATCAGAATTCTGTTCATCTACTTTATGGTTCATAACAATTGTATCTTTTTGGGTAATTAGTAGATCTAAGGTGTTGTTATTCTTATGAGTCGGAGTTTGAATATGTTGGGTAAGGTTGAAAGTGTCTAGGATCTCTAAGAATTTTCTTGCCTTTGGGTTATGCTCTTTATTCACATGAAAGTTAAAGTCTCCCACTATGATTACCTCATTTTTACGATTGTGATAGCCAGCTAGGAGGGACTCAAACTCATTATAGAATTCCTCCATCATGTATGGATTTTTTGTTGATGGTTCGGGCCGGTAGACTGTAACCAGAGTTACAGTCATATTGCCTTGTTTTAACACAAGCTCCATACATTCGAAAGTGTTATAGCTTGCAGTCTCTGCTTTTTCTAGTTCGAGATTCAACTGGGTCTTGTGTAAGCATGCTACTCCTCCACCTGGTCTGTTTTTACGGGGGATTGAAATGTACCTAAATTTCCCACCATCCTGAAGTTCACCAATTTCAAAATCGTCATTTTCCCTAAGCCAGCTTTCAACAATGAGATAGATATCAAGATCATGTTCACCAATGTATTCCTTGACCAGTGCAGTTTTATTTCTTAGACTCTGAGCATTCCAGAAACCAACTTTAAGCTTACTTTTGACATCTTTGTCCCCGAGAGACAGGTCTAACCTTTGACCTGAAACCATCCTTTGGAGCTTTTGTTTCTTATCATAACACATTGATATCATTGTAGATGTGCACAACGGGTCGTATTTTCAGTTTAATTCAATATTAGAAAATTTACTATTATCAGTTTTAGAGGCTATCAAGGTCCAGAAAGCCTGCATTGTGGTGGCCATTTTCCCTTCCACAGGGTGGGTTTTAGTACACAGAATGGCCACTGCAATGTTAAGTGAGCAGCACTGTCTCTTAACACTTAATATATTATATAAATCTGTTTTATATTTATGCAAATAAAATACTTGTTATAATATACACTCATGTAAACAAAAGATAGATAGATAGATAGATGAATGGATTGATGGATGGATTGATGGATGGATTGGCGGATGGATAGACGGATGGATAGATGGATAGGATAGATAAATGGATAGGATAAACGGTAGATAGATAGATAGATAGATAGATAGATAGATAGATAGATAGATAGATAGATAGATGGATGAATGGATTGACTGATGGATTGAATGATAGATAGACGGATGGATAGACGGATTGACAGACAGATAGGACAGATGGATAGGACAGATGGATGGGATAGATGGATAGGATAAACAGACAGGATAGATAGATAGATGGAGGAATGGATTGACGGAGGGATTGATGGATAGATGGGTTGACAGACGGATAATATAGATGGATGGGATAAACAGTAGGATAAACGGATCGGATAAACAGGTAGGATAAGCAGGTAGGATAAAAAGGTAGGATAAACAGATAGGATAAGCAGGTAGGATAAACGGGATAAATGGATAGGATAAATGGATAGGATAAACGGATGGGATAAATGGAGGATAGATGGTTAGGATAGATGGATGGGATAAACGGATAGGATAAAACAGACAGGCTAAACGGATAGGATAAACAGACAGCCAGCATAGATAGATAGATGGAGGAATGGATTGACGGATGGATTGATGAATAGATGGGTTGACAGACGGATAGGATAGAGGGATGGGATAAACAGATAGGATAAACAGATAGCATAAACAGATAGGATAAGCAGGTAGGATAAACAGATAGGATAAACAGATAAGATAAACAGATAAGATAAACAGCTAGGATAAATGGGATAAACGGGATAAACGGATAGGGTAAACGGATGGGATAAACAGATGGGATAAACGGGTGGGATAAACGGATAGGATAAATGGATCGGATACATGGATCGGATAAACGGATGGGATAAATGGATAGTATAAACGGATATGGTAAACGGATAGGATAAACGGATGGGATAAACAGGATAACGGATATGATAAACGGATAGGATAAATGACTGGGATAAACGGATAGGATAAATGTATGGGATAAACAGATAGGATAAATGGATAGGATAATGGATAGGATAAACGGGATAACGTATAGGATAAACGGATAGGATAAAAAGATAGGATAACGGATAGGATAAACGGATAGGATAAAAAGATAGGATGATGGATAGGATAAACGGACAGGATAACGGATAGGATACACATATGGGATGAATGGATAGGATAACGGATATGATAACGGATAGAAAAACAGATAAGATAATTAGGATAAACAGGATAATGGATAGGATAAACGGATAGGATAAACAGATACGATAAATGGATAGGATAAACGGATAGGATTAACGGGATAAACAGGATGAACGGATAGGATAAACGGATAGGAAACAGATATGATAAATGGATAGGATAAACAGATAGCATTAATGGGATAAACAGGATAACGGATAGGATAAACTGATAGGATAAACAGATATGATAAATGGATAGGATAAACGGATAGGATAAATGGATAGGATAAATGGCTAGGATAAACGGGATAAACAGGATAACGGATAGGATAAACAGATATGATAAATGGATAGGATAAATGGATAGGATAAACGGATAGGATTAACCGGATAAACAGGATTACGGATAGATAAACGGATAGGATAAACAGATATGATAAATGGATAGGATAAACGGGGTAATGGATAGGATAAACGGAGAGGATAAACGGATAGACAGATGGATAAACATATCATACCCTTAATTCATGGATGCTTTACCCTACTCCTCCTAAACTACTCAATGCCAACAACTAAAAATTTGCAAGCAACATTATTTCAAGTCTTACAACAACCATAATTGGGTGTGGTCCCTCAATTTCTCAAACTGTTCATATTATAGGCCTACCAGTGCACTTGTTCGTCATTTTTTCATGACCGTCAATCTTCCGCAATGTAGTTTGGTTGTTCTGTTTTCCCTGGACTCCATTATCACGGGTACTATGCTAGTAGGATAAATGGATGGGATAAATGGATGGGATAAACCTACAGGATAAACAGGCAGGATAAACAGACAGGATAAACAGACAGGATAAACAGACAGGATAGATAAGCAAATAAATATATAGATAAATGGATACATTGAATACTCAGTGGGAATATACAAGAAATTTTTACTCGGTCCCATGCCAATTTTTTACTTTTTCTAGTGGCGGGGGGGGGGGGGAAGGCTAGGGGCCAGGCCCAAATGGGGCTACCGGGCCATGCACAATATCTTGGCTCTAAATGTGCAACAGGCGATCATTTAGTCCCTGTGGGACAGCATAAGGCAATCGATCCAATCTCCGCACTGTCTCTAGTTGTACTTGTCCCCGATTATAGACAATAAATGGCGCATATGAAATGCGGGCAGCAATTGCTGGCTAGCGGTTGCAGGAAAAGTGCGTAAAATTCAGATCCCTAGTGCATTTTGGCTCCAGATTCCTTCATAGTTGTCGTATTCCAACAATTTAAACATCTAGATGCATCAGAAAAAACAATGCTTTCAACGGAATCCACTTCTTACTTCCTCTTCAAATAGTTTAGCCACCAGGCCCTATCGAATGAGCCACAATCCCTATTAAAGACCTTGTGCACATCATCTTTTCCAGTAAAACATGCGGGGCATGGGCGATGCTGTGCCATTATATGTGCTTGTTTCTCTTTCCCTACTCCACCACTGGTCTCCCACCAGGAGTGCATGAAACTGCATATTCTCATATTTAACTCCTCCACAGAGGGAGCCACTTCTCATAACCATTTTCCCACTGGTGGCAGCACCTTACGCAACAGCCAGCTTCTCCCCATGTCATCATTGATCTGATTGCCTGCTAACCTGCCTGTAACACATCTCTGATTGTCCTGCATGATCCTATTAGTACATGGCACAGATCTGCCAGGAGGAATTCCTCCGCCTAAAAATCAGCCTGTACCTGCCTGTTTTGTAAGGTCTCAGGCAGGCCTCCACCTAACATCTGCCTGCCATCTACAGGACCATGTCAACAATTACCCATACTCAATTTTACAGTTTAACCTACACCTCACTCTACATGCCTGGCGTCCCCATTTGACTCCCTAAAATATTTCCTTACTTCAACAACAGCGTCAACAGCATCACTTCACAATAATGCATTGCCAAACTTATTTCACTAATGGACATTTTCTAGTAGTATACATTGCTCAAGTATGAAGCAGTGACTTTCAGAGCAGTGTATGGCAAGGTGTATTTGGATATTCAGTAAAAACCGTAATGGAAACACGACATACCTCATCCATGTTGGAGTACCCTGCAAAAATTAATGAATACCCAATGGGTTTTAGATGGAACCATTGTACCTGTTTTTCTGAAAGTGTAGGAGAACAGATAGGAGGCAAGGATTGTTGTTGAAGCTATTGTGAACAATATTGACAGTTATAAAGTGTCACGCTTCACCAAGGGAACTCAAAAGCACGTTATAAAATTTCCCACGTCTAAGAGAAGTCAAAAGTATTGATATATGTCATGAGATTAATAGATTATTATCAAATACCCTTGATGTGTAGGACATTTTATGAAGCATATAGTCACACACCCATTTGTGAATTGAGCCATCACTCTAAGCGAATTAGGACTGAACCAGGGTGACAAGTAAGGCTGATAGAGTTACACTAATGCCTCTTCTGTCAACCTAAAGGACAGCTCGGAGCTGCCTAGCAAATTACTGCCTCTAATTTCCGCACCTATATGGCATATTTTGGATTTATCCTCCATCGTACAATCTGGTTTGCTACGCCATATTGTATAACAGCTTACCCCTATCAATTCCTATCCGAGAAATAACTTGCCCTTTCACAGGATATGATACCATCTGTTTCCATATAGAGGAAATAGGATGGCTCCACAGGGAAAATTATGTTCTGAACATATAATTGAAAGCAAATCTATCTATCTATCACTCCGTCATTCCATCTACCTATTTATCAATACGTGTCCTGTCTTTCAAGCTGCGTCAAAGAAGTTAATTTTGATTTTAAATAATTGTTTTCATGTGATAATGACATCGGGAATGGCAAGTGACATTTTTACCAGGGATTTATTGACATTGATGTAATGCTTTGCTCACATGTATCAGAAAATTTGCTTCATGAAGCTTTAACATCGTTTAATGACACTTTCTCATTCCTTGTGGAACAATTGCATTTTGCCATGACATTAGCCTATACTTAACCTGCCTGGTTTCATAAATTAGCAATTTTTATGTCATGTATTGAATCAAAGAATTATCCCTGCTACTGTTGTTTCATTTGCCAACAATAAATTATTGCTTGACGCAGAATTCAAAGAGAAATAAAAGCATATATTTTTGTCAAGCTATTTTTGTTGCTTTTAAGTTTTAGCAAATACAAAATGAACCAAAAATTTTGAATGTGCCTTAATGCACTTCTTGATTTAAATAAAAAAAAACAACCAACTTTACTAAGTTTTTAAAATTTTGATAGCTTTATTAAGTTTCATTTTCAAAACCTCTCACATTCATGCATTAAATGTGTTTTTGGTGAAATTGACTTAAATTCAACTGTAGAAGCATCTTACTGATTTTCAAAAGATCCATCTATCTATCTATCTATCTATCTATCTATCTATCTATCTATCTATCTATCTATCTATCTATCTATCTATCTATCTATCTATCTATCCATCTATCTGTCTATCTATCCATCTATCTGTCTATCTATCTATCTATCTATCTATCTATCTATCTATCTATCTATCTATCTATCTATCTATCTATCTATCTATCTATCTATCTATCTATCTATCTATCTATCTCTCTATCTCTCTATCTATCTATCTATACATCTATACATATATTGGTCTATTTATACAACATCTGTCTATATGTCTATATGTCTCTATCTATCTATCTATCTATCTATCTATCTATCTATCTATCTATCTATCTATCTATCTAGATAGTCTATCTATCTGTTCTTTGTATCTACTTTAGAAAGCCTATTCATAACCTTTTGCAGGTATTCTAAAAATTGTTTAATTCAGCTGCCAGTGTTCCAATGAACAATCCGCTTTAAATGAGAATTTTCAGACAATTTTGAGATTAGGTAGGCTATTCCAACTGGTATTTTTGATTGAAATGTATTGGCATTGATGTAATGCATTTTATGCAGGACATGGATTGCTTGTTGAAGGTATAGCATTTTTTAATGATAATTTCTCCTTCCTAGGGTGTCATAACCATTGCATTTTGTCATGTTAACCTTTGTACTGCAAGGATTGTCGACTTTGTAATTGTTATGTTATTTAGGGCCTATCGAATTGAAGGATTACTTTTGAAACAGCTGTTTGATTAGCTTACTAGTTCATTTGACTGTTTCTTTGTTTTTTTGTATTGTAAAGAGGAATATAAAGCAATTTAATGCCCTGCTCTATTCAGTGCATTTTGCAAATATTAAAAAGGGACAAATTGAAATGTACATTACTTTAAATCCTGGTGCATTCATGTTGTGAATGTTTTGACAATTTTACTTTAATGAAACCGTATAAAGCAGTTCCTGGAACTTCAGAGTCAAATTGAATGAGACAGTCAATTTTAATATGACAGAGTTAGTGCAGAGTCATTATAGAGTCATTGCCTGCATGTCATTCATAGTAGGCTATGAAAGATAGGACACAAAAGCAAAGATTGTTACAAGAAGAGATGCTATTGCAAGCTGTAATTTAGATTGATAGTTTGAGCCCAGATAATCAGTACGTACATGCATGACAGAATCTGGACACATTTCGAGCCAAGAACAGGCTGGTACACTGCTTTCTCTCACTTTGCTGTGTTCAAGTGCCATTTAATCCCATTTAGACATCACCAAGATACTAATACCATTGGAAAAGCCGGTATCTCACTGACACTTTGCATGTTAGCGCCCAGCTAAGGATTAACACTATTGATAACAGCAAACAAACAATCAGATTATTGTTTATTTTGCAAAAATTTTAAGTTAAAAGGTATGATAGAAGAAGCATATGATTTCTAAGTCAGTTAGATACCTCATTGTCGGGTTCTACCCTCCGGTCGGGATCTAACTGACAAAAATTCATGTTAGAACCCTCCAAATGGGTATCTAACTAATACAGATTTGCAGCATGGCACCCTTCTGCACAGTACCTGTTGGAGGATGTTGGCGCCCATGTTTGGAGAATGTTTCTAAAATAGATTGGATAATAAGATTTGACTAAGCTGAGCAGATGCTCTTTTAAACCAATAGCTTTAGGGGGATTCTTGCCTGTGACATCCTGGGCATTCACAAGCACTGGAATCAGCCACATGGGAAGCTAATGGATGCCTGAAGAGGCACAAATTTGTTCTGCTGTTGACCCCAAGCAAGCCCAGAATTAAGTCAGACAGCTTCAAGGAACTATCTATCTGAAAAAATACTTCCACTTTATGGGTAGCATTTTATTTCTATACAGGTACAGCTTGTCATTCTGTTTCTCTTGATATTGCTTCTTACAACTCATTTTAAGGAAGACTTTTAAAGCAAAGTAAAAAACATTAATTTTTTTTATATGATATATGCAAAAATGAGTGACTGTTTTTGGCTACAAGAGTCTGTGCACGTGAAAATGGTGCAATAGTATGACATAGGTGGATAAACTGGATATCCATAGCCAATTACAAGGCTTGTTATTTAAACCGGTGAAATGATCTGAAAATATCATGTCCTCAACTGCTCCTGTGTAACTTGAACAATGCTATTGACTTTGCTGACAGGGCAAGAAAGCGATTGTCGTGATAGCAAGAGAACATAATATGTCATTGAAATGGGTAAGCTGGCCATCGTCTGTGAAAGTGGAGAACTGAAACTGTCATGGAATTGAAGGAGTGAATTCGCACCAATTGCTGCTTGCATGAAATCACATGTTTGAGAAGGCGATATAAGAAATGACTGGTCAAATTTTTTCCTTTCACTTAAGTGCTTCAAGAAAATGTTTAAGAAAGTCTTGATATATTTATCCTGAGCGTCTTGATATCTGTGATACAATAAGATTTGGGTTCAGATTAACTTGAACAATCCCCTTGTGGTTAGGTTCAGATATTAGTATATTCTCGTAACATTTCCGATCTGAATTAGCATTTTAAAATAACGGACCTAGCAATGAGTAATCGGGTAATTATATGAATAATACATCTCCCATTAGTAATAGTCAAGATATTGCCAGACTCATGGACATCTATTCTGATGGTTCTTCTAGCTTCTAGTTACATGCATCTATAACATCTTCATCCACATTATTCGTCAGGTAGGTTGCCTTTATATACAGTACACACAGTGAAATAAAAATAATAGGCACTGATGCCAAAACATCCCAAGTTATTAGTGGCGTTGATGAACAAAAAATTCTCATTTTGAACAAAAGGACAACTGAGTCTTAGTGAGATAAGCCATAAGCACTCAATGCCAACAGGATCAATATTAATCCTGCCCCTACAGGGATCCCCCCCCCTCCAATAAATTCTGGATCACTGTTTGTGCTTTAGTGTATTAACATTTTGTGAGCTTGAAGTACATTTAATGAAGACATGCATAACAATTTCCAGAAGAATGTACAAGGGCAACTAATGAGCCGATGAGTAATTCCTTTTGTGGAATTAATCTCATGCATAAAATGACATATGCTTTGAGTCATCTTTTCTGAAAAAATACAAAATAACGTCCTCGAATTATGGCTATTGGCAAAATATTCTCAAAATTGTAAACATGTGCTTGAAATGTGTTATCTTTGTGTGACTGCTGTATATGCATTGATAATTAATTTAGTCTGGTTTGTATTTGATTAATGAGAATTGCAACAAGTGCATGTGGCAATGTCTATTTTAAATGAGTGATATGGCTGTGAAAATTATTGAAGATGTCAAAGTATATGGATATAAAAAACATGTGCAGCATTTAAATCATTGTTGTACTTGCACCAGCCGAATTACATTTAGAATGTTATACATTAAAAAAAGGAATTTCATATGAACAAGTAATTCACCACACTATTATGTAAAAAAAAACAACAATAAAAGCAAAAAAGGAAGAAAACCACAATTACCATTGGGGGGACATATCCATAAACAGCATTTCATTTTCCATTGTGAATATCGCTTACCCAAGGAGATGGCTTATTTCTAATAAAGCCTCTTGCAATATTAAATTTTAGCCAATGTGTAATCTGGTGATAATCCTTGCTGGCCTCATAATCCCTGAAATAATCCATTCAATTGAGTCAACAGATTTAAACTGAATCAGATTTAAATACAATATCCAATTTTAGTGAGATTTTAATCCTGAGTATTTCTGACAATTTTCGATAAGGATTATTCATAATGACAAGCAGAAAAAAGTATCATTTTCTCCTTGTGAATTTCTTTTGTTTCCTGAGAGCATTATAGCCTTTCGATTTGACTAACATCTTCTACTCCTATCTGAGTGCCATCTCGATGTGTAGATAAAAAAAATGTTGAAGTAATTTCATATCTGGGGTTATCACCATAAAATCTTCAAAATATTTACACCGGGTCTTTAGAATATTTTTACCTTCTCTACAATTGGGTATGGGTTGGAGTTGTAGAATTCATAAATGGATGGGCCTATTATATTGACTTCTTTAAAGTTATACCACACTCGTCAGGATAAAGGAAATAACGTGTACTTTTACGTTGGGGCTAACTGATAAAAAATATAGTATATTTATACTACAGTAGTCAACTTTTGAAGTGGATCAAGAATCTACATATAATTTATATTAACACAAAAAAGTATGAGTAAATGATCTTAGTGCAGTATGTTGGTGTGATGTCTTGGCAATGTTTTGGCCGACAAAACTTCATACTTCACAAACTTTTTACCCTTCAAAACGATGATTGTTTGTCACAAGGTGCAAAATTGTCTGTAACACTAATAAGCAATGGCGACCTTAATTGAAAACCGGTTATCATTTATTTTGTAACTGTGCAATAAACCAGGCATTGTTTTTTTAACTCAATTGAGCTCAACTTTTGATTTGATTCACTGTTTTGAAAAATCTGTGGCTTTTCCAATGGATATGAACAATTTCACCAAGCGGGGGAGCCACCGGCTGGGGCATACTTCATCAAGTGACTGGAGAAAATTTATTTTTCAATCATATTGGTAGACAATTGAGGACTTCTTTTTTTCACATTTTCACAGTTTAAGTTCCTTCAGTTCTATTCGACATTGAGTGACCAAGGCTCTGAAATCACCACTCTATTTTGGTGCTGCTACAGTGTATTCACTAATGTGTGACAAGTCATTTTGCACCTAGCTTCAAACAATCGTGTCTGGTGACCATCAAAGTCACTGAAACCTAACAATCTCGTTCAAGCACATTACCAAGATATCAAAATTAACATTTCACGCAAAATTATGCAGCAACAACAATTGATGTCAGAATTGCTACGATGTAAATTCTTGATCCACTTCAAAAGTTGACTACTGTATATATTACAATTGGCATCTTTGCACGATCATTTTCAAAGTGACTCAAACTTACCAAGTCTGTATTCTATATATATAATTGCATGCAGTTTGTGCAAACCCTTCTTCTACTGCTCCTCCCTCTCCATGTTCCCTAATCAGACCATGTTGTCTTCTTCCCAGTTGCATGTTAAGTGTTAGTTGTCCATCTTACACAATTGGGCAGCTTCAGTCTTCACAATAGCCAAGTCGTCTATATGGTGCACGGACATGCTATATGTATATATATATACATTGCTCAATGATGGAGTTTTTTCAGAGCAGTGCATGGACTGCGTGGTTAACTGAAAAGGGAGTAGGGTGTGTCAATTTGACATTTGCATGCAAATTCAAGAAGGCCTATAGATATTTAGTACCTGACATATGTTGTAGGATCTCGAAAATCTATATCTACAATTTGAGAAATGAGTAATCCTTGCCTCGTAAATTTTCGTTCGAGTTCCAATTTATTGTTCGTTTTCATCCACTTCGCCTGTTCGAGTTATAGGCAGTAACAAATTTAATGGAAACAGAGTATATTTCTTTTTAAAAGTATTTCATTGTCATGCAGTCAGTACCGGAAATATGTTACCATGTAGCTGCATTCGCGCGGGGTCAAGAACACCCTAATAGCTTGTGGGGTTGTATTTGAATAATGCAATGAGGAAATAATGAAATAATGTTGTAGAACGGCCATTTGCCATGCGGGATAATACTTGATCGATGGCATGTCATCACGATGTTTATGAGGCGAAGTGGAGGTAGCCAACAAGGTTAGGCAAAAGAGCGAAAGCATGTCGCTGTCCTAATCTCTGGCAAATCTTGACAGCTTTGCTCAGTTGTGGTGGCCTTATGTTAACCCAGTGTCAGCCCTCTTTCCCTTACCCATCAGCATTAATTTATAGTACACCAGCACAACTATAATATGCAGGACATCTGATAAGATATTATTTGAGATAGGAATAGATGCATTGCTTACAATGTCAATTTGTCATCCAATGACCGGGCAATAGAGTATGAATAGACCAGAGCTTGCGAAGTGGTCACAGGGACGGACGCAGGGGAGGGGGATGGGGGGATGCATCCCCCCCCCACCAGACCAAAATTTATATATTTTTACATGTTAATTTTATCAGCGCACAGTCGTGTTGTGTTGCGACCTATGCGTTCGGCGACGTGATAGTCTGATAGACCCCCACCGGTATTTTCTGGATTCCCCCCTGGAAGTGGACATGTAATTCAGCGCATGTCTGGACATGCATCCAGCACATGGATGAAAATGCTAATTTACATAATATTGTCAAAAGTGCAGACATGCAAAATCTCTGCCTGCTTGCTTTCATTGATTCATACATAAAATATACGAAGACTAGTGCTGTAGCAATGGTAACAAATGCTTTTTAATGATTCGCATTCAAGACAAATTACAAGATTCTTCCATGATAAAGAATTGTATACAGTGCTGTTGACTTTCAAACCATCAATGAACTCTTTTGTTTGATGGTTTCTCCAACCAACCCAACCATGCAGGGACTTAGTTTGATGCCAGAGGGTACGGTACTCAAGAGTACATACATGGTAGGTGAGTGCTAGGTCCGAGGCTTGATTCCGAGTTAGTCCTCCACAACAAGCCTTGAATTGCTATTCCTAATCAAGAGTTGTTCACATCGAAATTAAAAGGTCCACCCTGGAAATCAATTGTACGCCCATTGCGTCAAAGCAATTCCTAATTTTGATTAATGCAAAACATTCCCACTTAATGTTATTCTTAAACCTTTAGAAACCCGTGTGAATGTGGTCTTGCAAAAGAAAATGGGAAAAAACTTCTTAAGAGGCGAATTTGACACAAAAGATGATAAAAACTGTGTTCCTTAAGAAAAAGAATCTAAGGTGAATGGAGAGGTGGATTGTTCAGCGTTGCAGCAGACACATCAGGAAAATTAAATGCATTATAAACATTTTTGGAAATATGTCAATTTATCATTTTTACATGTGTCTGGTGTTTAGATTCCTATCCATTTGTTTACAGGTAAACAATGCAGCGTTTGTCCATGCAATGTACATCTTATTTATCATTGTGATGAAATCACGAAAATTTCCATGGAATGGCATGGCTGCGTATGAGTTTTCATTGCTGACGTTGACTTTTCGACAGATTATTACTGAGTAAAATGCAGGTTACACTTGAATATACCTTAACTTCATGAGCAAATAAACAACAAGAAGAATCTGTTAAAAATTCAAGTTCAATGAAAATGTTTGCATGGGGGCGACCATTTAATTATTCCTGGGAAGGAAATTATTTACTTCATGCGGTAACGGCTGCAGTAATTATTTATTTCAAGAGCGCGCTGTCCCCAAATACTAATTCCTGAAACAAGCATCACTTTTTAAGAAAAACCCCAATCAGAAATTATTTATTTCAGGACTGCCCAGAAATAGTTCATTTATTTCACCAAAACTGAAATTATCTATTTAAAAAAAGAACTCCAAGCCCTCCCTTGAGATGAAATGTTGGCCCCCTAATGAGGTGGAGGTATTTAAGGTGACTCAAGCATGGTGGTTTGATCATACAGATTTTTCTAAAATTTTGCACAGATACTCTATGGGACCCATACATTTAAAATATGAAAAACAAAAAAATTTCACCCACTCGTTTGGTTGCCATGGTAACGGCATGTTTTGCCTGATGACTGCTTAAAAGTCATAAATTGAGTTTTGGTTATGTACCACAGAATAAAGCATTACATGCATTTGTCACACAAAAACGTCAGAAATGTCTTCCCAAGGATTTACACCAATACATTAGCCATAAACTTGAAGAAAAAGGTTAAAATACTTTTTTCTGTAAGAGCTCAAAGGCCACCAACACACTAATTAATTACAGATTTTGCATGCATCAATTTTGGCAATAATCAAATTTCAGGAAAACGATCATACAGATTTTTTTTTAAATTTGCATATATCATAAACAAGTTATTGTCAAACAAATGGCAAAAAATTTGAAAAAATTCACCGAGTCATTTTTTTACTGCAGTACCATGACTGTGCCAATGTCAATTTAAATAATAAAGACAATTTTTGACACAGTTGTCTGAAATTAACTGAGAATTTTTTTTGGATAAAGATAAGATGCTGAAACTTTAAACTAGCATAGAATAGACGTTACTGCATTCAATAAAAAAATAATTATGCTTCTAGCTGCCTTAGATCTCATTTAAATAGCAAATTACTGGCTGCCATGCTGTTAAAAAACAGAACAGAAAATGGTAACGTCACAACTGTTTCAGTGCCTGCAGAGGTTGTGATGCTATGTTGCTAGGCAACCAGGCTGCTCAGAAGTATGTGCAGTGTACCACGCTTGAGTCACCTTAAGCTGAAAACGAAATTGAAGATTGACAGATAGGAATAAGCAAGGCCACGTGATAAGTTAACACATTTTTGAGTAAAAACTCTTTGTTTACTCAGGATAATGAGAGGGGTGCCATCAATTACTCAAACACCTCACCATCCTTTGCACATATTTTCGCCCACCCTTGCTGTAGGGCTGGCTAACAAATGCTGATTGGAGTCTGCTAGATCTTTTTTTCACATTCTATGTACAGTTGAGACAGATTTGCTCGAGTCACGTCTCAGCTAACAAAGTGCCAGCCATACTATTTACTGATATTTATACTATTTACTGATATTTAGCTTTGTTTCCCGGCAGTTGTGTGAGGTGTATACACTTTTTGAAGCCCACACACTCTCTTCAAACAAAGCTTAAATACCATTCGTCCTCGGTTAGCTATTTCTTCACAAGAGAATTGCTGGTGCCTGGGAAATTGAAAAGTATCACTATTTTAGTGGGTCTTGATGTTTTTAGACAGTCTTAGATGGATGTCACATGCAGTGTCCTGGCTGTCCTTACTTTGTTTTGGCACAATCCTGTAAAACGAAAAAGTCTCCTTTTTAAATTTTCATTCAAAATTGTCTAACTATGGTATGTATAGTTGGAGGTATAAGACTCAACTATTAATCTACTAATAAATTGTATTAGCAATATTTTTGGAAAACAGGCAGTAGAAATCAAACAGCATGCATGGAACACGTGGCATATAGATTGTGTCTCACGCGAGCACAGTTATCAACACACTACATTTCACAACTGATATACCTCCAAGGAAGAAACCATGCATTCAAGGGCCTTGAGCAAATGTCTACACTCATCTAATTACTGCCCAATGGCAAGACAAAGGTTAAGAGGCCAAGTCACCAACAAAATGGCTGCAGATGTTAATGCAAGGTGAGTCTATAAGAAGCAATCTCTCAGACTCAGACGTAAAATGCTAGAATGACAAAGTGCGAGCATCACATTGCGAAAAAACCTGTAATGCTAGAATTTGTGATATCAGTCGCCAATGCTTTAAATCGGATACTTTTCTTGAACATCACTATAGAGGTTGTAAGCTTTTTTTTTTTATTTAATTGGTTCAGAAGTGCTTGAGTAGGCCTACGTCATGAATGATAGCATCGACCAGCATGCTACTGCTGATAGTCTAATTAAGCTTGACACACTAATAAGCCACTTCTTACTCCAAAGTTATGACTTCTGCAGTAGTAGTTGTTTATTCGAATGAGACATACATGACGGCCCCTTGTATCAGTGTCTGTGCTGGGCAAGTTAAAGGTCCCTAACACCGGGAGATTTGTAACATGTTGAGGACTCCTGCTCTCTCATCCCACCAATTAACCTTCGTGAGTGCCCACGAGTTGGCTTAGATGGCCACACTTACCGGGCTGCACTCACCATATCTATCTATCTATCTATCTATCTATCTATCTATCTATCTATCTATCTATCTATCTATCTATCTATCTGTCTATCTATCTGTTTTTCTGCCTTTCTATCTTTCTATCAAATGCAATTGAGCAAGGAGAGACACACTTTCGCATAAGACTGACCCATGGCTGAAAAAGGGCAGTCTTGTAACACAAGGACTACAGTATATAAATACCTACAAATGCATCAAATTATCCAAAAGAACAAGAAAAGCAAACTTTGCTGATCCACCTTTCAGAGCACAGGAAATGCATATCGTTAATTTGACAACTCATCTTTTTAATGATGTAAGAAAAGGCTCATTAGTCGTCAGTGTGATCACAATTACCTTCAATGCGGGTTCACATCTCTGTCTTACATTGTGAAAAAAAAAGCGTATTCACAGTGAAATTGAACAGTATACATGTCTGTGTCTGTTCATAAATGGGCAGGCATAAATCCCTCTGCATCTTACACATTATCCAATTTGGTTAATGAAAGTAAACATCAGGTCATATTACGAAAAGAGCCATTTAGGCAAAAATGGGTCCCTAATTGCACTCTCTCTTTTTATGAATATGACATGCTCCCAGGAGTTGTTAATGTGATTTACATTCGGTATTAGGTAAATGCAACTCTAAAGAAAGATTCATTGCTGGGCCAAAAATCCTGTTAGGCCTCAGAATTTGTGATTTAATGTGTTGTGGAGAGGAGAGAGTGGGCCATTCTGTTATAGTGCCGTTCAAGAAGTTTGAGCAGTTTGTTTACCCAACCACTTCATGTTATCCTTTAGCTCAGAGCAGTTTAATAATGCTGACAGAAATATTTATACTCCAGTTATAAATAACCCACAACTACCTCTTGTGCCTCGAGGCATGGGCTCTGGTGAATGAGCCTTCTTATGCAGCAAAAAACATGAGGGTCAGTTTCAGCCAAGAGGCATGTAACAGCCAGGCGTAGGCAGCCACTTGCATTTATGGTCGCATTTCTCTCCAGCAGAATCCAAATATCGAAACTTTATAGCCAAAAGGGTTATGTTGTTTTAATCCCTGCAAAAAAAAAGGAAATATGAGGAAAACGAAAAATCAATATTGTCAGAGAGTGAATATGGATTCTGAGAGAAATCTGAAATTGCAGGGTTGCAACTGCTTTGCTTTTTAAAATGGGCAATTACAAATAGAGAGAAACATTGACGAATTGTTTCTTTTTTCCAAAAATACTTAAGGGAAGATATTCATTACTGGTTTACGAAATTTATTTGTGATTTAGCCATTTTTAAGATAATCTTGAAACTTGTTATGATTCTTCAATTCACAGACATTTTTTGCCATTATCTCAAGTGCTGTTACAGTCGCGGACAAAAATATTCATACAGCTGAGTATCCTGCACATACCTGGTATTTACTCTTGATTCAGGGATGCGAGGAGAAAAATTTCACTTTTAAGTCATTGCCCTAATCAGTTATCATTGTCAAGCACTGCAAACTTAGGCATATCTCTGTTTTCAAGCTCAGGGAGCACACAAAAGTAAAATTACAACATGACAAAAGTATTCATACAGCTCGAACACGCTGGGTATAAAGTGCATCAAAAGGTTGAATTTCTATTCCAAATAATGTGTAACTTTCTGTGGCTTCTTTGGATAACCTCCTTAGAAGTCCTGAGTGCTTTTTTGGGTGTTTTTATCTGTTTCGGTTGGCCCGTGCCACCCTATAGCGCTGGTATCAATTTACCATTAAATGTATATGAAACTTCTGCAAAGATGCTCACTAAGCCAAGCTAAATGCTCACACACAGTAAAATTTGGTTTCATGGCTTGCTTTAATCATTAGTACAAACTCTCATTTGGACTAAAATTAACTTTTGGCATGCAGGTGATGATTTGCACATGATGCAAAAGACCTAGGATAAAAATTGGCCAAGGCCCAATGCTATTTCAATGGGCAAAACTTTCAAGATTTCGCTAGACATTTGGTACCCATATCTAAATTTTGTAAAAACAAATGCAACTTCTTGTAGTTTACATCGGGCACAACCTATTGCATAAAGAAAACTATGATGGACCATTTGAAGAAATGAGATTATTCTTCATGGACTTGTTGCCATCTTTTGAGAAATGTCATATACATTTAATGGTAAAATGATACCAGCGCTATAGGGTGGTGTGGGTCAACCAAAACAGATAAAAACACCCAAAAAAGCCTTCAGAACTTCTAATGAGGTTATTCAAAGAAGCCTCAGAAAGTTACAAATTATTTGGAACAGAATTCAGGCTTTTGATGCACTTGATACCCAGCGTGTTCGAGCTGTATGAATACTTTTGTCATGCTGAAATTTTCGTTTGCATGCCCCCTGAGCTTGAAAACAGAGATATGCTTAAGTTTGCAGTACTTGACAATGACAATTGATTAGGGCAATGACTTAAAAGTGAAATTTTTCTCCTCGCAATCCTGTAAATACCAGTTATTGCAGAACACTCAGCTGTATGAATATTTTTGTCCGCAACTGTATCAGTCGTTTTGCAATTCTCTCAGAAATTTGATTTATTCTCTTACAAATTTCTGCCATTCTTTTGTAAATTTCTATGATTCTCGTATAAATTTCTGCTGTTCTTTCGAGATTTCTGACAGTATAATCGCGTGACACTGAAAACAGTTTATTTCATTATTCTTGAAAAAAAAAGAGGACTATTTCACTTCAATGTTTCATAATTTTGATTACTCAAGCCTGTGATAAAAACAGACGTGTCATATAGATTTGGTAAAGGAATCAGATTCATTGTCTATCTCTTTGTCAGTCAACAATGAGCAGCATAAATATGGGCCTAAATGTCTCCTTCAATAACCTCGAGCTTCAGAAATTAAAGTTATATGAAACAAATGGTTGGTCACGATCAGCTTTGACTCAAAAACTGAATTTCAAAAGAGACGATTGTCCTGTTTTAAAAAAAACATTTATACAAATGAAACTTCTGGAAAGGCAGCATTAAAGTATCTCAAACTCAGGCTAGCTCAAATAGCTTTGGCCAGACCAATAGTAGACCATGCCCTTCATCGGGTTAGGTAAAAGTTTTAACCGACATCACATAATTAAATTGAAGCAACTTAATTAAATTAATTTTAAATCCCTAATTTTGAGGGTGAAGTCTGCCAACTTGAAATTATTGCGGCAGGCAATGAAACAAGCCTAAATCAAGCTGCTTGGGTGTTACTTCATCTTGGCCTTATTTAAAGTCAGTATGCACTTTCATATTTTGAGATTTAGGATTCTATTTGACAATCCTAAGACCATTGTCTCGGGTTGCCTGTTTATATTTTCATTAAACAAGAAACACTCAGGATATATGACGGAGTACCTCTCAAACAAAATTTGACCTTGGCCTATAGCCCTATACAATTAAATGCATACCGTCAAAAGAGGAGATTACCAGTTTATTTTGCGAAGACAAAATTCAACACACATTGTGTCCATTTGAAAAGCTGAATGAGGTGAAATCATTCATGCTAAACCATGTAATAAAAGAAGATCGCTTGTACTCCTTCGCCCACCCATACTCTATTGGCATACGGCATACGCACAATTGTTTACCGAGTATTTTTTTTACTTACACGTGCTCATATTTCCTGACTATACTATTCGGACTCTGATGCTTTTCATTGACATAAATCAGAGAAATAATCTCAGTGCGGAAGTAGGTATTTCTCTTGCCTCAAACAATGCTATGGGTTACTCTGCTGTTGTAAACACACTTCCCAGGCAGTGGGGTCAGCATATTCTCCATTGCATTGTGGAGGCTGTGCTTCAGTTGTGCTTTGCTTGACATTCTCAAGATATACTCTGACATTTCTGACAAGCATTGAGTCACATGTCATTGCTGCAGGTTGGCTAACTGACATGACCATTGACTGGACAATGCAATTGCATGAAAAGTTTTATTAGCATTTTAGTCTTTAAGAATGATGCTGTATGAATTCATTGAAATAAGTCTCTTATTAAATACAAAATATCTCCGATGCAGTACAGTGCCGCCTGTAAGTAAGTGAAACGCATGACTTTGTGCCATTGCATCAATGCTAAACATCCTCAGCCAAACTGCTTGTGGAGGCATTATTCTCATCGGAGAAAGGGAAACAAAGTGGGTCATAAAGGCCGATGTGTGAGGCAAGTGGGATAAAAATAGCAGCCCATTTTCTTCGCTGTAGTCGGAGTTAGGTATGGGTCAAAGTCTTTGATAAGTAAGTGAACCACCCTTCCCTATGTTTTAACATTGGGCCTGCGTTTCACTTACTTATCAAAGACTTTGACCCATACCTAACTCCAACTACAGCAAAGAAAATTGGCTGCTATTTTTATCCCACATGCCTCACATATCGGCCTTTATGACCCAAAATGTTTTCCTCTCATCGGATGAGAATTCGTCTTTCCAGAACTATTTTGGTTAAGGATGTTTAACATTGATGCAATGGCACAATAGCATGCGTTTCACTTACTTACAGGCGGCACTGTATATGGTACCACTCTTGGTACCCTGAATCAATTCTGATGAAGATACAACATGAAATATAACCATTTAATCTGATATATTCAGCTCTTTTTACTAGATTATTCTTTAAAAGCCATGGCTCATAAAGCAGGCATTTCCATGAGCAAAGTTGTTTTAAAAGTTATATTTGTCCATCCTGTCATTTGTAGATTGAGAATAAGAACAATTAGTAGTGAAATAAAAAATTATTTTGAGGTTAAAGCGCTCTGAAACACTTTCGTTCATAATAGTGTCAGTTGAAGAGCTGAAAGGAGCTACATAATTGTTGTAGACCATTGATGTTGGTATGCAAATTGAAGGTCTTTTTGAGACTTTTCCAACCATGGCACAAAATGAGGGGGTGTCCCATCAAAAAAGAGGACATTATTTTTTTTTTGGGACACCCTAATCTGCATGGACAATGACTTTATTTGATGTCTCCTAATTAGCCTACCAAGTGCATACAGGACGTAAAACCCCAATCATCCATCCATCTTTCACTGATATGCAATATCTAATCATGTCCTATGTACATGTTATCACTCAGAATTTCGCATATGTATCACATTGTATCACGCCCTGAGAAATGCATATAATCATGACTATGCAGAGGGAGAGCCGATACATGATCGCAAGGGCCCAATACGAAAGCTGATCCAATAATTACATTGTACATTTAATAACTTACCTATGCCTTTCCATATTTACATCTTTATCATGTCATTGTCCAGATACGGCGTTTATCATGGTGTATAAGAGCATAATTATATCTATCTATCTATCTATCTATATATCTATCTGTCTATCTATCTATCTATCTATCTATCTATCTATCTATCTATCTATCTATCTATCATTTCAGTCTTACTGTAAAGAAGACAAAAGGCATGGCATATACTCGCTGGTGAAGAGATGGTTGTGGAAAGTATCTCTAAATATTATTGTGAACACAAATACTCTGGACATGTCAAAAATATCTGCGTATTGATGAAAACTGAGGAATAATAAATATGATACTTCTGCTCCTGTCTCTGACACAGCAACAGAATACCATCCAGACATTTAATCTTCTTCTGACAGACTTGTCAGGGAATACGCATGTTGATCTAAACGAATCATGAAGCAGACAGAAAAAATTGTCTGATTTATTTAATAGAATGAAATACAAAGGAAATGATGAAACAAACTAAAATAACAAACAGACCTATGAAAATGATGTATAATATTTTTTACGATGCTGCCTTGAGATAGTCTGAAGATTTTGATGAAATTGTATTTTGAATTATCATTTGAGAATTTGCTAATCATTTTAAACGGCATAAGTGACATTCTGGTAATCTGGTTTAATGATTCCAAATAGAGACAAGATGAATGTTCCTGTAATCACAAGATACTTTGCAATCCCTAACAGGTATTTCTGAAAATGGAGGGCATCAGCATGTCTTTCAGGATGTGTGGATATTGTTCATCGATCCCACGCTAAAAGGGTTTTGGCATTCTCAGAATGCTTTTGTCAAATGTCTTTGTCAAGTAGCCATGGTGATGCATCTGAGTACAGTGTGGAGTGTGTCCAACCCAAAAGCCAGAAGGAGTATCAAGCATCGCCTCTTCACAAAGCGTTTACAGGCCCACTCTCACAAGTGGTTCAGCATGCCATTGGGATCTTTTGTTGCAAGACATCATGCTGCTTGCTGGGTGTTTTTGAAAGAACAATTACAACCTTTTTTTGTCTTTTTTGGAAAAAGAATCTTATTAGTAAGTTATTACTCATCATACCCAAGCAATAAATCACAAGATAATCCAAAAATTTCAGTAAAAAAAGGCAAACATATTCACAAAATTAGCGTACGTGATGAACATACAGTTTGGTTGTTATATGATAGGCCAACTGTCGTGAATCATGATTTTGTAATGGATCTACATCAATGAGGCCTGTGTATTTTATAATATCAGAACTTATCAGACAGCCTGTGCATGTGGTTAACGTGCTGATGGTTGCATCTAACAGGATTGGTGACCAGCATGACACCTGTATTAACACTGTGACAACAGGGTTACTATCATGACAGTAGGTTCGCCTTTTTGACATCTGTCTGTGCATGTGAAATGAACCACTAAGCAATACTCAGACATGTAGCATTACTGCTGACATAACCTTCATGAAAAGTCCAGAGGCAACATGTAATTATTAAAAGTTTGCATGCAGTTGACAATCTGTCAGAAACCAGAATAATATACACTGAATTCGGGGCACATTGAGACACACTTTATATGGCAGAATGCTAGTGTCCAAGTCAACTGAATGACCTGGGACAGCACACGATAGATATTCAAGCCACAGTGAATAGAGGCATAGTGGATTACGACAAATTAATCGCAAAGTACTGTGTGTTACTTACATAGATGTCCGCACCCAGGACAGTTCATGTTGAATGTTCAAAACTGTTTAAAGTTATTAACTATTGGCACAACAAGGTGTTAATGCACTGTAAAAAGTCTTACGCACTGCTTATATGTAATATCTATTGCACATGGAGTATGAAAATGATTTTTTAATTGAGGTCATGATTACAACTCACATTTTGATGTCTGGCTGCAGAAGGGTAGGTGCAGTCTGATCTATTATGCCTTGCGTTTAAGCTCAATAGTATTGGTGATATTCATGCAAACTTGTGAGTTGCTCAGTGCTTTCATCATTGAGTAAAATTAGTAGACATTAAAAGCATCCCAATATGCCCCGGTTTCCCCTAATCGATATGAAAAAAAATTAAATAATATAATTTCGAAATGTATAATTTTGCTTTTCAAAACTTGAATGTAAAAAAGCCTGACATGCTTGATATCTCCTCGCAGGATACAAGTCAATTTTGTTGCTCTGATTTCCTTTGGTTTTAATCTTTACTTTGAAGTAAGTAAAGTTGACATTTCTTAGAAGAAACCAGACTTCCAACTTCTAATTCTACCAGATTAAGGAACTTGATGGAAGCAAGTTTTTCTTGTTTTAGAAACCAATTCAGGACCAGTGATGAATGAAATTGTTTGAAGTTATCTGTGTTTGATGATCTAAGTAATTGCAAAGAGTAACTGAAATCCTCACTTAAATTATAGTTTTGAGAAAAAAAAAAAAAATCATGTCAACTCTCAGACTGTAGCTGCCCGTGATTAAAGGATATTCCAGCTTGGTAAAGAAAGCTCAGCCAAGAAAATTGTAGTAATGATTATCATCTACAGAAAAACTAAGAAATGAAACCGCCTGTAAATGATTTAATGGCACTGGTAAAACAGCCAATCAGGATACCCCACAGCCAATGTTTGTCATGGTACACTGCCAAGTAGGTTATAGAAGAATACTGCAAAGCTCTCAGCTGACACAAAAGCTACAAGGAGTATCAAGTATCGCCTCTTCAAAAAGCATGATTTGTACTCTCACAAGTGGTTTAGCCTTCCACGGGGAGTAGCCATTAAAAGGCAACATACTGTTTGTTGGGTGTTTTTAAGGGAAAAGTATTACTTTTTATGAAAAAAACATCTTATTACACATTATGCGCAATGTACCACAAAATAATTCTATTTCTTTTTCAGAAAAAAAAAAAAATTACATATTCACTAATAATTATTGTAATTCTTTAATGACCTGAGCTATGTGATGAACATGACAACATTTGATAAACATACATATTCCGCTAAATGATTTATACTTGAATAGCATTTACCATAAAGTTACGAAAGGTATCTCAGGAGTGAGGACTTCCAATCATGCTGGCAGGTTGACACTCAGAGAGGAAGTCAGGTCACAGAGCAATTGCTTCCGGGTCTATTTCACATGCATGGGAAGTCTGGAAGGATATGGGAGTATGCCTTTTTTCTGTTTGCTCATATTACTGCGCTTGGCAGACAGCTGTTTACTGGGTGTGTCCTTTCACAGTAACTTTATTTCTGAAATATTATCTCAGCTGATGTATAATTTTACAGAATGTATTCTTATTAGTATCATTTGACAACGATCATAATAGAGTCTGTGTAGTGATTGGGATAAATATGACAATTGAAATGTCACCCAACAATTGTCAGAAGTCCCTTGGGCCCCGGTCAAAACAAAATAATGCATATCCATTAACCTTCCACATGATATGATAAATGTGACAAATTATAGGCCTTCATCAAAATAACACTAAAGTCACAAATGATAGACCTAGGGTTCTTCGAATAGTGGATATTTATAAATGTATTTACCCAAGTGAATCTAAACTGCTCACACTTAAAAACACACACCTTTTAACACAGCTTAATAACTTATTTCAAATTGAGATATGACCATGAAATGTTGTACCAGTTGATGTAGCTGAATATCCAGGCCTAGGGTCTAGAAAGTTTCATTGTAAAGCATTGAGAATCGACTGCAATTGGCCACATTTTGTGAGATTGCTTTAAAAACCGTAAGCACACCCAATGCAAATCGAGGCAGAAAACATTTTGGCATTGAGTCCATCAGAGTCCAATTTTTCTCGTTCATGGAGAGTGAAAGTGGTTCCCTTGACCCCTTCAAGCATTTTTACTGCATTTTGTTGGTTTTGGGTTGAATATGCCCAAATTGCTGTTTTTCACATTTTATTTGCCACATCCTCTTCACAAATGTGTATCATTTGCTTGGACAATTTCCCCAATGCTACAATTTTTCCAATGCAATCTTGCTGGACTTCTTTGTTGACCATTTGAAATCATTAACATGTGGATGTTGTGGGTATTCTTCTCATTACAGCCTCATTCAATCTTAATTGTGAATCCAAAATTTGAAACAACCATGCAAAAATGTGTCTACAAACTTTCAAAATCTTTGGCTAAGCAGCGAATTAGCAGGCTTGGAAGGATACAAAGAATTATTTTGAGCAGTCTTACAAGTTCTGCCTCTTTTAAGAGGTGTGCGTTTTTAAGTTTGAGCAGTTTATGTGGAATAGTTGCGTTAAAAGATTACCAAGGTCTGCGTTGAATTATACTTTTAGTTTTCATTGCTATGGATTTTTGCAGAACTGTAGAACTGCAGAAGGGTAAGATCGAAACCGAAACATCGATTGTTGATCTCTTGGGTGTGTTTCGGTCGATGGGATTGTAGGGCTGTTTGGTTGTCCAATGCTTTGTAAAATAGTTATAAGATTTCAAGATCTAAAAAAATTAGGCAACCAAGATCTGTTGGTTGTGTCTATTATCCATATTGTGAAGAGTTATCCTTTTTTTTTCAAGACATTATTATAATTGTGTGTATTTGTGAGGTGGCTGCATGCGATTCTGCTACATCACACCTTATATGCAAATTTTATTAGGAGCCGTTACGAGGTGAGAAATCTGTTGAGAGCCTTGCTTTCCTGTCATGAGGATTCCTGGCCTTTTCTTCCCTTCCTCCTGCACCCAGCCCAGCAACAGATATGGCCAATAAACAGGAGATGGGGACATAAAAAGAGTCCTTCTTTCTCATTACAGGGGATTACAACATTTAATTTGGTCTCAGTCCACTGTAAGCTTGTTAACAGTCTGACTTACTGCAAGTTGGAGGCAGTTTCTACTACAGAGGAAAGGTGTTACTCATCTTTATTGAAGTGAATCCTTTCAAGATGGGGAGTGCTGAATTCCGAGAAGCAACATATGCTACAGATGGGGTACTGAAGTGCTAACTGAAATGCACCAAATGTTCCTTGAGTCATTTAGCTGTACTTGCCCTCTTATTCTTAATGATTCATATGTAGTGAATGAGGATGGATGGATGATTGGGACTTTACATCCTGTATTTATACACTTTGTAGGCTAATTAGGATGGGAGGAGAACACAGCAATGAGGCGAAGTATGATTGAAACAGTCATCCAACATAGGCCCAGGTCACCTGGCAAGAGCTGGATTCGAACCCTGAACCCAGCGACTAGCAGCCTAGCGCTCCAACATTAGACCAACCCTCCCCCCGTAGTGAATGAGGTCATATGGCATACTTGTCATATAATCAGCAAAAACAGAGATGGAGGTCACAAATTGTCAAATGACAAATTGACAATTGATTTCAATGTGGAAGACAGATCATGTTGTCAGTCCATGTTGTCAGTATTAGTTCATACTTATAGTCCCATGAGTCAAAGTTGTTAATATCATCAGCCTCACGAAATAGGAGATACAACATGTATATGTAAATTAAAATTTGTAAATAGGAGAACCTAAAAACAAGGATTAAAGCAATACTAAGTGCTTAATTGCTATACTGGTATACAGAGGTACCTGTGTTATAAGACCCCCTGTTTTAAGAATGTCACCACTATTCTCCCACATTAAATAGTATTTTTGGTGTATTTTGCACCCCGAGAAGAAACCACATCCCTCAAGAGATCGCTTCACGGCCGCATGAGGGGCCGTCTTAAAATGCAGGAACTACTGTAGTGTCCTTTCAAGTTCCTTCAAAGCACTATATTACGCTTACACTGTTTGTCACACACAACTGTTTTGCGTGACACTCTTCAGTAGTCACTATACAATGTCAAGTTGTTAGTCATGATAACATCGATCAATGGATACAGAGTAGGGTGCATCTGATCCCCTTACATATTGATCACCTCTGACTTTTTTTGGGGGTGAGGTTTGGTGTCCTGAATAAAACCCTAAAATTTCATTGAAATCCATTAAGGTGTAGGGGTGGCTGATTGCAATTGAAAATTATGCAATATTTATTTTTTTCGATCATTTAAATTATCCTCGGTTATCCGTAACTTGGTCAATATTAAAGATACATCAAAGATAATAATTTCCTTAGAAAGCCCTGATCAAGAGCTTCAAAATGAATACCAACAACCTATGTTTTCATGCATTTTAAGCAGTGGTAGTCATTATTTTCAAACAAAAAATTAGGCTTTTTCTAATGACTCTATGCTAGGCCATACCAAATTTCGAAAAAGTTAGCCCAACCTTCCCAAAAGTTGTGGATCGAGTCCAGAAGACTTCCTGTGAAATTTCAGGTCAATTGAAGAGGTCCTTACGCCGGTTCACCCCTACTTTTGATTTTACATAAAAAAGTGGCCATTTTCGGAATTTTCGGGCTGTATCTCAACAACCTTTCCACATCTAAAGCTGAAAACACTCAAAATGTACGGAATGGTCATATTTGGTATGGTCCATGTACCCTTTTACCTTCCAGGTACCACCTACAGCATAAAAAATGTATTCTGCATGTCTATTTTATCCTCAATAGCATTTCAATATATTTGCCATAACCAAATAAAAATCAAGTCTTGTGTCACTGACACAAAAGGGTTCCTAACAGCATCTTCTCTGTTAACCTCATCAGCTAGTAGGCCTACAGTTGCTATTGTCTTATTGTGAGCAGCAGATTCATTCATGTGAGCCTCAACAGCTTTGTATTCTTCTCCAACACTAAAGCGTGAAACAGCATCCAGCAATTTAAATTGAATTGAAATTGAATTGAGGGGAGAAATTCAGCTTTGTCAATAAATATATGCAGTCCAACATATTTTCTGGTTGTGGTTACAGAATCAGTAGCATGTGTAAGTAATTATGGGACCAGCAGCTTTTGTTTCCATCTCCCTTTCATTGAATTCCATAGAGTCTTCATAGATGTATCGTTATGAATCAGGCACATCGCTATCCTGCTATCAGTATAATCAATTTCTTGCAAATATTCCCAATGGCATTGCCCACTTGTGGCTGAACATCGCTTTACCACAGCAGTTTTTCAGCAATGGCATGTCTATATCTGCGAGCTGTTGTTGAGGAAAGATGGTCTGGTGCAAATTCAGATTGAATAGTACTGAGACTTAATGGATCATCATCTTCAAAATGGCATTATTATTTTGATGGATTCCCAATGTGGAATTTGACCGTTTCAATCACCTCTTTCTCAGTTGATAGCTTTTCTTTAATAAAAAGTTTCAAACTTGGATACATTTCCTGGAAATCAAGCTCTCCACATTTTTCTGTACATCTCAGTGACTACCTGTCTCTTTTGGAATTCAAGATTACATTTACAAGATTTAACTGCCATTGACTCACAGCCTTCACCAAAGACTTCAATTTCTACCTCTAACAGCAAAACAAAAAGTGGTAGGGACACTGACAGTCTTATCCATATGCAACCTCCAATGCAGAATGGCACTATCTTCTTCTCTCAATTGGACGATGTCTTCACCCTGGTATTTGCTCCAACTTGCCAAGTCCAGGCCCTCTGCCCTTGCAGTCTTTAAACGCACCAGTGCTGAATGAAGACAAGTGGGACTGACTTACAAATCAATAGAACATCTTTCCACTTTTTTAAAGTGATGCCTATGTATTTTCAAGACTGTCCCAGATTATTGTCTCTCATAATATAAAATTCTTTCAAATCTCAGTCTCAAGAGATGAGTTTATTTTGTAATTTTTCAATGAATATTCACCCAAAAGGCCATATCTCAATAACCATTGAACCTACAAAATTGGAATTGATGCTAAATGTTCAGAATATCCAATTTTGTATTCAATGTCAATACATTTATATGACCTAAAGTCAATAATTTTCATATTTCGATGGAAAATACGATTTTTGACATCTAAATAGACGCGGTTTGACATTTAAGCCAGTAGCAGCTGGAATAAGCCTTGAAATTCGGTTTGGTAATATTTTCCTTGTTTCTGGAGACAATGAGCATGATTTAAGAGGGTCCCCACAAATTTCCATGATACTGATCCCCCTACTTGTTCACAAAATATAAGGATTTTCGGCGTTTTCGTAGCTTTTTAGAGTTTGCAATCTTCAAACGGAATCAGCCACCCTAGGCAACCTTCAAAATGGATGAAATTTGGCAGAATTACTCCTTTCTATGAACCTCACCACCAAAAAAAAGTCAGAAGGGATGTGACAAAATTTTGCATTTTGAGGGGGATCAGATACACCCTAATACAGAGATATCAAGAAATATCTAGACAAACATACAGTATAAATTCAGCTTCAACCATGCAAGAGATAGAAGTGTCTATATTCTTATGTTTATAATATACACGAAGTTGTCAGTTTCTATTATTTTTATTGCTAGT
The DNA here is from genome assembly GCA_026936325.1 of Platynereis dumerilii. Taxonomy (NCBI): domain Eukaryota; kingdom Metazoa; phylum Annelida; class Polychaeta; order Phyllodocida; family Nereididae; genus Platynereis; species Platynereis dumerilii. The sequence goes on from JAPTHN010000001.1 coordinate 61,869,325, forward strand.
TTATAACATCATGACATGCCTCTTTATGTATTTATATCTCTGCTAATGTGTATAGGGCAATAGTTGTTTGCAGTTTTCAGTTAAAATGAAACTTGTCACGTAAAAATGTTATGGATGAATGTCCGTTGTTCTTGGAATATTTCAGCCAATAAATTATCAGTGCTGATATCAATGATGTCACAACTGACACCATCTTTCACACAGACACTATCTTTCACATTGAAATTAAGTGTCTATTTGTCAATCGCCATTAGGTAACATTCATAAACAAATAAAGTCATCAAAGACCTGTCTATACATGGACATTAAATTTTATTGTTATTTTAATCGACCCCCATTCCCCCCCCCCCGGATGAGGGGTGTGACTTTGTAACTCAGGCTTATAAAATAGCAAGTATAGGATGTGACCTCACTGATCAAATAAGAGTCATTAATAATGACATGGCTTGGATGAGGATATGACCTCACAAGGAACATGTTAGTTCATTTTTGCAAGCACTCGTAATCCCTCTGATTCCTTCAGCTGTATGTGTATTTTGAATTGACACTTATTATTGTCAAGTTCTGTGATCATTAATTTAATCGATAAAGTAATAGGATTTTTGGAACCTTAATTCTTTGAAATGCAAAGTAGTGAGGCAGTGATGGTAAATTGTTCATGTAATTTCAGAACAGACATTTCAAGAGATCAAAGATCCTTTCTCACATTGCATGTGGCTCCAAAGTAAAGCAGAAACATTAGTGTATGTCATGGCCCTTGAAGTGACAGAGAGCGATGTAGGCATTCGCTTATTGGGTCAAATTTCCGAAATTAATGGCCCCACTATTTTGTTGAAGTGTCAGGAATTGCAGACTTTCACAGGGACTGGTAGTTCATCACAAATGTCAGACCATCTATAGTATGATGGTGTATTCTATGGAAACTTGTTGCAATGCAGTTTTATGGTATTCTAATAGAGACAATTTATGCATATTACTTGGCAGTGACAAGCAAGAAAGCAAAATCATTTGATGTGAATAGTTGCCAAATGATGTAACACTATTTTTTTAGCACAATTATTTGAAAATTAAACTTTTGTAATGTTTTTCCAATTACTACAGGGTGGTCAAAAAAAAACTTTACACTTATGAATAATTTTTTGGATGACGCTCATTGTAACAACTGCTTATTTTTCAATGCAAAAACAACTTGTATAGCAAAAAATAACTCTTCTAGAGACAATTTATTCATTCGGAGGTCCTTTTGGACTGATGACTTTTCTGCAGTGGGCCTAAATGATGCAGAGGTGTCAAAAATGTAACTTTGTGTCCGTTTTTCCCATACAAACGTAATGGATGCCTTTATTGGGCAACTAAGGTATGTGGTGTCTTGCAGGGATCTTCCTCTAAGTTTGCCCGTCCAGAATAATCACGTTGATTGAGATCTTGTGATCACAGGGGGCATATTGTCCCGCTGAGAAACTTGACAGAGCAAACCTTGATCCAGTTCTGGGCTTTCCAAGGGAGTGTGGCTGATGCCTCGTCTTGTTTGAAGATCAAATTATCTGTGGCACTGTATGTCTTATCTATCTAGGGCTTTAGATGCTCTTTCAAGATGTTAATAAGTACTTTTTATGTGATTTCAACACCCTGATCATCCACCTTCAGACGGCTTTGTTTTAAAATCTTATAATAGCCATAGTGAAGTCTGAACTTGCTCTAGCACCTTCTGGTTTGTGCTGAATTGTGCCTCTGTCTTCTCAATTTCATTTTATGTTGTATTTATTTTGTCCATTGAAGCTTAGTAGCTTCAAAATTGCTGATGGGCCATGAACAACCCAGAGTAGTAAAAATGCAGGAGCACTCCCGGCTTCCATTTTGTCTGCTATCAAAAAGTAATGAACCGTTTTGATTATTAACCAATTTTCCAAAGACCTAACATACTTGGTTTGTATACACAGTAAGTACCCAGGCACTGACTCAATCATGGCAACTGGAAAATGAAATATCAACTGTAAAGTTTTTTTTTGACCACCCTGTAAGTTGCTTTTGCATAATTTCATCAGACATAAGTCAACTTTGCCTGAACGAAACTTGATGAAAGTCACTTGGAATATTTCTCAGCCCGCAATGATTACATGAAAAGGACACACTGCTTGGCCCCAAAGTATTTGTAGTACTGCGAAATAAGCTACTTGCACAATTTTGTCAGATGCGGTGTAGATCGTGGAATACCTTCGGTTAGCAGGAACTCTTAATGGTTTTTATGAGAAAAAAGACACTGGATTGCATGTGGTACATCAGTGATGCTGTGTCATGGCTCTCAAAGTGACAGAATGCAATGGAGCTATTCATTGGGGTACTATTTGTCCAAATTAATGGGCACATGGTAGCAAGCCCAGATCCGGAAGAAGCATGTTATTCGGCCTGACATTTGTGACTCAGGCAGTTTGTTTGTTTATATCTTAAACCTCAGCTAAAACAGGAAATTGGGCAAAGTGTAAAACAAAGAATAATGCAATAACTACTGCATTACAAAACCGCATTTACTGATGTATAAACGCAAGATGAATCATGACTGCGATATCAGAATTCTAGTGTTTTTAGCTTTTCTTCTTTATTCCTCAAATTATTAATATAAGTGACTTAAAAGTTGCTAAGGGTAACTTTGGTTTCCCATTTGAATGCTTATAGCTGCTGTGTAAATAAATATATAATTAATATTCTGAGGGAAATAGTTATCTGCAAATTGGCTTCAGAACCTCATCACAAGGTTGCTATGTGTAGAAACTGTTGTAATTTGGCTTCCTATTGTATGTGTCCATGACTTCTCCTTTCAGTAATGCAGGGACTCCCACTGGATCTGGAATGGAACATTAAGTTGAGATACGCACCAAAAACCGAGCCTTCCCCTTTTTGTAGAAGCACTTTTAATTTGCCCTTCAGACAATGGAAAGGATGTTAACTCTGACTAGTCTAGCCTTGGCAATTATTTTGGTGGGCAAAGTGGATACCAATTTCGTGTTAAAGCTACCTGAGAAGGTTAAGCCTGGGTGACCTTGGTGAAGAACGCACTGCCTCAACCAAAAAAGCTGGGCAATACAACATGGCCAAAAATAAAAGAAGACTTATTATGTTCTAAAACTATTTTGAGCATGTTTGTGAGATGCTAAATGTACTTGGTCAGATGCCCAGGCGGGGGGGGTACTTCCCCAACTTTTACATACGGATGCTCCACGGCAATTTCGAAAACCATTCTAATCCGGAACCTTAGCCAAAACCACAAACCATTTTAATCCTTCAGGAAAAATTTTGGCAATCAATTTAATCTGTATGCATTATAAACCATTTTAATTGTCTTTTCAAGCCGATTCTACCGATACCAACCATGTTCGGGTTGCAAAAACCAGAACCAAATTAATCAAAATTGTCAAAAAACCAAAACCATTTTTATCCAGAAAGGCCAAAAAACCTGACAGATGCCTCTATATACACCCTTTCTTAGTGAGTAATTCCGGGGTCAGGTGATATTTCATTGGAAACTTTGTCCACCTCATCGGAAGGTTTCCATCTGTCACAAATTCTACTACAGCCAATATTTTTGGTTCTTAAAACAATCAAGTCAATATAGTAAATGCGAGAAACAAAAACACACCAGCTGGTTTTTTTTACAAGATCAGAGGTGTTTTGAGGCTGTGATACAATGTGCTTTACATCGACATGAAAAATTATGCATATTTGTATCTGTCTATTGTGCATAAAGTTAGTACTTATCCTCATATGAACAAGAGACAAATCAATTTTGGTAGGTTTTTACTGTTATTTCAATTACAATATTCTTCACTCTACGCCCTGCTTTGTGCCTTCTTATTTTTGAAGATGGAAAAAAAAAACCCATAAAATCATAATAGCATGATGTTCATCCAACAAATTATGTTTAAAGGAAGAAGCTAAGAGCTGTAACAGTTGTTGTGTTCCTTCTTACTTGTCTAGCAGAGCAGATTCCATATAACTGTTCTGTCAGGTTGTTAGAATTCATTATTGCAATTACCTGTGAAAGACTAATGGACCATCATGGACACACTGGACCTATGAAGGTCAATCAGACAACTAGAATGGAATTTTTTCCTGACTAAGTTGCTAAATGAAATGACCTGAAATGATTCTAAAGAAATATTTTACAGGACATAGCAAGTAGTGCCCTCATTAAACGAACAGCTACCTTACACAGAAATGAGCATTTAGAACTATTTCTGGTTCCAAACACAAGTCATACAAGTCTTCTCTTTTTAAAAAACCTTGAAATTGCCTACTCCGGCCTCTTTCAATTAGAATGTTGTAAAATTTTTACAAAATGTTACTGTTGCTTCCCAAAACCCAATGCAAGATCAATTAGTAACTAGGTGTCCAATGCATTTTATTCCTTCGCTAAAATCTTGACATTAAGGCTTCTAAATTAGAAAAGTACACTACAACTTGTGCAATAGAAAGCTACTATGTATGCAACAAGTACAATTATAATATTTCAGACCCCCCCCCTCTCTTCCCTACCTCCCCCATTAACCAACTTGCCTTCCCCCCACCTACAGGCCCCCCCCCCCCTTTTGAACATAACCACATCCTTCAACTAGCATCTTCACTTGCCATCGCATACCTCATCCATATAGCATAATACTCATTTGTCAACACCCATATATCTTGGAGGTAGTGATTTATTGTAATATTTAATCTTCTTTCCCCTAGGTTATCATTACTTGATCTCAAACTAGAGGGTCCCCCATACAAACTGCCAGCAGTGTGCAATCCACTGCAGCTGAGTGTGCACTTCTCCCCTCCTTTAATCACAATGTATGTTTTTAATTACTACTATTGTAACTATACTTATGAAAATGATGTATATAAATGTTTATGATGCATTGAAATAAGCTGATAATGTAAAATTAGATTGCATTCTAAATCATTAATTGAGAATTTGCTGATCATTTTTAAAAGAAAGTGAAATTCTGGTTTAGTGACTTCAAAAATAGGGACAAGATGAATCTACTTGCATCCACAAGATACTTTGCTATCCTTTAAACAGGTATTTCTGAAAATGGAAGGCATCAGCATGTCTTTCAGGATGTGTGGACATTGTTCATCGATCCCATGCTAAAAGAGTTTTGGCATTCTCAGAATGCTTTTGTCAAATGTCTTTGTCAAGTAGCCATGGTGATGCATCTGAGTGTGGAGTGTGTCCAACCCAAAAGCCAGAAGGAGTATCAAGCATGGCCTCTTCACAAAGCATTTATAGGCCTACTCTAACAAGTGGTTTAGCATTCCATGGTGATCTTTTGTTGCAAGGCATCATGCTGCTTGCTGGGTGTTTTTGAAAGAACAATTACAATATTTTTTATTTTTTTATTTTTGGAAAAAATATCTTACTAGTAAGTTATTACTCATCATACCCATGCAACAAACCACAAGATAATCCAAAAAATTCACTACAAACAACCAAACATATTCACAAATTAGCAAATGACATAATCTACAGAGTACGTGATGAACATTCGGTTTGGTTGTTATATGATAGGCCAACTGTCATGAATCATGATTTTGTAATGGATCTCCATCAGTGAGGCCTGTGTATTTTGTAATATCAGAACTTATCAGACAGCCTGTGCTTGTGGTTAACGTGCTGATGGTTGCATCTAACAGGATTGGTGACCAGCATGACACCTGTATTAACACTGTGACAACAGGATTACTAACATGACAGTAGGTTCGCCTTTTTGACATCTGACTGTGCATGTGAAATGAACCACTAAGCAATACTCAGACATGTCGCATTACTGCTGACATAACCTTCATGAAAAGTCCAGAGGCTACATGTAATTATTAAAAGTTTGCATACAGTTGCAATCTGTCAGAAACCAGAATAATATGATAACAGGCTTACACAGTGAACATTCATGAAAACCCTTGAATGGCCTTGATATACTCAATCTCTTATTAACATTTCAGATGTAATCAATATGAAAAAAATTAAGTAATATAATTTCAAAATGCATTGTTAATTTCAAAACTTGAATGTAAATAAAAGCCTGGTATGCTTGATATCTCCTAGCAGGATACAAGTCAATTTTGTTTCTCTGATTTCCTTTGGTTTTAATCTTTAATTTGACGTAAGTAAAGTTGAAGAAACCACCAGACTTCCAACTTCTAATTCTACCATATTTAGGAACTTTGATTGAAGCAAGTTTTTAATTTTTCTTGTTTGATAAACCAAATCAGGTCCGTGACGATTGAAACTGTTTGAAGTTATTGTTTTTTGATGATTTAAGTACACAAAAGCTACAAGGAGTATCAAGTATCGCCTCTTCAAAAAGCATAATTTGTACTCTCACAAGTGGTTAGCATTCCACGGGGAGTAGCCGTTAAAAGGTCGCTTGCCATTTGTTGGGTGTTTTTAAGGGAAAAGTAACTGTTACTTTTAATGACCTGAGCAATGTGATGAACATGACAACATTTGATAAACATACATATATCGCTAAATGATTTATACTTGCATAGCATTTACACTGAAGTTTACGTAAGGTAGCTTATGAGTCAAGACTTCCAATCATGCTGGCAGGTTGACACTCAGAGAGGAAGTCAGGTCACAGAGCAATTGCTTCCGGGTCTATTTCACATGCCTGGGAAGTCTGGAAGGATATGGGAGTATGCCTTTTTTCTGTTTGCTCATATTACTGCGGTTGGCAGACAGCTGTTTACTGGGTGTGTCCACAGTAACTTTATTTCTGAAATATTATCTCAGTTGGTTTATGATTTTACATTATATATTCTTGTTAATAGTCATCTGACAACGATCGTAATAGAGTCTGTGTAGTGATTGGGATAAATATGACATTTGAAATGTCGCCCAACAATTGTCAGAAGTCCCTTGGGCATGGTCACAACATAATAATGCATATCCATTAACCTTCCACATAATAAATGAGACAAATTATAGGCCTACATGAAAATCACACACAGGTCACAAATGATAGACTTCGGGCTCTTCGAATAGGATATTTATGAATAGCCTTTATGTAACCAAGTGGACCTATAGGGAAATCTGTGTTATGCATAGAAAATGACTGAGGTCTGTGTTGAAGAAGACGTATAGCTTTCAATGCTTTGGGGTTTAGTAGAAACCGAAACCATCAGTTGTGGACTAAATGGTCTTATTTGTAAGTGATGTCTTATAAGGAGAAATATTTTGTATCTTAGTCATTTTAAAACTGTAATTATACAATTTAAGTGATGTCCTTACAGCTCTTGGTAGGCCATTCGAAAAATACGTTTTCTTCTTTTCAATTTCCTAACCTGGCTTTGCCACGTCATTCACAGTTACCTGTTGGTTTCCTAATCCTCTTATGAGATGCGTACCTTCAATCCTTTAATTAGTATTTATTGACACCTATACTGCAAGATATAATATGCACTGAATCAATAGATTAAATCATAAACTGACACAAACAAATTGTAAAAACATTTTTAAGCCAGTGACATCACAAGTCTAAGTTGAAAGTTAAAAATTAAAATTTTTCGAAACTGTTTGGACCACTAATCCACAGAGATCTCTGACATTTATCTAGTTGTCCTTTAATGGTATTGTTAGCTCAGCTCAGAATAAATAGCATTCACTGCTAGTTTTTCCTTTATAAAATCCAAGATCCAATAAAATGTGTATCTTGTATTTTGCATCCGGATCTCTCGGATGTTTTTCGGTTTACGCAATCGTAGGGTCCTTTGGTTGTCCACTTTTTCATTCAGTTTCTTTCTGTTTTGTAAAAAAAAAGAATTATTAGATTCAAGATTTAAACAAATTACACATTCAAAATTTTGGACATTGTTGGTTTTCTCTATTTTCCATTTTGTGAATATTAATCCTTTTTTTTCAAGACATTATTATAATTTTGTGTATTTGTGAGGTGGCTGCATGCGATTCTGCTACATCACACCTTATATGAGAATTTTATTAGGAGCCGTTACGAGCTGAGAAATCTGTTGAGAGCCTTGCTATCCTGTCGTAAGGATTCCTGGTCTTTTCTTCCCTTCCTCCTGCACCCAGCCCAGCAACAGGAATGGTCAATAAACAGGAGATGGGGGCATAAAAAGAGTCCTTCTTTCTCATTACAGGGGATTACAACATTTAATTCGGTCTCAGTCCACTGCAAGCTTGTTAACAGTCTGACTTACTGCAAGTTGGAGGCAGTTTCTACTACACAGGAAAGGTGTTACTCATCTTTATTAAAGTGAATCCTATCAAGGTGGGGTGTGCTGAATTCCAAGAAGCAACATATGATATTGTAAGCAAGAGTCATGGGGAGTGAGGTCGCAGGTTGTCCAATGACAAATTGACATTCATCTCAATGTGGAAGATAGTGCAAGTTATCAGTTAATGTTGTCAGTATCAGTTCAATCTTAGTCCTGAGTCAAAGTTGTTTTTATCAGCACCAAAAAATATAAGATATACTTCAATAAAAAACAAATTCTAAGAATCAAATTAAGGTAACTAAGAAAAACTAAAAACCAGGGTTAAAACAATAGTAAGTTCTCAATTGCTGGTAGTATCCTATCACATTCCTTCAAAGCACTATATTATGCTATAGACTGTTTGACAGTGTTTGTCACACACAAAATTTAATGTCTTCCTCATTGAAACGAAGTGCCGATTTGTGAATGGCCACTTGGTAACTGGTGAGGGGTGTAACTTAGTAACTCAGATTAATAAAATGATAAGTATATGACTTCACTGATGATATAAGAGTCATTAAGAATAACATGGCATGGATGGAGATATGACCTCACAGACTCACAAGGAACATTGTAGAACATTTTAAGCATTTGTAATTCCTCTGATTTTAAGCATTTGTAATTCCTCTGATTCCCTTGGCTATGATTTGTATTGACACTGTCAAAGATGTGATTTTTTAATCGATAAAACAATGCGATTTTTGGAACATCAATACTTTGAAAAAGTAAAGTAGTGAGGCAGTGGCGTTAAATTGTTCATGTAATTTCAGAACAGACATTTCAAGAGATCAATGATCCTTTCTCACATTGCATGCGGCTCCACAGTAAAGCAGAAACATTAGTGTATGTCATGGCCCTTGAAGTAACAGAGAGCAATGTGGCCATTCATTTTTGTAGAATTTCTGAAATTAATGGCCTCAGGATTTTGTTGAAGTGTCAGGAATTGCAGAATTTCACAAAGACTGGTAGTTCATCACAAATGTCAGGCCACCTATAGTATGATGGTGTATTCTATGGAAACTTGTCGCAATGCAGTTTTATGTTATTCTAATAGAGACAATTTATGCATATTACTTGGCAGTGACAGCAAGTAAGCAAAATTTTTTGATGTGAATAGTTGCCAAATGATGTAACGCTAATATTTTTAGCACAATTATTTGAAAATTAAACTTTCATAATGTTTTTCAAATTACTATGTTGCTTTTGCATAATTTCATCAGACACCAAAATAATTTAATATATGACATAAGTCAAATTTTGCCTGAACGAAACTTGAAAGTCACATAGATTATTTCTCAGCCCGCAATGATTACATGAAAAGGATACACTGCTTGGCCACAAAGTTTTTGTAGTACTGCGAAATAAGCTTGAACAATTTTGTCAGATGCTGTGTAGATCGTGGAACACCTTCGGTTAGCAGGAACTCGTAACGGTTTTTATGAGAAAACTGACTCTGGATTGCATGTGGAATTTCGGTGATGCTGTGTCATGGCTCTCAAAGTGACAGAATGCAATGGAGCTATTCATTGGGGTACTATTTGTCCAAATTAATAGGCACATGGTAGCAAGCTCTGATCCGGAGGAAGCATGTTATTCAGCCTGACATTTGTGTTAACCTCAGACAGTTAGATTGTGTGTATCTTGAACTTCAGCTAAAGCAGGAAATTGAGAAAGTGTACAACAAAGAATAATGCAATAACTACTGCATTACAGAACCGCATTTACTGATGTATAAACGCAAGATGAATCATTAGACTGCGATATCAGAATTCTAGTGTTTCAGCTTTTCTTCTTTATTCCTCAAATTTCAAATTATTAATATTAGGGACTTAAAAGTTGTTAAGGGTAACTTTGGTTTCCCATGTGAGTGCTTATAGCTGCTCTGTAAATAAATATATAATTAATATTCTGAGGGAAATAGTTATCTGCAAATTGGCTTCAGAACCTCATCACAAGGTTGCTATGTGTAGAAACTGTTGTAATTTGGCTTCCTATTGTATGTGTCCATGACTTCTCCTTTCCGTAATGCAGGGACTCCCACTGGATCTGGAATGGAACATTAAGTTGAGATACGCACCATAAACCGAGCCTTCCCCTTTTTGTAGAAGCACTTTTAATTTGCCCTTCAGACATTGGAAAGGATGTTAACTCTGACTAGTCTAGCCTTGGCAATTATTTTGGTGGGCAAAGTGGAAACCAATTTCGTGTTAAAGCTACCTGAGAAGGTTAAGCGTGGGTGACCTTGGTGAAGAACACACTGTCACAACCAAAACAGCTGGGCAATACAACATGGCCAAAAATAAAAGAAGACTTAGTATGTTCTTTTGTTTGTTTGTTTGTTTGTGTTTTACGCCTCTGCAGCACCTTTGTGGGCTATATCGAGGCAGGCGATCGCCGTATGATGATGAGATGAGAAGACTGTGAGTCTGGTACATACCCTATTAATTCAGGGATGCCCAGGGTCTTTCAGTTGCCCCAGCACAGAACACTGGATACAACCGGCCTCCATTTAACGTCCCATGGGCTCGGACTAAATTGAGTTCCGGGGTTGGATTCGAACCCACGCCCTCAGAGCCAGTGGTGGTGCAAGCAAGCACTCTTAACCATTAGGCCACAGAGGAACTCTGCTTAGTATGTTCTAAAACTATTTTCAGCATGTCTGTGAGATGCTAAATGTACTTGGTCAGATGCGCAGGGGGGGGGGGGTACTTCCCCAACTCTTACATACGGATGCTCCACGGCAATTTCGAAAACCATTCTAATCCGCAACATAAGCCAAAACCACAAACCATTTTAATCCTTCAGGAAAAATTTTGGCAATAAATTTAATCTGTATGCATTATAAACCATTTTAATTGTCTTTTCAAGCCGATTCTCCGATACCAAACATGTTGGGGTTGCAAAAACCAGAACCAAATTAATCAAAATTGTCAAAAAACCAAAACCATTTTAATCCAGAAAGGCCTGTTATTTCAATTCCAATATTCTTCACTCTACGCCCTTCTTTGTGCCTTCTTATTTTTGAAGATAGAAAAAAAAACCCATAAAGATCGTAATAGCATAATGTTCATCCAACAAATGATGTTTAACGGAAGAAGCTAAGAGCTGTAACAGTTGTTGTGTTCCTTCTTACTTGTCTAGCAGAGCAGATTCCATATAACTGTTCTGTCAGGTTGTTAGAATTCATTATTGCAATTACCTGTGAAAGACTAATGGACCATCATGGACACACTGGACCTATGAAGGTCAATCAGACAACTAGAATGGAATTTTTTCCTGACTAAGTTGCTAAATGAAATGACCTGAAATGATTCTAAAGAAATATTTTACAGGACATAGCAAGTAGTGCCCTCATTAAACGAACAGCTACCTTACACAGAAATGAGCATTTAGAACTATTTCTGGTTCCAAACACAAGTCATACAAGTCTTCTCTTTTTAAAAAACCTTGAAATTGCCTACTCCGGCCTCTTTCAATTAGAATGTTGTAAAATTTTTACAAAATGTTACTGTTGCTTCCCAAAACCCAATGCAAGATCAATTAGTAACTAGGTGTCCAATGCATTTTATTCCTTCGCTAAAATCTTGAAATTAAGGCTTCTAAATTAGAAAAGTACACTACAACTTGTGCAATAGAAAGCTACTATGTATGCAACAAGTACAATTATAATATTTCAGATCCCCCCCTCTCTTCCCTACCTCCCCCATTAACCAACTTGCCTTCCCCCCACCTACAGGCCCCCCCCCCCTTTTGAACATAACCACATCCTTCAACTAGCATCTTCACTTGCCATCGCATACCTCATCCATATAGCATAATACTCATTTGTCAACACCCATATATCTTGGTGGTAGTGATTTATTGTAATATTTAATCTTCTTTCCCCTGCCTTATTATTACTTGATCTCAAACTAGAGGGTTCCCCATACAAACTACCAGCAGTGTGCATTGTGCAATCCACTGCAGCTGAGTGTGCACTTCTCCCCTCCTTTAATCACAATGTATGTTTTTAATTACTACTATTGTAACTATACTTATGAAAATGATGTATGTAAATGTTTATGATGCATTGAAATAGTCTGATAATGTAAAATTAAATTGTATTCTAAATCATTAATTGAGAATTTGCTGATAATTTTTAAAATGAAATTCTGGTTTAGTGACTTCAAAAATAGGGACAAGATGAATCTACTTGCATCCACAAGATACTTTGCTATCCTTTAAACAGGTATTTCTGAAAATGGAAGGCATCAGCATGTCTTTCAGGATGTGTGGACATTGTTCATCGATCCCATGCTAAAAGAGTTTTGGCATTCTCAGAATGCTTTTGTCAAATGTCTTTTGTCAAGTAGCCATGGTGATGCATCTGAGTGTGGAGTGTGTCCAACCCAAAAGCCAGAAGGAGTATCAAGCATGGCCTCTTCACAAAGCATTATAGGCCTACTCTCCCAAGTGGTTTAGCATGCCAATGTGATCTTTTGTTGCAAGGCATCATGCTGCTTGCTGGGTGTTTTTGAAAGAACAATTACAATATTTTTTATTTTTTTTATTTTTGGAAAAAAATATCTTTAAGTTAAGTTTAAGTTGTAAGTTATTACTCATCATACCCATGCAACAAACCACAAGATAATCCAAAAATTTCACTACAAACAACCAAACATATTCACAAATTAGCATTTGCAATTGACATAATCTACAGAGTACGTGATGAACATTCGGTTTGGTTGTTTTATGATAGGCCAACTGTCATGAATCATGATTCTGTAATGGATCTCCATCAGTGAGGTCTGTGTATTTTGTAATATCAGAACTAATCAGACAGCCTGTGCATGTGGTAACGTGCTGATGGTGGCATCTAACAGGATTGGTGACCAGCATGGCACCTGTATTAACACTGTGACAACAGGGTTACTAACATGACAGTAGGTTCGCCTTTTTGACATCTGACTGTGCATGTGGAATGAACCACTAAGCAATACTCAGACATGTCGCATTACTGCTGACATAACCTTCATGAAAAGTCCAGAGGCTACATGTAATTATTAAAAGTTTGCATGCAGTTGACAATCTGTCAGAAACCAGAATAATATAATAATAGGCTTACAGAGCGAACATTCATGAAAACCCTTGAATGGCCTTGATCTACTCAATCTCTAATTAACATTTCAGATGTAATCGATATGAAAAAAATTTAATAATATAATTTCGAAATGCATTGTTATTTTCAAAACTTGAATGTGAATAAAAGCCTGGTTTGCTTGATATCTCCAAGCAGGATACAAGTCAATTTTGTTTCTCTGATTTCCTTTGGTTTTAATATTTAATTTGACATAAGTAAAGTTGACATTTCTTAGAAGAAACCAGACTTCCAACTTCTAATTCTACCAAATTTAGGAACTTTGATTGAAGCAAGTTTTTAATTTTTCTTGTGTGATAAACCAATTCAGGACCGGCGACGATTGAAATTGTTCGAAGTTATCTGTTTTTGATGATTTAAGTACACAAAAGCTACAAGGAGTATCAAGTATCTCCTCTTCAAAAAGCATAACAAGCGGTGAGCATTCCACGGGGAGTAGCCGTTAAAAGGCCGCTTGCTATTTGTTGGGTGTTTTTAAGGGAAAAGTACCTTAATGACCTGAGCAATGTGATGAACATGACAACATTTGATAAACATACATACTTCGCTGAATGATTTATACTTGCATAGCATTTACCATAAAGTTACGTCAGGTAGCTCATGAGTCAGGACTTCCAATCATGCTTGCAGGTTGACACTCAGAGAGGAAGTCAGGTCACAGAGCAGTTGCTTCCGGGTCTATTTCACATGCATGGAAACTGGAAAGTCTGGAGGGATATAGGAGTATGCCTTTTTTCTGTTTGCTCATATTATTGTCACAACAAAATAATGCATAGCCACTAACCTTCCACATGACATGATAAATGAGACAAGTTATAGACCTACATCAAAATCACACTCAGGTCACAAATGATAGACCTTGGGTTCTTCGAATAGTGGATATCTATAAATCTATTTACCCAAGTGAATCTAAACTGCTCACACTTAAATACGCACACCTTTTAACACAGCTTAAAAACTAATTTCAAATTGAGATAATCATGACATTTTGTACCATTTGATGTAGCTGAATATCCAGTCCTAGGATCTGGAAAGTTTCACTGTAAAGCATTGAGAATCGACTGCAATTGGCCACATTTTGTGAGACTGCTTTAAAAACCGAAAGCACAACCAATGTAAATCGAGGCGGAAAACATTTTGGCATTGAGTCCATCAGAGTCCAATTTTTCTCATCCATGGAGAGTGAAAGTGGTTCCCTTGACCCAGTGAAGCATGTTTAATGCATTTTGTTGGTTTTGGGTTGAATTTGCCCCAATTGCTTTTGTTCACATTTTGTTTGAGCAGTTTATATGGAATAGTTGCGTTAAAAGATTACCAAGGTCGACATTGAAGTATAATTATAGCTTTCATTACTATGGATTGTTGCAGAACTGTAGAACTGCAGAAGAGTAAGATCGAAACCAAAACCATCGATTGTTGATCACTTGGGTGTATTTCGGTTGACGGGATTGTGGGGCTGTTTGGTTGTCCAATGCTTTGTAAAATAATTATAAGATTTCAAGATCTAAAAAAATTAGGCAACCAAGATCTGTTAGTTGTGTCTATTATCCATATTGTGAAGAGTTATCCTTTTTTTTCAAGACATTATTATAATTGTGTGTATTTGTGAGGTGGCTACATGCGATTCTGCTGCATCACACCTTATACGGGAATTTTATCAGGAGCCATTATGAGCTGAGAAATCTGTTGAGAGCCTTGCTTTCCTGTCGTAAGGATTCCTGGTCTTATCTTCCCTTCCTCCTGCACCCAGCCCAGCAACAGGAATGGTCAATAAACAGGAGATGAGGACATAAAAAGAGTCCTTCCTTCTCATTACAGGGGATTACAACATTTAATTCGGTCTCAGTCCACTGTAAGCTTGTTAACAGTCTGACTTACTGCAAGTTGCAGGCAGTTTCTACTACAGAGGAAAGGTGTTACTCATCTTTATTGAAGTGAATCCTGTCAAGATGTAGAATGTTGAATTCCAAGAAGCAGCATATGCTACAGTTGGAGAATTGAAGTGCAAACTGAAATACCCCAAATGTTCCATGAGTGATCATATAGCTATACTAAATGCTGAGGATATGACCTCACAAGGAACTTTTTAGTGCATTTCTGTAAGCACTTTTAATCCCTCCAATTCCCTCTGTCGTAATTGAGAACTGACACTTATTGTCACTATTATTGTTTTAATCAATAAAGCAATACGATTTTTGGAACATTAATTCTTTGAAAAAATAAAGTTGTAAGGCAATGATGGTAAATTGTTTATGCAATTTCAGAACAGACATTTCAAGAGATCAAAGATCCTTCCTCACATTGCATGTGGCTCCACAGTAAAGCAGAAACATTAGTGTGTATGTCATGGCCCTTGAAGTGACAGAGAGCAATGTAGCCATTCATTCAAGTTGAATTTCCGAAATTAATGGCCTCAGGATTTTGTGGAAGTGTCAGTAATTCCAAACTTTCAGAGAGTGGTAGTTCATCACAAATGTCAGGCCACCTACATTATGATGGTGTATTCTATGGAAACTTGTTGCAATGCAGTTTTATGTTATTGTAACAGAGACAAATTATGCCTATTACTTGGCAGTGACAGCAAGTAAGCAAAATTTTTTGATGTGAATAGTTGCAAATGATGTAATGCTAATATTTTTAGCACAATTATTTGAAAATTAAACTTTCGTAATGTTTTTCCAATTACTATGTTGCTTTTGCATAATTTCTTCAGACACCAAAACAATTTAATATATGACATAAGTCAAATTTGCCTAAACGAAACTTGATGAAAGTCATATGGAATATTTCTCAGCCCAATCCAATTATTACTTTAAAAGGATACACTGCTTGGCCCAAAAGTTTTTGTAGTACTGCGAAATAAGCCACTTGCGTAATGTCGTCAGATGCGGTGTAGATTGTGGAATACCTTCGGTTAGCAGGAACTCGTAATGGTTTTTAATGAGAAAACTGACTCTGGATTGCATGTGGTACACCAGTGATGCTGTGTCATGGCTCTCAAAGTGACAGAATGCAATGGCGCTATTCATTGGGGCACTATTTGTCCAAATTAATGGGCACACGGCAGCAAGCCCAGATCCGGAAGAAGCATGTTATTCGGCCTGACATTTGTGACAAACTCAGGCAGGTAGTTTGTGTATATCTTAAACCTCAACTAAAACAGGAAATTGAGCAAAATGTAAAACGAAGAATAATGCAATAACTACTGCATTACAAAACCGCATTACTGATGTATAAACACTAGATGAATCATTAACTTTCGATATAAGAATTTTTAGCTTTTCTTCTTTATTAGGGACTTAAAAGTTGATAAGGATAACTTTGGTTTCCCGTTTGAGTGCTTTTAGCTGCTGTGTAAATAAATATACAATGTATGATTAATTTTCAGAGGGAAATAGTTATGTCCCTTGTCAATTGGCTTCAGAACCTCATCACAAGGTTGCTGTGTGTGGGAGTTGTTGTAATTTTGCTTCCTATTGTATGTGTCCATGACTTCTACTTTCAGTGATGCGGAGACTCCCACTGGGTCTGGAATGGAACATTAAGTTGAGATACGCACCATAAACCGAGCCTTCCCCTTTTTGTAGAAGTACTTTTAATTTTCCCTTCAGACATTGGAAAGGTTGTTAACTCTGACTAGTCTAGCCTTGGCAATTATTTTGGTGGGCAAAGTGGAAACCAATTTCGTGTTAAATCTACCTGAGAAGGTTAAGCCTGGGTGACCTTGGTGAAGAACGCACTGCCTCAACCAAAAAAGCTGGGCAACACAACATGGATAAAAATAAAAGAAGACTTAGTATGTTCTAAAACTATTTTGAGCATGGTTGTGAGATGCTAAATGTACTTGGTCAGATGCTTTTACATACGGATGCGTCACGGCAATTTCGAAAACCAGAGTCATTATAATCTTCAACCTAGGCCAAAACCACAAACCATTATAATCCTTCAGGAAAAATTTTGGCAATCAATTTAATCTGTATGCATTATAAACCATTTTAATTTTCTTATCAAGCCGATTCTAATGATACCAAACATGTTGGGGTTGCAAAAACCAGAACCAAATTAATCAAAATAGTCAAAAAACCAAAACCATTTTAATCAAAAAAGGCCAAAAAACCTAAAGGATGCATCTAGCGGCGCTTCTATATATACCCTTTGTTAGTTTTACATCGACATGAAAAATTATGCATATTTATCTCTTTCTATTGTGCATCAAATTAGTACTTACTGTATCCTCATGTGAAGAAGAGACAAATCAATTTGGTTGGCTTTCTACTATAATATCCATGACAATATTCTTCAGTGTATAGCCAACAAAGGGCTACCAGAAGATTTAGAATGAAACATTAAGCCAAGATACATTGGATAAACTGAGCTCTCCTCACTTGTCAAAGCGCTTCTTAATTTGCCCTTCAGACATTGCGAAGGTTGTTAACTGGGAGTCGTCTAGCCTTGGCAATTTGGGTCTGCGAAAAGCGGATAGCAGCTTGGGGTTAAAGCTACTTAGGAGGTGGACAGTTTACATTAAGGTGAGACAGACTTACGTAGCCCACCTCATCATAATCTGTTGGCCAAGCTGCACATTCTGTTACAACAGAAATGTGAATACTTCTTCGGTAGATATGAGGGAGAGAGAATAACACGTTGCCTTTACCAGGATGATGGATCTATGCATTAAAAGACAAAAATTGAAGAACCCGAAAAAATAAAGCACAACTTTAAACTGAATTTCATTTTACTTTTGTCCCAATATTTTGCTAATTTGGGACTTTTACAGCTGGCTGATCCATTTTTATTACCAATTTCAATATATGCAAACTGAAAAGGCTTTGCCACTCCAGGAGTCTTTATGATTTCCTTATAATCTTCTCTTGAGGTGCACGCTTCTCTTTTATTATAAATTCCCCCGTTAGGGGAATTTATATTGTTTTTGTTCGGTTTTTTTTTCATCATCCTATTTTTTGTTTTTTTTGTTGTTTTTTTTTTTCTTATTTTTCGTCAACACTTTGACAGGCTGTATTTTCCACACTATTTACAGTAACTACCTGAAATTGCAGAGTAATATTGCTTTTGGTGAACTATTTTATATACCGGAATTACAGAGCGTAATTTGTAGTAAACTGGTAATTACGCAGCAAATGCATAAAAAATTTGTCGTCACGGTTTTAGAAGAACCAATGAGTGAAATTACACCAAATTTTGACACAATCATCTCTAGAGATATACGCAGTGCGGAAAGGTGCTTGTGACAATGTCTCTACTGCCATTGTGTCTAATATCAAAAATTGCTTTTCAAAAGACTTTGGATATTTCAAATAGCACTATGAGGATATTTGAAAAGGTCAAATATCCCCAAAGATACTATTTGCATATTTCATCAGACCCTATTTCATCAGATGATATTCCATCTTAAGCTTTGGCTGAACGTATGGACCTTTGGCAGACCGTATGGAGCTTTGGCAGCTGCCAATTATTCTCCGGGTCCTATTTTTGGTTCCAAAATATCCAGCAGAGGGGGCTTCAACTTCAGAGGCCCTGGATACATGCTGCACTTCATTTACACTGAAGTGCCCTCTTGTGTTGTAGAAGAGATGGTAGTGCAATACAGCCCAAAGTTCTAACAAATAGTGTCCAAATAGTTCCTAACCATAAGACACTATTTGATCACTATTTGATGTAGAAGAGATGGCTGTCAATATACTATGACAAAGTTTCTAACATAGCACATTAGAACTTTTGGAAAAGTTCAGTAGAAAATGTGGCTTGGTTGCACTTTTTGGATATTTCATGAGGAATATTGGCAAAGCATGGTGAGGGGAGTAGGTATTGTGACAAAGACCTATTTTAGTGTCTGGCATGCAAAAAACAGCCCGATTTGCAAATCGGGCATGTAGACCTTTTGGCTGTAACAAAAGGCGGCTTTTGGCAATATCTCTAAAAGTTTTTTTTATATGAATTTTTCAAATAAGGGAATTCCTGAAATTGCTACTAAAATTTTTCAAAAACTAGGAAGAAATGCTCCAATCAAGCTGCGGTTGCATGCAGTTACAGTTATACTATAGTGTAACAATCCACTAGAATTTCAACTTTCTAGCGTTAACGGTATCGGCGCTATAGCATCACAAAAACGCTATTTTCAAGCGCCGATAACTCGGCTCCTATTAAAGCTACAGAAAAATAAAAAACACCACCAGAAAGCTCTGTTTCTTAGCTTTCAGATGGTATATAGCATTCTACTGTAGCGCCGTCCGTTCAAAATCGCGGTAGACCCTGAAAATTTTATCTCACTTTTCACCTCCCCAAATGCTTCTTATGGCTGGAAACACTTTTTCCTGGCCATATGCCAATTTCATCGCTTCTCATACTTCACTGCCTGCACATTTTCTTTTTTGAAATAAATGCTGACCCAATAACATTTCTGTGTGAATCGTCGAATGGGGAAGGTAGAAGGGAAGGGGCAGGGGGATGTAAGGGGCAGGATGTAAGGGGGCAGGGGAGAGGAAGGGAAGGGGGGAATTTATCTTTGTAATTGTGCACAATTACAGGTGTACTAGTTTTATAGATCTTTTTGTTCGGCTTTGTGCACTGGGGAGATAGAATGAACAGAAACCTAGCAAACAGAAAGGTTCTGAAAAGGAAATACAGTCTGATAAATGATTTATCCAAGAATGCTATCCAGAATTCAAACATTGACAGAAAAGGAAATTTATGTTTAATAACACTTTTTGCTGAGCATGGGCCATGGTAGTGGGTGTCTTTGTGAATTTAGTATGAAGTGATCCTTTTTAAAAAGGTTTAATCTTGCATAATCAGTGAATGCAGGGGTCTCCTTAATTTGCCATAAAAGCTAGTCCGATTCTGCTTCAATGACGCATAATATACGCCCTTCTTTGTGCCTCCTTATTTTTTAAAACTTAAAAAAAAGTACCATAAAATTATAATAGCATAATGTACATCCAACAAATGATGTTTAACGGAAGAAGCTAAGAGCTGTAGGCCTAACAGTTTTTGTGTTCGTTCTTACTTGTCTAGCAGAGCAGATTCCATACAACTGTTCTGTCAGGTTGTTAGAATGTATCATTGCAATTGACTGTGAAAGGCTAATGGACCATTATGGACACACTGGACCTATGAAGGTCAATCAAACAACTAGAGTTGACAGTTTACCGAACATGAGCTACTGCATTGCACATATTTCAGAAATGCGTTGCAGTAATATGTTAAAGACAGGCATTATGAACAATTTAAGTAACTAAGGAATAAGCATTTGGAGGTATATATTTTTCAATATTTTACATGTGGACGAATTTGTAATCCTGCAAAAACGTTTTTACAACTCCACGAATTCGTGAACATGCCAAATAATGAAAAATATATACATGGCATTTGG
Organism: Platynereis dumerilii; assembly: GCA_026936325.1. NCBI lineage: Eukaryota > Metazoa > Annelida > Polychaeta > Phyllodocida > Nereididae > Platynereis > Platynereis dumerilii. Next base: position 61,890,108 of record JAPTHN010000001.1, read on the forward strand.
AGGTATACCTTGTGGATTTTTAGCTAAGATGTGACCTGCACTGGAAAAAATTGTTAAAACAAACAAAACAAACGTCAGCCGATGTTGGTCCTAACTTTTTGTCTAAAACTTGACAAAAGGTATTTTATTCTCAACATTTCTAAGATCAGATTGCACAAATATTTGTTCAGGATGGAAAACTTCCTTTGCAGTTTCACATAAAAGTTTTGCCTGACATACACAAAATTTTGGATATACACGTAAACCAGTTGACTTTCATTTTGTCATTTCTAATAACGAATATTTTTTTAATGTGTAGACAGAAATATCTCTCTGTGTCATATAAGTTCTAAAATTACAGAATTTCTTTTGTAGATATCTACAAGTAAACATGGTGCTTTGAAAACCTTGAATTATTTCCGTTCTTCCCCCTGAGTCAAGAGTTATGAGATAACCTGAATAGATGATTCCCCTGGAGTTTTGAAAATTTTATGGAGACCTTCAGAGAGGAATACAACCAAAATATCTTTCTTAAATGAGTTGGATTAACATGATATTTACATTTCCTTCTAGTTTGTTATTGCACCTTTACTACATTTTCTTGCTTCTCAGGCTGTAGTGTATCATACATTTATGCAAATCAGTTTAATTTTAGCAGTGGTCGCAGAATGGACAGATCTAAAATGGGAGAAGAATAAGGCAAAGCAACCTGATACTTTGGTACTTCCTCAGCTGTACGGGGATTTTACAGGCTGGCAGCTGAAGGAAATCAGCTCTGTAATTTTAAGGATTCATTGCCATTTCAGGTTTGGTCTGCCCTCTGCGCCACAGTTCTCTGCAGTAAAAAATGACCAATAGTTGAAATTAAAGAGTACATGTATAGTCATGATATTTTAAAACTATTTTTAAACATTCATCCCGCTTTATATTAAATTAAGTAATAAATGACCAATAGTTGAAATTAAAGAGTACATGTATACTGCATAGTCATGATATTTTAAAACTATTTTTAAACATGTATCCTGTTTTATATTAAATTAAGACCCAAATTATAAGTTATTTAACATCCACATCTTTTTGCTTTGTTGGTGATGTGTAGCAGTTTGGAATCAAATTTGATACAATGCATATCAAATGATCGATCGATGGAACAAGTCTTAGCGTATAATACTGTTTTGTAAACTGTGATCTTACCAAGCATTCTCATGTTTTGTAACCTTTTAATACATTTACATGGAGATGGTGTTTACACGTGATCATTAACTTTCCGCTTAAGATATTTATTGTATAACAAGCAGCATAGCCTCACTATACAAAACCAGTTGTAGAGGGCTTTGGCAATTGTAACGTTGTACATATACTGGCTTCCTGCTAAAGCTACTTGGGCAGGTGCACAGCTTCAGTAGAGGAGAAGCACGCTTAGGTGGCCAATCTCTTCACAATGAGTTGACCAGGTTGTGGAATAAGTTGCGGTATGCAGAAATTTCCCTGGTTTTCCAGAAGATACTACACTGTAAAATTTGAAATTTTAGTCAGCTTAAATGATTGAGTAGTATGGTAGAAAAATTCCTTTGAGCTGACATTGCTAGCTAGTTGTTTTAAGTTATGACTGATTATCTGAGCTGAAAACAACAAGCTTAGCTATGTCAGCTCAAAGGAATTATGCAACCATCTCACTCAATCATTGAAGCTCATTGAAGTGTGCCGAGTGAGAGATGTTCAAAATAAAGTTTGCATCCTCTACTACAATTTTTTTTATTCAAAAGCTCTAGATTGAAAAATTTAAAACTTCAATTAACACAAAAGCCAATTAGAAGTAGAATTCTCATTACAATGGGTGGAACATTTAGCAATATAACTTCAGAAGGATTAAACTAGCTGCAGTGTTTTGTGTAGGATAACTCTAAATGCACTATAATTTATAGACGAGTTTTTAAATCAATAGTAACGTATGTCTCAGTGCACCTTTACTTATGGGCTAATAAATGACCAAATATTTCAACCTGTCTCTAAAAATCTGAAAACTAAGATTACGAAGTTTTTCCTCGATAAATATGCACAAGATTGTCTTGCAAAAATGTTTGAATTATTCGAGTGCTCCCCTGAGCCAAAGTCCTGAGACGGACATTGGCTTGATGATTTCCCAAGAGTTTTGAAAGTTTGATAAGACTTTGTGGAAAGTGTTACTTTAACTTACATATCCCTTAAAAACCCTTAGCTCTGCGAAAATGATTACGCACATCTATCTTAACTAAAATAGACTTTTGTTGAAGTTTATTGTTTCCTCGGGTTTAACATTTATGAGGATCAAGAGACTTATCAAATTGGATAATATGGTATCCACGTACCAATTACAGTATTCATTGTGATACTGCGCTCTATCATTTAGCATAATTTCGGCAACTTTTAATTTTGATTTGGCGTGTCAGTGAACTTTCAAGTTCAGTTTATGTTGAGGGTGTGGTTAGGGCCAAGGCCTGTGAACAGAAGAGACCAGTGCTAAGCTTCCCTTCACATTTGGATTTTCAGTGTGATGACATTTTGCTAGAAGATATCTTTGAGAAATACTTATTTTACACTGTAAAATTGGATGAGCTGTGTCAGCTTGAAGGATTTCAAGAGTGAGGTTGTTGCACAATTTATTTGAGCTAACGTAGTTTGTTGTTCCCAGCTGAGATAACAAACAAGTTATCGTATCTAAAACCAACAAGCTATACAAGTTCAATCAAATTTTGCAACCTCTCATTCAATCATTTAAGCTGGCTCAAAATTCAAATTTACGTTGTAGTTGCAATGAATGCTTATTATTTTGTGTTAGCCTCTTACTAAATATGTGTGATGGCTATATGAACTGAGCTGGAAAATCAGCCCATTTCAAAACTTAAAAAATAAATTATGACATTTAAGATCCCCCTTCTTCATTTAGCAAAAAAGGTAGACTTTTACCAAAAAGAAGAAGCACAGGAAATTTTTCCTCGAAAATATAAATTTTCTTGGAGCCATTCACCGCAGTGGTGCAAATAATAACTTTGTTATTAATATGTCTAAAAAAGAGAATTTATAAATCAAACATTTGACTAAATTAATTTTTCTCAATTTTGTTTTTCAAACATGGGCGGACTGGCGGCATTTCGGGCCTGTGGCAAAATAAGTCGGCGGGCCTCCACATTCTAATTTTCAGCTTTACTCTTTCTTTGCTAAGGCAGAAGGACCCTTTCCTATACAGGACCCTCTCACAACGGGCCCCTAACCAGGAATTTTTACTGCATGTATTCACACAATCCCGAATTTGCTCACACACATAGACTTTTTTTTCTTATTTTAAGTTTTTGGCGCCTTGATTGGGCCCCCCTGAGTGGCAGCTGCCACTCTGCCACATAGGCCAGTCCGCCCCTGTTAAATGTCAAATATATTTTATAACAAGTGCCGTCCATTGGTGAAATATTGCCATGTGGTCATGATAGACACTGCCCTCGAGTGTAAATTGAGGACAAACCAAATGACCGTGCAGAAATCATGGATGTCGAGTGTAGTAAAGTTTAAAATTTGGAAAGGGATAGAAAAGAGCAAGACTGGTGTATAACATGCCGTGATCCATAAGAATTGAGGATTCCTATGGAGAAACAAAATCTGCAAAAGACCGTCAATTGTAATAGGATGACTTATGCATTGATAAGTAAACATTCAACCTCAACTATTGCAAACGTGACAAACCAAAGCAGGGGCATATGTTTTTAATTTTTGTAGAGGAGGATGATTTCGGCGAACACATACTCGTGTGAGGCCTAACAGGTAGAAGGCCGCGCGGCGGTGGATTTCAGGGCCACTTTTGGGTCCTAAAGTCAATATATTTAAGATTATCAAAGGTCAGTTCTGAGACTTGTATTTTCCATATAACAAGCAACTGCATGTATCAGGGGAAAAAAATAGTTAGAGAACAGCAACACTCATTGAAGAAACATCCCATGAAAATACTTGAAACTGCAAGATATTGAATCCACAAAATTCATATTGGCTCCTCTTCCGAAGGTAACAATGTACATGGAGACACATCCAATTACAAATTACAGGAAGAGCCACCAGGGAAATTCATGTTTCACATAGCTTCATGAGATCATAAAATGATTTTAAATTACAACGCCTTAATAACTCAAACAATTTCTTGGAAATTGCTGATTTAGTTTTCATGGCATTTTCATAAGTTTCAGCACTTTGCCGTCCATTTTTGAAAAGGCAGCACCAAAACAAATTGATCTGATGCAATATCCGCTGTCGCCAATAACACACTCATGCATTTCATTGTGTGATTGTAGGAAACAATGAACTTGTCGCTGAGACCTATAGTTTCTACATATTATTATATTTCTGGAGTGTTTTAAAAGCAATATGAGCTCTTGTGATTCCTTTAAATGTTGAAATGATGCTTGGTATTCGTAATTTGGAACCTGAAGACGGTTGATAGAACTATTCCATGCTGTGCTCACTTATTTGTTTTTAATAATCCACTCCTGGAACTAGGCTCAGAAAATAGCACTTATTGTGCTGCTGATAAGTACAAGGGAGATGGCCTTGATGTTTTTAGTGGTCAAAAAAAATGTGGGCTGCAGAGTCACTTTCTAGTCTGCCTAAAACCCCCTTCTTAGTCAATGAATCACTTTTTATGGATCCACAGCTACAGAGACTAATCAGTCATGTGGCATTGGGCTTTCTGAGTCATACATGTAAGTTCTTTTCCTGTTTTAATAAGATGATTTTAATATATAAATCTAGAGGATTTACCTAAAACGATAAACTCAAAAATGACTTGGGCTCTTGGCCTTCTGGGGTGACCAGTTGATACCTGTCCCGCTGATCACAAATACTGGATGCTGTAAACATATAAGGACATTAAGGAGATAAACACCTCCATGGGGCAATCACACCAACCCCCCTTCCTTGGTCACTAATGACCCTTCTCTGAGCCTAGTTCCAGGAGTGAATCCTAGATCACCGATTCCACAAGACCTATTCATGGCAATGGGGAAATCTTCCTCTCAAGATTGATTTAAGACCCAAAAATTAATCTTTACTTGCATGGCTCAAGATTGATTTAAGACCCAAAAATTAATCTTTATTTGCATGGCTGATCGAGTTATTTGATCTTATTTCATCTGATCTTTATAAATGATTCCTGGCTCTCTGACCAACTTATGCAAACCTCTGTTGCTTCGTTTTTGCAAACAGAAAATGGTGGTGTACTTTAGTTCTTTCCTTCAAATGGTTATTACCATGTCCAAAGGAAGAAAAAAAACCGTCAGGGCTCTCCTATATGATGGGAGTTCAGAACCCCCTGGTACTATAATCGTTGTTCATTTTATTTATTCCCTCTAAGGACCCTCTTGGCAACAGATATATTCATCTTTTTGGCAGATGAGTGCAGGACTCAAGATAGATTAGCTATATCAGGTCTTATTACGATAATTAGTGTTTTCCTAGTGGACCACCTATACATTTTCCACTATTCAGTGTACATGCACCTACATGAAGATCTATGATGCTCTTAAGTGTAGAATAAGGTAATGCCTAATTTCATTAATGCATATGACTTCTGAAACTTGTTCATCGCTGTTTGTGAGTACTCGATACTTGATTGAAAATAATTCATGGAAAATAGAATAAAGCAAGTTATTTATAGATAGGGTGAAAATTAGTCATTTTTGGAATCAACCAATCAGAGAAACTCATACAATATAATATTTGCACCCGAGACCCTGTATTTCTTGAGAAGTGCATGTACGTCCTTCTCTCCCCTATATTTCACTGCCACGAAATAAACATGAAATATTACCATCTTTTTTTCATGTGTCAGGACAATCAGTTGACGAAGAGAGGTAAGACACATTTGGTGAATATTATGATACACTATACATGTGAATACATGTGGTACGACATATGTTTTATATATTAGAGTAGGTCGGGGCATGCGGCCCCCCTTAACTTCGCGGTGCAATTTGACCTACTTTTTATGGGCGATTATTTGAATGCTTATGCTGTCAGGAAGGGATCACTTGACTCTACTAATAACTACTGAAACAAATGTCTACCAATTTTAATAAAGGAGTTACGACCATTTTTGTAAAAAATTTTAAATGGCCTTCTTATCCCACCCATCGGGCAAGAAGCCCCCCTATTATAATCCTATGGCAATTTTTTTTTGCGAGCGCATTCAGCCTAAATGTTATTTCTTAGGGTTCTTCTATCATTTTTAAGGCATTCTATTCACTTTTTCTGAATTTCAGAATTTTTCTGTTCATACTTGTATTTTTTAATAATTTTTGACCTGTTTAAATTACGGGCCAAATTTTTTCTATTTTAATTAGCTAATCTATCAAGATTTAAGGTAAAGTACACACTATTAAATGGTTCCTGAAGCAGATTCGACCCCCCAGTGAAGGGGGCCTCATGCCCCATATCATGTGGGGCCTCTTGCCCCAAGCCCACATATTTTCATTTTACCTCTATATTTTGAACTAAAATGCAAAAAACATGATCCAAATCATATTTATGTAATGGTCATAAAGTGAAACAATGGAGATATCCATTATACTTTAAAAAATTTCCAGAGTTATTTCTGACAACCCCTTTCAAAGAATTAGTCAAAGTTACAAAAGCCATGCACATTTTTTTGTTTCTTTAATTTCTACTATGGTTTGGTGCTGTGTGCCCTGAAAATTTGTGATGTCACCTAAAACGCCTCTATCTTCAATCCTATCAATAGATAAACGCACCAAAAATGTAAGTTTGGATATAACCCTGGGGGGGCCTTTCACCTAACCCGGGCTTCTTGCCCCGACCTACTCTATCTTTCTGTTGGTACTTCATTACAATTGTAAAGAAAGCAAAGGAAAGTGATAGAAACACCCCCAGAACAATTAAAGGCAAAGCATGGATTATCCTGGTGCAAGACAATCCCCTTGTCTTTGGTACAGTCCACAAAATATCTACAAAGAATGGATTGTCACCTGAGGCAGGACAAATTACAACGTGTGCTGCTTCTACTTATGCCTCAGCAAGTGCGCAAAGTAATGAAGCGATGCTTCTATGAGCAGATATTGACCGAAACAATTGTTCATATCAGGCTGGCATGTTTATCTCTCCTTCTGTTTTTATGATTCTGATTTGTGTTAAAATTAGATATCTGACTTCTTTATTACGCTGTACATAAGACTTAATTAGAACTACCATGTTGATAAATGGTAGCATTATGCTCATGTAGTTATGCAACGCTGAGACATGGACACTAAAACACAATGATTATTGGGCCCGAAGCTGTGAGTGAATATGCGAAGCATCTGCAGATATGGATTATGACCTTTATTACAGTCCTTGTCATACTTACGTGGAATCTCAAGTTTTTTTTCTATGCTGTTGAACTGTGATGTCAGAGATGACTCTATTCTAGCATTGCAATATATGTAAATTAACTACGAGCTGTGATGTCATTTCAAACTGGGTCAGATTCCCCAGCTTCCAACCAATGCGAATCCACCAAACTGAGCATCACAGTTTCAACTCAGTAACAGAGTTAAAATTGGGTCTAGGAAAACCCATGCAAGTTTGACATCACAGCCTCTCAGCCAATGGGCTGCCAGAACAAATAAACATAACATAAGCCATGTGTTTACAAACAAATTGTCAAAGCCTTCTGTTTATACCAACTTCCATCAAAGTTTAAAGTTGTAAGTTAGCAAGTTTGTAGATTTATCAAACAACTAGGTGGGAATTATAACAGATGTCTACTGTGATTGCTCATAAAGCTGCCATTTGGTAGGATTAGACTGGTGATTGCTGTGATAAATCATTGGGATCAAAAATATAATGCTTCCTTCTATATATCAATGTTTGAACTCTGATGCGTAGTTTACGTCCAGCCCATTGGCTATCAAGCTGTGATGACGTAGTTGTAGGGGCTATCCCTGATAAAACTCTTACTCTGACACTGTGTTTAAACTGTGACGTTCAGTTCAGGAGGATCAACATTGGCTAGAAGCTGGGGAATCTGACCCAGTTTGAAATGACATCACAGCTTGTAGTTAATTCACATATATTGCAATGCCAGAATAGAGACATCTCTGACATCAGAGTTCAACTGCATAGAAAAAAAACTTGAGATTCCACGTAAGTATGACAAGGACTGTAATATTACCAACCATACCATAATTTTGCCTGACTTTCTTAATACCTTTATTATGTTAAAATTAGAACTACCATGTCGGTCAACTGCAGGATCATTCTCATACACCTTTGCATAGCTGACACATGTGCACTGACACCCACCTACAATGTAAGACAAGTTTGTTTTGCTGTTTTTTCTTTGCTGGGGGGGGGGGGTGTTATGTATGTTAATCCTTTCTGTTTGGGTCACAAAATATTGGGGGGGGGGTGATAGACCTCCAATTGATCTAAGATATTCCTCAAATCATACATCCGCTACAGCGAAAAAGGTTTCCAGTGAATGTCTCAGCCATGCAAACTGCTGCCTGCTGGTTCATATTGTGATTATTGGGCCCTTTGCAGTGAATGAAAATGCCAAGCACCTGAAGAAACTGATGATGACATTTATTAATATTATACCAAGCAGGCCATTTATAAGTGATGCCAAAGCAAATTTAACTTGACGTTCATGTGACCCTGGGACATTTCTTATTTAAAATGGTCTTATGTTGTCAAGTCGATCAGAAAAGAGTTGTCCAAACTGAGAAATGAGATGATAATTTTATGTCCTCTTTACATAATATAGATATTTAACTAATACAGCTGTACACATACAAGACAATGGATTCCAAATAGAATGGTTGGTGGACACCCGTCAGAGTATTTACCATAATCAATATTACATGTGATATTACAAAATAAAGTAATCGTCAATAGACAAATAGAATATGATTACTTAAGGAAGTGAACTACGCTTCTTGTCACCCTAGCATTTGATAAAGAAGTATGGGACCTTAGTTGTGCAGTGCAGTGTCAATAGAGTAGTAAATATGCTTTGATCGGTACTACACACTACACAGTGACACACAGGCTAAATTGATGGTGACTGGTCCCTATAAATTGAATGAATGCCATGTACCTTTAGAGATGGTGATGACATTTATTGCTGACCATACGACAAATGAAGTCAGGGTGGTTCATAATTATTTTGCTTGGAATTTCTTGTTCCATTGATGTCACTGGCTTCTCACTCAATTAATTACTGACTTCTCCCTTCTGCGCGAACATGTCATATTTATCATATCGGCCAGTGCTTACGCGTCATGAAATAGAAGAGATAGATAGATAGATAGATAGATAGATAGATAGATAGATAGATAGATAGATAGATAGATAGATAGATAGATAGACAGATAGACAGATAGAATGACAGATAGATAAATAGATAGATAGATAGATAGATAGATAGATGGATAGATAGATAGATAGATAGATAGATAGATAGATAGATAGATAGATAGATAGATAGATAGATAGATAGATAGATAGATAGATAGATAGATAGATAGGATAACAAATAAATAGTATTAAGGATAAAGAGAATTGATCGATAATCAACTAAATAGTAAAAGGAAGGCAACTATGAAAGCTGCCAAATTTAAGTCTAGGCCACATTGTTGAAATTACATAAAAGTGATTAAAAAAAAAAACCATGATTTTCATGTAGATTAATTGCTCACTGTTACACGATCATCAGTTTACAAAGATTATGTAACTTTCATTTTGTTATGTTTTCGTGTAATCGATCTGTTTTGAAATGAAATGAATCACATGTTAATAATTTAATCTAGCTTGTCAAGGATTATAATTAACTATTACAGGTACAGGGAATACTTCTGGAGAAAATTGAATTTTTAGGACACTTTTGAATATGAATATGTCAGGTTTTGTTAAATTCCAAACTAAATCATTGATAAGAGACTGGACACACTTGACCTAATTTCCTGCTGTCGACCATTGATGTTGAGACCATCACTGCATAGATTTTTGAAACCTCTCTTGTGCTCAATTTGTTTCGCCGCGCAAATATTACACTTTAACAGAGGTCGACCTTTCTGTGATGGTTTCAATTTTCTTGCATATTTAAGCATATAAAAAATGCAGCCTTGCAGAATGCAGGTCCTTTTCGCCCACAGAATGTTTAATACAAACTTGAATTAATTCTGTACACCTCCAATTCAGGCTCCTGATGAAATTCCTTTGTTGTGTCCATCAATTGATTCCTTCCTGGTTCCTAAGCTGGCAGGATGTGCATCATCAAGATTTTCTCCTCTCATCCCATTGAGATTGTCCTTACTCAACTGATTAGCCTGAGGGTTCTCCTTGACAATTTGGTGAGATGCTTATGGTAAAGCTGAACATCCATCACATTCACAATTCTCCAAGGCTTTGAAATCAAGCTTACATTTCTTATACTTGGCCTGTTACTAACTCTTTAAACACAAAACTTCTTTTTATGGTCAATGTTGTCTAAAAAAAAACACTGGTGCAGGCTAACTTTATTGACTTAGTCATCAAATGGCATTAGATGCAGTGTTTATAAAAGTCTATTCGAGATTCCAACTATCAATCTAGAAATTATAATTCCAATTTCATTAATGCCCACAGGAAGAATAATCATAGACAATATTTCATGGAACGGCTCCTTTATCTGATGATAATAGTAATAGCAGTACATTAATTACTGTATTCCAAAATAACATCCTCTAGGGTGATATTCCTCGAGTCTGACACTTAAAGAGTGTTACCTTGAGTCGGACACATTAGAACATCAATTAAAAAATCATTTTGACGCTCCATGTGCAATAGATATTACATATAAGTAGTGCATCAGACTGTATGCTGTGCATTAACACCTTGTAGTAGCCTACCAATACTTAATAACTTTGAACAGTCTTAAACATTTAACATAAACTGCCCTGGGTGTGGACAAGTAAGTAACACACAGTGCTTTGCGATAAATTTGTTCACAGAGCGTGGTAATCCACTATGCCTTGATTCACTGTGGCCTAAATACCTATTGTGTGCTGTCCCAGGTCATTTAGTTAACTTGACTTTTACACCAAAATGCTAATTTCTCAGGCACCGAGAGTGTGTTTATCAGGATAGAAATTCGTAACTGTTTGTTGGCGATGTAGCAAATTCATACAAGCATTAAAGCCTCATTGTTCATGGTTTGCCCACAGAATGGTTTGAATTGAACCCCTATGAATTTACCTTAGTAGTAGGAAAACAAATGTTTCCTCACCATACTTCTGCATGTGGCTGTAATTTGTCAATAATATGATAGAAACATCAGGACGTGAAATTGCAAGATATGATGGCAGTACCATATCATATACCTTGCCAGGAACCAAGAAAACTACACCATCCCATAGTGCCCCACGTCCCAATATGCCCCGGTTCCCCCTACCTATATATTTGGTACCAATCTGTAGATTAGGACCTCCTTGATATCTTAAAAAGGTATTGGCATGATACAAACAAGTATATGCAATGTGCATAACCTCTAAATGGACTGAAATGTACATGCGGTGTGCTCCTTTTGAATATGGAACAAAGTTATTGTAAGAGTGACGGTCATACAAAGCACTCAATTTCATTCAAGGTAAGTTTTCAATCTCACTGCACAGTCACCCTTACAGACAATTGCTTTGTTTACATGTAACTTAATTCATGCATATGTTATGACACATGATGCCATCATCCTCAGGTTCTTTTTAATTAGTGTCATTTTATGACATAATCCACTGTATTTTCATATTGTTGATTGTTCTGTGACAAGTTGGAGTGTATTGTTTTTTTTGTTTTTTTTGCCTTGCTAGATATGGCGGTTCGTGTGGACAATCTCTCCAAAATATCATTTTGCTGATTATTTTTGGGTCGCATTAGTAAGACTCAAGACTCAAGACTCAAGATACTTTTATTTGCCCGTAAGAAAAATTCCATTAGGTATTCTGTGACAAAATTAAGTTAATACAAATTTACAAATTTTAAGTGTTAAGGCAGGAGGACATTTTAAGACCAAGGTTGCAGGTCGCTAGCAAATGGCCCCCTTGGTTACATATATTTCAGAGAGAACTAAGCACAAGCCTACCAGACTACAATACTGTTTTACCAAGTATCTAATAGTTCAAGCGGAGACGGAGAACTTTAGTATAAATAGAAGATCACAAGGAGTATAGAATTACATAGATATTCACATATAAATTGATATTAAGAAAAAAAGCATCAATGAGCCATTCCCTGGCAAAGTGAATCGAGATAACTATAAACCTTTCACCAGATATAAAAGTTGCAAATGAAATTCACAGGCGACAAACCGTTTTATGACTCAACACCAATCAGACAAACGGGTCAGTGGAAGTGGGCAAAGAAGTATTTGATTAATTCACAAGCCTTGAGGCTTTTTCAAGAAAGACCTAAAGGACCCTAGATAAAATTGACCAAGTCTTCCCCTTGCCACAGCAAGTGTAAAGTGAATGAGTGAATTAGTGTTTCACACCCCATCAGCGCTTTAAACTCCAATAACTATCGGCAAATATGCAATGTGTAAAAATCACACATTGTATTGGAACTCAGTTGAGAATCACATGCTGTTCAAGCTAGAGTACTATACTCTAACCCTGTAACATATCCGCATTGTCAACATAAACCTTGCAACTATCAACTGACAGCTGGTGGAATTATCAACTGCATTGAGAGTTGCACACATAACAGTTTTCCACCAGTAAGCACTGGACAACTGTATGATAAACAAGTCATGATTTGTTGAACTTATTGGACGGCATTTATGAATACCTCAAGTTAGATCAAGACACAAAGTGAAACCTTAGCAAAAGCAAGCTAGAAAAAGAGTAACCGTTGTTCTTCAAAGCAAAGAAGTAAACCTGAGGTGACTTTACAATTTTCTGAAATATCATATGTTGACACAAAAATTTGAATGTACACTGATTTTGAGACGATAAAAAAATATGTTTGTACCTTCCCTTTCCTTTAAAAAAATGTTTTGACTTGGTCATGCCCCCAGAATCAATCAAGTTAATTGAACACATACAGGGAAGATCTTATCAGTATATAGAAGCCTGTAAACTGGATTTTATCACTATTAGTGAGCATGTCAATCTAAGATAAGGCTGCCAACTTACATCAGGTGGGTTTGTTAGACAGTTCAAGGTAATTGAAATAACAAAGAAATGTTGAGAGTTTCAGGTAATTTAACATATTGAGATTAATTAATCTTGAGGACATCTGGCAATTTGTTATCCACATTTTCAACCATTTTGCTTTGTCTCCGTACATGTGTTGTAAGTGATTATTCCCTGGGGGCTGCATCTTCTGGTGATTTTCACAATGATTTCAGTATGGTCACATGAAAGTAAATTCATTACTAAAATGGATCCAGAGATTAAGCATCAGCATACCAAATTTAACATGCGATTTTGTGGGGCTCATAAAATAAAGTAGTCCATCGATGACGGCGAGAAAATGATTTTGATCATTATTAAATTTAAGAATAATGGCGACATTTTCAGTATCATTGCTGAACGTTTGAAAATAGTTGTTCCTTTAGTTCAGAAGATGCATTGACTCAAAAGGTTTTATGGCAATGCATAAGTTTATAAAACAGAAGCATTCATCTTCACCCACCGCTGGGTAGTTAAATGTCTGGTGACATTTCTTTGCCTTCCTGCCATTAGTCAACAGTATACCTTTTGGCAAATGTTGTCTGGACGTCTCTCCCATCAGTCTTTATTAATAACATTCATATTGGCCAAAGGTATAATAAAATGTGGTTTTGACATTTAGCAATACCTCACCAAAGTGCTTAACCATAATGTAGTTGTGGATGAAGTAGCTTTCACAGGAGAAGCACAGTTGCCATCTCTCCGTTTTTGCCTTCATTACTTGCTAGGAAATGTCCAAATATTAGTGATAAATGTCACGACGGAACAGGTTACAATGTCTTCTATAAGTTTTCTTGCATAAGACCAAGCACATTTGGTTCAGTGATATCTGTCAACGTGATTGATAAATAATTTTTCGAACAAAGAGTTAATGCAGCTATGAATGCCTGTAATATTTGAAGCTGCCAACATATTTTACATGTAGACTGATAAAAATCAACATGTATCATACATTGCGCTGCATAAAAGAAGAGGAAGAAGACACAAGGAATACGTAGAAAGACAAGATCATTGAGGTAAAAGGTTTAAGCCAGGGTCACACTTGGCCTAGACCTACAAATCCAAAGCGCCTCAGCATTTGCTCAATTGATTAAAAGCAAATTTGAAAGGCTGCAGTGCACTACTTTTCGCAAGTCTCATTTGATTTGTGAATGTGGGTTTAAATGGTCTGGAAATAGAATTTAGTTCAAAAACAGATTTTTAACCATAGGTTTTGAAAATAATCATCCCTTGTCATGCTTTACGTTAGCAGGTAGTACAGCATAAGTACCTCCCCACAAAACTCTTTGTGCAAGAAGCTTCTCTGTGATAGGCAAATGGAAAGATCCTACCAAGTTTCATTTCAAGAAATTAGGTGATACCGGGTATTTGGCATCGGTTGATTCAGATGTGTAAACAGAAATTAGACAATTAGACAGACACACAGTCACACAGGCATAAACTAAAAGATAAACCTCTCAAATGTCACAGAATCTATATCGCCTAATGCTGAGACTATTTACATAGAAATCCCTGCATTAGACCGCATCATCCATTTATAAATTGGGCATTTAAACAAGAATGCGTCATGACCACATCTCACTACAGGGCAAATTGACAGGATAAGGGTTAACTCATAAAAAATATTTGAGACACAAGCTTGATTTCAACTGATGCTCCATATACGATAGCCAGGTCATGTTATAAATCCTTTTCCTGGAGTGAAACTTCCCTAAAAAGTTCTATCAGTGAATTTTTTCAGTGACAAGCTGAAATTTTTGACTGCCATTGTAGAATCTCATTTCTAGGAAAGCCATATATATATATACACAACTTTTTGCTCCGCCGATTCGCTAAAAATCGTCAGTGGGATGTCACAAATTATCAGAATATTATCCAAATTCCAAGGAAATCCTAGCCCGCCGGCACAAAAATTCATCCGCTACCTGCCTTGAGACAGAAGAATTAGGCCTATAGCTTTTACAAAGATCCATAGACTTACTCTTACTATGATCGAAATATTGTCTTTCTATTTCAGGTAACCTGCTGGTTATATTCACAGTCTTAATGCACAGGAAGATGAGAACGGTGACAAACTTCTTCTTGGCGAATCTTGCTGTGGCTGATCTCTGTGTTGGAGTATTTTGCGTCCTACCGAACATCACCCTCTATGTATCACGCGATTGGAAACTTGGGAGGGTAAGTTATCTTATACCAATTGACTAGATATTGTAACTTCACAAAAGTGTAACACCAACAAGTTTGACCTTGCACTTTAGTATTTAGAGCATGAATTTCAGACAAGCCAACATCCTGAATGGATGTCAATCAAGGTAAAAAGCAAACTTCTTAAAATTTAGACTAAATATCCAATCAATTGTTAATAATCATTATAGAAAGTTTCAGTGTGAATGGTCATACCTAGTTTCCGAAAAATTACTACAAAAATAAAGGAAATATGATTGGATGAAACTTCTAAAATTTATATTGTTTCGTGCAGCATATGTTTAATTATATATACCATGTCAGCCATAATTACAAAAAAAAGGAAAAAAAACTGAATTAGATGTGTGAAAGGAGAAAAAATAAAAGGTAAGAAAAACCATTTTGAAGTTCTTTGAAGGTGTCAAGTTTCCTGGAAGGAATTTCCCTTGACACATCCAATGATTGTGAAAATGAAATTTCCTAGATGAGATGTGACACATGAGGTGCAAAATGCGTCCAAGATTGCACATGTAAATTTTTTTTAAGTCTGTGAGCTGGCATGCATGCTTTCATGAAATTACACTAAAATCCAAGCTCCAGAAAAGTAGAATAAGCTGCTTGTGCTGAAGCTTGATGAGTTGCATTTTAGCCCTGAAAGGTAACAAATAGACCAGTTTTGCTTAAATATATTACACTGTTTTGGCGATCGAAAATTGATATATGTATGTGTAGTGAATCATCAGACTCCACAATTCTAAAATATAGTTAGTTTGTTTCTTCATTCAATTTTCCAAGCAAGTTTCTCCGTAACACAAGACAGTTGAAGAACTACACCATGTACACCACTACACCAAGCCTATCTGGTTATAAACATTTCTCATGTCAAGAGATAAATCCCATAAAACAATGATAATTATCAGGAGATAAAGGCAATTCATCCTGACACAATGTAACACCATTCTTGTTATTATCGTTTTCATAGCTGCGTGTTTTTCTGAAAACTTCGTTTTGCAATTAAACCGTGACATCAGAGGGTATCGGTGAATGTGATTGGTCTAATCTTCAACCTGTGACATATCAGTTTAGAGTTTGACATCACAGTTCTTGACAAAGGAATCTAAAACTGCCAGGCAATGTTAATTTTTTTTTGTGTACAACCACAACAAACAACTTCTGTCTAAACCGAGAGTTGCACCTACCCAGAAGAGTCTCAATGTTTTGCAAACAAAGTGTGTCACTGTTTTTCACAAGACACTACATGTAGTTATCACAATTTCAAATAATTTCCAGAAATTTGTTGTCAGTCATGGTAAGGGACCATTCAGAATTTATGGCTAAGGGAGGTAGGAATTTTGCCTGAGTGGGCAGCAACTTTTCAAACATGTTTCAATTTCAAGGGGGGTACTAATTTTTGACAACATGTCCAAGGGGGGTAAGAAATTTTAAAAAACAAAAAGGTCCAAAATTCACATACACTCAGTTAATGGGTGATTTTTATGAGAAAAAGCCTGCAAATCTGTACACGTGACTGTCCAAGGGCACAAGTATAACGTATCGTTATGGATGGAGGGATGATTGGGGCTTTACGTTCTGTGTTTATACACTTGGCAGGCTAATTAGGACAGGGGGAGGACACGACAATGAGGCGAAGCATGCTTGAAACAGCCGTCCAACATACGCCCAGGTGACCCGGCAAGAGCTGAATTCGAACCCTGGACCCAGCGATTGGCAGTCCAGCACGCTACCACTAGAGCGGGGTACTAAAAGTCCGCATGAAATTCAAATTTGATTGGAAGCTCTGGAAAAACTCCCACCCCCAGTCATAAATTCTGAATGGTCCCTAACTGTCCTTTGAGGATAAGTGGTCTGTTTGATTCAGTTATAGTTCATTGAAGTGCAGGCGTCAAAGCCAAACAAGCTAAACATACATAATCCATGTGTCAATGCATTTGGTCAGTTTCTTGAAATATGTGCTTGTAATAGACAAAGTTATGCAACTAAATCTGTGACATCACGGTTTTGAGATAAAGCAAAGTACACATTTGAAAAACCCACAGCTATGAAAACGATAATAACAATCATGGATCATACAAACGAAATATTATGTTTAGATTTCAGTTCACCTGAGTAAACTGTTATTCCACCAGTAGGTACTTCAAGAATAATACGACAAAGTAGACAACTATTTCATGCCAATGACTTTCTGATGGAAGTTATGTTTTGACTGTATAGTAATATAAACAACAATCTGAGCAAAACTGAAAACACCACATTGGCACATTCCACACGATAATTCAAGCAGCTGTTTTGAAAAAGGCAATCTTAAGCATGGTTGGAACAAACAAATATACCGAAAAAAAGATATACTAAGTGCCTAAGATTTATCAATCTGATCATCTGAACATCCATTTATCCATATGTTTACTTCATATATGTACCTTATACAATACCTCCGTTGCTGGAAAGGACTCCTGCAAACAATGTTATATAACATTTTCCAAATTAAATACCTTGTCAGCACCAAAGGATATTGCCAACTAACTGAGAAGTTTATATGAAGTTAATCAAATGTCTTATTGCATTGCCATGTTCTGTCGCAAAGATTAAGTGCACATCCTATAATCTTTTCTACCTCCGACAGTAATTAGATTTTTAATAATGAGATTTTGTGTGCTTTCTTCGAACCAATGTTTTGCTCAAACATGGAAACTGCAAGAGTGGCTCCAACTTGTCTGTTCCATCTAAATTTTCTTTTAAGTAATCTGGCTACAAAGCAATATACATCGCATTGTCATTCAGAGGTAGGCATTTCTCGTGGCTTCTTGAATTCTGAAAGGCTGTCTGAAAATCTACTTATATTTTAATCATGATGATTATACGTTGTCTCAAATCCTTCAAGTATACCTTGAGCATCTCTCATAAGCCAGACATCTCCACTTCAATGAACCACTTTGGGAGGGATTATAGGATCATTAGTCACTAAATTCAAAATCAACCCTCCATATTCATACTGCACAGATTTGCACAAACTAAACAAGCTTATCTTTGTTTGGTATTTACCATGTTCATGAGCTCATAAGAGGATGATCATATGCAATGCATACACTGATGAGGTCTTATTTGCACATCTCGTGATTCTGAAATTGATTGAATGATGTCATTATCTGATTTTGGAAGTATATAGTGTCCCTTTCTGATATCTAGTAAATATGACAAGGGGTGCAATTCTATGCAGGCACCTCATCAGCAGCAAGTAGTTGCCTTGGCGGTGTCCTCCTATTCGTGTAGTGCTTTTCATTTTACGTATATTCATCCTACTTCTCATCAAATATATATTTCATGCATTTAACGAGAAAATAAAAATTGAGTCTAGTCAGATGGTAACTTCTCTGGACACAATATCGCTTACCAAATCTGTATCACACACCGTGTAAGTTGGGCTACTCTTTTCATGTTCCACATATACTTACTTGAAAGATGATAAGAAACCATTTCAACTTTTGAAACAGATTGCTGCAGGACAGTGATTTTCCAGTGTCAACTCTCAACAGCTATAAAAAGCTAAATGATTTCAGAAGGTCTCTGAGTCAGTGAAGAGTCCACTTGTGACTGTCTGGTTCTTTTACCTCAGCCCTGACAGTCTCCAACTCTCTCGGGTAATTTAGCCACAGAAAGCAGTTCTCTTAATTGACCAAGATGTCAGGAGAAAATTAGCCTTCTTTGACCTTGATTAGAGTTTCCAGAATTAACTTAAAACCTGCAGTTCAATGAGGTCCAATAACGTTATAGCTTGACAAACAAAGATAGATGGAGAGAGCAATATAAAGAAAGAAACAATAGCAGAAGCTGATAAGCTGGCCATCCTAATAGTTAGATAGACCAAAATACCCATAAAATAAGATAGATGGATAGATAGATATAAGTAGATAGATAGATAGACTTTTTTTTACTTCACTGGATGAGTATAGATTATGGTGCTGCTTAGATTTTCATAAAAGTAGTGGCTACCTTGTGATTTACAAACAAAATAATACAACTTCCAGATATTTGCTTGTTATTTTAAAAAACAATTATGCTAAACCTGTACACTTGTATGTCCAGCGATATGTACTATTTGTTTAAATTTGAGGAAGGCTGGCTGCATATAATATATAAGAAATATTTTATGAATCTTAAATGGTCAATTCCAGAGAAGTGTACCACTTATAGCATTTTTTATAATCTTAGTGATCATCAAATCATTCACAGTAACAAACCAGTACGGTCTCTACTGCACAAAACAAGTTAAATTCTTCAGATATCATGTTCCGTTTGGAAATAATCAACATTTTCCTAAAATCTGTTCAGATTTTTAGGCAAAAAAAAAATGAAAAGAAGCAGCTGCTTATTATCTTCTTATTGATCACACATACATCACAGAAAAGCAGAGTCATGTTTTTCTGGTTTGCAAAGGTACTGGGCAGTTGTTTTAAAAAACATTTTACTGACACTTATGTTGGAGATGATTCACACTTCATTTATGTAAGGCATTGCCTGTACATTGTCCCGTCAGTCACGCTCAAACATGATAAATTGATCTCACTCAGTGAATTATTTGTTTTCAGCAGACATTTTGTCTTTGCTGTATAGTACAAAGTGACAAATAACTGGACATGAATTGTCTTGAAGGTTATTCACGCTCATTTGTATGACAAATGTTGTGTAAACTTTGTCCCACAAGTCACGCTGAAACATGATAAATTGACCACATGCAGCTAATTACTTGTTCTTGTTGATATTAATCATTATTTTTTTGTATAAAATTACACATAAATGAATGTGGATTGTCCTTTTTAATTTCCAATAATTCTTATGACAAAAAAAGTACTTAAATCCTGTGCCCAAAGTCACAAAAATCTCACAGGGAGCATCGTAAATATTTTGACAATAGAAGACTTGTTACTGAACTGTATGCCAGGGTCTATTAATGTTGAAAGGAATATAAGGACAAAATGGGCAGGTAAGTATGGAATACAGGTTACACAACTCATAAATTTATATAATTTTTTTGAGAGTAGATGTCATGTCATCAATAGTAAAAACAACAAAACGTTTCACAACGCCTGAAAGAATTGTACAGACTCAAATCAGTTGGTACAGCTTAGATAAAATCAAGCTTTCATACCAGAGTTATAATTATTTCAGTGCAGATTTTCATATTGTAAGTTGGTTAGTCCGCTCAGTTGGTAGCACCTTGAGCTGCCGGACACTGGATGGGTGCAGAGTCATGCTCATTTCTCGCCCATTCAATTTTGCCCATGTCTCCTATCCTAATTTGTCTACCACGCACTAATTACAAGATGAGATTCGGTCATTCACCTCTACAGTATACGATGTTATAGTGTATCATCAGAGATGCTCATTTGATAAATGCAACAGGGTGAAGGCTACGGAAAGGCCGATAAAACAATCTTATATTGCTGTTTAGAGCTATCACTATTATTTTAGATGTAAAATATCATCAGGTTTATGAAGTGAAGGTCAAATTGGTTTTAATATATTACTGCAAAAACACACAATATCTCATGCCTGTGCATCTCAAAATTTGCTATTTGAATCTGTAAAATGTATTACATTGACAATGTGTACTTTTCTGAAGAGTCATTGTGTTACCATTACATTATATTTCATCAATAATATGAATCAAAAGTCTTTTATGAAATACTCCTGAGATACTGTCCCATTAGTCACAAAGAGGTGTCCCATCAGTCACTAAATGAATGAGGTACTGCTGGAGAACAATTGATCCACCAGCCTAAATGTGGGCCTGATTTGAAAGCTTATCTCGATACGATTTCAATGCACTATGACAATAAGGTGTGACATGTGAACTGAGATAGTAATTACAAATTCAGTAAACTCACAAAAAGTGGTGGTCAAAGATGTCCCATCAGTCACAAGAGCATATTTGACCTCATATCAAAAGTAAGAATCAAATTCCAGGGATGTTTTTGTAATTTTTGCTACTTTATGGGCACAGCAACAAAATGGCAACACCTTCCTCTGATTCCTTCTAGTAAATTTTGACTACTATTAAGATGGAAAATACATTGATTGTTTCAAAGTCATGGTGGAATTGACCAAATAATTATGCCAACCATCCATGCTACCCAATGACTGACAAGCCAGTCTGCTGAAAAGCAGACCTGTGAGCGAGCAAGGCTGCAGACTGGCGAAATTCACATTGAATTGGGTATGGAATTGGCTTCCAGGGCAGTAGAACTGCTGTCTATCAAGTCCGTGCTGCTGCCGGTCAGTTATTTTTTTATAGTTATAAGAGTGAGTCCACCATGCATGACCATTGACCAAGCATGATTTGGACTAAATTTATGTCCTCTTATGCCCAAAGCTTTATCATACAGGCACTTACAATGCCAAATTGCTGCTGCTCTTTAGCACATTTTGAGCTATTTTTAGGATTCTGTTGTGACGTCATCAGTATTGTTGACCCAATAACATCACTGCAACAATGGTGACATCACAACAGCAGCAAAAGAAGCAATAGAAGAAAATGGCTTATCTTGAGCTTTGTTGACAGCAATGTTATCCCGGTGGGAGTCATGGGACTACCTCAAAACCAGGGCAACAACATATCATTACAAAATATTTATAAAACTATTGGTCAAGGTGTCAAGAACAGGAGAAGACAAATATTTTTGACAAGTATCAGGTATATTTTGAATTATCAACTGAAAACTGACTGACAAAAAACTGTCTCAACTTTCATCAGATTTTTCAGCACATATGGCAAGGTCTCTGGAGGTGCTAGGACTTGGCTGTTTCTGCCTGTCAAAAATAAACTTGCAGTAGTCACCAATATTTCGCTTTTTCTCAAACACATGAAACCTAGTCCTATCCCATAGTATAGTGCTTTGGGGTTATCTCATATTAAATCAAAAAATCAAGATAATTGTAACACATTTCTTTTTCCTTTTCTTAAAATAAACCAAACTCTTTGTAATGAAACAAACCATACAGGAGGAACATCATGTCACCTGGGACCAACTTTGAAAGGTTGGATCATAGTTAGGACACATTAAAATTGATAATCAATAAAAGGCAAACTTTTGAATGGTAACAGGACATTCAGATGTATAGTTCTGTAATTCAGCGAAATAGTAGATAAACAAGTCAATGTTTTAACAATTTGGGATAACTGAATGAATGAAAGATTTCTGAATATGAATAATGGCCAGATAAGTGACAGGGAGCTAAGAAAACACCACCCAAAGGAAGGTAACATGGACACAATTTCAATAATCAGAGTTTAAAATTGTGCAATGCGGTGGTAAGTGCGGTAAACCAACATTATCTTCGCCCTCTGTGGTCACCTGAACCAGACCAATTGCAATAAAGATGAGATGATGTCATTGATAATAGTACTACATAGTTTATTATGTACCATGAATGGTAACAGGACATATCAAAGTGGGTTTCTCGCTAAAACGAAATGGCAGGACTAATAAATTGAAGGTAATGCTAATTTTAAGTTTTGTTTTTTACTTACTTTCAAGTTTTTAAAGTCTGCACAAAAAAATATGCAAAATAATGGTCTTGATTGAAAATGGTAACTTGGACACGCAGGACATTTACTGCTATTCCTGCTCAAATGATCTTTGTAAAAGCTGGTAATAGGTCTTATATTGTTGGATTATATAATCCTAACATAGCGAATGCCAAAAAAGTATTAAAGTGGGCTATTAATTTAAATGGTAGTGTTTCGTAAACAGCGCAGCGTGTAACCAAGACATGTCCTGTTACCTTTCAAATTTTCATGGACTATAAAATAGCAAAATAACTTAACTGCACATGTGTTGCAACTATAAACTGGTAAGGTAAATACAAATAAAACATGTCAGTAAAAGACATTTCACTTACATAATGCCATTGACAATTTATTTAGTGCAAACTAGCAATGTCCTGTCGCTACGATGCTATTAAATGTCTCAAAATACAAAATAAATTATTGCTCTTGGCAATTAAACATAAAAGGCTCGATAAATCTGTAAGTATATTGATCAGACATTTCATTTTTAAATAATTTCACTGCCTAGTCATAGATCCAAAAGGACTAAACTGCATTTATACATTTGAGACATGTCCTAGTTACCATTTGATCTTTTTTCAACTTTGGACAATACGGAAAAATTCCTTTACCGAAATCACTCCAAACAACAACTAAATAAATGCTGGTCAGGGAACTGTTTAGAATACAATTGATCAGTTAGACAGAGGAAACCTAACTACTAGTACTATTCAATATTATAAGTCTGAAGTTGGACAAAATCGTAATGTCCTGTTACCATACCAAAATTATCTCACAACTAAACAACCACTGTTGGTCAGGCAAATATCGAAAACTTTAATAAATTTCCTTCAACTTTTAAATTCAATTGCACAGATCCAAACAAAAAATATTGAAAGTAACCATGACATGACCGTGTTACTGTACATTTATGCTTTTTTGTTGGATAAGTAACAGGACAATGATTAAATGTCCTGTTACGTTTGACGTTCATTAAAGACATCTTCAAAGAGAATATCTTCTCACCGAATTGTCATGACATGTGAAAATATGCATGTGGGTGTACAAAAGGACAGCAAATCAACAAAACACTGCCAGGAAAAAATCTGTCAATACTATTGAAGGTTTTTCAGTTATCCAATGTATGTCCTGTTACATCCTTTGAGCCATTCAACCACAGTTTTTCATTAAATTCCAAAAATCTGGCTATGAGTTTATTTTGAATTGTCAACACAAAGTAGTGTGCACTTTCTTAGAAAAAAAATTGGCCATATTACCTACTACCACTTTATTGGTATGAAAATGGTAACATAGTAACACAAATTTCTTGAGGACACATAGGACAAATGAAAATTCAACTTAGCATTGCCGGCCAATCGGCCCTCTGGTAACATTGAAATTTTACATCAAGGTCAAAGTCACTCCCTGCATTTAATTTTCGCAGAAATAATCAACCCCTTAAAGTTTTTTCATCCTAAAAGACAAGGTGGAATTTTGAGAATGGTAACGCATAAAAAAGTCGGACATTTGTTTAATCTCTATTCAGAAAAATATCATACATTTCTTCCAAAATTTTTGACTTTAAATTTATACCCAACCATACTTTGGATAGAAATTTGAGCAGCTAAACATTCCAGATGTGCCACAAGCTTAGTTGGTGGGTGGATGCAGATGGTAACGGGGACAATTTTGAAGTTGTTACCATCGTCAATTGTCTACATTTTCTGTTACACCTTGTGGGAGGTGCTGAGGATTGAGTGCACACTCACAAAATAAATAAGTTCAGGTAATTTGGAATGTTGCAGATGTGTCTGGCAAGCTTCAAACTGATTTTCCAAAGTGAGACCATCCCTCCAATCTGGGTTGGTCAGATTGTGTGCACTTTTTACTGTCCTTTTTATAGGACTTTGGCCTATTCAAGATGCTGGTGAACTGCTACAATGCAAATTTCAGGCACGTCTTGGAGCACAAACTGAGGCCTAGGTCCTGGTAGTGCCATTTCCTAAGCATTGAGGTGTGAATGGCCTCATAATATTCTGTGATTCGTGCTCAAGCAAAAAGACATTTTTTTTGGTCAAATCTGAGCACCTCCAGAGACCTTGCCATATCATGTCCAGCAAATGTGCAACATAGGTGTCAATACACAAACTCATTAACTTATTGTAGGTATGCATGACGGCCATTCTATAAAGAGCTTTAAGTAATCAATTTACATTAAAATAGACCGTCATATTTGACATATTTAGTCTCTTAAATACTTAGCTTTGTGACCTCCAGATGTTGCAGTGACTGGCGGAATATTTCCATTATCAAACAAAGTAATCAGAGAATTGCATTACTTCTTTTTATTTAAATAATATCCATTCCTAATGTTCAGGAATAATGTTGATTTCGTTTTTGTGAGCTAGGCCTATAGCACGGCTCGACTCATGAGGGCAGACAAGTCCTTTGTGTCAAATCAGCCGAACATGCTTTGTTAATACCTGAATTTCGATCTTAACCAGGATCTTGTAAATGACACCCTGTCAATGTCATTAAACGATAATCAAATTGCTTCCCATGGTTTGTTATGACCACAAATTCAATTTCTTTGAATTTAATATAAAAGACCAAGCACAATCACAGCGTGTGCGTTTCTTCCCAAACAAAATGTTTTGTCATTCATTTGCTTGGTGTGTTTATAGATTTTTTTCTTTGTGAGTTCGTAATTGTTTTTCAACGATTATCTTAATTCAGCATGCTCAGATGACAAAATTTAAATTTGTGAAAAAAGGAAAATGTGTGATGTGCAAGGATTACTTGCATGTTATGAATGAAGATTGCCTCTCAGCAATAAAATTCAAATTGGCGTCCAGTTCAATTTTATTTTCAGAATGTTACAGGAAATTAAACAGTCAATAGGGAAAGAAAACGAAGAATGTAAACACAAATATAATTTTAGGCTGCCTAATTCTCTCTTTTATATTAATAGTCCATGCCCTGGGGATCATTTGTGTGACCGAGAGAGGGAGAGCGTTTGACTTCATATTCTGTTACTATATGGTCTGGCCTTCAAAAAAAATCAGGGTAGACTTCTGGCGACATGGCAGTTTAGGAGAAATCCAATATGGTGGCCAATATGGCCGCCGTGACAAGAAAAATGGGTTAAATTGCTCACAGTACCACTACAGACGCGTGTAATACATCAAAATAGGGGTTTTCTGGGATGCTGAATCAAAATATGTACAGATAAAACCTCTTACTACTTTTTCTGTTGAGATATTCAAGATGGCTGCCAAATGTGGCCAAAATGGCTGCCGTGAATGGAAAAACACCTGTTTTACGGAACAACAACCACTGCACAGGCATATGGTACATCAAAATATAGGGTTTTCAAGGTTGCTGAGTTCAATACTGCACAAATAAAACCTCTAGCTCCCTTCTGATTTGAGAAATAAGATGGCCACTGATATGGTGGCCAAAATGTCCCAGAAAAACACCTAAGTTGCCCCCAACAAACACTAAACAGGTGTGTGATACATTAAGATAGGGGGTTTTCAAGGTTGCTGAGTTTAGTAATGCGCAAATAAAACCTCTTGCTTCCTTCTGTTTTGAGAAATCCAAGAGGACCACTGATATGGCAGCCACAAAGTCCTGGAAAAACAATTTTGTTGCCCCAAACAACACCTAATAAGGGTAATAAGGATACAGCAAAATAAGGTTTTTCCAGGCTCCAGAGTACAAATAAGCGTGCATGATAATTATTGCATTTTTTTTTTTTAATAATTCAAATTGGCTTATGGTATTGCTGCTATGAAGGTCTGAAAAATACATAAGTTGCTCACAATCCACACCATTTAGGGTGAAATGCATCAGTACGGCAGGTTTTAGGGTTGCTGTATCCATGAAAATTCTTCATATTTTCCATTGTTAGATGGCTGCAACTAAATAGAGCCAGTGTAGATACCTGTTCAGAGGTGTCTCAGTAAAGTTGTGAATAAAAAAGACTCTCTGAGATAAGGCAACATCATTTTCAATGACAGACAAAATATCACCTGCATCATTTCGGACTTAGTTTATCCTTGTGGGGGGAACTATAGTTGAACACACACCTATAAAGAGAGAAAGGACAAGACAAATTGTTTTTATTTTGGTCACACTTTCACATTTTGAATTCATAGTACAAAAAACTATGTGCATGACCAAGATACCTCGCCGTAACTATTCACAAAGTTGGTCGTCGTGAGGCACTATTCCAACTTCAAAATCCCACAATGAATACATAAGAGTCTCAGTGATGTACTCCATGCAGTTTTTTCCCTGGCATGCAAGCAATTGCATGGTTCCTGTGGCACTATTCCTCACCAGATCCTCAGTTTGAGATATATTCCAAGAACAGGGGCTACTGACTACTGAGTGTCCACTCCTGCAATTATTATTTCCCCTACAAAAATAATCATTTGGTATCAGATTGTCACTTACAGAAAAAGTTCCACATTCTGATAATGCTTTGACTTCTCCGGTTAAACTGGGCCCAGCCCAATAGCTTCTGATCATAAAGGAGCATGATCCACATTACGTTGCATTTAACCCACTTCCAAGGTTTCATTTCTTTTTTCATGTTAATATTCTGTATAATGAAGATAATGCAAAGTTCTACATATTCTTTGGGCATTTAGCAAGTGCCATTAACATCACAAATCTGAAGGGACATTTGGTTATGAATTTCCTAATTAAGAATATCCTAATTAAGATGTTCCACTAATCAAAAGGTCTGTGGATACTTTGTATACTATATAGTGTCAAAATTTAAATCACACAGTTCACAAAAATCCTGTGATTCCTTGTCGAAGAGTCTTAGAGCTAAAATAGCTTGGCTGGACTCAGCAAGAAATATTATGGAACATCTCAAACTTGAATTTATTGCTTTTTGGGTTTAATCACTGTATTACTGGTTTTTCTTTTTATTAATTATGAAGCGTCATTTAAGACTTTATATGTGGGACAACATCCCCCTTTGATTGGCTTCCAAAAGGTCAAAATAAGCGTTATTTTTATGTATAACACACCTCTAGTTCCATGTGACCAATTCACCCATATAGCATATTCCGTTCATGGCAGGAATGTTGCACCATCTTGGATTTCTCTCAAACACTATTATAGTCCCAAGGTCAACATGATCTATAAAGAGTTATGTGAAGTTAGTGACACTCTTTCAAAGACGGATTCATGTATGAACAGCTGCATTGTTTCTGGTAAGAATATTCCTCTTCACAACTGGACTCGGATACCCAGATTTTGATGTGCTACATTTTTGAAAACTGTTTGCTCAGGGTGTTTTTTCCAAAGCTTCATTGAAGCCGCAGCCATCTTGAATTCTAAAAATGGAAAAAGCAAGAAGTTTCACATGTGCGATTGTATTCAGCATGCCAGAAAATGCCCGTTTTGCTGTATCACATGCCCTCTAAATGTTTATTGTGAGAAAATATGTTTTTTTTTTCAGGGGTTCAAATGGCAGCCGCCTTGAAAGTCTCAAAATGGAAAAGTTTAAGAGGTTACAAACAAACAAACAAAGTTGGACTGAGTAATCCCAAATACACTTATTCTTTTATCACACATTGTTAGTGTTTGTTGGGGGCAACTTAGGTGTTTTTCTAGGACTTTTTGGCCACCATATCAGTGGCTATCTCGGATTTCTCAAATTAGAAAGGAGCTAGAGGTTTTATTTGTGCATTATTGAACTCAGCAACCTTGAAAACCCCCTATCTTAATGTATCACACACCTGTTTAGTGTTTGTTGGGGGCAACTTAGGTGTTTTTCTAGGACTTTTTGGCCGCCATATCAGTGGCCATCTTGGATTTCTCAAATCAGAATGGAGCCAGAGGTTTTATTTGTGAATTATTGAACTCAGCAACCTTGAAAACCCCTGTTTTGATGTACCATATGCCTGTGCAGGGGTTGTTGTTCCGTAAAATAGTGTTTTTCCTTTCACGGCAGCCATTTTGGCTTGATTTGGCAGCCATCTTGAATATCTCAACAGAAAAAGTAGTAAAAGTTTTTATTTGTACATATTTGGATTCAGCATCCCAGAAAACCCCTATTTTGATGTATTACATGCCTCTGTAGTGTTACTGTGAGCAATTTAACCCATTTTTCTTGTCACGGCGGCCATATTGGCCGCCATCTTGGATTTCTTCTAACCTGCCATGCCGCCAGATGTCTACCCTGATTTTTTTTAAAGGCCAGACCCTATAGTAACAGAATATGAAGTCAAACGCTCTCCCTCTCTCGGTCACACAAATGACCCCCAGGGCAAGGACTATAATAGTATATCACAAAAAGCAGACGGATCTGGTAAATTGACGTTCAACATGATCCGCAGATCATGACTTCATACAATCAATATTAGAGCACATAACTCTAAATTTAATTTGATCTCTATTGATAAACCACAGTAGCGGATCCAATTGGGGGATTGGAGTCCCCTTTGGGCCTGTAGATTTTAATGTTGAATTTTCTCAATTTTTAACCCCCCTCCCATCAGAAATTTGCTCGATCTGCCCCTGAAATGCAAAATGTTGTCAGAAATTAAGTGAAATAGATTTAGATTCAGATTCAGATTCAGATGATTTTTTTGTAGCTCATATATGTACAATTTTATAAACTGTAATTATAATTCCATAGTAGGCCTATATTAGATTGAACATAAATATATAAGCTACAGGAACTCCTCTAAGGCAATGTTGTGCCGCTGTCGAGGAGTCCCTGTTATTATTTGTCCATGCATCACTAGGTAAAGTGGCTGGAAGCTTTAAAAATGTTTTTAAAAGAAAAATTTAGAAAGAAACAGAAAACCTGTGGTTGACAGACCTGAAAAGGTGACTATCTAAAATTTGGCGAAACTCTTAAAGCAATTATCTACACACATAGGATTGGTACATGTGCTAGAATAACTTTCTAAAATTGTTTTCTTTATATATAACTTAAAACCTAGAAAACTATGTGTAAAATTTTTTGTTTAAATCAATTAGGCATATTGTTGTAAAATTTAGGAAACCTGTACTTGATGCCATTTCTAGCGAATTCATGTATCATTAATACATATAACAGATCTTCGAATAGCAATTTACATCACCATCTACACACTTCACATGGTTTGATTTATAACCTCCGCCATTTAAAAATTTGTACATGTATTATCTCTTCAAAAGTTTAGGCAAAGAAGCGAAGGGAGGATAAATCTGCAAACTGGGCAACGTTCATCCTTTCACCTCATCATCATGTCATGCCTGGCCCAACATAATCATTATTTTGATTCTGAGCCTTCATGTTCATCCTTCATCTTGTGTAATTTCATTATGGTTATAAATATGTCACAATCACAATGTAAACCATTACTATAGTAATAAATATGTGAACCACAATCTTTTCTTTTCAAAGTGATGAGATACCGACAGAATAATAAGAGCTTATAAATGTTTTAAAAATCCTAGAAACTTTGGATCACTTACTAGTTTTGTCATTGATATGAAATACAAACCGAAACCAGGAAGAAAAAAGGAGAGAATCAGAAATTAGTAAAATATGAATGGAAAATGCTATTTTGACACAGAAGTCTTCTTAAACAATATTCAAGGCTATTGAAAAAAATATGATAGATAACCTAGTAATTCTCAAGAAATAACACAATGTTAAGGAAATTTGACAAATTTCAATCCAGATGTGCTACGCCTAGACATCACTAAAATTTCTTGAAATTTGGCATGATTACTTGACTAACCTCACCCACAAAAAAAGTATACGGGGTTCTGGGCAAGTTGGGGCAAAAGAAGCACCTTAATGCACAGATGACAAAATTTAAATTTGTGAAAAAAAAAAAAAATGTGATGTGCCGAACAGATTAACTGCATGTTACAAATAAAGATTGCATTGGACTTGTTTATTGAACTGAGTCCCCTGAGCCTCTCAGCAATAAAATTCAAA
The DNA here is from genome assembly GCA_026936325.1 of Platynereis dumerilii. Taxonomy (NCBI): domain Eukaryota; kingdom Metazoa; phylum Annelida; class Polychaeta; order Phyllodocida; family Nereididae; genus Platynereis; species Platynereis dumerilii. Next base: position 61,921,018 of record JAPTHN010000001.1, read on the forward strand.
TTGGCATCCAGTTCAATTTTATTTTCATAATGTTACAGGAAATTAAACAGTCAAAAGGGAAAGAAAACATAAATATAATTTTAGGCTGCCTAATTCTCTCTTTTATATTAATAGTATATCACAAAAAGCAAACGGATCTGGTAAATCGACGTTCAACATGATCCACAGATCATGACTTCATACAATCAATATTAGAGTACATAACTCTAAATTTAATTTGATCTCTATTTATAAAACACAGTAGCGGATCCAGATGGGGGATTGGAGTCCCCTTCGGGCCTGTGGATTTTAATGTTGAATTTTTTCCATTTTTAACCCCCCTCCAATCAGAAATTTGCTCTATCTGCCCCTGAAATGCACAATGTTGTCAGAAATGAAGTGAAATAATTACATGCAGTTGCATCTAAAATTGCCCAATCATTAATACATATAACAGATCTTCGAATAGCAATTTACATCAACATCTACACTTTCACATGGTTTGATTTATAACCTCCGCCCTTTAAAAATTTGTACACCTATTTTCTTTTCAAAAGTTTTGGCAAAGAATCGAAGGGAGGATAAATCTTTTCTTTTCAAAGTGATGAGATACCGACAGAATAATAAGAGCTTATAAATGTTTTAAAAATCCTAGAAACTTTGGATCACTTATTAGTTTTGTCATCGATATGAAATACAAACCAAAACCAGGAAGAAAAAAAGGTCCATATTTTTCCTACTGCAATCGAGAGACTACTCTGGTTTGTATCAGCTACCCGCCCTATTACAATATGCTTATTGCAGACATGACCGAATTTACAAACCAATGCAATTGTTTGCCCAACACACTCTGACTGTCTTTCATTGTGTGTCATATCATAGCAAAGGACTTTCTTTTGCCAATTCACTAACAGCTGGGCAATCCATGGTGTGGATTACCTTTCGTGATTTCAGCAATCTTAACAACAGCAAATATCAGGAGTTCATCTACAATCTCAGAGCCGTGCTTAGGAAAGAACTAACAGGAACACTAAGACATGTGTGCTGACAAATTCAATCAGAATACATTAATGTAAAAGTTCTAGTTTAAACAAATGACCTTGTAATAAACTCTTTGAAAAGAGAAAAATCAATTTGAAGAAATGTGATTCATGTAACAATTCATTTAAAAATTGTCTGTGTGACAGTTGATTGATTCTTACAACGATAAAACATTGTTAGGCCTATATATTTCATGACCTTACATTTGTCAAATCTGCCCTCTTGTTTTACAAAAGACAAATTGATGTATATCTGGTATATTGACTAAATACTTAGGACACAGCCCATGCATGTACAGTGCAGCCTGTAAGTGAAACTTGTGATGTTTTCAATGTTTCATACTTGAAATCACACAACACCCAAACTTCATTGCACAGAATAATAGATGATTGGATAGACAATGTTTGTTTTAATACATTTACAGGTATATGTGCTTTCGATATTAAGAAATGTTTTGACTCTATTGATCATGATTTATTGTTAAAAAAGATGCAATTTTATGGAGTAAAAAGTAATGCTTTAAGCTGGTTTCAAGATTATTTATCAAATAGAAGTCAAATTGTTAAGTGCCACGGAGAAATTTCAGATAAATTAAATGTTAATGTTGGTGTCCCACAAGGGTCAGTACTAGGACCAATTTTATTTATAATATTCATTAATGATATAAGCCAACATGTATTTACAGGAACTGCCAACTTATTTGCTGACGATACTTTAGTTTATTGTACAGGTAATGATTTATTAGAAGCAAATGTCAAATTACAACAATGTGTAAATGAAATTTCAAATTGGTATAGAAAGAACAATATTGTTGCGAATGAAGATAAAAGCTGTTCTATGTTGATTGGACCAAAAATGAGAATGAATGATGATGGATTAAGTATTTCAATTAATGATTGTACTGTCCAAAATGTAAAATCCATGAACTATTTAGGTTTGGAAATAGATGATGCTCTAACATGGAACAACTATGTTAACAGATTATGTAAATCTTTATATTACAAAGTATCTAAATTTGCGAGATTAAGCAAGACACTTCCAAAAGACATACTCATCAAAATTTACAATTCTACCATTGAACCAAGCATAGATTATGCAATTTCGATCTGGGGATGTACAAATTTAACTAACACCAATAAAGTACAAAGACTACAAAATTACTGTGCAAGAATAATAGAAAAGAATTTTGATTATATACAGTGTCGGGGTATAAATTTAGTGAAAAGACTTGGATGGATGAATGTGAAAGAGCGTTATGAATATTTCCAAACCTTATTAATTTTTAAGTGCATCCATGGCTTAGCTCCTCATTATCTAACAAATAACATTATAATGGAAATCGAAATTAAAGAAAAAAGAACAAGGAAATATAATATGGATCTTTATCTACCCATTCCTGAAAATGAGTCACATAAGAAAATGTTTATCTACAGAGGAGCTAAGTCATGGAATAATTTACCAAGTAACCTTAAAGAATGCAATGACCTAGAACAGTTCAAGAGAATGTTGAAGCACCATATTAAAAATGCAGCTCATGTCTAGTTGTTATGAATGTCTGTGATATGTATGTTATTTTATGCTTTTAGTTGATTTTATGTTGTTAGTGATATTAAAAATATTGTTACATATGTATGTGAAAATTGATTTTATCATTGTTAATGATGAAGGACCCGGTTGAAAAACAGCAAATGCTGAACTGGCTATCCTTCTAAAATATATTTGAAAAAAAAAAATTTTGTCAATGCTAAAATTAATATCCTCAACAAAACTCCATTTGGCAGCATAAAGATAAAAATATATTGGGTCATTAAGGACAGCAATTGAGGTTTGTGTGATACAGACGGCTGTCCTTTTTGTTGCAATTGAGGTGTATGGGATACAGAAAACCCATGCTGGACCAATGTAATTTCAGTGGGGGTTGGGGTTCACTTACTTATTTAAGATTGGCAGCCATTTGTATCCCACATGTCTTAAAATCATCCTGTAAGACTAGAAATGTTTTATTTTCATCGGATGAGTATTCTCTGTCACCAGCAATTGGATTGAGGACGTCTAGCATCACCGGAATGGCAAAACATCACCTTTTTTTACTTACAGCTATAGCTGTGGTGGCACCGTATATCAGATCAACATCATCCCTTAATTATTTTTTCCTCTGAATCAATATAATTTCAGAAAATATGTTATTGGAACATCCGTTAAATGGTGTCAATGTTTTACATTGTTACGGAGAGGCTAGTCATATGTTCTGTTTTGTCACAATATGCTTATTGCATACACTGAGGTTTATTCACGATTGACCATATGGCCAAACACCTTTTTGAGTTGTGTCACAGTTATTGCAATTTTATTGTATTTGACCACTGTTTGAAAACTCTCTTTTATTTTTGACCACTAGCAGTTTGGTGAACTGTCACGCCTGGTTTCTTTAAAGGTATAACCGAGAGACAGCATGAATGAGAGCCCAGACTTGTGTGATTGCCAAACCTCAAGGATTAGAACTTGCTTTTATTCAACGTTCAGGGAGCACATTTCATATCAAGGGAGGGGGGCTTGGGAGTTGTTTTTTTTTTTAAATAAATAATTTCTGTTCAGTTTTCGTGTCCTGTCTGGACAACCAATGATTGATCTATAAAAGTTCCATCGGTACCAAGAGTGGTACATAACATCTTACTACTTTGTACTGCATCCTGCTGGTCCAATAAAATCAAGTAGTACCCGATGTCAGACCTATCAGTCTATCACCCATCCTACCCCAACCCCTCTCAACAGCCCTCCTGGCAGGATACACCCTCGTGCTGACATAGTCTAACAGGGTAACCACTGTGATGATGGGGTAACCAATAGTCGTTGAGGGATACAGAGGGTAAAGCTGGGGGTGAGCTGAGTTTAGTTGAGTGAGGGGCTAGTTGATGGTATTTGAGGCCAGGTGAGGGAATTTAAGGTAAGACTAGCAGTGTACCCGTCTTACGACGGGTAGAGTGGTAATAAAATGAAAAATGTGCTGTCATTATGGATTCTTTCCTTCATCTGTGGCATTGTAAATTTGATTAAAATGTTGGGATAAAGGTGGTATACTTTCTTGCTCACATCATCTTGCCTCACTCTGCCCCTCTAATCTTGCGCCCCTCATCGGCCCCCCCCCCCTAATCTTATGACCCCTCATCTTGCCTGTTCCTCAATCTTACCCCCTATCTTGCCAATCCCCCCCCCCAGTGGCATCAGTGTTTCGGCATTTTCCCCACCACTTTTTTGCCAAAGTATACATGTTTATGAATAAAAAGAGTTTTAATTTTTCCCTCGACATCTTCTGTGAAAGTGTGGTCACTGTTGTTTAAAATGTAGCTGATGCCCCTACTACCCTCCCCCCCCCCTCTTATCGAACCTCATCATCTCTGTTCCCTCGTCATTCAATAATCATCATCTGCCTCTTTTATATTTTATTTAACAGTGCAAAATGTAGGCATATTTACTTGAAATATCACTTGGCCACTGGCAGTGGTCAACAAAGATTTAGATGCCCGAGAGACCAAGTCATTGCCAAAAAATTTTCAATGTTTGAGAATTAATATTGGTTTTAATTGATACAGCACATATACACATGTGTTAATGAGCATTTCTAGTTTTACTGTCACAGTGCATTGGAAATGTGCAATGACAGCATACAAAGCAGATCAGTCAAGAAGCCTGCTTGCAGTCACACTGCTCCTGTAGTGTAAGCAATGGCCAAGGCCAGCCATGTGACCTAAGGGATTTGAGTATTGCTAGGCAAGTGCAGTAAATGAGTAAAACGTGTTTAGTATTTATAGCCAGCTTACACATGTATGCAACTATGCATGTCTAATTTCAATGCCTCTAATTGGACAACCTACTTTTCTGAATGACAAGAGGGGCCAAAGCTAAAAAATTAGGCCTATATAATTATGTCCAGACAGATGTGAGCATTTTGTACTATTCACAGAGAGGCTTTATAGCGCCACCAATGATCATGCAAAGATCATCATGCTGCTTCAATCATCAGTGCCATACATATGACGTTACCATGGAGCTGGGCCTATTCCCAAAGTGAGGTTCAATTGCAGTATGTCTGACTTTAGCGTCCTTGAGTTCACTTTTTATGTTATAGTAAGTTTTGCTCAAGTGGTTATACCTTTGATATCATACATTTGAGGATGGAAAAACAGAGTGGACATATATTTAGAATGTCTTGCAGAGTTTCAGGCAAGTCAGGTAAGCAACAGCTGAGATCCTGGGTGACAAAGCACAGGCCTGCACAAATATATGGTTATAAAGATGAGGGAATTTGAGGCTAGGTGAGGATAAGAGGGGTTCAGGTTAAGGAATTTGTGGATTGGTGAGTGTGTGGCGGTGTAGGCCTATCCTACCATGGCATGAGGTCTCTTAATTGTTTCTAACATACAGGGCATAATATGAGAAAATTTAATTTTAATCATTGCTCATTTTGCCTCACATGAACTATTAGTAATTTTTGGCAAGTCCCAGCATTCATTCAGGTTGCTACTGAATGAAAATATATTATGATCTGTGATTATGAAAAGCGAGAATCAGTTCATACGATTTTTTTTTTGTGACAAGCTCTGGTTTGGATTTTTTTTTAAAAATAAAAAATGAATGAACTCTTTCTGGGCAGTCTTAAATAAATATTTCTGGTGGGGTTTTTATTTACCCGGTGTTGCTTGATTTAGAAATGAAATTTTTGGGATATGGGATGCTTGAAAAATAAATAATTAATGTCGCTGTTACCACAAAATAAAATAAAATTTCCCATTGAGGGAAATTTCCAAGGCCCTCCCCCTGAAAATCTGGATGTGCAACTCAATTCCAATCACTGCACACCATCCCATTGTAAGAAATTTGTTGTTTGTCATTGTTCTGTGACTGAAACAAAACTGAGCCCGAAGTGGTCAAATACAAAAGAAGAATCGAAGCTGTGAAGTGAACTGGCAGTTGATAACACCTGAAGCTGTGAATCTGTGTCTTGACCATATGGTCAATAGTGAATAAACCTCATTGCAGACATTGCATACATGGCAGTCATAACAAGTAATTTACAAACCGAGCTGTCAGTTGTGTGCATGTGCTAGCTGGGCACAACAACATGGCATGTATGGTACTATAGCATTATAAGAAAGCAGCTGTCCCAGCTAATATGAATTCCATTCAGAATCTTGCCTTTCTATGATATATATTTAGTACAATGCAATATTGTGCATTCCCGCACAATGTTTCATGTTCCATTGCGATGTTTCATATCAGCTCACGATGTTTCATGTTCTTTAGTAATATTGCACTCCCTTGAGATAATCATCACGTTCCCTCGTCAAGATTATCGCATTCCGTTGCGATCCTTCAATGTCTCTCACGTACAGTCAGACCAAGAATTATTCAGGCGCTTGCTGTTTTGTTGTTATTTTAAGGAACTACCAATTAAAGCAATGAAACATGCAATCGAAAACATCCTCGGCATTACATGTAACCTGCACAAAACAAATTTATTGCAAATCGGCAAGAAATTTGGTGAAAAAAAGTACTCTTGTTAACTCCATGAACCAAAAATTATTCAGACACTTTGACAATGTTGTGGAAAGTGAACTATTTACAATTATCTGTTGGTATTTATATCAAAATAAGGTTCATAAACTACTTAGGGACCATTATGACTTCATAGAATGACAGGTGTGACCATCAACTGAGAAAATTAGGATAAATATTGGAGATAAACATTATGACCAGTTTATCACATTTTCTTGCACTCTTTAACCTCAAACATGCCTTGCATTGATTCAAATTGTTTTAGTTTACCATAGAATTGTATTCTTAAAACTTTGAGTCACAATATGAAACATTGAAGGCCGCATACTAAGTTCAGTGCACTTTTGTATTTGTTTGTCCAATTTTACCAAAACAAAAACATGTCTATGTGGCACCAAAATCTAAAAAATTTTCAGAATGCAAGATTCATTATCTATTTCAAGTTATATTCCATGCATGGTTCGAACTGCAACTCAATGGGGCACTTTGGACTTCATTTGGGAAGGGGGCAAAAATGTGGTTCTTCGGCCTCAATCATCAGTCAATGCTATTCCAATGGAGATTGCTCCGTGAAAGCACCCTATAGTTTTAGTATGGCACACCATTTGTAAACAACTGGCATAAATGGGCTAACCTGTATATGCAATAGAGTGAACAACCTCAGGAAGGCCAGGCAACTTTATTTTAAGTGATTTGATGGATTGCAGTGGCAATTGGAGCCAAAAACAGAAGGAAAATACCAAAGTGCATAAAATTTTTCAAGTAGGCCTGTATTTCAATTTTATTTAGATAGAACAGTTAACAATTGTCATTTTATGATATTCTGAAATATTTCCTATTGATATCTGAGAGATTCCAGCCACATTAATCAAGAAAATGTGATAAACTGAATCAGATGTTTATCTCACATATTCATCCAAATTTTCTTCACTGATGATCACACCTGTCATCCAATGTGGCCACAATGATTCTATGGTAGTTTATTAGCAATATTTGGGATAAATGTTACTAAATAGTTCACTTTCTACAACTTTGTAAAAGTGTCTGAATAATTTCTGGTTCCTGAAATCGACAAAAGTAGCTATTTTCATTAGATTTTATGTCAGTTTGCAATAAATATGTATTAGACCGGTTACAATTAATACCAAAGATGATTTTGACTGCGTGTTTCATTGCTTGCTTTGTAATTCCTTCAAAATAATAACAAAACAGCAAGCGTCTGAATAATTCTTGGTCTGACTGTAGATCATCTTGTATACACACACGAAGATCATCTTTTGTAAATAGATCGATGGATATGGTAAATGCAGTACTTTAAGCCCAGTTCTGCTGCTCTCGAGGAGGCGATTGATGTGATGGTGGAGAGAAATTGGGAGATGATGACTCAACAGAAAACATGACAGACAACGCGATAGTTGCAAGATAATTTGAAAGGTCATTAGGGAATGCAATAGTTATCATGAGGGAACATAAAATATTGTGAGTGAAACGATGATGTTGAACATGAGAGACCGATGGACCTATGCGATGGAATGTGAAAGATTGCAAGGGAACATGATAATTGTTTTTGAAAATTCCATTTCGTGAGCATTCAACTATAGCCTTGGAAAATAAATATATACATTCCAAAAGTGACGCATAATATGTTTAGAATGACCACTGATATTACAACTTAGTTTGTGTTTCCCTTTTTTTCTGAATTGAAACTGTGAAGGGTCTTTTTGCTGATTTTGAACTCAAGCCTAAGGCCTATCTCAAAAATAATGAAGCCAAAGTGTGACATGACCATCAAAATTTTAAAATGTATTTTTGTATGAAATGACCTAAGCATATTGTAAAGAACACATTTAAGTTCCAGAAACTATATTGGCCATGGTGCTTTGATGAGTGGAAATAACTGATAACAGCTGAATATTACAGAATTTTTAAAAGTTTGTTTTTCATGGCAGTGAAACATAACTGGGTTGAATGGTAATTTGTCATGAACTTAAATCCGTTTTCTTTATTTGACAACAACTGGCACATTTTTAAAAGTCTTCTGGACGATTGTCATTCAAATACACCAAATATATTTTGAGAAACACCCAATTTTTCGAATTTTTTCGGAAATTTCTTTTCAAAACTTACATATATTAACCCCAGAAGCATATTTTTTCCTTTAAAACGATTTTAACTGCCCTATGTTATGCGTCTATATGTGGGCTTCAAATTGATACCAAATAAGTACCACCGAAGTGAATGTCTGCTCAGCAAATGATGATAGAAGTGTGATTTTTTGCCCATTTTTCGACATAAAAAGCTGATTTTAAGTACTGGTGTGATATGAATTTTCAGAAAATGTTCTGGTTTTGACTCAAATCGATTTTATATTAATTATCAATCATAACTGGGGGTAAAATACAACCATTTACGAAATAAAAAATATTTTGTTACTGTTTATTGCCTTATTAGACAATTTGGCCCAAATTTTAAAGAATGCTCCATAAATGTTAAAATGTTTGTAATTAGGCAATGAAATGTATTCCAACTATTGAAATTCATTGTCAATTTTCACTCCAAATAATATTAGAATGATCGCTTCACTGTTTGTCAGAAAATAAATTGAATACGATCAAATTTTTTCAGAGCGTTACGCGTGCGACAAACAACGTCGAACATAACTTTTGAATTTAATCACCAGAAACCAGTCAAGAACTTGGGTTAGTTCATAGATTAATAAAAATTCATAGATGTACTATATTTTGAGCCAATCCAGATTAAAAACAGAGCTTTCATAGCTCTGTACAATTTGAAAGTACTCTCAGCATTACGTGTGCGACACATTCACCTTTCCAGCTATTCATTGGAATTTTTCCATGAACTAGATTTTCCAGAATCATAAAAAGCTCCAAAACAACTAAGTAGATGTAATACTAGATCTCAATGGCAAAAAGATTCAACTGAAATATGCTAAAGGGAAACTAGAGCATTTCTGATCAGGAACATTCAAATTTGACTCAATTTTACAAAGTCAACCTTTGAACCCAAATAACTCAATCATGTCAAAGCAAGTGGATGGAAGTGCTTGTTTCAGTGGATTTATGAAGCCTGGGGATGTGGAGATTCCAAAAAGTAAAAGGAAATAGCAATGGAACATGTCAAACTTTGTGAAATTGAAAGAATTCATCAGGTGAAAAAGTCTATGTCACGCTAAATAAGTGAAAAAATGCATGTTTTCCGATATACTTTCATCTCTATCTAAATGACCTTTTGACGAATTGCCATGAAATTTTCAGGATTTTGGCATAAGAATGTATTTAAGGCAATACTGTAATATGAAGTTGTTTCATACAGCTGTTATCAAAATTTGTGACCCTCAGTGAAAACCAGCTGTGTGGCTTCATTATTTTTGAGATAGGCCCTAAGCTAACATTTATAATCACTACTCCATGTCTTAGTAAATAGAAAATACAAGGAGGGAGATGAAGGATAAAGGGGAACAAATGAAGGTTGAGCAATGACTTCGTGCACGTGATTGAACCAAATGGGACACCCCTGGTAGCAGTAATCAATCTGCAACAGTTACTAAGCAAAATGGTCAGGGAAGGTCAAGATTCAGTTAATTGATTTTCCGCAACGTGTAATGCATGTAGCCATGTACAGATTCTACCAAATTTGCAACTACATGGCTTCTGCCCAAAACAATCTGATTTTTCTGCTTTCAAAACCTATTTTGTCTTCTAATTTCCAAACCACTAATCAATTTGAAGTGCTCTGGAGTTCTAATTTTCCAACCCTTGGAAAATTGCCTTGGTATTCATATTGCAAAACCTTCTAAACATGGTCAAGCCTGATTATCTCAGGCTCCCAGAGTATCAACTAAAGCTTCTCGATTTAGTTTCTGAGCACCGAATCCTGGTTTTTATTTAGGATTTGATACTTCTATATGCCATCCCTCATACAGATTGCAATTTTTTGTTGGACGAGTAAATACTTATGGAATATGGTATGCACAAAGCTAGAATCAGAAGATCAAATTGGTGAGTGCTACTTGACATGCACAATTGGTTCTGTCTAAGATTAAGCGATGTGGCGTATGGCTCTGCGATATCTTAACATGACATTCATTGCAACATGTTTCCCATAGAAATATGCTCAACCTGCAAAGGGAAAAATAATCCAGTGATGGATGCCACGTGGTGAATAATTTGCTAGATGACCTGATTTTAGATAGCGAATTACTTCATGTTTGAAGCTTGAATAACCTTAATATCACCTACAAAGGCCTAGCATGTTGAGAATTTAGTGACACCTGACCCCATTTTACATCAAAGTTACTTCTTTTGTTGTAGTGTGTATGGTTTTTGCGAAAATGAAATTACCAGTACAGGGATTATGGTGCATGTGGGAAATTATGCAATATGTGGCAATTTTGTATTTTTTAGTTAAGACAAAGTGAAACAGTTATCTTTTTATGAATTGACGACCCTTAAAGATATAGTAATAATGTTTTCTGGTGCATCAACACATGTATGCTTTATCCCAGACAAAATTCCTGCTATTTACCAATGATTTTTTTTATGGATTTTCAAACTTTTCTGTTTATGTGACATCTGTTTCATCTGTCAGCCACTTGATATGTATGTGCTCATTGTGCTGGCATGTGCTGCATCACTAAGAATAACTGATAAAAATCAAATATATCTTCACTTAGATCTGATATTACAATTGGAGTGAAATATATTAACTTCATGTGAGATAAGTCACTTCTTTAATGATGAAAATTCTGTCTTGTATAACTGGTCCGTACTCAGATTGTTTAACTGTGAGTTATCCTTGTGTGCGGCATAGTGCATCAGAGCCCCAGATATTTTAGATAAAAGCAACATTGCAGATACCATGCAGATGTTCATTAACCTGGAGGCCGTGGAGGGTTACAACAAATCAATATAACCGATAACTTTCTATCAAAAAAAGGTGGGCCAACTCTCCCTGCTGCCAAATTCTTTTTAACCTAGCCTACATTTAATTTAAATCTGGTGACCTTCACTCCTCCACATGTTGCATCTGTTGATATGGTTAAATGACACTTTTGTGTTCTTTTCATTGTTCTTTCTCTTTAAATGAGATTCTGAATGATCTCAGCTGCCTTTCTCTTGCCACAAGTAGGCAATGATGGCAGCAATGGGCCATTCATTGTGATCTAAACCTGATCTTGTCTCTAAAAGAGCAAATCTCTTTGACACCTGCATTCTTTGCATGAGAGACATTCATATTTATAACTGTTAAATTCACTGCTTAAAATTTTCTTTTGAGAATTGAGAGAATTGACGTGGGATCAGATTAACAAAATAGCAGAAGAATACATAATGCACAATGACCGTTATGATTTTCGGTTACATTGTATGCACATAACCTTGTCATGAGCTAACATTTGAGTTGTGATTGATTAATTGATTGATTTATTCAGAATTTATCCAGAATCACACACATTTACACACTTAAATTCACACAAAATGATATGAAGAAATGAGTGAAGTCAATCCATGGATGACACCCTAAAGACTACTGACTTATTTTCAGTGCAGTCCCTGGGTGGTGAAGAAAAAATTAATGGCTTTATTGAGAATTACCTGATTACTGATATCTTCTCTTTTCATTTATTAATTAATCTTTCTCTGACAGTTACCAAAATAAACGATACATGTTCTTTGGCTGTCCGACAATCAGGCCGACTGAGTTAGTTTTGTGATCTGTTATTTGGTTGGATTATTTTCTAGGAGAGAAAGCATTACATATTGGTGTCAGGGAAATTGTATTGGCTGGGACAAAAAACATCAAAATGTATATCTCAAATTGATGTTATCATGTTCATAATTTTGCTCGCATACTATGTGAAGATTTTAATTTCTTAATTGATTGATTTTTGCTTTATGACAGAGTTGTTGAAAATTTAATGAAGCAACACATGTGCATTACACATACAAAACTTGCAAACTTGCAATGGGCAACTTTCACTCTACAAAAATTTTGGGATTCCCAGACAAGGAGCAAGAGTCAGCATTGTCATTTTATAGACAGGTATAGGTTATTCTGATCTGTGTCATCTGCCTGTCCTGTTACAATATGCTTATTGGGGCCATGACAGAAATCTACAAACCACTGCAGTCCGTGCTCTATATGTTTGCTGAACACACTTGGGTTGTCTGGCATAATGTATCAGATCATAGCAAATAAACTCCCTCCAGAGCAGCAATTCACCAACGGCAGGGCAAAATACCTGCTATGAATGACAACAAATTATTCTGATGATCTAATTCGCCAGTGCTGTTTAAGTTATTTTGCCAAACTAACTAGTTACTGATTACAGATTACTTTTGAGAAAAAGTAATCTAGTTGTTTTACAAATTACGTGTGAGATCAAGGTTGCTAATGGACTAAATAAATTACATAACATCTTTTTTACTTATGAAGAATTATGTTGTAAATGTGGTAAAAGAGCATAAGCAACACCTCAACTTCAAACTGTATCAGGATGCCACATAATAAAGTTCACCAAATCTCATTTTAATGATTGACAGATTGTTTTGTGACAAACAACACTTTGTAATAAAAAAAAACACTGCCGACTGTACTAAACTTCATAAAAACAAAGTAAGCTAGTTGCTACAATAGCTCCAAAGGTTTAACGTCCATTACATTTTAATGAATAACTAAAACATTGCTGTTGTTCAATTTTTAATATATGTATCAAGCCAATTGAAATCTTCACCTTCATCACACCTTAATTATTGTGCTTTTTTGTTTTGTGTTTCTTAGTCAAAAAGAAGACATGTCTGGAATGCTCGTTTTGACAATTTAAAGAAGGAATTCATCAGTCACAAATATGCATTACTGGACGTTATTTCGCGATAAAAAGCCTCAAAACCTTTGTAATGCCGCTGACACTCCAATTTGTTGGAAAATAGCACCATATACAAACACATTATTTTATTAGCTATATGTATAAGAACAACAGGGCCGCACTGTCTCAAATAACACTCCTTAACTTGCTTGATGCCTTTATGGAACATAATGCTGTCTGTTAATGGATGTGAATAGTCTGTAGTAAAGCTGCCTTATAACAGGTAATTATATACAATTTATTTATTCAAAATGTATATGAACACCATAATTTCCAAGTTGAAACATAAGTCAAAGGCAGAGACTAAGAAATTAATGCACACATCATGCTTTGTACCCGTGTATAAAGCATACTATTCTTTAACTCCCTCTGTCAGAAGGAGTACACATTCTAATTCAGCTTCAGTAATTACGATTTAAAAAGTTTGCTGTTTTTCCCTATTGTTCAATCACTTATTCTTGAATTCCAAAAAATGATAAAGTGCTTTATTTTGTATGATGATAAATGTTGTTAATTTGGTTTTGAAAACTAAATTCAAACACTTTGTCAAGTTGGTCCATTCACTCAAGGCATCTTCTATTTGCTCACGACATATTTAATTCCCTCAAGACATATTTTATTTGTCCTTCAAACTTTTTGTAGAAAATAGATATATTGCAATATCCTTATGATTTTTCATTCATATTTAGAAGCTTTTGACTACCAGTCATAGACATTCAGCCGCGTTGGATGCGTATTCTGTCACAATATGCTTGTTGCAGACATTGCAGGCATGACAACCATTTACAAACCATTGCTCAGTGGTGTAACTAGGCGGTCTCGAGCGGGGGGGCACATGGGGGGGCACGCGATTCTCGGGGGGGCACCCTCTATACTAACTGTATATTTTAGCCAGAGTTGGAAAGTTCATATGGGGGGGCACCTGGGGGGCACAGGTCCAATATGGGGGGGCACGTGCCCCCCGTGCCCCCCCATAGGGACGCCACTGCAATTGCTGTCAGTTGGGTGTTTGCTGAACATGTCTGGAATGTCAGGGCTTGTAGTATTATTGCGAGAAGTCACTCATAGTCATTTGCAACCAGCTGACTGGTAGGATATTAATTTCTGTCTAAATGTCTGATCTCTCTGCATGTATGCCTCAGTATTAGAATCTAGAATCTCAGAACATCAACGGCTTACTATAGTTACTGGGTTTTCAATACTTGTTGATGTTTGGGAAGAATCTATTAACGTCAAGATAATACATGTTTTGATGTGGAAAATGCATTTTACAAAGGAGTCAGATATTTTTATTCTAAGTACACTGTTTGTCTTTAACTGGCAAAATGTCATCATCGTCAGAACTGTTTTGTACCAAAGACAAGACTGGAAACCATTGTAAATAGCTAATATAGTATAGGTCTTCTTATCATTTCCAGCCATTGCTAAGACATTTCCTTAATTTGCTAGTGTGGCTGCTTTATGAGCAGCTATTTTGAAGGATAAACCATTTTTAGACTGAATTTCACTCAATATTTGCAGTCCGGAAGTGCAGAGGAGGGAGAAGAAGGGTTGAAGTGGTAGAAATGAGGCTTGAGTGAAGTCTTTATGCATGTGAATGACTGACTGAACACAGTTTGCGCTAAAGGCAGTTGAACTCAGTGAGACTGCAGACTGACAAAATTCAAGTCGAAATGGGTATCGAATTGGTTTCTAGGTAACTGGGACTGCTGCCCCTAAAGTCCGCGCTGCTGACAATCAGGTCCACGCTCAGCAGAACTAAGCAGAATTGAGCTGGGCTGCTTCAAAAATGCATGTGTTCGAGGTCGTGAAATAGAACACCCTAAGTGAAATGTTGTAGCCTGCTCTCTAACGCTCGCAACTGAAGCAGGCTACTGTAGCCTGTGCGAATGAGCCAAGTGAGGCACGTCTTGCAGTAATAATCAATCTGCAATTAAACAATAAGGTCAAGCAAAGTAAAGACTCAATCGATTTGATTTGCCTGGCCTCCAGAAACTGATACATTTATGTATATGTTTCACCAAATGTGCAACTAGTTTCTGTCCAAATGTTTCCATTCTACTGCTTTCAAAATTTACTAGTATTTCATCATATTTCCAGCCAATGAAACATTTAAATTTATATATTTGTAAATACTGAGGTCAAACTTGTTGAATGTTGCACCCTATGACAATGTAATTGAGTCACAAGGATAATTCCATTCGCAAATTTTGTAATTTGATTATCAAATCGGATTTATTTCCATTGTCAACATCAAAAATAGAATTTCAGAACGTTGTAATATGATTGATTGGACTGAAATGTCGTGCCTAGATTTAAAACTGTTTATCATCAAGCCTGCATGCTATAGTCCATTTTTAAAGAGTCCTTATTGTACAGTAGAAGTCAAAAGTTTGGATACAGAAATGGCTGAGTGCATTACGCTTTACTTGTATGACACCTGCAGATATGCTTAACTTGGTGACATATACTCAACCACTTTTTAGTCTATGCATTTTACTTCTGCTGTAATGGTTGATTTTGGATGATTGAGTGACAGATTGCTACATGTGCCTTCTCTTTTCAGGTGATGTGCAAGCTCTACTACTGTGTGCAGGCCATGAGTTATGCGGCGTCTATCATCATCCTGATGGTGATCAGCATAGAGAGATATTTCGCCATCCTGCATCCATTCAGATGCAAGATGCTCACCACCATCTTTCTACTAAGGGTCATCGTTCTGCTGATTTGGGTCATAGCAGCTGGTTGTGGCATTCCATTCCTAATCTTCTATGACCAAATCGAACTTGGTCACTCCATCTACTTTTGTATAGACACCTGGAGAGGTCATTATGACGGCAAGGCTTATGTTGTGGTCAATCTGGTTCTCTGGTATCTGATCCCGCTCTTTGTAATGACCTTCCTATACACAAGAATATCAATAGTTCTGTGGCGCTCTAGTAAGACAGACACCTCCTCCATGCTCTCCCCCGGTGGCCAATCAGGAAAGGATAAAGGCTTCAAAATAACTTTCAAGAAGAGGTTCAAAAGGCAGACAGACGGAAGTTCCTCTAACGACGAGTGTTTCACAAAGATAGAAGAGCTGCAGAAGAAAAACAGCATTCACAAAAGTGGATGTCTTGGTTATTCGCCATCTCGCTGCCTTAGAGATTTTGCGAGAGATGAAGACGAGGTTTCAAATGCAGCCGACAGCTCTGACTCGAACAACTACAAGGTCAAACAAACGGCTAAACTGTGTGAAACAGAGGAGGAGGTAATGTCCACGCTATCTGCAAATGACATCTCGGACACTGATGACATGACTGCTGAGTCAAAGACCCTGACCGCAAAGCACGACCCCAAATCGTCTGCCATTAGATCTAAGGATTCAAAGAAGACTCCCTTGATAAGAAAAGCCTTGTCAAATGGAATTGCAAGCTTCACCAGCAACGGGGCACGAGGGCCTGCAACTGGCAGCAAACAAACAGGCAACACACGTCGACTGCTAACATGCAACATGGCACCCAGATCTGTACGCTTTTCTGAAATGGCCCGACAAGAACGAGGTGAAAATGCTTTGTTAGCTCGTCGCCGCGTCATCCGGTTATTGGTGGCCATAATAGTGGCTTTTGCTCTCTGCGTCCTGCCCAATCATATTAGGATGCTATGGGAGCAGGTTGCACAGCACCACAGCACCTCCGAATGGACTTACCTCATACCCCCCATTGTGCATCTCATATTCTATTCCAACAGTGCCCTGAACCCTGTCCTCTATGCCTTTCTCTCTGACAATTTCAGGAAATCCTTGCGTGAACTGTTTGGCCGTTTTGCTCCTGCGCCTCATGACAGAGGTCGTGGACAGTTGGCTCGAAAAAACAATTACTCCCTGAAGACCAATCAAACTGTTTTATGAATGAAGGTTCGCCACCTCTCAATCGCTGTGGATTGCGCAGAACATATTATTTCAACTCAGTTGCTCATCTAGACAGTGTTCGTCTAAACCATCAGTAATCCAATGCTTATGACTTTTTGTTGCACACAACGAGTTGACACCAGCTTGCAATAACATAGCTTTCCGAGTTACATGTCATTTCCACAGCAGTTTAGTTATTCTGCTATAAATGTACCTTGGTGTCTAGGCTTCTCTTGTTTTCTGTAATGAAAAATGAACATAATGTAAATATGTAACATTAATTGTCATGAACTTATATGTCGTTTGTACAATGCATATTTCATTTAATGAAGGGGCTCACATCTGCATTGCATTTGGAAATATTTTCATTGAAATTATCAAGTCCTATTTGTGCTGTTGTTGTATACATGAACATTGTAAGGTTACATTGGCAATTGTTGGTTTGTAATTCAATCTCACTGATTGTTACTTGTTAGTGACTATATTGTTCTCAGACACAATGTCAGTCAAACGTCCATAGATTATGTCAAATTGAATTTCTCATGTTGGAAATAGTTTATAATTGTGACATTGTTGATTTAATGGCATTTGTATAAAATCAAAATAAAATTCGTTAATAGTCTCTTTTGTTCCATTATTTGCAGTTTGCTTGACCAGCCAGGAGTGAACATCCGCAAACCTGCTTTAAGATGTGCACTATCCATCTGTCTATATACCCTTAGTCAACCTTCCAAAAATGTTAATAGGCCTACTACTCCAGAAAAAAGGTTTCATTTCAAAATTCTTCTTTTTAATCAGAAATTGTATTTGATACTTACATCAAACAATATGAGAACTCACTTGTTAAAGTCTAAGTTATCTTTGTTTCCTTGTTTTAAGTCACCTTGGTGCAAATTCATAACTTTGCTGTTATCCAATATTATGCTATTCTATCAGCAGAGCATTTTTAAAAGATTATTTCCCCAATAGTTTATACAGAAATTAGTGTCAAATCAACACACCAAAACTTCAAAACGAAAACCAAGTTTACAATTCATAAAAGTCTCTTGCAGAAGCTGGTCTCCCAGTGACTCCAATTTGGTAATGACTGGGAAACCACACCTGACCACTGGGAGACCATTCGATCTCCAAGTTACTATGTTAAAAAATGCACTGATTAAATGTTTTTTCAAAACAGTTGTCTTCCGGCTTCACCAATTTAGTTCTATATATATATGTGAGTTGTTATAATCTTTGAAGTAAGTTTTAAGCAAAAAGGTATTTATATTAGCTACTTTGGAGGTGGACAGTTTAAAAAGTCATGAAAAGACAATAGTGACAGATACATAGTTTTGCCATGAATGATTTCCTTAGATTCAAACATGAGATAAGGAAATTTATGGTTTATGACACTCATTGCCGAGCATCGCCATGCAAGTGGGGCCTTGTTAATTTAGAGAGCCTTTGTTTTGCATAATCAGTGAATGCAAAGGTCTCCTTTGATAAAAAAAAAAAAGTCAGATTGTGCGATTACCAATTTTTTTTTTCATGCAAATACGTATACAAATTTTTTTAGGTGGATAATATGAAACATCCTTTGTGCTTGCTTATTTTGATAAGTTTAGAAAAAAATACAATTAAGTAATAATAGTAGAGTGTACATACAAAAATGTCATACATTCAACGTTTACAAGAAGGCGCAAAGGGGTTGTTGTTCTTTCTCCTGTAACTTGCATAGTAGAGCAGATTCCGTATAACTGTCCTGTCAGGTTGTTAGGATGTATCATTGCCATTGGCTGTGAAAGGCTAATGGACCATTGTGGACACACTGGACCTATGAAGGTCAATCAGACAACTGGAGTTGGCTAACTAGCTAAATGAAAGGACCTGAAATGATTCGGAAGAAATATTTTAAAAGAACAAAAGCCAGAGTACAGCACACATTTCATAAATCAACTGCAGAACATTCAAGACAAGTATGCTGAATAGTTGAAGTATTTAATAAGTATTAGGGCATTTCGTGTGGACTTAATCTTGAGCAAAGATGTGATCTGCAGACCAAAACATCTCTCTAATTAACATAATTCTTGCAGCTAAAATGACAAAGTCTGTTTTGTAAATTCCTATAAGACGGTGCTTACAAACCCTTGAATTATTACTGTTCTCTCCCTGGAGTCAAGAGTTATGAGATAACCTGATTAGATAATTCCCATGGAGTTATGAAAATTTAGTGGAGAGCCTTCAAAGAGGAATATTTTGAACAAAACTATCTGCCGTAAATGAGTGGGTTCACATATATTTATGTTTCCTTTTGGTTGGTAATTAACGTTTACTGCAGTTTTGCACCCATGTTTTAGGATATCATATGCATTACTCTGATCAGTTTGAAAGTTCAAAATTTTTGCCATGTGTGCAACCAACACAGCCTCGCTATACAATACCAGTTGCAGGAGACCTCAGTGATTTGTAGCTCTGTATTGGCTTGCTGTTACAGCTACTTTTGCAGGTAAGTAAGTAAGTAAGTAAGTAAAATTTTATTTAAAGTCGGAGGTGACAATATAAACAATAACACAAGCCACCAGGGCTTTTAGCCGACAATGATAAAACAATTAAATGATGATTATTTACAGATGAAAGATGAAATTTCAAAGTACTCATCATATTTGATCTTAAACTTACAAGTTATCTTTCAAGCATATAATACAGGATCCACATTGACAATCCATTACGTTCAAATTCTTACGAACAAATTGCTTAAATAATTTGAAAGATTCACAATGTTTCATGTGACAAGGGATATCATTCCATAAAATAACACCTTGATAAGCTATTGATCTGAGTCCATATGTGATAGAATTGAACTTTGGTAGTACTAATTTAAAATCATCACGAAAGGAATATGCAGCACTTCGTCTTTCATAAAAATCAGGCTGTACAGGCAAAGCTAGGTTATTAAGAATTTTATAGACATGTTCTACCAAATAAAATTTCCTATAAACATAGAGCATCTGCTTGTTGGTAGTTTTTAGGAGTTCACTGTAGTTAGACATGTAGGCATTGCAGACCAGTCGGAGTGCCCTTTTATTCAGCTTTTCTATTTTTTTATCATTTTTCATTGTAAAGGCATTGTATACTACGGTGTTCTTTATGATGACAGGATTAGCATGTGAGAAAGAAAGAGTGTTGTCATCAGCATAGTTATAAACATTACATAGATTTTGAAGTTTAAATATGAAATCATTAATAAATATGTTGAACAGGAGTGGGCCAGTTACTGAGCCCTGTGGGACACCTGTTTTAAGGGACAGCCAGTCGCTCTTAATTGTTCCTATTTTAACACTTTGTTTTCTGTCGGTTAGGTAACTGTGAATGTAGGAGCAAGAGTTTTCAGACAAACCATATGCGTGTAATTTTGCTATAAGTAAACCATGAGGTAAGCAATCAAAGGCTTTAGATAAATCTATTAAGATGCAGCCAACATGTTCATTATTATCAAGAGCTTTGCGCCACTCTTCAACACATTTCATTAGAACATTATTACAACTATAATTTTTACGGTACGCTGCTAAGTTTGTGCTGAGAAATTTATTAATGTGTTCAAGTATTTGTTCACAAATTAAAGTTTCAAAAATTTTTGAGGTTGACGTCAAAATGCTTAGTGGCCTGTAATTAGCTTTGTCTAATTGATCCGATTTCTTAAAGAGGGGAGACACTTCAGCTCTCTTAGTGTATTCCGGGTAGTGTATTTTAGCGATGCTATTATTTATAATGGGTGTCATTGATATACTTATTTGTTCGGCTCCTAATTTGAGAAACTTAGGAGATATGTTATCAAATCCACTAGCCTTTTTAGATTGAAGATTACTAAGTTTCTTGAAAACCTGTTTCAAGCTTACAGTTGTAAAATCAAAAGTTGCGGTTATATTATTATCACCAGAGGGGTTGCTAAGATGTTCGTTAATTGACTTTATGCTTGGATGGTCTTTATAATGGTCAATTAGATTCTGTACATTCATCCTGCCAATGTATTCCGGTTCACATGCATCTTGGGTAACATTGATAAAATATTTGTTAAAATTGTTTGCGACGTCCTGTGTATTGCTTATGAGTGTACCATTATCATATAGTACTATGTTTTGATCACTGGACTGAGACTTATCTGTAATGAAGGGTTTAACTACATCCCAAAAATGTTTTCCCTCCCAAGAGTCATTAAAATTACATTTATCATCAAAATACTTTTTAGTGAAGATTTTTTAATTTTGTTGACTAGTTTTCTTTGATTTTTATATCTAAGCCAAGCCTGTTGAGTTTTCATTTTTAGATATTTACGGTATAGGCTAGCTTTAACATTGATTGCCTTTCTAAGCATGTCATTCATATATGGGAGTTGATGACCTTTAATTTGTCTTTGTTTGGGGGGTGAATTTCGGTCAACTACATCTAAAAGAAGTTTATTATGAAACCATAATTGATCGTCTACATCTTCAAATATTTGACAGACATGAAAGGGAGTTGATTGTAAATCGTCTGTGAATTTGTTGTTGTTGAAGTTTTTAAATGATCTATAGTTAATGATTCTTTTAGTCTCGGCTGGACGATGTATTTTTATAGCTGCGCTGATATAGTTATGAAAATCGCTGATTCCTAGGGCGACATTTAGGGATTTGGCAACAGACTTTGAGTTATTTGACAGTACAACATCTAGTAGGGTTGGGTTTATTGAGCTCTTATAACAGGTTGGCCCTTTAATAATTTGCCTAAGATCAAGAGTGTCACACACATCAGATAATGAATGATTATCCATCATAAAATTCACATTTAGGTCACCTACAATGTATGTTGATGTGCTTTCTTAGTTACATTTGTTCATCGTCTCTTCAATGGCATTATTTAATGAGTTATTGTTTATGTTTGGAGGTTTGTAAATACCAATAAGGAAGAAGTTTAAAGTTTTGAGTTTAATTTGAATTACGATACTTTCAATCCCGTTAGTATTTATAGCAATGTCAGTTCTATTTCTATGTCGTAAGGTTTGACGTACATAGCAAAGAATACCTCCTCCATGACAGTTGCGATCAAGCCTATGTGTACTAAAGCCATTGACATTAAATTGAGCATTTGGAAAAGAAGCATCTAATTTAGTTTCAGAAAGGAAAAACATATCGGTTAATCCATTTCTTAAAATTTCATGAATTTCAAAGTGTTTACTTGGTAAACTATTTACATTCAAGTGAGAGAATATGATTCGTTTTGAGTTTGTTTTCCAAAATTTGGTTAATTCCTGAAATGGGTCAGTCAGTAACAGTATCTAAGGTGTTGTCAGGACAAGTATCTACTGCAATGCTATTGCTTGACTCATGATATACATTTTGAACATTACAATCTAGATGAGAGTTTGTCACACTGTTACATTCTTCATTATCATTACTTGCTAATTCACATACACCTTCAGAAGCACAATTTACAACAGTGTCATCTAAGTCATTATCACCAATAGCACCATGACCTATATCAGTATGTTCATCATGACCTATATCAGTTTATTTATCAGTGCACATCTTCAGGAGAAGCAGACTTGGATGTCCTATCTCTTCACAATGAATGTCCATGCATGCTGCACAATTTGTTACAGCATAAAGAAATTTGCCTGGTTTTCCAGAAGAAATACTTAGTGAGAGATATAAAAGATGAAGTTCGCTTCCTCTACTAAAATTTTACTATTGCTACATACATGCGAAATGCAAGTATCTTTTTTTTCTTTCTTGTTTTGCGATAACTACGAAGTAATTATGACATGGGCTGACCAGTTCTTGTGATTTTCCGCAAGTATGTAATAACAATCTGATACTTGAAAATAGATAGATAGATAGATAGATAGATAGATAGATAGATAGATATGGTAAGTGCAGCCCTCTAAGACCAGTTCTGGGTTCTCACGAGGGCTGATTGATGAGATGGGAGAGAGAGCAGGAGTCCTCAACATGTTACACATTTACCCCATGTGAGGGATCTTTTACTTGCAGCATAGAAAATAAATTGTCCTATCTTATCCTTATAGATGAGAAAATATTTCAACCTGTCTACAAAGATTATAAAAACTGAAATTACCAAGCTTTTCCTCTATAAATAAAAAAAAGTTTGAATTATTCCTGTCTCCCCTGAGCCAAAGTTCTGAGACGAAAATTGCCTTGATGATTTCCCAAGAGTTTTGAAAGTTTTATAAAATTCTGTTAAAGGGTTACTTTAACTAACATACACTCTTGATCAAAATGCTGGAATAATTTGGACTTTTGAGGTGACAGGACTTCAAAGTTCTAAAATTGGTAATTAAATGTGTGGAATTGCAAATATTTTTTCCTCAGACATTAGATTTATGTATACATGATATTATAAACCATTTTTAGTTGATGACAATTGTTTAAAAACTTTCTTCAGGTGATCGGGAAATATTGATCATTTTTAGTGAAAAATCATCAAAAATCGCATCATGGCTCAACAACACAGGCATAAAATTTGAACATATGCAGAATTTCCCAACTTAATCTTGACGCGAACAACCTAAAAACACAACAATATCATGTTGCCTAAATATATTAGATGGCCATATGAACTGAGCTGGAAAATCAGTATTGTTGTTTCATCATAAACCCTTCATTGTTGTTTTTTGTTGTTGTTTCAAATTGCTTTCAATATCCCGAGGCCTTTTGGGGGACATAAATTGACCCTATGATGCCAATCTCTCCTGGGTCACCCACTCATCAGCCATGTTTGCCAAGAGGGACTAAATAGAAAGAACAACAAGTATCTAAAGGCCATGGACAACTAACCTTCTATGTTGCAGAAGCCCAAAGGTATTGTTAGGTTCTCCACATGGTATCACACAGGCCTATACTAGGCTACATACTGTACAGACAGGTGAAAAGGAAAAAGAAGTTAAACATAATTATACGAATCTGATTGTTACTTCAACAGAAAATGAAGGTGCACTTCAGGTGTTTCAGTTTGTTCCTTCAATTTGTTACATATAAACTTGTCAAAAGACCAAAAATCCCTTAGAACTTTCCTACAGTACGACTAAAAATAAAGTAAGAACTGCTTTCTCCTCTCCACCCCAAATCTCCTAACAACTACCTTTGACTCCTCACCACAACTTTGTACCATATTAAGAAATCTATTAAGACAGCTTACAATATAATTGAAATCAGCAAATGGGTACAATATCAAAGACATCAAACACAAAGGATGTCATGGATTTGAATTGGTGTTGGCTTAATGTAAACATAATGTAATTTTAAAATGTAGTTTAAAGTAGGTAAAGGTAGGAAGTGAATTGGAGGGAGCCAATTTAAGGTTTGAAAAGGTAAAGTAGTAGCTGATTCTACTCATACTTTATTTTAAATTGTTCTGTATGATGGGAGTTCAGAACACTCTGGTACTAAAGCATTGTTGTTCATTTGATTAGTCCCTCTTGGCAAAATATATATTAGTCTTTTTTGTCTGATGGGTGCAGGGCCTGTACGCATTTTGTTTTACTAACTAGATACCACTAACAGCAAAACTAAACCTCAATTTTGAAGTGACTTAAACAGACACTCAACTGCGTATAGCCTGAACTGAACACTGGGAGGGAAGTTAACGACTTATTAGTGACTTGGTTATGGCTAAGATGATTGCCTTTGTTCGTGAACGAAATTAGCAACCTTTGTTTATGTGCTCCTTTTTTACGGTCTGATGTATTGTCAGGTTCCATGGAGGTAAAACGAGAAAATGTGGCCCAGATCTTAACCACAGGAAGGGTCTACTTGATGGTTCTCCCTTCTTTGTCTTTTTTCTACAACCTGCTTTTGTGGTTGGAAGCTTCACAGCTGAAACAATGCGCTAAGGTGCTTCTGCAATCATGGCTATACAAATTAATATCCCATACTCTGCCAGTAAAAACTCTTATTATTACCATGAACTCATATTGTAGCAACTACTATACTGGGCAGAGTGGGTCGCAGTTATAAACTTATTTTATTTTTGAGTCTTCCATCTATTGTTCTATGAAAATTAGTATACTCCAATGAGAAAAGACGGATAGACGAGTTTTTTTTTTAAATTTTTTTTAATTTTTGTGCCAGTTTGACAAATTCATTGTAAGGGAGATATCAATAAGATATTCAACTAGCCGCACTTGTCACTTACAAATCACAGTTCCCCTCTGATGAACCCATTATTAATACAGCTCACTAAAATTACTGTCATCTCCTTTATAAGTATAAGCTTCTACATATTGTTCAAGATATTTAGAGAGCATTATGTAATGTCCATCTGCTTCCAAACACAAATGTCTAATAGTTCCTTTGTTAAGTTTTGAATTCCCATTGATCATTTGGCTAAATTGGGGATCATAAACTCACTGAAATAAGACAATTAATGAAGGTTAAAATCCCTGCTGATTGATTTGCATTATCCTGAAGAACTACGACATAATGTCATTTGCCAAAATATGAAATTTCTCTTATCTGTCAAAGTTCTGAAACTTATCTCGGTAAGTGCAATCTTTGACTTGCTTAATATGCATGCAGCATGAAAGTGGTTAGTTCTGTAAATAAAACCACTGGGCTTTAGGGACTTTGTTTTAGTATAGTGCCACATTTCTCTCAGTGCCCCCTCTCTTCTACACTACATTGCAATGCAATAAACATAACTACCTTTTTTAACATGTCAGATGATGGGAGAAAGGTAATGCCCATTTAGCGAAATCTTATAAAACACCGTACAAGTAAACGTATGTGGTAGTGCATACAGGGTGACCCACCTCAACTTGTGCATTGATGTTGTAACCAAAACAGTGTTTTCTGAAAAAGTTTAGGATTTCCTATGCAAAAACCAAATTGGATTTTCAGTGACAAGAGCCAAGAGCCGAGTATTATGCAAGTTTGGTTCACTTTTGGTTAAAATCGAACTTAGAAAAATAGTTCAAATTTTCGCATAGCTTTTTTTCTGATTTTTTACAATTTAGCTCTGTCAACCTTGGAAAAAAAATTTGGCTCACATGTAATGCATGTACTGTATTACAGAAGCTATAACAAAGCAGTGCCAGGGCTTTTCTTTGAAGGAGGTTTGGGTTTACGGAGTCAGGAAGCCCAAATACTGTCCTGATGCAGTGCACCGTTTTCATACCGGTAAATTCCTGGGGTCTATTACAATAGATGGGTGGGCAAGAATTTTTGTTACCTCACTATAAGCAATTGAATGGCTTAATCTTACATGGGAATATCATTAATCACTTTCAATTTGAGCATTGATGTGTTTATCTGCCACTTTATTAATAGTCCCAATAATGCACATAAATTGTCATCAATGAATCGTATATCTCCAAGAAAAATTACTTGGCTTGGATTTCTAGGCCAAATGACATGGTGAATTTGTTTAGGGGAATCTTGTGCACCTGGCAGTATTAAAGAACCATGTGTTTCCATCACAGATGTTGGTCAAAATAAGACTAGATATTGAGGGATGGAAATTCGTGACTTTCTAGATGACACCAAAAATGGATTTTGGTAGAAGTGTTGCTATACTTTTTCTCTTTGCTTTTAAAACCTGAGTGTAATGTTTTACGTTTCTATTGACTCTGACAATCATAATACCTTACTATTTGGTGTTTGAAATTATTTGACGGTCAGTTATGCTAATTGTTTTGCCATATTTTAACTTGTTTGTCTCCGACTGGTTGTCATGCTAAATTTTCTGACTTGGTAACATACACTGGACTCCAAATCTCACAAACACCATCCATTCCCTTCCTTAAAAACCTCCTTTTGCATATCAAAGTCATTTCAGGCAGTTGTTGAGGACTTTGTTGATGCTGGTGCACTTTGAATTCTTCTAGGCTGATTTTTCGGCACAAAATAAAACAGCGACGCATTTTCACTTGCCTGTCATTTTTGATAGAATTACTGCAGAGGCTTGGAACTCACTTTGTTTAACAGCCATTACTACCAATTCGACAAATATGTTTTCAAAAATTGCCTGTCTCATTTTTGTTGTCTTCAGTGAAATGTTAAAGTCATGCACAAGTTGAGGTGGGTCACCCTGTATATTCTTTTTCTGCCAGAAATTACAATCGAAAACAAAGCAAAGGAAAGTGATAGAAACACACCCAGAACAATTAAAGGCAAAGCATGGATTATCCTGGTGAAAGACAATCCCCTTGTCTTTGGATGGTCCAGAGAGTGTCTATGAAGAATGGATTGTTGCCGGAGGCACGAAACCAAATGCAATATGCCTGAAGTATTACAAAGTGCGCTGCTTCTATTTATGCCTCAACAAGTGTGCAAAGTAATCTTGTGACGCTTCTATGAGCAGATACTGACCGGAAGAATTGTTCATAGCAGGCATGTTCATCTCTCCTTCTGCTTTTATGATTCTGATTTGTGTTGAAATTAGATGTCTCACTTCTTAATTATGCAGTACACCTTACTTAATTAGAACTAACATGTTGATTAATTGCATGATTATGCACATACAGTTTTTGCATTGCTGACACATACACATGAAACATAAATAAAATGATATTTTTTACTGTTTCGTTGTTGTTTGGGGGCGTTATGGATATCATTTCTTCTGTTTGGGTCCCCAAATATTGGGGTTAGAGACCTCGTATCTAAGAAATTCCTCAAATGATACATTAGCTGCAACCAAAATGGCTTCCAACAAACGTTTCATTGATCGAAAGGATAATTTTCATGTCTTCTTTAAGATAAATTTGGGAAGTAAACTTAGCCTCGTGTAAGTTTTGCATCTAATAAAGAAGCACGCGCGGGACATTCAATGCATATGTTGTGCAGTGCAATGTTCATAGTACAGTAAATATGCCTTGCTCTGAACTATACAATGACTTAAGCTAAATTGAGGGTGACTGTGTGCTGTACATTGAATGAATGCCACATACATTTAGAGATGGTGATGACATTTATTGCTGACCAGTGTGACCACAGCATAGATGATGTCAAGGTGAACTTCGCTCGATGTGTGGAATTTTTTGTTCTATTTATTTGACTGAGATCAAGCACTTTACATACACACTAGTCTCATTGTTTAATGAGTAGTCATCCAAGTTAATGCAGCGGTGTACAATATGTTACACTTGAACAGAGGTTGTTTTAATTTCTTGCACGTTTAAGCAAATCCAAAATGCAGCCTTGCAGAATGCTGGTCCTCACCACCGAAGAATGTTTAATACAAACATGAATTAATTCTGTACACCCCCAAATCAGGATCCTGATTAAATTCCTTTGTTGTGTCCATCAATTGCTTCGTCTCTGGTTCTTAAAACGGTGGAATGTGCTTCATCAAGATTGTCCCCTCTCACCCCATCCAGATTGTCCTCACTCAAATAAAAAGCCAAAGGATTCTCCTTAGCAGTTTGGTGAGACGCTTTTGGTAAAGCTTCACCGAGTTGACATCTCATCACATTCAAGATTCCTCATGGCTTGGAAAGCAAGTTGAGTTCTATGAATATGGCAAGATTGGCTAGGACAACCATGAAGGAGATAGACTGTTCCTGGATTTTTTTAATGGTTTCATTCCTTCATAATTTCAACTGCCTTGTAGGTTTAACTTCCTCTTAGTCATCATATAGAAGACAAACTGACTTTTTGGAAATTTTATCTAATATTTTGCAATACACTCCTATTTCATGTATATATTTTTCATTATTTTGCATGTTCACGAATTTGTTGAGGTGTAATTCGAGCATGTACGAATTTGTGGACATGAAAAAACGAGCATCGGTGCTCGTGTACATGTAATAACTAACACTCGTGTATGTGCTTTATTATTCATTTGTGTATCTGCTAACGCTTACATTCGTGGAAGTGCTATATCATTAGGGTTTAGTGTTAAAATTAGGTTTAGAGTTAGTTTTGGCCAAGTTTAAGGTTGCAATGTTCGTTTTTACACCTACACAAATTCGTGAATTGCAATATTTCACACTTACACGAATGCCAAATTCGGGTATATGTTTGTTTTTGCAGGTATACAAATTCGTGTACATGCCAAATAGTGAAAAATATATACCTCCCTATTTTTTAAAGCTTCTCTAGTACTGGTTCACTGTAATGGTACACACCCAATACAGTGATACCTGCTTTGGAAGACCTACGTTGTAAGACTGACCTGCCTTATGTGACCGCCTTCCTCCCACACTAAGTAGTATTTTCAGTGCAATTGGCACCTCTGACAAGAGACTGCACCAGTGCACCCCCAAGAGAGACCGCTTCATGACCGCAGATGGGCTGTCTTATAACTTATGGACTACTGTAATAAGTTACTTTTTTTTTTTGATATTCTTTTGCAGCTTATTAAATACTAGATTGCACAGAAGAAGAGCCAATCAATTGAAATCTTCATACTTATCTTCTTCC
This sequence comes from Platynereis dumerilii, assembly GCA_026936325.1. NCBI lineage: Eukaryota > Metazoa > Annelida > Polychaeta > Phyllodocida > Nereididae > Platynereis > Platynereis dumerilii. Next base: position 61,950,758 of record JAPTHN010000001.1, read on the forward strand.
TGATATTCTAAATTAAAGTGGAGAGGAATTAGAGGCACTGTTGTTTGTCTATACCTGATGTGGTTTATGCTGTGAAAACTCAAGATGAAATGTTAGACTTGTTTTCAAAAAATAAAAATCAATGCATAAGTCTGTGCATCAATTTGCATCAATTTGCCATTAATGTGTTTTAAAGTGCTTCCAAGAATCAAGATAGGGAATAACATAATCATCTCAATATTCCATAATGATACAGAGTAAGAAATATCATACTCAAATGAGATTGCTTCTGTACTTGATGAGGATAATTAATCTAATAGCGTGACCGTTTTATTATTTTTTGCAGAGCAAACATGACCATGTATTGTATTCTAAAATAACATCCTTTATACTTCTCTGTACTTATATGTTTCTGTCTGCGGCACTATATTAGATACAAAACATATATAGATGGTTAATGCGGAGAAAAAACACAAGCCAAGGGTAATACATGTATTGCCGTATCTGGGAGCAGGATAATTGCCAGTACATTAGAAAACGCAGTTACACGGGTGTGTCCTCGAAATATCCGTCAGACAATGGATTGTTTCCAGAGGCTAAAGACAGGAATAGCTGCCGCAAGCTTCCTAAAGTGTCACGTGAAGGGCTTCTATTTTTTGCCTCAACAAGTGCGTTGATGAAAGACACCGGCTGAGGAGGGAAGCTTTTTGGTTGTGCTCTGCAAGTGATGGATTGTGTCAGTTTTGTGCAAGGTTGGTGTCTCCAGACAAAGACTAAATCTGATTCAGCTTGAATGTATCTGACTTGAAATAGGGACTAATCGAGTTATAAAACGTGTTGCAGTCATTTGATATTACCACATTCTATTGAAATGCAGTATGCATTACATCTTACATGGCTAAAATGTGTAAGTGACATGCTCCTTTTGATACAAAGTTATTGCAACAGCAACAGTGGCGGTCATGCAAAAGACGCAATAGCATTAACAGAAAGTTTTCAATCACATTGCACAGTCACCCTTGGAGAGACATGTTATGACAAATGATGCCATCATCCTGAGGTTCTTCTTAATTAATGATAGTTTATTACATAATTCTGCAATTAACCAGTCCACTTTTTTTTTATATTGTTGATACTTCTATTATTCATTGACAAGTTGGAGAGCATTGCGACTTTTTTTTGTCTCACTAGATATGGTGGATCGTGTGGAAAATCTCTTCAAAATATTATTTTGCTGATTGTTTTAAGTCACATCAGTATTTGCAAGCACAGAACAGCTGTGTGGTAAACCATTCACAATTCTTTCAACATATCTACAAACATGATCCATTGGATGGTATTTATTGAATATCTCCTGCTCTATGCAGACAGGATACAAAACATTAGCAAGCAAAAAAACGGCAGCCATTGTTCTTCAAAGAAACACAATGAAGTATACACATGCTTGTTTTAAAATCATCTCAAATATCATGTGTCACAATAATTTTTTTATTTCAAAATTTTCAATATAAAATAATGTTGAGTCGATATCAAATGAAAAAGTGTGTAGGCTATATACTTACCCCTCCCTTTTAAAAATGTTTCGACTTGATCATGCCATCAAAATCAATTAAGTTAATTGAAGCCTTTCAAGGCTAATCTAATCAGTATAGAGGCCTGTAAACTTGATTTAATCATTTTTGGTGATCATGTCAATTTAAGACAAGGCTGCCAACTGTTCATTGAAACTTTCATCGCCCACACTTAATGCAAAGGCAAATTATTGCAATAGAGATATTCTTTGAGTAACAAGCAATTTCATGTATAGTGATTACCTTCAAGACATCTTATTATTTGTTATTATTTGTAATATTTTTAGTGAAATGACCATTGGTGAATAAATTAAAGTAGCTGATTTTAGTATGAAACTGCATTGATGTGATGAACCCCTGTACCTCACACGCTCTCACAATCATAATTTACCAACTTCTTCTGTATCCTTTTGTGCAAGAGAAATATGGATTCTACAAAACTTGTAAAAGTACCTTGAAGCATCCGTACAAGCTTGCCATTGCTTGATACATGTGTATTGCATTGTTGACTCCGATTTAGGAAAGGTTTTTATCAGACACCGACAAAGAACTATATAATGCTCTATAAAGGTTGCTACAAGCACTTTAGAAGGTGCATAAATTGAACCTGAAGGTTTTTGTTTGAAATTTATTCCATGTGATGAACCCATTTTAAAGATTCAATTTACAGGTGCCATATCTATATGAAGATATGGAACTTCAAAAGGTCTAATCCCAAACCTTTAGTTCTCGAGGTGCTTATCAGTGACCCAAGTTGAGAGAGCTCTAGAAGAATAAAGTGATCCTGCAGCAAGCACTGTCCACACAAGAAACCTCCATGTGATTTGTAAATGGCAAGATCCTACCAAGTTCCATTTGAAGTGAGGTGAGGTTGCCATCAGTTGATTCAAATCGACAGACAGACGATTTCACCTACAAACAGTCAAGGTCGACCTGTCAAAGTATACTGAAACTAGGTGGCTCGAAGCTGGAACTATGACAGACAGTATAGAGGTCCCTACAGAAACAACATCTCCTTAAATAAAAATTCACCCAAAACTGCTTCAATACCACATCTCACCATAGACTGATTCGATGAGGGTTAACTCAGGGTCGATTTCACCTTATCATCCATATACTATAGGCAGGTGGGATATTGCCATTTAATAAATCTATTCCCCTGAGTGAATTTTGTGTGATGTTCTATCTGTAGGACTGAATTGTTTGCATACTTACAGCAATTCCTGTTGATAACTTTGAAATACGAATTAACTCTGTGTCTGAATGAGTTACTGTAAAAAGAAGAAATGATTTACTATTTTATGGAAACTTTCAGGCCTCTTGAAAAGGTATTTTCGAAGAACAAGCTATCAGAATTTCACATCTACCCAAAAAAATCAATAAACCTTTATTCGGCTTCATCAGGCTTCATCAGGTTGACCACAGTGTTCTAAAGTAAGTTCAATATAAGAAAAATAAAATAGATAAGATTCGATAGATCTTGCACAAATGAATATTGTTTCATAGGTTTAAATAAATATCCGATAAAAACCAAAAATGAATCTTTGAAACAAGAAAAAGAAAAGGAAAGAAAAACCATTTAGAAGTTATTTGAAGGTGTCAAGTTTCCTGGAAGGAATTTCCTGTGACACATCCAATGATTGTGAAAATGAAATTTTCTTTATGAGATGTGACACACGAGGTGCAAAATGCGTCCAAATTAGCACATGTATCTTTTTTTGCAGTCTGTGAGCTGGCATGCAGCCTTTCATGAAATTACACTAAAATCCAAGCTCCAGAAAAGGTTGAATACGCTGCTTGTTCTGAAGCTTGCTGAGTTGCATTTTAGCCCTGAAATGTAACAAATAGACTGGCTTTGCAAAATTATAATACACTGTGTGCTAAGTATTTGGGAAATTCTTTATACACAGTGAATCATTAGATGCCACAATTCTGAAATTCAGTTTTTAAAAATGGTTCTCCTAGCAAGTTTCTCCAAAACAAATGACAGTTGTATACATACACCATGTATACAAATTTTACACCAAGCCTATCTTGTTATAAACAGTACCCATGTCCGGAGATAACCCCATAGAATAACATTAATTACACAGAGATAAAGGCAATTAATCTTAAACCTACGTAACACTTTTGTTTTACACATTAACGGAATATACAAATGAAAAGGTATGTTAAGATTTCAGTCTACCTGAAGTATACTATGACATAGTAGACAAATATTTTTAAGCCAATTACTTTCTAAAGGAAATCATACATTGACTCTATTGATCTACCTATTTTGTCATACAAAAGCACAATTATTTTAACTTTAGTGTTCAAAAATACGTATTTTACTATCTAGTTTAAATTACAGCAAGGTTGGCTGTATATATACATTGAATATGACTTACGTCATGAATCTAAAATAATTTGCCAATTCACCCATGACACCCACCCCTTCTTCATCTAGACCGCAATGCCGGCAGAACATACAGCCATGGCAGTAAGTTTTCACTCATCTGCAATGCTGCACTATTGTGCAACTATTTTGACCAATCAAAACAAAGCAAATACTTGCTAAATCTTCACTTAATCGTGAGCAATTATAGTTTGTACAGAGTAGAAGGTGTTCTGGTAGAAATAATTGCATTAAATGATACTTTTACAGTAATAATGAATAAGTTGAATTTTGAGCATAAAATCAATTATGATGCTATATGTTATTCTCATGGTAGTAACAGCCACCAAAGTTTGCGGATGTGTTTTGTACACACAAAATTAAGCATTCATGACAAAATTACTATAAAATACATGGTTGAATTTTCTGTTCATCGGTTTTACTAGAACTGGTTTTTTCTTTATACAGGGTGACCCACCTCAACTTGTGCATTGATGTTGTAACCAAAACAGTGTTTTCTGAAAAAGTTTAGGATTTCCTATGCAAAAACCAAATTGGATTTTCAGTGACAAGAGCCAAGAGCCGAGTATTATGCAAGTTTGGTTCACTTTTGGTTAAAATCGAACTTAGAAAAATAGTTCAAATTTTCGCATAGCTTTTTTTCTGATTTTTTACAATTTAGCTCTGTCAACCTTGGAAAAAAAATTTGGCTCACATGTAATGCATGTACTGTATTACAGAAGCTATAACAAAGCAGTGCCAGGGCTTTTCTTTGAAGGAGGTTTGGGTTTACGGAGTCAGGAAGCCCAAATACTGTCCTGATGCAGTGCACCGTTTTCATACCGGTAAATTCCTGGGGTCTATTACAATAGATGGGTGGGCAAGAATTTTTGTTACCTCACTATAAGCAATTGAATGGCTTAATCTTACATGGGAATATCATTAATCACTTTCAATTTGAGCATTGATGTGTTTATCTGCCACTTTATTAATAGTCCCAATAATGCACATAAATTGTCATCAATGAATCGTATATCTCCAAGAAAAATTACTTGGCTTGGATTTCTAGGCCAAATGACATGGTGAATTTGTTTAGGGGAATCTTGTGCACCTGGCAGTATTAAAGAACCATGTGTTTCCATCACAGATGTTGGTCAAAATAAGACTAGATATTGAGGGATGGAAATTCGTGACTTTCTAGATGACACCAAAAATGGATTTTGGTAGAAGTGTTGCTATACTTTTTCTCTTTGCTTTTAAAACCTGAGTGTAATGTTTTACGTTTCTATTGACTCTGACAATCATAATACCTTACTATTTGGTGTTTGAAATTATTTGACGGTCAGTTATGCTAATTGTTTTGCCATATTTTAACTTGTTTGTCTCCGACTGGTTGTCATGCTAAATTTTCTGACTTGGTAACATACACTGGACTCCAAATCTCACAAACACCATCCATTCCCTTCCTTAAAAACCTCCTTTTGCATATCAAAGTCATTTCAGGCAGTTGTTGAGGACTTTGTTGATGCTGGTGCACTTTGAATTCTTCTAGGCTGATTTTTCGGCACAAAATAAAACAGCGACGCATTTTCACTTGCCTGTCATTTTTGATAGAATTACTGCAGAGGCTTGGAACTCACTTTGTTTAACAGCCATTACTACCAATTCGACAAATATGTTTTCAAAAATTGCCTGTCTCATTTTTGTTGTCTTCAGTGAAATGTTAAAGTCATGCACAAGTTGAGGTGGGTCACCCTGTAGTCCATCACATGAGTGTCCAAAATCAGGATTCCGTTCACCCCCCCTGTTTAGCTCACTTTCTTGGTACCAAAATGTTGCAAATATTGTCTAGATTCCATTTCTGCTTGTTTCCAGGCTGGCAAATACCCTGAAACATGTTCTATTTGAGTTTGAATGAATGAAGGTCAGGCGTCGGACAATGTCCAAAATCGCCATTGCTTTTCACTTGTTTTAATCATATCTCAGCCTGTAATTGGCCTAGAGAGTTGATTTTAGTGTTGAAACATATGTTTTCAGACCCCAGGAGTCTGATTATGAATGTAATACACTGCGTTCCCAATTATTATGCAACTATGCTTTTTTGCAATATCTCAAAAAGCAATAACACTATTGGGATATCCTTTACACATAATGACTAGTGTGCCATTAAGCAAATATTCTGTGACTTTCGTCCAATTCTGTTGTTTCAGTGAGGAGTTATGCTATATAATCAGGTTTTTGTGGTGTTCCCAATTATCATGCAATTTCTTTGAAAAGCTTCCATTGCCACCCAAAATCAACAAAGTTGATTATGAATTGACATTAGAATATACCTCATAACACTAAATAAAAAATGGAACCATAATTTCAAACGTGGATGCCTTCATGACCAAGAAATCAATATAATACAACTGCATTGAAAAACCATTGAAATTGGCTTTATTCTCAATAAGAAGCCTCCCATGCTCTCAAAAAAATTTAATATCATTAAAATTCCAGCTTAGAATATGTTTATAGCACACCACGGTCACACTGTGCGATGAAACACCAAATCTGGTATCTCTGCAAAATATGACACTAAATCAAAAACTCACACTTCTGTTTCCCATTGGAATAGCATTGGCAATTGGATGCGTTCAATTCATTTCAAGATATTTGTCAAATACAGTGGTGCAACTTAATTGCCATTGGTTTACAGTTGAGTTCTAAACCTAAGGAAAGCGGAAAATGACTTAGGTAATGATTTTTCATTTTGTCTGGCTAACAGAGGCTTTTTATTGCAGTAAAACTGTAATTTCAATGCTATTTCAATGCAGGAGAATAACATGGATTTCTTGGCTATGAATGCATCTATGTTTGAAATGATGGTTATACTTTTTCTTTTGTGTTATGGGGTATATGTTGATGGCATCTTCAGATTAGTTTAGGTCATTTTGAGTGGCCATGGATGCTTTTCCAAGAATTTGCATAATAATTGGGAACACCCCAAAACATCATTATATGGCATAACTCCAAACTGAGTCAGTGGAATTGGACAAAATTGACAGGATATTAGCTCCATGATACCCTTATCATTATGTGAAAAGAACATTCAAATAGCATTATTTCTTTTTGAGATAATGCAAAAAAGCATAGTTGCATAATAATTGGGAACGCAGTGTATGTTGCTCAATAGCATATTTATACTCTAAATTGCATCAACTTCCACTCGCAAATGGCAACATTTTGAGCGAAATTATCACATCTAGAGATTTAATCAGTGATTGCCTTCCCATCTGTCAGAATTAGTTGTAGTAATATCTATGGGTTATGCTCAGGACCTGTTTTAAATATCCTTCTTTCGTCTAGTTAAATTTATGGTCTCCAACATATTTCCAGGCACAGAAAAAGATAAGAATTGCAAATATATATTTTCCAGAAGTCATCTTACGATTCTCAAAAAGTGTGTGTAAAACACACTTTATTGCCCCTCTGGCTCTCCCCCTGTGTTAAGCTTACTTTTTTGTATCAAAATGTTGCAAATATTGTCTAGATTCCATTTCTCCTTGTTTCCAGGACAGAAAATGCCCTGAAACATGTTCGGTTGAGCTAAAATGAATGGAAGTCAGGCTTTGGACAATCGGCAAAATCGCCATTATTTTTTGCTGGCATTGCCCATATCACCGACTGTAATTGAGCAAGAGAATTATTTTCTGTGTTGAAACATAATAAATAATTTTGTTTTTGACTCAAGAAGTCTGAATATGAATGTTATAATTTGCTCAATGGCACATTCATACCCTAAATTAGATCCAATACTTACCACCGATTTTGAAAGTAGCAGCAAATTATTAATTTATAAGCAAGCTTTGAGATTCTTCCCTCAAGAACTGTACTGTTTGTACAACCTTTGCAGGCACATCTGATATTATATTTGGCATACAATTTGCGATTTCCATTTCAATTAATTATCTACAACATATTTTTTCTGACACGAAATTTGCCACACCTACAAAGTTCATCGGAAACTATATTTTTGATTTTATGAAAATGCTAGTACCGACGCAAAGCTTGATTTCACCATCCCACAGTCTTGAGCCTTTGGCAGCAAATCATACTTCAGTTCCTATGAAGCAAATCTCTGTTGGTGTATTTTTGTTCATTTTATTCTGACTAAAGATATCTTTTGTAGCCATATAGTTTGACTAAATTGACTTCAGACTGACACTTGTCAGATAGTGGCTCAATCTTCATTCTCATTAGCCAAAGCTTCCTTCTGCCAGAGAGAGCCTCTGACATTGTGAGAATGCTTAATCTTGTGAACTCAAAGAACTTAAAGCAGCTGTACTTACTTTATTGTGGAAGTTGACAACTGCCTTACTGGCTGACCCAAGCCTTTTTTAATTAAAAAAAATTAATACGCCCCCATTCTTGCATTTTTATTATAATTCAAGTGGCCTCTTTTCTGCCAGAGTCTGTGAACATGTTAGATTTAAGGCCTTGTTCCTTAATTAAGCCCTCGTTCCTTAATTTTAAAAGCCATAGATCTGTGTATATATCGAGCAAGATAACACTTTCTCAAGATTCAAGAATCCAAGTGTCTGGCTCGAGGAGTCATATATAGCGGGGCAGGTATGTAAAAAAATAGTGCATTTATACATAGAAGCATGAAATTTGGTGCACACTTAAAAAACATCTGTATGAACGTATTTGGATAGGGAGCCACCTCAGATTTAGCTTAGGTGGCTACTGGCAGCCATTTTCCAAAATGGCGGTCAATTTTTCCATTTTGCTGCTTTCTGTGTAGTTCCTACAAATAGAATACATGCAAATAGTGTTTTTTGTCCCTTCGCTAGGTGTTCAGTACATCACTGTAACATTTTTTGATAGCCTGGACTATTTTTAGGCTTGTTGGAATCCATTTTGGTAGAAATATTTATTCAAATGCTGAATTTCGCGGTATCGCGTGGTTACGCCAATTCTTCATAGATCACAAAATTAGTTACATATTTGAATTCCTTGCAAGAAGAGCTTTCAAATGAGTACCCGCATTAATATATATAATATTTTATTCAAACACTTTCACATTTACATATAAAAGGTTTAGACATGTTGAAATTCATTATATAAAATCATGTATAGGCTTATATGTATAATGATAAAAACTTAACAATATAAAAACATTAAAAAGTACAAGCAAAGTTAATAAAATCACAGATCTCAGTAAAAGTAAAACCAGGAATCAAGACTAGGCTGCCTCTAGCATCTCGCAGCTCTTTTATAACACTCAAAGCTATTCTATCACAGACTGTAGCATCCACTCGGTATTTCTTCTTCAATAAACTCACACCATTGCTCCACATCTTACTGAATTGTACATCAAGTCTAAGTTCTATAGCCCTAAGATTTATACGTACAATTGATCTAGCTGATGATATGCATACTTTAAACAAATGTTTAACTTTAACATTTTTACTACTCTCCATACTATGACACATTCTTAGGAATCTTCCATATATCTGATCTAAAACTCCCGGAGTCTCTAATACATGAGGTAAATATCTAGTATGTGTCATCGGAGGCAAATTGAACAATCGCCTAACAGATCTGTTCCACGCAACCACATATTCATTAACTGATCTATCACTAAAATTCCATATAACACTTCCATACAAATGAGCACATTGAGAATTAAATACCTTCTGTGGAACACTGTCGGGAGCTAAACCTAAGGTGGCTATAACAGTGTTAACACGCCCGAACATGTCACACTTTTTAATTCTAACATCTTGTGCCTCACTGAGGTCATAAGTAAGAACATGCCCCAGGTGCTTCACACTGTCAACCCAGTCTAACACATCTCCACACAATTTCATCTCAGGTTTAAAACTAGAGGTGTTTCTAGTATACAAGATGCACACCGTTTTCTTAGGATTGTATTTAACACCGTAAGTCTCTCCAAAACTTTCACAAATCTCTAACAAACGTTTCAATCCATTTACACTAGGAGACAATAATTTCAAGTCATCTGCATAACCTATTGCTCCGTAGTAATGACCTTTAACCCAACAACCGATGCCTTCGTTTTCGAGCTGCTTCAATAAAGTGTCCATGTACACGCAGAACAAAATTGGGGAGATGATACCACCCTGACGCACTCCATTTACAGTCTCAAAAGATTCAGAATAACTTCTGTTCCAAACAGTCCTCATTGTTTGACGTTTATACATATCAAAAATAATCCTCAGGATGAGAGCTGGTACTTTCCTATCAATTAATAGCTTGAAAAGCATATCATGCTGCACCCGGTCAAACGCTTTTTTTAATGGGTTTCGATCATTTTGTATGAAAATGGTAAAAATCAAAATAGAATGGTTCTTGAAAATTTCACTTTAGTTTAGTTTTGACAAAAAATTCACGGAAACTATTGATGCTACCATTCATTTGAAAGCTCTTCTCACAAGGAATTCAAATATGTCATCTGTTTAAATATCAACTGAGATTCCACGAAAATATGGGATACCGCGAAAATGCTGCATTTTCTTCAACAGCTCCAACAAAATGGAGCCTGACCACCCTAAAATTCCTCAATTCAATTCAGAAATCAATTGATAATATTTATTAGATCTGTAGAAGGAATAATGAGTACTGTTTTCATATAATCAAACTATAGGCACTTCACAAAAAGCAGAAAAATGATAAAATTAGCCGCCATTTTGGAAAATGGCTGCCATGGGACAACAAGGTCAAATCTGAAGTGGCTCCGTACCTAAATTTTTGCTTTAAGACATTTTTTAACTGTGTGCCAAGTTTCATGCTTCTATGTAAAAATGCAATATTCCTTCCCCCTTCATCCCCCTTTACAAGGCCATTGTCAGATCCACCCTAGAATATGGACAGAGTCTCTGGAACCCTTATCACATAGGCGAAATCAAGAAGATCGAAAGCGTCCAAAGGTTCGCTACAAGACAAATTAACGGCTTCCAAAATCTCACATACCCTGAAAGGCTCAGACGTCTTAACCTTCCCACACTAAGATTCCGGAGGATGCGCGGGGACATGGTAGAAGTCTTTAAAATATTGAAAGGTTTTTATGACCCTGAAGTCTCCCTGACATTCCAGAGAGCTCCTAGGACCTCGAGAGGACACTCATTGAAGCTGTTTCAGGAGAGGTCCAGGCTAGACATTAGGAAGTACGCCTTCAAGAACAGAACGGTTGCGACGTGGAACAGCTTGCCTGAATCTGTGGTGTCTGCCAAGAGTATAAATAGTTTTAAAAATCGCCTGGACAGCCATTGGAATCAACACCCCATGAAATATGACCCTCTCTTCAACTGACAACCTCTTAGTCAACGAAACTCGCGAGAGACGATGGCAGCATGAGTAGCCAACGTCTCTCAACTTCGCCACGAGAGATTGAGTCGCTACTTCCTGAAATTCTATTGACACCGTCATGAGGAAAGCGCCGGATTATTTTTACCAAATCCTAAATCATTCTGAAATGTCTGGAATACCCTGATCTGTGATAAAAATGACCTCCGCCAATCACCAGTACTACCTGGATTATCAGTATTACCTGGATTATCAGTATTACCTGGATTATCAGTATTACCTGCAATATAGGATATAAAGTATAGTCTTTCTACATTCCGTCCTGAGGATATTCCAGTGAAGGTAGCATGAGCAGCCACCACTGGCTATCCATACTTCCCTATGTACATATTGTATATAAAACACTATCCACATGGTGTCTCAGGACTATAAATAACTTTGGAGGTGGATCTCTGTACATATTCTTGGATTATTTGTGTTACATGTGCTTGCGTAATTATCATGTACTAACTTGATCTGAACATAGAGGTGGCAACACCTGCGTTCAGTAATTCACTAAATTCACTAAATTCCCTATTCATGACAAATCTGCCCCGCTAATATGTTAGTGGTCTGGGAAAGTCTGTATAATGGGGTAGACCAGGATTAGTTGAAGAAATTGTCTTTAACTATTCCAGAGCATTCAGGGAGCCAATAGGATAAGGTCCCCACCGATAGGGTCTGTATTTACCTAAATAATCAGTCTATGAGCTAGAGATATGAGGTATTGAAAGTTATGCTGCAAACCCCAATCTTCCAAAAAAGGGAATGCTTTGAATTTTGTGAAATGACAGACCACATTATCCTAAAATGTACAAATGCAGGGTGTATCCTTGAGGGGGACAAGGATACATCCCTGTGTGCACAAATCAAGAATCATTCCTTCCATGAGGTATATCCAGATACGGACTGGTGTAAGATAGAATCTCAGTAACTAACACAGTCCTGTGGGATATGACCCTTTTCCTGAAAGGTCGCATAAGTCTGACTTAGCAATTGTGTCAATTTTCCTGCGATTTGGACAAATCGTTTTACTTGGTATTACACAGGGTAATACCAAATGATACTCAAATGATTTTTTAAAATCATGAAATTTCCGAAACATTGCATGGTGCAATATCTGAAGAAATTTCAAGTTGGTATGGCACTGATTTAGCAAAATCACATTATTCCAGCATCTTGCAAAGAATGTGAAAAAAAAAAACAATATAATTTGGTACAGCAGTGATTTGCCCAAATCACTGAATTTCTAGTATCTTGCTGCATAAGTGTGGATATTTGTTCAAATTGCTGCATTGCAAAGCACAAAGTTTTCGGCAATGTTCTTAGCAAACTGGAAAAAATGAAATGATGATGGATGGATGGATGATTGGGGCTTAACATCCTGTATTTTTGCACTTGGTAGGCTAATTAGGACAGGAGGAGGGCACGGCAATGAGGTGAAGGATGATTGAAACCGCCATCCAACATAGGCCCAGATGACCTAGCAAGAGCTGGATTCAAACCCTAGACCCAGCGATTGGCAGCCCAGCATGCTACCGATAAACCAACCCTCCCCCATAATGAAGTGATAGATAGATAGATAGATTGATAGATAGATAGATAGATAGATAGATAGATAGATAGATAGATAGATAGATAGATAGATAGATAGATAGATAGATAGATAGATAGATAGATAGATAGATATGGTAAGTGCAGCCCTCTAAGCCCAGTTCTGGGCGCTCACCAGGGTTGATTGATGACATGGGAGAGAGAGCGGGAGTCCTCAACATGTTACACATTTACCCCATGTGAGGGATCTTTTACTTGCCCAGCATAGAAACTGATACAAGGGGCCGCCAATTTAACGTCTCATCCGAACGACATCCGGCTGGGATTTTGCTCATGAAGGTTCACTGAAAATTTTGGGTTCCCCACCCAGGGTTCGAACCCATGCAGGTAAAGACCTTCAGCGGAGCAGGTGGGAACCTTAACCGATAGGCCACCCAGTGATGAAAACACAATGAAAAGCATAGTGAAGAGCTAAAAAAAATGTCCTATTCTTTTTGTGGCAGAAAAGTTGGATGTGATGTGATGATATGCTGTCTGACAAACCGCCTCCGAAGCTGCCTGCTCTGAGCACCCTGCATGATCAAGTGTGTAGTTGCCCAAAAAGAAAGCACCAGATTCATCCATCATCATACCAGTATTTCAGAATACTGGAGTTTGTCCTGTATGAAATAGAGGTTAATATAATTCTGAACAACATAACTGTTCTAAATTATGGTCAAAACCAAAGGTGTGAACAATTGAAGACTCTTTTGGCTTTCCATAAAAATTCATGAGGAAATACTTCACATGTTCAATCGTTTGTTTTTGCACTACTTCCCTATTCCTTGTAACCCTCCGTTATCCTGGTATAAGATAATGATAATGATAGCTTTATTGGCCATAACCTGATACAGAAAAAGAAATTTTGTCACATGATATTTGACAATGAGTACCGCCAAGATTAAAGAATTTAAAAGCAACATGGACAAAAGTACCTTGCAGACGCTTTGTGCGAGCCCCAGGGACTCTCAACTCTACTACTAGTTAACAATTCAAATTCATGAAACAATGGGTGGGATCTGAATTTCTGGACTTTCTTAGCCAGAGCCGAAGTTCTTTTCCTCTTCTGCACAGTCATGATGTTGAAACAGATGCTTGCAGATACTACAACGTCGTTCAAGGTCCTTCACCAGTGCCCCTGACAACATGCCATAAGAGACTGGACAAGCACATAATAGTGACAATGTAACAGCAGCATTGATTTACAGTCAGACATACAATGTTAACATCAACTTTCAGTTTACATGTACTGGAAATACAATACATCTTTATCTGAGATTTCCTAATTTGACTACTAACTTGTGTTTTAAAAAAGGAGCATCTGTAATCGATTCATATCCCCAAATGCTTATAATTATCCGAAGCCCCCTACCACCAATATGACTCTACAATTTGTAGACATGTTTTTTTGGGATATACTCTGTATTTCTTGCTTCTATGAAATGCTGAGTTTTAACTAAAAGTATTTACCAAAATTTAGCCACCAACTATTTATTTGTCACCGACCAGTGGATCAGCATTGGGAGTAGGTCAGTTCATCAGATCTAGACAATTTTACAGTCCAATTTAGAACTCGGGTCCTCATTCCTACTCTTGTAATGTGAAAGGGGTGTAAGACTTGGTTGAAATAAGACTTGATCTGCCCAAAGAAATGGGTAAAACACAAGGTTTTCATGCCGCACCAAAAAGGCAAACCATGTTACATGAACCACTTTTTGTAAATGCCTATAGTGTTCACTCTTCACCCTTCAATAGTGATGTGCACAAAATGATTATTGCAAATCAACTAATGATAAAAATAGCACAACTCACCGCGGTCCCCCCTGTTGTCAATTGCTATGACATCATAAATATTAAATTTGCTGCATCACCCCTTGCAATTAAAAAAAAAAGAGTGCCGCCTCTGTTTGGCAATCTGCAGATACTTGTTTCCGGGACAATCACTAACTTCATACATGAAACTTCACATTGTTTATGCAACAAGTTATATGCAGAGTAAGTTTTCTCCTTATATATCCCTGTCAATGAAGACTTAATGACGAACCACTTGGTGAAGATGAATATATAGAAAATATCAAGATTTTGCTCCATGGTTCTATAATACCACTAAAGAGACCAACTGGGAAACACTGTTTTGCTCTGTTACTTGGAATTGACATAATACCTGTATCTGTTCTTGATGACAACAGTTTATGCTAGGATTAGAGCACACTAATTATAATTATAGTTTGTTTTTAACAGTTTTTAATCTAACAATTGAGCAGGTGTGTCCTTTAAACTTAAATCAAACTTTGAAGTATAGTATCAAAATTACAAGACACAGTTTCAAGTGTTTAAACTGAAGGCTAGCTTATTGGAATTATTCATAAATTATAAGGTAAATACGTTTTTTTATTAATTCATAAAATATTTTTGAAATAGAAAAAGACAAATTTCATATCAACTCGGTCATTTATAGGATGTAAGATTAGGCGAAATCAGAACAATCAACAAATTATGATGAAGCTTAATAATAATATGGCTTACAAATTAAGTGGATTCTTACTGTCCTTTTGAATTTATGATTTTACTATATAAGAAAAACATAAGAAATATTTTTGAGTTTGTAGAGGGATGATCAGTGTTTTGCTATCATCTAGTTGTGCCTTTTAGGAGTCTAATCCACATGGCATTAATACTTTTCTCACAATTATTGAAAATTTATTTTATTTTATTGGGCAGTAATGTTAAAACTATAGCATGAATATTTTTTTGTTTTGGAACGTTATTGTATCTATCATCATAGTTGTGCTTTTCTAGGAGTGTCATCCACATAACATTAATAATATCCCCATATTATTAATACTTTTCTCAAAATTATTGAAAAATTTAAAAAAACAATTTCAAATACCAAAAATATGCCTTTTGGGCCATTAAATGCGTTAAGAAAAATGGACTGACTAAATCCAAAAGTAATGTGAAAAATTACATTTTTTTCAAAACTGCGTTATTCAGTCAATTTTGCAACAACATCTATGACATTTTTTCCGTTTACGCTTCTGCATTATAACTCTTGAAACATCTTAACTCATTTGGAATTTTAACCCAATAATTTTTTTTTTGAAAACCAAAAGAAAAAAAAAATAGAAAAAATAATCTTTGCTAATTTTCTCACATTTCTGTATGAAATGCCAAAATAATGCTGGCTAAATTATTTAGATTTATGGCGTATTATAGCTAAACATACATACTATGACAGAATATTCATATCCACAGCGTGAGTTATCGAAATTTAAGATTTAAAGTGCAAGAAATATGTCTATTTCCTCCAAAATTCTAGCAAATTTTCCTCTTTTTAGAAATTTGTTCTAACTTCATTGATTCCAACATAGATTTTTATTTTGAACACAACATTAAACTTCCAATTCAATTGCAAATCTGGACCCGATAGAAACTGAGACATGACTTTTGTTAACCCATGCAGGCTTATGGGTTATGTAATATGTGCAACCATGCATGACTGTATGTTACGGCCTGGAATTTTGACATAAAAAAGTAGTGGACTGCTGCATTGTGACAATGGCACTTTGTGACTACTGGGCCCAATTTCACTGACCAGCTGAGACCTGTCTAATTGCTTTAGACTAGTCCCAATTCAGAAAAACCATTTCACCAACAGGTCACATATTCATGTAAAAGTAGCCAATTTCCACCAGCAAAAATTTATCCCCGATTGAGACATACTTGCTGCATTAAATATTTATAATTTTTTTTATAAAGTGTTTTTAGGTGATGTTTGATTGAAAAAAATTAACTTTTTATTTTGATAAATTTGCAGAATAAAAAAATAATAATAATGTTGCCCCATAGCTATGGTTCTTCCTAAAGATGAGAGAAATATTCAATTTGATAACATTTTACAAAAACTGTGAAAAAAACGTTTTCAGACTTGTCTCTTTGAGACTGATGCCAAGCTGTCTCTGTTCGGGACTGTCAAGTGGCAGCAGAATGCTGACAGTCCCTGGAAAATCAAATTTGGTCAACAATGATTTTATCCGTTTTGGACAGATAGCAAGATCAGGGCGCACAACAGCTGTCCATATTACTACGCCAAACTACTTTCACAAAGCATGGTTGCTGCCAAAGATCCAGTCCACTGCTTTGAATGAAAATGTTTGGAAATAATGAGACAAAAAGAAAGTTTCGAAACTATAGCATAAACTTTGCCTGTGAAAGGGACGATTTAAAAAATTGAAGCCAACCAAAGTCAGATTAGACGCTTACAGAGTTTTTGGAAATAAACTAGACCATCACTAAATGATGGAACTGTCCTGGTTATTCCAGACAGTCCTGGCTTCTTCCAGAGATGAAATTCTTTTGACCGTTCACAGGAGCTCGCAAATTTTGCACCCTAGGTGGCAGCAAATAGCGGTCAACTTGTAGACTGGATGGCAAGTCAGATCTTTTGATGGCATTTCAAGCCATTTCATCAACAAATTATAGACAAGTCCCAATTTCTTTGATTTGGACTGCTCCTAAGCTGTTGTTTGGCATTCTTACCAAACTGACTGATGAGAATGTTTGTTAATCCCACACTTTTGATTCAAGGTGACCCAGCAAGAGTTGGATTCAAATCCTGGACCCAGCGATTGGCAACCTAGCATACTACCACCAGACTAACCCTCCAGTCACCCACTGTAGCTTGCAAATTAAGCTGATAGCTGATGAAGTATAACCTTCTCTACACTGAACATTGGAAACATAGAGGCAGTTTGATCGGTTATGATCAAGAGAAGGCCATTAAATTTTGATTTGTCATAACTGATTTTAGAGTAAAAATCAGATGCATAATCCTTTTGTTTGCTGTCACCAACTCTTGATGGGTCACCTTGGCCTATGTTGGATAGCTGGGTCAATCATCCTTTGCACATTGCTGGTCTTCTCCTGTCTTATTTAGCCAACCAAGTGCGTAAATACAGGACATGAAGCCCCAATGATCCATCCATCCTTTGCAAACTGCAACAGGGCAGTTTTACAGTATTTGCACTCAAAGTGTCTCATGGGGGGTCAAAATTAAGTTTGAAATTTGAGAATTTCCATCATTCTATCATAAAATTAACATATTACTGTTTCTATAATCAAAGAGGACTGAAGTGATTTGGTGGTTTACTACCAAAATATCGCTACTTAAAGTACGCAAGGGTTGATTCTTGAAAAAACTGTTTATCAGGAAAAATATCCGTCCAGAAACAATTTCCACCCATTCTTATTCTTGGAAATCAACCCACATTGTTGCATAGGAACATCAAAACCCATACAAAACTTAAAGTTTGATTAAAGATGCCACAATTTTTTTTAACCATTTTTATTACGAAATTACAGAAATCTGGCTTGCCCTTACCCTGAAAGTTTCTGTTGAGTAGGGTACTAGTCTCAAAAGACACATAAACTCCATGATTAATAATTCCTAGGTATCCTAGTAACCCCATGTCAAGTTTTGTTACTGTACGATTGAAACTCATGGTGTTCGGCTGTGTCAAACATAGTGTTTTGGAGCAAAAAACTGCGGAAAATGACAAAAAATCAGGCGCCTTAGGAAAAATCATCTTTGATGGCTCCATTAACAAGATATTTGGTTATTATCCTTTAAAGTCATTCAGTTAATAGCAAAAAATTACAATTATATTGATATATGACACAAATATATCAACTTTTTTCTCAATTTTGATTTTCTCAAAATAGTGTAATAGATAACGAAAGATAATACATTTGACATTTTCAATACTTATAAAAACCCTTTTTAGGCATCCAGGTTTACTTAGTTTGTATAACCATGGCCGTTTCTTCGATGAATCCAGTGTTAAAACGCACAAATCAGAGCAAAATTTCTGATGTGTTGGAGAGGACATTTTTTGACATCATGAATTTTAATTTCTAAGAAAATGTATGAACATGGCCTGGATATCTTTTTAACTTGTATTTGTCCCATACTTGTAAAGGCACATGAATGAGCAAAAGATACACAAATAGCTTGTTTTTCTACAAAACACTTAGTGTTTTTTCTATGGGTTGGAGAGGACTGCTTTTTTTGACAACACATTCAAGCCTCACATTTTGAAAACCAATTATGGTTAGTGAAATAAATGTTTCTGTTTTACCTTGAGATATGTCTCAAGCTTCAAAATTAACACACATAGTATACACATTCTTTGATACTTACTCATAACAGCTTATAAAGCAACTGATGGTCCACCGAAAACAACATTTTTGACATCTGCCATTTTTCACATTTTAGGACCCAAGTCATGTTGTATATACCTTATTCACATGAAACCTGTTGTATTTTATATCCAAGCCATAGGTCCAGAAAGGTATCATTAACATGAATCACAACTGATTGAAATTTTTTTCTGTTCATCCATGAAATTGGCAAAAAAGTCTCTGAGACATAAAAATGTGTCAAAATTTGTCCTATATTCCTTACAGCTTCAAAACAAAGCATTGCAGAAGGGTAAAATATGATGCATTTATATGTCAGTGTAGGACAAGATTGCCCCTGCCCGAAATTTAGATATACCTATCATACATTTCTCGTAATAATTGCATAAACATGAAAAATCGGCTGAGTGAAAATATAGTAAAACTGCCCAACAGGCAAGCTTGTCAGGCAGACCCTTTTTTTAATCTCTGTTCTCCAGAGTTTAGAGTTCGAACAAACTTTTGGCTACGTTTGAAATTAAGAATAATCAAAAGTGTAGGATTAACAAACATTCTCATTGGACAGCTTGGTAAGAATGCCAAACAACAGCTTAGGAGCAGTCCAATCCAAAGAAATTGGGACTTGTCAAAAATTTGTTGATGAAATG
The DNA here is from genome assembly GCA_026936325.1 of Platynereis dumerilii. Classification (NCBI taxonomy): domain Eukaryota; kingdom Metazoa; phylum Annelida; class Polychaeta; order Phyllodocida; family Nereididae; genus Platynereis; species Platynereis dumerilii. The sequence goes on from JAPTHN010000001.1 coordinate 61,970,473, forward strand.
GCTTGAAATGCCATCAAAACATTTGACTTGCCCTCTGTCTCAAAGAGACAAGTCTGAAAACGTTTTTTTCACAGTTTTTGTAAAATGTTATCAAATTGAATATTTTTCTCATCTTTAGGAAGAACCATAGCTTATGGGGCAACTTTAAATTTTTTTTTCTGCAAATTTATCAAAATAAAAAGTTAATTTTTTTCAATCAAACATCACCAAAAAAACTTTATAAAAAAAATTATAAATATTTAACGCAGCAAGTATGTCTCAATCGGGGATAAATTTTTGCTGGTGGAAATTGGATAATTTTACATGAATATGTGACCTGTTGGTGAAATGGTTTTTCTGAATTGGGACTAGTCTAAAGCAATTAGACAGGTCTCAACGGGTCAGTGAAATTGGGCCCATTAGTCACAAAGTGCCATTGTCACAATGCAGCAGTCCACTACTTTTTGTGTCAAAATTCCAGGCTGTAACATAGTCATGCATGGTTGCACATATTACATAACCCATAAGCCTGCAAGAGTTAATAAAAGTCAGGTCTCAGCTTCTATCGGGTCCAGGTTTGCAATTGAATTGGAAGTTTAATGTTGTGTTCAAAATAAAAATCTATGTTGGAATCAATGAAGTTAGAACAAATTTCTCAAAATTTCTAAAAAGAGGAAAATTTGCTAGAATTTTGGAGGAATGTCACCGCTGAGCTTTTAGCTTCAGAGGTGTCTTCATTCTTTCCTCTTATAGGAAGTTTCCTCAAATCACCATGAACCTCAAGACCTTAATTCTGTAATGTCATTTATATTATTATTGTATAAAAGTAATGTAATATATTATATTATTGTGTAATGAGCTACAATGATTAGCAACGGGGTAAAACTCACCCCATGTTTCCATGGCAACGGTTACCCTGGTGCCTCTGCGCAGCTGCAGAGCACCCTAGTGTCAATCTCTGGGGGCAAGCTTGTTTGCCCAGCCAGAAGAGAGCTAGCCTCTGCCAAGGTGGCAGCTGGGTCTCTGTCTCCCTGGCGCAGTGATGGATCGTCAGGTAGGGTATCGTTGTGAGAGGTATGATTATTAGGGTTCCTCATAAAGGAGCTATAGGTCATGGTTGATTGAGAAGGTATTTAGTTAATAGTATATGTAATTCGTAAAGATCGTTGTTTAATGTATTGATAAGTTGAATACCGTCTGTTCTTTGAATGACTCTTAATGTAACTGTCTATAAATTGAGTATTAAATGGATAAGTGAATCTAAACTGTCGAGCCTCTGGTATTTCTTGAGTAGGTGTTTCGTGGTGGCAAGTGCTAAGGTGTCTCCCGCAGGATCCCCGGTAATGAGTCCATCTACTCAGTAACATCAATTAGCTACCTCTGAGAGAGAGAGAAACATACATAGATGGCATGGAGGAGAGTCCGGTCTGCGGCTTCTTGGCGCTTGTCTGTCGTGTCACACTGTCTCTTGATTTACTATGCTTATTCAAAATTTCTTATTCAAACTTTTAGTACTTATTCAAAATTTCTTATTCAAAATTTTAGTGATACTAGATTTCGGAAATTTTCTTTGCTATTTGTAGGAAAATTCCTTAGTAGATAACTACAAACATAGTCCGATTAATTATTTTCTTAAGTATCGATATACCTGTATCTCATCCTCCACACTTCTCACAACTTTACCTCACAACTCATCCAGACCTGGACTCAACGGCGCACTCAAGTCTCTGGGCATCTCTCGCATCTTCAGGCATTCACTTCAACACTGCACATCTCTAATTTCATTTCGGGTAAGGGCTCTCTTATTGGCAGATTGATAGTGAGAAAGGCATTCGATTATTTTAATTACTTACTAGGATCTTTTCATGTAATTTTGTGTCATTCCTGTCATTTCCTTTCCTTTGCACTAATTTAAAGTTCGGCAATCTGGTCCTTTTTCTGACCACATTGTTTGACTTTCCTTTGTGACTATGATGCAACTTCATTAATTAACTTTTCAAAAAAATTTTGAGATTTCTATATTAACATTGGCCAGATTCTTTGTTTCTCATGTTTTGATGTATTTCATTTATCTGGACATATTTTTGCTCAGCTAATATTTTATGGCTCCTGCCGTATTATCATGTTGAAAGCGTAGTTTATTTTGTGATTGACTACAACATTGGTAGCTGTTTTGGTGTGGTTAACCCCAGCCTGACCAGTAATTTTATCCGCCTTTCAATAGCATGGAATCTGTTGCATCTAAATATTTCTATTTCATTGGAACTCGCATATTGCTCAAATGTCCTCAACTCCCCTTTCCTGCTATTCTATTACCTTCTCATTTTAATATGCATCATGACATACGTATATATATATGCACTGGTATTGGTATTGGCAGATGTGGCAGTTTTATATCGCATTCACGGTCATAGGTGTTTATAGAAGAGATAATCTAATTTTACTTCATTGTCTTGTGGTATATGGATTGTTTGTGCAGTGGTAGGGTTTTAAATTATAGGAAAAAGTAGTGTGGCAATTTTGAAGCAGGAGTAGTCTCTGGGACTTATGACCATATATTATAAGTCCATAATTCAGATGTGGTTGTATCACAGAATTATACAGTGCCAACACCACGTCATGGAAGTGCAGCTTTTGATCAGTATATCATGGTCTAAAGTATATTGGCTGTATCCTATCTAATACTTCTGGGGTTGCATCTTCTTTTAAAATAGCATTCATACAGTTTGTTAGAGGCAGTGCAATTTCAGGTTTTATGTGCTTCAGCACTTTGTTACTTACATTATCAAGGCCCTGACTTGATTTTGGTTTAAGGTCATCTATTACTTTTAAAATACCATCAGCATTAACCATTTAAGATTCAGGGGAATTTTGGATTAGATTTTGGAGATAGCTTTTAAAACATCCACCTTTTGGAATATCCATTTTAATGCAGGGTTATATCCAGCATTAATGAAGTATTAGTTGAATTCATTATTCGTAATGACATTTATATAGAGTACTCTACTTTTCCCTTTTTCCCATACGCACTTGTTACACCTGACGTGCTATATTGCTAAAGCAAATTTTGCAGTTTCTCGCAAAATTTTATATTTTTGCATTCTTTCGCTTTCAATAGCATAGGCCAAAGTTATGCTACAGTGCAGGGCTGGAGTTGATTTGAAATGTTTATACACAACACGTACACTGTGCCATGTGCATCGTTTCATTGGCAGTGATGTTGGGGTTTAGCTGTTGCTGCTCCAGACATTGAAATCTGGCCTGTTGATTGACTGTGTCTTGTCCACCCATGGATCTCAAAAGTTAATCCAATTTCCAGAAGTGGGTAATTCAAAGAAACATATCTTATGACACTCCTTCAGTGGTGAGCTATTCTGAGTGCATAGTTTAACTATTCTTTATCCTTGAATTACTAAATGTAACAATTACAACTTACTTTCAAAATACACAAGTGCACTTTAAATGTACAGATATTACAAATTACACACAATTACAAATATCACATAACTGGAACTTCAATTGTTTTAGTCACAACACATGAACGGTTTTCTTAAATACATAATTTCATAAAGTAGATACATTAAATGTATATATAATATATATAAACTTTTATTGACATCCTTATATCATAACAGATACATGTGTCATCAATGAAAATACAATGTTCATCAAATAGAAATACAATGAAAAACAAACTACAATGCTAAGGCTATTCTAAATGCTAATTATTGTAATTTAACAGGAAGAATTAGAAATAAAAACTATAGTTGATCAACAACGGATTACACAATATCGTAGTATATCAATATCATGAAATGTTTAACATCAATTTTGTTATGTGATATTTTACAAAATTATAGCATATAAATATTTTACAGGCTGGTCCCAGTCACATTTTGCAATAGATGTAATAGCGTAATACTTGAAATGATATATATGCTACTTGAAATAAAAAATAAAATAACAACCATTGAGATTAGTAAAAAAGGCAACATTGTCATCAGCATAACAGTTTCTTCTCCAGAGCTGTGTACACAGACTCTGTGCAGGAAGCACAGGTGTGTCTTTTGATTAATAGTCACGATTGGCACTGAGGCATAGCATAAAAATTTGCAAATGTCAATAGGTTTTTACTGTTCATGTCGTCGTATAGCAATGGCTTCTGGCATGCACTAGCGGTAACCGCTCAATGTGCATGCCATGATGTCAGTTTAAATTTTTGGGTTTGATTGAGATTATTAAAGTTAGGTATTAGTCTCATCACTTTGTACAAGAGCTCTGTTCTTGGGGCAGTGTTATAATTGCATATTAAGAGGCTGTGCAGTTCATCTTCTATATCACCTGTGTCACATTTATCACATTTTCTAAGTTCTACAGCAGTTTTAGGTAATGATTAAAATAAGTATTGTATAGAGTGCCAATGTCATTCTGTCATTTCTTGATTCCTAAGCGCTAATAATACATGTGGTAACTTTATATTGTTAATTTATCATGATATCAATTTCCAATACATCCAGTAAAAAGTACATTGGTTGTTACTCTGACAGTGGGAATGGGGGGCCATGACACAGGCAGCTAGGCCGGGTAGCTAGCCTGCCCAACACAATCATAGCCAGCCAACTTTGCTTGTTTTCCTCCCCCCCCCCTTTTACTCCAGACTGTAGCCTTACAGGACCATCCTTCTGTTTCCTGGGTAATTAAAATCTCCACACACTGCATTGATCGCCTCCCTTGACCTTCAGTCACATGTCTCCACCATCCAAAAGACACCAGTTATATGTTACCAGCTGCTATTCATTTAGGCCCTATTTCTCTTTTATGTTGACTTGCTATTTCGTTTTCTGTTGACTTGTTGTCTTGTTTCCTGTGGCTAGCATATCTTGGATCAGTATGACACACAATCTTCATTTTTGAACATATTAACTAGCGTTAGATGACAGTAATATCAGTCTGCATATTTTGTGAATGGGAAAAAGACAAAGTTAGAATTTCTATAATACTTTTCTAAGTCAGCCTAAAAGGTTGATCCTCCCTGTGTGCAGCAGTTGATTTATTACCTGTTACTTCTTCTGTGGCTGTATACCCAAAATGTTTACATCTGCAATCCTTTCGCCACTTAAAACGTATAGACAGCTCTCTCCGACCCTCTCTGCTTTTCTCCAGACTTATTACAGTTCTTATAGGAGCGCATTATTATTAAGTAAACCAAAATATTTTGGCCTCAATTCATAGTTACAGCTATTTTGGCCAATCCATAACCTATAGTATTTATAACGTTTACATTTAAGATATATTTGTTAAATAACACAGCCTGCTTATTTATTTATAAGACATATTTTCACTGGGTGACAAGTTCACACAATGTGTCTTTTTCAACATGGCCCAGCAAGTACAATATAAACAAGGCAATGAAAAGTTATAAAACAATAAATAAAACCATAATTACACGGATAGAGGGTGAGCCCTGGCTTTGCATTTAAATACTTCTAAGCTTAAAACACTCCTTCACACCCTTTGACAATTTGTTCAATATAACTGGACCCTGGTAACACGAAGCATGCTTTGTAATTTTAATATTTGTAACTGGAACAACCAAATCATTTTCCTTAACGTTTCTTGTTAGTCTTTCTGAACACCTCTAAAGCCATAACAATATCATTAACTAAACAGTCTGGTGCCAAACTGTGAATACTTTTAAAACATTAACAAAGATACAAAACAATCTCTTCATTGTCTAATATTCATAACATGCATATCAGCAACAAGATCTATTCCTGTAACATTAATATAATCATAATTATTATTCATCGCTCTGGCAGCTCTATTTTGCGGTCTCTGGATTTTATCGATGTTTAGATCACTGGCAAAACCACAAACAGACATTCTATAGTCACTCTTGGGTTGGATAGTACCTTTGTAGATATTCAACAATAGATCAAATGGTAAAACATCTCTTAACCTCGATAGTACCCATAATTTTGCTTAAGTTCTGACATAGACACTCAATATAAACATCCCATTTCATGCTTTTATCTAATTTTAAACCAAGATAATCAAAATGATTTACAACATCCAGTAATTGGTCACCAAGACATAATTGAATTTCATCAGTTAAGACCGTTTCCTCTTGTCGTGTTGTAACTAGCATTGCATTAGACTTGGGGGCATTCAAAGTCGGTATATTGTTATTATAACAGACAAATAGATACATATATCAAGCAATGGCTTAACCGAGCTGGATTGAAGATACATCTCCCCCATCCTTGCATTTCCTTATATTCTCTATTTTTATCCTTATTCCAAGCTTGCTGCAGCTAATGACACCCAACCATTTATTGCTCAATTGATTATGAGTTTCTGAATTGTGATTTCGGAATCATTGTGGCAATATCTTCAAAGAGATGATGCTATCTGTCTCTTTGTTGTCATTCTATCTCTTTGCCTATTGCGTTGTCAATCAGAGCACAGGCACACTCCTATATTAGTCAATTGATACTCAGTATAAATATCATTTATTTCTAACACACTGTACAGTCACTCCAGGAGAGTGCCTGTGATCAGAGCCTTTCCAGTAATCTAAGTGACGTGTGACTTATGCATTGAGAACTGTTTCGATTGACACTTTATTGAGTGACTTACGCAATTTCGAGATGTTACATTTTGTTTTCTCCCATTGTTACGGAGTTTCCTTTCGTGAAGAAAATTGCATATTTTAGCGATGCATTTTTCCAATTTTTCGATGCGTTTTCCTCTTCAAGAAAAGTGTTCATTTTCTTAATCTCCATCTCTGACAGTGATTTGAATTGACTACTTGCACTATTTGTGTCTAAATTTCCATCTTATCTTTTGACTTTATCATCAAGGAAATTGTTGGAATCATTTGTGTTAGCAGATTTATAAACCAGACCCTGGTTGAGGTGCACCCTATTGCCAGTCCCTGGGTCCTGTGTTTGATTCCCACCCTGCGCACGCTTCGGTTACACTGTTTGGGACAGCTGTTTTCAGTTGCCCTTGGTCTCATTACATATCTCCTTCCTATTTCTACTTGGCCTGCTAAATATCACAACACAAAGCCAGGACACCTTTTTTCACTATTAGACTCAAAATATACAGCTGTTAAGTATTTTGCAAATCTTAGCTAAATTAATCATTCAAAATGTCTTGCTTTAGCTTCCTATCTATATTGTATCTCCTAATGCCACTATTTCCTTTCCAAATTGCTTGCTTGAACCTCCATGGATCTGTGTTAGGATTCTCAGATTTCTTTATCTAAACGTTGGATTGTTTGTGCTGGACATGTCAACGAGTTGTTTTTTCGCATTAACATTGGCTCTTATTTTAGGAACTGGCATTGACCAGTGATAACTGCTAGTTAGGGAAGAAAGTACTATTTTATAATATCAACTTTCAACATAATATCAACAGTTAAAAGTAATATTGCTATAATATCCAGTATTGGTTTGTTACATTGGGGTGCTCTTTAGTCGAGATCTGACCCCGTGACCTTGGAACTGGCTTCCTCATTTTCAGGCAATGTTTCGTTTACAGACCAGGTTACTAACAATGTCGCCACCCAGTCTGCAGTTTTGAAGTACCATCGATTTTGTTACGCAGGCTGAGGGCAACTGTTGGTGTTACTATATCCACTTCATATAAGAGCTATAACTTAATTGTGTTGGCTCTATCACAATTGATACATATGTCATTTGTAATGGAAAAGTTAAATAATATATATATAAATAGTATTAATTATATACACCACTAACTATATACATAAAATTGATTATACACATGTTATAAGTAGCTAAAATCAGGTGAGCATATTGTTACAAACGTATACCAGTAATGGTACTTTAGGATTAAAGCACTCAGCAAAGGATTAAAACAAACGCAATTTAGGTTCCAGCCATCCAAATAGTTATAAAATGAAGTTGACGTTACACGCCAATTAATATAGATAACAGTCAATGAAATAAACACACCACTTATACTGATCACAAATAAATAGCCATTTCAGCTTATTAAGAAAATCATGAGTAAATATATATACAAGACATAATCCAATTTTTGCTGGAATGACATCATAATCCTGGCTCTTATTAATCTTGTGTGACTTAAATTTGAGTACAACTTGATAATATGTAACTGGAGTAACTTCAGGTATAGACTGATCCCACATGTTTTGTTTTACAAGCTTAACACTATTATGACTCGCATAATGCTTAATAACATCAACAACAGGCATGTTTGACACAGCATCAGGTTCAGCAAGATCTTTAGTCACATTAATGATATATTTATTAAATATATCTGAACCAAGTAGTTTCATTAGCTCTGTTAGTATGAGTATCTTTCTGAATTTGTAGACATCTCCTTAACAGACTACCATCTGGTGTATAAAACAGCCAGAGATGGTGTTTGTTTTCTTCCAATAATAAAGCATATAGTTTAGATTCAATTAATAGTTTTATTTCATTTCCATTTAGAATATATTTTACATGGGAAAACACACTCAATAGAACCGTTTTTCATGTGGCTCATAACAGGTATAAACAGATATAGTACATAAAAACAATTTAATTAAAATAATTCTTTGTCCTGTATTTCAAAACATCAAGACTATCACAGTTTTAAGTACCTCTGGCAGACTATTCCATACAATGAAGGCCCTGTATATAGTTTGTGACATAACCATTTTGGACAACATTGTTAGCAATTTTAAACTTAAAATTATTTTGAATATCTCCATTAATCGGAGCATGTTTAACACAAATTTGAAGATATCTTGATTTCTGGATATTCCAGGCATTTTAAACATTAGAACCCAGACCAAAGAGAGGCACATTTGAGGCATAGAAATTTTTCAGAGGTACATTTGAGGCATGTTTGAGGCATACTTGAGGCACATTTGAGGCATAGTCTACCAAGTGCAGTGTGCCTCAAATGTGCCTCTAATGTTAATGATGTGCCTCATCTATGCCTCCCTGCATAATGATATGCCTCAAACATGCCTCCCTGACTTACCAAGAAAAGCATTACCTGCATCTATGCCTCAAATGTGCCTCAAACTGGACTCTGTTTTTCTACCATGTGCCTCAAATATGCCTCTCCAACATAGCCAAATTTTTGTGTGGCCTGAATTCCCCCTTACGCCTCAAACATGCCTCTCCTGTAGATTATACTGGGGTGTCTCCTTGTGGTGACCTAAATTTTCATTGAAAAGGGAAACCCCAACTAGGGAGCATGGTGCCAATGTTGTAAGTCACATTTTTACTTATACTTCGCTGTATTTGTCATACTTATAAATATGCAAGTTGTAGTTTTTATTGTAAAGGTGTTCTGAACAATTAGTTCAATTTATTTGGTTGTGTTGCTGATGTAACTCTTAGAATTTTGTGTTTTGCTCAACAGACTATATTATCACTCACATGACAACATGCTCTTTTGTTAGAAGTCGAATAACAATATCCCTAATTTGACAAATAATCCTGAATGCATGTCAGATTGAATGTGCCACCCATTTGGCATTTACATCAAAGTCATTAAGTTTATTTAGTAGTTCTGCTTTTGTACCAAGTCTTTCCTTTGTTTGAGATAGAAGCACTATTTGAAAATTCAAATATTTGGCTCACTTCCTTAACTGTCAATGTGCCTCATTCATGCCTCAGATATGCCTCTTCTGTACCTCCATGCGGAGGTACAGAAGAGGTACTATTAAAATATTTGGAACGCCTCAAATACGCCTCATTTATGCCTCAGATGTACCTCCACTTACATGATGAGCCTACGCCTCAAATACGCCTCAGTTATGCCTCAAACGTACCTCTTATGTGACTCAAATATGCCTCTTCATTTGCATATGAGGCACATTTGAGGCACATCATTAACATATCTAGAGGTATATTTGAGGCATTATTAAAATTTTTGGAACGCCTCAAATACGCCTCCTATATGCCTCAAATGTACCTCGAAAATGCCTCATATATGCCTCTTGCATATTTAATGAGGATTTTGATATGCCTCCTTTACGCCTCCTGGGATCTCAGCTTATGCCTCTACCTACTCCATGGTATGCCTCAAATATGCCTATTCAGTGCCTCAAATGTGCCTCTCTTTGGTCTGGGAAATATCACTAACACTATTAAGTAAATCTGTATTACCAATGTCGTCACAGAAAGGTTCTAAGTTGAACTTTTATAGCATCTGAATCTTACTTGGTTATGTTTATTGATGACGTGACCCTTATCAATAGGAGTGTAAACGAGATAATGATCACTTAAAAGTACATTCAAAGTCTTCGGGTAGACTGATGTAACTTTGGATGAGTACTCAGAATAACATCAATTTAAGTAGCTGATGATTTTGCCACACCAGTACAATTATTAACTAACTATAACATACCATTGTGAGTTGCACAGTGCATCTCATGCGCATAACTCTCCTTAAATTTGCGCTGCATGACATGCAAACTTACTATTTTTCAAGACCGTTTTCAAGGGCCTCTTGGCACACTTCAGAACTGAAACCCATCATGTAGCCTTTCACATTGTTTATTCCAACTTGCAATGATATAGTGCTCAGTTTTCCTCATATGTAGTAAGCATAATCACTACCCCCCCCCCCCCCCAGCTATCTAAATTCCATTGGTCATTCTTCGCGTACTGATAATTATATTCGTTTTGCATGGAGTATGTCGACCTGATTGATAAATTTTGCACACTATATATGCTAAATCATTAACACCATGTCACTTTCCTTATGAAGTTTTCCTGCCTCTCATATTTTGTTTAGGCGCATGTCTATATTTCTTTTATCACGTCTTTCTCACCACCTTATTAGTTGATAGTTATAGTATTACCTGATTTTACCATGAAGCATGGAATTGAAGTGGAAAGGTTGATGGAATAGCTGACCCAAATTCTCTAGTATCAAATCATTTTTAGTATCAAATTATTTCTTTAGTGGCAGTCATTATCTATGCCAAACTGTTGCATCTATGTCTCCAAGCTGATGTGATTCAATGTGCTTGTCGGGGAGCCATTCAGCATTGCTGATGCATCAAGCGATTTTCTATATTAGTTATGCCTTTCCTCACGCGCAGTTTGCCAAACATTATAAGTTGAGAGCTCTTTACCCATTTCATTGCATTCATATTACATTAATGCTGTGTTGTCACATGATTTGCGGGAATGTCTCTTTGATCGTGAGCCGTTGGTCCAACTGGACAGCCATCATCAGTGCGAGATTGCTTGTGGCAACCTGTGATCACAGAGACATTCGATGCATATGTTCTCTAATCTTTGATCTGAGAGAGTCTTTACAGTTCCTGTGCTTTCCTTGTGACTTCTACTGTCATGGCCATCCTATCAAGAGACACACATTGTGGACATCCGAAAGTCAGTTGATTGGGCACCACCTCTAATTGGGACCATGCTTCCACGGGACGTGCGACCACTCCGAGTCGACCAAGTTCCTGTAATCATCTCATGGCAATATGAAGAGGGCACCATTTCGGGGCGACCACTAGTGTGAACATTCCGTTTCACTCCATTCTGTCGTAACCAGGCACGCAGATCATCGTTTGAACTTTCCGTGTGTGATTGACATTGTGCTTCACTCCTTCGCGCATGTCGTCACTCATGGGTAATACTGCAGATGGCTAACATGGATTGCCTCTGCAATACTGCTTATGGTAAACATCTCAGATGCATCGTCATACATTTGTCTGGTAGCTAACATGGACTGCTCCAGTATCCTTCGACATGCATCCTCAACGACACGTCATCAGCGGATAGCTAATGTCATCCCCTGCTTAACTGACGTTTCATTTATCAACAGATGGCTAACATGGACTGCCTCTGTTTATTAAGCAGTATCAGCGAACAATCGTGCTTGAAGAGCATTGCCTCATTTTCAGTTGGTGACTAATATGGATTGTCCCAGCTCGCTTCTGGCATGCATCTTCTTAATGAAACTCTTTTCCTCTGGGTAACTCGCTTATTCAGGAGGCTAACGACTGCCCCTGCTATTGGTTACCGTCGCCAGGCACTAATCCGGATTGTGTCTGGTTCAGCAGAGTTTCCTCACCACGCATTCTCTAGCGTTCCCGCACAAGGTTGTGCTCGCAAAGACATTGTGATCTCCGAAAGTGTATGAACACAAGACTCATGACGACGTCTTCTTCTCCATGACCCACCACGGTCCACCCAATATCGGGCCTGTCTGCATACACACGTAAAAGTTGTGACAAACGAGTCACCACCTCTTCTGCCTGGCCCTAACCTGGGTCAGTCACGCAACGAAGCCGGTCTGGCAAGTCTCCACGGTATTGCAGATATATCAGTCCTTCGGGTCTTCCGTATGATCATCAAAATATCAGTTACTCGCTCCGAACTTTCCTCTGTCTCCGCCATAGTTGTTATGCACATGGCACAGCACCTCGCCTGTGCTCCGCTCACAGAGACACTGTTCGTCCGAACTGACATTTACAGAAGTGGAATGGTCGTCTCCTGTCGCTTCCTTCGCCCTAAATCAATGACTTATATTATTGACTCCTCGAATCAATGATTCCTCCAATCTTATTGTCCACATATGTATGAATAATGTTATCTTTCACATCATGAACTGACTCTCACTCGTATTGTGTAATATGCATCGCTGATTAGACATTTATACATCAACAAAATCAATATGCACTGTTAATTATTAGCTATGTCTCGACATGTTCACGAACTGTTGTCACAGGTCAATTCTTGCACTGAACCATTTCTTAGCACCTGATCTCGCTTCACACATTTGTATCTTTGTTTTAAGCTAATGTTTTCTTTTAAACTAACGTTCTAGTATCTTAATCCTCTTAAATATTTCTTTGGTTTATGCATTATCTCTGCCAGCCTCCAATGCAAGTTTTTCTCAGGTGTATTAATGTGTACTTTACTTTTGGTATTGCTTAACTTTATCGACGTATTGTTCACTTATTTTAGCATTGTTTTAATTCTCTGTACGCCCTATGCCTACAGTTTATTGGAAATGTTTAGTGTGTGTGTAACAAGTTTTACGAAACTATGGTCCACTATTGATTTATTGTTCTCCATATTGGACTATTGTTTTATCATTTTGCTTATTATTCTGCTAATTGTCGCTTTTAAATTGCTAATTGTCCCTTTGATCCATGTTATTGTTGATATTCGCGTTTCGCCTATATTTTGTTTGTGATTTAATTGTCGCTTTTAAAATGCTTATCGCTTATATGTCATTTACTTACTTTTGTAGTTTAGGGTATCGGACATACCAGCCCATTTAAATTTATAAGGCTGTCCTGTCTTAATGCAATTAATGCTTTTGGTTTAGCTCTATGCATATCCAATGACACGCAAGGGATGATACCCGTAACTGCCCTTGATAAAAACGGCTACTTGACTCGCCTGGTGCTTGAGTCTCTTTTGCTGAGGAGCCATGTAATTAGTGGCTCTACTTCCAAAAATAACGTTGGGTGTGGAACCCAACGATTCACAAAAAAAAATTGCACAATTTGACGAATAGGTCATAAGAATAACTTGTCCTTTCTTGTCAATCATTAAAAATCTAGATTTCACTTTCCTATCCGAGCTCCCCTTTAGCATCTCATTGACACCATTAAAGGACTGTCATTCAGTTCCTCTGCTTTATGTCACGGATGCAAGTCATATTCTTGCTTCCCTTTCAAAATTTTTCCCTTTTTCCGAATTGTCTTTCATGGGCATATTACACACGCCCGACTTTTATCTTAAAATTTTTCCCCCCCTTCCGCCTGCCCGGTGGTAGTGGTTACATCATCCTGATGTCACCACAACTTTCATTAAAGCACTCACAAAGTTCAGGTGCAATGAGACACGTTTCCTCTATTCATACCTAAATTGGTATCAAGCACAAAATCGGTTAATAATCCTTTCAATCGTTTTGTTAATCAGCATGAACCATTTTAGGCTTCCATCTTTAAAAGCAATTGTGAAAAGCATTCCTTTCAATGAAAGTTACATTATTAGGCATAGTATATGTTAATTTACTATTAAACAAATGTAATCCATATTCCATTGCAAGTTAAATGATGTTTTCTTCAAAGCGGAGAGAAACGATCTTATAAAAAATCCTCGATCGGTCGGGATGTCACCGCTGAGCTTTTAGCTTCAGAGGTGTCTTCATTCTTTCCTCTTATAGGAAGTTTCCTCAAATCACCATGAACCTCAAGACCTTAATTCTGTAATGTCATTTATATTATTATTGTATAAAAGTAATGTAATATATTATATTATTGTGTAATGAGCTACAATGATTAGCAACGGGGTAAAACTCACCCCATGTTTCCATGGCAACGGTTACCCTGGTGCCTCTGCGCAGCTGCAGAGCACCCTAGTGTCAATCTCTGGGGGCAAGCTTGTTTGCCCAGCCAGAAGAGAGCTAGCCTCTGCCAAGGTGGCAGCTGGGTCTCTGTCTCCCTGGCGCAGTGATGGATCGTCAGGTAGGGTATCGTTGTGAGAGGTATGATTATTAGGGTTCCTCATAAAGGAGCTATAGGTCATGGTTGATTGAGAAGGTATTTAGTTAATAGTATATGTAATTCGTAAAGATCGTTGTTTAATGTATTGATAAGTTGAATACCGTCTGTTCTTTGAATGACTCTTAATGTAACTGTCTATAAATTGAGTATTAAATGGATAAGTGAATCTAAACTGTCGAGCCTCTGGTATTTCTTGAGTAGGTGTTTCGTGGTGGCAAGTGCTAAGGTGTCTCCCGCAGGATCCCCGGTAATGAGTCCATCTACTCAGTAACATCAATTAGCTACCTCTGAGAGAGAGAGAAACATACATAGATGGCAGGAACTGGAAATTTTAACATATTTCTTGCACTTTAAATCTTAAATTTCGATAACTCATGCTGTGGATATGAATATTCTGTCATAGTATGTATGTTTAGCTATCATACGCCATAAATCTAAATAATTCAGCCAGCATCATTTTGGCTTTTCAGACAGAAATGTGAGAAAATTAGCAAAGATTATTTTTTCTATTTTTTGTTCTTTTGGTTAAAAAAAAAATTATTGGGTTAAAATTCCAAATTAGTTAAGATGTTTCAAGAGTTATAATGTAGAAGCGTAAACGGAAAAAAGTCATAGATGTTGTTGCAAAATTGACTGAATAATGCAGTTTTGAAAAAAATGTAATTTTTCATATTACTTTTGGATTCTAGTCAGTCCATTTTTCTTAAAGCATTTAATGGCCCAAAAGGCATCTTTGGTATTTGAATTTTTTTTTTAAATTTTTCAATAATTGTGAGAAAAGAATTTATAATATGGGGATATTATTAATGTTATGTGGATGACACTCCTAAAAAAGCACAACTATGATTATAGATACAATAACGTTCCAAAACAAAAAAAATATACATGCTATAGTTCTATCTTTACATATTTTTTCATAATTTTCAATAATTGTGAGAAAAGTATTAATGCCATGTGGATTAGATTCCTAAAAGGCACAACTAGGATGATAGCAAAAAAAATGGATATAAAACACTGATCATCCCTCTACAAACTGCAAAAATATTTCTTATGTTTTTCTTATATAGTAAAATCATAAATTCAAAAGGACAGTAAGAATCCACTTAATTTGTAAGCCATATTATTATTAAGCTTCATCATAATTTGTTGATTGTTCTGATTTCGCCTAATCTTACATCCTATAAATTACAGAGTTTATATGAAATTTGTCTTTTTCTATGTCAAAAATATTTTATGAATTAATAAAAAAATGTATTTACCTTATAATTTATGAATAATTCCAATAAGCTAGCCTTCAGTTTAAACACTTGAAACTGTGTCTTGTAATTTTGATACTACACTTCAAAGTTTGATTTAAGTTTAAAGGACACCTGCTCAATTTTTAGATTGAAAACTGTTAAAAACAAACTATGATTAAAATTATTGTGCTCTAATCCTAGCATAAACTGTTGTCATCAAGAATAGATATAGGTGTTATGTCAATTCCAAGAAACAGAGCAAAACAGTGTTTCCCAGTTGGTCTCTTTAGTGGTATTATAGAACCATGGAGCAACATCTTGATATTTTCTATATATTCATCTTCACCAAGTGGTTCATCATTAAGTCTTCATTGACAGGGATATATAAGGAGAAAACTTACTCTGCATATAACTTGTTGCATAAACAATGTGAAGTTTCATGTATGAAGTTAGTGATTGTCCCGGAAACAAGAATCTGCAGATTGCCAAACAGAGGCGGCACTCTTTTTTTTTTTAATTGCAAGGGGTGATGCAGCAAATTTAATATTTATGATGTCATAGCAATTGACAACAGGGGGGACCGTGGTGAGTTGTGCTATTTTTGTCATTGGCTGATTTGCAATAATCATTTTGTGCACATCACTATTGAAGGGTGAAGAGTGAACACTATAGGCATTTACAAAAGTGGTTCATGCAACATGGTTTGCCTTTTTGGTGCTGCACGAAGACCTTGTGTTTTACCCATTTCTTTGGGCAGATTAAGTCTTATTTCAACCAAGTCTTACACCCCTTTCACATTACAAGAGTAGGAATGAGGACCCGAGTTCTAAATTGGACTGTAAAATTGTCTAGATCTGATGAACTGACCTAGTCCCAATGCTGATCCACTGGTCAATGACAAATAAATAGTTGGGGGCCAAATTTCGGTAAATACTTGTAGTTAAAACTTAGCATCCCATAGAAGCAAGAAATACAGAGTATGTCCTAAAAAAACATGTCTACAAATTGTAGAATCATATTAAGGGGCCATGAAAACGGTTGGCAGATGACAATAGAAAGGTGGTAGGTGACTTCGGATAATTATAAGCATTTGGGGATATGGATCGATTACAGATGCTCCTTTTTTAAAACACAAGTTAGTAGTCAAATTAGGAAATCTCAGATAAAGATGTATTGTATTTCCAGTACATGTAAACTGAAAGTTGATGTTAACATTGTATGTCTGACTGTAAATCAGTGCTGCTGCTGCATTGTCACTATTATGTGCTTGTCCAGCCTCTTATGGCATGTTGTGAGAGGCTCTGGTGAAGGACCTTGAACGACGTTGTAGTGTCTGCAAGCATCCGTTTCAACACCATGACTCTGCAGAAGAGGAAAAGAACTTCGGCTCTGGCTAAGAAAGTCCAGAAATTCAGATCCCACCCATTGTTTCATGAATTTGAATTGTTAACTAGTGGTAGAGTTGAGAGTACCTGGGGCTCGCACAAAGGGTCTGCAAGGTACTTTAGTCCATGTTGCTTTTAAATTCTTTAATCTTGGCCGTACTCACTGTCAAATATCATGTGACAAAATTTCTTTTTCTGTATCAGATTATGGCCAATAAAGCTATCATTATCGTTATCTTATACCAGGATAACGGAGGGTTACAAGGAATAGGGAAGTAGTGCAAAAAACAAACGATTGAACATGTGAAGTATTTCTTCATGAGTTTTTGTGGAAAGCCAAAAGAGTCTTCAATTGTTCACACCTTTGGTTTTGACCATTTTTTAGAACAGTTATGTTGTCCAGAATTATATTAACCTCTATTTCATACAGAACAAACTCCAGTATTCTGAAATACTGGTATGATGATGGATGAATCTGGCGCTTTCGTTTTGGGCAACTACGCACTTGGTCATGCAGGGCGCTCAGAGCAGGCAGCTTCTGAGGCTGATTGTCAGACAGCATATCATCACATCACATCCAACTTTTCTGCCACAAAAAGAATAGGACATTTTTTTAGCTCTTCACTATGCTTTTCATTGTGTTTTCATCACAACAGCAGCTGGGTGGCCAAGTGGTTAAGGTTCCCACCTGCTCTGCTGAAGGTCTTTACCTGCAGTGGTTCGAACCCTGGGTGGGGAACCCAAAATTTTCAGTGAACCTTCCTTCATGAGCAAAATCCCAGCTGGATGTCGTTTGGATGAGACGTAAAATTGGCGGCCCCTTGTATCAGTTTCTATGCTGGGCAAGTAAAAGATCCCTCACATGGGGTAAATGTGTAACATGTTGAGGACTCCCGCTCTCTCTCCCATGTCATCAATCAACCCTTGTGAGCGCCCAGAACTGGGCTTAGAGGGCTGCACTTACCATATCTATCTATCTATCTATCTATCTATCTATCAATCTATCTATCTATCTATCTATCTATCTATCACTTCATTATGGGGGAGGGTTGGTCTATTGGTAGCATGCTTGGCTGCCAATCGCTGGGTCTAGGGTTTGAATCCAGCTCTTGCCAGGTCACCTGGGCCTATGTTGGATGGCTGTTTCAATCATCCTTCACCTCATTGCCGTGCCCTCCTCCTGTCCTAATTAGCCTACCAAGTGCAAAAATACAGGATGTAAAGCCCCAATCATCCATCCATCCATCCATCCATCATCATTTCATTTTTTTCCAGTTTGCTAAGAACATTGCCGAAAACTTTGTGCTTTGCAATGCAGCAATTTGAACAAATATCCACACTTATGTAGCACGATACTAGAAATTCAGTGATTTGGGCAAATCACTGCTACACCAAATTATATTGTTTTTTTCACATTCCTTGCAAGATGCTGGAATAATGTGATTTTGGTAAATCAGTGCAATACCAACTTGAAATTTCTTCAGATATTGCACCATGCAATGTTTCGGAAACCTCATAATTTTAAAAAATCATTTGAGTATCATTTGGTATTACCCTGTGTAATACCGAGTAAAACGATTTGTCCAAATCGCAGGAAAATTGACACAATTGCTAAGTCAGACTTATGCGACCTTTCAGGAAAAGGGTCATATCCCACAGGACTGTGTTAGTTTTAACATGGCATAGATTTTAAGACTGCAAGTCAATCCAGTCATCACATTGCATAATCAGATGGCTTTCATCAGAAACTTCTCAGTTCAGTTAGGCAGGTATTTGGGCATCTGTGTGCATCAGTTCAAACATGACAGATTTATTACTTTGCTTGAGCAGCCACAAAACAGGAACTCCACACAGACTTTTCTTTCAGGTCAATAGAAAGAGCTTGAACCATCTGACCTAGTCCAACTATGACCAGTTGGACTTGAGTGCTTTGGATCTGTGCCAGTGACAGACCCAAAGCTTTCACAAACCTGGTTACTTCTTACCTCAAGCATTACCAAAGTAAAAATCATTGACCAGCCTTTTCCAAGAACTTTGATCATACCAAGGGTTAAACGTTGACCTGAATTTTCCCAAATCATAATAAAATGTACCCTTAGAATAATTAACAAGAATTTGATAATTCAAAGACTGGAAGAGTTTAATGACCCATTATGATAGCCATTGACAGTAAAGGCATGCTAATTTTTTTACTATCCTGATATAAGAATAGGACCAATTTTACATGCTCAGCAGCTCTCAGCTCAAGAACTTGGTGTAGAAATGCATGCATTTGGGCACCCGGAGAAGCCCTAATGCAATGCACAGGAACTAAAAATGCACCTCGAATGTCAATGGCAGTGACTATGCTGGAAAACTGACACAGCCATTCGTCAGCCAAGTCCAGTTTAGCATTGCACGGGGCAGTTATACAGGGCTCTGATACCATGAAGCAATATACTAGACCTCCTAGGCTATCATATATGCACAATTAAGCTGTGGCAAGAGTCTTCTCCCTGTGACCAGAGGCTTCTTGAAAAAATTTGATCCATATTGTCACATTAACTGAAAGAAAATGTTCTCTTTCTGTCAAAAATGTGATGCGTGGATATGAAGAATTCTCTGAAATATCTACTGTACAGGCTGTCTTGTCATCGGATTAGTGAGACCATGTCATTCATCTCCTGTGACAAATAACACTGCCACTGTCTGTGTGAGCTTTATCCTGTGAAAAATATAACTTATTTTCAGGATGGCCTCTAAAATTCTGAAGAATATTTCAGTGATTCTATATTTTTTGAATGTCAAAAAATGCTAAGGGCCATTCATTCAACTGAACTGGAAAAAAAAAGATATCTAAAGACAGATCTGCAACTGATTTTACCAAATGACAGAGCAGTTTATATATATATATATTGACATATCATATCTTTGATAATTCACTCAAGGTAAGTGTGATTCCTGAGGGGAATGAAAATATTGGGTACGGTGTAATTATGCTAGTCACTGACTAAGTTTGAAGCCATGATGATTTTGCCCTTTGTCTGCCACCTGAATTCCATTCACTCAATCTCAAGTAGAATGTGTTTCAAGGCATGTGCTGCAACATTTTGGTACCAGAAAGCTGAGCTAAAAAGACAATAAAATAACTAATTCCAGCAAAAGAAACGGCAATCATGAACTAAATCTAAAAAAATTGATAATTTCACTCAAATGGTCGCGATTCGCAAATGGAATTGGCTATAATTCAGAGTATGAATATGCTGTCAAACATGTTTTAACACCCAAATTCAGGTTCCTTGGTGTTTTCAACACAAAGAATAATATCTCTCTAGCCCAATAGAGCCAGAGATGTGGGCAATGCCAGTATAACTAATGGCGATTTTGACTATTGTCTGAAGCCTGACTTCCATTCATTTTAACCCAACAGAACATGTTTCAGGGCATTTCTGTCCTGGAAACAAGGAGAAATGGAATCTAGACAATATTTGCAACATTTTGGTACCAAAAAAGTGAGCTTAACACAGGGGGAGAGCCAGAGGGGCAATAAAGTGTGTTATACATACACTTTTTGAGAATCGTAAGATGACTTTTGGAAAATATATATTGCAATTCTTATCTATTTCTGTGCCAGGAAATATGTTGGAGACCATAAATTTAACTAGACGAAAGAAGGATATTTAAAACAGGTCCTGAGCATAACCCATTGATATTACTACAACTAATTCTGACAGATGGGTAGGCAATCACTGATTAAATCTCTAGATGTGATAATTTCGCTCAAAATGTTGCCATTCGCGAGTGGAAGTTGATGCAATTTAGAGTATAAATATGCTATTGAGCAACATATTACATTCATAATCAGACTCCTGGGGTCTGAAAACATATGTTTCAACACTAAAATCAACTCTCTAGGCCAATTACAGGCTGAGATATGATTAAAACAAGTGAAAAGCAATGGCGATTTTGGACATTGTCCGACGCCTGACCTTCATTCATTCAAACTCACATAGAACATGTTTCAGGGCATTTGCCAGCCCGGAAACAAGCAGAAATGGAATCTAGACAATATTTGCAACATTTTGGTACCAAGAAAGTGAGCTAAACAGGGGGGGTGAACGAAAATGTGTTTTTAGGCCCTTTTTGAGAATCATGTGATGGACTATTAAATATGGCAAAATTTTATGTAGATGTAGGAAGTAACTGCACTTCTTCCTTTGAAAGCAAATTGTGTCAAATGCTTTCCATAGATGTGGAATTATATGAACGAAATTAAATTTCATGATAAGAAAAACAATTTACTACTTTATTCTAACATCAGAAATTAACAATTTTTCTAATCATCAACACATCAAGGGAAACCCGATCAAGCAACGTTAAAGTCGCGTATTTAATTGTAATTTTGTCATGAATGTTTAATTTGGTATGTGCCCAACACATCCAGACACTTTTGTGAATATTACTATCATGTGAATGACCAATATAGGATCAGAACTGATCATATGCTTAAATTTCAACAAATTCAGTATTTTGCCTAACAGCTATTATGTGACATTATTCCATTCAACAATTTTTATCAGAACACCTCCATGTACATACTAACTACAATTCCTGACATTTTGGTGAAGATTGAGCAAGTATTTACTTTGTTATGATTGGTCAAAATTAAAGCACCATATAGTGAAGCATGGCTGCTGAGTGAAAACTTACGGCCATGGCTGTAACTCAGTGTTGAGGGAAACATTTGGACATGGGGTTCTCAGGGCGCATTGTGATGGGGGGGGGGGGAGAAGGAATTTCTGGTTTCCAAGCAAGGTCTATTTTATGTGTTATGGCGGCTTTATCAATTCTCAGTTAATGTCTGTTTTCCTATACTGCTCTACTAAAATCAAAGGCTTGAATAAGTGCAATATGTAATAACGAAATTAAAATTATTACTTTCCTGATAACCACACACGTTGGTGACTGAGAAATTTTGCATTTTGGTGGGACAGTCAGGTTAGAGTTCATTGTGACACTGAACATGGGGCTCATCTGCATGGATGCGCTTTTGTTGGCTGAATATAAGTGTCTCAGGCAAACAAATAGCGTGGCACTGGCAATAACATTCAGGACCAAAAAGAGATACATGTATACCTGTATATCTCTTTTAGGTCCTGAATGTAGGCCACTGCCGATTGAGCCATAGTGGATTACCTGACTAATAGTTACTTGTGTTTCAACTGGGATACTAGTTTATTCCAAAAGTATTGAACCTGTTAACTATTGGCACAACGATGTGTTTTGTGAATAGTATATTAGGAACTTCTAATATTGTATATCACACGCCCATGAAATGTTGAAATAGTTTCTTATTGACATCCTAATGTTCCCAAGTCTTTGTCCTAATGTGCCGGATCTCATTGGATGGTTAAGTCGCACTTTGCAGTCCTACTGCAAAAGAGCAGTCCCAGTGTGACTGAAATGCTTTGAATTTATACTAGGTGTTTTAAACATTGAGTAAAATTGGACTCATTATATAAACGTTCTTATTTGTTCTGATTCCTCTTACCATTGCAGGGTATAATCTGTCGTGTTGGAACACCCTAAGGAATATGGGATCTATTTATTCAGATGTTCCTCTTCTATCGGTGGACAGCAAGGGTCAACATTATGACCTCTGTTGGTTGGATTTTGCCATAGACCTATTTGCTGTCACAGGTATGCATGGACCATCGATTGGACAGAATTACAGCTCTGTACAGTAGACACTGTGTACCTTTTGCTCTATGCGAAGCAACCTAGTTAATCATAAAATCTTAAATTTTAGGCAAGAAACCAATGTAATCACAATTTGACACAGCCAGTATGTTGTAAACTCAGCAACATTAAAAACGCACACATTTTTGAACAGCTTAAAAACCAACTTGTAAAGTAGATAATTTCATGAAACTTTACACTGATGTCTATTGATATCTTTTGTGGAAGTCCAGAAAATTTCATAAAGACAGAAAGTGCAACGGCTGGATTAGGCCACTTTTAGTGCATCATGTCCAAAAACCAAAATCACAACCAATGCAAATTGGTCCAAAATTGAATGCATGTGAAGTCTGTCACGGCTCAATATTTGGAGGGTGGAAATAATCAAGGTGGTCACTCAAGCTTTTTTATGGGGTTTTGCGAGTTTTTGGTTGATTTTTCTGTCAAGTTGGTGTTTTTCACATTTGTTTGTCACATCATTTTCAACACTTTTTCATCATAAGTATCTTAAATTATCCTGTTTTTGGTCAAATTTAGAGCTGAAATCTGGGTGGACACCTGTTTTGACCATTTGAAATCAATAATAAGGTGAAAGCATCTGTACTCTGATCTCCTATGCCTTTTACAATTTTGCAAATTCCAAATTCGACATTACGTCACAAAAGCATGTCTGGTTCTTAGAAATATCCACGGAACCTGTTCAAACGTTCACAATCTTTAGTTGAGAAGCTAATAAGCAAATTTGCCAAGTGAAATAAAGATAATAGCAGTGCTTCAAAAGTTATGATACTTTGAAAATGTGTGCGTTTTTAATGTTGCTGAGTTTATTTATGTATTAGACATATTGATGTGAAATTTCAAGCTTTAAATATTTAACAATCAAAAGATTTGGTGATTCTAGTAAAAAATGCACTAAAATCTACTAAAACTGCCTAATCTCCCGGCAAACGTAACTGATTGATTCCAAATATTTTATGTGTATTACTTGTACAATAAGACAGCATACTGGATATAATGCAAAGTTTGCTCTATATATAAGAACTAGCAAAATGTAAACAAAAAAATCCTTGATTAGGTCACTTGGTTGGTACACAGTGTAGAAGAGTTTTAAAAAGACTGCACAGCAAAAGAGTTGAGGCTAAACCTGGTTTAAACATTGGTGTTGAAATCGTGCCCATATGATCAAAAACGTTTGCTGAATATTGTTTGGCATGAATGAGGAGTGACAACTTGAATTTGAAATATCATTTTTAAACTTCTGAAGACATAAAAGAAATGCTCTTCAATGCGGATTGCTGCCTCTCATTAGAGCTCTTGGCGTAAAAGGGTCCCAGACAGTTTCTAAGTTAGATATAGATAGATAGATAGATAGATAATTTATTTCACCAACATCACATGTACACGTTATTTCTGAATTAGACTGGGTGATGACATGATGTTGGAGGGATGCCCAGAGAAACTCGAGAGTTTGTTTTTTGGGCACCCCAGGTGACAAGAAATGAGATGAAATGATATTGGCATGGATTGATGAAGGAATGATACAAAGAATAAATAAATATGATATCACAAGTACTAAAAATTAAACATACAATGTTATAAATTCGTCATATTCGGGGGGGGGGGGTTAGATACCTAATACAATCTATTAAGACATGATAAAGCCTTGAACTTGAAATAGCAGAGGACAAAGACTACCAAACAAAATTTTACAGCCAAACAGATCTGATATATATAACATACACTAAACATATACATATTGAAAAAAAAACAACAAAAAAACAAGGAAACCTTCAGATTAAAATTCAAAATTCAGATAGAATCAGGAAAAAAGAAAAGAGAGGATAATAATAAAACCATTTCAAAATCGACCGACAGTAAGTATTTTGTCAGGGAAGCCAAGGTGGGGGAAGGATTGAGGGAGAAGGGATGGGTTGGATGTTGGGGTGGGGAGGGGATAGTTTCAAAACCAGGGACTTACCTAAGACATATAGTACAGTTAGGAATATGGCACTTTTCTTCGTACAATGACACAAAATGTTTTTTTAACTTTTTGGAGAATGAATCAGGGGATAAATACGTTCAAGATTTAATAGCATTCGGAAGCATATTCCAAGTATAGGAAATTTTAAAATGTTTAGTATGTGACGAACTGCCTTTTTTTGGAGTGTGATTAATCGTTTAATTTCTTTATTTTGAATGTTTCCCCAGGCTATGACTCCATAATTTAAGTGGGGCAAAATCAACGAATTATATATGGTTTTCAATATTTGGGTTGGCAATGTATTTTTTAGTCTTGCGAGGATTGCTATGACTTTTATAATTTGTTTACATTTAATAGTCAGATGAATTTTCCAATTTAGTTTGTTGTCAAAAGTTACTCCAAGAAATTTAACATGATTTACTTCGTTTATGATTGTATTATTGATTTTTATGGCTTCTCTATTATTAACTGGAATAGTTTTTTGATTCTGGAAGATAATATAGTTGGTTTTACAGATATTCAAGGATAGTTTATTTAGACAGAACCATTTGTAGAGAGTGTTAATTTCACGGTTGGTATCTTGAATGAGAGTTTTAAAATCACTATTTGTTAATACGAGAGTGGTATCACCTGCGAAGAGTATGCTATTTGATTTAATGAGGGCCCTGTCCAAATCATTAATGTATATTAGAAAAAGTAATGGGCCTAGGATGGATCATTGTGGTACCCCACAGGTTATCAAGAGTCTATTTGAAGAGGTTGATTTAAATGAGACATATTGCTGGCGATTTGTTAAGTAACTAGTGAACCAATTCAGAGCGGATCCTCTAATTCCTATGTGATTTAGTTTGGAGATTAATATGTTATGGTCGAGGGTATCAAAAGCTTTGGTTAAATCAATAAAGAAACCTAAGCATAATTTTTTTGAGGCAATTGCTTTAACTATTCTGTCTTGTAATTCCACTATTGCAAATTCTGTAGACATATTAGGTTGAAATCCATATTGAGATAATGATAATATATTATTTAGGGAAAGGTATTTCAGTACTCTTTTATGGATTATTTTTTCTATTATTTTGGAGAAACTTGGAAGAAGAGAAATAGGTCTATAATTAATGAATTTGGTTTTGTCATCTTTTTTATAAATAGGGATTACTTTAGCAGTTTTCATTGAGGAAGGGAAAATACCTTGTAGCATGGATATGTTAGCTATGTGGGTCAGAGGTAGTATTATTGCATCCGAGGACTGCTTGATTAATTTTGTACTAATGTTGTCGTGCCCACAGCTAGTCTTCTGTTTAAGAGAATTTATTATGGTGGAAACTTCATATGGGGTACAGGGTTCAAAATAGAAACTACTGGGGTTGTTGTTAACTGGTAGGTAATCAAGAGCACTCCCGTGGAAGGGGGGTATTTGCTGAGCTAAAGAAGGGCCAATATCAGTATAGTGTTTATTAAATTTACTGGCAATTTCAAATTCATCAGATATATCTATTCCATCTAAGTTAATCTTCAACTTGGTCTCAATTAAGAAACTTTGGAGACCAACAGGTAACTGTCAATGAGTCTATGACATTGAAAAGCCTGTTTGCAAAGAAAATCTTTTTGTTTAATGGACCACCAATCTGCAAAGAAATATAAGTAGTCAATTAACATTAAACTAAACCCTGCATTTGATATTCAGTATCTTTTACTAAGCTTTATAATCTGGAGATCTTGCTGTGACAGGTGGAATATTCACCATTATCAAACAAAGAAATTAGAGAATTGCATCACTGCTGTTGTAAAATGGCCATTCCTTATCTTCAGGAAAGGCCTTGAGTTCTTTACCATGAACAAGAAAAGCTAGACTCATTACTGGATTCAAGTCGAATAGAGTAGGTCGGGGCATGCAGGCCCCCTTAACTTCGAGATGCAATTTGACCTACTTTTTATGGTCAATTCTTTGAATGCTCATGCTGTCAGGAAGGGATCACTTGACTCTATTTATAACTAGCGAAACAAATGTCTACCAATTTTAATAAAGGAGCTACGGCCATTTTTGTAAAAAAATTTAAATGGCCTTCTTACCCCATCCATCGGGCAAGAAGCCCCCTATTATAATCCTATGGCAATTTTTTTGGGGAGTGCATTCTGCTTGAAAGTTATTTCTTGGGGTTTTTTATATTTTTTGCTCTGTTTCAATTCAGGCCATTTTTTTTCTATTTTAACTAGCTATTCTATCAAGATTTAAGGTAAAGTACACATTATTAAATGGTTCCTGAAGCAGCTTTGAGGCCCCGGTGTAGGGGGCCTCATGCCCCATGCCATGTGTGGCCTCTCGCCCCAAACCCACATATTTTAATTTGACCTCTATATTTCAAAATAAAATGCAAAAAACATGATCCAAATCATATTTATGTGATGGTCTTAAAGTGAAGCAATGCAGATATCCATTATACTTTAAAAATTTTCCAAGGTTATTTCTGACAACCAATTTTAAAGAATTAGTCAAAGTTACAAAAACCATGCACATTTTTTTGTTTATTTAATTTCTACTATGGTTTGTTTTGTGCTGTTCGCCTTGAAAATTAAATTTGTGACGTCACCTAAAAAGCCTCTAGCTTCAATCCTAGCAATGAGAAAATGCACCAAAAATGTAAGTTTAGATATAAACCTGGGGGGCGGGGGCCTCTCACCTAACCCGGGCTTCTTGCCCCGACCTGCTCTATGTCTAGTTGATACCTGAATTTTGATTTTAACCAGGATCTTGTGAAAGACACCCTGCCAATGTTATTAAAGGATAATCAAATTGCTTCTCTCAATTTTTTATCGCCACAAATGCAATTTTCTTTGAATTAAAGGTAAAAAACTGAGTGCAATCACAGCTTGTGCGTTTCTTCCCAAACAAAATTTTGTGTCTTTCATTTGCTTGGTGTGTTTATTATTTCTTTCTTTGTGTGTTCCAAATTGTTTTTCAACGATTGTTTGCAATGATTATCTTAATTTAGCATGCTCAGATGACAAAATTCTGATTTAAACAAAAAAACAAGAAAAAACATGTGTGATGTGCATTATGCAGAACAAATCACTTGAACGTTGTGAATAAAGATTGCATTGGATTTGTTTATTGAACCAAGTCCCCCGAGCTTCTCAGAAATAAAATTGAAATTAGTTACAACATAAGAATTTCATCAATGAATGACTGGCAAATAATCTGAAACCAACCTTGTTACGCTTCTGTTTGAGAAGTCAGAAGATATTTTACCTTGAAAATTACTGAAGTTCATTAATATTATAATCCTTTGACAGAGTTTTATTCTGGCATGATAAATACATTATAATTCAAATAATTCGACAAATACGTCAGATAATTGAAACACCAAACAGACAACAAAGAGATATTAGAATATTCATTCATTTGTCTTGAACGATCACATACTTATCATCCCGGAGGAGCAATAACATTTGATTATTACAAAAAGGCAATGACTCTCTTCTGGATAGCCAGACACCGGGCCATAAATTTTGTGAGGTGAGGATTTGCTCATAAGTGAAAACCTTGTTTTCTTTTTTTTTGCATCAAAAATGTCCACCGATTTTCGCTAAGCAGTCGAAATATGTCCTCCCGGATGTTATTTCTTTTCCTACGGTTCTGGGTTCACTATATCAGAAATGTAAAACGTTGAGCATCCAGTTCAATTTTATTTTCAGAATATGACAGGAAATTAAACAGCCTGAGGTGAAAGAGAACAAACAATGGTGAAAACATAATTTTAGGCTGTCTAATTTTCTCTTTTATATTAATAGCACTTCACAGAAAGTAAATAGATGTGTTATCTGCGAAATTGACTTTCAACATAATCTGCAGAACATGACTTCATTTAATCAATGTTACAGAATGTCACTCTTAATCTGAATTCATCTTCACTGATAAATTCACAATTTTATTAGAAAGTATTTGTTAGTCAATTTGCATGATATTTGTATGACATTTAGATACCTTCAGTCGGTTCAGGTATATTATGTTTTGCTCATGTGGATATGACCATTTTAGCCAACCAACATTATTTTCATAATTAGCTTTTTTTTTCAGGCCAAATAATTTCCTGTCATATTTCACAATCAATGGAAATACAAACAGACTACATTGTCTTGCATTTTCAATTCTGAAGATAAAAAGAATGGTGATGAAATAATAGATATATAACTACATAGACGGGTAAATAATTATTAAGGCAATTTGTTTCAGAAGTATGACACTTGGATGTGATATAGGCTGGACACATTTATCACATAGAGCTCATTCTGCCTTTCAAGACAAATGCACACAAACAATCAAGCACTGTTGAATAACAAGAGAAAAATAAGTACCTTCACTCTGTGATTTTAATTAGTCCTGTGATGGCATTGAGTCTATTCTATTTTAAATGAGACTGATGAGACAACTACTTCGTCAAAAAAAAAAAAAAAGAAATGTGATTAATTACTGGGTCTGATTACTTCATTCATCAAACAAAATTAGTCAATAGTCATTCTCATCATTAGGAATGTGAAATTTGAAGGTCTCGATGACTTTCTGTTAAGGAAAGATAATTATTGTGCTTATAGATTACTGTTCAAATCAGTGTCTATAGAAGGAGATTGGGAAAAGTTAAACCTCAAGTGCAGCTAACATTTTGAAATGGTGAACCATGCAGTCAGAGTAGTTGATACAGCTGTTGCGTCAGCCAATCTCTAAATTGCCCATCTCCAAATATCTCAAATAGTCAAAAAGACTTGATTTAGATATTGGCAAAGAATGTACCATGCCCATTTCTGCAATTATCGCTCATTTAAGTCTTTTCGGGCCACTTAGAACATTCACAAATAGTGAATTGACTGTGCCCGATCCTGCAATTATCGCCCATCACTTTTTTTCTGAGATGCGGGACCCGTTTGCGGGTCGCGGGACACGGGATTTCGATATTTTTCAAAGAAATAAGTGAGTTAGGCTGGGTTTTTTATTTGAAAGACTTCTAATAATGATAGAAGCGCAATTTTTGCACCAGTAGATGCGTCTTGGAGAGACTCATTCATTCAGCGAGATTACTAGTTCATAAATTTGAAAATATCCAAATTTTCGTTAAAAGTAAAATTGAAAATTAATAATCTAGCCTTAAATTTCGCATCTATCATTATTAGAAGTCTTTAATTCGAATTAAGGACTTCTAATAATGATAGATGCTACATTTTTACACCAATAGATACGTCCTGGAGAGACTTGTTCATTCAGCTAGATTAGAAGTTCGTAGCCTGGAAAATGTTCAAATATTCGTTAAAATTGAAAATTAATATTTCTGTGAGATTTTGATTAAATCTACTAATATAACTGGAAAAATTCTCGAAAATGTTCTAATCTAGCTATGGCAATGAAACTGACCTCTAAAAATAGCTATTTTCAAGGCGAATTTAATGGTAAAATAATCAAGTTTGTATCTTTACTAGAAGTCACGCAAATCGCAAAAAAACCGAATCCCGGATTTCCGGGATTTCCGCTACTGTGCCCCGCTTTTTAACATCGAAAGTGGGCGATAATTGCAGGATTGGGCACAATTTAACTATTTGTTAATGTTCTAAGTGGTCCGAAAAGACATTTAGAGATTGGCAAATTTTGCCAATAGTAAGAATAGTGTGCCAATAGTTAGAATAGCAATGTTCTGAGCCCGAAAAGACAATTGCGGAGATTGGCAAAGTTTGCCAATAGTTGGAATAGCTGGCCAAAAGGAGAAATAGGAAATTGTGCCTTTGGGAAAGACAGTAAGATTTTGCCAAAAGGAGAAATTATTTGCCAATAGTCGCAACAGTTTGCCAATAGGAGAAATAGTCATGCCCGATTGTAAAATTGGGCACGATTTAGAGATTGTCTGCAGCAGCTGTGATATTGCATTAAGTTTTGAAAGGTATTTTTATGTTTAAAAATTAAACTAAACTAAACAGCTATTACGATAGTATTACATCCCTTTTCTTAATAGTAGACTTTCAGTCTGAATGTGTTTTTTTTCCAGGAAATGCATCATTAAGGCAAAAGTGATATAAAAAAATTATGAAATCAATCCTCTCTAAGGGATATCATGTCCTAGAAAACAATTCAGAGTGAGGGCCCGTCTATATATTGGTAGATATATTAATAGATCAATTTACGCTTCATTATTTGTATTTTCAGTGATTTGGTGATTGTGTTCTGCCTGATAGATTGGGCAGTTTTCAGATGATTCAACTCCTCCTGGAGTCCTTCCTCATCTTTTTGTGTCCTATAGACCTACATGGCATAGTACTCATCCTGAAACGATGACTGTCTGGAACCCAGTGTGCTATCCCTACAGTTTGTCACGTCAAGCAGAGGACAGACGTTTATCCAAATATCTCAGCAACCACAAGCCCCACAGAAATACACATACCTATGTATAGCTTAGCTCATTTGTAATATGAATATCATACTTTCACGATGTTTCGCTGCTGTTTTTGTCCGATATTTGACAATTTATGGAAATGGCAGTCAAATTTCGCAAAATGTTGACTTTTGTGATGCTGCCAATCTCACACACAATGGATGGTGACGTCACAAAAGTTCACTTCAGCACCACACCAGACTTAGTTCTTGTCAATTTTTTGAACCTCCTATGATTTTATGGCCTGTACAAACTATGCTAAATTCCTGTCTCAATGCTTGATGTGACAAACTGTTAGGCAGTACTAATTTATTGGTTTATCCGTCCTCCATCAAATCCAATTACAGCAGCCCCTGTGATAACTTGATAAAGGTTGAGATGACAGCATGTTTAATCTTTTAAAATATTATATAAAATACCCATGGAAATCGTTACTTTGTTTTTTTTTTTCATGATAGGAGCTAGCAGGAATTCCAAAAAATGGAAAGAAATATGTGCTGGACCAGTGCAACATGGTTTGTTGACAAACCTGACTGCCTTTCATCAGCTAAATTTCTAAAATGTGCCAAGATTTATAATTTAGTAGGCCTATCACTATGCAGCTGTTTCTGTCAGTTGAACTTCTATTCTAATCGCTCCACCAAGGGAGGAGAAATGTGATTTGTT
Organism: Platynereis dumerilii; assembly: GCA_026936325.1. Taxonomy (NCBI): domain Eukaryota; kingdom Metazoa; phylum Annelida; class Polychaeta; order Phyllodocida; family Nereididae; genus Platynereis; species Platynereis dumerilii. Next base: position 62,002,386 of record JAPTHN010000001.1, read on the forward strand.
TCCTGTTGTGAAGTAAAAAGCACTGTACTAAGTACAGAGGGTATTAGGGGCAACCACCAATAGACCAAACAGTTTCCATTTCATCACATGGTGCCAAGTTGATCGCAAAAAAGTTTGTTTTTTTTTTAATCAGAAAATGATACATATCAATAGATAACCGCAATGTTATTTTTATTATCTGGACATCACCATCATAACAGACTGCCAATTTTCTAGTTTGTTTACCTATAGACATGTCTCTATGAAATGTTATCCGTGCACGCAGACACAAAGCACCAAAAGCTGTAAAAATGTAGTCCTAAAAAAATTACAAGCTGTGAAATCAATAACATGATATATATCGCAGGTGTAATGATTCTGCACAGTTACAGTTATGTAATGTCAACAATAAGGGTTGTTTTTCAGTCGGGGTACGCTCTGGAAAGTCACACAATATCCAAAATACCAGAAATACCATGCATACATGTGGAAAAAACGTTACACAAAAAGATTAAACATACTGAGACAGACCTACAGTAGCGAAAAAAATTGTTCAAATCTGTTGATAACTGCCTAAAAAAAATTTATTTGTGTCATTTTGACCAAAATTGACTGTCTCATTTGCAAATTAGGCAAATATCGCTTCAAATTTTTCAGTCCTGACCTAACAGTAGGTTTCAACCAATGTGAAAATGCTTTCAACATGGTCCCAAGAGTTCAACATTAGAATTACATGCAACAACTATGATTAGTCTCTTCAGAATCCTTCATTGAACACATGAAGGTCAATTCCGTCAAATATTGTCCTCTCCGAAATACGGTCAGCAAAACAGCAATAACATTAAATTAAGAGGATTTTTATTTATAGAAATACTCCTTCAATAGATTAGACAAAGTTTTAGTAAGTGTTTCACTTCAGTTGTACGAACTGCACAATGCTCGTAGCGGAAAACACCAAAACAGCTTCGTCAAATAAACTGTCCTCTCCGTCCTCTCCGAAAATATCCATTTTCCTTGACACGCACAAAAGTTCTTGGCCAAAATTAAGCAAGTAAGACGCTTTTTCATTGTCAGACATATATCTATCCACTCAGCACAAGCCCATACAACTGGGTATTCTATACATCCAGTAATAGACGGATGAGCAGAATATTGACTTTGGACAAATTATCAAAAAGTCAAATAAAAAAAAATTCAGAATACTTGTAGCCCTAAAATTTTCAGAAATCCATGGCACGGTATATAGAAAAAGAAAAAAGTCAATTTGGCCAGGAAAAAAAGACCTTTATTTTTGACCCCCTTGAGACAAAACTATGTACCCCGATTGAAAAACAACTTGATTGTTCATTGTAACATAATTTGTTGATAGATAATGAAAATTATGCCACTTCAAATTGCAACACGATTTCTTGCTTGTTGGCTTATTTAAAGGCATACAACTACATGTTATAAATTTACAGTTCATTTAATTTTTAATTATAACTTTGAATTATTTTTACAAATTGATGTGTGCAGAAGGTATCACTAGATATGGCTTCTCCATTAATGGATTTTGACATCGGATTTGCCTGATAAGCACGTATCAAAGAATTCTATACCTGTATCAAGGGCTACTCTCAGACCAGGAATAGAAACATCTGTACATGACAAAAATATATCAAGATGACACGTAATTATCCATTTAATTGGTCTCTGTGTCACCAGAAACTTGTAGTGCCTGGTTCCTCCAACACTGATACGCAGCTCATCCTCATGTGTCAAAGTACAGTTGTGAAGCCCCGCCTCTTCCAACTTTGAAATTTCAGTGTGACCCAATTTAACATTACATTATTCATGTTACAAATCAAACTAAATGATGAAGCTCAAAATTAAGTAGTATACTATTACATATTAGAATCATGCACTTATTTTCTCTTTCAAGCCAATGTATGCAATTCCTAAATTCAATGTGTTGTGCCTAATAATAAACAAAATGAAGTGACCAAAACGTAACATCTACTCTGCTACATGAAATAATGCATCAGCATTTTGATGTATCAATATATTTAAATATTGAAAGGGTAATTCATTGCCAGCCATAAATGTAGCTGTAAAAGCACGACTGCAGTAATATCAAAATTCCATAATGTCGGTGTTGCCAAGAGTGCCAAATAGTGACAAGTCCATATTGCACTACATATTTGCAGTGCACAGCTTTACATTTGATTAAAAAAGTTATATCTGAGAGTAGCCTATGCATGAATGCTGATATCTCTGCGTGTTTTTTTTTCATTAAATGCAGGAACTATTCGATGTCGACTAAAATGATATACTTTTTCAACTGTTTCCTGGTAGGTTTTCTGCTGAAAAGTTGAATCGCCAAGAGCTTTTTCCGTGCAATGGCTTCATATTAAATTTTGCATGAGAGATAGCGGTTACGACACGGAGGGTCAGAAAGTTAGTAATCCTGAAATGGGCATAGCCTCTGTCTGTGGGCTGCATCTACTTACAGAGTTTTGTTTATTGCACAAACGCAGGACAAGTCAAATGTTTCTCTGAACATGAAAGCTGGGCAGCAGGGGGTGTAACTGATACATGACAGCTTTATTCTGGGTGAGATACTTCCAAATGATCATAGCCTGTGGTGTCATCTTTTTTATTGTGTAACCAACAGCTCATCTCATTTTGTCAATGATTGTTATTAGACACCTCGAATTTTCTGAGCAGTCACTATTGCAACTGTAAACGCAACTGTATACATTTATGTGGTGACAAATCCATTGGCTTATGCATGCCAAAAAGTCCAAACGGTTATTGCTTAACAAAGATAATGTGCGACAACTAAATACTGGTTACTCCTCAATATTATCTTGGTTGTGATAACCAGTCTTCTTTATAAGCAAGTGATATTTCTGTTTTAAAAAAGCAATTTTTTTCATAGAGTATGCTTACTTATCACATTTGTGTCCAATGACATAACAAAGACTTCATAAAAAATCACATTTTGATCGACATACAGGCTAAATATTTATATATCTTTTACCTTCAAGTTGGTAAATTTACCAAAGATTTTCAAATGGACTGTTTTTAAAAAGAAACATGTGCAGTGTGTTTTGTCCGTCCTGTTCTCCCTCATCTGTCACGTCTCAGTTTTATACATACCAGCTATAAAGATTTGTCCAGACTTCCCAAGGAAGTGGCCAAAATACTCTGCGATTGGCAACCCAACAAGCTATCTATCTATCTGTATTAAAGAATAAGTTCTCAAAAATCAGGAAAAATCATCTCTGTCTGCCTTATCAATGTGTGGGCACTTTCCTTGACCAAAGGTGTACCACAGTGCATCACTGCCAGTGGCATCTCTATGGGGAGGGGCATGGGGGGCACGTGCCCCCCATAAAGGAGCTGTGCCCCCAGGTGCCCCCCATATGAACTTTACAACTCTGTCTTAAATATACAAATATTATAGTGGGTGCCCCACCAAAGAATCACTTGCCCCCCCCCAGGTGCCCCCCCCAGGTGCCCCCCCCCAGGTGCCCCCCCCAGGTGCCCCCGCCGCTTGAGATCCCCCCCCCCCCCAGTTATGCCACTGACCAACGCATGTGTATGCGATGCTGGGGAATTGGAGGGGGGCTTAAAACCTCTAAAAATGTGCCTCAATGTACATTTCTAGTATATCATAATATTAGATAAGGATACAGAATATACTTGTCTCCTGAACTATACTATAACTAGATTCTATTCACTTTGAGTTGATGTGCTCTTTCATGACAGGTCAATCCTCAGTTTCGCTAGCCACTATTCATCACTAATATAACCAGAAGCATTTGTATATAAATGAATACAGGTCGAAAAATTTTCTTGGCACACAATGCAATAATCATGGTGTGCTATAATACCTGGTTACATTGCATAAAAGCCAGATAATGGATAAATATGTGCCAAAAGGAATAAGACAGAAATACATCTAGTTTGCAAAGTGTTTTAGTCTGTGTGGTTTCCTTTCCTTATAGCTCATGATTACTACAAGAAAGGAATCCATATAAATGATACTGATTAACAGAATCATTCTTAGATTCTCCAATGTCGCCTATGTTGCCATTGTGGTAAAATAATTTCAGGTTTAAAATGTAGTATGATGATGCAAAGAGGTTAGCGAGTCCGCAGGACATTTAGATATTTATTTGTGATGTTTTAGATATATTTCCTTCTGGTGGTTTAGATATTTATTCGTGGTGCTTTACATACAAGTACATACATACATACATACATAAATAGTTTTATCTCCAGGCACTAAAGTTCAAGTAGGCCAATATCCTGTGCTTTTTTTTAAAATCTGAAACAGTTCTGTGAATTCAATCAATATTAGGCCTATATCTTTATAACCATATATTTGTGCAGGCCTCTGCTTTGTAACTCAGGATCTCAGCTGTTGCTTACCTGACTTGCCTGAAACTCTGCAAGACATTCTAAATATATGTCCACTCTGTTTTGCCATCCTCAAATGTATGATATCAAAGGTATAACCACTTGAGCAAAACTTACTATAACATAACAAGTGAACTCAAGGACGCTAAAGTCAGACATACTGCTATTGAACCTCACTTTGGGAATAGGCCCAGCTCCATGGTAACGTCATATGTATGGCACTGATGATTGAAGCAGCATGATGATCTTTGCATGATCAAGCTACCTAAGTATGGTGGCGCTATGAAGCCTCTCTGTGAATAGCCTTGGCCATTGCTTACACTGCAGGAGCAGTGTGACTGCAAGCAGGCTTCTTGACTGATCTGCTTTGTATGCTGTCATTGCACATTTCCAATGCACTGTGACAGTAAACTAGAAATGCCCATTAACACATGTGTATATGTGCTGTATCAATTAAAACCAATATTAATTCTCAAACATTGAACATTTTTTGGCAATGACTTGGTCTCTTGGGCATCTAAATCTTTGTTGACCACTGCCAGTGGCCAAGTGATATTTCAAGTAAATATGCCTACATTTTGCACTGTTAAATAAAATATAAAAGAGGCAGATGATGATTATTGAATGACGAGGGAACAGAGATGATGAGGTGCGATAAGGGGGGGGGGGGGTAGTAGGGGCATCAGCTACATTTTAAACAACAGTGACCACACTTTCACAGTAGATGTTGAGGGAAAAATTAAAACTTTTTTTATTCATAAACATGTATACTTTGGCAAAAAAGTGGTGGGGAAAATGCCGAAACACTGACGCCACTAGGGGGGGGGATTGGCAAGATAGGGGGTAAGATTGAGGAACAGGCAAGATGAGGGGTCATAAGATTAGGGGGGGGGGCCGATGAGGGGCGCAAGGTTAGAGGGGCAGAGTGAGGCAAGATGATGTGAGCAAGAAAGTATACCACCTTTATCCCAACATTTTAATCAAATTTACAATGCCACAGATGAAGGAAAGAATCAATATTGACAGCACATTTTTCATTTTATTACCACTCTACCCGTCGTAAGACGGGTACACTGCTAGTTCTTTACAAGTTTGTGAACGTAGGAAAACAATAAATAAGTTCATAGATTTGTAAAAGTCACAAATATGAACGTGAGGCTTGATCTGTTCATGACGCCAATTGCCATGCATGCTGTCGTCATGACAACAAGATCAGCCAATTATCAAATGACCTCACATAAACGCTACGACAAAACAACCTAAGTCATGGTCACTGAGTAACAATATCACAAGCTGTTGTGTGAATTAATATCACCCGAGCGAGTGATATTGTACGAAGTGCCCTGACGTCTGGTTGTTTTGTTTCTATCACCTGGTTTTACCTCAAATTTTTGGTTACAAAGAGAGACTATTTTCTGCCATTACAAAAATGTGACTTCACCATGGATCAACAATAGATATGATGTCACAATCCTATTGTTTTGGCCATCGTTTGGTTTGTGACGCCATCAGGCAGCTGAAATGCTGGTGATGTCAAAACCAGTGTTAACAAGTACTTCACCTAAAGGAGAAGGGTGGTCCGGTAGGGACAGGCAAGGGGTTGGAACATGTAGAGATGAATGAGACATTGAGAACATGAACAGGTATATATGTAATATGATATGATTAATATCTAGTAAAGATACTTGCATTTCTGTGAAAGTGATGTAAGGGGTAGGTAAGGAAATGTAGAGCAATGTCAAGGGAACAAGCAGAAACTTATGTATTTTGAAGAAACACTTGATATATATTGATGTAAAATGCTGATATGAGGCAGTGACAGAGTAGGTTAAATATATGTATAGGCAAGACTACTCTTAATTGTAATCAATACACAAGCTATGTTTATACATCAAATGCACTAATTATACTTTCACAAAGTGGCACTTACTAAATAAATTTTGAGCAAAAAAAAAGTCCAAATTTCCTAATTAAAGAGAAATATTATATTTCATCAAAATGAATTTATTTTAAATATTTAATTCTAAGATAGATCACACTTTTTTTTTTTTTTGAAGACTCACCAAAATGGAGTGGGATGAAAATGAAAAACAAGGAACATTTTAAATTAAAACAAGCTCTCCGTTGTCACATCACCAGACATATAGACATAGTAAAAAGAAGAGATGTACTTTAGGAAACAGGTTTGATGAAAATCACAGGGTACTGGAATATGAATCCCAAACCGCCTTTCTTTTTCTTTCCAAATGATAGTCAAAAACTAAAAAAACCGAAAAGTCAAATTTGATGAGAATCACAGGGTTAGGAATATAAAATCCCAGTCCGTTTTTCAGGTCAGTGTAACAATCAGAATAAATCCATAACCAGAAACAAAATATTTCCAAAAACCAAGCCTTAGAAGGAACTCCATTAACCCAATTGCTCTACCCATTCCATGCTGGAGGGAGTTTCTTCATTAACCAATAGTCAGGGAGTCAGCCCTATTGATCCTGTACATAAGGTGTGACATAGGGTATGATTACAGTTTTATTGCATATTATGATGGATGGGACACCCCAGAACAAGAATCAGGCGGGTGCCGCTCCGGCACCCTTGGGCATTCCATTCTGGCGGCCATTTTCCAAAATGGCCGCCAGAACCCTATTTTTGACCATATATCCTCAAATAATTGTCATAGGACCATGATTTTTGGGTCTAAACCTAGGTTTTCTGGTATAAGGAATTCAATGAAAGTGGTTTTGATGATGCCAGTTCAATATTCTGGCAGCCATTTTGGAAAATGGCCACCAAAACCATATTTTTGGCCACATCTCCTGATATAATTGTCATATGACCATGATATTTGGGTCTAAACCTAGGTTTACTGGAATAGGGAATTCAATGAAAGCTGTTTTGATGACATCAATGCAATAGTTGGTCCTTTAACCCTCATCTTAATGCAAGATGGCTGCCATGGAAACTCAAATGTGGCATTACTTCTTGTAACATTCTTCGCTATCTAGTCAAATTCGGTCACTTTCGTTTCTTTTAGTGGACCAGCAAATATATAATTTTTCACTGTTAGAGGCATTTCTTGTTAATGGAAGGTACCTATGCCTATTAGACGGTTTTTTAAACAAAAATCCAATATTAACAGTAGTGTAAATGACCAATGGGGTTTCAAATTGAAGTTGACAGCAGAAAAACAATTTCTAGAAATTACTAGCTTAGTTCACTGTAGTTATCTCAAGAAATATCAACAAATAATTAAGGTTCTAAATGAGGGCTGACACCAAGAGCTAGATGTCAGCTTTTATTTAGCTTCTTTGTTTCCTTTTCACTACAACTTGTCAACCCTCCAAAAGTTAAAGTAATGTTGCCGTCACTATTGAAAATGTCCTTAGAAACTCAAAATCCTGCCATGTATTTTCAGTTCCACTTATCCTTATCACTGATAAATTATTTCTAATCAAACAAAGTTGATATGGTTGGATAGCCCTTTATGTCAACTTTCATTTGACACCTTCGTTTCCTTGTTACTAGAACTGTCAATCGTGCAAGAGATACATAAATCTTGCTGTCAATGTCAAAAATCTCCTCGGAAACACAAAATCCTCTCCTGTATTTACAATTGCACCTATCCGTATCACCGAATAAATCATTCCTAACAATTCAAAATGGATGTGGATGGATATCCTTTGATATCAGCTTTCATTTGGCACCTTGGTTTCCTTGCTACTACAAGTGTTAATCTTCCAAAAGCTAAATGAATGTTGCTGTCATTACTGAAAAATATCCTCAGAAATACAAAATTCTCCAATGTATTTTTAATTCCACCTATCGTTATCACTATATAAATCATTCCTAACCAACCAAAATGGATGTGGTTGAATAGTCCTTTATGTCAGCTTTCATTTGACACCTTCGTTTCCTTGTTACTTCAACTGTCAATCTTGCAAGAGCTAAATAAATGTTGCTGTCAGTGTCAAAAATCTCCTCGGAAACACAAAATTCTCCCCTACATTTTGAATTCCACTTATCCATATCACCAAATAAATCATTCCTAAGCAATCAAAATGGATGTGGTTGGATAGCCCTTAATATAAGCTTTTATTTGGCACTTTATCTTCCTAAAGCTAGTGAATGTTCCTGTCCTTATTGAAAATATCCTCAGAAACACAAAATCCTCCCGTGTATTTTTAATTCTACCCATCCTTATCACTAGATAAATCATTCCTAACGAACCAAAATGGATGTGGAGAGATAACCTTTGGTTTCAGCCTTCATTTGGCCCCCAGTTTTCCTTGTTATGACCACTGTCAACCCTCCAAAAGCAAAATAAATGTTGCTGTCATTATCAAAAAAATCCTCGGAAACGCAAAATTCTCCCATGTACTTTCAGTTTGACCTGTCCTTATCACTAGATAACTCACTCCTAACCAATCAGAATCGATGTGGATGGGTTGCCCTTAATGGCAGCTTTCACTTGGCACCTTGGTTTCTCTTGCTATTACAACTGTCAATCTTCCAAGAGCTATATAAATGGGGTGCATATTGTATTACATGGGAGGATTTTGCGTTTCCGAGGGGATTTTCGCCACTGACAGCAACATTTATGTTTTCTTTTGGAGGGTTGAACTTGTAGTAACAAGAAAACCATGGTGCCAAATGAAAGCCGATATCAAGGGCTATCCAACCACATCCATTGTTAATGGTTAGGAATGATTTATTTGGTAATACAGATAGGTGCAATTGTAAATACAGGAGAGGATTTTGTGTTTCCGAGGAGATTTTTGACATTGACAGCAACATTAATTTAGCTCTTGCAAGATTGACAGTTATAGTAACAAGGAAACGAAGTTGTCAAATGAAAGCTGACATAAAGAGCTATCCAACCAAATCAATTTTGGTTGGTGAGGAATGATTTATCTAATGATAAGGATAGGTGGAATTAAAAATACATGGGAGGATTCCGCGTTTCCGACGATATTTTCAATAATGACAGCAACATTCATTTAGCTTTTAGAAGATTAACAGTTGTAGTAACAAGGAAACCAAGGTGCCAAATGAAAGCTGATATCAAGGTCTATCCCACCACATCCATTTTGGTTGGTTAGGAATGATTTTTTGGTGATAAGGACAGGTGACATTAAAAATACATGGGAAAATTTCGTGTTTCTGAGGATATTTTCAGTAATGACAGCAACATTCATTTAGCTTTTGGAAGATTAACGGTTGTAGTAACAAGGAGACCAAGATGCCAAATGAAAGCTGACATTAAGGGCTATCAATCCACACCCATTTTGATTGGTTAGAAGTGAGTTATCTTGTGACAAGGATAAGTTGAACTAAAAATACATGGCAGGATTTTGAGTTTCCAAGGACATTTTTGATAGTGACGGCAACATTAATTCAGCTTTTGGAGGGTTGACAAGTTGTAGTTAAAAGGAAACCAAGAAGCTAAATAAAAGCTGACATCAAGCTCTTGGTGTCAGCCTTCATTTAGCACCTTAATTATTTGTTGCTATTTCTTGAGATAACTAAACTGAACTAAACTAGTAATTTCTAGGAATTGTTTTTCTGCTGTCAACTTCAATTTAAAATGGCCCGCTATAAAAACCCCATCGGACATTTATACTCCTGTTAATATTGGCTGTTGTCTAAAAAAAATCTAATAGGCATTAGGTTCCTCCCCTTAACAATAAATGCCTCTGACAGTAAAGAATGATATATTTGCTGGTCCACTAAAAGAAACGGTGACTGAAATTTACAAGATAGAGGAGAATGTTGCGAGAAGTAATGCCACATTTGAGTTTCGATGGCAGCCATCTTGCATTAAGAAGAGGGTTAAAGGACAAACTATTGCATTGATGTCATCAAAACAACTTTCATTGAATTCCCCATTCCAGAAAACCTAGGTTTAGACCCAAATATCATGGTCATATGACAATAATATCAGAAGATTTGGCCAAAAATATGGTTTTGGCGGCCATTTTCCAAAATGGCTGCCAGAATATTGAACTGGCATCATCAAAACCACTTTCATTGAATTCCTTATACCAGAAAACCTAGGTTTAGACCCAAAAATCATGGTCCTATGACAATTATATGAGGATGTATGGTCAAAAATAGGGTTATGGCGGCCATTTTGGAAAATGGCCGCCAGAATGGAATGCCCAAGGGTGCCGGAGCGGCACCCGCCTGATTCTTGTTCTAGGGTGCTCCATCCATCATAATATGCAATAAAACTGTAATCATACCCTATGTCACACCTCCCCTCTATGACTCCCTGACTACAAACTGAAACAAGAAATATTATATCAATGAATGGTGAGCACCAGGCTCGGAGTGGGATGCTTCAAAAATGCTAAGTGCAATCAGCTAGCTTCAGCTTTGACACCTCCCTTATACACTTTGTTCTTCAACAGTCAGGGAAATTATCACGAGCTGATGCCAATCAATGTCCTCAGCCCCACATGACACTCAGCCAAGCTCTGTCATCATCTTCCCATGACCGTCTCTAAGTGTCATGGCCCAGCCATGACTCTGACGGTGCTCAAAATCATCTTTGACATGCTATTTAAAAAGAATTAATGCAACTATCACTTCCAAACTTGGTATAAAGTTGTATCACAGTATCAACTAACTCTATAAAGTTTGGCAGACCTATCCATTACATAATGAGGAAAAGAACCCGAAGGCTCCAGAGAAATTACGAAATTGTCATCAGCTGCTGATGACTTTTCAGAATTTCGAAAAATTGGATAGAATTAAGTCCCACTACTGACATGCCGCTGTGTGATGAGGATGGCTGCACAGAGATCAGACTTTCTTCTGAGACCCAACTGATCAACCCCACAAACTCAATCATCCTGTCAGGGTCAGGACTTGACCGGAATTGCAATTGTCCTCATATGATGGTAATTTCCCTGACTGTTCAATGCCAATTACGGTAATGGTGAAACTTAATGTTGGTGTAGCACTTCTGGTATACAGTTAAAGCCGTTTTGGATATCTAATCATCGCCGTTCTGAAATTTTCAAAATTGCAGTAGTCGTTCTGGCTTATCGCCGTTTTGACTGCACACCGTTGGGACCCAACAAGATCCAACAAAATCCGGTGTGCAGCCAACACGGCGATAAACCAGAACGGCTATTCGTATCTTTACCATAACGGCGATGATAAATTTTACTTGAAAACAAGAACGGCTATTGCACTAATTTTTGCTAGAAATACCTTGAAAACTTAGTAATTTTACTTTAACATGATACATTTTGTTATCCAACATGTTTCCGTTGTCAAAAAGATCATTTAGTTACGTTTTTTGTTGCATTTTATCAAGTTTTACACATTTACTTAGTTTTAGCTACATTATAACATGTGAAATTAGACAACAAAAATGTTGTGTTATTTTGCTACAAAGTAACAAATTTCACGGATGTGATCTTTTTTTGCTGCAAAGTAACAATTTTCAGACTTTTTTGGTTGAAAGATACTTTTCTTAGTTGATTTTTTACTATAATTGTCATCGCCGTTTGGGACTTTCATCATCGCCGTTTAGGTATTGTCTGTAATTATATGAATAGCCGTTCTGGTTTATCGCCGTTCTGACTGGCAGTCCAAAATCCTACATTACAATCTGTCAAAATCTGAAATCGCGAATAAAATGACAAATACGCAATGTACAAACATCATACTTCACCCGAACGTTCAATACTTGATAACTTATCGTTTGTAACAAATAGATTTACTCAATTTTAATGCTAAATAAGTTAAATTAATGTCTGAAACTGCGAATGGAGGAGCGTCACATTTCCGCCAATGCAAGCAAAACTGAAATCACATAAATGCTTCTCCTGCCTTCAATTTTAAAGATACAGAAATAATATTTTGTACACCTCTAAACCGCTATCAAAGGCATCTTATATTATCAAATTTGTAATTTTAAATGCAAGTTAATTTTTAATAAATTTACTAGGCCTACCAACCAATCAGCAACGTCCTCTCATACCAAATTCACGGAAATGCACGAATTACATCGGCAATCTTCGTGGACCAATCAGCAGTGGCGGATCCAGACACAGTCATCTAGGGGGGGCCCGGGCATGTTTCAGGCATTCGCGGGCTCGCGTCGCGCGTATTTTCTGTGAAATACTATTATTAATCTCAGTGGTCTAGGGGGGGCCCGTGCCCCCTAGGCCCCCCCCTGTATCCGCCACTGATCAGCAAGCTTGTCTTATGGCAAAATCTCTTGAGTTTGGTCAAACAAAACGGTGGGGCTGCAGCCCCACCAAAAAATATCGCCCTTAAGTTGAAGGGTGGTATTTTTTACAATATCATAGGCCCTGATATTTTGATTGTAAACAGTTATATTCACAGCCAACCAGGTGATAATGCCACTTTTTTTTGTTGGCGCATGCAAAAAAGTTTCTTAGCGTATATATCCAGGGCTGTGTGAGTAGCTCTGTCTCCTAACATTTGAAGACCTCAATATCTCTCGGAGTAGAACAGCTATCAAACATAAAAAACAAAAAACCTGTCCAGTGCCTGCATCGCCTTTCTTAAAAATTTGAAATTTATGTTCCTCAATTGAGTGTCAATGTATGAGAAATGCACCATACTATCATATTGATGTAACAACATATCCATTTCATTTTTCTTTTGGTCCCATGCAGTATACCATTTCAGTCATATTTTCATTTTGCCGCAGGAAATTTACAGCCATAAGAAAAGCAGAACAAAGCAACTAAGTGACACATAGGCCTATATCGTTTTCTTGTGGGCCAAATTTTCCACCCAACTACCTTCATAAATATGACTTCTCATTGATGTTAGACTGCCAATTTAATATCATTCAAAATAAGAGTAAATATCATGATATCCCAATCTGAGACAAGGCTACTTCCTCCCCCCCCCCTCCTTGCTTGTACAGAAGGCATCACATCATAAGGTTCCATCATTTAGGGTGCTCCTAACACAGAAGGGAAGAAGAAGAAGAAGCTCCCCCAGAATATTGTGCCAGCTGTGTGAGCAGTCTGATTGATTACAGCATGGATTAGAATCATAGTGTCTGAGATAAAGTGATAATAAAAAATGACTTACAACACACTCTGTATATCTCTACCTTCAAAAGTCAATTAATTTTCTTGTTGGAACAGTCTACTCTGAGGTATAGAAGTTGGGACTATTTGCCTGGGTGTAATAATAAAAACCTAAGTGGCAGTTAAATGTTTGAATCCTGGCAGATTATAGGTGTCACCACTTGGGGCATGTTTGCCAAGGGTAACTCTGCACAGCCTTTATTCAAAACTAGTGATGCACGGATAGTGAAAATAGCCGGATACCGGATAATCCGGCAACACCAACTGCCGGATACCGGATAGCAACCGGATAGTTGGAACCGGATAGTGAACATGCGAAAAAGGAAGTTTTTCGGCATTTTGTGGTTAATTATGAATATTTTTTATGAGAGCTGAGACATATGGAGGACTGTTCCTCTGATGGAATGTTTTTCGTTTTGTTCTGTAACTGAATTCTGATGTTGAAGACGGAGAAATAATGTTGTTGACTCTGTCGTGGTAACTTTCCTTTAGTTATTATCAAAATTTTAGCCTTTCATTAAATTTTGAACATGCCAGATATCCGGTTCTGATATCCGGCTCTCATACCATCATTTTGCCGGATACCGGATATCCTGCAAATTCCACTATCCGGCCGGATACCGGATACTGTGCCGGATATCCGTGCATCCCTATTCAAAACCCTTCCTACTATTTATGTGAAAGAATTATAAATACTGGGCCTATATCAAATTGAACATTTCATGGTGATACACCATTTATATCAGCTACTTCAGCTGTAAGACATTGTAGGACCTCTCTGTGGGATAAAAATTGAAAATTGTCCACACGTTAGTCAAAATGATTGATTTGAGGAATCTATGTATTCTGTCAAGAAAGTGTACCAGCGGACCATGAAATTTTCATGTGTCTAGCTTTTACTGCCTGATTTAGTCCTCATGCATGGACAATTGTGTAGTAATTTTCCTAAGTGATATGTCGGTCTATTTGCTTTTCCTTTTAATCGGTCTGTCCCTCCACAATTATACTTATACATACACACACAGAGAGTTTCATATGACCTGCCGAGGCAGTTGATGTACAGTATCCCACTCTCCCCTATGTCGAGATGACATCTAAGTATCAATTTAAAGGGTCTCTTCTTATCCAGATAATTTTTGTGTCGGTTCCTCCTACACAGTAAGTGTCTTACGACACTTTTCTTTCTTGGAATTTCGAACAACAACATATCCCTACACGCTGTCTGAACTGTTGTTACTTTCCACTTTGATGTGACCCACTTCTATCACAAAAACAAGATGGAAGAAACATTTTTGGTAGGCATGATATGGTTTTGCCAATATCAGTGTCATCACAAACATAAACTCAGCAACATTAAAAACGCACACATTTTTGAACAGCTTAAAAACCAACTTGTAAAGTAGATAATTTCATGAAACTTTACACTGATGTCTATTGATATCTTTTGTGGAAGTCCAGAAAATTTCATAAAGACAGAAAGTGCAACGGCTGGATTAGGCCACTTTTAGTGCATCATGTCCAAAAACCAAAATCACAACCAATGCAAATTGGTCCAAAATTGAATGCATGTGAAGTCTGTCACGGCTCAATATTTGGAGGGTGGAAATAATCAAGGTGGTCACTCAAGCTTTTTTATGGGGTTTTGCGAGTTTTTGGTTGATTTTTCTGTCAAGTTGGTGTTTTTCACATTTGTTTGTCACATCATTTTCAACACTTTTTCATCATAAGTATCTTAAATTATCCTGTTTTTGGTCAAATTTAGAGCTGAAATCTGGGTGGACACCTGTTTTGACCATTTGAAATCAATAATAAGGTGAAAGCATCTGTACTCTGATCTCCTATGCCTTTTACAATTTTGCAAATTCCAAATTCGACATTACGTCACAAAAGCATGTCTGGTTCTTAGAAATATCCACGGAACCTGTTCAAACGTTCACAATCTTTAGTTGAGAAGCTAATAAGCAAATTTGCCAAGTGAAATAAAGATAATAGCAGTGCTTCAAAAGTTATGATACTTTGAAAATGTGTGCGTTTTTAATGTTGCTGAGTTTACTTCGCATCCCAGATTCTGATATGACTTATGCCTGGTTCTCACGACGGAGATTTGAGAGCGACGCATCAAGAGAAGTCATTTCTTGGAAAGTTGTGGCGTAGAACGTTGGTTGAGGCACGTTACGTAATCAATTAGTGTCATGTGCGGCGCTTAAAGTTAGTAGCCGCGGTGAGTCTTGAGGTGTCCGCGGCGCTGCTTAAGCTTTCTTCGCCGCGTTCCGCCTCTCTTGCCTCAGCGCAGTTCCAAACAGACTCGTCGCACTTTGTTTTGGAATTCGGCGAGGCTGCTTTTACTTCGCCCAATGTTGTTTCCTCTTACGCCGCTGATGGTTGTGAGGCAGCTACGTCTGAAATTGGCGACCTGCGACGCATCAGGAAACCTTCGGCGTACACCCGAGGTAAGATGCGCCGCTGAAAATGACAGCCTCGCCGACGACTGTAACGATGCAACGCCGCATTTAGGTACTTGTTACTGCGTACCTTGATGGTTCATCGTCGCACATGCATTCATACAGCGCCGAGGACATTACAGGCGCATCGATGCTGACCTTCTTCGTCGTCCTTGCCTTAAGCAGCGACGAAGGTCTCTTAAGCATCGACGAACGTCTCTTGTTGCAGCGCTGCGGCAAAGTGTGTTTCGCTGCTGCAGGAGTCACTTTTGGTCATTATAAAAAGGGACACAGAGGACCTCCTTGCTTCATTTGCTGATTGCCCTTCAATGAGAACACAACGACTGCCTACTGAACATATGCATGATGAATGAAGAAGAAATTATTGTTGTGGCTGGTGCTGCTGCTGCTGCTATCGGAGCTGTCTATTTGAGACACAGGAGGAGGAGGGCCAGGAGACAGAAAAGGTGGTGGATTCGCAACATGGTCACTTCCATCAACTGCTGCCTGAACAGCAAGTCAATGACGTGTCCGGCTACTACAACTACACTAGAATGCCCCCTGCCATCTTTGCTGAAATCCTGGAAGCTGTTGGACCACTCATCGCTAAGCAAGACACCAACATGAGGAGGGCTTTGGAACCTGGTCTGAAGTTGGCTATCACCCTGCGGTACATGGCAACAGGAAACAGCTACAAGTCCCTAGCTTATGCTTGCCGTGTGGCACCCAACACCATCTGCAACTTCATCCCTGAGGTCTGCCTTGCCATCGTTCATGCCTTCGAAAGACAGCTGGCACTACCCACACAGCCTGAAAGATGGAAGGAGATAGCCAAGGCTTTTGAGACGAAATGGAACTTGCCCAACTGCATTGGAGCACTGGATGGCAAGCACGTCGCAATCCGATGTCCCAAGGCTGCAGGCTCCTTGTTCTACAACTACAAGGGATTTCATTCCATTGTCCTGATGGCCCTCGTTGATGCGGACTACAAGTTCATCTATGTGCAGGCTGGCTGTCAAGGAAGTGCATCTGATGGCGGCGTCTTCAGGGACACAGTACTTCGACAACTCCTGGACGAGGAAGATCTAGGCCTACCACCTCCAGAACCTCTACCTGGCACAGAAGACAATCCTTTCCCATATTACATCGTGGGTGACGAGGCATTTCCCCTGAAGACATGGCTGCTCAAACCAGTGCCAAGAAAGAACCTTGACATTGCTTCCAGAGTCTACAATTACAGGATTTCAAGAGCCAGGAGAGTGGTGGAGAATGCCTTCGGTCTGCTGTCACACAGGTTCAGATGCTTCCTGACCACCATGCCCCACCGACCTACAAGAGTGACATACATCACAATGGCTGCTTGTGTTCTACACAACATTCTGCGAGACAGAGTAGGCGTCCACCATGCCCGTGACAATGAAGTGATGGACAGAGAAGATCCACAGACACATGACGTCACTGAAGGAGTTTGGAGGGGAGACCGTCAATTGCATGACCTAGGAGAACCACTTCGACACGGAAATGCCTCCAGAGATGCCAAGGCTGCTCGAGACTACCTACGTGACTGGGTCAACAGTCCGGCAGGAAGTGTCCCTTGGCAGTTGGAGAAAATCTGAAGAAGATGCAGACTATCTATTCAAAACAACAAACCCCAGGCCCTTTTAAGGGCCACCAAATCCATATATATTTTTATCCAAATATGGCACATCCACGCATGGTCGTGAGCGCACATACACGCACGTGTACATGTATTTGCGCACATCATTACGCGTGTATGTGTGTTCACGATCACCTGTGTTCATGCCATTCAGCGCATGTGTGTACCTGCATTCACGACCACGCGTGTATATGCGATCGTGTATATGCTATCCAGCTCACGGTTGGATATGCTATACAGAGCATGCTTGG
The DNA here is from genome assembly GCA_026936325.1 of Platynereis dumerilii. Lineage (NCBI taxonomy): Eukaryota > Metazoa > Annelida > Polychaeta > Phyllodocida > Nereididae > Platynereis > Platynereis dumerilii. The sequence continues at coordinate 62,020,201 of JAPTHN010000001.1, forward strand.
ACATGCCATCCAGCGCATGCTTGGACATGTCATCCAGCGCAGTTTATTTATCAGAACACAGGAGCCCCTCCAGCAGTGGCGTATCCATGGGAGATGGAGGAGGGGTCTTAAGTTTGTGATTTCTGCTCTTCATATTAGTTTGTAGCTGAACATTAATAGAGAACATTCGGGCTTCGCATCCTGTGGTAGTCCCATCTCTGAACCTGAAACCCCCCCCCCCCCTTCCCAAATTCCTGGATCCGCCCCTGGGTCCTCTCGCCAATTTGGATGTGCGCTGTAAAGCATGTCCACTTATGCGCTGTATAGCATGTCCACTCATGCGCTGTATAGCACGTCCACTCATGCGCTGTAAAGCATGTACACGCATCCAAAAGCTACGCGCGTGCGCGTTTTGACACGTCCACGCGCGTGTATGTGTCAAATCTTGCACATCCACGCGTCCTAAAAGCGTGTATGTGCGCTCTGGAGCATGCATGGATATGTCAAATTTGGATAAAAATATACCTCCCAAATCCTCCCAATTGAGCTGGCCATGTACACATCCTATGTTGACAAAACAAGCCCAAAAATCAATCAATCAATCAATCCCTCCATTCATCCATCTATCTATCTATCTATCTATCTATCTATCTATCTATCTATCTATCTATCTATCTATCTATCTATCTATCTATCCAAGTCCAATCTCTGCAAAGTGACGACAACTGCTTTTCTTTTCTGCAGTGTATGTATGTAACGAGCATTGTGTTCCATCTATCAAGCTATCTATCTGCCTATCTATCTATCTATCTATCTATCTATCTATCTATCTATCTATCTATCTATCTATCTATCCAAGTCCAATCCCTGCAAAGTGACGAAAACTGCTTTTCTTTTGCTGCAGTGTATATATGTAACGAGCATTGTGTTCCATCTATCAAGCTATCTATCTATCTATCTATCTAGCTGTCTATCTAGCTATCTATCTATCTATCTATCTATCTATCTATCCAAGTCCAATCCCTGCAAAGTGACGACAACTGCTTTTCTTTTGCTGCAGTGTATATATGTAACGAGCATTGTGTTCCATCTATCAAGCTATCTATCTATCTATCTATCTAGCTATCTATCTAGCTATCTATCTGCCACTTGCCCTAGACAAGTGAAATTACAAAGTGATGCACTTGTACTAGTGCAACCAACACAAGTTTTAAAACCAAAGCACTTGTACTAGTGCATTACATTTTAATTAAGAAATTCATGCACTTGTACTAGTGCAATAAAAATATGTTTATACCAAAGAATGCAGCACTTGTACTAGTGCTGCACTTGGTGTGTTTTTGGGCAAAGAAAGGGGGAACTAGCACCTTGCTTTTATGAAGGTGATTACTTTTAATGAAGGCCAGGACCGGACTTTTGTTTTGGGGGACTTTTTTTTTGGGGGACTTTTTTTTTGGGGGATTGTCAACGTTTTTTTTGCTCTTTTTTGGCTCTTTTCGGTCAACACAAGCTCTTTTTTTTTGTCAACATAGGATGTGTACGTGGCCTGCCCTTTTGGGAGGATTTGGTGGGCCTTAAAAGGGCCAAGGTTTTTTGGTTGTCTTTGCTGCACATCTGGTCTTCTACTTGCGTGGAGAAAGGAGACTCTCAGTCCAACTGGGCAAAGGGGAAGGCTGGTGCGGCTGATGGGCGGTCGGTTGACCAAAGCTGGGTCCAGGGTAGCCGTACTTCTCGGGGCTCTCCTGAGCATCCATCATCAGTGTCATGGAGGATGGGCTGGGCTGCATCATGGTGTAGCTGGGAGTCTGCCTGGATCCTCCTTCCCTGGGCTGGTGGTGGTGGAAGTGATGGCTGCTGGAAGCGTGGTGGTGCTGCTGGTGGTGGGATGGCACATACGTCGAAGAAGGAGGAGGAGGAGGAGGTGGCATCTGCAGGCGCTGAGGAGGATGAGGAGGCTGGAAGGTCTGCTCCTGAGGTCTTGACTGGCGGCTGGCCTCATCCATCTCACTCTCCTTGTCCCAGTAGAAGGCGGCCTCTGCAATGGCCCTCACCATTCGCTTTCTGATTTCAGGGCTGGCGTGAAATCCGACGTGGTAGAGGTCGTGACACTTCATCCTCCAGTACTCCTGATCGGGTTGCAACTCCTGGTGGTCGGGGCACATCTTGCAGCCAGAGCCTTTCAGGATCTTCTTGGCGGAGGACATGGCGTGCATGCTGCCTGCGATGACATTCATGGCGGAGTGCATGGATTCATCTGTTGGGGCCTTCCTCTTGGTTCCCTTGGCAACGGCTCCAGGCTTTGGCGCTCCAGGGAAGACTTGGGACTGCTGGCTGTCAGGTCTGTCCTGTGATGGCTGTTCAGGTGGCAGGTCCTGCATGTCATAGGAAGCTGGCAGGGAATCCTCAGGGTTGTAGCTGTCCCCGGAGTCTGAGGCTGGTCGGTTGGCAGACTGTTGAGAGATGGCGGACAGCTCCTTGCCTGGCTTGTGCACGATGGAGTCCTTCAGGAACCGACAGTTGGCTAGGATGTACTGGTCCCTGTCTGTCAGAGTCTCCTTCCTGCCGGATCCTGAAGCTTCAGGCCTGACGAGTCTGGAGTAGTGGATGCGGACTGTCTTCCTCCAGTTGAAGATGTCCTGGGAGGTGTACTTGGGTCCCAGCTCCTTGGCTTTTTCGGTGTCCAGCAGCAGCTTCTCGTTGCCCTTGTATCCTCTGGAGCCCTTCATGTAGAGGACAGGATGCTCTCTGAACCAGTTGATGAGGTCGTCTTCTTGGTCAGATGTGATGCCCATGTTGTCTTTGATGTTCTTCTTGGGGGCCTTCCCTTTGCCCTTCTTGCCCTTGGACTTGGCTTCAGCAGCTGCAGGGGTCTCATCAGCAGAGGAATGGTGGTCTTCCTCCTCGAAGGTGTCCTCATGTATGATATCTTCAAGAGCAACAACAGGCTGGCTCTGTTGTGTCTTCTTCGGAGTCTTCTTCGGAGTCTGAGTCTTCTTTGGAGTCTTCTTTGGAGTAGACTTGGCAGTAGGCTCTGGAAGACCCTTGGAAGACTTGGTGGTAGGCTTGTCAGCAGGCTTGGCAGCAGGCTTGGCAGCAGGCTTGGCAGCAGGCTTGTCAGCAGGCTTGTCAGCAGACTTGGGAGGCTTGTCAGCAAGCTTGTCAGCAGACTTGGCAGCAGGCTTGTCAGCAGACTTGGAAGGCTTGTCAGCAGGCTTGTCTCCTTCATCAGCTTCAAACAATTCAACTGACGAATCTTCGTCTGTGCTGTCTTCTGGCCGGCCCTCGAAGATGGTCTCGCTGACGACAGTGGCTTTGCTGGTTGAAGTGGTGGTCTTCGTCTGGCTGCCACTGTAGTGGAGGTGTAGAGCCCAGGTAGAGAGATGTCTGCCATGGCTGTTGTAAAGAAGGCAGTCACTGCAGCATCTGAAGGGTCATGGAGAGGAGTTGCAGCTGGAGTTGTCACTGGAGTTGCAGCAGGAGTGCTTCCAGGAGTGTGAAGTGTTGACCTGGTGCTGAGCTTGGTTGGTGCCCTGGTGACGACGGTGCCCTTTTTCCTCTTTGGTCCCATGTTGTAGCAGCAAAAGTACAATTGTAGCAACAAAAGTAGCAGCAAATGTAGCAGTTGATAGTGTCGTGGATTCTAGGTGTGTTCTGGTCGAAGGTCTGAGTGGGTATGGTGCTCTAAACTGGCCAACTCTATATATATGCAGGGTGCGGACCGCCTCTTTTCCCCTCCTTCGCCCCGCTGCGCAAAAAGAGGGTGACACGCAGACAAAGGGTTGATGCTAAAAATAGAACAACGCATGCACTCAGGCGCCACTCTGTCTGCTGCATTGGGGGTCCATAAGACGCGGCGCGCACCCTCTCACGTGCGTCGCACATGTGACTTTCCGCGACGCGTGTCTGAAACATGTGACATGAAGCAAGAGCTTTCTGCTACACTGCTGTTTCTGCGTCGAAGCTCTTCTTTGTGCGTCGAAACTTTAAAAACCTGCGGCGCGCACTGATTTCTTTTTACGCTTCTTCTTGCTTCACCACTTCTTTCCTCGCAAAGATTCAACCGGTTGAATCTTTTTTTCCTGCATCGTCAAATTTCTAGGAATTGCGTAGAAAGACCTCTTAAAACGGCGCATGCTGTTCCTGTCGCGCCGTAAAGCCAAAATTGACGGCGAACATGCTCAAATCTTTGCCCTTTCCTGGAAATATAAGAAACGCCGTCGCTTAAACCCTCTGTTACGTCTCCGTGAGAACTAGCCATTAGTTTTTCATGGTTGCTGCAGCTAAAGCAGATGTTTTGACAGATGACTTTATTCTTGTTTTTTGCGCATTTATTTGGACACGAGGTTCAATATATTCTTTGTAGGGCAACCTCTGATAAAGATGTTTGTCTTTTCTGATGCCATGAAAACCATAACAGAAATTGACAGACTTCAGTTAATCAGAAAGGTGCATGACCACCACACTCGCGGGCTTTTTGGAGCCAAAAATGTGTTTCTCAAAACAGTGTATCCATACATGGAATAATTAATGAGTGTGGCCACTTCTATGAAAAAATAAAGATACCATTCTGATTTGAAATATGATATTTTAGATTCTCATATACCTGCAATGTTCACGTTCAATTTGAAATTGGCTGTTGGGTTGTAAATTTTGTGAAATTATCTTCCATGGTTTACAAGGTCCAACAGCAGTAAAGTCCCTGCAAAATATTCTCTTTCTTTATATTGCTATTTACAGAGTTGAATGAATTGAGAAAATCCTATTAATTCCTTCTAGTTCTACATAATCCTTAAATTCCTTAAAACCTTAAACCCCTCAAAACATGCAAAGCTGGGATTGTTTTCATGTTCATTTATACAAGCCAGACTTGTGAATCGCAGTAGAATTACAAATCTTATATTACTGATATGTCAGTAGCAGTGTAGTTCATCTTACTCCAGTGACAAATTTAGGCCATTAGCAATTGTTAACAAAAAAATATCTCAAAAACATCAGAATTCGACAAGGAAGTCAGTTGTATCTCTGAAAGGTGTCAAATGAAACTATTGGTTTGAAAATGTGTCAAAATTATTCAATATCGAAAAAAAAAGCATGAATTCCACGGTAACGGAATCACCGCGGGGTCATGAAAATGGACCTTTATTGATACATTACCAAAGATATGATGAATAAAATCATGAATTTGTGATTTATTCTGATTTATGTGAATGCAAACTTGATTTTTTGACATGCAAAAATTTCTGACATATGCCCCAGCAGTTTTTTACGGCAAATCCAACTTTGGGTAACGGAATCACGAGCAAAAACACCCATTTTTATGACTTTTTTTATCTCATCATCTCATTTAAGAAAAATATTCCAGCTATGGGAGATAGAAACTGACAGTGCTCATCCCAGGAATATATTCTCAAAGTAATTCCATTTTGATGGACTTGGGTCTTCACAGATGGAAATTTTGCTGCACCCTTTAGGATGGGATTTTAAGGGAATTGTGTGATTCCGTTACCGAGTCAAATGTGATTCCGTTACCTTTGATTGAATTTAGCCTATGGAGCCAGACAATAATAAAATGGGAAAAATTATTTTAATATTAACATCAAGTGATGTCAACATCAAACATCAAGAACTAAGTTATCTACTTGCGCTGAAGCCTCGAAAAATGGCATTTTTCATGAATTTTTTTGTGAAATAAACAGTAATGAAAAAAAAAAAATCACAATTTCTGTGGAACATTGAAAGAAAACAATCTAACCAGCATAAAGATTTCAAAATATATGTAAATAACAAGTAACCTTACATATCTGGATCACATATAATTTTGTTTTTGGTAAATATTTTGAAAATTGTAAGTGACAGGTCACTTCATGCAAGAAAAGGTCATGTTTCCAAGAGATGCAACATTTGCGTGGAATTCATGAAAGGATGACAGATCAAGCTTTTTCCAAGCTGAATATTTGACAACAGTGTGTCAATATTTTTTCTGCTGTAACCTAAATTTTTAAACCGGCATATCGAAAGAAATTTCATATCAGCACAGTTGTTTCTTTATAACTTTCAAAGTCTATTATAACTGGCTATAATTTAAATTGTTATAAATTAAACTGTGTCTTGCCCTTCAGTCAGGGAAATCCACGCAAGGAGCTGATTAATCATGCGGCTGACCAATTTGGGGAGTATTCTTAATTGATGTTTGTCATTCCAACATTTTTCTTCACCATTAAACATTGAAGGGTGATATTGGTGCTTTTAAAAAATGTATCTATGTGATGTCCTCAGAACTCTACTTTGTGCAAAAAATCAGGTTAAAAGCAGAAGGTTTTTCAGTTGCTTAACCAAAAAAATACTGTGTGCATGAGCAATGTCTGCTAACCCAGTCCTGTTTCACCTCACACAAATTTAGTTTCAGTGTGCTTCATAGAAAAACAATGGAAGCAGGTGTTGTAACTGATACGCAAATGCTTCACAACTTTATTTTTGGTTGGAAGCTTTGCCACTGCAGACAGTTTTTTACTATGACACCCACGATTTTTAAAATATCATGCATGCAGTTTGGTGTATGACTGTTACTCCTCAGATCAACTTCCAGTTTCCAATCTTCCAAGTGAGCTGAGGCCTTCTATGTCCTGTGTCAGTGCGTCATGTTCCGTATTCATCTTAGCTATGGAACCTCATGCCTCTCAGAGCTTAACATGTAAAATAAATTGTTAGAACCTCACCCAGATCAATTTTCCATTTCAAAACAATTCTATTTTCGTGTTTCAAGACCGAAACTGACTAAATAGTAATATACATTTAAATGATATAATGACCTCATAATGTTTAACTCTGTATATTAATATGGGACATGGGATTAATGACGTCATTGTCGTATTTCTTAATTTCCCTCATTTTCTTTACTTTTTTGTTCCCCATATAGCCTTGCAGATGCATTTCAATTTTACCTGCCCCTATGGGCTCTATATCTTTTACGATACCTCAACGACGCGCTTTCTATCAAGAGGACTGCCGCCATTTTATTTGTTGTGATCCAGACAGCTTTGCCCCCCCCCCCAAGCATCATATATCAGCTCAGAATTGCACTTTGAATAGCTTTTGCTTATTGATTCCATAAATAGTGTATTTTCATCCAATCATTTATTTTCTGATTCTGTTTTAGAAACATACCAACCCCTTTTTTGGCACACAAGTAATTCTCATGTTAGTTGCTGTACAGTGTATTTTGACTTGGAGATTTCCTTCTCTAAGCAGCATGGTTCTGGTTACCAAGTATGGTGTCCTTGGTCCTTGGTCTTGGTCCTTGGTCCTAGCTGATAAGATGAGAATGGCTTATTCAATACGGATTTCATGCTGCTGCATCACTTAGAAAAGGCTAAAATATTGAGTCGACTGCCGGCTCATAAGGCTGAATTGACAGTGTATCCGCAAACATGCAGTTGGTAAACTCATTTTATCAGCTATGATTCACTAATTTTGGTGATCGTTATAATTGTATAAGAGAGATTCACATTTATAAATGTCATCAGTATTTTTAATGATCATACAATGTCATAATTTTTGGATAAACAAGAAAAGTACCCTTAAAAAAGTGTACTGTATCGATCTTACCATGAACCTGAGGGTATGTGGCATGCAATAAAAGGTCTTAATATCTTGAAGTAGGAATTTCTATGAAATAAATACCCTTAAAAAAATTCCAGAGCCTGTCTCCTTCTTTCATGAAAATATTACATAGCAAAGGATGTGTAAAAAAAAACAACTTTGTTATGTAAACTTACCTGTTTGGCTATTAGCTGTTAATTTCTACATGCACAGTGTACATGTTATTCAGTACTATTTCAGAGTGTGTGATACCCCCCCCCCACAAAAAAAAATCATGAATCTGCCACTGGTTTGCTGTGGTCACTGGAACTTTGCATCATTGCAGCGTAATGCGCCGAAAAGCTTTTTGCGAAGTTAATATTGCAAATACAGCAAAATGAATAAGTGCATTGAATTCCGAAGAGTTTACTTGATATATGCAGGTTTTTAAATTTTGAAAATCGGACGTTTATTAAGGATTTTAGGCCAAGTTTTGCATTGAGGTCAGTCTTGAAATTGTACACAGCTTTTGATGACGTTTTACACGTAAAAAATATTGCCTGTTGATTTCCCTTACCTTGATGAATCGATGAACTGTTAAGAATACTTACATGTAAGTTTTTTTATAGGTTAAGACATCGATACAAAAATAATATTCTTCTAACGTGAAATATGTCTCTTTTCAGATGCGGTTAAACAATAGTGCTGATGGTTTTTACTACCGATTATGCATTGTTCAAAAGCCACCAAAGAATGTGAAAAACTGATTCACAAAGTAAACTTGATAATTTCTTTTCTGTTTATTCAGAAGTTTATTTTGGTCCCAGGACAGGATGAGGGACAGACAGATTCTTGACATATATATATATGTCAAATATTTAAATGATTACCAACAGGATTGTGCTAAATTGGGATGCATAACTTCTGACACCAAGCATCTGTAAAATAATGATGAAAACAAGAAAAGTGTTCTCATTACTTTTCTAATGAATCTCTGAGAACATTCCAACTATCTTTCTCTAAGGTTGTTTTAAATGAGACTAATTAGACAACCACTTCATCAAACGTAAGATGTGATAGATCTAGCAGGTCTCATAATCATTAGGAATATGAAATTTGAAGGTCCCACCAACTCAAACTTTAAAACAAGAAATTAATTTATTCATAATATAGTCCTAACTAAGTAGACTCCTTTAATATGAAGATCACACGCAATTGTATTTGTATGCGTACTTTTTGGTCCTCGTATGTGGCCGAATTAGTGGCGGGCCTTCCACTGATTACAGTTAAGGAAAGCCACAGAGCAGCGCCCACTGGAGACCAGGATAACCAATTTAATGAGTCTCTATACATAACAACAAAAACTTGCTTTTGAGCTTGGATTCTCCCACGCTGGCATCAAATTCTCACAGATCAATACACACTTATATGGCATTTTCTTGCCCGTTAAGAAGTCTTCCGTACACATAAATTATTATAAACAACTTACAAACTATTGACCTTTTTGATTGACCATGCCGGGGCATATCATCGTTTCTAAATAAAACAATTTTTGTTTTGTTGTGTAGGTCTACTGTTATGAATTAATTACAGTTGAGGTCAAATGTATTCATACAGCGAGGGCTGCTGTTTTCAAAGTTATGTGGCATCGTAAAATCTACCTATATTGGGATGAAAACACTTCAGATTATTTGTTGTTATTGTTTTTCAACACATGGCAGTGACAAAACCAGAATCAAATATGATTTGCAGTTGTTAAGAGACTCTGAATTCAAAATTTCCAAAATTTGGTGGGTCAAAAGAAATCATACACTAGGATTTTTCTCCAATATATGCAAATTAGCAATGGTTAACCAACTAAACAATGGAAATTGAAGTCAGAAAGTAATGCCTCGATGCCTGATGAAGTTTTGTTATTTCTGAAAGGTAACAAATTGACTGACCTAGTTTTTCCCGCAGGATGTGATAAGTTACTACTCACATATTTCAATTAAAATTTCAAAATATTTTGAACGGGAAAAAAAACACGCAGAAAATACATCGAAACAATGCCAATCGAAATTCAGAGAGTCTGGGTGCTGATATCAAGTTGTATGTGAACAATCTAACAGGACAATGTCTTCATGTAGATGACCATCGAGGGCTCTGCAGCCTATCGGTCAACAGAATCATGGCATAAATAGTAAATGGACGGGACCTACCTGCAAAACAAGAATGCATTTTGGTCAAAAAGGTGGATCTCACCCCAAAATTGACAAAGACAGAGCTGTGGGCAAGCATTGTCAAACACACTTTGCCTAAACACTGCCTGATAGCCTTCAATGCAATAAAATGTCACTTCATCTGGTTTAAAGTACTGTCGAGATTCATAACTTATTACCAAAATCGTTCTCCTACTTCATGATGTTATCAGAGATGAAATTGGATGTTTTGTTTTGGTGCATTGGCTCTTCTTTGCATTGAGACCTCTTGGAGGCCATGATGGTGCAATGCTCATAGTACTTGTTGACAGCTATGTCCCCTGTTCAGCTGTGTCCATAATTCTCCATAGAGCTCTTTCATTGTTAATTTGGGTTGTTTGTTACCATACTGACTAAAATTCATTGTCTGACAGACAGCCTCCATCCATTTCCCCACATGTGCAGTGATTCTGTTGAAAAATATTCCACATACTTCCTCGTGATGGTGTATATGGTGGACCTTGGTGTGTGAAATTGTTCTGATACTGCATGCAATTTGTTTCCTGACCATTTGAACTCAATTATTCACCTTTTCATGTATTTGCCACATGTTTTTCCTTTAAATATGTTTTGAAAAATAGAAATAATATATGTAAGTAGGTTACTTATCACATACCTTGAGAAAAATTAGGTCAGTCAAAAGTTTGCATTTCAGAAATTTACAAAACATAATCAGGCATCGAGGCATCCATTTCTGACATAAATTTCCATTGTTTAGTTGGTTAACCAATGCTTATTTTGCATGTATTGGAGAAAAATCCTAGTGTATGATTTCTTTTGACCCACCAAATTTTGGACATTTTGAATTCAGAGCGTTGTAACAACTGCAAATCATATTTGATTCTGGTTTTGTCACTGCCATGAGTTGAAAAACAATCACAACAAATAATCTGAAGTGTTTTCATTCCAATATACGCAGATTTAACGATGCCACGTAACTTTGAAAACAGCAGCCCTGGCTGTATGAATACATTTGACCTCAATTGTAAATGATTTGTGAATGTTCAAATAAGCCAGTGCATCAGAAAAGTCTGCTTTTGCATCAAGTTTCAGACCAGACATAGTGACATCTCTATATGACAAAAATACATCAAGATGACACCTAATTATCCATTTAATGAGTCTCGGTTTCTCCCACACTGTTGCATCTCATTTTCAAGCATCAACAGATGTTTTTGATTTTGGATGAAGCATATGTTTTTGAGTAATAGGTGGGCAAAAAGTTCATCGTTACACCTCCTCTGTCATCTGTAACTCCCGAAGAATAATATAATGTCACTTTTAAATAAAAATTAAAACCTCATATTACTGGTGACACTGGCTGCAGCTTTTGTAAGTGGCCTTAATTGTGTAATGATCAAATCTAGACGTTTTGTCTTGAGAAAGAGGCCATGCAATTAGACTCATTTGATGGAATTAAAAAGCAAAGATGACTTTTAATTACATATACTATGGATTAAATCATTCTTTTCAGATGTGTGACAGTTACTGAATCCTGAATTTGAAAAAGTAACATTTCATTGGGCTTCACAAAGTAAAGACCAAAAGGCATCTTATTTCCTTCTTTGCTTCTTCTCCTGCGATGTTTGCACCAACAGTTGACATGTTAAATTTGCATTGACTCTTAATTTTGTTGTGTGCTGTTCTGTTCTCTTTGGAAGTGAAAATAAAAGGTTAGCAACTGCTTAGAAAGTCAAGACACTGCTTCTAGTTGTTTACAAGAGGAAATAGTCTAATCTCCGTTTCTTTTGAATTTGAAAGAAGTAAGTTTCACTTTTACAGTGTAAACCAAGTGCCAAGTCATTAGGCAGCAATGGTTTTTTGCCCTGTCTCCAAAAATATTTCGAATTTTTTATTCTCCTTCACCCACAAGAGTGGGTTAGGGTAGAATATTATTCTGCGAGAATTTTGTCCCATTCCATTCACGTAGTCAGAAGTTATGGCATTTTTTCGAGGTTTTGGGTATGCCAAGTTATTAGGTGTAGTGGTATGTTGCATTCAAATATGGACAAACGATTTGAAATCAAGGATCATGCTGGTCTGGATATATTCCTAATATTAATTTTCATAAAGTTATTCCATATTCAGAAGCTTTCATGGCTTCAGTTTGAGGCTATCCACTTTATTCTGTGCAATTGGAATACCATTGGATTTAGCTAAAATTCCTCAAATAAAGCCTCTCCTGAATTGGAAATAAATCATTTTCGTAAAAAAACTCCTCTGAATCTTATCTGATGCCATTGACTTTGTCCAAAAACTCGTCAAATGTCTCATTCTGAACACCCATTGGAATAACATGGCAAATAGGATGTGATAAATCATCATTTTTTTGATATGCTGCTGACTTGTGTGAAGAGCTACAATCTGGCTGAAACTCCTGCAGCATGATGTTAATAGCATAAAGTAACCTACCAAATCATTTATTTGGTGATATGACTTATAATTTGTCCAAGAGAGGCTCCGTTTGTCAAAATTCAGGTAAAATCAATGGTATTCCGATGACACAGAATAAAATGCGTCACTTCCAACTGAAGGCATGAAATCTTCCGAATATGGCATAACTTTATGGAAATTAAGATTTGGAATATATCCAGGTCATTTTCAATTGAGATTTCAAAGTTTTTGTGTATGTTTTAATGCAACATGCGAATATACCTAATAACTTGGCACACCCGAAACCTTTAATATATGCCATAACTTCTGACTGAATGAACGAAATGGAACAAAATTTGCTCAGAATGATCTTCTACCCTAGCCCACCGGCGCTGGGGGAAGGAAGCAGTCTGGTCTCAGACTGGACCAGGGATGTAACACAATGTCATCTTCCAATGATAAATTAACATCTCTTTTCAATGTAAAAGGTACTGCAGTGACATCACTGAAGTTCTCAAACTGCCATAATTTATGTAATCATCCTGTCTTATTTGAATGAGCACTTTTTTTGTAATAATGAGTTTGTATTTGTAAAAGTTTGATTTGCTGCAGTAAAGGATATGGACAATTTTAAGAGCATTACAAAACGTGACTTGAATTATATATGGCAAGTTGAAAACCAGTGTGAAAAAATCATAAGATACCTTTTTTGAAATCTTCCCTTGCAGATGTTACTTCCTCCTACAGAGGCAGGTGTTGCTGCCTTTCAAACAAACTCTTGGAAAATAGCAGTTGGAAAGAAAGGATCAGACTTAAAAAACAACGACTTAGCAGTGAGGCTAGTCATTAGCTTGATTCCAACTTATTCGACCAACTTAACTTAAGCCCTCTATTGCAGAAACTGTCATGCTAGTACTGTACTGAATGTAGGCAAACACTTTGTGCTGCCAGACCTGTGCACTTTCTGACTACAATGTAGCAATTTTAAAAAAAGAGCAAAAGCTAACAAATCAAAATATGTTTGCACCCTGCATTTAGCATGCTGTGTTCTTCAGGATAAAAGGCTGTTACTGAAAGGCATTTAGCAAACACAGAGCATAAATGTCAAGAGGTGCCCTTTCATGTGGTGTCAAATTGGTTCCTTGTACTCACCAGGCACACAGACACAGACCACAAATAAAAGAAGAGCAGCCCAGTTAAGTGTAAGCAGACAATCTTAGTTGAGGTCTTGACATCATGAGCCTCCGAGACCGAGACCAAGGCATCATCTCTTGAGACTGAGGCAGTTGAGCTGAACAAGAATTACAGTTCACTGCCAAATAATTTTAGCTTGGATTTGAATCATTTGATCGACATTAGGCCATCCCATCCAAGACTCAAGTGAAAACACTGAAACAAAGATCTTTACATGTTCAAAGGAGGGGGGTTGTCATTTGTCTTAGCCAGAATTCATTTATTTTACCGAATCAGCAGAGGAGGACGGATTAAATCTTTTGGGGTGTACTACGTCTTACTCAATTATTTACTTCTAAATGAAACATTGTAGAATTGAACAGTCTATCCAACAAAAATTTATTTCAATACTGCCAGGAAAGATTTTTTCTTTTTCACCATAACCGGAAAAAAATTATTTCTTTTATCTTGAAGCAAAATTCTTTAAGTAAATCAATTTAGTGATACATCTTGATTACAAACCATTTTTACGATTTATTCACACATGATAGCAATTCTAATTCATAGCGATCGCTGGTGCAAAGTTTTAAGTTGTACTGCTGCACCCTGTAGAGACTGTGTCAAGGTGATGGTTAGGCATGGAATTGAGATATCATATTCACGCAGCAAAACGGCCAAAGGCCGTTTCACAAAGCGAATTGAGCACAAGAGAGGTTTCAAAATTCTGTGCAGTGATGGTCTCAACATCGATGGTCCACAGCAGGAAATTAGGTCAAGCTGGTCCTGCATCTTATCAATGATTATTTTCGAATTTAATAAAAGATGACACATTCGTATTCAAAAGTGTCTTAAAAATTCAATTTTCTCCAGAAGTATTCACTGTACCTGTAATTTCAGGGAATATCTAATTAAAGGCCTTGAAAAGCTAAATTAAGACTATTGACATGTGATTCGTTTCATTTCAAAAGAGACAACAGGAAAACATAACAGAATTAAAGTTACATAATCTATGTAAACTGATGATTATGTAACAGCGAGCAATTAATCTACTTGCAGATCATGTTATGGTTGCTACTATTGTATAATAATCTAACATGGATTGAATTCGCAGATTTCAGTGTTGTCTTCCCTTTTACTATTCAGCTAATTATCTGTCATTTCTATTTATCCTTAACCTTATTTATTTGTTATCCTATCTATCTATCTATCTGTCTATCTATCTATCTATCTATGATTCTAATTTTGATCTATTTTACCTTTGTAGTCTAAATTTCTCTCTATCTTTCTATATATCTGTCTTTCATATTTCTTGCAACAGTAACATAACCGCCTTTCATACATTGAATATGAAATAAATTTAATGAAAGTTGTGGTATCACAGTAAGTCCTACAAAAATTGTTTAAGTGCTGCTTGAATTCATGGCCGTGCCATTTACGTATTAATATTTCCAGTAATACTAAAATGGAACCTTTCATTAGGTAGGCCACCACTAAAAGAAATGAAAAGGAAAGTTTTGCTGAATCAGAGACAGTTGATTTTTGGGATGCTGCCAACTTTGCATGGAGCACCATGGTCTGATTATTTCAGCCCAAAAAAATGGTGAAGAATCAGGTATGACTAGTTGAGGACACTATGGCTTTGCAAGTATGTTACAGTGCAATAATTACTTGTCAAGAAAATAGAAAAATACGTTGTATTGCAAAATGCCTTCAATATTGTTATTTTTGCAGGACAACAGCAAGTCAAAAGGAAACATCTAACAAGGAATCATTCTCCCATACTGCATCACAGATGAAACTTCAAGATTCCAAAGGGAGGATGAGGAAACACACGGCTTTATACTTGGTAGCAAAAAAACAATTGATGAGCATTTGCAGCTTTTCTTTTGTGATTTTGAGCTTTTCTTATGGAGTAAAGAGGTATATTATGGTATGACGATACATAAGTCTATTAGGAAAAGCACTTTTTAGTTAAAAAATGATAAAGAAAACCAATTTTGACTGTGTCAAAATTGCAAAATCTAGCAGACTGTCACAGCTATGCATTTCCTCTTGGGCTGACAACAAATTTAGTAGACATTCTAATGATTTTTAGTGTATAGGCATACACGATAAGGATCTCCAAGGAATTGCTGCTACTTCCCTTACTTATCTTATCTGTTCCAAGATAGTTCTGATGTCTCTTTTTATTGGTGTCCAAGTTAGCACAATCAGACAGACATTTTTATTAGAAAGGTAAAGCTTGGGGTTCATAGTTTGCCTCCGTGCTAATAAATTGCAACTGCGTTCTTGGCAGACTTTACACAGAACCTTTTACTAATACACTTACAGGCCATTCCTGATCCATAATTCTCCTGGGGAATGCACGCGGCACCATCACTGATCAGTCTCGTTTGATTGTTTATAATATTATAAGTTTTTTTTTGTTTTTTTTATACCAACAGGTATAATTGGCCAACCACTGTGTCCCCGAGAACAGTTTTAAAGCTACAAATTTCGTTTTAGGGATGTACTTACTACTTTCAGAGAGACAAGTGTAATTGTGAATTTCAACAGCATTTTTTTTTAGAGAAATTTTTCATCTTTTGGTTAGTTTTGGAATTTTTAAGAACTTAATTCAAACTTAGCCAAGATAGATTTTTACAGTTATAATTTTGTACAGAAAAGCAAGCAATTAATCAAAAAGAATTCTAATTCAGGTGGCACCACATGGGAAATTAAATTTGCAGCCTTTGTTGAACCTTTGAGAAATGTATGCTGAGACTTTTCTCATTTAGTTCCTGTGTCAGACGTAAGATTATTGCCGGGCTAATGGCTCCAATCCAGTAACAATTTTTCAGCACTAAAAGCCCCTCATGAGCTACAATGACCCTCTTCAAGCTCCTAATGTTCCTTTTAGTTTGGCTGTGTGAGAATGTTCAGGACAATCACCACACAACATACAATTAATTAAGAAAGATGGAGGGAATGGGTAAGGGCATTATGTATCAGTTAGTGGTAAGTACAGAGGTGTGTCAAGACGATGGAACAGTCCTATATTTACTACAGTATAGGCTATAGCATTATTATCATTTTTGTTTCAAGATGCACTTCCAATATGTGGTTCAGGCTTAGTTTGTGAAAAGTCTTTCTTAAATGTCTAACACCTAATCACAATCATCCTCCCATTGCAGAGTTCGTTTACTCTTACCCTGCCAACAACATGATGCAACAACGTGGCAGCACTGTACATGTTGTACATGCCTTCCTGTTTGATCAAAACATTGGCTTGGAGAAAGCACATGTTTCAGAAAAAGTCAATTCATATAAAATAAAAGTGCTGTCAGCTGCAGAAAACACCTAGAACTGGTGTATTTAGTCACTGTGGACAAAGCCTATGCAAAGTGTAACCTTGAAAGTTCTTTGATATTTGATTAACAGCCTTCAAAGTTTCAATGTGAGTGGGCAAAAAATTCTGTGTTGACATGGCCATAGGAGAATTTATATCTTACCTTTTCTATGAATCTGTATCCTACAATTTGTCCTGTTAGCAATTCCAAATATAGATATCCCATGCAATATAAATATAGTCCATGAATAATTCCAAGTGGATAAATGGATGCTCAAATGTTTCAATTATCTTTTCTTGGGCTAAAAGTCCCTGGCTCTGTGAGCCTCTAACACATTTTCTTATGCTATGACAATGTTTAAAGGGGCCCTGTTACAAAATAGCAAGCTGGATTATCTTGTTTAGCATTGTTTGGCATTGACTGTTTGTTGTAATCACCTGTTTCGAACCTCAGTTCAGTGGAGTGCAACAATTTCTCTGTGAATTCCATATGTGTGGTTGTGGGACCATGCAACAAGCACTATAAAATGACGGAGTATCATGAATATGCTAATCCTTTTACAGCTTTTTTCCGGTGTTTAAAACCTGTTATTTAAATAATTGTTAATGGTTTTCTACAAAGAAAATTCTTAAAACAACAAACCAGACAACAATGAAACATTCAAATATACATTCAGTTGCTTTTGACAATCTCTAACTGTGAGTTATGCTTCTCACACCGGAGACTGGTTAATCTTTTAATGATTTCTTCATTGAAACACAACCCACAGTCTGCTCACAGACTCTGAACGAACAGCACAGCTGGAGAGTCTGCCAGAAATCGGATGACCTCCAGCTGACACATTTATTAATATTCAAGTAGGTCAGGTCATGTCTAAGTAGAGGGACCTCATCACTTGTACTCATACGCACAGCTGAGCTGCCAGCAACATATAGACAAATCGCAATCAACAATGTTAAACGATCAATGAGTGCACATGCACTGCCAATGAGTGCCGTAGAATTATGAAGTTTTCAAATCCTTTAACAGCTATTTCCAGCATGATTTAAATAAGAGTTTATGGTGTTTTCCAACAAAACTAATTGAAACAACAAACAGACAACAATGAAACACTAAAGTATTCATTCAATTGCTTGAGAGATCTGAAACAGTTAATTATGTCTATCACACCAGAGGATAGTTAATCTTTTTGTTACAACTTCATGTTGTGGTCAGGTATACTGAGAAGTGAGGGTTCTCTAGCGTGGCTGTCTGGCTGGCTGCCAAACAGGGACTACTCACAATTCCTGGGTAGGAAAATAATGACTCCCCCCAAAAAAAATGGTTCCACAACAAGTACCACTTTGCAGCAATAGCAGCACTCTAATAATAAACTGGCCGATTAAAAGTTATTTAATATTCAATTCTAGACATAATTCAACAGACAAAATAGTTACTCCACAACACTGCAGAAAAGCAACAGTTACTGCATCTGAAATCTGTTAGAGGCTCACACAAGAAGTTGTGTTCGATAGTAGTTTCTGTTATGGATTCAAGAGGGCAGCACATACACAATTTTGTGAACCTGTTGAGCTCTAAGTTTAGAGTGCACAACCCATGTGGTCAGGGTAGGCTCACGCAGTCTACACTGAGAAGTGAGGATGATCAGAATGGTCATGCCATGCCAGAGGTATACGCTAACTATAAGCTTTTGATTAAGGCAACAAAGAAAACGTTGCTAGACTTATAAATTTAAGGAAAAATTAGTTTCTTTTCATAGTTAATTGATCATACAAATGAAATATGGTGTCAATATGAATTTATTTAATTTATTCATCTGTAATGATGATTTTGCTTTTTACTTTGAATTATTTTCCAAATTGGTTAGCATGAGCCTTCTTTAGAAGTGGTAATGATTGCCAGATTAGTCTAAAAAGGTTGTCATTGTTTCTGAATTTTCAAATGAATGTGTAAATTCAGTCGAGTGACTTTGAAACTTTGAAGTGCCTCTTAGTATGCCATCAGGAAATTGCACAATCACTTTGTCCTTGCAGAATGTTTCAAAACAACTCATGTCATTTTAGAGGTGCACTTTCACAGAAAGAAAGCAATTTTGAATTCCACTGGTGTCTTGTTTTTGCATGCATATATAATGCACATTTCTTGTTCTCCTTTTCTTGAATGTAGTATTGTTGAAATATTATTCAGTGGTAATTGTTCTCTTACCTCATTCTTTGTGATGATGCCAAGCATCAATGTTTTATTGACGTTTGAAAACAAATAAACCAAAAACAACTCAAATGAAGTATGTATTTTATCTTTTCACAGAGCTCTATACATTAAAAGCATTAGGAAAACATACAATTGTTTCTGTTTTTAATGTAGAATATAAATGACCACAGAATATGAATTGTCATAATTTTGATTCATGGGGTATCTATATCAGAGCCAAAGAGCAAAGGTACGATTTGAGCAACATGCCAACCATATCAAAGCCAGTGCAGAAAACATCATGAGTAATATTCGTTTGCGCTGCATCTTCTTAATAGTCCTAAAAAAGGAAGCTGCAAGGGCCACAAATAACAGAAATGACCAGTTAAGCTGAGACAGGAATTACCGTCAAAGTTTGCAAATCTTTTCACCTTTGCATGCAGAAGAAGACAATCACGTTTTATCACTTTATACTTTGATCTTTTTAAAAAGACTATTCACCTTTACTTTTTGTCAGGTCCTTCTTGAGAATGAGTGATTTGAGCCTTCTGCAAGTACGCGAGTGGAGTACAATGACGGATATGACCCAATCCCTTATACCTCACCTTCACTCACACCTGTGTCTTTCACAACAGACAAGAAAGTGAGAATGATGAAGGGGATTGGGACAATTACAACAATGATGTGTCAGTTGATGGTGCACCGTGTTGATAGTCACTGATGAGCAATACCACTTAGATGTGTCCCATTTCAGCCCCCATGGCCCTTTTCTACAGCCTTTGTTGGTCTTTTCAGGATATATGCTGAAACTTTTCTCATTTGGTTCATATATCAGACACAACATTGCTACTTGTCAGCGGGCCAATGACTCCAATTCAGCTCTAATTATTATTTAAAAATTCACAGTAAGTCTCAGTGTCTGCAAAAATGAAATAATCACTGAGACTGACTGTGAATATTTTTCTAGGACACATATTCCATACGGAAAAATGATGACATAATTGTTTTGATTTGACTTTTCTATGCAGAATACATGTCCGAGAAAAACAATTTCACATTCAGTCTCAGTGTGTACAAATATGAAATAATCTGTGATAATGTTTCTTCACATACTCCAAACATGTTAATATTTGCGCAAAATACTTATCCATACATTTGAGAAATTACCAGTACATAGTAACACCATGGTCCTGGAGTGAATTCAACTTTAGAACCAATCAACTTTGAATGACCCAAAGCTTAATGCTGGATATAGATGAGGTAAAACTAACCAATTATAATCGATTTCATAAGAACAATATTTAAGAAATAAGGTTCCAATGTTCCAGATATGTGGACCACTTTGCATTTACAAAATACAGCTTTAGCTATTTCATGTAAGCTTGTATGCAATTTTTTAACCTCAACTGTACATACAGACAGGCATTGTACCTATATCAAATAAACATCATCCTCAGTGAATTCATTTTTCCTCTGAATGAATTCATTTCAACAAATATGTTATTGCAATATCCGTTAAATGGTGTCAATATTTTGCGTTGTTCGTGGAGGCTAGTCTTTTCTTCTGCTTATTTGTCGCCATATTTACAAATCCATCGTACAGTAACTGTTGTGTGTGTTAGCTTGGCACAATCATGTGGGATGTCTGATATGATAGCATTATTAGCAAAAGTCGATCAACCAATGTAAATTCTATTCAGAGTCTGGTCTCCGTATGACGTATATAGGTAAAATTAATAGATAGAACAATGAAAAATCTAAAGAGATTAAAGGAAATGTGTCTGAATATTTAGATATTATCATTTATTATTATCATTTATACCAGGTGTCAATCGAGCTCCATAGTTCAATAAATTAACATAATATTTATCTTTGTGAACCTCTGATCATTTTCACATTATTTTGATATTTATCACATTTCTTGTGGAGAGAATATTCAATTCAAATGAAACCCCAAAGAATACATGGAATGAAATTATAAAATTATTGATCATTATTGTATCCTCTATCAGTATCACAAAGATTATCACGTTACCTCAAGATGGTTCACATTCCCTAGCGACGTTCGCATTCTGACACAATGTTTCAATGTTTCATGTTATCTTATATTCCCTAGTGATCAACACATTCCCTTGCGAAGATTATCTCCTGACAATGCTACTTAACAGAAAAACCATATGATAACATGGTAGAGAACTGTATGATAGTGCTATTCCAGGCTGGAATGACTTGAGTTGGCAGGCAGGCTGGAATATCTGCATGGCTATGGCAGTATGGCATCGATTGAGTACAAAAGCCATGATAACCAGGGAACGCGAAAGTTACTGCGGGATGCGATAATTGTCGTGAGGGAGGAGAAACTGAATGACCCCTATTTGCCAAGGAATGTGAAAGATTGCAAAGGAACGCGATAATCTTGACGAGGGAATGCGATAATTTGTTTTAATTACATGTCCTCTCAGGGGCTCCGTAAACTCAGCTTTTAATCTGTGAAAGCACACTTAGATATTTCAAATTATGCGATGCATATAATGTTTACAATATCAACTTGTGTCTCAACTGTGAGTTTACGTTATTCCCCTGCTTTTAAGCTGTGAATGGTCTTTGTGTTGACCCTAGAACTCGATGTAAGCATTTATAATCATTACTCCATGTATTAGTAGATAGGAAATACAAGGGAGGCAGAGGAGGGATAAAGCGGTTCAAATGAGGCTTGAGCAATGAGCTTCATGCATGTTATTGAACCAAATGGGACACCCCTGGCAGTGCTCAGTAGTCAATCTGCAGTTAAGCAAAATGTTCAGGAAAGGACATGAGTCAATTAACTGATTTGCATTACAGCAACGTGTAATGCATGTAGCCATGTACACATTCTACCAAATTTTCACCTACATTTACATGGCTTCTGCCCTAAACAATCTGATTTTGCTGCCCGTAGATCTAATTTTGGAAATTTTTCGGGTTTGATACTTTGACATGGCACCCCCCAGTTAGATCGAGATTTTGAATTGGGGCCTGGGACTACATAAGAGATATGGTATGGACAACGCTGGATTCAGAAGATCAAAGTCAGTGTGAAATGTGAATTCAGTTGACATACATCAATTAGCCCTGTCAAAGATAAAACAGTGTGGTATTGCTCTGGGATATCTTTACATGAATGATATAAAATGCAATATTTCATGTAGAATTCTGCTCAACCTACAAAGGAAAAATAATCCAGTGATGGGGTAATGTGGTGAGAAATTTGCTAGATGCCCTGATTTTAGATGGAAAATTACTATGATGAGCCTTCTTACTTCGGCCTACTACCATGCATGATCATAGAAAAGGCTTAATATCACTTCTCACCATCATGTTTGCTGCTTGAATAACCTTTATGTTACCCACAAAGGTCTAATATCTTGTGAATTTAGTGACACCTGACTCCATTCCACATCAAAGATACTTCTTTTGTTGTAGTGTGTATGGTTTTCGTGAGAACGGAATTACTAGCACAGGGATTACCCTCTTGGAAAATTGGCAATATGTCGATGAATAAAGTGGAGAGGTGTCATCTAGTTGGTTTGTCTCTTAAATTTTAGTTGACCGTAAACCCAAACATTGCTATGCAGCTCTTTTGCATATTTAAGTATCAAAGAGTCAAGAAGTAATTTTGTTTTAAATGGGCAATCCTAAATGATATATGTTTTCTGATGTTTAGAATTGATTGATTTGTTTATTTGTTTTTACCACACATACCACTCATATATACAACAATGCACTTTCACATATTCACACACTCCATCAGTAAAGTAAAATCAATACTACAATTCAAGTGTATGGTAAGTCGGTGTGCCACTAGTTAACTATAACTGTTATGGGAACACCCCTTGTGATGAACGGAGTCATGAGAATGGAATATAATACAAAGATGCGGAGTGATGCGTGAATTATAATGAAGTAAAAATGGTGCGTAATGATATATTATATAGATAGCGTATGGTGAGAAGACCAATATTACTGCTTCGGCCAATAAAACTCAATATTGGTCTCCTCACCATCCACTATATATATAATATATGTGGGTGCAGTCTAGTTATATGATGGGGATGATTAGTTAAGCAATATAATATATATACACTTAAAGTTGTAAGTAAAACGAGTATACAATGAAAATTTCAATTGTAGCAGTCAGTTGCTGCATAGGCCTACATAGCAACCTGGTTTATTTCAACTATATTGGTGGTGAGATAGAAGGTACTTCTTGATACCATTTGAAAAATACTTAATTGATAAACGTGTTCTGCTTTTAATTCTCTGGGAAGGTTATTCCAACACTGTGAAATCTTAAAATTAATTCTTTGCTCTAGGAGATCACTATTGATGTTGCGAGTGTGGATGAGATTCTGTTGCCTGGTTCTGTGGGAATGGATGTGGCTATCGAGTTAAAGCTCATTTTGAAAGTAAATTGGCATTAAGCCATGGCTTAATTTATACTAGTTTTTGCTGCAGCCATCTATATTTGAAAATGTCATCTATTTTTAAAATGTTCAACTCTTTTGAAAAGTGGGTCTAGGTGACTAATGTATTTTGAATTTGAAATTATCTCACAGATTTCTTTTGCAGGGTTTTTAATTGTTTGAATTCTTTGCTGGTTGTGACATTATGCCACAGTTAAAATGTGGTAGTATCCGGCTATTGTATATAGTCCTTAGAATATTCACAGGCAGTTGATGCTTCAGCCTGCAGAGCACAAAGAATCAACATATATATCCATGCTTTAGCTCAGACGATTATTTACCAAATTTTCTTTTTTTTTTGAGTAGTGACATGAGCTTTTTATCTTAAGTATTTGTCCAATAATAATGTCCATAAATAACTTCTATTTATGTGATGTATGTTTCATCTGTAATCCACCTAATATACATGTACTACAGTACATCAATAAAATTGTATTTGTCCTCTATGACATCTGATATTGTAATTGGAGTGAAATATAGTACCTTCATCTGAGATAAATCACTTCTGTGATCACACAAATGTATTTTCTGTCGAATAGCGATTAAAGTTCCCTTTGTCTTTCTTGGTATTATACCTATACATATGCATAATTATGATAAGTGCTTCTATTATTGTCTGTATATCCTTGTTGTAACAGACTGTCAATTAACGGTTTTTTATTGTTTGATATCTGCCTCAGTGCTAAACACCTTCATTATCTCCATTTATCATCTCATTCATCATCCTCAAGGGTGTTCTCACTCACAGCTTTCAGCTCAAGGGATCTCCCGCTCATTGGCACATCATGATGTATTTATATGTTGAAATTCAATGTTAAATGTATGTGGTTGTTGTGTGTGTTATATATACTACCAATGATGAATAAATTAATACGAGTATTAATATTCTATTCTATTCTTGTATAACTGGTCTATACTCAGATCTTACAGGACAAATGACTCATCTGTGTACTTAAAGATATGTATCTTGTGCTAAAACAGTTTAGACATTTATATAATATAATACTACAGTACAACCCAATAAATTTTCCGAAATCCCATGCCCTCAGGAAATTGCCCTCACTTCCACTCACATCTCTGCTGAGGCACTCACTTGCTCTCACTTCCATGCCCTTCTTGGGAAACCCCCTACACTCCTGTCCTCTGGTGCTAATTAAACACAGCAGTGGAAAGTGTTGATTGTAATATTGTTCAATGTCTTGAAATTATGTTGGTACATTAATTCCTCCACTAAAGTCAATTAAATGTAAAATTATGTCATAGATAATTAAACAAATGAACCTTATTATCAAAAGCAGTTTTAGATATCTTTCATTTATGATCTATTTGACCAATTTAGTGACATTTTTACTGCATGTAAGTCTTCTGATCTACATTTGTGACAGTCTGGTCCTCCACATGTTGCTGCTGTTAAAGGCTGTTAAATGACACCTTTGTGTTCTTTTCATTGTTCTATGCTTTTAAAATGAGATTCTTAATGATCTCAGCTGCCTTTCTTCTGACACAAGAAGGGAATAATGGCAGCAATGGGCCATTCATTGTGACCTAAAACTGATCTGCATTCTTCGTATGAGAGACAATCGTATCTTCAAATGTTTTCACTGCTTAACATTTTCTTCTGAGAATTAAGGGAATTGACATGGGATCAGATTTAAAATGAAGCAGAAGAATACATAATACACAATGCTAATTATGATTTTCGGTTACATTGCATCCATATAACATTCTCATGAGCTGACATTTGAGTTGTGATTGATTGACTGATTTATTCGGAATCACACACAGTCAAACACTTACATTCACACAAATAAAAATGATAAAAAGTAATGAATGAAGTCGATCCCAAGATGACACCCTTTATTCTCCTAACCTAATTTGCAGAGCAGTCCCTGGTCGGTGAAGAAAAACACAATGGCTTTATTGATATCACCTGATTACTGATATTTTCTCTTTTCAATTATCTATTAAACTTTCTTTGAAGGTAACCTACATGAATGATACATGTACTTAGGCTGTATGACAATGAGGCCAACTCAATGATTGTCATGCTCTATCATTTGGTCGGATTATTTCTTCTAGGAGGGAAAGCATTACAACTTGTGTTTTAGAAATTATATTGGCTGGGACAACAAAAATTTGAAAAAAAATCTCATTTTGATATTATCTTGTTCAAAAGTTCTTTTGCATACTTCCTAAAAATTTTTATTTCTAAATTGATTTATGTTTTTTTATACATAGTTCTTGAAAATTCAATAAAGCAACACATGTGCATTACACATTCAAGGCTTGCAATGGGAAACTTTCACTTTACACAAATTTTGGGATTCCCAGACCAGGAGTAACAGTAGCGTTTTATAGGTTATTGTGGTCTTTGTCATCTGCCTGGTCTGTCACAATATGTTCATAGACATAAATCCACAAACCACTGCAGTCTGTGTTCTATATGTTTGCTGATCACACTTGGGTTGTCTGGTACAGAGTGTCAGAGCATAGCAAATAAACTCCCTCCAGAGCAGCAATTCACTAACAGCTGGGCAAAATACCTGATATGAATAACAACACATAATTTTAATGATCTTAAATAGCTAGTTTTGTTTACGTTATACTTGGCCAAACCAACTAGTTACTGCTTGCCAAACTAACTAGTTACTGATTACAGATTACTTTTGGAATAATACATTATTTATTTGTGCTAGTTATAGACAAAGTACTCTGTCTGTCTTTTTAAACTAGCAAACCTTCAACACCGTCAGAATTGTTTTGTACCAAGGACAAGACTGGAAACAGTTGCAATAACTTATAAAGTTCTGCAATATGTATTCCTGCCGTTGTTTGATATTTCATTACATGCTGCTGTTTCTGCTGGATGAGCAGCTATTTTGGAGGATAAACTGTTTTTAGTTGACCCCTGAATTTCACTCAATATTCTAAGTCCGGAAGTGCAGCGCAGGGAGAAGAAGGGGTAAAGAGGTGCAAATGAGGCTTGAGGAAAGTCTTCATGCATGTAAATGAACCAAATGGGACCCTAGTGGCAGCAGTAATCAATCTGCAATTAAGCAAAAAGCTCAGGAAAAGTTAAGCATAGACTTAATTTGCACGACCTCCAGAAACTGATTCATGGATGTATACATGGCTTGGACTGAAACCACCAAATTTGCAGCTGGTTTTGTCTAAAATTCTCTCATTCTACTGCCTTCCGAAATTAAGCGCATCATCTCATTTCCCGCCCATGAATCATTTCATTTCTTGTTGAGAGATTTTAATTGACTTATAGGTTGTCATTGTGTTCATTATAAGATACAATGCACATGTTGATTCTGAACAATCAACCATGATATCATAAAACGGGGTACAGTTGGCAATCTGTGGTAAAGTTGGTAAGCTATTTTAACCCACTTTATGGTAGAAATGGTAACTTTCCTCACTGACATAGGCTTCTTTACTTTGACAAAGATCACTCTAACAAAATTCGGGACAAAACTGGCTTTTGAATGGAAGTTTGGTTTTTCAAAAAAACCGATTTTCCATCTGAAAAACCAGTTTTGTCCCGAAATTTTTTAGAATGTTGCCATCTGTTGTCTGTGTGGAAAGTTGACATTTCTGCCTTTAAGTGGGTTGAAATATCTTGCCAACTTTACCCTAGATTGTCAGCTTTACCTCGTTTTACTGTATCTCCACGAATAACATAAGAATTTGATGCTAATCTGTTTGTATGACTCTGAGGCAACTTCTAGTGTTTTCTATCCACATGGTTGTTGTTCAGCCCCATACACATTTATGCACACCTTGATTACGGAGTATGTCAGAATCTGGAATAATGATATCCTTTAGAAAATGATAAAGAGGAAAGTGGGGCATAACCACCCCCCCTAAGACAAAATGTCTTGTGAAATTGCAATGACCAACACAATCAAGAACTTCTGCTGGCAGTATGACAAACTGTTAGAGTACAATCATATGCCCTACCCTCAGCATCAAATGACTCTCCATTTTAGCACAGGGATATGAAATAGTTTTTGGTACCAGGTGGGTGGTTATGCCCCATGCTCGGCGCATAACCACCCACCTCATGGGGCATAACCAACACCCCCAAGTTACTAGGGACACAAAAAGCAGAGGATTTCCATATGTGGTCGAAGGATACTCTGTCCCTTTCTGATGAAAATGCAGGTGCACTTGACTTGGAAAATATCAACAGTATCCGTGTCCTCACTTTTGCTGTGGTAATGATTCCTGATATATTTCTCTGCCTCCAATACCGATCTTCACATTTTTCAGACAGCCCAAATAACGTAATCTATGTTACCCCTGCCCAAGTTTTTCACACATTTACAGTACATTTTCTGATATAGCCCTTCTGTTCCTATCACTCCCTTATGGTATTTTTTCCGGGGGCGGGTGGTTATGCTCCATGTTGGGGTAAAACCACTACAACCCCTATTATCACTCATAATGTAATTTAATGACAGTTAAATCCCATTTGAAAATTAGTAGGTATATGAACCAACACAACGCCTATCACCAGTCCCTTCCATCTCCTTTACGTTAAATGTCATCAAACATACCGTCACACGTAAAAATAAGATGATATCGCTTAATCTAAACAAACCAAACTTGTAAGTTTGGTCCTGCCATTCGCCTGAACGCCATTCTATTCAAAAGGTGTCTGGCAGAAGTTAAATCGCCTCCACTAACAATATTTTCACTAAATGGCACCAACTCCCTGGAAGCACTGGTGGGTGGTTATGCCCCACTCTCCCCAATATTGTTGTGAGCACAAAGCTAGAAACGCGACATCAAAGTTGGTTCGAATTCTTTCTCTCATAGATTTAAAAGCTCTATTGTACCTGCTCAGTCATGACATGTGGTAACTGCTGTGATATCCTCACATGACTTCCCTGTAATATGCTTTTCATGGAAGCATGCTCAACCAACAAAGGGAAATGCAATCCAGTGATGGAGGTAACATAGTGAAAAATTGCCAGATGACCTGATTTCAGAGAGAAAATCATGCGCCCTCCTGCACACTATCATGACCATAAAGAAATTCTTCATTAATTTCCACCAAGTAGTGCTACGTTTGAAGCTTGACTCACCTTTGTCTTTGTGTTGCCAAAATGACCTTATATCTAGAAAATTGAGTCTGACATGACCTCGTGACACATGAAAGATGAGAATTTCTCATTAGGCAATGTGTATGGCTTTTGTGAGAATGAAATGACGAGTACACATAGGCGTATCACTGGCTGATCAAAAAACCTTCTTTGAATGCCTGTGACTACATTCAACCATAACTGTTACAATATTGCATGTTTATACTTATTAATCATGTAGGGTGTTATAGTATCAGCTGATGCAATTCAGCAATCTATTATTCAAATAACCTATTTATTTTATATATACCAAGGTCAAACTTGTTGAATGTTGCTCCTTATGACAGTGTAAATGAATCGCAAGGATAATTTTATCTCCTAGATTGTAGTCAAATATTGTGGATTTATGTCCACATCAAAAAGATACTTTCAATAGGATGTAATGTAACTGAATTGTCATGCTTACTTAGTCTACAACTGTTTATCATAGAGTCTGCATGCCATGGTCCATTTCAGAAGAGTCCTTATTGTATAGCAGAAGTCAAAAGTATAGACTCAGAATGACTGAGTGGCTTATGCTCTACTTGTAAGACACAAGGTCATTGATACCGCAGATATGTATAGCATGGTGACACACTCAACTACTTCTGAATCTATACATTTTACTCCTGATGTAATGGCTGATTCACATTGAGGGTTAATCTTGTGACAACATGTGCGCCTACTCGTTTAAGGTGATGTGCAAGCTCTATTACTGTGTGCAGGCCATGAGTTATGCGGCGTCTATCATCATCCTGACAGTGATCAGCATAGAGATATTTTGCCATCCTGCATCCATTCAGATGCAAGATGCTCCGTTCCTAATCTTCTATGACCAAATCGAACTTGGTCACTCCATCTACTTTTGTATAGACACCTGGAGAGGTCATTATGATGGCAAGGCTTATGTAGTGGTCAATCTGGTTCTCTGGTATCTGATCCCGCTCTTTGTAATGACCTTCCTCTACACGAGAATATCAATAGTTCTATGGCCGCTAGTAAGACAGACACCTCCTACATGCTCTCCCCCAGTGGCCAATCAGGAAAGGATAAAGGCTTCAAAATAACTTTCAAGAAGATGTTCAAAAGGCAGACAGACGGAAGTTCCTCTAATGACGAGTATTTCACGAAGATAGAAGAGCTGCAGAAGAAAAACAGCATCCACAAAAGTGGATGTCTTAATTATTCGCCATCTCGCTGCCGTAGAGATTTTGCAAGAGATGAAGACGAGGTTTCAAATGCAGCCGACAGCTCTGACTCAAACAACTACAAAGTCAAACAAATGGCTAAACTGTGTGAAACAGAGGAGGAGGTAATGTCCACGCTATCTGCAAATGACATCTCGGACACTGATGACATGACTGCTGAGTCAAAGACCCTGACCGCAAAGCCGGACCCCAAATGGTCTGCCATCAGATCTAAGGATTCAAAGAAGTCTCCCTTGATATGAAAAGCCTTGTCAACGGGGCATGAGGGCCTGCAAGTAGCAGCAAACAAACAGGCAACGCACATCGACTGCCAACATGCAACATGAAACCCAGATCTGCACGCTTTTCTGAAATGGCCCGACAAGAACGAGGGGAGAATGGTTTGTTGAAACTTTGATTTAAATTAAAACATTCATACAAATATCTTCCTTATAATTTTGAGACCTCTTGAAAAGATTTATAGAAATCTGACAGCACATCTCATGGTTGTTAATTAAATCAAGATTTAGAGTGAGATATTATCAGATTAAGAATTTTTTAACACAATAGGTCTACCAGGAAGTTGATGGTGGGTTATTGGCACAACTTTCCCACTTTTGGTAGGGTTGTTGCTTGTGACAATGTCTCTACTGCCATTGTGTCTAATATCAAAAAGTGCTTTTCAAAAGACTTTGGATATTCCAAATAGCACTATGAGGATATTTGAAAAGGTCAACTATCCCCCAAGATGCTATTTGGATATTTCATCAGACCCTATTTCATCAGAAGATATTCCATCTTAAGCTTTGGCTGATCGTATGGAACTTTGGCTGACCGTATGGAGCTTGGCAGGAGCTGCCAATTATTCTCTGGGTCCTATTTTTGCCAAATTTTGGTTCCAAAATATGCAGCAGAGGGGGCTTTGACTTCAGAGGCCCTGGCCTGGTGCACTTCATTTACATCGGAGTGCCCACTTTTGTTGTAGAAGAGTTGGCAGTGCACGACAGCCCAAAGTTCTAACAAATAGTGTTCAAATAGTTCCTATCCATGAGACGCTATTTGGTCCCTATTTGATGTAGAAGAGATGGCTGTCAAATATATTATGACAAAGTTTCTAACATAGCACATTAGAACTTTTGGAAAAGTTCAGTAGAAAATGTGGCTTGGTTGCACTTCTTGGATATTTTGTTAGGGATATTGGCAAGGCATGGTGAGGGAAGTAGAAATTATGGCAAAAACCTATTTTAGTGTCTGGCATGCAAAAAGCAGCCCAATTTGCAAATTGGGTATGTAGACCTTTCGGCTGTAACAGTTGTTTCATCCGTTTTAATCAATGCAAGCCACCGTTATCTTTACTTTTTTCCACTTTTCAATTTTGGCACATTAGCATAGTTGATACATTACTTGAAAACAAAAATCTTACGTAACGCAAGCACCAGAACTGTGATACTGCGTGTTGTTTTGAGGGTTGGACTGCATATTTTCTGACTCATTTCAGACAGTGCATGAAAACACAACATTAAAAGGAAACCATGCCACACTGCCACAGTGTAATTGACAAACCTTACTTACATCATTACAACCTCAATATAAATGTTTTGACAAACATATTTGCAGACAACCATGAACACATTCATGTAGGAAGCATTGCCTTCTTCACTTCTTTCTTTATCTTTTCCGGACCGTGAATAACACAACAGCTTGGGGTTAAAGCTACTTATTACATTATTTACATTAAGGTGAGACAGACTTCGGTGGCCCACATCATCATAATCAGATGACCAAGCTGTCCTTTATGTTGCAACAGAAATGTGCATGCTTCTCCAGCAGATATGATGGAGTACCTATATCACTGTTTCTGTCTTGACCAGGATTTATGCTTAAAAAGAGCTATGACAGAAGTACAACTTTATACTGCATTCTCTGCAACATTTTGCTGGTTTTCTGTTCCTCATTTAGGGTTTTTAAAGGCTACGGCCGGAGCCATTTTGATCGTCACTTTCATGCGTGTTCCACACTCAGTGTGTGCAAAGGCCTTGCTACATCTAAAGTTAGTGGATTGATTTCCCCATAATCTCTTCATGAGACGCATGCTTGCCCTTTTATCTGTTTGTTTATTTACATGTATATGCTTTGGAGAGATAGAAGAATGCACACAAACAGGTGATGCGGTAAATCCTCTTATATGAAATAAATGCGTTAGATAAATGGTCACAGAAAATCTATTTAAAAACCATGTAGGGGTTACTTAGAACACTGTAAAATTTGAAATTTTGAGTCAGCCCAAGTGATTGAGTGAGATGGCTGCACATGTCGTTTTGAGTTTCGACAAGCTTTCTGTGCAACTTAAAACAACACACTATTTTAGGCCAAAATATTGTGCACCTATCTCACTCAATCATTTAAGATGACTCAAAATTCAAATTTTACGGTGAAATAATTTTGCAATGTATACTTTCCTGAGATTCAAACATTGACAAAGGAATTGGTTAATGAGACTGATTACTCTGCATGGCCCAGTGTACGCCTTTGTGAATTTAATATATGAAGTGACCCTTTACCGAGGTTATATTTTGCATAACCAGAGAGTGAGGTGGTCTACTTTGATGTAAAAGCAAGGCAGACTCCGCTTCCATCTGATTAACAGTTTCTTTCCTTGAAAATAAAAATCTTTTTAGGTACATAATATACACAATACAAGTAATAGAACAATGTACAATGTATATCCAACATCTTATGTTGAAAGAAAGGTGGTACAAGCTGTTGTTCTGTTCCTTGCAACTTGCATAGCAGAGGAGATTCAATACAACTGTTCAGCGTAATTTACTGAAGCGTACAAACGAAAGACATACATACTGAAAATTATGAAGTCGTTTTTGAATACATTTGTAGGAGCATATCTCTCTCTGTGCCTTTATTTGCGAGCTAATAGATCAGAAAATATGTCAACCTGTCTCCAAAAGTTATAAAAAGTAAAATTACAGAAGTTTTCCTCAATAAATATGCACAAGATTGTCTTGAAAAAATGTTTGAATTTTTCCTTTGCTCCCCTGAGCCAAAGTCCTGAGACGGACATTGGCTTGATGATTTCCCAAGAGTTTTGAAAGTTTGATAAGACTTTGTGGAAAGTGTTACTTTAACTTATATATCCCTTAAAAAACCCTTAGCTCTGCAGAAAATATGCTCATCCGTCTTGGCCAAAAATGGACTTTATTGAAGTTTAATGTTTCCTTAGTCTTAGCGTTCATCATATATATGAGGATTGAGAGATTTTTTGCTAACCATCAAATTGGATGAAACAGTATACACACACCAATGGCAGTAGACATCATGATACCGCACTCCAACATTTAGCATAATGTCGGCATTTCTTAATTTTGTTGTGGCGTGTCATGGAACTTCTAAGTTCAGTTTATGTTGAGGGTGTGGTTAGGGCCAAGGCCTGTGAGCAGAAAAGCAGCCCTCCTTCACATTTGGGTTTTTCAGTGTGATGGCACTTTGCTGGAAGATATCTTTGAGAAATACTTAGTATACATGTAGTTGCATTGATTAATTGGTATTTTGTGTTGGCCTCTTACTAAATATATTCAATGGTTATGTGAATTCAGCTGGTAAACCAGCCGATTTCAAAATTTAAAAATAAATTTAGTTCCTGGATAGTCATTTAGTGAAAAAAAAGCCTTTTGCCAGAGAGAAGTTCTAAGTGGTATTAGAACAGAATATTCCTATTTTTTTTTGTATATATGCTCATAATGTCTTATGTAGTATCATGGTAGACATTCTATTTCAGCTGTTGCAAACTTGTGACAAACCAAGAAATTTGTGATTGACCAGATGAATTTGTCACTGTTAGTGGTTGGCTTTCCATTATGAGAACATCAATGCAAGATTATTGCTCATGAGGCCTGATCACTCAGTGGTAACATAATTATGCGTGTCAGATTAAACAACACACTCGATGCCAACACGTACAATGCATACTATAACAAAACAACCCAAGTCAGGGTCACTGAGTAACAATATCACACAGCAGGCCAGGCCGAGAGTGATATTAATTCACACAACAGCTTGTGATATTGTACGAAGTGCCCTGACGCGTGGTTGTTTTGTTTTTATCACCTGGTTTTGCCTCAAATTTTCGATATAAAAGAGAGACTATTTTCTGCGATTACAAGAATGTGACGTCACCATGGAGCAACAATTGATGTGACGTCACAATCCTATTGTTCTGGCCATTGCATGGTTTGTGATGTCATGAGGCATCTGAAATGCCGGTGATGTCATAACCATTGTTAAAAAATATCACCAGGGCCGCATTAACCTATGGGCAAACGGGGCATTTGCCCCGGGCCCATGACCTCAGGGGGGGCCATCATGAAGCTGAATAGAGTGGTAACAGTAAAGAAAGTGCGTCGGGTAACTGGTGTGAGATCATGAGAATGTATTTTTTTCAGAATTTACGGCGTTTTTTGGGGCGCTAGGGGGGGCCCAATAGAAACAGTTCGCCCCGGGCCCAGAAATGCGCTAATACGGCCCTGAATATCACCCTTGAAGGGTGGTATTTTTTGCAATATCATAGACCCTGATATTTTGACTGTAAACAGTGATATTAACAGCCAACCAGGTGATAATGACTAAAATGGCCATGAATTTGATAGCAGCACCTTTTTATCATCATCTTAACAGAACAGAAGTAGTTTGTAAAATGTTGGTACAATGCATTACATTACCAAGCTGTCTACTTTCTAAACGTGATCTTGATATATGACAACTTATCCATGTGGATCAGTCCATCAAGGTCCATATGGTGTACTTTTAGGGTCTAGCTACCTGAAACAAATATTGTTTCGTGAATGATGTGCAGCAATTGTTATGCTGGAAATCCGACGAGGAGCTTAGGAGACAAAAATAATTAATTGAAGTAAGTTATTTCAAGTAAATAAAATGCCTTGTTCCACCCCAGACCAAAGAGAGGCACATTTGAGGCACTGAATAGGCATATTTGAGGCATACCATGGAGAAGGTACTACCCTACTCCCCTGCCTACACTGCACATAATTATTTATTTCCCGAATGATAAAGTGTAATTGAAGTTTGCATGTTGTATTCTCTGGGTGCTCTTTACTATCCTTCCACTGCAATAAAACTAGACAGACGGCAATTTTATCTTACACAGAAATAATAATGAAGATTTGATTCCATTTGAAGAAATGTCCATTGTGATATTTAATTCACTTCTGTTAATCTGAATCCGGATGAATAAAGCTATGCTGACTGGTCACAATATGACTTGATCTTCGGCTACACTTACATTCAATGGAAAAATATTGAAATCTTAGTTCTGACCTCTGCATGAATCAGATTCTTGTTGGGTGCATCCATTGTTTCCACATTAACTCTTCACTGTTGCCTCAAAAGTGTGGCCTTAATATCCACAGACCACTAGGGAAACATAAATTGACCGTTACATGACCCAATGCTGCTAATCTCTCCTGGGCCACCCACTCATCAGCCATAGAAGACTTATTTGTATGCCAAGAGGGACTAAATAGAAAGAACAACAAGTTTCTAAAGGCCATGTGGTACTAACCAGGGTTGGGCACGAGTACATGCAAATGTACTCGAGTACGAGTACGAGTACTTGCCACATCTACGAGTACGAGTACGAGTACGAGTACAGCCTTTTCTAAATGTACTTGAGTACGAGTACGAGTACTTTCAAATGTACTCGAGTACGAGTACGAGTACATTTTTGCAGTTTCGAACCTTATTTCTGCAATGTTTAAAGAAATATAAGTTTTTTTGAGATAAAACAATTGAGCAAGCTACTACTTATGTTCCTTTGTTAATCAAAAGTGAACTACAGGTGTCAATTAAAAAGGGCACTTTGAAAATACTTGCTGGGCCGCCAATTGCTGTGTCAAGGGTTCGAATCCAGCTCTAGCCAGATTGGGTCACCGGGGGCCTATGTTGGACGGCAGTTTCAGTAATCCTTCGCTCATTGCCCTGTCCTGTCTTAATTAGACCTACAAGACATAAATATAGGATATAAAGGCCCAATCATACATCCATCCTTTGAGGCTATTGGACTTCAGATCGGGCATTCAAATGCAAAATGACAAACTAAGTGACTACAGTGGTGAAGTATGGAAGAAATTATTAACTTTTTGCAGGTTATTTTGAATTGAGTATTCAAGATGGCCATAATCATTGACAGGACAGTCCCATGCTATAGTAATAATTTCATTTCAATATCTTTTCTTAGTAACAAGAATTCGTTGAAAACACATTATATCAAAGCTTGGTAAGGTAGATTTACTGAAAATAAATACAATATATTTATTGCAAGTATAGAAATGGTTATTTCGTTCAGCTAAGAACATTTTTCGTTAGATAAAATCATAATATAGTGTAAGAAAATTAGAAGAGACTATGCCCTGGTAGCCTTCAAAAGAAATTTTGATATATATATAGATTATTATAACCATTTGTGTTCAATACACAAAGTTTCTGTGCACATTTAACAATTTAATAAATAAACGAAAATAAACTAATATCAACATGCCATGTATCATTTAATACATAGAAATTATAAATGTGATCATTTTGAATTCAGTCATTCCTCAAAGTCACACTATTTAAATTTAAGATAAACCTGTATTGTGTTTCGATTTCCGTAAAAACGTCGATTTAACCAAAAAAGGTTAAAACGGAAACAGCTCTAGTTATGGTTAAAATAAGGCTAGAAACATAATTTAAAAACGTAGATATATCATTTAGAAGTTGCTGAATACGATGGCGGATGTAAAAATACTGTATCTATAACAATTAGGCCAGTATTAGCCTCTAAGTTATGATGTTTTCATTTGCGCTGAAAGGTGTGTAGCAGATGTGCCCTGGTTCAAGTGCTGGCCACTGGTGGTGTTGTTGTTGCCACCAGGGGCTCTGCTGCACCTCCCTCCACCAGCACAAATCTGGCAGAACAAGCCTGGCAGCAGAAGGAAGCAGACCTATACACTCAGAGACACTGGTACATTTGCACATTGCACATTGTATTATTGTTATTGTGTAGGCCTATTAAATTTCTACATTGGTGTTCAGAAGTAACTTCGGAGCCCGGATGTTAATTGCTTGGTCACTGAGTTTGCAGTGAATTGAGCATTTTTGCTGTTGTGCTTGATCACATTATTATTGTGACTTGAGCATTTATATACTTGAGCTGACTTTCAAGTTAGCCTTGAGTATTTATTTTTTCTCTGCTGTCAGGTTAGTTGTTCTCATAAATTATATAACAGTTCAACTTCATACATTTTTTAATTCTTACTTTGTGTGGTGACATTACATTAGACACTGTTGTTCGAATATTTTTCTCACATTTTAGGTGTCTGTATTGTTTGCACTTAGTAGGATTAATCAATGTTTTAGTGTAAACTCTAACTTAGAATTATATTTAAAAACTATTAATACAACACATTAGTTTAAATCTATACTTCAATTTTTTTTGGAGAGGAGGGAACAGTGGTCACTTTTGTTGCGGTTGTTGCAAGAAATTGCTTTACATACTGAGGTAATTGTGACATTACACTATTTCCTAATTCTTAAAATAAGATAGTTATATAAATATTTAATTTCAATTTAATTAGTTCTTTAGCAGCAAATTAACTTGATTGCTTGTGGTGTTTTTCTATTTTGGGTGGAGGCACATGGCACCAACATAGATTGTAAAAGATCTTAGTTTGGGTTGCACATGTCCCCCTCAATTCAGTAATTTCACACAATAGTCAGTCATATTTTGCTGATAGGTTAAGAGTAATTTATTTATTTAAAATTTAAACTTAGCAGTTATTTGCATAGGCAGTGTGATCTTGGCTGTTGCTTACCTTTGAGGGCAGTATTTTGCTGCAATTCGAAGGAGTGGCAGTTGAGCTCTTGGCCTTGCAACCTTTTCTTATATTTAAATTTATTCTTAAACTTTAACCTAATTATTTTGTAGTTATTGCCTAGCCATTGTGAACTGTCTGTTTGGCTCTCACTGAGGACATTAACACTGATTTTCGGTGGACTGACAGTCAGATTATAGGCTAGTGCAAAATAACTGCAAATTATTATTTAATGTTTGTAAATTCTGTTGAATTCAGAGGGCAGATATCATTTTGCACTTTCTGAACTTGACAGTTTGAATTAGCCAAGGTGTCGTGTGAATATTTATACCTTCATTCATTTCATTCACACCTTCATTCATTTCATTCACACCTTGACCAAGAGGATTTGAACCTGTGACTAACATAGTACAATAGGACATCCTCTGAGGTCATATAGTACACCCACTCCCAAAAAAATTTAATAGGGGAGAGTGGGGTTAGTTGTTTATTCTAAACTTTTGAGTGTTTTGCTGGTTTTCTACTGTGTTTTCTTGTAGAATTCTGTGGGAATGTGTATGCTTTGGCATACTGCATCTACAGGTATTTAACGAGAGACACAGACAGAGACATTGGCAATTCTCTTTAAATTTTAAGTTACTTAGTTAACAGGGTTTAAGAATTTAGACAACTCAAGAGTTCTGCTTCTTTCCAATTGTGGTACCTTTGTTGAATCCTGTGGATTGCATGTTCATACATTGTGGCTACAGGTATTCTACAGGTATCAATTGTGAAATAATTCGCTAATTCTTGTAAACTTATTAAGTCAAACTTAGTGGTTGAGGTATACCAAACTTTCTAAAAGTTTTAGGCTATACAATAGGCCACTACATAATTATACACTTGAGTATTAATTCTTTCAACTCTAGTTTCTTAGAATAAGTCTGTGTGGGCTGGTAGCTTTCAGTGAGGTTAGTGGATGGCTTTTGTTGCTCGTCTTTGACTGAGTGTTACAAGACCCTCTTTTCCTCATTGTTAGTTAAAGTCATACCTGGTTATATTATTTCTGTGACTGTATTTCAGTGTGTGGCATTTGACCTTCAGTTTGATAACTTTGTGCTTTGCACACTGTGGTCTTCTGAGAGTTTTAAGTGTGGTACACTCTGAGATATTTTGTTAATTGTGCCGGAATTGTTTGATAGTTATTCTGTATGCATTTGAGTTTTTGATCACTTGATTCGTGAAGTCTGGTGTTTCATACATTTATAGTTGAGGGTATAAAGTTTCAGCTAATTTGTGCGGAATCACTTGACACCAGTAAAACATTACTGGGCTGCTCATGATTCCCTTGTTCTTTTGCTGTTGAATAGTTCAGTCTCAACTGTTACTCAAGTTTTTTTGTCTCTCGCATTTGCTTCTTGATATCTGCTTTCAGTGTCTGTAGTGTGTGATAATTTGTGCTTGTCTTTTTTGACTTGAACGTATGGTGTCCCTACCTTCACTGACTGCTCTTGGCTGAAGTTTATTCTATACTTCTTAAATTGTAGTTTCCAGAGTTATCATTTTTCCTGTGCTTTGCTAAGGTGGCTGGCATAAATTGCTGAGTAGCTTTTGGCAGGCCAGGGTCTTTGGTGACACATTTGTCTGTAGTTACTAGCTCATTTCTGAGGTTATCCACAGCAGTTGGCAATTAGTGCAGGGCTGCTTTTGGCATCCCAGAGTGAGTTGGTGCTTGTGATAGTTTCTGAGTTGTTGTCAAATCGTAGTTTGCTGGTTAACTGAGGCTTGAGGCAATTCTTCTGTCCCTACAGTTTTGTAGATGGTTCTTTTGTGTCAATTCACAACTCTCTCACAACTCTTTAATCCTGTCAAAGATAGTCAGATTATCGGTTATTGTCTAAGGTTGGCTGAACTGTAGGCTATTTGCTTATTTTAGCAGATCAGCTGGCAGTTCGCTGACTGAGCCATTCTCTCTGTGGTCCGTTGCTGGATACTATCTCTGGTATCCCTTCACCATGGAGCCTGGCCATTCAAACATGTCTGGTGGCGATGGTCGGTCAAGACATCGAAAATCTTCAGGCCAGAGACCTCCATCTGCACCTCACCCAAGTTCCAAGACATGTACTGAGCAAGCTCCCAGCTTGTTTATGCCTACTGCGTCACTTGCGGCAAAGCTTGAAGCAGAATTGCAACAGCTGCAACACAATCTGAAGCAGGAGCAACAGGATTGGCACACAAAGCTGCTTGAAGAGCTACAGCATGATGTCAAATTGCAACATGAAGAAACAAAATGGAGACAACAAAAGAAGCATCAACCAGATGAATACAACCGTTCTCGGGAAAAGCGGCGTAAATGGCAGCGGGAATGGTTACGTCTAAAGAACTTCTACACGGATCGCTACAAAAAGTGGCAGAGCAGTCAAGAGAAACAATATCGAAGACAAATGTATCTGGTTGAGCAGCTTAGATTTCTTAAATCTAAATCTGAGCGATCCCAGCATCAACATCAATCCACTAGGAACGCTTCAAGTTCAAGCCTTAGGAGTAGGACTGTTTTCCAGAGATCTTCAAAGGACAAGATGCCGTCCTACTGTTCAGAGGTATCCAGCTGCCACACTAGTATAGTCGGAGAGAGGACTAAGCCTTGCTTTAGAGCAAACACTTGCTCAGAGGCTCAGGCTGTCCTTTCTGACCACTTGACTGTCACACCCCAGGTGACTGAAAGAGAAATCGCCAGACAATTGACTGCTCAGCGGTCATCCACAGTTGGAGCTCTCCCACAGTCAGTGCGTAAGTGTGCCGGAACCAGTATGGCAGCCACTGTGCACAGTTCTTCCGCAGCAAGTCAAGTTGCCAGGACGTCAGGCTACGCAATTCCAGGAAAGGTGGCAGAAGATGCTGGCTCTAAGGCCCTGGTTTATCCAGAGGCGAAGACCCATCTGTCTGGTTGTCAAGCCTCAAAATCATCACTGTCGGCCCCTGCTGTAAATGGTCATCAAGTTATGAGGAAGGCCTTGGCTCCTGTCTTCCTTGACCGCCGACAGACTGCACCAGAAACAAACGTTCTTGACGGCAGGTCTTCAAAACAGCCTGACTACATTTCCCAAGGTTTGTCATCAGCCACTTCACCTCACCTAACTCGGCACATGACTTTTGATGCATTGCAAGGAAGAAGTGGCAAACTTGAAGATGTTGGCTTGGTCACCCAACCAAATGCCAGAGCTACTGCTCCAGTGACTGATTTTCCTGTCACAGAGCCCATTTCTCAGAGACCATTGCCGACTTGCAAACATCTCAAGACCGAAATGATTCACCAATCACTGAAGACCAGTCCATCTGGATCTGCATGCACCGAGATGACCAGACCACCTTCTGAAATTTCCTCGGATCAACCCCTGAAAGACATTGGATCTGATCCACATGTGGCTACTTCTGTTAGCTATCCGAGCAGTTGCCTTGTTGAAACTGAGATAAAACCACATCTTGGTGAATCATCAATGAGCTATAATGGTTCCCATTCAACAGTAACGCATCATCCAAGACCACCTGAATTGCTCTATGGTGTTGCTTCGCATGTCAGTCTTGTAGATACCACTGCTGAAAGCCTAAGACTTTGCTCCAGGGTTGTCAGCAGCTGGGCTTCGCAAACTGAACATCATCATCATCAGCTTGGGATGAAGACCGGACGTCCGCCCGAGATCGAGAAACCAAGTGGACCAAATGGTCTGGTTGAAGCAGCCATTAATGGTGCCAGACATCAACAGCTGGAAACCATTGTCAGGCTGCCCCAGACAAGGACCCAGGCCATGCAATCATCTGTCATCAAAGAGATTGTGGAGGACCACCATCCTATCTCTTCCACCACTACTCTTCCTGATGCAGTTGAGAGAAGGTCA
Organism: Platynereis dumerilii; assembly: GCA_026936325.1. NCBI lineage: Eukaryota > Metazoa > Annelida > Polychaeta > Phyllodocida > Nereididae > Platynereis > Platynereis dumerilii. The sequence continues at coordinate 62,061,639 of JAPTHN010000001.1, forward strand.
CAGCAGGGTATATCATCAATTGGCCCTTATTGTTCACAAGCACCCATCTGTCGACTGAGACCATCGGAAGTAGTTAATTTGCTTGTCAGTTCTGAAGAATCCACTGCAGAAGGCCTCGGAATTAATTCCATGGTTGTCAGTAGTTCGGCTTTCCAGACAGAGCGACATCATCAGTCAATCGGGATGAATAATCTGCAAAGGTTTTCGACTCCATGGAGGCAAAATGGTCTGGATGAAGCAGCTGTGAGTGTTTCCAGACATCACCTGTTGGAAACTGTTGTCGTGCTGCCCCAGACCATACCCATCAAAGAGATGCAGAAGGACCAGCTACCTATCTTCAAGACTGATGATCCAGGAACAGTTGGCACCAAAAGCCAAAAATGGATGAGGGAGGGGGTGTGTGGAATTGATTCTGGCAGTGATCTCATGAATTGGTCTCTTGATGAGCATCTGTTTTTGCGGATACCTGATCCTGAACCAGAACTGATACCCCCTAAGCCACCTCCCATGCCTGGATTCTCATTGCTCGATGCTGCAGAGCTGGTGGACAAAGCAACGAAGTCCAGAATGTCGTCAAATAGGTGCTTCGACTTCGTGGGAGCGACTGTGTGTACAAGAAGACACCTGCAGTTAGCAGCCTGTGCTTTATGGAGGCCCATCAACCCTTTGACCAAGTACCAGAACCAAACAAAAGGTGGCAGTGGGATCAAACCATGTGAAGGAGTCCAACCAATTTCTCCTCAGGGCAACGTTGTTATGAATGACAACTGCACTTCAAATCACAGCCAAGTTGTCCTACACAGTGAGAATGTCCAGGAGAAGACTGAAATGCAGCTGTTGTCATGCCTGAATGCCGGACGTCCCACCATTGACATCTCTACAATTCCTGGGGCAAGTGGTCAAATCCATCCACGAATCCATAGCGGAGGAAGTGTGGTGAGAAACTTCTCTAAGGTCAAGCTTCCCTATCACATAGAAATATGGGAACCTGGAGAACAGAATACTAGTGTTGCAACTAGGGCTGGACTTGAAAAAGTGGCACCTAGCTTGGGGCAACAGATTGAGGCCGTACAAGAAGCTGATGTCCTGCTTCGTGATTTTCCTACTGGCCTATCTGATACCGAGAAGCTCTTTGTATCTGGACAACGGCAGCCCAGCACATTGAGACCAGATAATATATGGGTTTTGCCAGTTTCGATCGCCATGGAGACATTCTTCCACACTTCAGGCAAACAAGCGGAAGAGACAAGATTTGGTGATGCAGATTGTCTCAACATGACTTTTTGTATCATCAGCAGCCGTTGCCCAAAAGGTATAGGACAAAGGTAGTTGGTCGCACCTTTGTCCATGGCTGCCACGTTGACCGTCCTCCACCTCATAGTTTCATCATGCCGATAGAATCTTTGTCTGGCCTTCTGTCTGTGTGCTATAGGCATGGCATTCATAACATTAGAATGCCTTATGTAAGAGCATGCACCAGAGGCAGCCAGTGCGATGGGAATTTAATAAAGCTTATCTCATCATGGTTCCCTCCAGGAACCGCTTCATGCATTGATTACTGTTTCATCGGGGAAGCATGCCATAAGTCACCCAGCTATGGAGAAGGCTGCAGTCCCAACATCGGTGACCAGGATTAGAAGGATTGGGCATCACCTCCCGGGCAGTCTTCAGTTTTGGTGATTCAAGACATCAGGTCACTAGTCAAGCCAGCTTTCTCGGCCATCATCCATCATCTGTACATACATCATCTACGCTCGTCATGAGACTGTAAATACTTTTGAGGGATAACAACATCGCACCCTTGGATTTGCACACATGGAATTATGGAGCACCTGCCCGTGCCAATCAAATGGACCGTTGAACTCACACTTCCTATGCACCTGTGACATCAACGCACCGTGACCTTGAAGAAACTGGAACAAGGATGAATTCAACTTTGGAGAGATGCAGCAAGCTCCCAGACAAAAAGGGGGAGAGTGTAGCAGATGTGCCCTGGTTCCAGTGCTGGCCACTGGTGGTGTTGTTGTTGCCACCAGGGGCTCTGCTGCTCCTCCCTCCAGCAGCCCAAATCTGGCAGAACAAGCCTGGCAGCAGAAGGAAGCATACCTACACTAAGAGACACTGGTACATTTGCACATTGCACATTGTATTATTGTTATTGTGTAGGCTATAAATTACTACAGGTGTGAAAAAAGCAAATGGCGGCTATGTGACAAAATCAAAATGACAATGGTATATCTTCAAGTATATCTTCAAGTATGATCATATTTATGTTTTACTGAATGAATAATTTATTTATGACTTGATATGGAAAAAAGGCATTGTATGACAACAAATGTGGCAGATATTCCACAATTTTGGCCAATTAATTACAATTTTAAGACTGCTCACTATATCATTTGATTCATTTCATTTTTTAAACTACCAGTATTCACATAAAACTTTTAATATTATGTTACTTTAACTGTGAAATAATTTAAAAAGCATCTTTGATGGCTTTTAGAAATTAAACTATGGCATTAAATAAAACATTTTGTTATGTTAGACACTTATTTTGTTCAATTTACCTCTTTTGAAGTTTTAGTTGTACTCGTGATGTACTCCCTACGAGTACGAGTACATTAGCAATGTACTCGAGTACGAGTACGAGTATTGTGATTTGGCACAAGTACTGAGTACATGCGGGTACTTTGAAAAATGTACTCGAGTACACGAGTACACGAGTACTTGTGTACTCGTGCCCAACCCTGGTACTAACCTCTAATGTTGCAGAGGCCCAAAGGCATTGTTAGATTCCCAGCATGGTGATAGGTAGGCCTATATTAAGCTTTATATAGCTGAAAAGGAAAAGCCAATTGAGCTTTGATAAGCCTGTGTGCTGTTTTGTCTGAGAAAGAGACATCTGATATTTCATGTTATTATGAAGTGAACAAAGATAACACAAAGAGTATACATTGCACGGGAGAATATCCAATGAAAATAGTTAAAGCCATAACCCATTCAATCGACAAAATTCATATTGGCTCCTCTTCTGAAGGTACCCAGGCATGGAGACACTTCCAATCACAAATTACAGGAAGAGCCACCAGGGAAATTGATGTTTCACAGGGCTTCATAAGATCATAAAGTGATTTTAAATTACAAAGCCTTTTAAAATAACTCAAACAAATTCCTGGAACTTGCTGATTTTATTTCAAAGCATTTTCATAACTTTCAGCAGCACTTGCCTTGCGTTTCCAAGAGTGGAGCACCACAACAATTCCTTTTAATTATCATATCATTCATATGTTATTACAAAAACACATTTCAGACCGGAGACCAGAAACTACAAGGTTGTGAATCTGAACCATGTTTTATACATCCAATTTCTAGAGTTCAATGTCGAAAAAACGTTTAGCATTCACAATGAAACCCGTTGACGGTTGACATAAGTGTTCCATGTGCGTATATATACAATTCCACCGGACAGGCCTGTTCATCGTTGGGGAAGGGCAAATAAACCATCTTGAGACTGAATTAATATTCCAGTAAGAGTAACCTGTACAAGGGGCGTCCAGAAAGTTCTCCACTTTTTTTTCACGTGCACTTATTTTCAATGTAGAACTAAGGAATTTCACAGGGAAAAATGCAGCTATTAAGGAATTCATTTCTGGAATTTTGAACAATTTGGGCATTTTAAATCATTTTGTGGTTGCCATGGACCATGGAAACCATAACTTCAGTCAGGTGGGACAGGTGATTTTGAGGCCAAGAAAGCCGATGGACTGCAGCTGAAAAACAACTTCTCTATGTCACTTATATCAATGTAACTGCCAATTTTTGACCCAGGATATATTATATGAGCTTCTCAAAACATTCCTATGCACACTAAAAGAACTTATTCATAATATAACCCTAATTTGTCTAAGAATTCATTCCTTGACGTCCTCTTTACACTAACTTACAGACAACCTTGAAAGCTCTTTGGTCATTCAAAGCCTTTTTTCCAGCAGTGCCTAGAACTATATCCACTCAGCTGACTTCCCGTGAAAGAAAAAACCAGAACAGGCATGGAACAAGGTCTGGGGATTAGCTAGGCTGGCTAGTACTATCAATTAGGTCTCTTATTACTCACACCAGTGAGTTCATGTCTCATCGTGAGTCACAATAGGAGTCAGGGAACCACTGCCCTTTAATGCCGATATCTCCTAAGTCACACCTGACACACAAGAGAACATTCCTGCATAAGAAGGGTGTATGAATGAAAACATTTAAACATTTAATGTGTTTGAGTGTGCTAAGAAGCTGTTATGACTCGTCATTTTTCAAATATGGTCAATCTCATCAATGCAAGCTATTACAGGTGATTTCATTAGTACACGATTCTTGGGTTCTAGACTCACCAAATACATGACATTTTTAGTTAATCTGATTGGTTTAGAAGCAACAGAACGTCACATATTGGATTTAACAAACGTAGTAAGTACTGGTTTAGCATTGATTCCACACAGCCAAGTGTGAAAGACAAGAATCGCATGGTAATGAAATCACCTGTAAGTGAAGTGTTTCCAGCTGCAATTCATCGCCTTTCTTCGTCTCGAAATTATCTGCTCCACCTGACTGGAGCTGTGGTTTTGATGGCAACCACAGACTGACTTAAAAAAGACAAACTGTCCAAAGTTTATGTATTCCAAACTGGCTGAATTTTGTTCTCTGAGGATTTCATCATCCTACAATGAAAATAAGGAACAATATAAAAAAAACTGTGAGCTTTCTGAACGCTCCTCGTACTTGCCAGGCCACATTGTAAGTCATTGATCTGACTTGATCAGATCTTTACAAAATGGTCTCTGGCCCTCTGATCTTCTTTTTTGCAAAAATACTTTTTATGACAAAGTATGCAGCTTCACGTTATCTCATATTCAGATATCTATAGTTATTATTTCATCTACAGCAGAAATATGATGGTGCACTTTGGAGGCTTAGTTCATTCCTTCAAATGGTTATTACCAGGTCGAAAGTCAGACAATCCCTTAGGGCTTTTCTCTGATGGGAGTTCAGTGCCCGCTGGTGCTAATAACATGATGTCCATTTTCTTTCGTCCCCCTTAGCCGCAAATATAATAAGACTTTTAGTCTATATGGCAGGTGAGTGCAGGGCCCAAGAGAGACTAGCAACATCAAGTCTCAGTATGGTAGATTTATCATTCCTGAGGGGACTGGAAACTAATTTTCCACTATACAGTCAGTGGCGTAACTAGGAGGTCTGGATTGGGGGGGCGGCACCGGGGGGAGGGCACGCGAGTTTCTGGGGGGAGGGGCACCCATAATAGAAATGTATATTTCAGGCAAGGTTGAAAAGTTCATACGACTTGACTTGACTTGACTTGTGTTGTGCTGGTGTACCCCGGATCAGCCGGGCAGCTCAACCACCATCTTTGTGGAGGGAGCTGCACTTTCATTTTTTGGTGACTGCCGTATGATAATAAGATGAGAAGACTGGGAGTCTGGAACATACCCTATTAATTCAGGGATGCCCAGGGTCTTTCAGTTGCCCCAGCATAGAATACTGGATACAGCCCTCCTCCATTTAATGTCCCATGGGGGGCACCTGGGGGGCACAGCTGCACAGGTCCTATGTAGGGGGGGGCATGTGCCTCCTGGTGCCCCCAATAGAGACGCCACTGTATAGTTTACAGTAGGCCTACATTGTACATGAAACCCTTTAGTGCGGTATAAGGTTATGTCTAAATTCAAATTTGCATGTGATTTTTTTAAAACCATTTCATTGCTATTTGGTAATTCACTAAACTTCTCTTGATTAAGATAATTCATGGAAAATTTATTAAATCAAAATATAGAGAGGGTATAGGCCTCCATATATTTGGGAGCAAATGAAGAAATACAAATTTTCACTAACAAGATATTGGTAACAGTAAAATTAACATAACCCTTATCCAAACTGGACAGCAATGTAAATGTGAGAAGACCACTTGGTTAGCCGTAAGTTGGTGCAGAGCCATTCACTAATAAGATGCCGCTAACAGTGAAACTACACTCTTTAAAACTAGCTCTGTGTCACTTTCACATCAGTTACAGTTAAAACAGCAATACCAGTAAAATGAATTGTTTCTGCCGTAAAATGGCAATATTTATTAATTAATTATGGTAGCTGCCATAAAAGATGGGGGAACAGGGACACAGTGAATCAGTGGCTATTTCTGGATGCTGATACCATAAATTGCTAGAATGTGCTATCTGCAGAGTGGCTATTTGGGCCAGCATACTTGTTCAACAGTAAGGAGAAAATTAGAACTGCATGCTGCTGCCACCTGGCACAAAAGTTGATTTCATATGCTACAGCGTTGCTGTCCCAGGAAATAGTTCCAATTTCATTGCGCATTCTCAAAATTTCTATTCAACATTGATGTATACCAGAGTCAGACTCGGCAATCACATTCTCTAAGGAAGTAGACAAGGCCATGGCATCAGCACACTCAGAAACAGCCCCGATGTCGTCCAGACAAAATTGTGTGTGTTCCTCTGATTGAAATGATGTGGACGCTCACAGGAGCTCGCGGAATAGCACACTAATCAGGTGGCAACACAAGACAGCATATTTCTGATTTTTGGCAATGCAAGAGCAGTCCACTTGTAGACAGCTTGTTCAAAATTGCTCATGGCGCACTGGAGTTCTTTGGTAAAGTATGATTTGTAGCTCTAAATCCTGATTTTTTTGATTATGCACTTTTGTAACAAAGTACTGGCTATCAAGAATTAACTGGCATACTTAAAATAAATGTGAAAGAAACATGCAATGAAAGTAATTCATAGATATTTCAGAAGCACATGGTTGCAATTATCGAGATATAAAGATTTTAGTAAACTTAGTCACACTTGCCACAGTGAATCTGGGCTATGATAGAGCATAGTGAATCAATGCATTTAGTGATTCACTGTGCCCCCCCCCCAGTAAGAATTACAAATAGTTTAAAGCTGTACATGTAATGTTCTTTAAGAAGCAATAAACAACTATATGTAAATACCCTACTGTCAAATATGTAGAAAATATACCTTAACCTTGAGTAATAGTCGATTTGTGTTGACAATTTTACGATAATGCTCCTATTTTTTTTAGTAATAAGTAGGATAATGGCTATTAAACCTCAGGAAATGTTCATTGCAAAACAAAATTTGGTCAAACACACTGTCTAATTTGTATAATCTATTGCCTTTGCTTTTGCACCAGAGCATTTGATATGTATAACACTGATTCACTGTGCCTTGGTGCTCATTCACTGGGTCCCCATATGGAGCCACAGTGATTCAAAATTTATTTGTAAAATGTTGCATTACAATAAAAAATTAAGAAGCCCGGCAAATACTTTATATCATAGGTGTATAATATATATAGAGCACATTAAGGTTTCATTTAAGCCTAAAATTGAGAATGTGGATAAAAAAAACTTTTTGAAATATGAAGAGAATAAACATTGCTGATTCACGGTGTCCCTTTTCCCTCTAAATCAGCTCGTTTTACAATGAAAACCCTAATTTTAAGAGTAGCGAGACAGGTACTCAGCTTTGCGAAATTTAAGCTGGCCACTGGGAGAGAAGTTAACAATTTATTTTACTTCATTATGGCTAAGATGATTGCTTTCTTACGAGTCACAATGAGGAGCCTTCGTTTTATGTGCTGTCTCCTTTTTCATGGTCTCATGTATTGTCAGGTTCCAGAGGTAAAACGAGAAAGAATGACCAAGGATCTTTACAACAGGAAGGGTCTACTTTATGGCTGTCCCTTCTTTGTCTTTTTTTGTACAACTTGGTTTTATAATTGGAACGGTGAAACCACGCACTAAGCTGCTTTGACAACAATGGGTATACAATATATCCATGGGCGGCCATACCAATCATTGAGAGGCATGAAGTATCAGGGCTAGCGAATGGCTTCAGTGCACCTATAATCTAGCATATGACAAATCAAAAACACGCCCTATTTGCAAAATGACCCTGCTTCTGCGATCTCCAAATTCGAATTATAGGGTATTATTGGTAGGCATGCGCGTGAATAGGTATATCGCATTTCTCTGCCAATAAATCCAAACTTGTGAGACCTTTTTCTAATTTTTCAAGTATTCTATTGGTTTTATGAAAATTAGTACATGTATATTCAAATGAGAATAGTTGGCTAGGTGAGTTGTTTTTTTTTGTGCTAGTGTGAAAATTCATTGCATAGCACATATTGATAACATATTCAACCTTCCCCAACCGTTACACGTAAATTTACTATTCATAATTCCTCTCTAAAAATTGTTGGTATCTCCTTTTTAATTCTAAATTCTGGCTTGTACATTACGTTCAAGACATTTCTAATGCATTATGATTGTAATGTATGTCTGTTCCTCAACACAAAATGTCTCCGTGTGCATGGAACAACTTTCTTTGTTAAATTTTGGATTCCCATGAATCACACGCCTAAATGTTGGAACATCAGCGCACTAAAATAAGACAAATAACTTTTGATTGATTTGCATCATCCTGGGAATTATGAAGCCAAGTCATTCAGAAAACTTATTTACTTTTCCATGCTGAAAGCCAAAATATGAAATTTTTCTCAGCCAAAACACTCATGCCCTATTCTCACGGCACGTTACGGAGCACTTTAGGCGTCGGCGGGATGGTATTTCCTGGTAATTTGGATGAATTTGGGTGATTCGCCGTCGACTTTTCACATCCCTCAGGGGTAGGTTTTGTTTCCCTCAGGGGTTCCTAGAAATGGAAAAACTGCGCCATGGATGTCAAAAAAGATTCAACACGTTGAAACTTTTTTTCCATGACGGCGGAACAGAGCCAAAAATTTTCTTGATTTTTGGATGTCCGGCGGGGATTTTTTCAGTGAGAACGACTCAAAAACATCTCCGGCGGGATATTAGGACATCCCCTGCCCCTGAGGGGACCTCTCTTGGCCCTGCGGGGACCTCTCCTGCCCCTGCAGGATATTTTTACTTCCCCTGCGGAACATTTGCAGCCTCACCGGCAGTTTTTGACATCCTGCCGACGGTCTTTTGACACCCCGCCAACGATTTTTGAAATCCCCACAGGCATTTAGATCTTTCCCACAGGGATATGATCTTGTTTCCGCCGATTTACGATCTTATCCCGCCGTGATATGCTTTTAATTAATTATATAATCGTTTTATAAACATTGTATGTCGCCAGGTTGGTCATTTTTTTCCTAGAATTCATCTCAAGCTATCCCTCAGCGGTAAAAAGTTCTCCGTAACGTGCCGTGAGACTGTAGCATAACTTTTTGGGATATGCCTATGTAAGGCAATCCACTTGACTGCAACATGCAAGAGGGAAGTTCTGCTAGAAATATCAATGGAACGCCTGGGGATTTGTCTCACTGTGCCCAATGTCTCACTGTGCCCACTCTCCCTTCACTAATTACACTGCCATGCAATAAACATGAAAGTAGTACCCAGGCCTGAGCTGAGGGGGGGCCAGGGGGGCCAAATGGCAGGGGCCCCCCAAATTTCAGGGGGCCTACTTCCAAAGTAAAGAAACCCGCGCATTGCGAAAATGAGATTATACTCGATTAGAACAAACTTAGACTGGTGCAAATATTGGCTCGACAGCAATATAATTTGGTGGGCCCCCCACTGTCCCCACATGCCTACTGTTGGCGATACATTTATGTAATTAGGAATTTTTCTATGATAACTGTTCTGTATAAGATAAAGAATTCCATCCATCACTTTTTTTTTGTGTATTGTTGTTTACCCAAACAAAAGGAGACTCGAGTCATTTGACATGTTGTGTAAATTCATATCTTTCTTTGTAATTTTTAAATGGGTATTCTGTAAAATTGTTGTCAGGAAGAACCTTTTGAATATAAAGGTTCCACACCAGATTTAGACAATATCCATTAATTGCAAGATAACATAATCATCTTCAGAGAAAGATGGGCTTTTAAAAAAATGCTGGAGAAAGGATGGTCTTTGTCAATTATTTGCAGATCCAAGAAACATTTGAGAACAATTCACCTTTCTGTGGGAATTTCTAGATCAAGTCAGAAAGGATTTGTCCAAAAAAGTTGTAGAGTTTGAGCAAAATTAAAGTATGCCAACCATGTTTTGCAAGGCATGTAGGGTGAAATTCAGCAGCTGAAAAGAGTCTTCCACTCTTCCTTGTCAACCTTAAAACAGATTCGCTTTAATAGCCCAAAGAATATGGAAAATTCTTGAATTGAAATTGGGTAACACTTTTCCTTGCATATTTTTTTGTCAATCCAGAATGTCTTATAAAGTTAGTAAACATAGGTACTATACTCGGTAAGGCAATAGCGACGTTGCGAAATCATTGAGACTTTTCAAATCTGATTGAAGAAATTTCTCAAATGAAGCAAGGAAGGTTTTCACAATGTAATTTTTAAGACAGTCTGATTAGTGTGCAACGTAGTACTTTGGTTGATGTCATGGAAGTATTATATAGTCTAATTTTTTTCTGGTGTATGAAAGGTTAGAAGCCCCAAAAGCATCACATAAATTAGAATCTCAGTCTTTACTAAAAAATCACATTATTTACAAATATTTTTTAACTACAGTTTTTACGATCATCATGGCAGTGATGGAAATGGAGGGGGGGGGGGAGCTCGGAGGAGCTGAGCTCGGTTGACCAAAAAAAAGGGGGAGCTGTACCCTGCTACAGCTCCTCCGTCTAAAATTTTCCATTTCCATTACTGTGATCATGAATTTGTAAATTGCACTTTTATGTTACTAAATTAGGTAAATTCTTCATTAAACTTCATATATTAAGCATTCATTAGTAATTTAAATTTGCAATAGTCAGATTAGGTCACTAAATCAAAAATCCATTGATGCTTCATTATGTCCATACAATACCTTGTCAGTTGTCACCTTGATTTGGTAAAATTGGCCAATATAATACAAGTAACACATAATTTGGTTGTTAAGCATGAAAAAGCATTTGAAATTTTAATTTTAATCCAGAGTTAGTAAATTTTGACAAGTCTTCTGTGACTAGGTCAACGTTTCATCAAATGTACGCTTGTATTTTGTACGTCTCGCTTTTTTTACATACATATTCATTCTGAAGGGGGGCCCGCTTTTTCAATTTGGCCTGGGCCTACTAAAGGCTCTGCACGGCCCTGGTAGTACCATCTTTTTTAAATGTATCAGTTAATGGGAGAAAGGTAAGACATATTTGGCAATACCTTATGTACACTGTACATGCGAATAATTGTGGCGGTGCATATATTCTCTTTCTGTAAGAAATTGCCATTTTTTTTTTTTTTTTTTTTTTTTTTTTATTTAGAATATATTTAGGCAGGGTGACAGATTCAGCGAAATCACTGTTTTTAAATCTGGCCCTGTATAAAAGACAATGTACAATTGTAATAAATATAATAACAATTATAGTATAACTATATATGAAGTTAAAAACAATCAAACATTCAAAAAATACATTTTGGCTTTACATTTAAAATGAACACCAAGCAAAGGAAATAACAGAACACACCAAGAACAAAGGCACAACGCTGTTTTTCCTGGTGCAAGACAATCCCCTTGTCCATCTTATGGTCCTGAAAATATCCATGAAGAATGGATTGTCGCCTGAGGCAGGAATCCAATACAAGTACCCAAAGCATTACAAAGTGTGCTGTTTCTATTTATGCCTCAACAAGTGCGCAAAGTAATGAAGTGACACTTCTATGAGCAGATATTGAATTTGACAGGAAGAATTGTTCTTATCAGGCTGGCATGTTGATTTGTGCTAAAATTAGATGCCTGACTTCTTTGTTATGTTGTACACTTGACTTTATTGGAAATACCATGTTGGTTTATTGCAGGATAATGTATTCAGCACTGAAAAAAGGATTGTTTGTTCTCAGACAATGATTGTCCAATATGCGTCCAATCAAATGTCGAAGAACTTGTTTATTTCATCAATTGATTGTCTAAACCCGACAACCAATATAATGAAATAAACAAATTCCTATCATTGTTGAACTGTTTAGTATTAAAAATATGACCTCAGGATGGAAGTTTGACATACAAATTGATGGTGTCTGGACTGCACACATTGAATTAATGTTACGTACCTTTTGAGATGCTGATGACATTCATTGCTGACCATGGGATAGTAGATGATGTCAAGCAGGGCCGTGCAGAGCCTTTAATAGGCCCAGGCCAAATTGAAAAAGCGGGCCCCCCTTCAGAATGAATATGTATGTAAAAAAAGCGAGACGTACAAAATACAAGCGTACATTTGATGAAACGTTGACCTAGTCACAGAAGACTTGTCAAAATTTACTAACTCTGGATTAAAATTAAAATTTCAAATGCTTTTTCATGCTTAACAACCAAATTATGTGTTACTTGTATTATATTGGCCAATTTTACCAAATCAAGGTGACAACTGACAAGGTATTGTATGGACATAATGAAGCATCAATGGATTTTTGATTTAGTGACCTAATCTGACTATTGCAAATTTAAATTACTAATGAATGCTTAATATATGAAGTTTAATGAAGAATTTACCTAATTTAGTAACATAAAAGTGCAATTTACAAATTCATGATCACAGTAATGGAAATGGAAAATTTTAGACGGAGGAGCTGTAGCAGGGTACAGCTCCCCCTGTTTTTTGGTCAACCGAGCTCAGCTCCTCCGAGCTCCCCCCCCCCTCCATTTCCATCACTGCCATGATGATCGTAAAAACTGTAGTTAAAAAATATTTATAAATAATGTGATTTTTTAGTAAAGACTGAGATTCTAATTTATGTGATGCTTTTGGGGCTTCTAACCTTTCATACACCAGAAAAAAATTAGACTATATAATACTTCCATGACATCAACCAAAGTACTACGTTGCACACTAATCAGACTGTCTTAAAAATTACATTGTGAAAACCTTCCTTGCTTCATTTGAGAAATTTCTTCAATCAGATTTGAAAAGTCTCAATGATTTCGCAACGTCGCTATTGCCTTACCGAGTATAGTACCTATGTCTACTAACTTTATAAGACATTCTGGATTGACAAAAAAATATGCAAGGAAAAGTGTTACCCAATTTCAATTCAAGAATTTTCCATATTCTTTGGGCTATTAAAGCGAATCTGTTTTAAGGTTGACAAGGAAGAGTGGAAGACTCTTTTCAGCTGCTGAATTTCACCCTACATGCCTTGCAAAACATGGTTGGCATACTTTAATTTTGCTCAAACTCTACAACTTTTTTGGACAAATCCTTTCTGACTAGATCTAGAAATTCCCACAGAAAGGTGAATTGTTCTCAAATGTTTCTTGGATCTGCAAATAATTGACAAAGACCATCCTTTCTCCAGCATTTTTTTAAAAGCCCATCTTTCTCTGAAGATGATTATGTTATCTTGCAATTAATGGATATTGTCTAAATCTGGTGTGGAACCTTTATATTCAAAAGGTTCTTCCTGACAACAATTTTACAGAATACCCATTTAAAAATTACAAAGGAAGATATGAATTTACACAACATGTCAAATGACTCGAGTCGCCTTTTGTTTGGGTAAACAACAATACACAAAAAAAACGTGATGGATGGAATTCTTTATCTTATACAGAACAGTTATCATAGAAAAATTCCTAATTACATAAATGTATCGCCAACAGTAGGCATGTGGGGACAGTGGGGGGCCCACCAAATTATATTGCTGTCGAGCCAATATTTGCACCAGTCTAAGTTTGTTCTAATCGAGTATAATCTCATTTTCGCAATGCGCGGGTTTCTTTACTTTGGAAGTAGGCCCCCTGAAATTTGGGGGGCCCCTGCCATTTGGCCCCCCTGGCCCCCCCTCTGCTCAGGCCTGGTGAGATGTTTACGGAAAGCTTCATAAAATTAAACTAATTACACTCAAAATTAAACATGGCTTTGAATGCAAGCCGAGGAGTTCCATAGATATGGCAAATTTGGCAACAACAACCGTATGATGATGATTGATGAGAAGAGTGTGAGTCTGGCACACATACCCTATTAATTCAGTTGCTCCAACACAGAACACTGGATACAACCCACCTCCATTTAATTCTATGTTACATAACCAATAATATATTAAATTGTCATGAAAACTTTTTTGGCACTCTAAAAATATGAAGCTCATACAGAATCCCTGAATTAGAGGCAGTATCTACAAAACTCTGTTGTGGCTTATTCTTTTGAAATCCAAGATGGAATATCAGTTTGTCATCAAATTGCCATTAAGGTACATATGTTAAAGAGCTTTCAACAATCAAGATTGGGAAGTAACATGATTCCAATTTCATAATTGCAAACAGGAAGAACGGTCATACTCAAATGGAATGCCTTCTGTAGGCCTACTTGATGATAATAATTAATTTTATAATGTCTACTCTTTTTTTCTTTTTCAGCGCAGACATGAGAGTGTATTGTGTCTGAAATAACACCCCCTTTTCCATACTAACATTTTTCTGTCTGCCAAACAATATTCCATGCAAAACATACAGGTGAATTAATGAGGAGAAAAGCACCAGCCAGACACGGTGGAACACATGTATTGTCGTCCGTAGGAGGTAGGATAATTCCCTTTATCCGATGTCTAGCCAACTTTTGTCCCTCATACTGAGCTTTTCCCTGGTCAATACAGATTGAGGGAGGGAAATACAACAGAAAGAAACAGGGATATATTTAGTTCAACCAATCAAATTCCTTTGGCTAATTAGCCAGCAGGGATATACTGAAAGATAACGAGATCAACAGGGATATACTGGAACTGACCAATCAAAAGACAACAGTGCCCCTATATATCATGCTTTTTAGCATGTAGATACCAGCATATTTGCTGATTGTTGTGATTTAAGGCAATTAAGTGCTGCCAATTAAGAGTATTGATTTTTTTGTAGCACAGCTGCATTCACATTGAGTGCTTCAAACTGTTTAAATTGATATAAAATAAAAGTATTTTAAAAAAAAAGATATGGGATAAAAAGGTTATACCATGGGTTGCGGCAGTATATCCCTGGTATAGTCACCCTCGACCCCGTATATCCCTCGACCCTTCGGGTCTCAGGATATACTGGATCTTGGGTGACTATACCAGGGATATACTGCCTCCACCCATGGTATAACCTCATAGTACATTAGAATACACTAGCCTATCCTGCGAGTGTCTCTCAGACAATGGATTGTTTCCCAGAGGCTAAAGAAAGGAATAGCGACCACAAGCTTCCTTAAGTGTTACTATGTAAAGGGCTTCTTTTTTTTGCCTCAACAAGTGCATGATGAAAGACACAGGCTGGGAAAAGGCAGCCTTTCCATTGCACTTTGCAAGTGATGGATTGTGTCAGTTTTGTCCAAAGTTGATGTCATGGAGCGCATCTGATTCAGTTCAATGATATCTGATTTGAAATACTCAGGGGAATATGTCTGAATTGAGATTGCCTAATTTTACAATAATCATTCTATTTAATTTATATGATAGTGTGAACTTCTAAAATGAACTAAAATATACATACTCTTGACATGCACCTTTTGATGCCAAATTATTTATGAGTGATTTTCACTTACATCCAAAAAAGTTTCCGATCACATTGTACATTCATGCAGTGAATTGCTTTTCTTTAATTGCCATGCATGTTATAGCATATCATGACATCATTAGGAGGTTTTTAAATCAATGTTCTTTTGTTGAATCTAGCCTACACATTATCATGCCACTTTTTTTTTGTTTATTGTTCTGTGACAATTTGGAGTGTATGGTTACTGCGCAGTAGAAAAACAAAAACAAAGTTTGGTTATTACGAATTTAAAAGGCATAATCATGACCCTAACTGCACCACTGAGTGTATTCCGCTAGTTTACTTGCAAAACATTTGATGACTTTAATTGTTTTCCGAATTAGTTTTTAACTCTGACAAGATTCTATGTTCCTTGAGCACCAATAAAATTATAAGACGTTTTTGACATTGACTTTTTTTTTTGCAAGAATTAACCATTCGTAATAGAAATACCATAGAAATACAGTTTAGGTGAAAATGTGGTTGGTCTGTGATATCACATTTTGGGGGAGATGGAATTATAGACCTGTATTACCCACAGGGGGGCTGATAATTTTGTCCTCAAGTGTATGAGACAAAATTGTAGACATTTCATTGCCTTCCTGCTATGTGACCGCATGCACGGATTTAGCTGATGTCAGCTGGACATCACTCCAACCTGTATTTGTAATAAATATACTTTATATGTATTTGGCCAACGTATGATACAATGTGGTTTTGACATTTGTCACTGCTGTTATCACAGAGGTTAATGTGGTCGTGGGTGTACCATCTCTCACAGGAATCCACTCAGCTACTATCTTCCTGGACTCGCATCAAAAATCTGCTGAGAGATCAGCGGTTAATGTCAAAAGTGGACATTTTTAAATTAGACAGACGATAATCTAATTTAATCCAAAGGCGCAAAATATGCTACACTTGAACTGAGATCAACCTTTCTGTGATGGTTTAAATTTTCATGAGTATTTTTAAAGCAAAGCCAACATGCTGGCCTTGCAGAATGCAGGTCCTTTTTGCAGACGGAATATTGGTGTGAACTTGAATTAATTCTGCACAGCTCCAATTGAGGCTTCTGATTAAATTCCTTTGTTGTGTCCATCAATTGCTTCCTCTCAGGTTCTTAAGCTGGTGGAATGTGCATTATCAAGATTGTCTCCTCTAACCCCATCCATATTGTTCTCACTTAGCTAATAAGCCAAAGGATTCTCCTTGGCAGTTTGGTATCATACTTTTGGTAAAGCTTCACCAAAATGGACATCTTATCACATTCCATGTTACACAAGTTGGCTCAGACAACCATACAAGAAATTTAGGCGTAATAGACCTTCTCTTGGTTTCTTTGTTTTTGTCTTTTTTTTTAAAGGGCTTTAATACCTCACATTTCAACTCCTTCAACTTAAGTTTAATTTCCTCTAAGTTATCTTTTAGAAGACATATTATACACTCTAAAAACGGTGTTTAGAGTCTAAACACAATCCTAAACACATTTCTTGTCCCACTTTTTTCACGCGTTTAGATCTTAAACATGTGATCAATTGAGGTGTTTAGGTCAAAATGTGTTTAGAAATCTATACATGTTTAGCCTGAGAATGCATTCAACATGTTTAGGCTTGGAACACATTAATTAGTCACGTTCAAATTCATTAGGCGTTTAGGATTTGGGGTTTAGGTTTGGCATTTAGGTTTTAGGGTTTACTTTTGGGGTTTAGATTTTGGTGTTTAAGTTACTGGGAATTCTTTTGGAGGTAACTTTGATTAAATTTTATTGGAATCATCTGGAACAGATTACAACAAATCAGTAAAAAATGCCAGAATATAGTGTTGAAAGCATAAATAAATCAAACTGTTTAACAAATGGTTAAAGAAATTGTCAATATGTGATAAAAGATTTTGGATTCTCGTGGCATCGGCAACAAAGCAAGCCGCCATTGGTGTCTTCTTCAGCTGGAGGACTGTTCAGGTTTGTTGAAAGGTCAGGTCTCCAGATCCGCAATCTGTAATTGCATGCAGGTAATGCAAAAGGGATCTATTCAAAACAAAATAAAACATATTAAAAAGCTCAGAAATTTAAACAAAATACACAATATCTACAAATGAATTGTTCAAACTTAGCTTCCTCAGACAAATAACAAGAAAAAAAAGAAAGAATGAAAGATAGGGAAAGAAAGAGGAAGAGAGAAAGAGGTAGAGGAGAAGGGAGAAAGAGGAGAAAGAGGAGAAAGAGGAGAAAGAGAAGAAAGATAATGAGAGAACAATGAGAAAAGAGAAAGAGGAGAAAGAGGAGAACGAGGAGGAAGATGAGAAAGAGAAAGAGGAGTTGAAAAATAGAAAGAGAAGAAAGAGGAGAAATACAAGAAATAAAAGAAAGAGGAGAAAGAGGAAAAAGAATAGAAAGACGAGAAATAAGAGATAGAGAGTAAGAGGAGAAAGAGAGTAAGATGAGAAAGAGGAGAAACACAAGAAATAAGAGAAAGAGGAGAAAGAAAGAGGAGAAAGAGTGAAAGAGGAGAAAGAGAGAAAGAGGAGAGGAAGAATGACAGAAACAGGAGAGGGAGGAGAAATGGAGAAAAAAAAGATACAGGAGAAAGAAGGGAAAGAGAGGAGGAAGAGGAGAAAATAGAAAGGAAAGAGAGAGAGAGACGTGAAAGAAGAAAAAGAGGAGAAAAAAGAGAGGACAGAAGGAGGAGAAGTCTAATGAGGGAGAGATGAGAAAGTTTACAAAAGAAAGACAGAAAGACAGAAAGAGGAGAAAGAAAGAAAGATGAAAAGAGGAGAAAGAGGAGAAAGAGGAGAAAGAGAAAAAGAGGAGAAAGAGAGAAAGAAGGGAAAGAAGGGAAAGAGGTGAAAGAGAGAAGCAGGAGAATGAGGTGAAAGAGAGAAAGAGGAGAGGAAGAATGACAGAAACATGAGAGGGAGGAGAAAGTTAGAAAAAAGAGATACAGGAGAAAGAGGTGAAAGAGAGAAAGAAAGAGAACAAAGAGAAAGATGAGAAAAGAGAAAGGAAAGAAAGAGGAGAAGTATAATGCGGGAAAGATTAGAAAGATAAGAGGAGAAAGAGGAGAAAGAGCAGAAAGAGGAGAAAGAGGGAGTGGAAAGAGAAACAAGAAAAAGAGGAAAAAGAGAGAAAGAGGAGAAAGATAAGAAAGAGAAGAAAGAGATAGAGACACGTATAGACAGATAGAATGGTCCCTGCATTACATAATACCTCACCTCTTGCATTCTATCCTGCTTGACAATTTGTGACCGCATGTTTAGTATCTTTTAACAGTGACAATAGTTTGTGAATGTGGAGATATATACCAAAATAAATAATAAATATAAGATTGACAGATGATGGGAAAAAAAGAGAGTGCAGGCAGGAAGGATAGACAGGTAGACAGACAGGTAGACAGATAGGTAGAAATATAGGTAGAAAGATAGGTAGACAGATAGGTAGACAGACAGGTATACATATAAGTAGAAAGACGTGTAGACAGATGGGTTGACAGATAGGTAGACAGATAGGTAGACAGATGGGTAGACAGATAGGTAGACAGACAGGTAGACAGGTAGGTAGATAGGTAGGTAGACAGGTAGGCAGATACTTGTCATTTCACTCGCACTTTGCAACATCTCTTTCTTGTTAATCTGAAAAGATATCAAGTATAAATCAATAAATTCAGGTAATATTGCATCATTGAAATGTATAATTAAATTTATAAAATTCAAGTGAATTACCGAAAAATACTCACTGGTACAAATTTGTCCTGTTGACAGTTGAAGATACCAAAGCAGAATGGCAGAATTGCATGTAATCTCCGAGGCTGAGCACTCAACCATGGGGTTTTTAATTACCCTCTAATTTTGTATGCATAAATTCTGACTTAATAAGGGTATATTGAGTGCTATTTAGTAGGCCTAATTGACTCTAATTTCCAACTGCAAACTATATTGAGATATTAATTCTTGTTAATTCAATTTGAAGGCTTGTGAACATAAATTAGCATTGCATTTTTATTTAGAATTGCCCATGTTATACATGTACATAATACAATAAACATATTTGATGCAATGTAATTGTAAACAATATTCAATCAGATATAAGGCCTAAAGCTGCCTAATAATGTTATTCTACAATAACATTATATATTCTTTAATATGCAAAAATACAAATTTGGTTAAAACAATTGAGAATATAAAAAAATCATTTATTTCAGTTCTATGTAGTTAAAGTTATTTTATAACTTAATACTACTTTAGGTTAGCCCTAAAATGCCTCATTTGCAAACAAAACCCGGCTTTTCACGGCATTAAAAAATACCTTGTGACATATTTCAAGAAGTTTAATCTACATAACTTCATCAATCAGAATGATTATTTTAAATAGATGACTGAAATGTACCTGAAGAACTTCTCTTAAATCTGCGGATTTAAAAACTCTAACTATCAAATTATCATGATTCATGCACAAGACAAGCACCTTCTTTCATTAAAATCCTAATTGTATTGCCCATAGAGTTAATTAGGTAAATTTTACGGTAACTGTTGTTGATTTGTTGATTTTATACGAACTTGTTTATTTATTTGTATAATTCACTTTTTCAGTTCTTCCAAATTAACACATCCTTCTGTATTCCAATAACAAAAGCATGTTATCTCAAAATCATATAAACGCAGTGTGGCAGTTTGTTATCTTATGAGTTTATTCAATTAACAAATTATCTAGGCCTGTATATATTCTTAGTTCATCAGACAGATAGAGATAAATTAGCACTGGTCATGCATGAGCTTGCAGCTGGAGGAGGTGGTCCAACTTAGGGATAAATTGGTGAAATTCTCATATGATTATCCGTAACAAATCAGTGAAGTTATGCCAAATTATTGGTAGTGAATTTACAGAGGGACATGTTCCAACGACAATAATATAGGTAAATTAATCATCATTTAAAGAAAATGAAATATCCTAGAGACAATCTATGAAATAATCCACAATTCCCAGTTTAAACATAGATTATAGTGGCATAGTGCACTGTCACTAAAATGAAAAGGTAGGACTAAACTGCAGCTATAGGGGCAGACACCATGCAGATCCAGTAAAATGTCCAAGAATAAATTAACCTTTGTAAATCTATCTATCTATCTATCTATCTATCTATCTGTCTATCTATCTATCTATCTATCTATCTATCTATCTATCTATCTATCTATCTATCTATCTACAGATCTGTATAGTGACGATCAATAGATCTATATTAATACTTGAATTATAGGGCCAACAAATGATTGTCAGGTATAGATCAGGGCCGGATCCAGAAAATGTGAGACGGGGGGGGGGGGGGGGTTCACGAATGACAATGTATTAAAAATATCGTAATAAATAACCCCCCCCCTGGATCCGCTACTGTAGATTATACAAAGACATAAAATGCAAATAGGCAGATATAGGCAGACGGGCAGATAGCTACAGTAGACATTTATCAATTAAAATTAAAATAGATAGATAGATAGATAGATAGATAAAAAGATAGATATATAGATTGATAGATAGCACTAAGATCTTCACTTTCTTATCAATCAACTATGTATCAGACTATCTATCAGGCTATCTATCAGTCTATCTATAAGACTATCTATCAGACTATCTATCAGACCAGCTATCTATATATCTATATCTCTATTTATCTATCTATCAATACATCTGTCTATCTATCTTTAGCTATCTATATCTATCTCTAGCTCTTTATATCGATACTGCATTATGATAAAAATGCAAACTTGATCTGAAATTCATTTTAGGAGATTCCTTTATGACTGTGTGTGCATTCCCAGCATGACAAATTTAGCACAACCTTACATTTAAATCATGAATGTACCAAGGTTATCAATTATTATTATTGCGTAATGAATGAGTTAACAGTATTGTGACTTTGAAGATAATTCTTTAGATTTAGAAAAATATCTTCATTACAAATCACCCATGGTAATCCATCAACATTCACTAATCAACCATAACGAACCGTGAAGTTATACTGAATTGGTGACAATTTGGTGTTGTATGAAATTTCTTAAATAATTACCATATTTGCATTATTGATTATCTTAATTGAATATTGCACAATCAGATTCAGGAATACTGTGTCATTCATTAGTAATTTTACATTCCGAAGAGGAATGAGCATAAAATAAAATGATAGCTTATTGTTACTGAAATTTAAACTGATTCACTCATGAAAGTTAATTCAATCATGATTGTAAATTCCTCCAATATTTATAGAAAAAAAATTAATACATATCTGTTAGCTGGTACACACTGATCATGTTTGGAAGCTAAACATGTTGATCATTTGGAGGGGAAAATTCTAAACATGTTTAGGAATTGCGCACAATACTCAACATGTGAAACATCTGCACATATGTCAAATTGAGTTAGTGTTCAGGAAGTAAACACAAACTGAAACATGTTTAATGTTGAAACATGTTTACAAGTGTTTACAAGCTAAACACCGTTTTTACAGTGTATATAACACATGCATCTTGTTGATATTTTGTTGTGAATGCAATAATATATATATATATAATTTATATATATATATTATATATATATCCATATTTCTCGAAGTTACTCTTGTAAAAGTACACTGTAGTTGTGCTTGCCTATGTGCCCAATAAAATATTACATTTTAGCAAATATTCCTTTGCCACTTCAACTGACGAGGTTCGATCAATGCTTTAACCTTTAAAAATTTGTTTTCACATGTGCACATGCAGTAAGCTCTTCATTATGTGATTTCCATAAAATATTGTCCTTGACACAATCTGAAAATCTAGTTTGAAAAAGAAACCGTTGAAAGTATGGTTAATACTTCCAGTCATGGCAAAGATGTCAAACGTTAAAAAAACAAGTCTGTGGAAATGTTCTTTCTGCTTGATGTGTATCTTATTTACAAATTCGAAATAAAAGCAGAGAGAATTAAATGTAGTGTCTATAAAATTCTGTCGATACATTTAACTTCTTTTCATATAGCTTAATACAGTGTATCAGTTTTGGCATTAACCAGTTTTGGAAATGGAAAGTTTTTGTCGGGAGAGCTCTCAGTTCATGCAGCAGCGGCTCGCCATTCTAAATTTTAAAAATGAAATGAATTCTTCAACGAGAGCATAACTAAGCTAAAAATACCATAAGGACTGAAAAAGTAACATGATAGTTGTAATTTCACCATTGATCAATTTGGAAGCTGTGGCATGGTAATATAAAGTAATATCTTATCTTATCTTATCTTATATGTTGAAGAGCTTCAAACAATACATTTTGGAAAGTTACATAATTCTAATTTCGTGATTACACGCAGTAAGAAAAATCACACTTAAATGGATAGGCTTCTCAACCTAATACATAAGTATAATTAATTTCATAGTGCCTGTATGGTTATTTCTCCTTCGGAGCAAGCAAGACAGTACATTGAATTCTGAAATAACATCCCTTTACTGTTCTGTACTTACATTCTTTTGTCTGCCTCACAATATTCAATACAAATTATATGGAGAAAATAGACACAAGCAAGACTCAGGGGAATACATGTATTGTCGTCAGTGGAAGTAGTTTAATCCCTGTACATAAGAAAACACTACCGTGTACTGGAAGTATCCATCAGACAATAGATTGTTTCCAGAGGCTAAAGAAATGAATAGCTGCAACAGGCCTCCTTAAGTGTTACAACGTGAAGGGCTTTTTTGCCTCAACAATTGCCTTGATGAAATACACAGGTTGGGGGAGGGAGTTTTTCCATTGCACTTAACAAGTGATGGCTTGACCGCTTGAGTCAGTTTTGCCGACCGTTGGTGTCAGACGAAGAGCACGTCTGATTCAGGCTATTGATATTTAATTTTTGCAATATTGTGAACCTCTAGGATGGTATAAAATGTATTTGTGACATACCACTTTCGAACCAAGTTATTTAAGGAGGTGTCATCATGCAAAATGCCCAGTTATATTCATTGAATTAAGATTTAATTGCACAATCACCTCGCCAGAGAATCCCTTTAGAAGTATCATTGTCATGCATGTTATATGAAATCATTACTAGTATCATGTAGACTATTGTAGAGTTCTCTCACCAGGGGCTTGGTGAGCA
Source organism: Platynereis dumerilii (assembly GCA_026936325.1). Taxonomy (NCBI): domain Eukaryota; kingdom Metazoa; phylum Annelida; class Polychaeta; order Phyllodocida; family Nereididae; genus Platynereis; species Platynereis dumerilii. The sequence continues at coordinate 62,085,306 of JAPTHN010000001.1, forward strand.
AGTCTGCTATGCTGTGTCTATAAATAGCACATCCTACAACCCCAGCTCTGATACCAGACTGTGTGAAGCTACAACAACACCTTAGCCCTTGGCCACTGGTAATTACTTTTGGCTGAACCGTCTACACTGTGTACCGTTTGCTCTATGCGAAGCGACCCGGTTAATCATAAAATCTTAAATTTTAGACCGGAAAGCAATGTAATTACAATATAACATAGCCAGTATGCTGTATTTATGTATAAGAAAACTCGATGTGAAATGTCAAGCTTTAAATATTTAGCAATCAAAAGATTTGGTGATTCTAGTAAAAAAAGCACTGAAATTTACTAAAACTGCCTAATCTCCCAGAAAACTTAACTTATTGATTTCAAATTTTGTATGTGTATTGTGAATACTATAAGACAGCATACTGGCTATATGGCAACGTTTGTTGTTTGCTCTATATATGAAAACTAGCAAAATGTAAATAAAGAAAATCCTTAATTGGGTCACTTGGTTGGTACACAGTGTCTAGGTGCTGGGCCAGACTGTACCTGTCCCTCTGATTAAAAGCCTCCACATCGTGGAGGGACAGTCAGAAATGGGAGGTCAGCTGAAACAAAATTAAAATCAGTGTGCCTACCCAAGCCAAGTCAAGACTGATGGGAAGAGTCTGAGCTCTGAACAAGGGAAGCTTGGCATGCCTTATCAAAATCACACATCATACATTTTGACATAAAATGGCTCTCTTAAAATCGCTGTAAACAGGCTTTTAATATGTCAAAAAACTCAAAGTAATGATATGAAGTTGTGTATCTGGTATATATCCCCCATGTGGCATGACAAAATTTGATGTATTGCTTATAATAGATGAAAGGTGGTGACTTTATTAAAACCTGTGTAGAGGTACAGGTATAGATGGCGCCACATGTGGCACAAATTAAACAAATAACTGTCATTTGTCGTCTGCTAATATTCAAACTTAAAACTGCTTCATATAAGTGGCTACAGTCTGTTTGTCCAAATAGAATGAATAGTTGGATACTATGTATCATTATGAAGTGTTCCAGTGGACTCACTTTCTATCTCCCCCCCTAGGATTCTAATTCATGCTGAATTCTTCCAGACTGCAAGCGGTGCTTGCAACTCATCCTAGGGAGCATTCTGTGTTTCATTAGAGGGATCATCCAATTAATCTAATAATTTTTAATTGTTGTGAAATAAATAAGGGGATTGGGAAAGATCTTACCCTAGGGAGCATACTTTATTTCATAAAAGGGAGCATTCAGTTATTTAAATAATTTTAAATAAGGGGATTGGGAAAGAAGCAGTCTGGTTCCAGACTGGTGCTGGGCATAAGCTGAACGCACAATACTAGATTCTTTTATTAATTATTTTTTGTTAATTCTGGAATTTATCATTCCACATTTGTTTCATATTGATGATTGGTCTCTGACAAGTTGGAGTGTATCGTGCCTTTTTTGCCTTCCTAGATCATGGCAGGATATGGTGGATCGTGTGGAATCATGCCACTGTGGATAGTCTCTCTAAAATATAATCCCTCTTAAATGTTAGTTTTCTGGTTATTTTCGGGTCTCACCTTGAAGTTAATTACACACATTTGCACAACATTTTCAACATCAACGATACCAAATATGTATGTACCTTCCCCTTCCATTTCAACTTAATTATGCTATAAGAATTAGTTAGGTTAATGAAGGCATTTGGGAGAGATCTAATAAGTATAGATGTAAATTAACTATTTTTAGCAAGTATGTCAGTTCAAGATAAGGCTGTCAAATTGCATCAGGTGTGTCCATTCACGGTCCACACTTTTTGCAATGCCAAACTGAAGCAAGCAAGATCTTCTTCGAATACTAAACATTCTTTGAATTATAGGAAATTCAATGTATGGCGATAAATCTATCTTAGATTAACGACAAATGAGGAGTATTTACATCCAGTTGCAATAGTGGCCATCAGTGACCTCACAGCAAACCCTATCAAATGCATAGAAATGAGGTGTGGATTTGTCATTAGGTTACTTGTGATGAGTGGTGTGACATGTTAAATGACTTTCCCTCATTGCACTGCAAGTATATGACCTCATAAACTGCTTATGACTCATAAAGAATGACATGGCAGAAATAGGGCTGTGACGTCACTAGAGAGATTCCAGTACTTTTCTGTAAGCGCCCCTTTTTCGTCTACTGTAAAGAGATCAGATCATTTGTTGTCAGAATTTTTGGTGATATTGAATCGCCTTGTTCATTAGTGATTGTTTGTGAGGCTGAGTCAGCAGGTGGATCTGATAACAAACAATCAAATCTCCTGTAGGTAAATTCATCACTATCATGTCCCTGAAGACCGAGAATCTGCATTCTAATTTTTTCATATATAAGTAATATATACAGTATTATTGTCCATTACTCATCATATAAAGTATCCCATCAATGAATGGTTGAGATGCAACATTTGACCATTCTTTTTAAATCGTGGTGAAATTTTGAGTTTTTATGTATCCTTTTCTTCTTCTTCTTCTTTGTGAGACTGTGAGTGCTGACACTTTATCTGTGTATTATCGCACTATTAAATGCAAATTGAGCATATTAAGAACATTATTACCCAAGTGCAAATCCCAAGGAATACAAGCACTGGAAATAAATGGCAAAACGATCACATCCCCACCTGAAATAGCAAATTCATTTAATTCCTTCTTTATTAACATAGGGGAAAAACTTGCCAACTTAATCCCACGTTCCTGCCTTACTGCACTCCAACATCTGGAATCCTTTATACCGAGATAAAGTTCAAATTTCACATTTACTAAAGTGACTCCTGAAGAGACAGTTCGGCTTCTCTCAAAACTGCCCACAAACAAAGCCACTGGGCTTGATAATTATCAGGCCAAACTCTTAAAACTATCTGCAAATAGCATCGCACCTAGTCTAACGTGGCTATTTAATTACTCGTTACAAACTGGACAATTTCCCGATGAGTGGAAATGTGCTAAAATCACTGCAGTCCACAAAAAAGGGCCTAAAGTTGACACAGGAAATTACTGCCCCATTTCGGTTCTGCCGATAATTTCAAAAATTATTGAAAAGATAGTCCACCAACAACTCTACAAGTATTCGGATGATAAAAAGTTATTGTGTATGGCGCAATCTGGTTTCCGGAAGAAGTTTTCCACGCAAACAAGTCTCCATAGCCTTTCTGAGAACATTCTGGAAGCCTTAAATAACAGCAAGATCACTGGATTAGTTGCCATCGATATCAGAAAGGCTTTTGACACGGTGCACCGTGGTACATTGATAAAAAAACTGGATCATTACGGAGTCAGACAGATGTCTCTTAAATGGTTTAAGCACTACCTGAGTGACCGTACACAAATTTCCGATATTAACAGTGCAAAGTCTGAACCAGGATATATTAGAACAGGAGTGCCCCAGGACTCTACCCTGGGGCCACTCCTGTTCATCATTTATATAAATGATTTGCCAGGAAACTTTAAACACTGTTCAGTGAATATGTATGCTGATGATACAGCATTCTATTACAGCAGCCGAGATAAACAACCAGTGACCGACGCTATAAATGAGGATATTACGAATGTTTATTCCTGGTTATGTGCGAAAAAACTTAGCATGCATGTTGGTAAAACTAACACGCTGCTCATTTACAATTACCAAAAAGTTCGACACCTTCAATCCACGGATTAAAATATTAAATTGAACAATGAGGAAGTTACTCAAACTGATAGCTTAAAATACTTGGGTATTGACATTGATAGTAATTTCAACTTTGATGTTTATATTAATAATTTAGTCAAGGAGACTAGTTAAATTAGTCAATTGGCTTATTAAAGAGAAGTTCAACTTGTCTTCCAATACAGACACGCAAGATGCTTTATAACTCTCTGATACTTCCAAATCTGGATTATTGCTCCACTGTGTGGGATTGTGCTTCAAAACAGGGATTAGTTCGGCTACAAAGACTCCAGCACAGAGCTCTCAGTATCATTTTACAGCAAGGTCCTAGGGCGCACATCGAGGATATGCTTAATAGCATAAAATGGATGAGCGTCAAGCAGCGGCTGGAGTACAATAAGCTTATCCTAATGTGGCGAATTATAAACGGCATCGCCCCTCCCTATCTCAGGGAAAATTTCACTTATGCAAGTGAAATTCATGACCATCAAACTCAGGCCTCGACATCCAAAAACCTATTTATTACACGTGGCTACAGAAATTCATTAACTGTGTCCGGTGCCAGGTTATGGAATGGCCTTCCGACAGAAATAAGGGAAGCCGGAAACATTGAAACTTTCATGAAGAAAGTCTCCAAATTTATTATTTTACGGACAGATAAATTTTAACTTGTGTTATCTCGATTTTAAATTACAAAGTCTTTTTTAACCTTCAAAATCGATTTTAAATTGCCAAAGACTGTTTTTATCTAAACTCAATTTTATGGACTTTTGCATTTTATCATTTCTCATGTTCTTTATTTTTGTTATCATTTATATTTCATGTTACAGCATAGCTGAAAATAACAGTGTATACTGAAATGCTATTGCTTAATAAACTTGTAAAACTTGTAAACTTGTAATGTTGGTTACCCACAATGTCCATGTAGTATATATGCCTTGGCCTGCACTGCCACCGCATATAAAAGCTTAGTTGATATAATGACTAGGCCTAGCCGTCCCAAATTGAATGAATGCCATGTACCTCGAGAGATGGTGATGACATTTACTGCCGACCATAAAGAAGTCAAAATGAATTTTGATGTGATCCTGAGACATTCCTATGTTCTATTTATTTCATTGGGGTCTCACTCTTTTTGTCACTGATTTGTCAAAGCCGTACAAACATGACAGATTTAATTATATCGGGTTGGTTCCACCCGGTGACATATTAGATAATAGATCAAAAACTTAACATACACAATTATGTAATATATAAGCAATCTATATACTAAGTTTATCCAAGGGTGTAAAATGTATAACTTGAATGTTCAACCTTTCTATGATGGTTTGAATTTTCTCACATATTTTAAAAAATCCAAAATGGAGCCTTGCAGAATACAGGTCCCTTTTGCCGACGGAATGTTAATATGAACTTGAATTAATTCTGAACACCTCCAATTTAGGCTCCTGATTAAATTTCTTTGTTGTGTCCATCAATTTCTTCCACCCTGGTTCTAAAGCCACCGGAATATGCATTATGAAGATTGTCTCCTCTCACCCGATCCAGATTGTCCTCACTCACATAAAAAGCCAAAGGATTCTCCTCAGCAGTTTGGTGAGACGCTTTTGGTAAAGCTTCACCAATTGACATCTCATCACATTCAACATTCCACATGGCTTGGAAAGCTAGTTGAGTTCTCTGGATATTGCAATATTGCCTAAGACAACCATGCAGGGAAAAGATTTTTCTCGATTTTTTGTTTTTAAAAAAAGCTTATTTTTCTCACATTTCAACTTCTTGGCCTTTAAGTTTAATTTCCTGTCAGTCATCTTCTTGAAAAAGATGGCTTTGTTGAATTTGTTCCTGATATGCTGAAAAAATATAATCATTTTTTTCAAGAAGTTACTCCTGTAAAAGTACACTAAAGTGGTGCATTCCCAATAATACATTACATTTTGGTGAATTATAATTCAAATATACATTTGCCAACTCAAATGATGAGACAGGGGCAACGTACATAGTATCTATTAAAATTCGTTATATACAGTAAAACCCAAAAGAAAGTACAATTACCCAAGCAGGAAGAAAGAATCAGTCACTACTCTACCCTTTCAGACCTTTTGGCATGCACCCTTCAGATTAAAATTGGATTACATTCACGCTAAGTCAATACCAATTCAAACTTCATAAACCACATTTTGTTTGATTTCTTTGTTTTGTACCCCTTTGGCCTTTACTAATTGCGATTACATTTCCAACTGTCTTAATAGACTTCTTAATATGGGATCAAGTCAAAGATAGTTGGAAGGAGATTTGGGGTGTAGAGGAGAAAGAAGGGGAAAATAGACGAACAGAGGACTTCTGACAGAATTTTTTTGTTGCTCTATTTTGGGTCGCACTGTAGCAAGGGATTTATTATATCAGAAGATTTTCTATAAGGTGATACAGTATAAAATCAGCAAATTTAGTTAGGAAATGAGCAAGCAGAAGTAAAGTTCATACTTATAAGGACTGACAAGGATAGCAAACACATCTATAAGTCAGTAATGCCACTTTACAATTAATCATTAATTCCTCTGGACTTGACTGACAAAGCACAATGGTGAAAATTCCCAGATACAGTGTACATAGCTTAATTGTGAGCTGCATGGAAGAAAGGCCAATCTGCGGAAATCTTACTTCAGCTTCATGTAGATTATCTTCTTCCACTTGGAAAGGAATAAGATATAGTGTTTATAACTGATGTGGCTTAATCTTTGAAAACTGAAGATGAACTATCAAACTTATTTTCATAAAACAGTGTGTCAGTTTGTTGCTTCATCTTACCATTAAGGTATTTTGAAGAGCTTCGGACAATTGAGATTGAAAAATAACATAATAATACCAATTTCATAATTTTGCACAGTCAGAATAATCACACTCAAATGAAATGACTTCTTAACCTGATAATGAAAATTAATTCAATAATGCCTGTATTTTTACATATTTTTTCAGAGCAAACATGACAGTGTATTATATTCGAAATACCATCCCCCATACTTTTTTGTACTGACATTTTTCTATCTGCCAAAAAAATAATCAATACAAAACATAGAGATGAATTAATGTGGAGAAAAAACACTAGTCAGACTCAGGGGAATACATGTACTGTCATCTCTAGGAGTAGGATAATCCCCTGTACATTAGAAAACGCTAGCGTGTCCTGGGAAATATCCGTCACACAATGGATTGTTTCCAGAGGCCTAAGACAGGAATAGCGGCCACAAGCTTCCTCAAGTGTTATGATGTGAAGGGCTTCTATTTCTTGCCTCAACAAATGCATCGATGAAAGACACAGGCTGAGGAAAGAAGCCTGTCCATTGTATTTCATAGTGATGGATTGTGTCACTTTTGTCTAAGGTTGCTATCTCCTCCAGACGTAGAGCACGCCTGATTCAGTTACGATACGATACAATACGATATATATTTATTTGACATTAGCGAGAACAAGATGACCAGTACAAATATCATCATAAATTTGCCATCACATTACTTATTAAATGGTCGAGCAATCACATGAATTATTTGGTTCTTTATAACTTTGCAAATTTGTTATTATGGTGTGCCAATGTGAGGAGACCTGGATAGCCCTGGAGCTGAAATTCAGGCCACCTTTCTTGTTAGGAATGAGATGAAGTGAGGCTAATGTTACGATTATGAAAATTTCTGTTTGATATTGATTCAGCTGATGGAGAATAAGGTCAAATTAAAACATCAATGACATATATAGCAATTTCGAATTTGACATGCAACATCATACTTAGAGAGGAAGTGTGCTTTTAGTTTACTTGCATATGCATAAACAGATTTTCCACAGTCTTTCAATGTTAAGGGAAGTGAGTTCCATATACTACCTATTTTATAATTGAGACATTGCTTTGCAATTCTGGATCTCGTCATTGGTATATAGAAGTCATGAGACTGTCTCGTAGTCAGATCAATCTGGTTTGGGGATGCTAATACAGTCGTATGGTAAACTGGTAGTCTGTTGTGTTTAAAGTTGTAGGCCACTTTCAAGCAACTGATGGCATACAGATCGTGCACATTCAGCAATTTGTGTTTGACAAATAACGGATTGCTGTTGATGATATTTGATTTGAAATACTCCAAGGAGTCATCGAATATGTCTGCATTTAAATTGTTTGATATTACCACATTCCATATGAATGCAATTTGTATGATTCAATTCACACAATACTGTGAACCTCCAAAATGTTCATCTGGCATGCTCCTTTTGATATGAAATCATTCTAACTGTGATGGTCATGCAAAAAACTCACTTGCATTCATGTAAAAAACATACACATATTGCACAATCACCTTTGCAGAAAATGACAAGGTATAATTGTCATGCATGTGGTATGACACATGAGCCACCATCATGAGGTTCTTTAATTATTGATGTTTTATTATCTATCTATCTATCTATCTATCTATCTATCTATCTATCTATCTATCTATCTATCTATCTGTCTATCTGTCTATCTATCTACCTATGTATCTATCTACAATATATCTATTGTATATATATTTTTTATCTCTCTATTTTTCTACATTTATCTGTCTTTCCATATCTTTTTTGAAACAGTTACATTACTGCCTTTATACATTGAATATGAAATAATAAAAACGAAAGTTATGGTAACACTGGAAGTCCTAAAATTTTGAATTGCTGCGCGCATTTCATGGCAGTGCCATTTACATATTAGTGATGAATTACCTTCAGGACATCTGGTTGCTTGTTTCTACCATTTCACATCATCTTCATCAGTGATTATTCAGTATTCACTGGGGCAGAGTCGTCACTGGGGCTGAGGAGATTTTCACAACAAATAAGGAAGGTCTATGGAACGGAAATTTTTGACTAAATTGAATCCTAAAACCGCATTCCAAATTTAACATGCAATTTTGTTGTACTCAATTTGAATCCTTTTATGCAGCCATTCTTAAAGCACTTGCAGAAGCATTTTTCATCACCAAATGTCGGGAAGTTTTGGGTGCTGTCTGGTGACATTTCACTGCCTTCCTGCCATTAGACATAAATATACCTTCTGGCGGATATCATCTGGACATCTTTTCATCAATCTTTAATATGATGATGCCAAAGCATAGAGAGACCACAGGTATTCTCAACAGGAAATTTTTTTTTCATGGAAAATGCACACGCTATATGCAATAATATTGTTATGCATTAAGACACTGATTTCACAATCAGTAAATGCTGATTAAGATAAATCCATAAATCAGGCAGTTGCACTGATCTAATGAGAGTGGCCCTGAGTCAATAGCAGATCCAGACGGGGGAGGGGAGGGTTTTGGGGTTCAAACCCCGAATCCCCCCCCCTTGGACTGTAGATTTTAATGAGAAAAACAATTAACCAAATATTTTTGGTAAATTTCCATTTGTGAACCCCATCATCCTGCATTTTCTGGATCTGCCCCTGTAAGATTCATCTCTGGGCAAGCAAAATTTAAGAGATAATCAACTAGTACATCACAACAAGACGCTTGAACTCGTTCAGATCATTCACAGCTAGAATCCAAACATCAACCTTTTCAGAAGAACTAGAGGCCACGAGATATACAGCGTCACAATCTATTTATAGACTTTGACACTTGATAAAAAAGTGACGTCACCTCTAGCAATCTGTTGTGACGTCATCACCATTGTGTGTCATTCAGTAATGACGTCACAATCACGGTGCCACTTTCTGACAGCTCTGCCGCATCCTAAAGATTTGCCTAGTATATCCCTGTGTGAGTAGCTCTGTCTTCTACCATTTGAAGACCTTCAGTCTCTCGGGGCTTCGCCCCGAGAGACCTGTGGTCTCTATTAATAATAATATTACGTCATGTTGGCTAGCAGTGTCATACAAAGTGGTGTTGACATTCAACGATGCTGTAATCACAGACCTTAATCACAGTGTAGTCGTGGGTGTCTCAGCCATTCATCAACCACCTTTCCATTCTCGCCTTGAAAATATGTGGCGAGACGTCCAAATATCAGTGGTAAATGTCACAACTGAACAGTGTACATTGTACAACGTACACTAAAAGCGTTCTTGCGTAAGACCTAAACCAAGCACATTTGGTTCATTTTCTTAACACGAAGTTAAACGAAAGCTTGTTTATCTTTATAAATTCTGTGACTGATTGAATAAAGTGTTGAATAAAATATTACCTACCTAATTTTAGAGGTCTATGAAGCTGGAGACAAAGGCGGATATTTTGCATTAAGCTTAGCCAATAAAAAGAAACATGCTTCGAGGCAGTGCTGAAACAAAGAACAAGAACAAAATACAAAAAAATTGGTAGAAAGACAAGATCATTAAAGCAAAAGGTTTAACCCAGGGTCACACACTTGACCTACCAATCCAAAACCGCCTCAGTATTTGCTCAATTGATTAAAGGCAACTTTGAAAGGCTGCAGTGCACTGCCTTTTACAGGCCAAATATTCCAATGCTTGTTTCATCTGTTAATGTCAGTTGAAATGGTGTGGAAATAAAATGATTAATTCAAGAACAGATTTGAAACCGTAGTTTTTGAAACCATCCTCATGCAGTCATGCTTTGAAAAGGGTTCCATTTAAGAACCCCAAAGAGAAAAGGTTCCATAATGAGGTTGAACCTCTTAAATAAAGGTTGCTTACCATGGTTCAAGTATGTAAAGGCTCTAAAAGATAAGAAATTGTTCCACGAATCCATGTGAATTGCCAGTATGGATTACACCACATGTTGAGCAGCGAGAAGCTTTCTCAGCAAACAATGTCTCTGGAGCACAGGCATTACAATCATTTTGAGAAAAAAGCTTGTCACTGCAAGCACTTATTGAATTTAAATACAAGGTTGGCAACTCCTGGTTTGAGAATCCATGCTCTTGCTTGAGACAGCATTACAGCAGGAATTCTCAAACCAGGAATCTTGAGGGAGTTGCCAACCTTGTATGTGTTGTATACAGGATATGTTTAGCAATGTGTGTTTTTGTAAGAAATTATAATGCCTGTGCTCTGGAGTCCTAGACTACCATTAAGCCCTTGTATTGAATACTAGTAGATATAGATAAATGAAACCCCAAGGTGTGAGAGCAAAACCCTTCTGGCATCCAAAAATGTACATGTTGTGTATGGAACAACATTTACCATTGTTGAAAATTTCAAGTTCAGTCATTGAACTGAATTCCGCATGCCTGTTCAATAAGTGTTTGTGGATAAAAAGTTTTTAGACCTAAGCGGGTTTTAACATAATGATGTTGAGTGGAAGTAAAACTTCACCAAAAAAAAGTCTTTTTTAACCTTTTTGTAGGGTTCCATGCAATGAACATTTTAAGAGATTAAATTTTTTGATGCCTTATCTGTATGAAGCTTGAGAACTTCAAAGGCTTAATCTCAAACCTTTAGTTCTTGGAGTGTGCATGCGAATCAGTGGCTCTGGTTGCTGGCTAAAAGAATAAAATGATCCTGCGACAAGCACTTTCGGCAAGAAACCCCTTGTGATATTCACAATGAAAGATCCTACCATTACCAAGCTTCATTTGAAACAATGAGGTGATATTTGCCAGCGGTCGATACAGACATACAGAAATTAGACAATTAGATGGACACAAAGTCACACATGCAGGAACTCCAAGATCGACAATCGATGCAACTTCACAGAAGCTACATGTAGGTTGCTTGAAGCTGGGACTATCAGTATCGTAGATCTCACATAGGGCAGATTAATAGGATGAGGGTTAACTCATAAAACGTATTTGAGACACAAGCTTGATTTCCCCTGCTCATCCATGGCCAGGTGGCATATTGCCATGTTGTAAATCTGTGTCCTGAAGTAAAAAGAACTATGAAATTTTGTCAGTTAGGAATTTGCTTACAGCGATATCCTGTTGACAAAAGTCTGTTTTCAGGAATCCTGAGCTCTGGTTTTATTCACAGTTTTAATGCACAGAAGGATGAGAATGGCGACAAGCTATATTGCGTCATTCCAGATATCACCCTCTGCGTACAGAGACTGGAAACTTGGGTAAGTTACATTATATTGACTTTTAATATTGTAACTTCACAAATTTTGTAACACCAACAAATTTGAACTTGCATAATTATATAATTAGAGAATGGAATATAGATCAGCAAATGTTTTTGCAGAAAGTGATTTTTTAATAAAATAACTTATTAAATACTTCAAATTATCAATCAATTGTCAATGATCAAATTTTGAAAGCCTTGAAAGTGAGAGATCATACCCATTTCCAAAAAATAAAAAAATAAAGTTAATACAACTGGAACTTCCAAAATGAATATTGTTTCTTATTTTCAATCATATGTCCATGTTGGCCTTACTTTCAAAACATTTTTAAAAACAGAAATGAGTCTCATCGTCTCTGAAACAAGAAAAAGGGAACGGTAAGAAAAACAATTTAGAAGCTGTTGGAAGGTGTCAAGTTTCCTGGAAGGAATTCCTGTGACACATCCAATGATTGTGAAAATGAAATTTCCTTGATGAAATGTGACACACGAGGTGCAAAATGCGTCCAATTTTGCAAATGTAACTTTTTGTGCAGTCCGTGAGCTGGCATGTATGCATTCATGAAATTACAGTAAAATCCAAGCTCCTGAAAAGATAAAATAAGCTGCTTGTGCTGAGTGGCATTTCAACCCTGAAAAGTAACAAACAGGCATGTTTTGATAAGTTATAGGCATTTCTTAGTATTTCGATATGTACAGTGAACCGTTAGACCTCACAGTTTTTCCAGACAGAACTCTCTAAACTAAACTGAGACGTGAGTGCATCTTGCGACCTAAATCATTTGAGCACTACTTTTTGCAGGTTTAGACATGCCTTTTGTTCTACATAGAAGATAAAAAACATTACATTGGCCTAAGCAATCTTGGGGTCATTGAAGTCCAATACACTAGGAGCCAGATGACCAAATCATGACTCAGATGAGATCTGAAAGACTGCTCTCCATGCATGAAGAAGCCTTCAAAACGCAATAGTATGAAAATAAAAAAAATTCAGGATAAAAAGAAGACAATTTTATAATGTAAAAAATACATTTATACTGTATTCTCTCCATTTGCTAGCCATGCCATCTTAGAATATTTTTTTCGGTAATCAGGCTACAAAACAGCATCTCATTCTCATTCAGAAGTGGGCATTTATCAGGGCTTCTTGAATCCTGAAAGGTTGTTTGAAAATCTTCTTATATTGTAATCATGACGGTCACATAATGTCTTAAATCCTTTAAGTATACCTAAATCATCTCTCATAAGCCAGACATCTCCACTTCAATTAATTACTTTGGAAGAGATTATAGGATCATAAGCTACTCAATTCAAAATGAACCCTCCATATCCATGGTATACATACAGATTAGCACAAACTAAACAAGCATATCTTTGTTGGGTATTTACCATGTTGATGAGCTCATTAGAGGAGGATCATACACAATGCATGCACTGAAGAAGTCATAATATTTGCACATCTTGTGATCGCTGAAATTGACTGAGTGATGTCATTAGCCTTTTCTGGAAAGATATAGCATCTATATTTGATAAGCAATAAATATACAAAATTGGATGGAATGGGGTGTAATTTGTGCCCTCTTTGCCATTGGGCTTACTTCGAATGATAAAACACGGAAGTCCTACATAGAATATTTTTATTTGTCAGAATGCATAGATTAAGCATTTAAAAGATGATGATTATTGTGGCTTTACGTCCAGTATGTATTCCCTTGGTAGGCTAATTAGGACTGGAGGAGGACATGGCCATGAGGGAAAGGATAATTGAAACAACTTATGCCCAGTGCACACTAGCATCGCATGCGATCCCATCGTGTACGATGCTGTTGCAACCCTAAGATCGTAAGTTGGTACACACTGTATTCCCTGCCTACCAGCCTTTCTTATCCCCTAGTTAAAAAAGGGGTGAAAACAGGCCCTACCCTTCTACTTGATTTTTAGCTGCGACAGCCTAGCAACCCAATGCACACATGGATTATCTTGGAAAAGAAGCTATTAAAACCTGCGCTGGCAGTGCAGAATATCTAGCTGTGCTAGATATTCTGCGACGACCTCGCTAGTCGTTTAACTACCATCACAACTTGGTGTACCCAAGCCTCTCTCTAACAATTCTACATGGGAACCTTATCAGCGGAAAATGCTTGCTTGTGAGGCATCTTCCTATTCATGAAATGCTTTTAATTTTGTGTTTCGTCATCTAACAGCTCATTGTATATATATCATGTATTTCATGATAAATCCAAGTCTGACAGAAACTTCTGGACATGGCATTCATTGCTTACCAAAACTGCATCATGTATACTATTTAAGATAGAGTACATATTCTACATAAAATTACTGGAAATATGATATATTTCACTCATTACGAAACAAATTGTCACATTTCATTAATTTTCCAGTGTCAACAGATGTTATTCCTAAAGTAGCTGAATGATTTTAGAAGGTATGTGGGTTAGTGAAGAGTCCGCTTGGGACATTTTTGAACCCCTCTTCTAGATTGCTACTGTCTGGTTCTCCTGCATCGACCCTGCCTCCAAGTCTCTCGGGCAATCTAGCGACAGAAAGCAGTTCCCTAAATTGGCCAAGTTGTCAGGAGAAAATTAGCCAACTCTGACCTTAATTAAAGTTTCCTGAATTAACTCAAAACCTGCAGTTCAATAACGTCCAATAACGGTATAGCTTGACAGAGAAAGATAGATAGAGAAAATAATATGAAGAAAGAAAGAAAAGGAAAAGCTGGATCTAACTGACAATATTGCATGTTAGTGCCCTGCTAAGTATTAACATTGTTTACAGCAGCAAACAAAAATTCAGATTACTGTTTATTTTGCTAAAATTATAAGTTAAAACAAATAATAGAAGAAGCATATGATGTCTATGTCAGCTAGAAACAAAAGAGCATGTTAGAACCCTCCAAATCGGTGTCTTATTTACCGTGTCTAGCTAATACATGGATAGCTAGATAGATACAATTTCCTACTGCACTGGATAAGTACATACATGTATGGCATAGCTTACATTTTAATAGAGCAGTAGTAGGTACGATGTAGAACACAAACGAAACCGTACAACATCCAGACATTTGCTTGTTAACCTTTCTGTCCAACCATGCCTACCATCTACTAAAAATTGCAGGTTGGATGCATAAAGTTATTCATGAATCTTAAATACTTACTCACCCGTTCTTCTTCCAGACTGCAATTCTCCCTTCCCAGGCCAAAATCTAACACGGAACAGATTTATTCATGTGCAGTGTTTTTAACATTTAGTAAAATTCGTACATGTACATGTGAAAAAAAATCCCAATGTGCCCTGATTCCCCCTATACCCTTGGGGGTATAATCGATCATGCTGAAACACCCTGAGGAATATGGCGTGTAAGTCAGATGTTCCTCATCTGCATTGGTGGACAGCAAGGGTCAACATTATGACCTCTGTTGGTCGGATTTTGCCATGGAACTATTTGCTGTCACAGGTATGCATGGACCATCGATTGGCTGCCAAAGCAATATGCTGGTAGAGATTATATCATTACTGGACACTGGTGGAGGATTAGGGTGTAACAGGACATTCATATTACAGAATTACTAGGTTAGTGTGAAGCGCTTTGCATGACATTGTGAAGGCCCGATTTCGCCAACTGAGTTTAAGCCTCAGACCTGATCTTTAGAACTGTATGCCCTAGTTCCTAAATTTATCACTATCATGTATAGGCTTACCAGATTTAGGGTAAAAAAAATAAAGCTAAAAAGTTCCGGCATATACCAAATATATGTTATTGAAAATCAATGGTTCTCTGAATCAGGGCAAATGTCGCTCCCCTCCACAAAAGTTTAATATTTGTGTCAGTGAAATTTGGCCTGAATGATCTATCATTTCGCTGAACATTTTTTTTTACAAAATTTGACTGAAATTGTCTCATTTAAAAACACCTCAGTGCATAAATGAATGTCCATTGATTCAAAATTAATATTTATGATCATCATATAAATGAATCAGAGAATTACATCACTGCTATTTATACTGATTTCCAATGTTCGGAAATTCATAGCTTGACTCAAACAGCAATGTGCAAACAAGTCCATTTTCTTGTCAATACTTGAATTCGATCTTAACCAGGATCTTGTAAATGACACCCTGCCAATGTTATTAAACGATAATCAAATTGCTTTACTCCGGTTTTTAAGACCACAAATTCAATTTTCTTTCAATTAAAGATTAAAAACCAAGCGCAATCACAGCCTGTGTGTCTCGTCCCAAACAAAATACTGTGTCATTCATTTGCTTGGTGTGTTTATTGTTTTTTTTCCTTGTTTGTTCCAAATTATTTTTCAATGATTACCTTAATTCAGCATGTTCGGATGACAAAATTTTAATGCATAAAAGCCTGCGTGATGTGCAGAACAGATTACTTGAACATATGAATACAGATTGCATTGAATTTATTTATTGAACTGCCCCATGGGCTCATTTACTTATTATCGTTTTCATAGCTACATGTTTTTCAAGTTTGCAATTTGCTTCATTTCAAAACTGTGATGTCAGGGATTAGTTGAATAATTTGGTTTATTACAAGCACAGATTTCAAGAAACTGACAAAGTGCAGTGACACATGGATGATGTATGTTTCACTCTGCACTGCAACTGAACCAAACAGACTACTTAGCCTCAATGAAGAGTTGCAATTACTGACAAAAAAGTTGTTTGAAATTGTGATGACTAGTGTCTTGTGAAAAACAGCATCACATTTTGTTTGGAAAACAATGAGGCGCAACACTCAGCTAAGACATGCGTTGTTTGTTGTGGTTGTACACAAATATTAACATTGCCTGACAGTTCTAAATTCCTTTGTCATTAGTAATAGATAACGCCCTCGTTTGTGACAATATGCAATATATCCGAGGGCTTTAGCCCGAGGATTATTGCATATTGTCACAAACAAGGGTGTTATCTAACTTATACCACTAAGTACAAAACAAATTAATTTAAATCCCTTTGTTTGCCTTCAATCCTTCTTGTTTGACAACATTTCATTGTATTTGTTTCACATTCATGTTCCTCAGTTCATTTGAAGGTTGGCAGCCCTGAAGGCAACAGGTCAGAATTCTTTGTTCTCAGGAAATAATACAATACACTAATTTTGTAGATAGAAAGATAGATGGAAAGATAGATAGAAAGATCGATAGATAGATAGAAATAGCACAATACATTAATTTCATAGATTAATTTTATAGATAGATAGATAGACAGATAGTTTGATAGACGGATAGATAGATAGGTAGGTTGATAGTGCAGCCCTCTCAGCCAAGGTCTCTTTGGTGAGGCTGATTATTACAGTCTCTGGGCAAATTTTATTTTGAAGTTGTGAAATACATTAGAAAAATAATAGAAAGCAAGGAGCAGGGGTTCGGGGGCAGTAGCCCCCGAAAGAAGAATAAGCAGGGGTTCGGGGGCGGCAGCCCCCGAATTAAGAAGAAAAAATAATTCTTTGAGCTTGCCAAATGGGGCCAAAATTGTTGGTCTGCTGCTCCGCTATTTTTTTTGCAGCTTGCCTATCCAACATGAACTATTTTATCAAGTGACCTTAAATTTGATCATTATTTCAGATATTGGTATAAAAAAGAGTGAATACAGTATTTTTATTGAGACCAGTTACACTTGATACAATCTTCCTCCTTGTTAACTGTCTGTGTTGTTCAGTTTTAATCCTTTGTTGGTCAGTTTTGTTTCAGTGTTTCCTTCAATTTTGTCAACTTGTAGCCAGCCAAGCATGCAATATCATGGTCAGGTGTATGAGCTGTGATATGCATTATATCAGAGCGAAATCCTGGCTTCTGATTGGTCAGAAAAAGCAAACAGTGGTATAAACTGTGATGTCAAACTCTGAACTGATATGTCACAGATTGAAGATTAGACCAATCACATTGACAGATACCCGATGATGTCACGGTTTAACTGCAAAACAAAGTTTTCAAAAAACACATAGCTATGAAAACGATAATAATGTGTAGCAAAGTTTTGTCACACCGTTCCGACAACATCGCCATGTTGGTGAAAATTATATTGAATTGTATGGTAAAATGATGGTGTCACAACGTTGTGAAGCAACGTCAAAGATATGACGTTGGCAATGTTGGAGTTCCCCTTGGCCGAATGGTTAAGGTGCTCGTTTATGCTATCAGTCCTGCTGTGAGGTTGTGGGTTCGACTCCAACTGCTGGAAGTCAATTTGGTGTGAGCCCATGGGACATTAAATGGAGGCGGGAAGTATCAAGTGTTCTGTGCCGGGACAACTGAAAGACCGTGGACATCCTTGAATGAATAGGGTATGTGCCAGACTCCTAGTCCTCTCATCACTCATCATCACACGGATAATGTCGCGGCAGAGCATCCTTCACCAATGTTCCTCTCGCCGTACTATGGCCGACCTGGGCTGTATCACAATGACGAGCCCACCAATTAGCAACATAATGTTTATGCAGTGTGCCCGTTCCCCTTGGGTGTGTCCTCCATGAGCTTCTCCGCAATAAAATTCAATTTGGTTAAATTGTACAGCAATCAATGACTAGCCAATAATCTTCAACTGACCTTGTAATCTTCTGTTCGGGAAGTCTGAAGGTATTCTCTGCTTGACATATTAGAACATAAATTTATTCTTTTAAAACTATGTTTTTTTGTAGGGACCATCTCAGATCTGTGTTATAAGCTCCAAATGAGGAAAGATTTTACAGTGGAGGTCCCTAACTAAAGGGGCAAAAAGAATCAGCTAAGTGCTATTTGTCATCAATTTATGTGTACTGCAGTGGTGGAGCTTCTTGAGTTTCTTGAGGGGGCCACTAGGAAGTTGGCCTTGCAGATATACTTTCCCTATAGAGGAGTACCCTCCACATTTACCTCCAATATTATGAGGGTACTCATGCTACAGAGAAGGTAACTGTGACTACAATTTACAAATCAAGTATATATTTGCCCCTCTTGATGCTCAGCAGCTCCATCACTGCATGACCTTGGGAGCCACTCAGGCATGACTGTCATGGTTGAGTGATTGGGGACCATACCCAAAGCACACCTGGAGCTTAATATTATCCCATAGAGATTTCCTTCACAAAATTATATAGCCTTAGTGTATAAAGATTTGAGACGATATAAGACAAGTGAAAAAAGAAAACACAGTATGAGAACATTAGATATTCAAATTCTCACAAACTGGCCAGTCTAAAAGTGTAATAATCCAAATACTATGCAAGCCACAATTAGTTTGATGTTATGGAAATAGAAATTTCATGTTCATGACAAAGAATATAAAAGGGCTTCTCATTGCTTGGTTTGCTATCTATGTTAATAACACCTGTAATTAGGCATGCCTAATCATGAGGTAACATGTATTAGGTTTGTTAAATCACACACTCACAGTGGTACTTTCGAGGTATAGATGTAACTACACATACATAAAACATTATTTGAATATTTGGAAAATAAAATATGTGTTTGAAGAAACCTCAGGTCCCTACAATTCTTTTTTTAAAAGAATTTCTTGTTTAATTACAGCAGACGAAAAACGAGTGCTTACAGAATTGGACTGAAATGTTCCTTGTGAGGTCATAGCCCATCCATGGCATGTTAAACTATATGATGTCTAAGCAACCAGTGAGGTCATATCCTATACTTTCTATTATTTACCAGATTCACTGACAAAGTTATACCACTCAGCAATGAGGTAACAAGTTGCCCAATGACAAATTGACTGTCAATTTCAATGCAATGGATAGAGCCTGTTGTGAGGTCATTGATGTACACTAGCAGCAGAATGTACAGTGCTGCCTGTAAGTTAGTGAAACAGGTGATATTTCGCTATTGCCGCTATGCTAAACTTAGTAAACTACCTCGACCAAACTGCTTGCAGGAGCATGAATTCTCGTCTGATGAGAGGAAAACATTTGCGGTCATAAAGGCTGATATTCGAGGCATTTGCAATAACAATGGCTGCCAATTTTCTTTGCTGTTCTCAGAGTTCCCACCGACAGGTCCTTCAGCCAAGTGGCTGGACAACAAACAGAAACCAGCTTTTCACGGTTTCTTAAAAGTGGAAACAATGGCACAAGTCACACAACAGTTGCCTGAAATGTCATTCATTCTGCATTTCAGTCTGTGTCAGTTTATTGCAGCTGTAATTGCAGCTACACAGTCCTTGAAATCATATGAATGATTTTATAAAACACAAACAGATTTCTTGAAAGTATGCAGCAAAAACTTTGACTCTCCTTAGCAATTTCATAATTTATTATTATGTTGTGTTTTTACGTTGTCACCTTCGAATGAACTGCCTCATAATTATGTTTTTCGTGACGTTTTAGACCTTTTGTTTATATGGGTGCCACCATTGGGTGGATAGATTGATAGATCAATCAATGTATCTATTATTTGCATTTTCCTTGATTGTGTGATCATGTTCTGTATGATGGCATCTTTTCGTGTCTTAGATACGCCACAGCGTTCAGTCTGAAACCATGACTGTCTTGAACCCAACTTGCTATCCCTAAGGCAGTACTAATTTATTGGTTTATCCGTCCTCCCTCAAATTGAATTACAGCAGCCCTTGTGATTGCTTGATTAACTTTGAGATGACAGCATGTTTGGTCTGACCTAGATAAGCTACTTAATGCATAGTGGCGTACGTATATTCATTTACGACTCATCAAAAATTATATGAAACCAAAGGATTTGTCACCACATAAATGTATACAGTTACTAATAACTTACAATAAGGACCACACACAGATTCAAGTTGCAGAATAACAATCATCGACAAAATGGGATGAGCTGTTTGTAACACAATAAAAAATCAGACACCTCAGGCTATGATCATTTGGAAGCATCTCACATAGAATAAAGCTGTCATGTATTAGTTACGCCATATGCTACCCAGCTTTTAGAGAATATCTGACTGGTCCCTGGTTTTGTGTGAGAAACAAAACCCAATAAGTAGACTTTAACTTTCTGACCTGCCATTTCTCATGCATGGAAAGCCACTGCAGGGAAAAAAAGCGATTATGACTTCATTTTTTCAGAAGGAAATCAACCAGGATACATTTGAAAAACTTCAAGCATATTATAGCAGTCAAAATTGAATAGTTCCTGCATTTATGGGGCAATCAGATTTTATGACTGGGGTGGGGGTGCGAGTTTTTCTTCCCGTTAAAAAAATTGATACCCCTTGAGTTTCATGCATATTTTTAGCACCCACCCTTAGGTTACACGCATATTTTTAGTACCCCCAAAGTAGAGATGTTGATGATATATATTTTGCCATTTCGAGTGACATCTTTTAGTTGGTATTGGGATATGAAGAATAGATTGTATGGCATTATTAGTGGGTAACGTTGAAGTTTGGGAGTTACATGAGGCGAAGCTGTACAACTGTTGATATGTTAGGATGCAAGAGTGTAGGATGAACTAGGCACAACAAATTCCTGGAGATACAGAGACTCATTAAAAGGATAATTAGGTGTCATCTTGATCTATTTTTGTCATGTGCAGGTGCTGCTATTCCTGGTATGAAAGTAGCCCTTGATGCAAGTATGGAATTCTTTGGTGTGAGCTTATCAGGAATATCGACCATCAAAATCCATCAACGCAGATTTCAGAACCTATAAATATCATAAAATGACTCAGTTAATATTGAATTGAATGGAATATTGATTATTCACCATTAACAAACACTTTATGTCAAATTAATATCTGCGCAGTGAAGTTATCAGAGGCCATTTTGCAAGTGAACTTAGAACAGGAAACACTAAGTACTGACATCTACAATTCGTATAGAGTGAATGTGTCAACAGCAAGTGCCTAAAGAAAACAATTCGGTCAATGGACCCAGTACAGTTTATTTCTGGTTTGATTTCGCATTCAAATAAACATGCGATATCAACCCTTCAAAAATCTGGAATATTTGTGGTTTTTTTTAGTATTTCCATTATTGACCCCAGTTTTCAAGATTTTCTCCAAATTCATAAAATTTCCACTTCGTGATGTTGAATGGACCCATATTTATCTAGAAAAATTGTTGGAAGTCTGGTTGCAGTTCCCATAATGAAATGGTGTTACCGAATTTCTACTCTCATTTTGACATGTGCCTATATTCCATATTTATGAGCAAGAGTGTAGTCAGCTATACATTATGTAAGCCTAATTATATCAAAATAAAAGCACTAATATCACACTTATTAGTAAAGAAGGTTCGATTAAGCGAACTTCCAAAATTTTTCACCCTCAATATTTGTCAGCTTCTGGGACAAAAATTGGAGGGCTCAGGTAAATTTTTACCCAGCTACAATAACCTCTGAGAGTTAAAAGGAAAACAATTGTACAGTACAAATACTTCAAACTTGTTTCAAAACGCCAGTTTCAAAATTTTGGTTAGGACTGTAACCTAAATTCAAAAATTAATGTAAGCCTATGTTCACTGCTGACATAATGGATACATGACATTCCATGTGCACTTTTCAAAGAAAATGGCAAAGTCAAGAGTCCATGGATCTTAAGCTGTCATATTTTTTTAATAAACAATAGCTGTAAAAAAAAACAAATATACATACACTAGTTTCACTTTTAACCTTTCAGTGATAATTAACTGGTTTATTCTGATACTATTTAGACACTGTTCAGTTATTGCCAAAGGTTTAAATTCACTTAAGAATGATGAACGTATACTGTCATATCAGCAATACAAAATTTGTAATTCCACCCGGATTCACAAGTCGGGCTTATATAAACGGACATGAAATAATCCCATTAAATGCAGCTTTGCATGTTTTATGGAGTTTTAAAGGAATTTAAGGATTGTGTAGAATTAGAAGGAATTAAAAGAATTTGAAAATTGCATATTTATGAATGTTACCACCTCAGTGACCTCACAGCAAACTGAAAATTGAATGTGTGCCTTGCAGGTGCATGAGAACCTAAAATATCATAATTCAAGATATATCGTTTTGAGAAACACATTTCTGGCTCCAAACAGACAGTGTTGTCATGAACTTTCTGACTGACTGGAGTCTGTCAATATCTGTTAGTTATCCTGGCATCAGAAAAGGCAAGCATCTTTATCAGAAGTTGCCGTATGCGGAATATATTGGACTTTAACTATATGCTTAGAAAATAGAGACTTAATTAAATGAATAATTTGATGTCAACTCAACCTTGGGGAGAGTGGGACACAGTAGAGCAGTAGCCTCAGAAGGACATATCAAATTTTGTCACAGTGACTGGAGGTGTCCACTTTCTCACAGCAGCCAAATATGTATAGGTTTTTCACCACAGGAGAGGGAATATGTGATTGATCACCCGGGGCTTTAGCCTGAGGTATGATAAACACATATTCCTGATCCCATGGTGAATAACTGGCTTATACCATGAAACAAACATTCAAACAGTCAAACATGAGAGGATAACTGGACAACAAGTAATATAAGAATTATTTCCCTGAAATACTGGCATGTCATTGGCTGACAGAGGCGTCGAATGGTATAAGCCCAATAATGTTCCACCCAATAGGCACATCTACGTTGCAGCAACGTCGCAATGTTTATGAAAATAACATCTTTAGATATTGTATGCTAGGAATGAGGTCACCTCATTATTAGGTAATATTAAAGATATGCCGTTTGGATACAGACAATTTTTGATGTATGTGCGATTATTCAATTTTTGTCAACATTCACTTCATTTCTCTTCAAGCTAATTCAGATCAGATCACGCATGAAGTCATTTCAAACCGAATCAAGCAGTCACATGGTCGCCTGTAATTGAATTTGAGGTAAAGATGGGTAAACCAATAAATTAGTCACCTGATGCTTTATACAGGAAAGCACAAAATCGGTCAGCTGTTTGACAAGCATGCTGACTGAAAATTGTTCACCAATGTTTTCGTCCAGGTCAGTGTTGCTGAGCAGCAATGCACTTGTACATGTAAGTGCATGTATTCCACCATTGTAATTATAACAGAGAAATATCTTAGTAGCTATTGAAGAAAATTTCACAACTACAAACTCAGATGTTTTGTATTGCTATTTTTTCTTTTCCATTAAATCGGAGCTCTTGGTTTGATGAAACTGGCTGAATTTGAAAATACTCTAGCTTGGTCAGAACAGTCATACCAAGCAGATTAAAAACAGATGACAAAAATGTAATTTGCCTCATATTATGTGATCTTACATCTATAGACATGCAGCACGGATAAACAAGAGGATTTTTCCCCATTTTATTGCATCACTAGAAACTACAAAAACAGGTCTGTTACAGTGGAGATCTGAGACCCTGAGAAAAATGAAATGTGCATGAAGTTGTTCGATCTGTATGATGTGTGCTTTTCTCATACAATTTACTCTACATCGAACAACAGATTGTAAATATAATTAAAAAAGGCAGTGTTGGCAACTATTTGTTTTTCAATGTATGAGTGCTGTTACCACAACAGAAATTCTGTTAGGTATTCAGTTGACTCTTTTCATTAGCTATAGGCCGTATAGGGTACCTACAGGTGTCTAATGTCAGTTTACCTGAAATTATTCCATCACAATGACTGTTTGGGCAACATTGGACTATTCCCTTACATTGATTTTACGTTCTGGTTCCTATCTTCCAGTGATCATGAGCTACTGGAAAAGGAAATAGCACCGACTAAAACGCTAGGCAAAATGCTGATATATTTCTGTCTTATTCCTTTTGCAACATATGTGGCCATTATCTGGCTTTTAGGCAATGCAACCAGGTATTACCTCGTACCATGATTATTTCATTGTGTGCCAAGAAAGATATCATTTATGCTTCTGGTAGTGATGAACAGTGGCTTGCAAAACTGTAGGGGTATTTAACGCTCAATTAATGAAAGAGCACATCAACAGTAAGTAAAATGTAGCTGGTATAATATGCTTCAGGTGCAAATAGAGTCTGTATATGTGCTGTAAAAATAAAATGACATATATATATTCATACAGACTTTAGAGGAAGGGCAACTACATCTTATTCGTTGATGTAGTTGCCATACCTCTTTTGTATATAGATGTAGTCACTTTACCTCTTTTGTATATATCTTCTGTTGTTTACTGCATTATTTATATTTTATTCTTATTTCTGTATGACACATGTATCTTCATGATATTCCGTTGTCAAATAAAAGTTTATATATATATTATGGCACGTAATTCACAGACACATAACTTGCCTGAAGAAGACCGGTTATTAGAACCAAGATAATACCTTATTATAAAAATTTTGAAGAGTAATCAGTATTTCATTGTCAATAGCATTATCTTGGTTGAGCGAACTGAAAATATAAAGTGTAGAATTCACGGTCACATTGCCAAATTTGAGAACTTTTTAGTACCAACTACATGCTATTAAATATAGGACCTCCAGTGAGACACTGTAAACAATGCACTTCTTTTCCTTTGCCTATAAAAATTATACAAACAATGAAACTGTAAATATTGATGTTTTTAACATTTCAATCATACATGAACACTAAACAAACAAATAACTATGGATTGCATATACATTTCATTTCTTGACATGTCTTTCAACATTTAGCTGTTTTTGTTAACAGCATAGAGTTGGCAACAAAGTTAACTCAAATATGGCCAATTGACCGTAAATTAAACATATCTTTTTTACAATGAAAAATCGTTTGGATTTATTGCCTCATACGAAACCAAATAATTTGTAACCACATAAATGTATAGAGTTACTAATAACTCACAGATTCGGGCTGCAGAATAACAATCATAGACAAAATGAGATGAGCTGTTTGTAACACAATAAAAAATTAGACACCACAGGCTATGATCATTTGGAAGCATCTCACCCAGAATAAAACTGTCATGTATCAGTTACACCACATGCTATCCAGCTTTTAGAGAACATCTGACTGGTCCCTGGTTTTGTGTGAGAGACAAATAAAAAACCCAGCATGTAGATGCAGCCCACAGACAGTGGATATGCCCATTTCACGGTTACTAACTTTATGACCTTCCCTATCGTAACTGCCATTTCTCGTGCAAAAAGTGCATGGGAAGCCACTGCAGGGAAAAAGGCGATTACCACTTCATTTTTTCAGTAGAAAATCAACCAGGATACAGTTGAAAAACATCAAGCATATTATATCAGTCTAATTGAATAGTTCCTGCATTTAGGGGTCGATCAGAATTTATGACTGGGTCGGGGATGGGAGTTTTTGCTTCCCATGAGAATTGATACCCCTTGAGTTTCATGCAGATTTTTAGCACCCCGCACTTAGGTTTCACGCATTTTTTTAGCACCCCCCACAGTTGAGATGTTGATAATACATATTTTGCCGAAATTTCGAGTGACATCTTTTAGTTGGTCTTGGGGTAGGAAGAATAGATTATATGACATTATTAGTGGGTAACTTTGAAGTGAGGATGCAAGAGTGTAGGATGAACTAGGCACAAACAAGTTCCTGGAGATACAGAGACTCATTAAAAGGATAATTAGGTGTCATCTTGATCTATTTTTGTCATGTGCAGGTGCTACTATTCCTGGTCTGAAAGTAGCCCCAGATGTAAGTGTGGAATTTCTTGGTGTGAGCTTATCAGGAATATCGACCATCAAAATCCATCAATTCAAATTGCAAAACCCATGAATATCATAAAATGAATCAGTTAATATTGATAAATGGAATATTGATCGTTTATCATAGACAAACACTTTATGTTGAATTAATATCTGCACAGTGAAATGAACAAAGGCCATTTTGCAAGTGAACTTAGAACAAGAAACACTAATTGTTTATTGTTATATCACTTATATAGCGCTACCATCAGGTTTCGAGGTTTCAGAAATTCTGAACAATTTTTTGGTTGACCTTTCTATTTGATGTGGTGGAAAGAAATTTTCACAGAACTAATATCAGTCATGTCACTGAAAATATCGTACTCATTTGTTGTGTTAAAATTACTGTCATACATCTTAAGGAAATAAGATAATGTGTTACAGGTTATACCTAATATGAGGCAGAAAAATCCAAACAATTTTTCACTGTAAAAAAGATATGTTTAATTTACGGTCAAATGCCATATTTGAGTTAACTTGGTTGCTGTTAATAAAAACAGGTAAAAGTTGAAAGACATGTTAGGTTATGAAATGTAGATGCAATTCATAGTTCTTTGTTTGTTTAGTGTTCACGTATGATTGAACTGCTAAAAACATCGATATTTACAGTTTCATTGTTTGTAGGATCTTTACAGGTAAGAGAAAAGAATTGAGTGCACTGTTGACATTGTTTCACTGTAGGTCCTATATTTAACAGCATGTAGTTGGCACCAAGAGCAATAAAATTTTGCCATGTGACCGTGAATTCTACACTTCATATTTTCAGTTCCCTCAACCAAGATAATGCTTTTGATAACGAAATACTGATTACTCTTCAAATTTTAATAATAAGGTATTATCTTGGTTCCGATAACCGGTCTTCTTCAAGCAAGTTATGTGTCTGTGAATTATGTGCCATCATATATATATAAACTTTTATTTGACAACGGAATATCATGAAGATACATGTGTCATACAGAAGTAAGAATAAAATATAAATAATACAGTGAACAACAGAAGATATATACAAAAGAGGTAAGGTGACTACATCTATATATATATATAGGCTTTTATTGACACATATATATACAAAAGAGGTATGGCAATTATATCTACGATAAGACGTAGTTGCCATACCTCTAAAGTCTGTATGAATATATATATATCATTTTTATTTTTACAGCACGTATACAGACTTTATTTGCACCTGAATCATGTTATACCAGCTACATTTTACTTACTGTTGATGTGCTCTTTCATGAAGGGTGAATATCCCTACAGTTTTGCAAGCCACTGTTCATCACTACCAGAAGCATAAATGATATCTTTCTTGGCACACAATGAAATAATCATGGTACGATGTAATACCTGGTTACATTACCTAAAAGCCAGATAATGGCCACATATGTGGCAAAAGGAATAAGACAGAAATATATCAGCATTTTGCCTAGCGTTTTAGTCGGTGCTATTTCCTCTTCCAATAGCTCATGATTACTGCAAGATAGATATGAGAACGTAAAATCAACGTAAGGGAATAGTCTAATGCTGCCCATACAGTCATCATGGTTGAATAATTTCAGGTAAACTGACACTAGACACCTGTAGGTACCCTATAGCTAATGAAAAAAGAAATACTCAACTGAATACAAAACTTCCGCAGTGCAAGCTCAAAGCGCAATTGCTGGCTAAAGTCACTTCACACACCTAATATATATAATTTCTGTTGTGGTAACAGCACTCATACATTGAAAAACAAATAGTTGCCAACACTGCCTTTCTTAAATATCTAGAATCTGTTCTTCAATGTAGTGTAAATTTTATGAGAAAAGCACCTATAATGTAGATCGAACAACATCATTACATTTAATTTTTCTCAGGGTCTAAGTTTACCATTTCAGAAATGTAGACCTAGACGTGTTTAAGCGAGCATCAAGTTTTGGTCTATATTTTCAATTTGTGGCAGGAAATTAACAGCCATAACAAAAGCAGAACAAATAACTGAGAGGACACAAATGTAATTTTCTCAGGGGCCAAATTGTCTCATAAACATAACTTTCTACTGATAGTCGAGACTGCCAATTTAATGTCTCATTCAAAATAAGAGTAAATCTCATGATATCCTGAACACATGTTTTTAAGATAGACTTCCCACATGATCTAGTAACATTTGTCTTAGTAATAATTAAAGGTTGTAAAACGATCTTTGATCTCCACTGTGAAAGACCTGTTTTTGTAGTGTCTAGTGATGCAATAAAATGGGGGAATAATCCTCTTGTTTATCCGTGCTGCATGTCAAAGTAAGATCACATAATATGAGGCAAATTACATTTTTGTCATCTCTCTTGTTTTTCTGCCAGATATGACTATTCTGACCAAGATAAAGTATTTTCATATTCAGCCAGTTTGATCAAACTACACGTGAGAGCTCTGATTTGATGTTAAAAAAAAAAAAAGCAATATGAAACATACTGAGTTTGTAGTTGTGAAATTTCCTTCAATAGCTGCTAAGATATTTCTGTGTAATAATTACAATGGTCGAATACCTGCACTTACATATGCATGTGCATTAATTGCTGCTTAGCTATACCCGCCTGGATGAAAACATTGGTGAACAATTTTCAGTCAACATGCATGTCACCCAGCTGATCCATTATAGTGCTTTTCCTGTAAAAAGCTTTAGGCGACTAATTTATTGGTTTACCCATCTTTACCTCAAATTCAATTACAGGCGACCATGTGACTGCTTGATTCAGTTTGAAATGACGTCATGCGTGATCTGATCTGAATTAGCTTGAAGGGAAATGAAGTGAATGTTGAGAAAAATAGCATAATCGCATATACATTAATAATTTTCTGTATCCAAACGGCATATCTTCAACATTGCCTAATAATGAGGTGTCCTCATTCCTAACATACAATATCTATGTTATTTTCACAGACATTGCGACGTTGCTGCAACGTAGATATGCCTATTGGATGGAACATTATGAGGCATATTTGGCTGCTGCGCTGTCTACAAGTTGACCGCTATTTACTGCCACCTAGGGAGCATAATTCGCGAGCTCCTGTGAGCGGTCAACAGAATTTCGATCTCTGGAAGAAACCAGGACAGTGAGGAAGAAACCAGGACAGTTTCATCATTTAGTGATGGTCTAGTTTATTTCCAAAAACTCTGCAAGTGTCTAATCTGACTTTGGTTGGCTTCAATTTTAAGCAGACAGCTTTTAAATACCAAAATAAGTCAGAACTATTTTTATCATGGAGGATGTATACATTGTAGCTCACATATATTGCCAGTATAGAGGGGGCCACTTGTGGCATGGACAAGACATTTTGCTGAGGGTAACACAGCTTTTATGAAATTGTGAATTATATTGTTGTCCTAGTTAATAAATCTCCATAAAGCAACAGAATAAATACAATTGAGCATTTTTGATATCACAAAGCAAAAACATTGGCTTTGTATGGACACGTGAATAAGTGAGAATGCATTCTTTTTGGGGGACCCTTTTCTGACCACAATTTAACATGCACTAAATGGCATTTATAAGTAGATTGAATACCACCAAACTTCTGATGAGTAAAATCATCCCTTTCACAGGCAAAGTGAATGCTAAAGTTTCAAAACTTTCTTTTTGTCTCATGATTTCCAAACATTTTCATTCAAAGCAGTGGACTGGATATTTGCCGGCAACCATGCTTTGTGAAAGTAGTTTGGCGTAGTAATATGGACAGCTGTTTGGCGACCTGATCTGGTGATCTGTCCAAAACAGATCAAATTATTGTTGACCCAATTCGATTTTCCAGGGACTGTCAGCATTCTGTTGCCACTTGACAGTCCCGAACAGAGACAGGCTGCTGCGAGAAAGTGGACGCCTCCAGTCACATTGACACAATTTTATATGACCTGCTGAGGCAGCTGATCTACTGTGTCCCACTCTCCCCAAGGTAGAGGTGACATCAAATTATCCATTTAATGGATCTCTATTTTCTAAGCATATAGTTAAAGTCCAATATATTCCGCATATGGCAACTTCTGATAAAGATGCCAGTCTTTTCTGATGCCAGGAAAACTAACAGATATTGACAGTCAGTCAGAGAGTTCATGACCACATTGTCTGTTTGGAGCGACAAATGTGTTTCTCAAAACAATCTGTCTTGAATTATGATGTTTTAGGTTCTCATGCACTTGCAATGTGCGCTTCAAATCTTCAGTTTGCAGAGAGGTCACTGAGGTGGTAACGTTCGTAAAGCTATCTTTAATGCTGAGCTTCAACATCCGTTATGCCGTTGTTGATTTTTTTTTTTGGTGGATATTTCATGGAGATAAAGGAAAAAAGCTATTTCCAGAATTGAATGAATATGCAATTTTCAAATCCTTTTAATTCCTTCTAATTCTACACAATCCTTAACTCCCTTAAAACTCCATAAAAACATGCAAAGCTGGGATGATTTCATGTCCGTTTATATAAGCCCGACTTGTGAATCCGGGTGGAATTACAAATTTTGTATTGCTGATATGACAGTATACGTTCATCATTCTTAAGTGAATTTAAACCTTTGGCAATAACTGAACAGTTTCTAAATACGGGGTGTCTACAGAAAAAGAGGACAGTCAACACAATTGGATTTGTTTACATTTTTCAACAAAACATTATTTGTGTATGAACAGTATACTGTAAATTTTGAATTTGGAGTTAGCTTAATTGATTGAGTGAGATGGTTGCACAATTCCTTTGAGCCAAGATAGCTTGTTGTTTGCAAGTTATAACAACATAAAGATTATCATAACTCAAAACAGCAAGCTATCATGGCTCAAACAAATTGTGCAACCATCTCTCTCAATCATTTGAGCTAACTCAAAATTTCAAATTTTACAGTGTATATTCAGAACAGTCAAATTACCCGTTTTTCGCACCCCTTGATGTGGTAACTTTCTGCAGATGAGACATAAATGATGCAAAAGCGTGTTTGATGCTCTCCACGAACATTTTGTCCCATGCAGACATGGCGGAGGCTTTTAACTTTAATGCGAGGGTTGAGATAACTTGCTGGATTCTATCTCCCAATTTGCCCATACTGAATAATCCACTGGGTCTAGCTAAGGAGACAAGGAGTGGCACTCTACCTCAGGATGCTTGTTTTGAGGCCCTCCTGAGTCTTCTTCACAGTATGAACAGGTGCTACACCTTGTAGGAAGATGATTTTGCCAACAAAAGAGTTTCTCGTCTGACGCCATGGCTAGGGTGCATCAGTCGCCCCAACATCAACCGATCCAGCTGTACCTTGGTCCATAGTTGGGTTTTACCACACAAAATAAGATTATAAAATTTCAGCTTGATCGATGGATATTTAGGTGTGCCTCCGAGAGCATCTTTCTTTTGAGTTTTTCAGGATAAATAACGTTTCCGTAAGATCGCGGTTTGCGATAACTTGAGTAATATAGAAGATAGAAAAAAACTAATGACATGTTTGGATTCTGTAGAAAATTTCCTTCAAAATGAATACCTGGAACCTATGTTTCCGTCAACATTATGGTGATCATGTACTGCCGGATATGCTTTTACTTCGATTATTATGTATGACATCACTGATATACACAAGTTTCGGTTTGTATGACTGCATGGTACTTATTGTTTGCTTTTCTCTTCTTATAAATTATGTTTCATAAATATCAGCAGCGATTTACTCAGTATTCAATTTTATCTCTCAAAGCAATTTCAATTATTCATGATGATCATGATGAAGTTTGCTATGCTATGTGGTGATAAGTGACCATAAGGCCCAATTTATTGAAACCTTATGAAAAACTAGCCCTAATATTTTTTGTGGACAAGGAAATGGGTCCATTTACCATGCACATTAAGGTTCATCAGCTGTCCTATGAATAAAAAAAAATGGAGCCGGGAAGCCGTACCATGGCTTGAGCTTGTGTTATGGTAGTTAGAGGAATGTAAGTCCTACTTTTCTTTCTTTCTGTATTTCTGCATTTGAAATGATATTCTCTTTCTTCATTATTAATTTGCTGCAATATCTTAAACTTGACCATTTTTAACACGTGCAGGATGATTGGTTTTAATAAATTTAATCTGATTTAATTTATATTTATGAAAATATCCTTTTAAAAGGCCTATCCACCTTTGCCTCTCAAAGACTTTTCTTGAAGGTCACACAGTATGGCATCTAAAACATTTATCACTTATGCAGCTCTCACACATTCCTTATATAATGGAATTTAAGTAGAAAGGTTTGTACCCTTCTGCATGAGACTGCAAGTAATCAATAGCTTTTTTAAAACGCCATGAAATTTGAGTGAAAATGTTAAATAAATATTACATTTATTAAATTGCTTCTATTCTTGTCATGGAATTGTGATTATAGATTAAATCTATGAAATAAATCCTCCTTGGACCTTGCCATCCATCTAGTGCAGGATATACAGATTATGTATATTGACAGTCTCGGTTAACATAGTCCCTGATACAGGCCTACCCTAAAAATGTTGGTTTGAAGCTTAATGTGGCCTCAGAAAGTACTTCCAGAAAATATACAATGTGCAGACAATATTTGTATTTCATTAATTTGCTGAATATGAATGGTTGATTACAATATTATGTACAATTGTAAATTGACACATCTTCTTGCACACTATAATATCAGGCAAGTTTTCTCAGTGTTAAAATAGATAATGACTTCTTAATGCATAGCATATCAATAATGTTGTTTCTTAACTGGCATACAGTCGTAAAACATTAATCAAGATCATTGAATCCTTGAATAATAGAAATAGCTTTGAGAGCCAAAGAGAAATACTGAGTATATTATTACTCATATATGTACCAAACATAATAAATAAGAAAAGACAAAGTATCTTGCAGTCATTTAAATAAAAAATTTTGTATATCAGTGAAGTCGAATAAAATATTCAAAATAAAAACACATCCTGCGCCATGGCATCAACATTATCTCAACAAAAGTATAGGTTCCAGGTATTCATTTCGAAGCAAATTTTCGGCAGAATCCAAATATGTCATTATTATCCTTCTATCTTTTATATTAGTTAAGATATCGCAAACCGCGATTCTGCGGAAACGTAACTTTTCCTGAAAAATGTCTTAGGAAATATGCTTCCGGAGGCACCCCTAAATATTATTTGATCCGGCTGATTTTTTAGTATGTTCTTCTGGCTACCAAAACACAACTTCATGACAAGGTACAGCTGCCTATCTCTATTTTTTATTTTTCATGGGGCGGATGATGCACCCTAGCCATGGCATCCCAAATTATTTCAGAGTGTTATTATAAACATTTGCATTGATTCCGGCACTCTGGTGAATGGTTTATTTGAGACATTTCTGTGATTTTCTTGTCATCAGATGACTCCATGTTGAAGACCAAGTGTTAGGTCCTGAATTGAATTATTGGCAGCTGGAGCATCAGCTAATGTCCCACTGCTCACGCATGAATCATTCCTACTCTCACAAGCACCATAAATGGTGAACAATTTCTCATCAAGAATGAGGAAAACAGGATGACCTTTTTTGAGACTCAGACTCAGATTAATTTATTTCCCAAAATAGTTAAGTTACATCTCATTAATATAACACATTTCTTAAATAAAGGGGTATAGGAGACCTCTCAAAGACAAGAGTCGCTGCAGAGTGGCCACCCAAAATATCAAAATACAAGATATAATAATTATTATATATGTCAATCTAAACAGAATACAAAAGGAAAGTTAAACTATTGATATCACAAAAAAAAAATTGAAATTGAAATCGACTAGAGCAATACAAGCACTTTTGCATTATCATGCTTGCATTTTGCCTTTAGTAGTGATCTAATTCACAAATAAACATATTTGCAATAGACCTAATATGGCTGACTATCAAATCTATTCTTATGTTAGACTTATCACCAAATTCTGAACTTATATGAGTGTGAAAAAGAAGAAAAGTGACTGTCCTCTTTTTCTGTAGACACCCTGTAGTGTCAGAATTCACCAGTCATTTATATCACTGAAAGGTTAAAAGTGATACTATAGTATGAATATATAGCCTATATATAAATATAAATATAAACAAAAAATATGTATATTTATGTTTGTTGTTTCTTTACAGCTATTGTTTATTCAAAAATTATGACAGCTTAAGATCATGGACTCTTGACTTTGTCATTTTCATTGAAAAGTTCACATGTGATGTATCCATTATAACGTCAGCAGTGAACATACATAAATTTTTGAATTTAGGTTACTGTCCTGTAACCACAATTTTGAAACTGGCGTTTTGAAACAAATTTGAAGTATTTGTATTGCACAATTTTTTCCTTTTAACTCTCCGAGGTTATTGTAGCTGGATAAAAATAAACTTCAGCGCTCCAATTTGTGTCTCAAATAATGAGGGCGAACCATTTTGGAAGTTTGCTTTTAAATTGAACCTTGGCGCTTGACATTTTTCTTTACCAATAGAGTGTGACATTAGTTCTTTTATTTGGATATAATTAGGCTTATAGTTGACTATATTGAAGTGGAAGATAAGCAACGTACTTTCTTCTTTGTCCAAAAAATGTCCAAGCAAAAGGACAATTGATGTAATAAGAATTTTGTATCTGTGTGATGTCCTCAGAACTTTGCCTTTTCGCAAAATAGCAGGCAAAAAGCAGGAGGTTAAAGATTCTTAATCGTCTAAAGGAAAAATTCTGTGTGCATGAGCTGTGTCACGTACGTCTGCTTACCCATGCAGTCCTGTTTCATCTCACACAAATTCAGTTTTAGTTTGCTACATGGAAAAACAATGGAAGCAGGTGGTGTAACTGATACACGAAAGCTTTACAGCTTTATTTTTGATTGGAAGCTTCATCACTTGCAGACGGTTTTAACAAAATCTCATACAGTTGGTAGCTGATTGGTACTCTTCAGATCACTGTCCAATCTTTCACGGAGCTGAGGTCTCCTAGGAGCTGTGTCATGTTCTAGGTTAACCTTAGCACTGGGACCTCATGCATGAATTATTTGCATGTAAAATGAATTGCTGACTTTTGTCTCAGTTTTTATTTATTTTTTGTCAGAATTATCATCTTCACAAAGTAGACACCGAGAATTGCACTTCTCATTTTTTATATGAGACATACAGTCTCTTTTCAGAAGCAGTTATTTAATACAAGCTATAGTTTTTTGTCACAGATTCTTTTTTGATTGATCGATAGATCATTTTTTATTGATGCATTGTGTACATATAATTTTCATAAGGTACTCACAGAATAATAAATAATAATAAGAATGTGACAAACTGATTTCAAAGCAATTAATTAAAGGGCAATTTTGTATGCCCGAAGCATAATCAATCACAAACATCCACAAATATCCACAAAAGATTGTCATGGATTTTGGCTTAGTCTTTTGACTTTGACCAAAGAGCCTATTTGACTATTTGATATTAGGCTCAATTTTCATTCATGGCTCTGTGGATATTAGGCTTGAGTGTCATTGGCTAGGATATTTGGCCAGATTCTTATTGGACAGAATATTAGGTGGCATTCTCATTGGACAAACTATTAACTACAGTGCCCCCTAATGTGGATATTAGGGAGGATTCTCATTGGTCAAGACATTAGGGCATATTCTCATTGGTCAGTTCAGTATTATCCAAAGTTGGATATTTGTCAAAATCTACAATAGTATAAAAGAGTTATTGCGAGTGACTTGTGCATGTATCCAAAGTATAAGATCTTTGAAAAAATCCAATATAGTCGGGAGTGAGCGATGATGAGTGATTTAGGCATGCGCCCAAAGGATCTATATTTTGCCCAAAGGCCTTGCAGATATTTTGAAGGATGCAATGACTTTGGGAAAGTCATGCCAAGAGGAGTCGTAATGCCCAAAGGCCCTACAGTTTGCCCAAACACCCTATAATTTGCCAAAAGACCCTGTATTTTGCCCAAAGGCCTAATATCCATGCCCAATAGGCCCACTGGGCACAATAGTGGATATTGGCGGTAACACATATTTGTTATTTCTTTGTTTTGCTCTTCGCAGATATTGACTGCCTTGCTGTTTTTTATATCTTGCAATGTTATGCTCAGAAAAAGTTAATTTCCTGTCTGACAATATGGATGTTATCAAAGCAGAATGTGTGTGGTTTTGTCTTCTTCCGGTACATATGTCCTATATGACTAAAACATCAGTAAAATGCAATAACTATGAATTAGACAGATCAAGTGAATTATAGAATAGTTGTCAGATGAAAAGTTCAGATCAAGAAAATTTTGTTATAATT
The DNA here is from genome assembly GCA_026936325.1 of Platynereis dumerilii. NCBI lineage: Eukaryota > Metazoa > Annelida > Polychaeta > Phyllodocida > Nereididae > Platynereis > Platynereis dumerilii. The sequence goes on from JAPTHN010000001.1 coordinate 62,121,914, forward strand.
AATTTTATTACATATCAAAATACAGAGTTGTATATATATGAGATATATTAAATTTCATAAACATGTATAAGTTACTGAAACGTACAAAAGAACTCGCGAAGCTTATTTTGGCCCCAGTAAGGATGAGGGACAGACTGATGTTTTGACATATATTTATGCCAAAGATTTAAACAAACGTCGAATAAGATGGTGCTAAAACTGATACATAAAGTTTGACATTGAGCATCTGTAAAACAACAAAAAGAATAAGAAGTGTGTTCTCATTACCTTGAGAACATTGCAAATATCTTGCTCTAAGGTTACTTTAAATGGGACTAATTAGACAACCACTTCATCAAACGTAAAATGTGATCACAGGCCTCACTCATTTTAATTGTCGAAGAAAATGAGTTGGCGTAATGATTAGGAATTCTAAATTTGAAGGCCCCACCAACTGAAACTCCAAAACAAGAAATTAATTAATTTATAGCAGTGTTTCTAAATAGACTCCTTTATTTTGAAGATTTGATAGTATATGCAAAAATACCACCTCTTGCCAATACATGTCTTTATATATATATGGAAGCTATGTCCTTGCATAAGGCTTGTAGCATGGTATTGTGTACAGTGGCTTTTTTTCAGACTGAAAAGATTATTATTTCAACATGATATGTTATTTGGACATGGCATGTATCTGACTGACTAGAGGAGAATGTGTAGTTTTCAGAAATATATGGTTCGATATGTGTTGGTTGATTTGCCTATCACCATAAATCAAAATTCTGCTCAAAAACACTTTTTTTGCCTTGTTTATAGCTCATTCACAAATAGTATTGCTTATAAATGGTGATGATTTTTATATTTTGACAATTTTCAAAATGAAATATTTGGTTCAGTAATAAAGACAGAAACTCAAAGAACATATTCAGCTAAAAAAATTATGGTTTTATAGTGTTAGGGTTCACCAGGGGAATTTTTTACATGGAGATGTCACTTTGTTTGAAAACCATTAATTTTCTTACATGCACTTTTGATCTCTCCTGGAATATATATCCTATATATCTGGAATATTGCTAATGGCTGTGTGGAAGCCCCATAGTATCCCTCTTTCAGACCAACACTTCTTCAGTTCCTGAGACCATTATTAGAGCACATTTAGGATACTTTTGCATTGCTTATACAAATGTTCACAAGTACGTCGCGTTTTACAAATTCGTAGGTCTAGGTGTCAAAGTTTTAGAGGTAAAGTTGAAAATATTTTACAGATATTTATGTATCAAACTGCAATATAGGACAAAATATTTAGTCTCTAACAATTATATTGAACTTGTTAGAGCTGATCTTAGTGCGTTCACAAGTACGTCGCGTTTTAAGAAACCGACACTTCCTGCTGCTACGTCACCACGGTCGTGTAAATTGCATGGATACTTGTGAATTATCATTAGAAAACACATTTAAGAAGCAAAAAAAAATTTTGAGAAAAATCTGAACTCAATTATGCGCAAAATTAGCATATTTTTAAAAATATGATAAATGAGAGAAAACTACCAAAAACCATATTTTTTCTCTTAATTATGCTATAGACAAGTAATTCTGGATTATATCTAACATCAATTATGCAAATTTGAATTATTTTCTTCAATGGACCATGCGTATATTTTCAAATGAAAATTAGTAGGGCTATTTTGGGGAGAGTCAAAAATCTGCCATTAACTTGGAACAAAACCCAAGCCTCAACATCTTAAATCAAATACTATGTCTAATAATTAGGTTCCCTAGAACTATAACTAACTGATTTAGAATATAATATCCTTATTTTGATGCCTTCATCTCTATATTATATCACATGATTTCTTGTTAATTTCAGTGAATTTATCTTATCGCAATATTGAAGTGTATAATCATTATTTACCAATTTTAAAAGGTTAAATTGATTGTCCACTATGTTTTAACTATGCTCATTGTTCATTTCATATTACTAGACCCCCAATTTGGTTTTTTGTGCTGTTATTAATCATTTATTTTCATCCGAAAATGACACTGAAATTGACTTTGACTTGGTTTTTTTTTTAGTATAGTCAATGCTATTATAACTATGGCTACCATTTTTTTCAAATTTAGTCAACACTATATCATGAACGTTTCCTGTTGGTTTGGTGGCTTTAATACTTATACTTGTTGAGGTACAAGTGTTTTGACCAGGTGTGGAGAATTCAATTTTTTCAGGGCGAAGCTGAAGATGCAGCTCCTCACTGCCTGCAGTCAGAAATATAAAACCCCATCAAAATATACTCCAGTATGTTTATTATAAGTGTTCCAAAAATTAACTTCCTGGATAGAGTTGAAGTACTTATTTTTTTGATGAAATAAACCGTATTCCGGTTCTGTCACGATTCATCCAGTGTACCGATTCAACCCATATTACGGAACAACGAAAGCTCATTAAGCTCAATCCTTTTGGATTTAGTTTCCCTGATATATTAGCTATCAAAATATAAGAAGTAGTTAATTGTGCTATAACTTTCATTTTTCATCATCGGCGGCCAAAATGTGTACGCAATGCAATAGTGTGCTACAAGCCATAATTGTCTGATAAGATGTCGATTGCCCCACCTCTTCTATGCAAGTAATTAATTGACAATTATATAAACACAGTACAAATTGATGAAATTTTTGTTTAGCCTTGCCACCCGATATCATCATTTCTAAATTATATTTTTTGGTAGTTTTACAATTTATATAGGCCAACTGTTTTGAGTTGATTTTTTTATTCTATGAATTCCAAAAAGCAAGAACATCAAATTCTGCTTTCGCACCCAGTGCAAGTTTCAGACCAGATACACTGTATCGTGATATCTGTGTATGACAAAAATATATCAACAAATTTAATGAGTCTGTATGCATGCAGAAACTTGATGTCCCCAAATTCTCCAACACTGTTGAATTCTCAAGCATCAACATATGTTTGTGTTTTTTGGATAACACTAATTTCTTGGATTAATTGGTTGGTAAAAAATTCATTGTGACGTCTCCTCAGTATATTCTTTATACATCCCTTACTTCAGTGTGACCTATATTTAAGACTGACATCATCTTCTTCGTGTCACAAGTCCAGATGGATAATGTTGCTCTGCACTTCGGTAATACCACATCAGTGTGTTATGATTCATCAGTAAAATATTCTAAACACAGGGTTGTCAAGGTGACAACTCTGGAGTGGTAATGCCCCAGTCTCACGGCACGTTACGGAGAACTTTTTACCACTGAGGGGCAGCTTGAGTTGAATTCTAGGAAAAAAATGACCATCACGGCGACATACAATGTTTATAAAACCATTACATAATTAATTAAAAGCATATCACGGCGGGGTTCTTTTTGTTCTCTGCGGAGAAGAAAAGTTGTACGCCGTCCCCAAAAGTTCGCGGGGGAAAGGAATTTCCTCCTCCTGAGGGATACTTTTATATCACCCCGAGATATAAAAAGTACCCCTCAGGGAACCTATAACTGCCCCTCAGTGAACCTATTTCACCGCGGCGGGATGTCAAAAACTGCCGGCGAGGCTTCAAATGTCCTCCCAGGGGCAGGAAAGGTCCCCGCGGGGGCAGGAAAGGTCCCCGCGGGGGCAGGAGAGGTCCCCTCAGCGGCAGGGGATGTCCTAATATCCCGGCGGAGATGTTTTTGAGGCGTTCTCACTGAAAAAATCCACGCCGGACATCCAAAAATTAAGAAAATTTTGGGCTCTGCTCCGCCGTCATGTAAAAAAAGTTTGTACCTGTTGAATCTTTTTTGACATCCACGGCGCAGTTTTTCCATTTCTAGGAACCACTGAGGGGAACAAAAACTTCCCCTGGGGGGATGTTAAAAGTCGACGGCGGATCACCCAAATTCATCCAAATTACCAGGAAATACTTCGACGCCGATCTAAATAGTTCTCCGGGAGCCGCCGTGAGACTGGGGCATAATTCCTGGTGCCCAAACGGACAACTCTTTGAATCAAAATTACTAAAGGATTGTCAATGTTACAAGTACGGTACTGGATTAGTAAGACGTACCACTCTGGTAATCAAGACTTGGTACCAGATGGTGGTCAAGTTGACTGCTGTCAGAGTCAACATAATAATTTTGGTTATGATAAAATAGTCAAAATGATTTTCGGGAAGTCACATACCTAAATTTGCACACGTTACGACCCTAAAGTAGTCATGAACTAGTCACACTGACAACCCAATGTTTAGAGCGATAGGGTTCTTTCGATAGAATCTGGTATCACCTACTCAAATCTGACACATCAAATGTTGGGCAGCAGTTGACTTTGATGCATCCTTTTTAAATCTAAACTTGAATTCATTCAGATTTCTCATATTATGTCACTTTAAAATCAAGTGATTACTGGTGACATTGGCTGCAGCTTTTGTGGGTGGCCTTGTGTAATGATTAAATCAACACAGAATTCATCACGTTTTGCTTGATAAAGAGGCCATGCAATTACACTCATTTAATGTAATTGAAGGATGAAGACCGAGGATGGCTTTTCATTATGTTTAATGGATGACATCATTCTTTTCAGACAGTCGAGAGAGTTACTGTATTTAAATTTGTCTCATGAAATACAATGCACGCAACACATGGAAAAGATTTTTTAAAGGACTCGCCTATGGCCCTGAACTTAGATACAATTACATTAATTGTATTGTCTCTGCAATTCCAAGGAGAAGTATATCTATTCCTAAAACAGAACGATTTACCTGACCTTGAATGCCATTCAATAATAGGTTCAGCAATCACTGCCAGGTTTTTACGCATCAGACTAAGACTTTATTTATAATTCCTCAGCCTGAAGGGAATTAATTACACACAGTTGGTTTTGTCATTCAAAAGATAGCTGGCTTAGAAAGTAAACTAATTTTGTGAAGACAAAGGCCAGAGGGCATCTTCTCGGCTGTTTCTCCTGTTAATGTTAATGTATATTTACCTTGTAAAAGTGGTTAATTCAATATGGCTGCTCGCGTCCGTCTTCCCCAGCCAGTTTCCACTGATTTGACGTTGCGTCACACACCCCAGTCCAATCACGGACCAGGGCCATCCAGAAGCACTGAACCAACTCAGCCAGCATATATAGACCTGAGTCAATTTCGCGGGTCACTCGCCCTCTTCACTTCGATGCCCGCTGTCCCACCCTTATACTCACTTATTATCAAAAAACCAAAGGCTCCAGTAAAAAACCGAAATTTCACGGACTCAAAATTTAAGTTTTAACCTAAATTTATTTAAAGAAATTATTTTATACTCAAAATTCACTTAAAATTATTATCATTAATAATTTGGCTCCTTGCAAGATCAGTTTATTCATGTTCTATATTAACTTTGTGTTTGTGCCGTCCTGTATCGTCCATCTTCACATCACTTGCTGTCTCAGCGGATGAATGTCTATTTGTGTGCCTGAAGCTGTCTTGTCATTTAGCCTAATAAATAGGCAATGTATCCAAAATCTTGAGGCGTTTGAGTAGTTTGTTGAGTTGAGTTGTCTATTTAATTAACTGTTAATATTTTCATAGTCTTCTTTTTGGTTGTGTGTGTTTTTTTTAATGGTATAATTATTCAAAGATATGCAACTGTTTTAGAATGCTCGCTGCTCCTGTCATGTCCCTATGCTTTCCATGTTAGTCAAATTCTATACTTGCCATGTTATTAGTACAAGTCAGCTAATGAGTCATAACACTCACCAGAGAAATGTCTTTTCTCCAAAAGACAAATTGACATGTCATATATACATTATTGTAGATAGATATTTATATCCAACAACTGATATAAAATTATGAAACATTATTACAGATCTCATATTAGTGTGCCATGTTCTTTTCAACTGCCACAGTGCTCTTGTGATGTCAGTATCAGCATAATAATTTCACAGTTGGTGTATTCACAGTTTCAGCTGTGTCACTTGGAACCCACACTGATCACACCATTACAAATCCACAATAAGCTGTTAGATTGTTGCTCAACACTGATTATTCTGTTTAATGTTTTGAGTATATCCAAAAGTTACTAATTCAAGCTAATGGATGGATTTTGTGTATTTATCTGCTATCAGTGATCAGTTTTAGGAATTTTACAACAAAACTAATTCATTCACTCTCACATTCACTTGTTGGTCTGAGAGGTAATCATGTTCTGCTCTGTCTTGATAAAAATAATATACTCAGGGACCCTTCAGAATTTAAGACCTGAGGGGGGGGGGGCTGGAGTTTTGCTTGAGAGCGTACTTATCTCTGATTTCCAATAATGTTTATTTATGATCGAACCAAATTTTTAACCTCCTTGTCTGGCCTTTCCCAAATTTTTGGGGAGTTACTACCATTTTCTGTCCTCTGGTAGGCCCATGCAACAAAACCAAGTTCACCTCCAAATAATCTCCCCACCTCCCCCTCCCCCCCATTCATAAATTCTGAACTACATATATATATGTATTTCTTAGGCCCAGATCTCACCAAAAAAGTTGAAAAGCCACAAGTTGCTGCCCTCAAGGAGAAATTTCACATCAAACGACACCATGATGGATCAAGCAAGTGGCTCAAACATATCAGTTTCATCTGCTGCAACTGAATCCAAACAGCTATACCAATGAATGCAGATTAATCAATTGTTATTCACACTTTGACAGCCCATAAGCCTGATTTGTTGGTAGCAATTGGAATCAATACTTAAGCTTGGAGTGCCAATAGTTATGTCAGTATTGGAATACTGACATCCTCTCTGCATATATTCACATGGAACATGGCACACTGATATGAGATCTGTAATAACATTATTTGAACAACATGCTTTGGTGAGGGGATGCACAAGAGTTATCATGGTTGTTGTAGTAGGTTCGTTAACCAAAAACGAAGACTGAAGTATGGTTAATTCTTTATTCAGAAACCAAAGTAGAAGAAACCCTGTAAAAATACACAAATAACCATTAGGCTTATAGCACCAACCAAAATATCAAATATATACAATTAAACCTTGGGCCAGCTCATTAAGCAAAGAACAAATTAGACATGTGACTGTACCATTACTGTAATTTATTTGAGTGATAAATTACCAAACACTTAACAGTGAAATACCAGAACATTTTAACAGTGTAAAACATGTATCATAAATACACCATTATTAATCAACATACATAGAATATTTAAACTAATAGTAATTAGAGAAGTATATCAAGCATCATTACCCAAGCCGGGGTTCCATGTGGTTTAGGAACTGACAATATATACAAACTATGTCTGGACCGAATAACCTAGAAATGATTAAATGAGCATTAGTATCTAAAATGTTAAAACCAATTGCTAAATAGATAAATGTACATTCATTCACTCATTCATTCATGTTAGTAAAAGTCACTTACTTCATATGGTCAGGCCAGGTCTGACCATGTGCTGTGCTCCAAGTGAAATGAAAGATGGCACTAGAAAATGCCACCGGGTGTCACTCCGAGTGTGACTGGCCACTGGGGACACCTGGCTGCCCAATGGTCAACTGGACCAAGATGCCCCCCTAGTGCCAGAAGAATAACCACAACACCAATGCCTTTGAAAACAAATTTATTACACTGGGACACAGTGCTTTAACATGAAAGAATTACTAAAAAACCTGTGACTTAATAATTTGGGATTGTCATTAACCTTACGATATAAAAATTTTAAATTATTGCCTGGAGCAAATACCATCGTATCATCGGCAAAAGTTACACAATGATAAAATTCTAAAGTTTCACCCTGTCAGCATGCCTCGGCGGTCCAACGTCGGCCCAACGTCAATCCGATGTCAGTAGCATCGGACCAGCTTCGGGCCAATGTTGGACCATCGAGGCATGCTGATAGGGCACTAAATCATTTGGTAAAATTAAATACATCAGAGGGCCAAGGGCTGATCCTTGTGGGGTTCCATGTGTCATTAAGCAGCTGTCTGACAATGTATTTTTCATTTTAACTATAATGTACCTGACAAGTAACTCTTTTAAGAAACCAGAACGGTACATTTCCCCTTATACCATAGAACTTTTTATACAATTATATTATTATAAATATATTATTATAAATATTCAATTCAAAACATTTCATAGTGTTTTTTCGTCCTTACCTTCGGTAAGAGTGGTTAGAGGCAATCCGGGAGCTGATGTGGGCTCCGGTGCTCCACTCTTTCAGTTAAGTAAACACGAGCAATGGTCAGCACGGTCCAGCTTAATCCTCGTAGGTAATTGACCAATCAGTGCGATGTCTCGGTCTCACGAGTGATGCTGCTCTACCGATCCGGGTCCCACGTAAATACAGTAGGCCTGCTACTTTTCCTCACTCTCCATTTCGTCAGTCACCCGCTTCCACCCAACTTTAAAATTATATGCCAACCTAAAAGCATTATAAAATTATTATTTTTCTTTCAAAAATCAAAAAAAAAATTTGTTGACAATTCTGTTTGAATGTTGCTTTCACGTTTACAGCTCAAATTCCAGCCAGATGACAACCACACCCAGAGTGCCTATCTGCAGACTATAAAAATTTGTTAATGAACTCTCAACTCATTTGAGGTCTAATTGTATATTTTTATTAACAACTTTAAAAAAATTTTCCTTTTTTGTTTATACACCCAAACGGTAACCCTTGAGCTTGGATAAGAAGCCAAGTTGATATTTTGTACAATAATTTCAATGTTGTTTTGCTTGAATACAAGAACGTTCATATCATGGACTTTCGAGAGTGAATTCTCTGGGTATTGTCAATTTGATGCAATTAATTTTCTAGATATTTAAAGTTATAAACGTTTTGTGTTTTGTGTAGTCAGCCCCGATTGCTCAGTCAGTAGAGCGTTCGCCTCACAAGCGAGGGACCCGGGTTCAATTCCCGGCTGGCCATCATGTCATTCCACGACATCGTTGTTCGCATCAGACGTGGGCCCGACTGGAAACAAGTCACTGACTTAGCTTGGTTATCCATGTTAAATAAAAGTCCCTTTACCTTTACCTTTCTGTCTTGTCTGTCATGTCTGTCTTGTCTGTCTTGTGTTCTGTGATGTGTGTTTCATTTATGTGTATTGATGTAATTGTGATTTGTGTGATGCCAATAAATTTGGCAACTGAGCCCTCTAATAATATTCAGTCTTGGGTTGTCTTAAAATGCAAATTAATTTTCAAATAATCTAGTTTTTGGTCAGTTCCAATAATCTTTTTCCTCTCTAACTTTATTTTTGTAATCAGTCTTTCATAAGTTTCAAGAAATTAATTTTCACTTGTTCCTGGCAATCTATAAATTACTTTTTCCTTTATGAATACGTTTGATAAACACAGACTCAAATTTCCCTCCTAGAAAATCCTGAGGTCTGGACGTTCCATACAAAGAGATCAAAGAGATCTAACCATAATGGATACTCCGCCTTGTTTTCTATCTTTCCTATATTGACTTATTAAATTAAAACCATCAATGCTATATTTAGAAAAATTATTTTCTGACAAAAAGGTTTCACATAGACAAAAGATATCTGGCAGCAAATTATTTTCAGACAACATAGTTAACAACTCAATAAGATTATCAAACTTGTCCGGCAGACTACGAATATTTAAATGCGACATTACAAAAGTATTAACCCTAGAACATTTTTTTACTTCACCAATAGCTAAATAACTGCTATCGGTTGATAAAACATCTTCAAAATTAATAAAATTCAATAGATTGTCTGTCATAGTCAATTGTTGAGAACATCAACAATTTCACAAACAATAAACAAAAAAATAACAAGTCCATGCACTAATCCCATGGACAAGATTAATGTTAGTGGCTGGGGACAATCAAGAGCAACAAGTAAATATATAGCAATTAGACAAGAAAAAAAAAATTCCCAGGAGCATCTACAAAATAAGTATACTGCTGTATGCAGATGACATTATACTCTTGTCTGAATCAACACATGTTAGATTACTTATGTGAATGGTGTAATATGTGGAAATTAGACATAAATGAAGCAAAGTCAAATATTGTACATTTCAGAAATTCAGCTTGTCAAAAAAAAAACTACTGTTTTCGTTTAAATGTGGAGAGAAGCCACTGAATATTGTATCTGAATATCGATACCTTGGTCTTTACCTGGATGAATTCTTGAACTTTAAGAACTCAGCCGCACACTTGGCAGCTGCAGGGACAAGAGCACTTGGGGCCATACGACATAAAATATACAACATCAAAAATCTATCTTTTTCGGTCTATTCCAAACTATATCAAACAGGAGTTACCCCTATTCTTGATTACTATTCAGCTGACCTATTACTGGATGTCTTAAAGGCTATATTTCTTATTACCCTACATCAGATTACATGAAATGAAAAACCATCACAATTCTACCACTGTACCAGGCAAAACCCATTTCTCTATATATATATCCTTTTAAAAAATGTCGATGTTACCTCTGCCATGAGTTACGTTGTTCTGGCGTTATACCAATTTTTAAAACACAAGTACATTCAATTATATTGTCATATATAGAAATAAGTAGCAATATAACTTCTCTTCATTTCAATGTGAAAGATAATAACCATAGGCAAAGTGATGTAGGCCTAATTGGTGTTCTTAAGGAGCCAAATGTTATTTCTCTTCTTTGCTGACTGATCAACCAATTATATTCCAGATATGTAAAACGTAATTGAGACCTTAACAGCCAATTCCTTATTAAATTCCAATTTCAATGTTCCGGTAAAAAAAAAGGTTCATTTCATGTCAGACAGTAGGGACATATATGTGTTCATAAAGAGAGAATGTGTTTACTGTGACTAAAAATATCAAAGGAATAAAGCACTTTGCCATAGGGAAGATCAAGAGAATGATAGAATGGTCGACAGATAAAAAGGTTCGATGGATGGAAATATTGTGATGATTAATTTTCTCGAACATTAAAACATAGAGTTGCCAGTTATAGGCATATTAAACCCTTTTATTTAATAAGAATGCATATATATAACTTACTGAAAGGAACAGAGGAACTCCGAAGTTTATTTTGGTCCGAAAAGGATGAGGCTCAGACAAGAATATACATGTAATATTATGAGCTAAGCACCTAGAATTTCTAGAAGAAGAAAATACGAAGTTTATTCTCATATCTAATGAATCCCTTGACAACATCGAAACTTGCTCTAAGGTTATTTTAAATGAGACTAATCAGACAACCACTTTATCAAACATAAAATGTGATAAATCTGACAGATCTCACCGTCTCACTCACTTAAATTGCTGACTCCAGTGCTGAGTAAAATACATGTAGGTTGACATAATCATTAGGGATATAAGATTTGAACGTCCCACTAACTCCTACTTTCAGGAGTAATGATATAAGCTTGCTACTACTTCATCTATAAGATTCAGTGTATTTAATTATACACCTTGATCAAAATGCTGGAATAATTTGGATTTTCAAAGTGTCAGGATTTCAAAGTTCTAAAACTGGTGATTGTTGTTACCGCCAATATCCACTATTGTGCCCAATAGGCCTTTTGGGCATGGATATTAGGTCTTTGGGCAAAATATAGGGTCTTTTGGCAAATTATAGGGTCTTTGGGCAAACTATAGGGCCTTTGGGCATTACGACTCCTTTGGCATGACTTTCACAAAGTTATTGCATCCTTCAAAATATCCGCGAGGCCTTTGGGCAAAATATAGGTCCTTTGGGCACATGCCTAAATCACCCATTATCGCTCACTGCCGACTATAGTGGATTTTAGCAAAGATCTTATACTTTGGATACATGCCCAAGTCACTCGCAATAACTCTTTTATACTATTGTGGATTTTGACAAATATCCAACTTTGGATAATAGTGAACTGACCAATGAGAATACGCCCTAATATCTTGACCAATGAGAATCCACCCTAATATCCACAGTAGGAGGCACTGTAGTTGATACTTTGTCCAATGAGAATGCCACCTAATATCCTGTCCTGTGAGAATCTGGCCAAATATCCTAGCCTATGACAGTCAAGCCTAATATCCACAGAGCCATGATTGGCCAGTAGATATTAAGCTGCATTCTCATTGGAAACACTGAGAATTCAATGAGATTCCAATATAATATCCAACAGCCAATGAAAATTGAGACTAATATCAAATAGGCTGATAGTCAAAATAGGCTCTTTGGTCAAAGTCAAAAGACTAAGCCAGAATCCATGACAGTCTTTTGTGGATATTTGAGGATAGGCCTATTTGTGAGTGATTATATATGCTTTAGGCATACACAATTGTGTGTTTGGAATTGCAAAGATTTTTTCCTCAGACATTAGATTTATGAATAAATGATATCATCGACCATTTTTAGTTGCTGAGAATTATTTGAAAACTTTCTTTAGGTGACCCGGAAAAATTGATCATTTTTAGTAAAAAATCACCAAAAATCGCATGGTGGCTCAACAACACAGACATAAAATTTCAACTTCTACAAAAGATGCCAACTTAATCTCAATGTTTACAGCCAAAAAAAAAACAGTATCACATTGAATGCCACATTCATTGACCTCCGCCTCCACTTGACTTATCATGGATGCCTCCAATCTGTTTTTTGCTTCTTTTTTACCAATATGGCCATTCTTCAATGAAAGTCACTGGCACGTGGTCCAGAGTAGTTGGCTTGACCTCCATCTTGTGTTCAGAATGGTCGAAGATGTCCCTATAATGTTATTAGGTGCATATCAGGTGAAGTTGCCAATAACGGCAAATTCTCAAATTTCAAGGTTTAGAAGGAATTGTGGTGCCCAACAAGCTGGAGCAGTGTCATAAATGAATAAAATTATTCAACTGAAGTGTTCTCTACACTAAGGTTTCATTTCCTCTTCCAGCAAACTTGGATTGGAGACTGCCGGGACGTTTCTATACCACGCTACCAGACACAAATTTCCTTCATAATGGATGACACACAAAGCAAGCATCAAACAGCCACCTTGAGCCCTTGTGGCCATGAGGCAGTTTTCTTACAGTATCTAGCCACCTTCCCATCACACAAAAATTTCTCCATAAGCTTTGTGAAACATGTGCTAGGATATCTTGACTGACATGGAATTTACTTGAAAAATACACAAAATATTACAGCATTTTTGCTAAGGGTGTACACTTGTTGGAAGAGGAAATGATACCTCAGTGTAGAGAACACTTCAGTTGAAACATTTTATTCATTTATGGCAATATTCAAGCTTGTAGGGCAGCACAAATCCTTCTAAACCTTGAAAATTGAGAAAATTGTGAAATTTGCCGTTATTGGCAACTTCACCTGATATGCACCCAAATAACATTATAGGGACATCTCTGACCATTCTGCACACAAGATGGAGGTCTAGCCAACTACTCTGGACCATGTGCAAGTGACTTTCACTGAAGAATGCCCATCTCGGTCAAAAAGAACCAAAAAAATGGTTGGCGGACTCCATGTCCATTTAAGTGGAAGCTGAGGTCACAAATGTGACATTCAACATGATATTGTTATGTTTATTGGTTGTACACATCAACATTAAATTGGCATTTTTTGTGTAAGTTGAAATTTTATGTCTGTGTTGTTGAGCCACTAATTTTAGAACATTGAAGTCCTGACACCTTAAAAATCCAAATTATTCCAGCATTTTGATCAAGAGTGTACTTCAATTTGCAGATCACATGCATCCAATTAGAAAACCGTTTTACCCTCTCCGAAAGCATTTAGTGCAAATGAATAATCAAGCTGACAGCTGCTGACAAGCCATCCTGTCACATTGTTTTCAACCATTTTTCTTGAAATTTTCATGTGTTTTTACAACCCTACGAAATCACTTACACATTAAACCAATTTGAATGTGACATTATCATTTTTCAAAGGAATTGTTGTTTTGTTTGTTAGTGTAGGACTGCTATTTTACTATCATTTTAATGATTTTATGAAATCACAAGGCCAGCAAATCAAAGAGTTTTGCATCGAGCGCAAGTTTTAGAAAAAGACTCGTGACATCAGACATCTGTTCATGACGAAAATATGTCAAGATGACATCTAATCATCCGTTTAATGAGTTTCTGTATATCCACAAACCTCTTGTCCTCAGTTTCACCCATGCACATTGCAGGTTGCATCTTACTCTCTCACATCAAGATAATTATGTTTTTGGTTTTTGGATAACACTCATTTCTTGGAGTAATAGGCTGGTAAAACAATCATTGTTCCACCTCCTCGGTATTCTATAACTCGCTAACTTTTGACCTACATTTAAGGTTGACATCATCTCCTTTGGTAACAATTCCAGAAGGATTACAATGCTCTGTATTTCGGTTATGCTCTTGCATTACTGCCTTACCCATAGGTCCGTTGATATTTATTATTCTAGTGAATGATTTGGTGAAAAGCCTAAAATTTTGTAATGCAGTGACTTTTGCCGATGACACCACTATATTTGCTTCTGGAAATAATCCAAAATTTTTGTATAAAAAAGTTAATTCAGATCTCGAAAAACTCAATCAATGGATTAAAAGCAATTCCCTTACTCTAAATGTTGACAAAACAAAGTATATATTATTTCACAGTAAACAAAAGAACTGTTATTATGATGGAACGCTAAGTATGAATCAAACATTAATTGAAAGAGTAAAAAACATAAGATTTCTCGGGGTAACAATTGATGAATATTTGGAATGGGATTTACAGGTTAAAAATGTAATTAAAAAATGATAGCTGGAAATTATAGCCTAGCAATGGTTAAAAATATGTTACCAATTGAATCAAAACTACTGATATACTATGCAAATGTTAAAAGTCATGCTACATATGGCATCGCAGCATGGGGGCCTTTGTTGACAAAGAAACTATTGAAAAATATAAAAATCCAACAAAATAAATCTATGCGATTAATCTTTAATGTTGGAAATAGGTCTAATCTAAAGGTACTATACAGAAAAGGAAAAATCTTAATGATAGACGATATTATAAAGTTGGAACTACTGAAAGTGTCTCATAGACACATATATGACAAACTACCAGCTAGATTAATAAATCTATTTGACATAACTAGACATACATATAATACAAGGAATCGAACTAATTTAAGAGCTTTACATCATACTACTCTACAATACAATAAAAGCTTCCTTGGTGCATCCCCTCATTTATGGCTCCAATTGTCAAATAATTTAAAAGAAAAACGGAAATCGAAAAACTTCATCAAATCCTACTCAAAACATGTCTATCAGGCTTACTAGTAACTTATATCGTCTGTGTTATATTACTCAATTTTCAGTGAAATATAAATCAAGATCATTTCCATTTTCATTTTCATCACTTCATTTTATTTTTATTCTATGTTAATTTTTTATTCTGATTTTTCCCTTGTTAAAATATTTTTTTGTGTATATTTAAGGGCCAGCAATAATAATAGTTCTGATGAACTCTGCTGAGTCCCACTTAGTGTTATTTACTCATCATTGTTGATTGTTTTAATGATTGTAATATATACATGTACTTGTCATATTGCACTAAGTAAAATAAAATAATTCTAATTCATATCAGTATGATCAGATTCATCAGTGAAATATTCTGAAAACTACATTCCATGTACCCCATGGGCACATCGACGTTGCAGCAATGTTGCAACGATGTCATCCTTTTTGACAAATGATGTAGAATTGTATGGTTGAAATTATGTTGTCACAACGTTATGAGGCAACGTCAAAGATATGACGTTAGTATGCAACGTTGTGACGACGTTTTACAGCATTGTGAAGCAATGTCAATAGTTCAACGTTAGCTTGCGACATTGTGGCAATGTTGTAAAAAAACCCCAACGTCGTGTTCTGGTTGGGGCGATAAAATCTCTACCATACATAGCTACGTGACCAACAGACCAGCCCTCCACCAATAAGTGACGTCGTGGTTTACGTCTTGTGCCCACTGGGTAGGACTGTAAGTGGGTTGTGACTAAATATTACCTTAAATGGTTTAACCGTTTAAAAAGCAATCCCTTACAACTTTTATGCAACATCAAAGTTACCAAGACTCATTCCACATCACGCTTGACTGTGTACATCAATACAATCGTTTAGAACATTCCTCAGACAGAAGGAAAAAAATAACAAACAGATGGCTTTTGCTTCATGTGTATCTTTCAAAAGGTATCTGGTTGAGAAAGTGTGACAAAACTAATTTTCACAAAGCAAAGGCCAAAAGACATCTTATTTCCTTCTGAGCTTCTTCTCCTGTGATGTTTGTCCCAACAGTTGACAGGTTAAATTTACATTTGACACTTCTTTTTTGGTGTTGTGTTCTCTTTGGAAGTGTAAATTCAAAGATTTGCAACTGTTTAAAGGTCTAGACACTGCTGCCTGTTGTTCCCGAGAGGAAATAGACCAATTTCCATGTATCTTGAGTTTGAAAAACAATGTTTCACTTTTACAGTGGAGCTTAAATAATTCAGAGAGGTCACTTCTTTTTTGCATTTAACTTTACTTTGTGAAGACTTACAGCTGGGGAATGATAGTGTAACTGCAGTGGCATTATCAATGTTAAAAAATGAAATCATCACCCCTTCTCTAAATGATCACTTTTTGTTGTTTATGTTTTAGAGTTACTATGAACTCATGATAAAGTGTTAGTGTTTGTAAAGGTTGATTTGCTGCAGTAAATGGCGTAGAAAAGTTTAGGAGCATTGCTAAAACGTGGCTTTAAAACAAGCATAAAAAAGTCGTGAAATGCCTTTTTAGTGACTATCTTTTCCAGATGTCACTTCCTGATGCAGAGGAAGGTGTTGTGAATCATTCACCATTTACTTCCTTTCAAACAAACTGTTGCAGGAAAATAACAGTTGAAAAGAAAAGAAATGGCTGGTCAAGAGTTTGATTTCAACTATTGACCACATTAACTTTATGTATTAGGGACCGTTGAGAATTTATGACTGGGGGGGTGGTAATTTTGCTGGAACTTCCCGTCAAAAATTGATACCCCCCTTGAGTTTCATGCGGATTTTTAGTACCCCACTTAGGTTTCACGCATATTTTTAGTACCGCCCCCCTCAACATACAAAGTAATACACACATATATTATATATATACTGTTATACACGGCCACGCATACAGATTCGCGTCATTTCGCAGACTTTTGTGCCTAAAAAAGTCCAAATAAAATGAGTTTATGCGTGATTTTTAACATTTTGCTTTGTTAAAATTGCTTACACCCCTCTTGGAAGTGTTGTAAAAAATTAATACCCTCCTTGATACACATGTGAAAAGTTTGTACCCCCTCGGCCAAAACTCTCACCCCCCCCCCCCAGTCATAATTTCTGAACAGTCCCTTAGCCCTCTATTGCAGAGATAGTCAGCTCATGAATAGAACTGAATTGTTTTAAAACCTTTTGCAATGTACACTTTCTGATTAGTTACTTTTAAAAATAACAAATTGATGTAACTACGTTTGCATCCTGCATTTAGCATCTTTGTGTCGTTCGGGGTAAAAGCTTTCTGGAAGGCATTTACCGAACACAGAGCATAAGTGTCAAGCAGGTGCCCTTTCATGTGGTGTCAAATCGGTTCTGTGTACTCACTAGGAACACAGACAGACCACTAATAACCGAAAGAAGCAGCCCCACTAAGTATTGGCAAACAATCATGTTAATTGTTGGTTGGGTCGGACTTGCACATTCATTCTATTATGTACAGGGTGGGTAAGAGAAAACTGGAAAATTGCGACAGATGCAGAACTTATTTATTTTCAACCATTTCCACTGAACACAGAACAATGATTTTTGCAAATGAGCAAGTTTAGACAATAGACAACATTTTAATCTATGTTACAATCATTTTCTGCAATCACAGCCTCAACACGCTTTCTTAAACTTTTACAAATGTTTGTCACATCGTCAGCTTGCATCTTGCCCCGCTCTCTCTATATGGCTTCTTTCAGAGAGTCAACATTAGGGTGAGGGTTTGCATTGGTGGCCTTCTCCAAAACGCCCCAGGTTTCCTAGTCCTGAGGGTTGAGGTCTGGGTTTGAGGACGGCCAGAAATCTGGAGTGTGGAGAGCAATGACAAAATTCCTGGTCCTCTTTGTCTGCCCACGGCTGCCAGGCGTCCTCTGCAACCCTTTCCCACTGGCTACGGATTGTTTGATGGCATATACAGTGCTCAGCAACACACCAACAATGTCAGAAATGGTCCGAGGCTTCGCTCGGGCAGACAGGAGATCTGCCACCCTTTTACTTTTCTGCTCCTGGGTCACCATTTCTTGTCCTAGTGTTTGCAAGATTGACCTGATTTGTGGCTGATTAACCACTGTTTGTTGTGTTGTTGGTTTCGTAACATTCCGTTAATCTGTTTGCACTATACAGTAGCTTGAAGATCATTCCAGATTTCTCTTACCCACCCTGTAACTATTCTAAATAGTGTTGGCTTTCTTGGCTATTGCATTGGAGAACACCACATTGCCCTGTGAGATGCCTCAAAGTGTCAATTGAACAGGCAAAGCTGTTGCTTTTCTTTTCTTTGCAGTTTGTCTGAGGTTTCAATTATTTATACCTTTCTCCTGCAGACAGTTTAATAATTAATCACCAATGCTTTATAACACCTGTATCTACAGTGCCTCGAGTTGTGAGAGTGAGATTATTCTGCAATTTATTTTTCGTGTGTAATGATAGCTCATTACTATAGCATGGAAAGTGGAAGTTCATTACCTACAAGTCCCTATATATGTCTAAGTGTTTGTGGTTACAATTACAGTCAACGAATGACGAGTACTTACACATTCAGTCACTGCATGGTTATCTCATTAATATTCAGTTGGTGACTTGTTTTGATAGTAATGAAAGTATAGGAAATGACCACAAAAATTGCTTATGAGTCACAGAGAATAACATGGCATGGATAGGGATTTCACATAACAAGGAATTAACATTTCAATCCGATCTGTAAGCACTTAATTGATATTCGTCAACTGCAAATTTGAGAAAAACCAGATAGTCCAACAATATAGGTATTCAAACTAGTCCAAGATTGAAATGGACATGTTATATGGGAAAATGACGCTCAGCACTCGCATGTGAGAGGTTAAATAAAGTGTGGTTTATTAATCCAAAAGTTGATTCAAAAATGTTCATTCATATTTTCAAGGAGCAACATAACATACATGTATTCAACACAACGTGGAACTGCATCCAACTGAATCAGACTGTCAAACTGACTGTCCTGCTGGAAGACAGGATTGTATATGGTAACAGTGAATCAGTGGGATTCCCTGTTACGCACACAGAAAGTACAGAATCACGGAACGCTAGTTCCGAGTAGAGATGAATGATAATTGCTTCATCTAATGTCTTTACACTCAAGTCTCCAACAAGTCCAGCATCTTTACAATACAACATGTTTCTATATTTATTCTGTTATCAATTTCACTAACAATTTCATTTAATATTCAACGATTAAACTCACAATATGATAGACATAACACGTAATGACTCACGAAACAACTTTCTTGCAATATTTGTCAAGTTTCCCCTTAACTCATGTAGCCCCTGTAATAGAACAAAAAACAAAAACATTATCCTCAGTTGTAACTGTCGGGGAAGAGGGAGAGTGATGAAAGCCAGCTGTTGGCCAGAGACCCAGAACATGCGATGATGATGTATTGGTCAACGGTTTACGATCAATCTTGTACTCCTATGGATACATAGAAGATGAAGGATTATATTGTCAGTGATTTTTCACATAATGTCACAAGCTTGGACAGAAACATGGCTTCTGGTTGCTATATTAATTCAAAATATTGAAACCAGTCGCAATATTATCATATTAGAACCACAGTTATGGGAGAAGTTTGAAAAATATGACAGACGAATTTTTTGAAGCCATCTTATAAATAGAGGCTATGTCAAGATGATGATGTGAAAGGAATGTGCTTTAAAACGGTATTTCAAGTAAAACTAAAAATGCTTTCATCACTGAAAGAAATGAAAAGGACTGATTTTGAGACAGCTGCTTTAAAAGGCAATGCTGCTGTTTTGCCAAGAGCAACATATGAATGTCAAAAGGTTTACAGATTTTTTGTAACCAAGTACTCCGCATGATTTAATTGAACCAGAGCTGGATAATAATTGGGGATCATAACAATCCAGTGTAGGATACAGACCTATTTGGCTATAAATGATCCTTCATCAACCCTACACACCAAGAACTTTCTCTCATACAAGTGATACAACCATAAATAAGCAGAGTGATCTCCCTCCCTTTCCAGATAAAGTTAAGTGTAGCAAAGTGAAAATAACAGGATAAATGCCAGATGTGGTCCTGATCGAGAAGGACCGCCAGAGTCATACAATTTATGTCTGCATGGTGACACAACTGACACATGAAGACACTTTGGGTCTCTCTTTTTAGTAGAAAACATAATGGGGCTTTACAGCCGTTTTCATTACCATGCGATTGTGGTCATTCACAGTTGGCAGTGAGGAATTAATGCCATACAGGTACTTTAAACATTTGACATAGATTCATCCTGAACCAATCAGATCAAACAAAAATGCTATGTTGCAAGTTGGAAAGAAACCTCAGAATCGCAAAATAATTTAAACGCATGTAACCTTTCCGGTGCCCGATAGACCTGCAGTAGAGTAGCTGTTTAAGTATCTATAAATAGTCTGGAGCAGTTATGAATAGTTGAGAACACTATATCTACACATATGTTACAGTGAAACTACTACTTGCCAAGAGGAAGGGGATGAGGAGACATATTTTGCGTATTGCAGAATTTTTGCATGACAACAGAAAATCAAAAGGAAACATATAACAAGAAATCATTCTTCCATGCAACATCACAGATCAACCATCAAGCAAGTCATGGCTTCATTTGGCAATAAAATAAAATAAAAAGATCATTTGTAACTTTTCTTTTGTGATGTGAACTTTTCTGATAGAGCATACTATTGTGATATGAATTACAATGATTAATTTAGTCGAAAAGCAATTACGACTGGTAAAGCTGTGCCACTTGCTGTGCTGCTGGGTGGACCACAAAATTAGGTATACACCTTAGGGTATTAGGGCCTC
Source organism: Platynereis dumerilii (assembly GCA_026936325.1). Lineage (NCBI taxonomy): Eukaryota > Metazoa > Annelida > Polychaeta > Phyllodocida > Nereididae > Platynereis > Platynereis dumerilii. The sequence continues at coordinate 62,142,943 of JAPTHN010000001.1, forward strand.
CAAGGAGCTGCTGTTTCCCTCACTCATCTTGCAATAATATTCAGTAGTGATGTATTTTTTCATTTGTCTGCGAATTTGTATAAAAGGCAAAGCCTGGGGTGAATAGTCTGCTTCCATGCTCACAAATTTCGACATCATTCTCAGCAGATTTTGAACTTTTGCGGTATCTTCGGTTGATTTACCTCGCTGATCATGCCCAATCTGCACTAACCTGGGGGACATACAGCTGGCAACCTCACACGGCACCATCATTGATCAATCTCCTTCAATTGTTTTACATGATATCATAGCTAACATTCCTGTTATTACAGATCTCTTTTGGTGTGCCATGTTCTTTTCAACTGCCACAGTGCTCTTGTGATGTCAGTATCAGCGTAATGATTTCACAGTTGGTATATTCACAGTTTCAGCTGTGTCACTTGGAACCCATACTGATCACACCATTACAAATCCACAATAAGCTGTTAGATTGTTGCTCAACATTGATTATTCAGTTTGATGTTTTGAATAAATCCAAAATTTACAATAACCAGCTATACATAATGCATGGATTTTGTGTATAACTGCTATCAATTTTAGCACTTTTAAAACAAAACAAATTCATTCACTCTCACATTCATTTGTTGGTCTGAGAGGTTATCATTTGCTGCTCTGTCTTGGCAAAAATAATATGCTCAGAAAACATTCAGAATTTAAGACCTAAGGGGGGGGGGGAGTGTTGCCTGGGGGCATCCTTATCACTGATTTCCCATAATTTATATTTGGTTATCGAATTCTTAGCCTCCTTGTCTGACCTTTTCCCAAATTTTTGGGGAGCAACTACCCCGGGGTACCCCCCCCCCCCCATTTCTCGTCCTCTGGTGTGCCCATGCAACACCACCATGTTCACTTCCAAAAAATCTCCCCATCATCCCCATTCCAGTCATCAATTTTGAACAGTTTCTTTGGCGAAGATCTCACCTAAAAGGCTGAAAAGTAACAAGGTGCCGCCCTCAAGGAGAAATTTCACAACAGGACACCATGAATGTCCATGATGGACCAAGCAAGTGGCTGAAACATATCAGTTTCACCTGCTCCAACTGAATCAAACAACTATACCAATGAATGCAGATTAATCAATTGTTATTCACACATAGACAGCCCATAAGCCTGACTTGTTGGTAGCCGTTTGAATCAACACTCAAGCTTGGAGTGCCAATAGTGATGTCAGTATTGCAATACTGACGTCATCTGTGCACATATTCACATCAAGCATGGCACACTTATACGAGATCTGTAATAACACAGAGGAATATTCCTCTGTGCTGTTAACATCTAAGTGCAGTAAAGCAGTGATTCAAAGAGGATCTGATAATTTTCTTTGGTCAGGGTATAGGCCTATCCTTTAAATGTTCCAAGAGTATATCTTGCAGTATTATATCTTTGCGAATATCTCTCTTCAGTCCCATGATATATCTTACCGGTATATGATTTTTTGTTCCTGATATTGTTGATTGTGATAAAGTTACTTTTTGTCCTAATTTGACAAGGTAATTTACAAGGACAATACAAGATGGAAGCTCTTTTGACAATAAAATCTATTGTGAATTCCAGTACATTTACACGTTTCAATTATCCGAATTATGCAGTTCTAATTTGGTTGTCTTTTTGAACTTTCATTGTCTTTCGCCAAAACAAAAGATAATATCAAAGATATTACAATAACGATTGCTTCTTGTTTTTCCACAAAGTGTGCTTACTGTTTTGAATATTATATAATTAAATTGATTCTTATGAGTAAGACTATAAAAATGACACATGTGACAAAAGAAATGTCTGTAGTGGTAGTGTAGCGAAGGTATGTATTTTCTTCTTCTGCTCCTACAGAAAAAGCTGAAATAAACCTTTTCTTTCATCATGTTTGCTGCTCTGTGTATATAAATTCAGAGAGTTGGAAAAATTTTAATGTCGTTTTTGGAAGCCAACAGGAAATTGCCTTATCACTTTGTCCTTGAGGGCAGTTTTAAAGCAGCAAATTTCATTTTCGAGGTGTACTTTCACGGAGACAAGAATGATTGTGAATTCTGACACTGGTTTTTAAGCAGAAATAGTCCCTGTTTTATTTATTTTTTTTAAGTTTTGATTTTTTATGAACTTCTAGAAAGATAGATTGACAGAGAGATGGATAGATGAGTAACTTTTACAGTTTTAAGGTAATAAGAGTTCACCTTACGATATTTACATCACAGCATCTCATCCTGGGCTTTAACCATTCTATAGAAAAGCATGGAATTAATCAAAAACAGTTTAATTCAAGAGCCTCTATGGGTCATTAGAAGTTCGGCCAGACTCGCCTGCATACCACACTGTGGCCCAATGCTTTGCAGCCTTTGTTGAACTTTTGAGAAATGTATGCTGAAACTTTTCTCATTTAGTTCCTGTGTCAGACGTAACATTGCAACTTGTCACTGGGCTAATGACTCCAATTCAGTTGCCATTTTTCACCACAAAAAGCCCCTCGTGAGCTATAATGGTCCTCTTCAGGCTCATAATGCTCCATTTAATTTGGCTGTATTCAAGTGTAACAAAAAATAAACGTCTGGACCTCAGAGCAAACAGTCTTGCTGTTTTCCAACATAGTGGTATATGTGATGGTTCAAATGAAACCTGGTGTCAATATGAGATTCTCATTACAGATGATTTCATAATTGTAGACCCTGAGACTTAATATGATTTATTTTCTAGGACATGTAGTCAAAAAGTGACATCAACAAATCATGACATCACTTTTTCCATATAGAGTACATGTCCTAGAAAATAATTCACATTCAGTATCAGTGTCTACAAATATGAAATCATCTGTAACCATACAAGTCCCTTTGTTACTTTTAATTCTACCAAAGTTTTTAGGATGACCCTCCTTTTGAAGCTAAGAAGGTAATGACTGTGGAATTATTCTGAAGAGGTTGCATGGATTCACACTTCAAGCATTTCTGCCTCTTCATCTGAATATTAATTGAGTTGAGTGACTCAGAAAATTTTAAATGCCTCTTTGTACGCCATCAGGAAATTGCACAATCCCATTGTACTTGCAGAATATTTCAAGGCAGCACATGTCATTTTAGAGGTGTGCTTTCGAAGACAGAATGCAATTTTGAATTCCAACAGAGTTTTTGTTTTTACATGCATAATCTAATTAGTACATAATTCTTGTCTTGCATTTTAAAATATAGTTGTTGAAATATCATTCCGTGGTAATTATTCTCTTAATTCATTCTATGTGATGGTGCCAAGCATCGGTGTTTCCTTGGGGTCCGAAAGTGAAGAATAAAACAACCAAAAACCACTCCAGATGATGAAGTTTAATATGCGTTTTGATAAACTTTCAACCACCAGCATTTATAATGAAGGGACTTCTCAGTTGCCTTTCGTTTGGTACTTTACAGGAAACATTTTAAAAGTCTATCTCGGATCAGTTATGATGACAAGTATCTATGAATAACATAGCAAAGCCAATCCAGTTCATGAACTTGCAAGTTGAAATTCATTTCTGGCCGTTAGCCTGCAAAGAGCACCGATGTCAATCTCAGCAAGAATACGTTTAAGCCTGAAATGTTGTCTTATGCATGGTTTAGTCTATACATTTTTACAGAGCTGTATTCGAGCTTCAGCAAAACAAGCCTCAAAAACTTTATTTTGAATTAAAATATCAGTGGCCTTAGGAACATAAAATGTCATAAATTTAGATATTGCTTCATTTAGTATCTAAATTATATCAGAGCCACAGTACAGAGCGAAGTTTCATTTACTGTCATTTTCTTACAGCTACGTGTTTTTGAAAACTTCATTTTGCAGTTGGACCGTGACGTCATCGGGGTATCTCTGAATTAGTTTAGAGTTTGACATGAAGGTTAGGCCTAAACACAAAGGAATTTAAAACTGCTAGGCAGTGTTATTTTTTGTATACAACTACAGACAATTTCTGTCTAAGCCTCATCACAATTTCAGATCACTTTTTTTGAAAATTTGTTCAGTCATTGTGACTCTACTTTGAGGACAAGTTGTCTGTTCGATTCAGTTACAGTTCATTGAGGCATTTATCAACCATTGCAGTTATCAAAACTAAACAAGCTAAACATACATAATCTATATATATATGTGAATGCATTTAGTCAGTTCCTTGAAATCTGCATGCAGAGAATTGGACCACAATGTGGCATGCAGGTGAGCTGAAAGGGCCACAAATTACAGAAATGACCAGTTAAGCCGAGACATGAGCAAACAATTCAATTACCATCAAGGTTTGCACATCCTTTCACCTTTGTATGCAGAGGAAACACAATTTTATCATTTTATTCTTTGATCTTTTTAAAAAACAGTTTACCTTTCATTGTCTGGTCCTTGGAATGAGTGATTTGGGCCTTCAGCAAGGGTGTGGTGGAATACAATGACGGATAAGAACAATCCCTTATAACTCACCTTCACTCACACCTGTATCTTTTCACAACAGACAAGAAAGTGAGAATGATAAAGGGGATTGGGATGAGTACCAAAATGATTTATAAGTCGAAGGTGTACAGGGTTGATAGTAATTGATAAGCAAAACAGTTTTCCAAGACCCTTGCATACTATTATTTGTCTACTTTATAGCCAGCCATAGGCAGTGATTCGGCAGACTTGCAATATTCAAGTCAAATTCAGATGTTTGTCCACTGAACCGGGACGTAAAATTTGGCTCAAAACCGAATTTCACATGATTATTTTTCCTAATTTGTGGTTAAATCAAATTTTCTAACATTGGCTCAATGTGTTCAAATTAATAGATACTTTAATGCTAATAATTTTATAAATAGTTGAATTTCAACTGAGATGCCCTTCAACTTGTTGTGTATTGCAGCAAGGCAGCCTTTGTTGTACTTGGAGGAAATATGCTGACACATTTCTCATGTCTTCCTGTGTCACTCAGACACATCTTGTCCTTAATTCGGCTAAAGAATCCGATTCAGTTGCCATTGTTGAAAACAAAAAGCCCTTCAAGGTAAAACAAAGTCTTAAAAGCTATAATTGTTGTCTTCTCTCGATTCATAATTTACATTTTCAGGTCACTGTTGCAGAAAAAAAGGATGTTTGGACCTATTCACCTTTTTTCATAATTGTCAACAACATGTCAATGGTTAGCATGAATTTTTCCACCTACACTAAATATGTCAAAGGTTTGCAGACAATATATTAATTTCACTGGGGTTAGGCTTATCAATACTCTGAAAAAGATGTGCAATCGAATGGGGTTTTCCGCGCCTTTCTTCATTTCGGTATTGTGAGGCCCTATATAACCATCAGAAGACGTCAATGATGATAATTTCACTTATTAAATAAACTGACTGAACATAACAAATAGCTTTGATTCCTTTATCATCAGGATAACCTGTGTGTAGGACAGAGACATAGCTATTATTGGAAAAATATCAGCCTTTTAATGGTAGAAGTATTATTTTGATCACTGGTCAGTTTGGATTCGAAAACTGATTCATGTCAAATCTGCACACCGAAGCTTCGTCTGACCAATCGATGTCATATGACACAAAATTTAAAAATTTGCATAAAAATTATTGAGGACACTTTTGCTCTTGCTATCTGTCAGTTAAAGTTCACTCTATAATAACAGAGCACTTTTTTAGGATTTGTGACTGGGAGACCGACCGAGCAACCTTAAACCTTTATTCATAGTACCGCAATACTCGACATATATTGTTGAACTTAAAGATCCATTAGATATATTTTTATAAAAATTTCTTCGGACTGACAACACTCGAGAAAAGGAGTTTGAACTGTTGAGGCGATGGCTCAATTTAGGAATTTGGCTAATTTCCACCAAAGTGACAGTGTATATTTAACAACCCCTACAGATGCAAAATGAGGGTTATTCAAACTGAATAACTTGTATGTAAAGAAGATGGACAATTTTTTATAATATAGATCTATCGTTATTGCCAGAGATCTGGCCAAAAAGTTTTAAAATGTTAGCCTTTTTCGGGTGACAAAATATTCTTCGCACAATCTTATAGTTGGTGTTTTCAAATATTGTGCATGAATGTATTGCTCCATTTATCTTTGTGAACTATGATCTAGTTTCCTGAAGCTTCGTTCTTTTCGTAAAATTTCCTGTATTACGTTCGCCATGCTACAGTCTGAAGCAAAATGAGGTGTTATTTTGCTGTCAAGAGTATACATTTTTAGACACAAGAAGTCACTAATTTGTCAGAAATAAGTAGAACGCAACAATTGCTATTGTTGAGGATAGACTGAGCGAAGACCAAATAGGAAAACATAATGATTATGACTTACATATAACTTGATGATAATGGCAGCTTTTGCAGATTTGCAATATCCGTCAGGAGGTAAACACTTTTTATCAATATAACTCCAACAGGTATAGACTGTGGAACAATTGCAAAACTTTGATGTGAAATGAGTCATATAAGGCATTCTCCATTCTGAAAGATGCTATCTTAAAGACAAAGAAAACTATTTTCTTTTTGCTTTGAAAGGTTTTTTTGTCATTCTTTTTGAAATCACCCTGTTAGACAAATTTAAATTTAAGGAAATTAAAAATCTAATTTAAGACATAAGCAAAAATCTGTTGCAAAGAGAAGATTATTTTTGACATGGACAGAAGGTAGTTTCAGTTTTAAAGGCACACACAAACTTCATATTACAGCCATGGCCATTAGTTTTCACTCAGTTGCTATGCTTCACCATGGCGCTATCTTTGTGACCAGTCATAACAAAGCTGTTCGGATAAAAATTGTTGAATGAAAGAATATCATATAATAACTGTAAAGCAAAATACTGAATTAGTTGAAATTTAAGCATATAATCAGTTCTGATGCTAAATGTCATTTGCATGATAGTAATAGTCACCAAAGTGTCCTGGCTATTCCGACTCTGCCGTTCAACTTTGAACCAGATGAGGGATAGTACTGGGCAGCACGTGTAAAAAACTGTATTTATTCATGTGCTGTAATGTAGTCATACATATTATATCTTAGGTAAAGCATAGGCTGTCCTGGCTATTCCAACTCTGCAGTTCAACTTTGAACCAGATGAGGGATAGCACAGGACGCCAAATGCGAAATGTACCAATGCATGTTGTGAGTATTATGTTTTATTGTCAAGTCTCGATTTGAAGTGTATGAATGTGCCATTTGATGTATTTTTATGTGTATATATTTGTAATAATTATTGTAATTTTTGGGTATATTTTATGTTTAAAATAATTTCGTGTTGTTGTGTAGATATCTTTATAGGCCAATGTATTATATAATTTTGGGGTAAATTAAGGGGGGAGGGGGTACACCTGCCCTATGGGTTACGGCAGTTCTACTGTTCAGGTGTCCTCCGGTACAACATTTTATTTCCTTAATTCTATACAGTAATGTACATACTTTTTGTAAGAACTTCAGTTGTACAAATAAACATATTCTATTCTATATAACTACTAGTAAATTACCCGTAGAATGAAGGGAACATTATAAGAAATTATGAAAAAGAATAGATATGGTTTAATCATGTTAATAGATAGATAGGTGAAGATAGATAAGCAGATTTAGACAGAGATTTAGATGTGTTGCTTTACTGAAGGCCCCCCCCCTTGTTTCCCCTGGTTCGTACACCTATGGGAGGAGCACGTGGGTGCCAACACACTTAATTATATGCATGCATGAAGCCACCTTGTGTAAGACATAGAAAGCTGCAGGCAAAATGGCTGAAATTATTGAGTTCAGATGGTTTAGCGTGAAATAAAGATGGATTTGAGAGCATATAGGTGTCTGAGGAAGGTAGCATTCCTTATTTCAAGGGAGAATGACAGGAAGAAGCAGCAGAGGTAATGTGGTGGCGATTGATGAAGGATTGGCTGAGTTAAACCATTAACAACAAAGTTGCAAAGATGCTAAATTATGGTGTGGATGCATATATATATCGCAAAATTCAAACAAGAAATGGATTTGCTCACATGCCATGTTATGACTAAGATTTGTACACCATCAATTGAATCAATGGAAACAGTTGGATAAAGATGACTAAAAAATAGTTCATCTTTGGCCATATATATATCGCAAAATTCAAACAAGAAATGGATTTGCTCACATGCCATGTTATGACTAAGATTTGTACACCATCAATTGAATCAATGGAAACAGTTGGATAAAGATGACTAAAAAATAGTTCATCTTTGGCCTGATTCCAACATTGACAAAACATGTTTGCCAGTTTCTATTTCATCATCTAGCATATATGTACTTTGTCAATAATACTTTATGACAATATGAGAGAATCTGATTTAGCGGCAGTGTGATAATGCCGGGCAATATAAATGGTGAGAATATATTGTCTCCTTGCTTTATGTCTGAGATAAGTCAGTTCTTTGGTAGCACGGCAGATAGGATTTGTGATTCTAGAAAGCTTTGAACCTTATCCTATATGTGTGTGAGACTTCTTATCTACAGTTTCTACAAAACAATGACAAGCCAATAATAAACAGTTCTCTACTGACAATATTGCTTGCCTATATGTTACCGTTTGTAATGAAGACTGCAATATCTGCCAGACAATAACCTCTCGTCAAATTCTTTGTGAGACTATATTTGAAGTGAGAAAAGTACTCTGCTGTTCAGAAGTATAAAGTAAGATATCAGTGTGAATGAGCACAATGTAGATTTCAGACAACTGTGTTCTGCACCAAGGCCCTATTCTGCAGCCTTTGTTGAACTTTGGAGGAAATATACTGAAACTTCTCTCATTTGGTTCCAGTGTCAGACACAACATTATGGCTTGTCTACCAGGCTAATGACTCCAATTCAGTTGCCATTTTTGGGAACAAAAAGCCCTTTGAGCTATAATTGTCCTCTCTCGACACATCGTTTACATTTTCATATTGCTCTTACAGAAAAAAGGACTTGGCCAAAGAGCAAAGAGCCCATTTGACTAATTTAGCATACAATATCAAAGGCAGAATATATGGTGTCATGAGCTGCTCTTTCATGTGGTATCTTCTCATGAAAATGGAAACCAGGGTCAAAGTAAGAGAAACGAGTGAAATACTATTACACCAATGTTTTTTCATACTGAATTTAAGACAGAGAAATACATTCCAAGCAATTACGCTCTATAATTTTACCTTGATGCTTTTTGAAATACACGAGTATTTCTTTGGATTTAAATATGCATTATAGGTACCTGCCAGCACATGTGGAGTACAATGATGGATATTGCCCATGCATTCCTCACACCTGTGCATATTTGAAACATGAGCCAATCGATGCATTTTCAAATTTATTAGAACTGGTAAATACAATTAACGTCACTTAACTTCATCAATTTAAAAAAATGTCTGGCCAAATAGATGAAATTGTCCCAAAAGGACTCAAAGACTAATTGTTTGTTAGACAATTTTTCTTAAAGGAAAATGGTTCCTCCCATTATTATTGCAAATAACATTTCAACAGTCAGCATGAATGTTTTTATTCACCAAATATGTCAAAATCTCGCAGACGATAATATGGATAAGGCTTACCCACATGAGTAGTGAATTATCAAACAGGGCTAGTGTAAAGTTAAAGTTGTTTTTGTATATTAAGGCCCTACACACAAAGCTAGGCAGACTTCAATGATGATGTTATTTTTTTTATTATGGCTTTTTTTTTCAAATTTTGGATGAGAATCACTTCAGCTAATTTGGATGTTGTCAGAAAACTATGCAGGTATTTGAGGTATATATTTTTCAATATTTTGCATGTGGACGAATTTGTAAATCTGCAAAAACGAACATATACACGAATTTTGCATTCGTGTAAGTGCCAAATATTGCATTTCACGAATTTGTACAGGTGTAATTACGAACATACTAACCCTGAAATTGCCTAAAACTAACTATAACCCAAATTCTAACTCTAAACCCTAAATATCTAGCACTTCAAAGAATGTTAGTATTGGCAGGTCCACGAATGAATAATGAAGCACATTCACGAGTGTTAGTTTTTACATATACACGAGCACTTATGCTCGTTATTACACATCCACAAACTCGTACATGCACGTTTTTACACCTCCAGGAATTCGTAAACATGCCAAATAATGAAAAATATATACATGGGTATTTTGAGAGGAAATGGAAGCGTTTCTTTCTCCTTATTGTGATTGAACCAATGGATTGGATCCCTTTGAGGCATTACGTTTTGTCCTGTGAAGTTTTTCCCCTTTTATCTGGTTCCCAATTTTTCATCTTTAGTTTCGAACATCCCAATAGTGCTTGAAAATGTTCCTTGTTCAAAGATTAATTTCTCAAATGTCTCCATTACTCCTTCATCTTCTCCGATTTCTGTAAATGTGTGACTTTGTTTCCCTAGTATAGAGTTCTGGGCTTTCATTGCAGTTAGTTTGTTGCAGGTACTTTTACAAATATCTGTGTATTTTGTCTCGATTGGCAGCTCTTTCCGTTGGCTTTGATTTGCACACAAAACTGTAATTATCCCCCATGCTATGCTATGGGGGATTGTACTTTTAGTCTCCATGTCATGGCATCCATCAAATATCTCAAACACCACAACATGCACAATGCTCATCCTTTCCCAACATTCAAAGACCCCCCTAAACTTGTCAAATCTGACCATAAATCACTAAATATCATAACCATTTCCACATCCCAAATACTTTTTGTTGTGCTTTTGGCCTGCAGCCATGTTATTTTTAAAAGCAAACTCCACCCCCAGGTGTCTCCACATCCTTACTATGCACCATTGTGCCCCTGGTGGAAATATCTGGCATAACTAAAATTGGAATCCTGGTGGGTATAGGTAGATGTGTACTGTGTAGGGCATGGGGGATTTAGAGGCAGTATACCTGCTCTTGTTGATGGGAGGTGAAGAGCTTGATGCCTCTATTTTGCAAGACAACCAATTTCAGGCTCAGTCACTGGGGGTACTATCATTCCATTCATAGAAAGAGTTGGCATAAAGATGACTAAAAACTAAATATGTACTACATCAATAATACCTTCAGCGGAAAATCTGATTTAGTTTCAGTGCAATAACATCTGACACTATAGACCGAGAAAATATAATTATTCACACCTACCAAAATTGACACCACAGTGCTTCCAAATTTGTCAACAAGCAACAGCTGATCATAGACAGGTTTTGTTTGTTTGTTTGTATTTTACGCCTCTGCAGCACCTTAGCGGGTTATATCGAGGTAGGCGATCACCGTATGATGATGAGATGAGAAGACTGTGAGTCTGGCACATACCCTATTAATTCAGGGATGCCCAGGGTCTTTCAGTTGCCCCAGCATAGAACACTGGATACAACCCGCCTCCATTTAATGTCCCATGGGCTCGGACAAAAGTGAGTTCCCGGGGTGAGATTTGAACCCAGGCCCTCATAGACAGGTAAGCCGACACACTCGAAAATGTGTGGTTGTGGATAATTTTAGGCTCTCAGACATAAATTTTCAATGAATTATTTTGTATTTTTTGTGGGCAACCATTTAATAATCAGGGGGGCTTGGAGTCATTGGTGGGAAATTATTTAATTCACGCTGATGATGGCTGTAATTATTAGTTTCAAGAGTGCGAAGTCTCCGAATATTCATTCCTAAATCAGGCAACACTTTGTTATGAACACCCTTAGCAGAACTCCTTTATCTCAAGACTGCCCAAAAAGAATTTATTTATTTCATCAAAACCAAGCAAGAATTTATTTATCAAAATAACTCTAAGCCCCCCCCCCTTAAGATTAAATGAAATGTACATGTAAGAGACCTCTGGGTGTTGAAACAGGAAATGCAATAACATTGAACATGTGACAGGCTGTTATGGATGTCTTGGATAAAGTGTAGGAAGGGCAGAAAATCAGTTGAATGGAAGAGAAAAGGAAGGTATAAAGGAATAGGAAAGGTAGGTTCATCTGAAAGATATGTAGGGAAAAGGAGTAAATGTGTGTGATAGGTGGGCAGGAGATTGGCAGAGCTGGCAAAGAGCTTGGACAAAAGTTCAATGTTAGGCTGGCCAGGCCCAGGGGCGGATCTGTATTGAGGAAGAAAAGTGTGTTGTTTCGAAGGACAAATTTGGGTGGTATTGGTGATTTTATGATATATGGATATGGTAAAAAGTATTTTTTGAAGCGTATGGCCCATTATTAGGCTGTGTGAATGGTAAGGATGTGAAAATGGGGTAATTTTGATGATGTCAGAGGTGGGACCCCACAAACTGATTGTGCCACTGGCATTCAACTGGGGTTACACTTTTATATGAATAGATAGATAGATAGAATGGATTTGACATGTAGCTTTCTCTGGGAGGGTAGTTTAACTGCAGAATTCAACATGAAAAATTCTTTAGCGCATTTAGACTCCCAGTAAATTTCTGCCTTGTCAACTCATATAATGGGGCACCAGAAGGGGACAACAATAAATCTCATATATATGTATATATAGCTACTAAAATGGATACAGCTGGAATTAAACAACAAGGATAGTTTATGTCTCTCTGGCAAATTGGCTAAAGGCTGAGAGCACTCGCCGTGTATGTCAGATATGTAAGGTATGTCAGATCAACGTCATTCAGAATTTATTTTCCTCTGAATCAATTCATTTCAGAAAATATATTATTGCAATATCCGTTAAATGGTGTCAATGTTTTACATTTTTACACAGAAGGTAGTCGTGTCTGTTGCCAGTTTTGTCACAATATGCTTATTGCAGACATACCAGACATAACAAACCGAGTTGTTGACTTTTTGTGTGTTGGCTGGGCACAGTGATGTGGGATGTCTAGTAATAATATAACGTCAGCCTAAAGCAAAATTGGCCTAAGTCAGACTTAGGCTATTTTTCATTTTTGGTACCATAGGAAGGCCCTTATGATAATACATGTGCTAAAAAAAATGTGGACTCCTAAATTAATAATAAACCCCTCAAAACCCCAACTCAATTTTCGCACAAATGGCCTAAGTCCTGTTGACTTAGGCCATCTGGACTTAGGCCAATTCCGTTATCGCTAATTTTATTGGATATCACCAATATTTTTCAGTCATAATTGTGAGTATTAATTTTATTGAAGTTGTTTCCTCACATTTCATTCATTAATTTTATGGAGAATTGCTTAATAACACAGCTAAACCACAAAAGAATTTTGGCCTAAGTCATTTTTGTTTCAAAAAAAATTTGGCCTAAGTCAGTTTGCCGAAAATTGCCAAAAATGACTTAGGCCAATATTGCTTTAGGCTGACAATAAGCAAAAGTTGATCAGAAGCAGCTGTCTCAGCCAATATAGATTGCACTCAGAGTCTGGTCTACATATATTATATAGATAGTGGATGGTGAGGCGACCAATATTGAGTTTTATTGGCCGAAGCAGTTAATATTACCTGCTAAGGCCAATAGAACTCAATATTGGTTGACTCAACATCCACTATTTGTTATATTCTGCACCACAATCTTCAGACTTATACATATTTGTAAAATAATGGTTTTTCTAAAGATACTTAATTTTTTTATATGAAATATGCTTAATTTTTCCCATTATTTACAATGAGCATATTTATAAAATGATATATTGACATTTCAAGAAGTTAAATTTCCTCCTACCCAGACCTTCCCTTAAGTAACAGGCAATTAAGTGCATTGTTGCTGCTAAGAACATAGGGGCACGCCAATTTCTCCCTCCACACATCAATAACACTTTTAAGGCACCAATATCATTATTTATTGGCTTGTCATGTGACTGATCTCCTGGTACATGATTGGCCTTAAATTTTTGATGCAGAATATATATATATATATTCTGCACCAAAATTTGTGAGCCAATCAAGTGAGCCGAGATCAATCACGTGCCACGCCAATAAATAACGATATTGGCGTGTGGAAAGTGTTATTGGCGCCTTAAGGCTATATTGGCGTCCTCAGTGCACAAGCACTTAAGTCAATGCAGTAGGCCACTCTATTGTGTGTCAATGTGCTCTTTGTTCAAATAGATTGATTTCAGTAAGCTGCTACCACAAGTTTCAATTGGAATTTGGTCAATTGTCTTTAATAGCAATTAGCATATTGATAATAGAAGATTTACTATGTTTCCTTCAATGACAATTGAGAAATAGATAGGAAAGATGTCAATACAATCAAACAGCAATTAAAGCAAGATGACCTGGTTGCAATGCACTGAATACCAATTGTCTGCTGTACAGATTTGAAAATACACAGAAAATCTTTGCAACTTAAAACAAATTATAAACCAAAAATGATTTTTAGCATTTAAATAACATCATCAAATTAGTTTGAAACACTCATTCAATTAATTTTTTTACAATAAGGAATAAATCGCTTTAAGAATAGATAGGTAGATAGATAGATAGATAGCTTGATATATATTATTATATAACTTGATAGATAGCTTGATAGATAGCTAGATAGATAGCTAGATAGATAGCTAGATAGAAAATGTGCTAAACAGGTTTTTATCAGTGACTGTTTAAGAATCCAAATTGAACAGCCAACTCTTTTATTTACAAACATGTATAAGAAATTTTGGTGCAGAATATAACAAATAGTAGATGTTGAGTCGACCAATATTGAGTTTTATTGGCCTCAGCAGGTAATATTGGTCTCGGCCTCCGGCCTCGACCAATATTACTGCTTCGGCCAATAAAACTCAATATTGGTCTCCTCACCATCCACTATCTATATAATGTGTGTAAAATATTACAAAATAGAACAAACAAAAATGCTAAGTAGATTATGAGAGAATATTATATACATATATTTTTTGTTACATGCTAAATTCTTATTGTTTTTGGTAATATTCTTATTCCTTTTCTTATTATTCTTTCCACTTTTTTCCTCTGATTTTCATGAAACTTGGTCACAAGGTGCCCCTAGGACTAAAACTAGGCCACACCCAAAAAACATGACCTTGACCTATTTTTCAAGGTCACAGCCTTTCAAACATGAAATTTTGGAAATTTAGATGGCCTATTACTCGACAACTATTACAGGTGGCATCATTGTACAGGTCACGTCTCAGTCAAAAGTACTATGCTGTATTCTGGTGCAAACATTTTTGAAATCACTCAAGCGGAACCGGAGCTATGAGAAAAACACTGTTTTAGGTTTTTCCCAATTTACTAAAAAACGGCAACAGGTAGAGAAACGCTGATTACACCAAAAGATGGCCAGTATCAGGGGCTGTGTGCACGCGTAATTTACATTCGGATATCTGTTACGGAGCAGCGGCCATTTTAGTGAAATGTGCCTGCGGGATATGGGGTATGGGTCATGGAACACCATGAAGTAGTCATTTTAGGACCTTCAGATTTGACCTTGACCTCATTTTTCAAGGTCATTTGACCCGTCAAAGTTCAAATATGGACGATTTTCAGAAATTCTGAAAATTATCTTTTTTTACAGATATCAGTCTCATCTTCTGGTTTCTGGAAGGCACCAGCCTGTTTGTTTATGGCCTGAAATCAGAATTAAGATATCTTTTCATGCTGATTTGTTAAAAAATCACGAATATTGCATACCGCGTGACATGTAAAAACACCCTTTTTTTGCCTTCATGACAGGTAAATATTGATCCTACACAGTTCAAACAATTAATTGACCCCCCTTTGTCACTTATTGCCAATCTGGAAAAAATATTGGTTTTGACATAGAATGGTATTTTCAAGGTCAAACTCAAGGTCAAATATCAGGCGAAATTCGACATTTCAGACATTACATTTTTCTTAACAGGGAAACAATTGAGGGATTTGCATTATCTCATCAGCATTTGGTGCCATAATACCCTGGAGGCCCAACGCAAAATTCGAAGGCCCTTGGATTGATCTACATTGCACTATTGAGGTCACTAGGTCAAGAAATGACTTGAAAATTGATCTGCTCATTTGTCAACATTGCACTTGTACCCATACTTTGACGATGTGTATCTCCGGTTCTAATTAAGCTACGGAAAAATTTAAAACATATTTGGAAAGCCAAGATTCTCTTCTAGTATTTACTTTCTATACATTTTAACGTATCTCTACTAGTTAAAAAGATCGCCCGACCCTGAAAAATTCATGTTTTCGGTCACAAAATCTTAGTTTCACATTTATTTGAAAAGGAAAGCCATCTTCAAAAAATGTAATAGTATTTGAAGATATAGTCCTAATGCTCTTACAGTAGTGTGTGCAATTTCAAGTCTCTCCCTCAAACCGTTTGCCTTCGGGAGCAAATTGAAGTTCAAAACTTGACATTTTCTGGGATCGTTTTTCGATGAATTATCATAATTTTACCATTTTTTCATTCGGCTCTATCTCCCGTTCTAATAAAGCTACATGAATGACACAAGCAGTTTTGGAAAGCTCAGATTCTCCTCTTAATTTAATTTAATGTGTATTCTCTTGCAACATCGACAGGTAAAAAGATCGGTGCATGAACCCTGAAAAAATCATCTTCCCCTCACCTTATCAAATGACTGCAGCTCTGCAGAGACTGGAACATCCGCTTTCACTCCTTTCATGTGCTTAGGGTTATCATAATTGTGCATCATGGTGGCACTGTGCATCATGGTGGCACTGTGCATCATGGTGGCACTGTGCATCATGGTGGCACTGTGCATCATGGTGGCACTGTGCATCATGGTGGCACTGTGCATCATGGTGGCACTGTGCATCATGGTGGCACTGTGCATCATGGTGGCACTGTACATCATTGTTGCACTGTGCATCATTGTGGCACAGTGCATCATGGTGGTACTGTGCATCATGGTGGAACTGTGCATCACTATGGTGGCATAACTTTACCAACGCTGGAATAAAATCGAAGTTTTCTTTCAAAGTCTTTTGCCGCTGCTCCATAAACTGTCTTCATGTGCATGTAAAAAGCATGGTAAATTCTTAGTCACTGACCTTGGTCAGTTACAGGGTTCTAGTTTTTCATTTGAAATTACCAGTAGAAGGGCTCTTACAATGTGAATAATTTATCAAGCTAGCTTCCAATAAGGATGAGCCACCCAATCAAATGCATATGGGTCATTTGATCATGATATCTTTAATCCTTTTAATTCCATTGAACTTTTTTTAGGGAAGAGATATTGCAATATCCCTGAATGATTTTTCATTACTATTTAGAAACTAGTCACTGACATACAATCTACATTTGATGCCTGTTTTGTCACAATGTGCTTGTTGCAAACATTGCAGGCGTGACAACCATTTACAAACCATAGCTGCCAGTTGGATGTTTGCTGAATATGCCTGGAATGTCAGGGCTTGTAGTATTATTGCGACAAGTCATTCATAGCCATTGGCAACCAGCTGACTGGTCTGATATTAATTTCAGTCTAAACGTCTGGTCTCCCAGTATGTATGCTTCAGTGTTTGCGATTCAATCTCAGAACATCAACAAGTTTCTACAGTTTCTGTGATTTCAAACTGCACCTGTGACCTTCAATACAATTTACATTCGACGAGTGCTTACATTAATTATTCAAGAACATCCATGATGTGAGGAACAAGCCCTATACATTGCAATGAAATGAACTGTCAATTTGTCATTGGGCAACTTGTGACCACTTTGGTAATTGGTATGACTCAGTCAGTGACTCTATAGTTTTAACATTGGAAGTATAGAATATGTCTTCAATGGCTGCTTTGAGACATAGAGAATAACAAGGCATGATCAGGGATATGACCTCTCTTGAACATTCCAGTGCATTTCTGTCAGCACTTTTCATTCGACTGTAACAGTTCTATTGATGTTGGAAAACAAAGCAATCAACATCCACACGATATCATTAAAATAATTTGGAAAATGCACCTTACAAAGGGGTCTTTAACTTGTACATCGTCAACACCATCAGACTTTTCATACTAAAGACAAGATTGCAAACTTTCACAAATAGCTAATATCAGTTTCCAATATGTTCTACAGCCACTACTTTGATATAAATTTCATTAATTTGCTGGGATTGCTGCTGGCTGACCATTCATTTTTTAAGGATAAACTGTTTTTAGTTGACCTCTGAATTTCACTCTATATTCCAAGTCCGGAAGTGCAGTGCAGGGAGAAGAAGGGGTAAAGGGTGCAAATGAGGCTTGAGGAAAGTCTTCATACATGTAAATGAACCAAATGGGACACTTGTGGCAGCAGTAATCAATCTGCAATTAAGCAAAAAGCCCAGGAAAAGCTGAGTACCAATCGAACTACTAATTTGCACAACCTCCAGAAACTGACACTAGTACGTATTCCATCAAATTTTCAACTGGTTTCTGTCCGAAATGATCCCAATTTACCACCTTCTGAATTTTTTAAAATCTCATTTCCAGGCCAAGCATAACTTGACTGCAATATTTCCCTGAATGATAAAATCACAATTGGACACTTAACTGTTTGAATGAAGCATTTTTTATTAATGTTTTTTCTATAGGAAATTTAATTCATTGTAATTGTGCTACTCTGTATGCTTATGAAAACCTGGATTAGGGGGTATGGCTTAATCGTTATTAAGGATTTGCTTGATCCTTACAACACTTCCCTTGAAATTTGTTTTTCAGGGTTATATGCTCAACCTACGAAAGGAGATATAATCCAGTGAAGGAGGTAGCGTGGTGAAAAATTGCTAGATGACCCAATTTCAGAGGGTGAATCATTAGCCTTCCTGCAAGCTATCATGACCATAGAAATTCTTCATTACTTTCCACCCCTACGTTTGAAGTTTGAATAACCTTCGTGTCACCAAAAAGGCCTTATATCTTGGGAATTAAGTCTTACATGACCCCATGTCACATCAAAGATGAGACTTTCATCAACAGTTTGTGTGGCTTTTGTGAGAATGAAAAGACCAGCACACACATACATGCTGGCCTATCTCAAGTGGACGATTTGAGAGGGGGAGCAATATCTGTCCGAATATTCCAGATTTCATGCCAGGCCAGCTTAGCGAAAGCGGCTCCTCAAGCTGAATGAATGTCAATACAACCAATCAATCAATGCCGCTCATTCGGTTGTTTTTCACACCTTATCAGTTCGAGGAGATGTATTCACCGCTTGGCCCATTTTACTTACCAAATTAATGATTTGAAATTCCTAATTGGCAGCTGAATGACAATGACTACAAGCAGCCATGAACATTTCTTGTGATGGAAATATAATTGTGACATTTTAAAACCCATTGTTCATCTAAATCTCAACCTATTTATCTCTAGACATCTTTAAAGTATTTATAGTAATATGATGGCCCAGCACATCTTGTGGTTATTAATTAAACCAAAATGTTTGAATGAGAAATTTTCAGATGAATATAAAACATTTTATGAGATAAATTCCATATAATCAGCCTGAAAACTGTAATACCAAATGTCAAAAATGAAATTTAACATATAATAACATATTGCCATTGCAATTGTCAACAACGTTGGTAGCTATATGAGTGAGCACCGCCAATTAGAAGGTATGTTGGGCTAGAGTAGGTCGGGGCATGCGGCCCCCCTTAACTTCGAGGTGCGATTTGACCTACTTTTTATGGGCGATTATTTGAATGGTTATGCTGTCAGGAAGGGATCACTTGACTCTACTAATAACTAGTGAAACAAATGTCTACCAATTTTAATAAAGGAGTTACGACCATTTTTGTAAAAAATTTAAAATGGCCTTCTTACCCCACCCATCGGGCAAGAAGCCCCCCTATTATAATCCTATGGCAATTTTTTTGCGAGCGCATTCAACCTAAAAGTTATTTCTTAGGGTTCTTCTATCATTTTTAAGACAGTCTATTCACTTTTTCTGAATTTCAGAATTTTTCTGTTCATACCTTTATTTTTTATATATTAATTGCCCTGTTTCAATTTCGGGCCAAATTTTTTCTCTTTTAATTATCTATTCTATCAAGATTTAAGGTAAAGTACACATTATTAAATGGTTCCTGAAGCAGCTTCGACCCCCATCGAAGGCGGCCTCATGCCCCATACCATGTGGGGCCTCTCGCCCCAAACCCACATATTTTAATTTGACCTCTATATTTTTAACTAAAATGCAAAAAAAAATGATCCAAATCATATTTATGTGATGGTCATAAAGCGAAGCAATGCAGATATCCATTAAACTTAAAAAAATTTCCAAAGTTATTTCTGACAACCCCTTTCAAAGAATTAGTCAAAGTTACAAAAACCATGCAAATTTTTTTGTTTCTTTAATTTCTACTACGGTTTAGTGCTGTTTGCCCTGAAAATTTGTGACGACACCTGAAACGCCTCTAGCTTCAATCCTATCAATAGATAAACGCACCAAAAATGTAAGTTTGGATATAAGCCTGGGGGGGCCTCTCACCTAACCCGGGCTTCTTGCCCCGACCTACTCTACCATAATTCAATCAAATAGCTCGAAAGTATGGCGACCTCAGGCTCCTCAACCACTCAAGTTTGGCATGAATCAGTCCTTTTGAGGTTTGCTGTAAATAATGATTGCTCTCCTAGCACCTGGCTGATGATTGCATTTGCATGTTACCTCGAAATATGCCATCTTATAATTTATGCAACTTCCGGGTGTATCATTATTCTCCATAACTCACAATCAGATAGACCTGCAAAAATAGTACAAGCAGGAGACCTGAGGAGCAGTCTGTGTAATAGTGTGTATGTAGAATTGTATGGCTAGGTGTGTATCAGTCAATCTATATTCAATAATACAATTTATTCTTATATATAATTTACCCATCTTTCTAGGTCCTAATTTTAAACTGACATAAAAAAATTCACCATGTGTACTGTGAGTACCATTGTCTGGCACACATATGCACATATTGGAAGTGAAGTAATGGGTCTTCTTGTCTTGTATTTTTTCTCCAAAACCTCATAGGGCTGGGAACACAGAGAAATAAATGCAGGAACGCTGATTGCACAAGATATAAATAATGCCTACCGTAGGCTGCATAGCAGGTTGCTGAACCAGGGTCCCTATGAACTGCCACTGCATCAGGCCTCTCTTATCAAAAAGACCTTCACGGGCCAATATCACCACAGCTGCATAATTTTAGCCTCGGACCAAAAATAATCCAAGTTTCTATTATCTGATAACAATCTTCCTAAAGTGATATGGTATGGACCTTCATGTGATAATTGCAATCTAGTGTGCCCGTGTGACCTTGTGATCAAATAATGACATTGGACACCATTGTCAAGGGCGGCAGGACGAAAGTAGTCAAAATCAAGAGTTTATGCTCCATCCCTTCCACATTCTGATTCATAGAGAATGTTTTGTCGCAATTGACTTCCACATCATCTTCATTACTCAGAGCTTCCTAACCAATATATATAGGCCTATTTCTTGTGTGAAGTTGTGTCACCAACTTACCTTATTGTATGGCATCCTACAGATCTAAACCCCAACTCACATTCATGGTATTCATCACACGATTTTTGGCACCATCATGAGTATAATTATAGAGTAAGTAATAAGACCAAATGGGTATGGTGGTATTTTGTGATGTACTCCATGAGTTGAAGATATTTTGAGTCCTCTGTACCCACAAGTGCGTCAGGACGAGTGGGTACAGAGGACTCAGGACATCTTCACGAGTCGAGTACATCACAAAATAACACCATACAACCATTTGGTCGTATTTATACCTCATATTGTAACTCAAAAGGAAGCTGAACTTCACTCTGGTGATCAATATTACTCAACAGTGGCTTCAGCAAATCAGAGCACAGATAGCAGCTCAACTGATGATGTCACAATGTTGTGACATCACCATGGCCATGACGTCACGATGGTAAACAATGCAATGACATCATTGACAATGATCAAACCATTGAGTATACTACAAACCATTGAGTATACAATGCAATACCACATGGGATATATCCACTGCTTTTTCATGTGGTATTGTGAACATTATGGGGTAAATACTTATAATTTGAGCGAAATCAAGCTCTTTGGTAAGAGAATGTTGCAGATAGACCGCTATGTATATGACACACTTTTATTCATTACGAATATTAAATGCGATTTTGATGGTTTACTCACCTGTCTGAAAATTGAAATAGACAGGATAATTATTTTGTCGACACATTAGTGCTGCTGGTGACAGTCCATCCATAAACAAACCAATTTAGCAAATAGACACCGCAAAGCAGCCCGTTGACCTCGTGGTATTTGCATGTGACCTCACAAAAAGCCGTCAAATATGCAACTTCCAATTCATCATCACTCTCTGTAAGTCTCAATATGATAGACCTACAAAAATAAGCATGAGCAGTCTGCATATTACGTTGGTTAATCCCATCTTTTAATGTCCTAATTTTAACATATGATAACCAATATACAACTATATAATTTCGCAATATGTTAGGCAGCAACCACAGTGTATAAATACAAGTGCATCCCTGGCGCAGGACGAAACAGCAGTTTACCATGAGGACTATTTCCCTAATGTTTGGCCTTCTTTCATGGTAAAAGCGATCTAATGTGCCCAGATGGCCTTGTGTTCAAACAACGACACCATTGTCCATGACTAAAGGAGACCTTAGTAGTCCAAAACAAGAGTTTTTGTCTCATCCACTCATATTCTGATTCATAGGGCATGTTTGTCACAATATCCTCCCGTATAGACTGCTTTATCACAGTTTTATTCTTCAGGTTTATTCACTGAAGGCTACTGGGGCACAACTGCTTTATTCACATTTCTCAAAGATAAATACTGATCTAGTCAACATGACGTCCACCCTGTTGCATACCAATTTAGCAGGGGCATATAATTCAAATGTTTGCCAGAGCCAGTCGCAGACCTTTAAAATGCTTAATGGCAAACATATGTGTTCACACCCTACAAAACGTCATCACAGATTGCTATATTAATCGACCACAGGGGGCAAGTTTATAAGCCGGAATTGATTAAATCCAATGGTGATCTAAACCTCTACCTATTTTATTTCGAGACCTCTTGAAAGAAGTTATCAAAATCTGACAGTGCATTTTGTGTTTATTAATTAAATTAGATGTTAGAGTGAGATATTAACAGATGAAGCAAGTTTTAGCACAATAGGTCTTCCAGGCAGATAGATGATGGTGGGCTATTATTGGCACAACTGCATGGTGATATGCTTGCCCACTGCATGGTGATATGCTTGCCCACTGCATGGTGATATGCTGGCCCACTGCATGGTGATATGCTTGCTTCATCCAGTTGGTTCATGAAAGCCTCTTTTTTTTTCTTTGCCGGTTTTCAATTTCCTATTTGGGCTCATCTGAAACTCAGGGTAGTTGATATATTACTTAAAAACAAAATCTAAAGTTTACTTAAGTGCATGAGGCAAACACCAGAAATATGCCACTGTGCCAAATTTTGAGGGTTGAATTGCATAAAAATACAATATTTGAAATGATAACATAAATCAGTTTAGCGGCACATCTTACATCATTGTAACATCAAAATAAGTTTTGTTGACAACGAAGATCTAGATATTTCCCCAGACTACCATGAGCACACATGATTTTTGAGGCATGGATTTATTTTACATTCAATAACATTTTGTGAGATGCATTTGATAACCAGCATGATTACTGTTGCACCAAAGATCAAATAATGAAATTTAATATTACAGATATACTACAAATACTCAGGTGAATGTAAAGTCTCCTTTCACAGTTTTGTGATTCATCAAATAGGTGTCTCTGAGACAAAACGCAGGCAAGAACACCATTTTTATGATTGGGTGTCAAGTGTATTCATTCTCCATTATTGGGATGAAAACATGTCAGACATATATTTTCTTTGTGCTTTTTAGTTGACCTTCTTTTTGAAAATATGTTTTTTCCTGTGTCGTAGCTGATTGCTTTTAAATCACAGGAAACATGACTGAATAACATGTCTGAAATAACACTGAATAATTTACCCACCTTTCATCTAATGGCCTTTGTCGATGTAAGCAGCATCAGACTGTAAGTTTAGACCACCTCAAGTTTTCTCCATTGAAGAACTTCCCTGATACATTGGCAAGAAAGTCGATGAAGAAATTTGTTTAGCTAAACCAGTACTTTCCCCGCTACGGTACATAAAGGCATTGATTTCACTGGCATGACCGTCTGCTTGTAGTGTTACTTTTTGACGCTCTGACCCATCATTACAAATTGAGTGCGACAAGTTGGATTCTTTGGCCTGAATGGCTGACGATGAGGAAGAAGAAATCTGAACCTCCATTATAAAAGTTTAAAGTCTTTTCTATGTGTTTCCTTCATTTCATTTTCATACGATGAATTTTCTTGGAAAATCTTCTTGTTGACTCAAGTTCCCATTCCATTGTAATACAACAATTCAAAGGATGAAGTCATCAGAGAAGAAAATTCTCAATACTATTAGTCTATCTTTGTAACTTTGTTGTTTATCTTCTTTCTCTGCCATTCTTCCCTCAATAATCACGAAACTTCACATATGTACAGCAAACAACATTTTCCCTTGAAATAAGGTCTGTTATCCTTCAAAACCCTCTTAATTGCTTTGAAAACTCCCTTCATTTGACACCTTTTCACGGAAAAAAACCCTTCAACATTACAGGACTCTTCCATCAGCCCTGCTCATACTCCCCCTGCTCCACTCACTCAGCCTATGTACTTCGGAGGGCACTCCAATAAAAAGAACAGCCTGCAACCTATATCATTTGCATAATCACAAGAGCACCTGGGACGAGTCAAATACATGACCTGACACAAGACATGCACATTTAAGGTCTTACCTTAGCCAATTGCTCATTTGTGTTTACAATACTGTAAAGTTCAGCTGACATAACATCAACAGTGTTGGCATACTCTAATAAAAACAACAGCATGCAACCATAATTCTATGCATATAACCATGAGGTCCTGTACAATGTATGCATGTATATTATCACTGCATATGATACTTTGCATCTCCAAAAAGCTGCCTAGCCTACAGGCATGACTTTAACTAATTATAAGAAAGCTTAATATATCTATGATGATGATTCATATCGTCATTGTGACTTTCAAACTAGAACCTGGTGATTGGCATGATCAACAATATTTTATGATGATACACATCAAACTCCCATGAATATGAAATCCATAGATAAAGAGGCGAATAACAAAAAATGACAGATAACAATTTTTACATTGCAAGAATCATGAGATTCAATACCTGTAATATGCCTTTCAGGGATAGTATGACTAATTTGCCCGATATACAATAAACTTGGACAACAGACCTTTTCACCAGTCTTGAGATAAATACTTTCCCACTGGGGAAAACTTGAAGGCCCCCCCCCACCCCGAATTAAATGGTCTCCCCCTAATATGCTCCAACTTGAAGGCCCCCCCCCAACCCCGAATTAAATGGTCTCCCTCTAATATGCTCCAGCCCACTGCATACTTAACCTCGCTCCCATATTGACTCCACGGGCGTTCTAGTGCTTCTTAAAGTTCAATCAGAACGTTCAAAGCATCTTAGATTCATTCAAAAATGTTAAGACTGTCAGTCAGTCTCAAATTTTGCCATTCTGATGATTGAAAAAATCTACTTAAAATAAGAAAAATATGTTTATAAAACTAATGCAACGATGCACTGTCACTGATACCTACATCAGCTGCCTATGACGACATGATCTCATGATCAATGATTCCTTATAATTATGTGACTTTGAAAGAAATTTTGATATTCTTTCTGGCAATTTTCATGCTGGCCCATAATGAACACAAGGAAAGCATTACTATCTTTATTTAATTCTTTATTTTGTCAGGAAAGTGAATGGTACAACTTACCTTGCACTTTCCAGCTGGGAACTTTGAGTGATGCCTTCTTCTAAGGGCCAATGTGATAGTCTGATTTCTGTTGTCGTTAGAATGTTTTGCCAACTGAGCTTGTACAAATATGACGTTTGATGAAGCATGGATTTATTATACATAACAAGCATTTTGTGAGATTAATTTGATTTATAATTAGCATGATTAAGAACAACAGTCAATGAGACAGACGGTAGCACCAAATGTCAAAATAGAAATTGAAAATTACATACATACAACATATACACCTGTCATACTATTTGTGACAGAGATGAACTTCACCATTGCCATTGCAACTGTCAACAACAAGAGCAGGTATACTGCCTCCATATCCCCCATGCCCTACACATCTACCTATACCCACCAGAATTCCAATTTTAGTTATGCCAAATATTTCCACCAGGAGCACAACTGTGCATACATGTAAGGATGTGGAGACACCTGGGGGTGGAGTTAGCTTTTAAAAATAACATGGCTGCAGGCCAAAAGCACAGGAAAAAGTATTTGGGATGTGGAAATGGTTATGATATTTATTGATTTATGGTAAGATTTGACAAGTTTAGGGAGGTCTTTGAATGTTGGGAAAGGATGAGCATTGTGCATGGTGTGGTGTTTGAGATATTTGATGGACGCCATGACACGGAGACTAAAAGTACAATCCCCCATAGCATAGCATGGGGGATAATTATGGAATCAGGATCCCCATACTTAGCATTAAAAGTTTTGATGAAATGAGTTGTTTGACAAGTCTGTTCGTCTCTCACAAAAGCACCATGAGAGAACTTTTCCCTTTTGACAGATTCTGTGAAGTAGTTCTCTAAAGCAGCCTCCTCTTCTTCTCTTCTTATATACTTAACCATGAAGAACACCATGCTAATTGCATAAAACAGCAAAATGACTACAATGATTATTAGTGAAAATATAAAAGTATTTGTAGAAAGTATTTATAAATACCAAATACTTTGATGCAAATACAAATACAAATACAAATACTTTTACATTTTGACAAAAGTATTTAAATACAAATACAAATACTTTCAAAAGTATTTAAATACAAATACAAATACTTTTGATTTTGAAAAAAAGTATTTAAATACAAATACAAATACTGTATTTACAAATACAAATACAAATATATTTGTATTTGAACCCAACCCTGCAATGTACATATAGGCATTGATTTCACTTGCGTGGTCGTCTTCTTGTAGTGTCATGTTTTGACGCTCTGACCCATCATTGCAAATTAAGTGCAGCAAGTTGGATCCTCTCGCCTGAATGGCAGACGATGTGGAAGAAGAAATCTGAAGCTCCATCATTAAGGTATGATGAAGTCGTTTCTATGAATTTTCTCCATTCATCTTCATGTGATGAATTTTCCTGGAAAATCTGCTTGTTGACTCAGTTCCCATTCCATTGATCCTGAAATACAACAATTCAAAGGATAAAGTCATCAGAGAAGAGAATGCTTAAAGTTCAATGAGGACACTCAAAGCATCTCAGATTTCATTTCAAACATGTTAAGACTGTCAGTCAGTCTTAAATATCGCCATTCTAATAATGAGAAAAATCTCCAAAATAGGAAAAAAAAATTCCCATAAACCAATGTAATTCGAAGTATGTTCATTTGCATTTCAGAGGTCCAAAAAAATTAAGACTTTTAAAGTGTTTTGTTTGTGACTACTTACGACATTTGTCTTATATGATTCTGTCAGTGATAATAGGCCTACTAATAACATCTGTTCATGGCAAGATATATTAGGCCTACTTGCTGATGAAATTAAACATCAAACGTTGCTGCCTCATCAAAGATATATGAATATCAAAATAACAGTTCTGTCCAGATTATATGAACGCTTAACACAGGTTATCCTAAAGTGGTTAACTCCTGTAATTTATGTTCTAAGAGGGTCACAGGCAAAACATTTTGCCAAGTTGTTACATGAGTCCTGATAATTAAAACTAGTTGTCTAACTGATGTTTAGCAATGACACAACATCAGTAAAGTGATTTAACCACTTTCGGATAACCCGTGCAAGCATTCATACAATCTGGTGCTGGTGTGGGGCCTTAAAACTAAAACTGCTGCTGTCCTAGCATCTGGCTGATGATAGGATCAATGTATTGGCAGACCAATTTAGCAAATAGACACCACTAAGCAACTCAGTGAGCTCTTGGCATTTGCATGTGACCTCGCGATATGCCATCTTATATGCAACTTCCAGATGCATTATTACTCTCCATAAGTGTCAATATGACAGACCTACAAAAATAGTATAAACAAGAGCAGTATGTGTATATTGCATTGTAGGACATGACATTGTGTCTATGTGCATCAATCTATTTATACTTACCCATCTTTCCATGTCCTATTTTCATAAATTAACACTGAGGCTGTGACCATGGAGAAATATACACGGGCAACAAATGATGTCTACAAGAAGATGCACAGCAGGTAATTGAACAAGGGTCCCAAGTGCTGTGCTGTCACTGAACCAGGCCTGTCTTAATAAATAGACCATCATGGGCCAATATCACCAGTGCTGCTCAATTTTAGCCTTCATTCAAAAATAATCCTAATTTCTATTATCTGATAACTATCTTCCTGAAGTATATGTAATATGGTATGGACTTTCATGTGGTAATTGCAATCTAGTGTACCAAATTGACCTGGTGGTCAAACTTTGACATTGGACACAATTGTCTAGCGCAATATGCGACTTTGGTAGTCCATAACAAAAGTTTATGCTCTATTCCATTCGCATTCTGATTCATATAGAGCGTGTTTGTCACAATCTTCTTTAATATAGACTGGCTTATGTATAAGACATCTTTATACATTAGGGACATCCACTGGGGCAATGGGATTCTGATGGTTTATTCATCCTACCGAGAAATTGACATAGACTGAATGATTATTTTAGTGACATATTACTGCCACAACGGTGAACCAAAATTGACAATTGACACAGTCCAGGGGCCTGCTTGCTTCAAGCAAGTTCATTAAGCAGTACATGAAACAGTGTGACTTTCCTGACACCTGGCTGGTGATAGGATCAATCCCAAGGCAGACCAA
The DNA here is from genome assembly GCA_026936325.1 of Platynereis dumerilii. NCBI lineage: Eukaryota > Metazoa > Annelida > Polychaeta > Phyllodocida > Nereididae > Platynereis > Platynereis dumerilii. Next base: position 62,171,822 of record JAPTHN010000001.1, read on the forward strand.
TTTCACAAACTGACACCAGTCACACCAGTAAGCAAGGTGACCTCTTGGCATTTGCATGTGACCTCGCAATATGCCACCTAATATACAACTTCCGGGTGCATTACATGTATTACTGACAGACCACTAGACAGGCAGACAGACAGAAATAGTTTATTCTTTTTCAATGTTTACATATTTTTTAAAACACGCAATGTGGTAAAGTTAAAGCTTGAGTTATTATAAACTGAAACAAAGGGGATTTGCATAAGGCAATTGCCGCTGCCTGTAAAATATGAATAAATATTACTTGGAGTTTGAGATATAAATTTGACTGTATGTGTGCAAGCATGGGGTTATAGTAATTTTGAAGGGGTTTTGTGATAATGGGATGAAGATCCATAGGGCAGACAAGTGAGTTGCACCTCTGGCACAGGACAAAACAGCTGTCAACCATGAGATGCACAGTACTAGCTCTGTATGGTTAAAGTTATCTGTCACAGTATTTGCAATATAATGAGCCCAAATGGCCTTGTGGCCAAACTACAACACCACTGGCAATAGCTAAAGGAGACATGTAGTAGTCCAAAGCAAGAGTTTATGCTCTCTTCCACTCATATTCTGATTCATAGAGCATGTTTGTCACAATCTCCTTCTATATAGACTGCTTCATCATAGTTTTATTCATCAGGTTTTATTAACTATTGGGGACCTGCTGCTTTATCTACATTGCTCAAAGATAAATACTGATCTAGTCAATATGACTTCCTTCCTGTTGCATACCAATTTAGCAGGGGCATATAATTCAAATGTTTTCCAGAGACATGTTCACCACTCTAAAAAAGTTTGAATACACCATTAAAAGTAAAATTTCTTTCAAAATTAGTTCATATTTTAAAAACTAAACTTATATTTAATGCTTTCATCAAACAACTGTGGAAACATGTGACAATGTCTCTAATTGCTGAAACTGGAAGATTACTATATTGTAAAATAAAATAAATAAAAGTTTTGTTTTCAAAAGTAACCTTACTTTTTCTTGTGTTTGTAACTTTTGGAGGGTAGTGATATAAAAATCTAAATTTATCTAGCTAATACTTGTCTCATCATGATAGTGGGTTATAGGTACAACTAGCCCTCTGGTGGTAGCTATGGCTGTTACCTCCAGTTTGGCTTAGGAAAGCCACTTAATTGCCTTTCTTTTTTCACTTTTCAATTTTGATATATTTGTATAGTTGATACAATACTTAAAAAGAAAACTCTGAAATAAGACAAGCACCAGAACTACGCAACTGTGTCTTGTTCTGGGGATTGAATTGCATATTTTATAAAACACCATCTTGTGGAATTTTACCTTTTATTTTATTTTCTGATTGAATGGAACTGAACAGTAGTAGTGATTTGGGCAAATCACTCCCATGAAAGCTTGAGTGATTTGCTAAAATCACTTCGAAGGAAAATTTATCAAAAAAATCTTTGATTTGAGGTATTTACTCCAGTTATAGCTCCCTTTGAACACAATGTTTGAGAGGAAAAGATACCTCATTGTTTTGGCCGTATCTATTGTATTTGTATTAGTATTACTTATCGGTCCTATATCATTGTTGCCTCAAATTTAATTTTTTTGACAACAAAAATTTAGCTAAAGAGAAAGATAGATACATGTAGTCAGTGCAGCCCTCAAAACCCAGTTCTGAAAGCTCTCTAAGGTTGGTGGATGATATGGAAGAGAGAGCGACATGTTATACATTTTTCTTATGTCAGGAATCTTTTATTTGCCTGGCACAAACATGGATACAAGGGGCCACCATTTTAACATCTCAGCTGGGATTTCGTTCACGCAAGTCCACTGAAAATTTCAGGATCCCCAGCCAGGGTTCAAATCCATGCAGGCAAAGACATTCAGTGGAGCAGGCTCTGCTACCCAGCTACCTGGATATTTCACCAGATTATTATGAACATCGGCAACAGCATCTCATGATCTATGATTCTATATCATGTGACTTTTGACATTTTTTTCAGGCAATTTTCATTCTGAACACTAGGAAACCATTACTATCTTTACTTAGTTCTTTATTTTTTCGGCCTAAACCCGTCTACAAGTCTACAAGTGAGGACCCAAGGTATCGCCTTATTTCTTTTGTCCAGAGAATGTTTTGCAAACTGAACTTGTACATACAAGAAGAATGGATTTATTATACATATCAAACGTATCATTTATGACAAGAATGATTAAAAACAACAGTCACAGTGAGACAGACTGTAGCACCTAATGTCAAAATAAAAATTGAAAATTACAGACATTCAAAATATATGTCATACTAAAGTCTCTTTGTGACAAAGATGAACTTCACCATTGCCATTGCAATTGTCAACAATTATGGTATCAGGATCCCCATATTTTGCATTAAAAGTTTTGATGAAATGAGTCGTTTGACAAGTCCGTTCATCTCGCACAAAAGCACCATGAGAGAACTTTTCCCTTTTGACAAATTCGGTGAAGTAGTTCTCTAAAGTAGCCTCCTCTTCTTCTCTTCTGATGTACTTAACCATGAAGAACACCATGCTAATTGCATAAAACAGCAGAACGACTACAATGTACATAAAGGCATTGATCTCACTGGCGTGGTCGTCTGCTTGTAGTGTTATATTTTGACGCTCTGGCCCATCATTACGAATGGAGTGCGTCATGTTGGATTCTCTGACCTGAATAGCAGACGATGCAGTAGAAGAAATCTGAACTTCCATTTTACAAAATTAAAAAGGCTTTTCTATGAATTTCCTCCATCCATCTTCATGTGATGAATTTTCTTGGAAAATCCGTTTGTCGACTCAGTTCCCATTCCATTGATCCTGAAATACAACAATTCAAACGATAAAGTCATCAGAGAAGTGAATGCTTCTTAAAGTTCAATCAGGACGTTCAAAGCACATAAGATTTCTTCAAAGATGTTAAGCCTGTCAGTCTTAAATATTTGCCATGATTCTAATGATGTGAGAAATGTCCAATAAATAAGGGAAAATACCCATAGAACTGATGCACCAATACCAATATCTGCCTACACGTGATAACTAAAAGAAGGATAGGCCTAATGATTTTGCTGTTTGTTGGTTTTATTGAAGTTTAGCTGAGCATGGAATTTGAAGGTTACGAAATGAGGATGCAATGTACTAAGAAAGCCTCAGAGACTGAAGGAGAGATGGCACACATATGTTCATTTGCAATGCATAGCTCCAAAAAAATAAAGACTTAAAAGCGCTTTGTTTGTCACAACATATGATATTTGTCTTATATACTTCTTTTAATGAGCCATTAACAGTGGCGTTGTGTTGACCCAATAATAGACCTACTAATAACATTCTTTTCATTGCAAAAGATATTAGGCCTACTTGTTTATGATAAAAAAGTTGCTGTCACAACAAAGATATATAAATTCATATGGAGGGCGTCCTGGTGATTTTTTGAAAATTTGAAAAATCGTCATATGTGGTACCTTAAAAAAATTCTGGAAAGAGAATGGTTAAGAGTACCTCAGAGATGCTAACACCCCAGTAAACTAGACAGGCATGCTAACAGTGCTGTTGACCCTGGGTGCAATGAGCTACAGAGCCCTGAAAAAGGGTCTATTTCACTATTTTATAGGAAACAGCGCCCCCTGTGGAGATGCGCCTTTAGTGTACCATTCTAATATTTATGTAAACTTGTAATATAGGTCCCCTCCTTCATATACATGCACAAAATATTGAGGTACACCAAGGGAGCAAGCCACATTGACCCCATCAATTCAGCTTAAAATTGACTGAAATGGTAACTTTGAGCGCCCCCTGTTGCCTGCGCCCTGAATCAATCATCATAAATGCGATACCAAATGATACCTTTAGGTCCATATATTTGGCCTTCAAATATAACAGAGGTACACCTAAAAGGTACTGAGATAATTGGATTTGAAATCTGGACTTTGACACAATAAAAATGTTGGCCCTATATTTTAAAGGGCCCCTAAAAATAACCTAAATGGTGTGGAGGTCTAAAAATGCAATTTTTCCCACTTTTTAGTAATTGTTTACCAAGAAAAAAATTATGAACAAAATCTGAGTCGGGTGAGTAGCACACCCTGCCTGAATCTTAGAAAACTGGCTCTTAACACCAAACAATCATCATAATCTGTCTCTGTTCGGGACTGTCAAGTGGCAGCAGAATGCTGACAGTCCCTGGAAAATCGAATTGGGACAACAATAATTTGATCTGTTTTGGACAGATCACCAGGTCGTACCATATTACAACAGCTATCCATATTACTACGCCAAACTACTTTCACAAAGAATGGTTGCTGGCAAAATCCAGTCCTCTGCTTTGAATGAAAATGTTTGGAAATCATGAGACAAAAAGAAAGTTTTCAAACTTTAGCATGCACTTTGCCTGTGAAAGGGATGATTTTACTCATCAGAAGTTTGATGGTATTCAATCTACTTATGCCATTTAGTGCATGTTAAATTGCGGTCAGAAAGGGGTCCAAAAAGAATGCATTCTCACTTATTCACGTGTCCATACAAAGCCAATGTTTTTGATTTGTGATATCAAAAATGATCAATTGTATTTATTCTGTTACTTTATGGAGATTTATTAACTAGGACAACAATATAATTCACAATTTCATAAAAGCTGTGTTACACTCAGCAAAATGTCTTGTCCATGCCACAAGTGGCCCCCTCTATACCGGCAATATATGTGAGCTACAATGTATACATCCTCCATGATAAAAAATAGTTCCAACTTATTTTGGTATTTACAAGCTGTCTGCTTAAAATTGAAGCCAACCAAAGTCAGATTAGACACTTGCAGAGTTTTTGGAAATAAACTAGACCATCACTAAATGATGGAACAGTCCTGGTTTCTTCCGCACTGTCCTGGTTTCTTCCAGAGAAATTCTGTTGACCGCTCACAGGAGCTCGCGAATTTTGCACCCTAGGTGGCAGCAAATAGCGGTCAACTTGTAGACAGCATCATAATATTATGTACTGCAAGTACTAGTTTTTGGTACACAAATTTAAATATTGCAATGGTGATAAAAGGTCTTCACTCTTCACATCCTGTATTTTTGCACTGACAACACCTAGCATGTGAGGCTGTGACTACAGAGAAATATGCGGGACAAAAAATATTCTCTACCATAAGATGCACAGCAGGTAATTGAACCGACGAACCAGGGTTCCACTAGGCTATCACTGAACCAGGCCTGTCTTAATAAATAGACCAATGTCACCAGTGCTGCTCAATTTTTGCCTTTGTCCAAAAGTAATGCCAATTTCTATTATCTGATAACTGTCGTTCTGAAGTAATACGGTATGGACCTTCATGTGGTAATTGCAACCTAATGTACCAAAATGGCCTTGTGGTCAAACTATGACATTGGACACCATTGTCTAGAGCAATATGGGACTATGGTCGTCCATAACAAGAGTTTATAAATGCTCTATTCCATTCACATTCTGATTCATAGAGCATGTTTGTCACAATCTCCTTCCATCTTTATTCATTAGGAGCATCCACTGGTCCAATGGGATTCAGATGGTCTACTCATCCTTCCGAAAAATTGAAAGAGACTGAATGATTATTTCAGTGACATATTACTGCCACAAGGGTGAACTGAAATTGACAATCTCACAGTCACAGAGGCCTGCTTGCCCCAAATACATTCAGCAATATCAGAAACACTGTGACTCTCATGACAACTGGCTGGTGATAGGATCAATCTTTTGCCAGACCAAAAATCATCTTGGAATTTACCTTTGACCTCACAACATGCCATCTTATATGCAGCTTCTGGGTGCATTACACGTATTACTGGTATAAGATTCAACACGCAAGACATTGTGGGTCTATGTGCCAACCGGTCTGTCTATTCAGGCAAATTGTTAAATCAATCTGTCTTTCAATGTCCTAATTTCATAAAGTAACATAAGATAACCAATATACGACTACGTGGCATACACATACACATAATGGGAAAGGATAATAGGGCTTCCCAACCTGTATTTTTGCAAGGCCTATAGCCCTATAATTATATAAGCAACTACAGGATAATAGTTGCACCTCTGGCACAGGACAAAACAGTTATAAACCATGAGATGCACAGCACTAGTTCTCTATGACTCTCCCAGTCTCCCTGTCACAGTAATTGCAATATGTTGTGCCCAAATCGCCTCGTGGTCAAACTATGACACCACTGTCCGTGGGTACAGGAGGCCTTAGTAGTCCAAAACAAGAGTTTATGCTCTCATCCACTCATATTCTGATTCATAGAGCATGTTTGTCACATTCTCCTTCTATATAGACTGCTTTATCACAGTTTTATTCATTAGGTTTTATTCACTGCAGGCTATTGAAGTTTTTCAGGATAAGGGAACTAAGGTGGTTACTAAGACATGAAACACCCACTTATGAACTACTTAGGTACTAACACTAGTAGCCATGGCCCCTTAAATGGGTCCTTACAGCACATTTGGCTACTTATGACAACTGTAAGGCACCTAAGAATCCACTTATAGCCCAACAGAAGTACTTATGGGTACTTATGTTAGTTCCATCCACTTGCAGAGCATGAAGTCTACTAAGAATGTCCCCTAAGAGGGATTACAGAAGTGAGAATGCCTGAGGTGAAAATCCTTTGTTTGACAAACTTTGCAGATTTCATTTCGCATTGGTTCATCAAGCCCATACTGAGGAAAACACACCAGTTAACTGACTTGCATTGTTTTACCAACACATACATAATCTTGATAAAACTGACAAATCAAGAAGCGCAGCAGCAAACCCACGACTGCACAGTTCTGTTGCCGGAACAATATGATGGAGCATGTGCCATCAATTTTTCTGTAAGAAAATACCTTGATATACATGCCAAAGTTTCAGATATGTACAATCAAACTGTGAATGGGAAGGTTGGATGAGGGGGTGGGGTCTAGACCAAAACATAATTACTTGATTTTCAGTACCTCTAAATCAATACAATTGGTTTGAATTGAATAAAATTATCAATGAGATAGATAATCTTCCAATACCAAAAAAAATAAATTGTACTGTAAATAATGCATGCATTTGCAGTACAATTTATTCTAATTCTCACTAGGGGAGACTGGGGCAAGTTGTAACTTTTATGAACCATCGTTAATTTGAAACTAAATCAGGCAGATGATTCCCTAATTTGATACATGAAGCTAGTGTTGGAGGATCGAGACCTGCCTCCATTGATGGTCATATTCTGATGGTGTGGGCCTTGGCTCAGTCTCAGCTGCACCAGACAAAAATGTCATTTTTGATTGTGAAAATTCTGTATTCAAAATTTATAGATAAAACTTACAATTGGCCAGTGCTGAATTAGCAACATAAATGTCTCCTGCCCCATGTAACTTATAATTTAACATGTTTAACTGATATGTTGTCAGAATTGTGAGTATCACTTTTAAAAGCTGTAATTTGAGTAACATTGTCCCCAAACCAATTTTGGAGTGGCTGGTGGCATGATATGACACATTTGGACAACCAATAAATTGTGTCAATATAAGATACCATAACAAACCAGTTATATGCTGCAAATATTATATGAATGATTAAAATATGTGAAAAAAAGGTAAAATACAATGTAAGTTTAAAAAAAAGGGGATCAACCAACCTGACTAATCCAGTGATAAACCTTACAGCAACACAGGGTTCAGATGTACAACCTAGAACTCTTTGTGAAGGTCCACCATTATCTCCCTAATTGTTGTGTCCCATTGTTTTAATTGCTTCACAAAGTAAGTTTTTAAAATAGAAAATCACTCCACGGCAAAAACGACACAACTTACCTTAGTCTCCCCTACTTTTTTTTTTTAGTAAAAATTTTAATAATACACATTAGAAATATCCATTCCACAAAATTTATGTTAATGTACATGTTTAAAGAAGTAGGATGCATACACCAAATTCATGGTGTTAACAGAAGGCCTTGGTTTAACAATGCATATTTTATGGTCTTATATGGATCGACTAAGTTTGATTTTTGTGTACGTAATTTATAGCTTTGCCGAAGGTTTAAATGCTCATATTTGCTGTAATGCATGTAAACCTTGTCATATTGCATTGTGGGTTTGCTCAAGCGCAGTCTATGCTTGCACACAATCTGGTCTTTGTTTATTTCACACATTGGGATATTTATATTTAATCTCAATATTATGACAAACACAAAAACTTTGCAATGAAATTATATAAAAGCTGAGAAAACAGTTCTGTAATCCCTCTAAGGAACCTCCACCAAGCATAAGGGGCCTTGGTAGCCGGCTAAGTTCCCTTATCCTGAAAAACTTCATTGGGGTCCTGCTGCTTTATTCATATTGCTCAAAGATAAATACTGATCTAGCCAACGTGACTTCCATCCTGTTGCATAACAATTTAGCAGGGGCATAAATCCAGTCACAGACCTTCATGTTTTAACTAAAAAACACTCCTGTGTATTTCAGTACATATATGGAGTAGTTTAAAACTGTAGAACCGATAAAAATGACGGCATCAATTTATATCTATGTGATTAATCTATGGTTACTTACCCACCAAGTAGTCTAGCAGATTCAATTGAATTCATCCTTTTCCCAGAGTGTGGCATGTGCTAAATTTGTTCACAATTTGTACCCAAAAACGTGTAAGGAGAGAAGTTAATTTGCCACGACTAATCCAGGACGGCTCAGAAGTTGTGATCCTTTAAATGTCACAGACAGAAGCTCATCTGAAGCTTAGAGGTCTGTGAAACCTCTCTATTCGTGCTACATGCAATTATTCAACAGAATGCTTTAAATAATGCCAGGCCTCTTTTAGATACCAAGAAATTTCTTAAAATGGTGTATCCTCCAAACCAGGGGCTGCCAATCCGGATATCCAAGCTTTTTTTTTTTTTTTCAAGTTTATTTTGGAAGTAGCACTCGCAGACTGATTGGTAAATTAGTAACTTTGAAGCTTTCGGAATATTTCAATCTTAACTTTAACACAAAGTTTCAAACTGTAATGCCTCTGACATTTTACCGTCAAGCTGATTTCCTGCAGACCTTCCTAAGCATGTGTTAATCCACTTAAACTTCAAAGTTTCCGCTTTTTAAAATTAAAGTAGTGAGGAACATTACAACACTGGGTATTTAAGATATGTAATCCAAGAGGGTGAAACTGCATTTGACCATATGTTGGTATTATATACTATAAATGCATAATTTATTGCAGTAAATTGTCAGACATTTTAAAATCCAGCGTTCCAACAAAATGAACAATTTAATCAAGTGTGTGATAAATATATCCATGAGTTTACACATAAAAGCATTGCTTCAGCTATAGGTCTCATGGCGCTGTTCATCTTTCGTATTCAAGTTTGCAACTGGTCCAATACATGTTGTTGTAACTGCCTCTTAGTTGTTACTGAAGTTCTGCAGACCTCATGACCCATCCTTGGTAACTGATAAGGGGGTTTTTGCAACTGACCTGATACCAGAAGTCTGCAGCACCTGAACAAGTTGAACTGACTAGTTTTGCAACTCTTTGCACCTCTGCTGCTCAGGGGTGGAAAGATGGTAAGCGGTTAATGGGAGGGGAAGGGGGGTGTTCAATTACAGTCAGGGTGATGGTACATAGCTTGAGGGGGGGAAGGAATAATATACACAGGTGGAATTGTGGCAGAAAGTTTCGGGGGTAAATAGTAAATGATATAAATGCTCCTCAGGGGGTATTCAATTATATGGGTTTAGGAGAGGGAAAGATGGTTGTCGGTTGTAATACATTGTATATATCTTGTCCTGCAACTTCTTCCAGACACACTAACTCACCCAGGCACCAATGAATTTCTTCGTTGGTGGCATAGGACTCTTCTAACTTTACGTGAACACATTTTCTAAATAGGCCTATACTATTGGCATCCATTCCTAAGGTTTCTGGACAGGTCCCACAGCACGAGGAAACATGTTATGATAAGAATTTGGTTGTTTCTTCTTCTTTTTTTTAATGAAGTTGTCTTTGGTGTGGCTTTTGCACTAGTTTAATTTCACAATTGTAGTAATTACCAAATGACCGCTTTTTTGCAAAGATTTGCAACGATCACAGATCATGTCCGATTAGCTAAGATGCAAGAAAGACACGATTCAGGAAGTAGAGCAACAGGCTACAGGATGTTAGGATCTGCCCCTGCTTCCCTGCTGATATCTTAATTGAGGTTTTATGTTGGTACTGGTATACATTGCTTCATCACAAAGTGCCAATTGGTGCCCTTGCCAACCACCAGCCAATCACTGCCTGGCATCCAAAACAGCTAAGTCTTATCCAGAGTGATAAAAGTCAGCTCAACCTCTCAACTCCCTTGATACCAAGTAGATGGCAGATAACAACAGTTAGTAACCATGGCAACAGTTTTATGTTTTTCTCTACAAAAGGGTGGAAGCCATTGAACAATTTAAAAACCTGTAATTGAGCATTTGGCTCATAAATTGAACCAACAACATAAAAGTTATTGCAAGAGATCATATTGAGATGGCTGAGTAGAAAGAAGAATCTTTATTTCCAAGTTCCTAACAGATTGTAATAGGCATGTAGCATGCATTGGTAAGTTTAGGCACATAATTTATAACTTTTTCATTTTTGCCCATCTATTTGCTATATTCCTAATGTAGAATATACATATAATTCACATTGATGGTCAATAAAAATGAAATTGAAATGCTGAAGATACAACATGATGGATGACCCATCAACCTAATTACAATCGGGCACCATTGTTATGCACCCAAATGTGCTTATTGTGTCAAAACGGCAAAAAACCATACAACCAAAGAATATATCTACTTACCAAAAGATAAAAAGCTGTTTTTATTTTCAATTCTGTGTGTATGCTGAATAATCTTTTTTTCTGAAGTAAAAACTCACAGAGCTACCCGAAGTATTGTATGGTCAGCGCCTTATATCTTAATTAATAGACTGGGCAATATTGGAGTCCCAAGCTATTTACAATTATGGATTTTAAGGTTTCTAACAAATCGGCCACATATGTCCAGACAGGATTAGAAAGATCTGGATGGCTTACCTTGTCAACTGGAGCCCCACAGGGCTGTGCTTTGTCTGCCAATCTTTTTGTGCTATATACAAACGTTCTTAAAAGCGACTGTGACAAGACCAGTATCATTAAATATGCAGATGATACTGTTGTAGTTGGCTTTATAACTAATCAGGATGATAGTGAATACTTCAATTGCATTTCAAAGGTGGAGAGATGGTGTGATACTAATTACCTGTGCTTGAATGTTCGTAAAACAAAGGAAATGCATTGGGACTTTAGAAAGGACCTATCACACAAGACGCCAGTGAAACTGGGAAACATGAATGTGGAGGTTGTACAGTCTTACAAATATTTGGGCTTGCATATTGACAGTGGGCTCTCTTATGTAGATCATGTTAAGATAACACACAAAAAAGTGAACAAGAGGCTGTATTTTTTATGGTCTATAGTGAGACTCAAAGTTGACCCCGCAATAATTGCTCTATTTTTCAATGCAACCATCCCCCCAGTGTTGAATTACTCCTCTCTTGCCTTTTATAGACTAATTCCCCAATACCTTCGATCTGAAAGGGATAAGCCCAGAAGAATATGTCAGAGACTAATTGGGAAAGGCTTCAATCTGATTGAAAATTCACTGGATTATGAGCGCAAAGCTAAACATCAAGCAAAAAAGATAATTAATGAGAGAGACCATCCCCTCCACAGCGAGTATGAAATGTTACCCAGTGGTAGAAGGTGCAGACTTGAAAAGGCCAGAACTGAAACGTATAGGCTGTCCTTTGTGCCAGTGTCGCTGAGACTCTTAAATTCTGTATAGACTATTTCTGATTTACAAATTTATTTATTTCATGTGAGTATATATATGTCATCACAAGCAAATTTCATGTTTCATGACCAATAAATCTATGTCTATATCTATGTCTTGTCTTAATTATTACACCAATAAGAAAATTAAGTATGTATCAACATTTTAGTTCTCCGCCAATTCCAATATTATTCCATTGCTTGTACAATGAAGATTTACTTCACTAACAGCATGTACACATGTACAGGTGAAGCCTGCGAAGCCCTTCATCATCAGAGCTTATCACCATCTATCTTACTGGAAATGAAGACCTTGAAATCATCAGTTTGAAGGTCACTGAGCTACATATATCTACATGCATGTTAACTGAGGGCAAACACATTTCAGAGAACTGACCAGCTTATCTTTAGCTTCACTTCTACATCAAATCACAGGTTAGCTCCAGTACTCTTCTTCAGTTATCTCATAGTATCTTAATTATCTGCATCACGACACCATGTTGACCCAATGATGAATATTGTTTTATTGATTCCAAATCGGTCAAAACAAATCTTAAAATAAACCACAAGAAAATAAGAACCAAATGCTTCAGATTAACAGACTCTTTGGCTGTCACATGACCACATGTATGTTGTATTCAGTTAGTTAATCCTTGAAACAAACAGACTGTTTGTTTCAAGGTTAATCTATATTTTTAAAGTCCATTCATACTCGTACATGTATACATGTGCACGTATGCAGACGCACACAAATAGATCAGACAAACTTACAATTCCCCCGGCCCACATGGGCCCATTTGTGACCTATTCTAATATTCAAAAAAATAAAATAAACTGAAATATGAGAAAAAATAAAGGAAATGAATTGAAACTTATCAATTAGATAGTATCATCTAATATAGCCGCTATGCAACATGTATTTTGACTTAACTATAAATATGTTAGTCATCCCCAAATTAATTGAATGACTAAGTAAGTCAAGTAACCGATGTATTTGGAAATTTGACTATAATTCATTTAGTCGTTAGTATAATTCAACTGACCAATTATTTATTTATTAAGTTTGATAGTCATGTCAGTAATTTAGTTGGACATCTAACTTTTAAGTAAGCATATATAGGCAATTTAATTAATTTAGTTAGTCATATTGACTCATTTAGTTGCTCATTAGACTAATTTAATGGTAAATTTGATTCATTTGATTAGCCACGGAATTTTTTAGTTCCTAGTTCATTAACCAATATATATAAACTCTTTTTGACAGACGATGTATCAAACACGTGGGTGCGGAGTTCGAATAAAAACACATCGGCATCCGAAAAATCCATACTGCATTGTAACTTAAAGACTCATTTTATGGGTTTATTTTTAATGCCGAAAAAGTTTGTCGACATGCAGCTTTCATTTAAACCTATACAATTTTGAGATATATGGTAGCCTATAAATGTATGATTTACGGCCGCTTGGCCTTTTTTTTGCATTCATAGAATGGCTCTGTCACAAACCACGTTTAAAGCATAGGATGAAACTCATTTATTTTTTATGGCTTTACATACCATAAAGTTGATGGGGAGACCAGGTTTATATTAGTTGTGCCACCAACAGTTAGTTTCGACATGCAGTTGGGGCTAAAATGACGGATGAAGTAAAGCATTAAACAAACCTCTCCATATTGCAAGGAGAAAATACTTTGATCACGTGCACCTTCTTGACTTGCCTCCTCAAACAAAGACAATGTTTTGTGGTGGTATCACATCTTTTTTGGCTTAGAAGAAATATGCAATTTACCTCTCATAGAAGTAACAGAGGCACCGCACCGAGCGGAGCGAGGTGTCTTGTCCCTTGTGGCGTGCATCCAATCCTGCGTCACTCATCAGCTGACTGAACATGCTGAAGTTGTTGTTGTTGCAATTCGCGTATAGCTGCTAAGCATCAGCGAATGGTCTCTGGTGATGTGGAAGGGACAGAAAATTCTGCCTAAAGCCAAATTTCATACACTCTTCTTAATTTATTTTTCGGACCAATTCTTTGAAAGGTTGGCAGGATGTATAGCCCATTCACAAATTGGCCTGAAGCCTTCGACTTATGGTGTCCCAGGCAGGGGCGTCAGTTTCATTTTTAAAGTGGTGGGGAAAATAGTGGTCACGCGTTCGTGGAAGATGTCAGGAGAAAAATTACATTTTTAAAATTCAGAAACATGTATACTTTGGCAAAAAAGTGGTGGGGCATCTGCCCCACCAGCCCCATAGGAACTGCATGACACCACTTTACTGGGCCTTCATTTTTTCAGGCATATCTTCTTCTGCATGTCTGTATCTTCTGGTCCAGTCCAAAACATGCCCAACTCTTGTCTATACACATATATGAACAGCATTGCTTCATGACAGTCAAAGAAACGTTTTGCTGCATTCCTTTCTTGATTGCTATATGTCCGTTGCGGTAATGACACATAATAAACCTACTCACTCAAAATAGGGGTTTTAAAGGGACATAAAATATTTTTCGCTAGTGTGATTTTCTTCAGCATACAATCTTTCTGTCAAGCTGCCTGAGTAGTCTTATAATAATATCATGTGACTGATGATGACAGTTGTGTAAGAAAACAAATGGTGCCAAAAATATTACTATGTTCCGGTAATGACAAAAAAACTCAGGGACAGACTTTGCAGCTTGTTTTCTCAGAATTCAATTGAGAGTAAACAATAAAAACAAGCCCATAAGTTAAAGGACATTGTTCTGGGTACATTCGTGTTAAAAATTTGGCATATTCTGGTAATTTGACAGGTAAACTGAGGTTTGAATTCGCAAAAACGAGTACAGGGACATGCAAAAACGGTACATGTGTGACTTTAGGGGAGTAAAAAATAGTCAAAAAAATTAATGAATGGCAAAATTAACACTAAACATTTTTCTTTAGGTCCTGCTTGCGATCACTAACTAACAAAAAGTGATTAAGAACAATCAGTTATTAATTAAATGACAGGGACAGGAAAAAGAGAATTTCTGTAGAATGACCCTCCACTTGCAAATCACCTTCTGAAAGACATCTATGATGGCAAAAAAGGCACCATTTGGCACAAATAATTTTCCCTGGTTAATGGTACTACGTGTAGGTTTACAGTAATCCGACCGGGTCTTGGTGCGAGACCCTCAGCTGAGCACCCCCGTCATTTTTTCGGGTCGAGAACCACCCGGCAGGCCTTAATGTCATCAACTTCTTCTCATGGATCTTTCAGTGACATTCTAATTGGCAGCAAGTTGCTACATGCGTGAAAACATGCAATTAAGTACTTTGAAAAATGTACTCGAGTACACGAGTACATGTGTACTCGTGCCCAACCCTGCCAGCAAATGTTTCCGAGTACACTTTGAAGCCTTTCTTTTCCAATTTCTGGTTGACATCATAAATTGGAGACAATTTAGCTTCTTCTTCTCATATCAACTGCCGTTTCCAATATGTGGTTGGAGAATTATTACTTATCAGTGGCATGCCCACATTGCCCAGCCTTAGACTAGTAGCTAGATGGCAGCATTACAAAATGAAAGGCTTTCATTTCTGCCTTAAGTTCCCTCTGGTGCTTACAGCCAAGAATTGCAAGGACTTGCAAGTCTTGCATTCAGTTGTTTGAAGATACACAGATAGATAGAAATTAATTTTCACTCTAGCTTGTACATGTATACAACCTTCTATAAAAATAACATTAACAGAATAACATACTTCGGTAAGGCGATGTACAGGAGTTATCATACTTATATTTTAAAACTGGAACTTTCCATCAACACAGGTATATTTCATGGGGCATGGCATGAGCTTGAGTTTTTAAAATCATACTTTAATGCGTGCCCCCTAGAAACACAAATCACAAAATCCAGCTTGGTTGCTATGCCCAATGTAGCCGCCAACTCCCACTACCCAACTATGCCTATCAACTTCATCCTTCCTCTTCCCTCCATCATGTCACTGGGGTGTTCCCCTCTCCCACGTGATACTTAAATTTCCCCCATCATTCATTCAAGAAGAGGCATTTCTCATCCACTCACTCACATCCACCAGTTCCACCACTCCATTAACACCAGAGGGCATCATCAGCGCCCCTATTCGATTATCTGCGAACTGCACTCCAAAACAACTCACCTGATTCAAAGTCGATATAACTCATTGAACAAGGTGTAATCAGTTGCCTGTGAACTGCTCTCTGATCAATGGTAAGATCTACTTTTCTAAACATTTGTATCATGTTTATGTGCAGAGTATCTACCAAGGGTCAGTAGCCGCAAGCACAGATCTGCAGCATAACAAAAACATGTCTTATGGTTTCATCATCAGCTGATCATTTGAAGCTTTTGTTTTTAAATACTATTACCAATGTAGCCTCTCGATATAGCCCAATAAGGTGCTGCAGAGGCGTAAAACACAACCAATGTAGCCTCAACAATTAGTATTATCACTTTATGCCATGCATAATTACCTGAACAGTGCCAAGATCATGAAGCAGGAGCATAGTGTGGTAGGCGGCAGCACTGCCAGAAACTGTCATATCAGAATGTGCCATCTAGTGTCATCATCATGCATCAGTGATTCAGTGTCATGCACCAGTGGCTCTGGGCATTCTGGAACAGGCCACTGAAGAGGACACATGTCTTGCTTGTAAGTGCCATCCTGACCCAACGCACTGCAACATTGATGTCATAGTGGGATTTCTACAAGAAAATGATCTTCTAGAAAATGAAGAAGCCTCTACAAGCTGGTATTTGTGGAATTGTTCCTAGGGCCGCTCCCTTAGGCAGGAGAAAATGGTGCTGAGCTGTCAGCCATTTGCAATCTTGAAACAACATCCAAGTCAATCCTCCAAGATAAACAAAGATACCAACAAACTCATTGATAATCTGAGAAACTATTATTCATACTTCATTTCTGCCTCATTATTTTGTATTGTCATCTTGTAAATTTTCGTATTGTTCCATTCCAATCTCAACCTGTCCTTCATTATCACCCAATCAAAACATGGTCATTCAGCCCATGTTATTTTTTGAAGGCCTCTCATTCAATTTTTAATCTACAACAACCCTCACCAATCATCTAATCATTCAAAAATGTTACCTAGTTTTTTTTTTCAAAAATATTTGTTTTTTAATTTATTCAAATAGTAGCACACTTACCATTGTTTGAGTGCAGCAGCAACACTGATTGATTTATTTGGTTGCCTCACACCCTGGTAGTGTTACTCATTGTTATTCACAAAAATTTGGAAAAAATATCTAAAATACGCCCAAATAACAAAAATATTTTATTACTCTCAATTTTCCCACTCCATTGTTTATGGTATCACCATTCATCCATCATTCCTACTAATTTTACTGACTTGGCAATTTTGTTGCGCAATTTGTTGGATATATCAAACAGTTATGGTTGTTAATCTAGACCTCGCCACTGAGGCGGAATTGATGATGCTTCGTAGTGTAGACCCAGTCTCTGCCAAAGCCATAATAGACAGTAGCCCAATTACTGGTTGGGAACAATTACAGGGCTGTGCACCTAAGTTGGAGAAAAGAGACATTTTGGCTTGGCACCAGAGAGGGGTAGTGACTTCGCAGATTCGTGAATTCCAGAACTTGAATGTTGATAATGGTCTAGATGCTGTGACTATGTTTGATCCCCTATTGAAAGCCAGCTCAATGACTTAAGCCTATTTCGTGTGTGCAATAAGGTTATGTCCAGGGCAGGCGCACACCAGCCCAGGAAATTTGACCCCAATGAAGTTGTCCCCTCATCCATGGGTGGCGCAGGCCTCCCCACTTGACCTTGATTACTCCCTGCTTGGTGTATGCCAAGCATCCCCCGATGTCCCCACTTCTTGGGAGTCAAGTCACACACTAATTAATGGCCAATACGGGGGAGGCCCCGGGAACATCAACCATGCTAAAATCAGATATGGAGAGTCGAAACCCCCAAAAGAGGAAACAGCCTTCAGAGAAAAGAAACGAAGATCGAATTCCCGACACCACCGACATGACTCTTCGTCAGGCTGTGACTCTACCCATCGTGGTCTGCTTGGCATTGTTGAAGGACTACACAAGCTCAGTGAGACACTTTGTATGACCGCTCGTGAACAACAGATTTATAAGCCAAGACAGGTTCTTTCAAAGCCAGGAGCGCTTAATGAATAATTTAGAAAGTAATAATAGAAGACATGAAGAGATTTTAACTGAGCGCAATGACACCTTCTTTAACAAATGAAGGGGGTGGTGTGTGACATGAGGTCTGCAAATTCTGGTGAAGTCATCGCAAAGCATGTGGCATCTACATTGAAGGAATTTCGTACAGCATTAGCCATGAATGTTTGTCCCATCCAGGAATCTAAGCTACTGTCCTTCCTGAGACTGTGTGTGATGGTGGTCCGGACCAAGATGACCATGAGGAAATGGACCAGTCGACACCAAGAGAACAACCAAGGAGATGTGAACACCACAAGAATATCAAACATGTGTTCCCTAGTGATGATGCCTGCAGATCTGGAAAAGAAGGATGTGAACTTAAATTGTGGTAGCAGTTGGTCGCCTCGACAGTCATTTGTCAGTGAGAGTAACGTGTCATCACCTGGTGTTCGACGTAAGTTGGAAGCCAACTTGATTGAGAATTTTGAGGGCAGTCCACAGCTTTGGGAAGGATGGGAGAAAAATTTCCTATCTGTGGCAGATGCAGTGAATTGGAATGACCAAGAGAGATTACTGATGTTACGGACTCATCTCCGTGGACCAGCCATTAATGCAGTGCTGAATCTTCCATGGGCTACACTGAATGACCACCATGCAATCCTCAACTCCTTTGATGCGAGGTATGGAGCTAGCAGAGAATCTACAAAGCAGCGGCTTCACACAGAACTTGGCAGAGTGAAGCAACTGCAGAATGAAGACCTTGATGTGTATGCTGATAGTGTTTACGCAATGACCATCAGCACCCATCCAAGTGACTTGAATGAGGCACACCTCCAACATTATGCTGTCGACGCCTTATTGGGAGGCTGCAAGGACTCAAATGCTGCCTTCCTTGCTGCGATGAGTAAACTTGCAACCGTGACCGATGCTGTGGAACAAATGAAGAGCATACAAGTCTATGGAAGTAGAACTAGAGCCAAGTTGGTGACAAGCCAAGTCTCTTTTGAAGATAGCAGATCTGCAATAAGTGTCAGGCAGATTTCGGCATCACTCATGCACTGTGTCACCTGTGAGGGTACAGGTCACAAGTCCCGAGACTGCCAATAAGCGTAGAAGATCTCCGTCACCGTTCCGCTGTTACGAGTGCCAGGACCGTGGACACAGTGTAACTGAATGTGCAAATAGGCAGCGGTCTACTACAAGTGCTGAGGGCCAAGTGAAGTTTAATCACCCCAATGATGTCTCCTGCAGGGCGTATATCTCCACTCATGGGACAAGTGATGAATTGCATCCTGGCTTGATGGATGTGCCATTAAAGAAAGAAGAACATCTGATTCATCCGACTGAATTGAAAGAAGATTTGTGCTCATTTGAGAAGAAGCTGACTCCTGGTGGAGGTGTAGGCCTCCCTTTTCCTAAGACTGGTGTTTGTGGAGCCTAATGGAAAATGTCTCCAAGGTCTTTCATTGCATACGTTTCAAGTCCTGTCCACTGGAGATGTAGGTCTCCATGATTTCCAAAGGAGTTGCACTACTCCTAACTACTTCTTCTTTTCATGTTACAAAATTTGTCCTTTTGGTGATGCATGTCACCAGTTATTCGTATGGAGCTGCATGGCTCCTTTTGCCCATGTTATGAAGTTTTTCACATGAAACCGTCCTTTTCCCTTTTCTGATTGGAGTTGTATGGCTAATGCTCCCTTTTTTTCCCTTTTTTTTTTGGTTGTCCAGCGGAGTTGCATGACCCTGCACTATATGTTCCACCTTGGTTGGCTGCCTGGGTGGAAGGTGGAAGCGAAATAATCGAAGCCAAGAAAATGGAAGTGAGGCGAGTGGTGACCGGCAGAAGGACCTAAAAACAAACCTGGGTGGAGAGTGGCAGGCGGCAGCACTGCCAGAAACTGTCAGAATGTGCCATCTAGTGTCATAATCATGCATCAGTGATTCAGTGTCATGCATCAGTGGCTCTGGGCATTCTGGAACACACCACCGAAGAGTACACATGTCTTGCTTGTAAGTGCCATCCTGACCCTACGCCCAACGCACTGCAACAATAGCCAGACTTGAGGATTGGGGGGGATTTCCCCCTATTATGGCCAGGCCTGCTGGCCTTTTAACATTGCTGTAAATGAATTAAATACATTTAGCTTCCGTTCGTAGAAGGGGTATAATGCTAGTAGATACTAATTGCTCTTTTGTTTACAAGCATCCTTATTTAATGAAAGTTTTATATTCGATGGTAGTCCGTTCCAATCCTTTCGCACTGATGACATTAAAATTGCACTTTGCTTCACCTTTAGTTCTTGGAATCTAGGAAAGTTCTGTCAATTCATCTTGTGTTATAATGAAAGTGATTACGATGGAAAGTGCGACACAAATATGCAGGTGCTGTGTTATGCTGGATGCATACATGATGAGAATGATTTGTCTTGCTCTATCTCTAACAAATGGGCTTGTATTAATTCAGAACAGAGGGGCTTTATTATAACATCACTTTTGATGGCTCTGTCGAGGGTGTATATTTAATCATGCTTAGACAAAAAAGGAGACTCTTTGTCTGCCTGTGCCTAAATCGGAAAGAGGAAACCCATTCACAGCTCAGCACTCAAGCCAACGATGTCATTTGCCTCTGGAAAATATTTTTTAAGCTCAGCATTAAACTCACAGCTAAGCTGGATTTGAATTAGAACTTTAAATAGGAAGTCAATGTGATTGCCTGCATGTCATATATAACAGCTTCTGTTACACACATGTTAAAGAAAAGCGATTTAATATAGGCCTATGTCATTGGTTCGAAGCGGTGTCGGTAGAATCTGCGCACATTCACAGATACTAATTTTACTCAGTGTTACTTTTTTACTCAATTTTAAGCAGTTCAAAACATTTGACATGAACTGCCCAAGGCGCAGTCATCACTTTAGTAACTTTCAATGTTCTGCTACGATTTGTTCACATAATATGGTAATCTACTTTTGGTCTCCCAGTTACTTAGTTAAAAAATGCACTGTTGTTTTGTGAAGTTATAACAAAAAGATTATAGCCCTCCTCCGACGTGACAGACATTATTAACAGTTTCAGATCTCTCAAAGCAATTGAGTGGGATGAGTGTTTCATTGAGGTTTATTCACGATTGACCATATGGCCAGACACCTTTTTGTGTCCGAGGTGGCCTCGGGCCTTTTGTTATGATGCAGCTTCATTAAGAGTAAACAATGAAAGTATTAACATTTTTATGATCACTAAAACATTTCACAGGGGAAATGACAACTCAAAATAATGCTTGCCAATGGTTACACTAGTCATAGTAATACCCTACCTGGAATTTGATGTCTCTCCTCTGTGACACCCTATGAGTCCGAGGGCCCGCCAGTCCAAGGGCCCGCCAATCCGAAGGCCCGCCAGTCCGAGGTGCCCTCAGGGCACCCAGAGTCTGAGGTGCCCTGAGGGCACCACTTACGATCCTTCCAGAGGCCCGCAAGTCCGAGGGCCCGCCAGTCCGAGATGCCCTCAGGGAATCACCTCCTCTGATGCCCTCAGGGGAAATGGGTGATGCCCTCGGAGGATTATCTATCTATCTATCTATCCATCTATCATTTGTTTCCTTGATATCTCAAAATGTATTCCTGAAAATGTGAAGACTCTAGCTCAAATATAAGCATCTCTCAGAAAAATTTGTCAGAACTTTCTGAACACCACTCGTATGCCATACTAAAACTATAGTATGCTTTCATGGAGCAATCTCCATTGGAATAGCATTGGAAATGCATTGTGGCAGAAGAACCACATTTTTGCCCCCTTCCCAAATGAAGTTTAGAGTGCCCCATTGAGTTGCTTTTCGGACCATGCATGGAATATAGCTTGAAATAGATAATGAATCTTGCTTTCCGAATATTTGTTAGATTTTGGTGCCACATGGACATGTTTTTGTTATGGTAAAATTGGACAAATAAATGCAATAGTGCACTGAACTTAGCGTGCGGCCTCCAGTGTTTCATATTGTGACTCAAAGTTTTAAGAATACAATTCTAAGGTAAACTAAAGCAATTTGAATCAATACAAGGCATGTTTGAGGTTAAAGAGTGCATGAAAATGTGATAAACTGGATGGTTAACTCCAATATTTATCCTAATTTTCTCAATTAATGGTCACACCTGTCATTCTATGCAGTCACAATGGTTTCTAGGTAGTTTTTGAACATTATTTTGATATAAATACTAACAAATAATAGTAAATAGTTCACTTTCTACAACATTGTTAAAATGTCTGAATAATTTTTGGTGCATTGAGTTAACAAAAGTATCTTTTTTCACCACATATCTTGCCAATTTGTAATAAATTTGTTTTGTGCAGGTTATATGAAATGCCAAGGATGCTTTCAATTGGATGTTTCATTGGTTTATTTGGTAATTCCTTAAAATAACAACAAAACAGCAAGCGCCTGAATAATTCTTGGTCTGACTGTATTTCCTTGAACCAGCAAATACATTATATGGTGTCAATCTTGGCGTACATTAAGACTGGTGTATACCAAAGTAAAGGTCCACAGTGATTTTTGTCCAGATATCTATTGCCAAACTTAACCAGGAGGGCGTTTGTTAATGACAAATCAAGGTAGGACAACTGACATGTTGCTATAAATAGTGTAATTATTTATATTCTGTGCAGTTTATGGACTTGCAAGTGATTCAGTCAGCTTCTAGGGTTCCTAAAGGTCATCAAAATTAAATTGATATAAAAAAAATGTTTATCGGTTGATTTTGTATGAGAAAAATCACTCAGGATACTCTGACTCTGTGTTCCTCAAGGCACTTTTTTCTTCCTCAGGGCACTTTTTTCTTCCTCAGGGCACTTTTTTCTTCCTCAGGGCACTTTTTTCTTCCTCAGGGCACTTTTTTCTTCCTCAGGGCACTTTTGCTTCCTCAGGGCACTTTTTTCATCCTCAGGGCACTTTTTCTTCCCCAGGGCACTTTTTCTTCCTCAGGGCACCTTTTTCTTCCTCAGGGCACTTTTTGTTATCCAGGGCACTTTGTTGATCTTCAGGGCACTTTTTTTAATCCTCAGGGCACTTTTTTATTCCTCAGGGCACTTTGTTGTTCCTCAGGGCACTTTGTTGTTATCCTGGGCACTTTGTTGTTATCCTGGGCACTTTGTTGTTATCCTGGGCACTTTGTTGTTATCCTGGGCACTTTGTTGATCCTCAGGGCACTTTGTTGATCCTCAGGGCACTTTGTTGATCCTCAGGGCACTTTGTTGATCCTCAGGGCACTTTGTTGATCCTCAGGGCACTTTGTTGATCCTCGGGGCACTTTGTTGATCCTCAGGGTACTTTGTTGTTCCTCTGGACAATTTGTTGTTCCTCTGGATACTTTGTTGTTCCTCGGGGCACTTTCTTGATCCTCGGGGCACTTTGTTGATCCTCAGGGCACTTTGTTGTTCCTCTGGACACTTTGTTGTTCCTCTGGATACTTTGTTGATCCTCGGGGCACTTTGTTGATCCTCAGGGTACTTTGTTGTTCCTCTGGACAATTTGTTGTTCCTCTGGATACTTTGTTGTTCCTCGGGGCACTTTGTTGATCCTCGGGGCACTTTGTTGATCCTCGGGGCACTTTGTTGATCCTCAGGGTACTTTGTTGTTCCTCTGGACACTTTGTTGTTCCTCTGGATACTTTGTTGATCCTCGGGGCACTTTGTTGATCCTCAGGGTACTTTGTTGATCCTCAGGGTACTTTGTTGTTCCTCTGGACACTTTGTTGTTCCTCTGGATACTTTGTTGTTGATAAGAGCAGGTCTAAATGTTAAAACCGTGTTGGTGAAATCGAGTTTTGAAATTCCCGTTTTGATAAAACCCAAGTTACCTGTTGATTACACACGATACTACACATTAATTATATATCATTTGATATGATTCAGATAAGTGACTGATCTATTTTAGTGGTTAACTAGCAGAGTACCCGTCTAAAGACGGGTAGCGCGGGTAGCGCGGGTGCATTGGTACTGTATTGTTTATTTGAGCCAATTAGGAGACATGTGAATATGTCAACATGATTTCTCTAATAATTGTTCATGACAAATGGTGAAAAATTGCTTGTGAATCTCCCAGGTCCCGCCCCCTCCATGCATGTGGACCTATAGGCGTTTGTTGGACAGCGGTTTAAATTTTGCTTAGCCTGATTGGGGTGAAGTTGTTGTGTCCTTATCACTGTACAATGTTTAGGGTGTTTCAGGTGCCCCCAATATTTTCCGATCCTGCTTGACCTTGGTCTGGTATTGCGGTTTATGTAGTAGAAGTCACATGTAAAGTTTTGGCCCATTCTATAGATACCTACCTTTACCAGAATTCACTTGATGTTTATAACTTAATTCCCCATTGGCGAACATGCAAATTCTCAAGATATTTCAAAAACCAATCAAGAAATCAATATTTTTTCCTCAATCCACAGTTCCTGAGTAAGTTTTGGGAGGGAAATTCAAATCTGGTGTTATTTTTTGTATAACCCCATTTACCAAGCTACCAAAAGTTGTCAAATTTGTGAAAATCTGCATAAAATGGCAGAATTTTAGGAAATTCAAAACTTCCTAGCTCATTAGGAAGACCTGCTATAAAATAGCTGATGCCAGATTTGAATTGCCCTCCAAAAACTTACTCAGAAACTATGGATTGAGGAAAAAATATGTATTCTTTCATTGATTTCTGCAACATCTTCAGGATTTGCAAGTTCGCCAATGGGGAATTACATTATAAACTTCAAGTGGATTCTGGTAAAGGTAAGTATTTATAGAATGGACCAAAATTAATTTTTACATGTGACTTCTACTACATAAACCGCAATACCAGACCAAGGTCAAGCAGGATCGGAAAATATTGGGGGCACCTGAAACACCCTACTGTACATGGTGCTTAAATGCGTAATGGAAAGGCCAAATCATCCGTCGTCTTTGCTTGTTTGTTGTCTTCTCCATGATCCAACTATCCTATATTATTTCCCCCCTCTCATACAATCAGTGTCCTTCTTTGTTTTCGTGGCCTTAGTAATATGGCAGAAATGTTTAAAACAATTATGTTTATGGTCGTGAAATGAATTTGTAGTAGACAGTTTAGGCTATACTGAAGAATTATTGTGTAATCAAGAAAAGCATTTCTATGTTGTTGGGTTTCAAAATGATACCGTAATATATACATTTTTGAGTGATATGCAGAAGTCATGAAATGAAGATAGAATGAAAAAGATCGTTGTCTCATTCATTCCTTCCCACTTTCATCCCTTCCCTGCATTCCATCTTTCTATAGCATTTCCAATTCCTCATTTGGGGGATTCTCCAATACAGTCGTTCTGAATGGCTGTTTTTAGGTCTATAAGTAAATATTTGGAAGTTTTGACATATTTGAGTTATTACAAACACAGTCCAAGCATAATGGGACACGCTATAGCAAGATATTGTAAGTCCCTACCTTTCTTCTATAGTATTTAAAGTGCGTGCTAAAAGTGAAACCACTCGCCATGAGTAGCTGCTGCTGTATTGGGGGGGGGGTAGATCTGGTTTAGCCGTGAATAATTAACAATTCGGAAGTTAAGATACATCTGATGCATGCAGAACACAGTTGGGACATAACAGGACACACTTGTAAAATATTATGACTGTCAGTCAAGCCATAGCGGAGAAGACCCGTTACAAAGGGAAATTGGGGAGGTGAATTTTATATATGTATATAGATTAAGCCAACCCGCCCCCCCCCCCCCAGGTAGCCATCCCAAGTTAATAAGATAACTTCCCTGCTGACAAGTATGACTAAAATTCAGTTATGAAATAATGAGTTTTATACTCCAAAGTGCCACTAAAGACTTAAAGACAGTTCACTCCCAGACTGCTCCTTGACCTTCTTTGGTCAGCCCCTGGCAATGCAATAAACTTTTGAATACACAAACAAAAAATAAACGAAAGACACGTCGATTAAATACAAGTAAGATTGGTTTTAAAGTAAAGAGCTTGTTTCCGTCTCTCTAACACAGGCATTATTATATATAAAAGGCCTATAGCCTATTCAATTTCGTGGCTCCCATGTGGGGCAATTTAGGGCTTCCAAGCCAATTACATTAATTTACAGGCCATTGTCTGACCAAGCATCAAAATTTTACAATGCCCCGTTAAAGTTTCGTTGTGGTATACATTGCACTGTGCACTAACGAAAGGGGTACCCTCGCCATCTGGGCAGCCATTACAATTACTGATTCGTGATTTCAAAGTGAAATTGCAAAAAAATTAGAGGGAGTTAGGTCTTCAAATTTTGAAGGTCGCTAAAATGGCTTGTGGAAGGAATGATTGCCAAGTGACAGGCTCAGACATACAAGATGAAGTCAGACATTTAGGAAATTAGAAATCACTCGAGGTGAGGGTACCGCAAAAACCAAAAAATGTCAGGGCGAGGGTACCAGCATTTTGGCGAGGGTACCAACGAAAATGGCGAGGGTACCAAAGCAAAATGGCGAGGGTACCAACAGAAATGGCGAGGGTACCAACCCGGAAGTGGCGAGGGTACTGCAAGATTTGGGCGAGGGTCATTTCCGGTTGGCGAGGGTAACCACCAAGGGCATTGGTGAGGGTAATGTCAGATATTGCTTGAACAACTAAAAGCAGACAGTCAAGGAAGAGAAGGCAATGAATCAGCTTATTCAATTTGCTCTTTGTTAATTGCAATCAATAACAGCATTTGCTGACACATGATTGTACTTCTTTTAATTACCAGTCACGAACCCCAATCAAGAACATAATTGCAATTTTACCCTGTCAATAAAGGAAAATATTAAAATCAATTAACTCCAAATGAGTATACAGTTGCACAACAGCATTCCTGTCCATTTACCCCACAGTGGAAGTTAGTGAAATGCAGATTTGACAAATTTTGGTACACATCTAAAAATTAAAACAAATAGATGGAACCGTAGAAACATATGTACTTGACTGTGACAACTGGTTGTCAAGCACAGATAAAAACCAGTTAGTTTGTAGGCCATTGTTATGAAAGCTTCTAACTCTAAAATCTGGCAATAATTGTGTGTCTAATATAAGAGGAGGATGGGCAGTCTCAGAGAGAGAGGAATTTTATTCAATTCAATTCAATGACCACAGATATGTAGTGTGGTGGCCCGCACCACCGCTTGGTGCCGCTGTACGTCATCTCGGGTCCTCTCGCGGTGCGGCGAGATCTGGCGAGGTTTGGCAGACGATACACTGATGCTGAAGCGATAGGACGCACCTCCGCTCCCGCTGGTATCATCTCATTACGGTGGTTAGGTAAGCAATACCACGATCACCACATTGGCGCAGTTGACCTCAGAACCTTCAGGGCATAGTTCTAGCTTCTGTCAAAGGATATTTCTGACGGAATTGGAGAAATTCTGACCTGTAGGGAAGGACGCCGGTCGGCCGCCATCTTGGATTTCGCCCGGAGGCGCCAGCTTCAAATCACCAAAAAGTGAGCTTTAACTGCTGTTCTGCGAATATTTGCTGGTTATTTCATTGTGCAGTCAATTTAGCAGATATCTGTGTGCATTTTGGACATTCTGGATTGAGTTGACATCTTCTCAGTTTGAAAAGAGCAGGGGAAATCCCTTTTGATATCACCTGTCAAATTTTGACAGCTGTCACAATAACTGTCAAAAACATCCTATAAATCCATTGTCTAAGCATACAACATACAATATAGGCCTGAAATAGCACAGATTAGACATTCTCCTGTTTGATTGTAGCTATTGGCCTATATCTGTACAATATAATATCTGTATCACAGAAAAAAATTCTGCAAATAAATATAATATCTTAGCAGGCCTAATTGAAATAATTAAGGCCTTCAACTATAGATATTTATATAACCAGCCATAGCAATTTCTGAGGCTGATCCAAGCAATTGTACAGCACAGCCTGCTAGTGGTGTAGCAAATTGGGCTAAATTGCAAAAAATTAGTAGCCCGCTTTCTACACATTAGTTTGTGATTTCATATAGTGAATTAGTCTTGGGTTTGATTCACCTTGAAGCCAATTCTACATTTGCTAATTAATTTTCTGTCATTTTGAAAGCGCCATCTATCTATTTATCTACCAGTAGTGCTGACGTCCATCTGTGGGCACTGCAGGAGATATCTACAATGGCAACAATTAACATCAATATTGCGGGAAAGGAAGACTTGATGAAAATACCAGGCATTGGACCTGTCATAGCTGACAAATTGTTGGAGCAAAGGATGGCTCATGTTATCACTTCTTGGAAGTTGTTCCATTCCATCACCAACATCGACTTCGAGACCACTCAGCAGATGCATGTTGATAAGACCATCGCCTCGAGCATCAAGATCTTCGAAAACATAGACTGGGATGCCAATAATCCATTGGAAGTAAGGATGGCTAAGTTGAAAGATTTTGAGCATCATGAAGACCAACGGTATGAGACCATCCGATGTGCAATAAGCAGTGTGAAAGAAAATATTGAACGCCTTGAAGTGTCAACAACTGAGAAGTTCATCGGTCTAGAAGAGAAGATGTTGAAGAATCATGAGAGGTTACAAGTGAGCATCAGTGGTTTGTCAGATGGCTTGGATAAACTTACCACTAAGGTGGATACAATATTGTCAGACACCTTAGTGCAACTCAACACAAAAGTTGATACCCTTATGCTGGAACGGGGAAAAGGGAGGGACCCAGGAAGTCCCACGCATCCTCAATTTCCAAGTATCCCTGAGACTGGACCAAAGCTTCATCAGTGGTCACCAACAGAAACTCCCGATGAACCGCATAAAATGGAGGTGACAAAGACCCACACTGTGTCCTACTCTGAACAACGCAAGGACGACAGAGTAGACGCTGCAAGCACAAGTGGGGGCAGAGGGACCACTATCGAAGTTCCTACTGAATTGGGATCTAAGGGGTGTCCGAAAGGAAATGCCGCTTACTCCCAATCTGCTCCTAAGTTTTGTGGTATAGGCCGTGGACACACAGTGAAACCTGATAGACCACCTTCTATTGCATCTATCTTGTCAAATTCCCTCAACAAGGGGCCCTTGGGGGACGAAAAAAGAAAATCCTCCAAGGACTCCATGAAGAGCCAGTATAGGGAGTTGCATAGCTCCATGGGCTACTCTGCATCTGCTGATCCCGAAAGATACTATGATGAGGAGGCGCCTGTTGGGGACTTCAGCGATTTCTCCGCTGATGAGGAGGAGGATGAGCGGGGCCCCCAGGGTTATTCAATGGATGCCAGGAATATCCGAATTGAAAAATTTTCTGGCAAAGTAATGGGTGAGTGGGACCCCTGGTTCCACCAGTTCAAATTTATTGCCAGGGCGTGCAAGTGGACCCCGAGAGAGAAGTTGTTTCGCTTAACAACTGCTCTCACGGGGTCTGCTCTTAATGCCCACATGAGTTTGCCACAGGAAACTAGGGCACGCTTTGACACCCTGTGTGATTTTATGCAGAAAAGATATGGGAAAAGTCAGAAAAGTACGAAAGCCAATCTTCGCGCTCAACTGGAGAACCTCGTGCAGGAGGAAGGACAAGATTTGGAAGAATTTGCAGATATAGTTATGACTACGGTAACAACAGCCTATCCTACAGACACACCAAAGCCAGTCTTGGAGACGCTGGCTATTGATAAATTCACCAAGGGCTGCAAGGATAAGGCTTCTGCTCTGCTGTCTTCAACTGTGGCCATGCCTGGGACTATGTTTGAAGCTGTTGAACATATGCGCTTGATCCAGGCCAACAAGCAAAGACTGGGCATAAAACCTGATGGGCGTCGGGTTAGCTTCGACAACAAAGACAACTATGAGTCTACAGTGAGGTCCATCAGGGCTGAGACTTGTTTCACATGCGAGGGCAACCACTACTATACAGAAGAATGCCCTAATGGACGCATGCGTTCACCATCTCCTTTGAGGTGCTACACATGTGGTGGTATCGGACACATTGCTAGAGAATGTGTTGGCAGCGATTCCCCACCTAGAAACACCTCATATGGCTCTCCCCAATTTAGCCGAGGGAGATTAAACAGGTCCCCCTCGTCCGCTGATAGTGGCAGTGATTCTCCCAATTGGAGAGCTACGTCAGTCCCACTACAAGGGGACAGAAGGGCATCCCGGAAGGACTTTGAAGACAAAAAGCCCTTCCTGAACAAATCTGCATAGATTGGCAATCAGGGGGCCAACCTGTTCGGATGTATCATTTGGAGCACCGTACAGACCCGCTGTTTGTTATTTGTAGACTGTTTTTAACAAATGTTTTTATTAGCATATGTTGGCAAGGCCTACCCCCAGGGAATCCTTGGCAGCATTATAGCTATGGCTTTTATGAAGCCCAAGGGCAATAGCAACTCAGCATGTCCTTCACTGTTTTTAAATTTTTTTAAACTTTTTGAGGGACTCCCCATTATTGTTGGAATTCCTCAGTATTTTAATGCTACCAATTTTTGTTAAGGGGCACACTCTAGCTGCATGCTCCTTAACAGTATCCGTAAGGCCCTAAGTGTTTCTGAAACATCGGCCTATGGATATTTTAATTTTTTTTTTTTTGAGGAGGGAGAGGGGTGCTACACATTCAGCTCTTGCAGTGGACATATTTCAATAAGCCCACTCAAGAAGCTGTTCAATGGGCCCCCTCAGGAAGCTGAAAATATGACGGGGAGGAGTGTGGTGGCCCGCACCACCGCTTGGTGCCGCTGTACGTCATCTCGGGTCCTCTCGCGGTGCGGCGAGATCTGGCGAGGTTTGGCAGACGATACACTGATGCTGAAGCGATAGGACGCACCTCCGCTCCCGCTGGTATCATCTCATTACGGTGGTTAGGTAAGCAATACCACGATCACCACAGTACACATTCATACCAAAGATGTGGCAGGCAAACACGGAGGAAGAAAGTTGATCAAAATGACCTTTTCCCAAACAGTACCATCAAGAGTAAAACTTACATGAATGATTATTTTCTCCCTGTGCACTCTGCTGACAGGACACAATCTCAGATTATCATGTTTCAGTCATGTTTTAATTCTTATGCAGCATACTATTGCTGATAGCTAAAATCCACTCCTAAGATATTAGTAAACTAATATTTGTTATTATACAATAATTATACAGACTGTGCAAGCTTTCAGCATTATAAGGTTGATGCATGTGTCTTTAGATACAGAGGAAATGAATTATCATAAGGAATATATATAAGTGCATGGTGATGCCTAAAACAACTTCGAATGAGATGATTAATGGGTGGTACATTCAAATGAGATCCTTTTAAGTATCTGTGAAACTAAATGAAGAGAAATCAGCAGTTTTGATAAGCTTTCCATTTTCGGGTCTCGTCTCCAACCTTCCATGCAGCAATTGTTGGCTTATATGATAGGTATATGAATTACGCGCATGCATACCAATAATACCGTATCAGACAATACAAGCGTATGCAATGCGAATTTGGAGATTGCAGAAGCAGGGTCATTTTGCAAAAAACATACGGATATGGTGCAAATTCAATAGTTGACCTTGTTCATCTCACTTATTTTGATAATGTTGTGGCATGAAAATCATTATTTCCTTTTTGTATTTGCATATTTTGAAGAAATGCATAACGAGTGGGAGCCTATTCCAAAATCACATGACAAATTCTAATTAACATGCATCAACAGGAGTTATCACAAACTGTTATACATTGTTTGTTACTATTTGTGCTTTTAGCCACTTGAACTTGAACTTTGAACTTTATTTAATTCCTTAAACTACATACATAGTATCGGAATAATACATTTACAGATATGTAATTATATGCACAGTACAAAAATATAAAAAGAAAACATTATATAGGACGGCTGATTTTTGGCAAACTACACCAGAGACTAAAAATACTTGGTTACATGTGCTGCCACCTGGTAGATTATAAATGGAGTACACTGCAGTAGTGCTTCTACCAAGACTAAATTTAAGTACAATGTAGTATAAAAAGCTAATTTACATGGTAATATGAGACAAAATTTAGCACCTTTCAAAAAACAATATATATAGCACCTTTCATTTGACTGAGTATCAAGTATAATAAGGCAAATAACTGTACACTTTATATCAAGTATAGGCCAGTAGATGAATGTTTTCTGAATACAATATTTGACCGACTAGTTTTTAATGGCAAGACATAGCTAGCAACAGCATAATAATACAAAAAGGTTTTGCCAGCATATATATTTATGACTACTGGTAGATAAGTAACATTTGCATTGTATACAGTAATGCAAGATCTTTAAGGCTGTTTTCATACAAAAATAATACACAAAGGGTTTACAAGTCTACTTCTCACTTGAAAAATGAGTCATGATCACCTTGCAGAATTTGCTGAGACTGACCAGGGTACTTTGGGATTTGGACTGGAATAACTTTTTAAATTTAGCAGTGTTTGGGTTTCGTGAGTATTTGGCACCAATATATTTATCTCTGTCACTTTGAAATTGGGGGCACTGCATTACGTAGTGGTATTCATCACCGACTACTTTCAAGTTATTTTCTAGACCAAGACAGGACTGGCATACTCTATCTTCTCTTGGTATGTTGTCATATCTGCCTTGCACAATAGGCAATTTATGATTTACACATCTGAATCTAATCAGGGTCTTTACATGTCTTGACTGAAGAAAGGTTATAGGAAAGTCTATGGTTGGGGTTGTTTTGAAAATTTTGTAAATTGTGCATTGTTGAGAGTTATTTACTTGACTCATAATATTTTGATTTTCGATGTCGAGCAGGGTTCGATGGACCTTCCTCTTGAACCATTCTTTATTTATGGTGCAAGGGTCGGTGTCCCACAGATTTGTCAGGCCCAGCCTGTCCAGACAAGTTTTGACCTTATTTAGCCAGGGCATATCTTCATGGTTTTCATTGTATAGCCTTCTTTTGAGTGAATATAGACAATGGCTTAATTTTTGCTCTTTTCCGCTGGCAACTTTTAGCCAGTAATTCAGCATCCTACATTGTATTTGTAACGAAAGGGGCGATCGGCCCGATTCTGCGTAAGTCATAGCATTCGGGGTATATCGGTGAAGGCCGAGCATCTTTTTGCAGAATTTGGTATGGAATTGTTCCATAATAGATGTATCTTCAAATCCCCATATCTCTGCACCGTATAGCAGAATAGGGGAGATCAGGGTGTCAAAAAGTTGACTTTGAATGTGTATGGGTAGGTCAAGGTCATACGACTTACTCTGAAGGCTGTAGAGAGCTCTTCTGGCCTGTTGTACTTGCTTAAGTTTGGCCTTTTTAAATCTGTTATTATAATTGAAGGTTGTTCCAAGATAAACATAGTCATCTACAACTTCAATTGGGTTATTGTCGAGTGTAAAGGATGGGCGATTTCTTATTTTGCCCCGGGAAAACACAATAATTTTGGATTTTTTGGGGTTCACTATGAGGTCCCAGGTCTTGCAGTATGATGACAGGGCATCTAAGCCATTTTGCAGGTCCTCTGCAGTGTCTGCCATGATAAGTGTGTCATCAGCATAGAGAAGTGTAAAGATTTTCAATAGTGGGTACATTGTGTCATCTCTTATATCAATACCACCATTTGAAAGTTTGGTCAGACCTTTGTAGTGGTGCTGAAGGTAACTGCTGAAGTCATTTAGGTACATAGCAAACAATACAGGTGACAGATTCTCACCTTGCCTGACACCTATATTGCATTCAAAGAAAGGAGATTTCATGCAGTCACTTATAACACACGACTTTGCTTTCAGGTATAAATTTTGGATAACATTTAGTATTTTTCCATTTACTCCATGAGACAGTAGTTTGGTCCACAAAGAGGATCTATTTACAAGATCAAAAGCCTTTTTGTAGTCTATGAAAGCACAATACATTCTGTCTTTTCTTTTTAGGTACAAGTTAATGATTGAGTATAGGGTGAATATGTGATCGAGGGTGGAGTAACCATTTCGGAACCCTGCCTGCTCCTCCCCTAACAGTGCATTACTGTCCAGGTATTTGTATATCCTAGCATTTAGGACTGCTGTAAAGAGTTTTCCTAAACAGCTGAGAAGGGTAATGTCCCTGTAATTGTCAGAGTCACAAGGGGAGCCTTTGCCTTTGTATAGGGGCCTAATGATTCCGAGGGACCAGTCCTGCGGTACATTGCCTGTGTTAAGGACTAGGTTGAATAACTTAGTAATGACTAGATGGACTTTGTCTGGTGAGTTTTTTATGAATTCATTGAGTATGGTGTCAATGCCAGGAGACTTATTTGTCTTAAGTTTTTTTATCATTTGCTTTATCTCCTCCATTGTGAAGGGGTTATTTAGTTCTGGCAAAGTTGCTCTTCCTTGAGGGTCAGAGGGACATGTACTGATCACCGTTGGGGTGTTCGGATGAGCATTTTCTTCACATTGGTGAAGGTTTTTAAAATGTTCATACAGGGCCTCTATTCCAATACTGCATGCATTGTCACTTTTTCTCTTTGGGCACACAATTGACCAGAAATCCTTAGGGTTAACTTTCTTCAGGTTGCTTAATTTGTGGTTGAGATTAACATTAAAGTGCAATTTTGCTTTCCTTATTTCCTGTTTGTAGTTAACACTCTTAATTTTCAGTGTTTGTGGGGTGATGCACCCTTTTGCTAATTCTTTTTTGGCCTTGTTATACTCCTTACGGAGTCTATGGCAGGACTTACCAAACCAGGGCTTGGTTGGTTTCACTTTGTGCGCCTTCGGAGGGCGGGCTGATTTGATCATACCACACTTGCCAGCCACAGTTTTATACATTTCTTTAATCTCTTCAGTGATTTCATTGAATGTAGCTTGTGTGAGTTGCGGGTTATCAGGCGTTTCATCTACCATTATGGTATCAAGTTTATGATGAATAGCATTCACTTGATCCTCGCAAAAAGATGATAGGAATAAATTTTTCTTGTCATTTTCCCATATCGGTTTCGCAATTTTGTCTGGGATCCCACTTGTTTGTTTGGGGGACTCCATGCTTGGGATTTTACTTTGTTTTAGGGTGACACATATGGGTCTGTGTTTATCTGATAACAGACTGTCAAAAGAGTCAACATAAAAGTTCTGGAGGTGATCAAAAATTTCAGGGTTACATAATGCATAATCTACTGTACTAGCTTCTGCACAAGTAAGATTTCCAACAAATTTGTCATTTCCTACTCTACCATTTACAATATGAATGTCAGTTGTTTTACAGAAATCTATGAGAGCTTTACCATTTGAGTTTATCGTAGTATCAGTATTGTATCTGGTGGTGCAGACACCTTTACTTTCCAGTTCAAATCTACTATTTGGACAGTATTCATTTACAAAATCACAACCAGTCTCAGCAGTAATAATATCATCAACCACAACAAAATCATCTAACAGACCGGTTCTAGAGTTAAAATCACCAATTAATAATAGAGGAACATGATACTTGGATTCCAACATTACACAATCATCAGACAGATTATCAAAAATTTCTGCATGGTGGTGCTTAGAGTTTTCAGGTGGAATATAAACTGAACCAATTATCAGATCAAAACCAAAAATATCTTTATGAAAGAGAACCCAGAGCACTTGTTCACATTTTGTCTGTGTTAATATTTCGCATAGGCCAAGGTGCCTTTTTGCTACCAACATTGCCAAGCCGTGAGTGCCACCTAGCTTTGATGAGTTCTTAGGTACAGCGTGCAAGCTGAAATGATGTTTTAATTTACTTGGCTCAACAAAATTACATTTAGTCTCACTAAGGCATACAATGTCTACATTTTGGATATATTCTTCCAGGATACCAAGGTCCAGCTTTTTGTTATATTAATTCCACAGACATTTAAACCAACGATATGAATAAAATTTTCATGGATTACACAAGCATGCTTTTGATTAGGTTCACCAGTATCTTTTACATAACAAGGTTCACTTGAGCTAGCGCATTCAACATCTGAGACATTCAAGTTTACAAATGATACTGGATAATTACTGGAGATATTTTGATTTACATATTTGTTGACATTCGTAACATTTATATTGACATTTGTAACATTTGAATTCACATTAAGTGTATCGCCACCTGCACCATTCGCTTTGGTTTCAGGTACACAGGAGCTAATTCTCTTTTTGCATTTACACATATCCATACAACATAGTTGACAGTTGGTTTTACAAATACAGGAATCGTAAACTGCCTTAGTATTTTCTGGTCCATGGGGCTGCTCTGGGGTGGTGGGCGCAGATGCAGCTTTTAAAATCCCCACGGACGTGCTTGATTGAAGTTGTCTTGAGGGGGCAGTTGGGGAGGGTAACTGGCTTGGGGTGGGGGCCAGTTTTGCCCTGCTGTTTCCAGATGGCTTGGAACATGATTCCAAGCTTGTTGGTCCGGATGGCTTTGCAGTAGATCGTACGGATTGTGCACGGGCACCGAGTACATCATTTCATTTGGGGCGAACGATGATGTTTGGGGGAAATGATCAGGTTGGGGTGCACACTGGGGCAAGGGGATCGGTGGGTCCCAATCATGAGCTGCACGTTGCAGGTGATGGGTGGGGGGGGCCTGTTTATGTACCAAACGTTGCTGGTGGGGGGCTGCTGTAGGGCCAGGGAAGGATGTTTCTTGGGGCGGGGGGCGTCTTCTGGGGGCCGGGGGTCTCGGAGGGGCCTCGGTCGCCCACTCTGATGTGGTCCTCGTTTGTCGCAACCGCTGCTGCTGTTGGTGTCTCCGTGGCCCCGGCTCCTTGGTGGCCCGTAGGTTGGAGCGTTGCGGATTCCTTGAGGCCGAGAATCTTTTGTCCTGCCGACTAGGGACTGGCCAAGTACTACGTCCCGTGGTGTGGCTGTTCAGACCTCGAATTGCCGATTCTACATTTTTCACAAGTTGCCTCTTGCCTACTGGGCGGAGGTGTAGCCCTGAAGAGGTCAGAACACGGTCCAAATGCTTGAACGTCGGATTGTGGTCAATAAAGGCCACATTTTGACTTTCAATGGACTCTAGAAGTGAGTTAATTGCGTCAACTTTATGGTTTAAAGTTGGATTGTCAAGCCGATAAACTACCCCTGAGAGGAATATTTTGATGTCCTCCGAGATCCATTTTGCATATTCCACCATACTGCGGAAGGCAGTCTCAGTTTGCTTGAAGCTCTCACGTTCAAGACTATTTGTCCCAACATGAATGACCAGATTGGTGCACTTCGACCCTGCCAGCTCATTTCTGAGGGCCTTACTCATGTCCGTTGCAGTGCATCCACCAGTTGCCTTCACTGTAATGTTGTATTTGTTCTGGTCAAACATGCTTTCTGATTCGCTCAGCATGGAATCAGAGAGAACCAGGACATTTTGGACTGTGTCATTCCATATTTGTACTGTCGGGTCAGTTTTCGACTTCGACAGTTCGGGGTTCTTTTTCACGATCTCTCTTGTATTCTGGAGGGCTCTTCCCATTTGATTTTTGCCATTTCCACATTGGCCGATCCCCCAGATTTCATCAGTCTCCATGTTATGGAGTAGAGCCTTGTCGTTTGAAGTCATTAGCCTATTTCTGAAAGGCTCGCATTGTTCGATTTTGATGAGGCTGATCTCCTCCATCTTTTCTTGTGCAGATTCCGACCATTTCAGGGAGGTACTGCTTTTGGGGAGCAATTTTTCTGCTAGTATTTTTGCTTTCCCCGCTGTTTGCGTAAGCCTAACTCTTTCAGCTTCACTTTCCATCTTGTGGTGCATGAGCCTCCTGTAGTGGTACAGGTGCTCTGCAGATTTGAAATCCAAACCCACACCTGTACCTGTCTGTGGTCTGAGGGTGCATGGGAAGAAGGCCGAGAGTTCATCTCTCCATCCCGGAAATAGATGTAACCTGGGTCTTTTTCTGTCTGGACTTTAGCTTGGTTCTTCGATGGCGTTGTTGGCATAGAGGCATTTCCCAATTCTACGCGAAGGTCTTCAATTTCTCTCTTGAGGGTCATGTTGCTGTCAAGTGCAGCCTTAAGCTCTGCAGCCAGTTTCCGAACATGATTTTGGATTTCCCCAATTTTTCCTTGTTGGAGGTTTACCTCCGTTTTTGCTTCCAGCAGTCTCACTTCGAGCTCCCCTTTCTCTTTGTTTGAAGTAAGCGTTTCCTGCCACTTTTCATTCATGCTTTTCACAAGGTGATACATCTGGGGCACTGGTTCCAGTTGACTTTCGATGCCTAATAGTCGAGTGTGCAAGCTGTTGAGTTGCTCAGCATAATCAGAGCAATGTGTTTGTGGGACACCATTGTGATTTTCTTCGGATTGAGTACTTGTAGCATCGGGGGTGAAAAGAATGTTACTAGTTTTGAGGTCCGTACTGGAATTTTCTGTGTCATCACCAGCTTCATTTTCATCCTCAAAGTCTTCGTATTTGTCATCATCCTCCACGTCTTCATCCGCTACGTCTTCGTAATCAGTAGACTCAGCTCCACTGTCACCGTCTTCACTTGAGGAAGGTGTAGGGCTAGATGGCCGTGAAGGATCTTCATTGTTGGCAGACCAGGAACCCAGACTGTTTGAGGATTCATTCAGGGTGGGGTTATCTAGCCGCAACAGAGATCCAAGGTGTTGGGAGGGCTGGTCTTGACTAAAAATTGTCTCATCCACAATGTTTATACTGTCAGTTCCGATTTTTGAGCCAAAGTCATTTTCGTTTATTTCCTGAGCATTTTCATTCATTCCCTGGGCTTCATTTAAACTGTCATTTACTGTCTGCTTTGAGGGGGCTGAGGGTCTGAGAACTGAGTCTTCAGCATGGCAGACAAAGTCATTAAAACGTTGTGGGGGATTTACAGAAGTAGATGTCATGCGGCGGGTTCGAACTTGAGACAGGTTTTCAGGTTGAACAGTTTCTTTTGTATTTGCCGCCATTTTGCACGAGCGATAATATAATAACAGTCACAATTGCCTTACTGTCGGGGAAAGAAGAAGGCCATGGCGTGGATCTTGGTTGGATTCCCTTCTCAGTTTTAGCACTGATCTATTGGCAGCAACTATGGTGTTGTCATTTTGCCCTGCTAGTTGTAAATCGACTTTGTTAGTGCCATTTTCACGTAGCTTGTTTACACCGGAAGGAAGACCTAAAACCCCTCAGCAGTTACTGAGTTAGACAAAAGATAGGCGTAGATAAGAATCTACAACTTATAGAACCAGCAACACCCAACAATAACTGTGAATTTTGAGAAAATGTTTTTCATAATCAACTTTCAAATTGGATGGAATCTTTGAGAAATATATAAAAACACACATGCCTTGGGCATTTCTTTGATTTGTCATATGCTAGTATATAGGTGCACTGAAGCCGTTTGCTAGCCCTGAGACATCATGTCTCTCAATGATTAGTATGGCCGCCTATGATATGAACAGCAGAACCTCACACATCTTGGAGATTGGACATAGTAAGGAACCTCATAGTCAATGCTTAATGAAAAGAATGGCATGGTTGTTAAAACTACTGCAAGCAGTCAAATTCTATAATAATCATGCAACAATACAGGACAATGTATGTGGTGATAGGGGTAAGGCTTTACATCACGAACATTGTTGAACAAGGAAAACAAAACCGGACAGGGACCACGGCTATGAGTCGAAGTACACAGTCTCACCACAAGATAAAAACATCTGTGTGTGTTACACAGGTATTTGAGAGCCACTATTTAATGAATTATTTTGGTGTAGCTATTGTCTTTCCTTCATAAATAAATATACAACTAGATAAACAAGAAGATAGACATAGTCCAGTATAAAGGCAATTAGTATCTATCTATCTATCCATCTATCTATCTATTCATTTATCTGTCTATCTATCTGGCTATCTGTTGGGAGCACTGGGTTAATTTTGTAACCTTTACAGATGTCTAGAGGGTCTACAGTCAGACTTTTTAGGGTCCCTCCGGGATGCCTGTTGAAGATTACTTTATTGGATATACAGTATCTGGACAGTCTGTTAGGCAACCACCATGAGACAAAAGAGAACCATTTCCATTACAGATATATTAGGTGGTACCCTCACCATGACAAAAATTGGAAATGGTGTTACCCTCGACAGGTGTTTTTGGGTACCCTCGCCCTGACATTAAATTTTGATTGCAAAATTTACAAATTCTGTGACTCATCACACTTGCAGACAAGACCCATGGTTAGTTTAACATTCAGTCGATATGCATGACCAAAATAGGCTTTGGATATGATATAATAAGCTCAGGATGATAGAAAATTACTTTGAATCGAGATTTGCAATGGCTGCCCTGATGGCGAGGGTACCCCCATCGTTAGTGCACAGTGCATTGTAAGTGTCAAAAGCTTCACAGTGAAAAAAAATTAATTTTCATTTAAAATTTCCTTCTTAGTTGTGTCCGACACCCAATTAATTCCTGTGTCTTCCAGCAGACAATTTCAATTTACATTGTGCTTTAAGGTATATACAACTGACATTCAGAAATTATAAATGTTTAAGGTACCTAGAACTTTCTTCTGAATGGGCTTCAAAAGTAAAATTTTAAACGAAGCCATGGTCAGTGGCATTACAAAAAAAATGGCCATAATAATGGAAATAAGTGGCAAAAAGTACCTAGATGCTGTTTAAAGCATAGGTTGCTTCATACAGCATAAAATTTGCGGTGTGCCCTACTCACTTTGCCTTCGGGTTAGCACCTATAAAGATAAACATTCATGTTAAAATCAAAATATAATTATAAAAAATTATACAGCTGTTTCTCGAAACCCCTACCAAACAATTTACTTTGCAGTCCTCAGCTAAAGACTCTTTTACCCAAATCCTTTATAATAAGACTAGTGCAGCTAAATAAAATGTTTCTTACATAATTTGGTTTAGGCCAGATCAGCTCCAGATTTTAAATAATAGATATTAACTAAAACTGCTGACTCATTGTTTATTCCCCTGCGCTGGGATCCTAAAAGATCCAAATTACATAAGAGTTGATAAGATTACGTAATAAGATGCAACATCCTATACTTGGCACAGTGCCATTAAACGTCACTGAGTGCAGCTTCAGGCATCACTGCAATGTTAAAAGATAGGTGAGTTATGTTTATTAGATCAAAATATAAAAGGTTTAAAATGACTCTAAAATGCCTTTTCGGGGTAAATTGTTACATAGACTAAATAGAGTACTGCAATAGCTACACAATGCACTTATTTTTATAAAGATATGTTGAATATTAAAGTCATAATCCATTAAATGAGTCAGAACTGAGTTTAAAGTTCTTTCAGAGTAGATAAGTGGTAGAAAGACCCTACTTGTGCGTCTTTTCTAAGCAATCAGGTGTTATTGCCTGTACAATTAGCAAAAACAGGCAGAGTGGGTCATATACTGACAGGTCTGCTGTTACCTTGTTGTAGATTTTCAGCAGCCTGCGACTCAGTTA
The DNA here is from genome assembly GCA_026936325.1 of Platynereis dumerilii. NCBI lineage: Eukaryota > Metazoa > Annelida > Polychaeta > Phyllodocida > Nereididae > Platynereis > Platynereis dumerilii. The sequence continues at coordinate 62,213,197 of JAPTHN010000001.1, forward strand.
ATATAGGCTCCATCTCTAAAGCATTAGTGAGATTAACTGCAGATCTTACATATTTTTTTTTTTTTTGGCAAGAGATCTCCTGGACTTCATGCAGACCCCAAATAAGGATCAAAGTGATGAGGCTGAAGTTCAAGAGGGGGCCGGTCAATTTCACCTTTTTCAAAAATCACCTTTTCACAAAATCACCTTTTTCCAAAAATCTCCGTTTTCCTTCTAAAAAATTTTTATAGGCTTTTCATTGTGAAATGTCCCTATGCAGCTCTACTTTCATGGAAATGCATTCTATAGTTTGTCAGTTACACATCATTTTATAAATGGCCGAAAGTCGGCAGAAAAATAATAAGAATAAGATGAGAGTAACTGCAGATCTCAGAAAAATAATAAGAATAAGATGAAAATAGTGAGAGTAACTGCAGATCTCAGAAAAATAATAAGAATAAGATGAATTCCCCTGGATCTGGATCTGGATGTTTGAGCCAACAGGCCTCTATTGGAGTATAAGTGTTGGCGGAGAGGTGCGGTGCTATTGGCAATGTTTGTGAAGAGCCTCCTTGAAGGCTGGTACTGTTTCACTATCTACAGGGAATTCATAATAATAAGGAATATGTACAATATCAAGAAGAACCTCCCTACAGGAAATTTATAATAATGGGAAGTGAGTCTTAATTAGGCCTATATATAGCATAGGCCTATATATATTGTAAATGGAGAATAAGAAAGAGTTCAACTCTAATCTGACACTTAAACATGTTCAATAGCAATCAGATAAGCACTCCAATCTGACACTGTATTATAACTTCAGCAATTCAATAGCAATCAGGCAATTTAATACATTGTGGCAATCAGGCAATTCAATAGCAATCAGGCAATTCAATAGCAATCAGGTAACTCATTAACAGGTAACTCATTGGCTTTCTAAAGCCCTAAAAGCTTCTAAAACGTATAGTGCCCTGAAGGCACCTAGGCAATGCCCTGAGGGCATTTCGGACTGGCGGGCCCTCGGAATGACGGGCCTTACCACTCCTGAAGGGGGGACCCTAATATTCGGAGTGGTGGGCCCTCATAGTGATGCCCTCAGGGCACCATGACCAGGGTATGCCCTCAGGACATTGCAATGCCCTGAGGGCACCACAATGCCCTCAGGGCATCAAAAATTCGGACTGGCGGGCCCTCGGAATGATGGGCCTTCGGACTCGCCGACCCTCGGACTGACGGGCCCTCGGACTGGCGGGCGGACACCGCACCATTTGACATCCAACACACATTTGTTTTGCAAAAACCGCATTGTACAAGTAGTAGTTTGGTTCTCCCTGGACTCCGAAGAGGGAGTGGAGGGCCATAACAGAGGAACAAATTGATTCAAAGGCCCGAGGACACAGTGCATGCATTGCATGCTATTTTTGAGTTGTGTCACAGTTATTGCAATTCCATTGTATTTGACCACGGTTTCCAAACTCTCTTTTGTTTTTGACCACCAGTAGTTTGGCAGACAGGCATGCCTGGTTACTTTAAACATTTAACTGAGAGATAGCGTGAAAAACAAGTAAATTTTACTGATTGCTAAACTGAAGGATTAGAACGAGTTTGCTTATATTCAATATTTAAAAGAAATGAAGGTTCAAAATAAGTGGGCAACCGTTTAATATCAAGGGGGGCTTGGATTTTTTTTAGATAAATAATTTCTTGTTCAGTTTTGGTGAAATAAATCTTTTTTTCGGCATTCTTGAAATGATAATTTCAGGTGGGGGGGGGGGTATTTCTTAAAAAGGTGATTAATTATTTTGGAATAAATATTACTGCTGCCATTACCATTAAGAAATAATTTTTTTATCACATTTTCGTCTATTTCCTGAGATATGTGCCAACATCCTGGATTCGGGTCTTCCCTTTTCGAGCAACCAATGGTGAATTTACAGATGTTTCATCGGGTGCCAAGTGTGGCACATCACATCTTATTACTCTTTATTGCACCCTGCCGGATGTGCTGGTCCAATAAAATCAAGTTGTACATGATGTCAAGCCCTGTCACCCATCCCATCCAACTCCTCCCAATAGTCTTCTTGGTAGAATATACATAACCAAAGGTAGTTGAGGGAAACAGAGGGTAAAGCTGAGGGTAGTTGAGGTAAGCCAAGTTTAGTTGATGGAAGCCAAAATTATTTGAGGGAAGCTGAGCGTATTGATGGGAGCTCAGCTTAGATGAGGGAAGCTGAAGGTAGTTGACGGAGGCGAGGGTAGTTGAGGGCAGTTGAGTTTAGTGATGGAAGCTGAGAGTAGTTGGTGGGAGCTGAGGGTAGTTGAGGGTAGTCAAGCGTTGTTGAGGTTAGGTGAGGGGATTTTAGGTTAGATTAGAGAATTTGAGACTAAGGAAGGAAAAGGGATTTAGCCCGGCTACTACGGCGGCTAGGGAATTTGATGCGAGGTGAATGCGTATATCTACCATGAGGTCTCTCAATTGTTTCAAACACATCCAAGACATGAAATTCCAGGCTGTCTTAAAATATCTTAAAAATAAAAATAAATGTTTCTGGTTGGGGTATTTCTCAACTAGGTATTGTTTCATATAGAAACAAACATATATTGGGATATGGTGTGCTTGAAATAAATAATTACTGCTTCTAAAATATAAATATAATTTCCCGTTGAGGAAAAGTCCAACCCCCCCCCCCCTGTAAATTCTTTTTCGCCCCTTATGTATCATGCAGCTTTCACTAATTTTAAGAATACTTCAAGTCAATTCCAATCAAAGCCCATCATCCCATTGCAAGTTGGTTTTTTTCCACTCTTCTGCGACTGAAACCACAATGACTCAGAAGTGGCCAAATACAAAAAAAGCATCAAAGCTGTGAAGTGAAGCTGTCAATCTGGGCCTTGACCATATATGGTCAATCGTGAATAAACCTCAATGACAATGTTACCGCAACAGTCAAACATTCAGCAAAATAGAAAATTACTGTAGAACATAAATATGAATTTATACATTAGAAATAAATGTATAGGCCTGCTATATCAATAACACAGGGAGACAGGAATTTTTTGGGGCAAATCAGCAGCTACCTTGATTGCTTTGTCAATCTGGCCTTGTCTGTCACCGAGATACCATGGCTGTTGGAATAGGCCTATGCTTGAAAATCCTGGGACCTTAGGGAAGGACCCTGAAATTTGGTTACCTTATGAAAGCATTCATGAGGCTGTGAAGCAGGGATGATTTTTGTAAATCAGAAATGATGTAGACTCATGCAAATGGCCTTTTTTACTGAAGACCCTTTGCCATATAAGCATAAATTTACTTCAGGGAAGTAGGCCTGTAGACTGGTTTTTTCTTTGCTGAACAAACATTTCACTCGAAGATGATACTCAAGATTTTACCCCATACAGGAAAATCCTCTGTCACTGAGGCAACCAATGGGTGAAACGATGTTGTGAAAATGAGGCATGTAAGTCGTGGAATGGCAATAGATATTCTGGAGAGGGAGGGAGCTGGGTAATCCGGGAAGATATAAAAATTAGTGAGAGATTTGACTTACAGTACTTATGATTATAGCAGCTCGAAAATATAGAACATGTTCAAGATTCAATCATTTCAATAAAGTTTGTCAGGTCAATTCTTCTTGCCATTTTAGCCTACATCATACATGGGCGTATCAGTCACTGAGTGTGTTCAAGTTCAACCCTTTCCTGGAAAAACCTCCTTGAACTCCTTCAATAAGCAAAAGCAGGGCTGACTCGAAATCAGCTGTGAGCATGGAGCATAATAATGACCAGGTCTGGAACACAGGTCTGGGCCATCGCCATCTTTTCTTGGGTAAAATAACAGAATCTTCAAGGCATCGTCTTGGGTGATTTAAGGTTTTGAAAATTGAAAAATCTAAAAAAAGTGGAAGCATATTCCCTGTCCCTCAGCCATTTTACTTTTGAATTCCCTGTCCCATACCCACCCCACTCCCCCAGGGTATAAAATAAGAAAATTTGATCACTGCACATATTATTATCTCGTGCGAACTGTGGGTGACCAATCGACGCTCTCAAGTGCCAGTCTTTAGATCACCATTTGTTCCAGTAAAAATTGAGGAGATACATTTATTTACGAAATTCAGGACAAAAGTGTGAATAAACTGAAATTTTCAGATATTTTCGACAACCCCAAATTTGACAAAAATCTCAGACTTTTCATGAATTATTTTCAGAGAAACTATTCAAGATATCACTGTATCACTTAGGATTTTGTACTTTCTGGTGAGAAACCTTGATTCTGGTAAATTTTCAGGGTATTCTGAATCATTCTAGTGGGAAATGTTTCTGAAATTTAATGAAATGACATGGAATTACCCAAAGTCTTTCAATGGCTCAAGTAACATATGAACAAACATATGTGGTTATTTTCTCAGAGCTCCCAAACTGTTTCATAAATAAATGTATCTCCTCAATTTTTACTGGAACAAATGGTGATCTAAAGACTTTTGCACAAATTATTCATCGAAAGTCCTTTCATGTTCCATTTTGGACTATAGCATTTGGTTGACTACCGAAGAAAGAGAGTTTGTTGCTTTATTTACTTCAGAAGAATAGAAATGTAAGCAGTAGAGCTCAATCAGACTCAATCAAAAAAATTTTAGATGATAATATTTCATTTTTCAATGGAGCCATGCATGAACGCTGGCACTTGAGAGCGTCGATTGGTCACCCACAGTTCGCACGAGATAATATGTGCAGTGATCAAATTTTCTTATTTTATACCCTGGTCTGGTAGCAATTTAAAATCGCAATTAACATGTCCTGTGATCAAATATTTTTAGGGGCAATATGAGGTCTGTCTCAACATAGCCAAATTTTGTCACAATTTAAAAATTGATTTGGAAGGAAGTGGCCAACCAGGCAACCGGCTATGGTTTGTGAGACTGAAATCTGCTGTCAAAAGAAACGTTTAACAAATGCAGACAAAATCACAATTTTGAGTCACATGAAGTTGTGTTGAGGGATGTGCAGTGTCTTTCAGTTGCCCAAGTATAGAACACTGGATACAACCCACCTCAATTTTAAAATATATTAAATAGGGTATGTGGCAGACTCCCAGCCTTTCCCATCCATCATACGGCGGTCGCCATGCTTGTAGAGGGCACTGACCCTCTAGAGCATTAAGAAGATCTGAGCATAGAGGACCTAAATAGAGGACCTGCGTTAAATACTTGATACTTATTTTATACCCTGCACTCCCCTCATCCAGACCCTCAGGTGTATGGAAGCCTTGGGTTCTTGTCGTCTGAAAACAGGTGTCGTCCTCTGGCGATTAAAAGACCGCACAGCTGGCGACATCTAACAAATAACTCAGACAACAGCAAAATTTTCCGAAGATGGGTCCACGGAAAGTCTTGAATCCCAAAGGAAAATGGAAAGAAGTAGCCATAGATCCCAATTTATATGGCACAGCAGATCTGGAGAACTTAGTATCGTTTGAGGAATTGACAGATTATGATTTGGTGAACTATGAGATTGAAGAGAATGCGGTAAGTTGCGCTTCTGTAATATCGCCCGCATGAACACGTGAAAAGTTGGGAAATAAACAAGGTGGTATTTTTGTCTTGGGGGGGGGGGGACTTCTTGCTCGGTTTTGGAAATAAATTAATTCTCACTGGGCAGACTTGAAGTAAATACTAATTTTTTCTTGTCGAGGTATTTCTTAACAAGCTTTGCCAGGGGGGATCCAGAAAATTCCGGTGGCGGTCTATCGACCTATCGCAGTGCGGAACGCATACTAGTTCGCGACTGCGCGTTCACAAAATTAACGTGTGAAAATTTGAATTTTGGTCTGGTAGGGTGGGGGGATACATATCCCCCCCCTCTGCGTCGCGCGTCCGTCCCTGGGTGTTGCTTGATTTACCACTGACGACTTCTGAATTTGACACGACAGTTGAATTTGACATGTACACTGTACAGTGGGGGGCTGTAAATGATTATGTTGTAGTTCTTCTGCTGCTACTACATCAGCATATGGTCACAGGTAGCTTCTCTGGCGTGTGTCTCTTGGTAATCTGGCTCGTGGTGGCTGGCTAGATGTCCGTGTCAGTGGCGCGGATGAATTTCACCACTGACTGTCGCAGCTGAGCGGTCGCTTCCCAGTTTAGCTCGCTTGGTTTACCAAGCAGCGTCTGTAACGACAAAGTCATATTTGGGGATGAGGAATTTCTGAGAAAAATATATTCCAATTCCTCTGTTAGAACATGTCTCTGATGTTGGTATTTAGGGCATCTAATGAGAAAGTGTTCAATGGTGGCCCTTTCAGTTCCACAGTCACAGTTGGGAGAGTCATAAATGTCAGGCATGATTTTGAACATATGTTCTCTGAGAAGTGTTGTACCCATTTGTAGTCGGACTAGTTTGGTTTCTGTCTGTCGTTCGCAGATGCTTTTGTACCCTCCAATTTTGACATCTGGAAATAGACCATAAGTGTGTCTGGCGTCTGTTCCGGTATCCCATCTCTTTTGCCATCTTTTTACCAGTGCCTTGCGAAAGAGATTTTTAATTTCGGATACCGGTATGCGAGTGTCATTGGTCTGGGCAGTTCGTGCTTCTGTTGCTGCCTCTTTAGCAAGTCTGTCCGCCAGGTCATTACCCTCCAGACTGACATGGCCTGCCGTCCAATAAATTTGGACAGGAATGTGTCTTTTAGAGAGGGTATTAACATTTTTCTTAATGTTCTCCACTAGGAAACCAAAGTTTTTAGTTTTGTCACATCTTATGGCAGACTGAAGGGCAGATTGGCAGTCTGTTATGATGTGTACTTTGATACCCTTTTGTGGCGGACATTTTTCTGAGACATTTTTCTGAGACCTTCTGTAGAGCGAGATCAATTGCCTGCAGCTCTCCGTGGTAGCTGGTTGACCTATGTGAGACTGCCTTTTTGTAAAGGCTCGGTTGACCATGTACACCCTTCCAAAAAATTGCAGCGCCAGCGCCACAGGGTCCAGGGTTTTGTAAGGCTGAGCCATCCGTGAAGGCTACAACATTACCTTCAGTGTTGACCAGATAATTTTGGGCAGCAATTAGGGCGGCCTTGGCCTGTGAGGCAGTTCTTTTATTGCTGCTGCCAAATTTAACTGGATTATAATCCACCAATTGAATTTTTGGAGCAAGACAGTCTTCAATACTAGTATATAGTATTGGTTCCGCATTGTTAAGGTCAATATGTCCAGGTAATTCTGCCCTGTGATTTCAAAACACAGTAACTGCCATTTCAGTGATTTTGAGAAAAACGCATTTCTTTGTTTGCAACATTGTGACCTCTATATCCTAATCTCCAGATGAAGCACCCTCAAGTCAATGCTTCAAATATGAAGAAATATAGTCAAAGTGTATGTGTCTATATCATTTGTCACTCAAAACAACTTCTTATAGATATATTAGACAACATTGTGCTTTTTAATGACTTACTGTGTTTTGAATGAGAAACCTTTGATTTTTTATTTAGGTCATTGCTGAAGATGTCTGCTCAGTTGAAGTGAAAAAACAGTATCTCCTGGTTTGTGTCATGTCAAAACACAGTAACTCAAAAAGAAGCCAAAGAGATACTGTGTTTCAAAACAAAATGAGTAAATTACTGTGTTTTGGCCTGAAATGACTGGTCCATTTTGATGTAAACAGTTGATACTGTGTTTGTTTATCATGGATTTGTGGGGTAACTAGAGGTGATACAGGCATGAAATTTGGCATGAAGGTAGATATTATTAATAGGATTGAGAAGTTATGCTCAACTCAGTTACTGTTTTTTGGTCACTTACTGTGTTTCCATTTCACAGGGCAGAATTGTCTTTGGACCATTTTGAATTTGTGTATGGACGTAATTATCCTGTGGTCCATGAAGTGGTCATCCTCAATAAAGGCAGTAATTTTGGATTTTAAGTAATCCCCATTATTTTTCCGGGATATTTTGAGGTAGCAGCTTAAAAGGACCTCCTCAAGTCTAAGATCCAATGGCATAATCCTTGTGATGACATTGAGTCCGGATGCTGGCGAACCATGCATTACTCCAAGCGCTCTGCGTAGGCCCTGATACTGGACTCGCTCTAGTGGTGCAATATTGGAAGTGCAGCACCATACCGCATAGCCATACTCTAATGTTGGCCTTATGCAGGTTTTAAATAACGTCAGGAGCAGTTCAGCATTGGCACCTCTTAGTCCATTAGTCAGGGCACTTTAAAATTTGGTGACCTGTCCAAGAGCTCTAGCAGCGCACGCCTCAATGTGTGGTGTGAAGCTGAGGTTTTCATCTAAAATAAATGATTACCAGTCAAAACGGCGATAAACCAAAACCGCTATTGCCGAAACGGCGAGGATTCTTCTCAACTTGACCAAAACGGCTATTGCAAATATTGAAATTGCATGCCTTTACTAGAACGGCTCTTTAGACATTGCCGGAACGGCAATTATGTAAAACCAAAATGGCGATGGCAATTCTGCAGCTTCAAACTCAAAGCCTGGCAGTAATTCTGTAATCCTACTCTTATTAATCTTAATTGACATCAATAGGCCAACACAAGTCATGTCAATTAAATGGTCAATACCTGGGAGGCTTGAAAAATGCTAAGTGCAATCAGCTTTGACACCTTTTTGATACACTAGTTTCACCCCTTCATATAATTGGATGTGTTGTTCTTCAATGCCAATTAAGGAATTAAGAGTGAAATTAAAGTGTAGCCCTTCTGGAATAGAGGTATAGCTGTTCTGGTATAGACCTGGTTATCTAATCATCGCTGTTTTGGCATCGCCGTTGTGACACTGTCAAAACTACAATATTCGTTCTGGTCTATCGCCGTTTTGACTGCACACCCTTCAAGTGCATTTGACACTGGCTCCACCTGCAGTTTAATTCGTTTTGGGGTCAGCCAAAATGTCAACAACTTGCTGGACTGATTGAATCACTTGCAAAGCAGCTAGGTTGCTGAATTCATGAGCATTCGGGGACTTAGTGCACTTGATAATAATTATGACTGCTGTTACTGTGAAATAAATAAGCCGAGGAAAACTCCCAAACCCCCCTGATTATTAAATGGTCACCCCCCAATCTTGCCTTTTCTCGTGTTGTGGTCAGCGGATCGTGGACAGAATGAACGTAGCGACACTTCAACTAAACATTGCTAAAGCAGGCTACTGTAGCCTGGGTTTCCTCTTGATACTACCCAATCTGGTAAAAGAATGCAGGGATATATATCTTGACAATTTATTGATAAGTTGAGTGATAACCCAAACTCCTTTTCTTGTTACAGTTATCTGGAATTGACGCAAATGACGGTGATGACAACAATAACAGAAAGACTGTCCGCAAGAAGAAAAAGAAGAAGAAAAAGAAAGGTCAATTGAAAACATTAGATGGAGACCAGAATGAAGCTGAAGGAGAACAGAATGAAGCTGAAGAAAAATCTGAATCTCCAGAAAACCAAAATGAACCTCAAGAAAAAGCCAAAAAGACCAAAAAGAAGAAGAAAAAGAAAAAGTTGAATGTCGTAAAAACTACCGAAGATGGCGAGACCAAAACTGTGAAGCAAAGGAAAGATATACGGGTAAAAGGGCATGAAGGGAAATTAGTTGCCGTTGGAGATGTTCTAGATATGTTGGAAGGTGAGGACATTGCCTCAACAGATCCTATGAGTGTTGAAGATCCAGGAACTTCAGCTAGGGGACAGAAAAAGACCCCTCAGAAAAGGAAAGCTAAAGGTACATGTGATTATTTATAAATATAATGGCTGACCTGTGAATTTTATTTTGATGACTGATTATAAAGTTTTTGGCTGGCTGATCAATGCATTAATTGAAATATGTAATCGCTGCATATGTCTAATAAGTTTTGAAGGTGAGGTTGACAAAAATTGTTATTAATGTTTTTTGATTTGTAAGCTTTTGCTTGCAGGTGATGTTTCTGAAATGCCACAGAAGAAGAAGAAAGGAGACTCCCAGAAAGAAATGGCAAATGCACCGAAGAATGCGTCTCCATCAGCACTGCCAGGTAATAGCTGTCATGGATAGAGCTCTGTATTAGATATATAAAAGATAGTCCTGAGATTAAGTCAATGATTATATTTGATGGACGTTTCAATTTCTGTCTCGCTATATTTCCAATTTTATAAAAAGAAAAGTTGTGTTAAAAAACTACCAAATATAAATAGAATCACAACATTTTTCAGCTTAAGAGTATGCTAACTGATTGATTTTGCCATTACGTGTCTAACTGAATCATTGTCTTTAACTTTAACTTTGGATGCATAATATCCTAATTATGAGGTCAAAAGACATAATATTTGTAAGATAAGGAGCTGTCAAAAGGCAGAGTGCCATTTTTTCCTGACAGAGTCTTGGAGTAATTCTGCGATCAACTGAATTTGGTCATTTTGAGGACCGAAAACTTGACATTGCTGCTAATATTACCTTTGTACAATTATTTTTCATTCATCAAATATTGTGATAATAGTTCAGTTGTGATCTGAGAAACCTTATTGTGAGGCCCTAATAAATGATAATTTTTGCAGATATGTCAAGTTGGAAGGACCTGTTCGTTCCTGAGCCAGTCTTGAAAGCGTTGGCGGAGCAGGGATTTTCTGCGCCAATGCCAATCCAGACGCTCACCTTGCCATCAGCCTGCAGGGATCGCAAAGATATCGTCGGAGCTGCTGAAACGGTAAGTTCAATAAAAGGAATATTATTATGTTGGTTACTAATGGTTGGTTTTCATGACGCTAAAGTCTGTATATTGACTCGGCTGGAGCTTTCATCCTTTTCTCAAGTTCTTCCTTGAGCAGCTGTCAGAAGTGGCTCAGAAAATTATTTACTTGATTATCGAAGTATGTATGCTGAAGTTAGAATTAAATATTTGTAATTTAAATGTTTATAAATTCCATGTGAAAGAAGAAGATGAAAGATTCAAAGAACTTCTGCTGTTATTTAAAAAGCAATATTACTGTTTTAGTATTTTAAAAATTCCCTGGAATGACTAAATTCTCAAGCCGCCATTTTCAATGTATGACTGGAAAAAAAAGGTGTTGGGACATTTTACATTTGCATGTCTAATTATGTGCTTTTTCTGAGTTTTAATGAGTATACATGTAAATTTCACTTTTGAGTTATGTTTTACAGGGCAGTGGAAAAACTCTAGCGTTTGGAATACCGTTGCTGTATCATATTCTGAAAGACAAAGAATACCAAGCTAAGAAGAAGAACAAAGAAGCAGCAGAAAGTGAAGAGGAAGAAGAGGGAGACGAAGAGGCAGAGGGAGAAGAAGAGGCAGAGGAGGAGGCAGAAGAAGAGGAGGAGGCAGAAGAGGAAGAAGAAGAGGCGGAAGACCATGATCCTGAAGAGACGTTATCTGCGGACGAAGGTGATTCACCTCCTGGTAGTGATGAAGAAGAATTTTCTGATCTCGGGGTATGTGTACAATATATTATAGGGACCTATGATTATAAATCGATTTATGAATAATATTATTGAAATAGGCTAAATTGATAAGTCTGTAGGCATCAGCAATATTTACTCAATTTTACAGGTAATCTTTTTATAAATAAAATTCATCACTTGTCTACCTTAATACAGTGCTGCCTGTAAGTAAGTGCAACGTATGATATTGTGCTATTGCATCAATGCTGAACATCCTCAACCCAAATGCTTGGTAGAAGCATGAATTCTCATCCAATGACAAGAAAACATATTGGGTCAGAAAGGCCAATATGTGAGACATGTGGGATAACAATTGCAGCCCATGTTCTTTGCTGTAGTTGGTGTTGGGTATGGGTTAAAGTATTTGCTATGTAAGTGAACCACCCTTTCCTGTGAAATAACATTGGGCCTTTGTTTCACTAACTTATCGAAGACTTTGACCCATACCTAACTCCGACTACAGAAAAGAAAATTGGAAGCCGTTGTTATCCTACGTGCTTCACATATCGGCCTTTATGACCCAATACGTTTTCCTCTCATTGGATGAAAAAGCATTTTGGTTGAGGATGTTTAACATTGATGCAATGGCAAAAAATCATGTGTTTCACTTACTTACAGACGGCACTGTAAGTCTGTGAAGAAATATGGGTTCTGTGGACTTTCAGGGGACTAAGTTGACTTCATGGGTGTAACAGAGTTCTGATAAATTGTTGCTTATATGCCTCAGAACTTAATAGATTCAAACTGTTTGTAGTAAAGTAAGTATTGGTACCTTTCAGTTATCAAGATTTAAAAGTGGTTTGATGACTCAATACTCAATATAATTATTTGGAAGTACACAGAATTTGGACATTATTGTTATTATTAGTCATTTAATTATTCTATGTAAATTAAAATAATGAAGAGTTTGTAACGTTTGTAATTGCAGGATGATGAAATGGGATGTGTGCGAGCTGTGAATGATGTGGAATTCGACTGGCTTGAAGATGAAAATCCTCAGATAGCAAATCAAGGTTCAAGTTGCGAACCTGAGAGACCTTTGTATGCGCTTGTTCTTACCCCAACAAGAGAACTGGCCATTCAAGTTTGCAACCACATCAATAACGCCGCAAAACATACTGGCATTAAGGTTTGTTTCAGTTTTTGCGCTGTCCATAAATTATTGAGTCTTAAGATTTAATTATGCTTTAGATTTTGATTAGGGCTATTCCATTTAAATCTATGGGGGGGGGTTTATTTTTCGTAAGATGGATGTAGGGGTCGGCAACAATTCGATTCAGATGGCAAAGAAATCAATTTAGAGGTATGTAGGGTACCCGAGAATTTCGATTTAGATGTATGGGGGGGGGGGCACAATCATTCCATGAAGGCTTGTAATGAAAGTGCGTGTAGGATGGGTAAAAAAATCGTTTTTGATGCATGTATGGTCTAAAAAAAAATCGATGTTGATGTAGGGGGGGTCTGGAAAAATTCAAATCAGATCAGGTGGGTGTCAAAAACGTAACCGACAAACCCCCCCTCCCCCTCCCCCATGGATTTAAATGGAATAGCCCTTATGGTTTTTGTGAAATTTGTAAATTAAAAATTTTGATTATCTCTCTGTAAAGGGGAATTTCATTGCTATATTATTCTATGATCTGCAATTCTGGTTTGTTTGTTCACTTATAACAATGGTTTTGGCAAAAAAGGATGATCTGTTTTGTCTTTAAATTCATGTTTTCAGGCGTCTGTTGTGGTGGGTGGAATGGCACCTCAAAAGCAAAGGAGAGTTTTGAAGCAATGTCCAGAAATTGTTGTAGCTACACCTGGACGCCTCTGGGAACTTATAAGAGAGGTATGGAAGCTTTTTATAACTCAGAATTGTAGATTTGTATTATTATTTGTATTTGTAAAATTTGTAGTGAATTTCATATATTTGTTATAGTGATGTACCAATATCACTCAGGCTATCCACTTCTGCAACTTCTTTATTATTTTGTAATAGTGATAACAATATCATATGTCATTCTACTTAGTAGTTTGCAGCTGATACAGATAATGTTTTCTCTACAGTTTCAAAATTGATACAACATATACCGCATATCAGATCATTCCTATTCCTATTTGATCATTTAACTTTTGTAAAAATCAATTGTATTGTAATATCTGGGGAAATGAGATGAATAACATTTTGTTGTATTTGTTGCAGGATGATCCCCACTTGGCGAAAGTAAAAGATATCAGATATTTGGTTATAGATGAAGCGGACAGAATGGTAGAGAAAGGGCACTTTGCTGAATTGCAGGGGCTTCTGGAGCTAGTCAACAGGTTTGTCAACTGATGCTTTGGGAACTAAATTTTATGAATCATAATGCAATAAAGATCCTGGCAAGGATCTGATGACACTTTCATTTTATTTTACTTTCCAAGAGATTGTAAAAGCTTCTGCCGCACTAGCATCTTTGGAGCAATGGATAATATAAAAATAATTATTCAACTGACCCTCATGAGCACCAAGAACTGGGCATGCCATAGAGGGCTGCACTTACTATATCTGTCTATCTATCTGTCAATCTATTTGTTAGATGACCTGATTGTAATTTTGGCTGGCATTTATCAATTATACTTTGAATATTTTCAGAGATGAAGAAAAGAAGAAGAGGCGACAAACCTTTGTGTTCTCTGCGACACTTACGTTAGTCCATTCCGGGCCACACAGAGTGATGAAGAAGAAGAAGAAGAAAAAGATGACATCTGAATCCAAATTAGGTAAGATTTGGCATGCTGCAACCTGTAATAATTCTCTTTTTAACACTATCATAACAATTTCTTTCAAAATCATTTACTTTAAATAAAATGTGTAAATTACCTTGTGAAATTTATTTACTATTTCCTTTTTAGCTAGCCAAAGGCGTAGCTATTGGAATCGGAGATGAGTGTATGGGATTCTGAAAACCATAAACCATGTAAACACTGTAAACACTGTAAACAATAAACATGTGAATCAAGAATAGGCTAGATGGCAGCACTGCCCACTGTTGTATGCAAATTGGCCCTCTGGTGGATTTGGCTTTAATTATTTTGAGTTCCTTCCCTGACAGGTCTAAAAGCAATATAGCTTAATTACCCTTCAGGAGTGTAATTAGACACAATTAGATACAATACAATACATTGGATTTCCTGTGTCAATATGGTCAAGGTGTGAACTTGAATTGCCATTAACCAGCAATGGGCTATGGATAGATAGATAGATCCTTACAGAAAATCAGATGTGCAAATAGGAAATAGCTTGATATTCTATCTGCAACCACCTCTTGACAGGGTTCCCACAGTCTTGAGAAGTAGGGAAAAAGTAAGGAATTTCCAAAAGCCATTTTCCAGACCTGGAAAGTAGGGAAAAAGTAGCAAGTTTTCATTTGTAGTAGGGAATTTTCATTTACTGAAGCATTTTGCCGATTATTTCAAATGTCGATAAGCCGCGATATGATAACGTAAACAGTAGCCCTAGTAACACGAAAACCTGTCCTGGGTATAAACTTTTAGTCTCAGATTTTTTTTCTTCACTTGAGTTTTGCTTATTCAGCCTTGTGTGTAAAGAGGTCATAAGAACTCATTTAATTCATATAAACAGATGGTAATGCGCTTGAACAATCTGTGTTGAAAGTTGTGAAGGTAGGAGATTTGAGCTAATTGATGGTCTGGAAAAATGATGCATCAGTCTTGAAAAAGTCTTGAAAAGGTAGGGAATTTCCAAAAGGGAAAGTTGTGGGAACCCTGTCTTGAAGTGCTTGCATGTTATTTTTAGAAAGTAACAGTGAACATAATGATTTAGTGCCATGACTTTATTGATGAAAACAAAATTAATAAGTTATTAAAATCATCTTGATTTAAATTTCCCCAAATTTGGCCTGGTATAAAACATCAATTGTACAACCTTCTTCTCCCTCTAAAATGTGTGTTATGATTGTATGATATTTTTGGCTTTCATGCATTTTGTTTCCTGTTTTACCACATCAACAATTGATTTTGTCACTAATTTGTTTAGAAAGAAGGGCCCCATAGTTTTAACTTTACAGGAATTCTATCAGTTAACCCCAGGGGAAAAGTAATGCTTGAATCCTTTAATCCCATTGGCTGATGGATTTTCCGACCATGCCTCTCCTTGGTCCAGCCAAGAGACAATCTGTACCCAGAGAATCTACCCAGAAGAATCCTTCAATTTTAGTACATTATCATGAGATTTGCGTCAGAGCGTCACAGCCAATCAGCGAGTAGCATTCTCTCCAGTTCAAAACTTTACCGGCGATTTGCGAAGCATCTATTAACTTCTCAGAGATGTATGACCTATCATTTTGAAGCTCTCAGAGAGATCTATCTATTCCAGTAACTTGCTAGTCTGTACGATTTAGGGAAGTCCTTGAATCGGTGAAATCGGCCTAATTTGCATAACCTGTGTGAAGGCCTGTTCATTGGCCAGGTTGGTGGATGTGTCTGAATTATTCACTGAAGGCTTTGCTGAAGTGACAATCTGGAGTATGTTTAGTGAATTTCAATGTAACATTAAAGCTTCACGACTTGGTCACTCCTTTAGGTTAAATTTTGAAAGTTATGTTTCAGGAATTAAAGTGCTATGTCTGCTTCATGTGGAAAGCAAGTTATGAATCACTGTTTTAACAAAAAGTTGTTTGGGGCCAATGTCCAGGCCACTTAGTGAAGTGGGTTTACACTAGGGCTCTATATCGTTGCCGACATTCAATATGATACATATCATCGATACACTTGATTGATACACAATTCGTACTGTCCGACCTCAAATTCGGGCTGATCCGCATATGAAATCCGCCTCCCGAAAAAACTAATTTTTGGCCCGGAAAGTTCATCTCACACTAGAGCGGACGTCAAGATGACGATCTTCTCGAGTTCAGTGATTGATTTAATGGATATTTTCTGTCAAATCTCGGCAATAAACTGCTTTTTTTAGCTGGATATGGCATAATTGAGCCATACCGAAGTGCTGTTTCAAAAACCAGTTCGGGAACCAACCAGACTGAACCGGTACGACCGGTATTTATTGAACTGGTGTAGACCCCTAGTTTATTCCTTTAATTGTACTTCACTTGCATTAAAATGATAGAGTTCATATCATCTCAACTTATAGTCAATGTCTGTTCTTCCAATCTGTCATGGCGGCAGTCATGCACATTCCTTCCTATTAAGGCGGAAGCTCCCTCTTTCAAGTCAATCGGCCTATCTACATGATCTATGTCACTAGCTATTTATCTATCTTTCTTATTTTATTGTATACTATTCTTTTCCCTTCAATTTACAAGAAGCTTCTCAGATGCCTTTTATTTTGAGGATTTCATGATATTATTTACATACTTCAAATTGTTTTTTACATGTCTTCAGTACGGATATACTCTAGATTAGGTCAAAATTGCTATCAACCCATTCCATGTTAATCACTGCCCCTTTAATATAAAACCAAATGGCTAGCTTTGAATCCGCGGATTCTTGTTCAACTGATTATTGAAATGTATTAGCTAACTATTTCCCTTTTCCACTGATTATAGAAATCCATTACTATTTCCCTTGTTCCGCTAATTCTTGACTTCTACTGATAATGTTTTATTGAGTGTCTGACCTGATGTTAGTTTGGATTTCTGGAAAAAAAATCGTTTTCTTCATAATTTTCAGACGATCTAATAGAATCCGTTGGAATTAAGTTCAAACCGAAGATTGTAGACCTTACCAATAAAATTGGGATGGCAGAGAAAGTGGTGGAATCGAGAATTCACAGTTCAGTAGACGAAAAGGTAAAAAATTATGAGCTTAATTTGAGACACTTATCTAAACAGGGTCTAATATTTGAGAGTGTTGACGGTCTATATTTGCTCTGATCCTAACAGTATTACTTGTTTGTACAAACTGTACTTCTGTGTTCTTCTGAATCATTGTATTACTGAAATCAGTATGACCAGATTTATTGACTTTGACCATAATTTTGTGGAGTTAAGAGTGTAATTCAGTCTGTGCCTGATTCACTCATGATTCTGACCTGTTGCTTCTTCTTCAGGATCTCTACCTCTACTACCTTCTGCAACAGTACCCTGGGCGCACCCTGGTGTTCTGTAATTCTAAGGACTGTGTACGCCGCCTGGTGTCAGTTTTCACCCTTCTCCAATGCAATCCTCTTCCCTTACATGCTGACATGCATCAGAGGCAGCGATTGAAAAATCTGGACAAATTCAGAGGTTTGCAAATTTAGTTAACAGCACAATTTTCGTCATAGTAAGATCTTGGTCACTTATTCTCAGACATTTTATGAAAACATTGAGATGAAAAATTTATATCAACTTAAATTGATGGGAGCAAAATATTTTAAAAGTAGATGTAACGGATACATAAAGAGTTCTGTTGACCACAAAATTATATTTAGCCTTTAATATGTGAATCTTTTTTTAACTGAGCTTTCATTCATTTTGCAGACAATTCAAGAAGTTTGTTATTAGCCACTGATGTAGCAGCTCGAGGTTTGGACATCCCTGGAGTGGAGCATGTCGTCCACTATCAAGTGCCGAGAACATCGGAGGTATGATCTAATTTGGTGTCACTTTAAAAGGGAATTATCATTTCTTAAATTCAAGTTTGATTACTCTGAAAATCATGGCACTTCAGCAAAGGCTTCAGTGAATAATTCGGACACTCCCCATGGCTGGCCAATGAACAGGCTTTCACCATGTCATGCAAATGAGGCGATTTCGTCGATTCACAGACTTCCACATATCGTAGAGACTTGAAAATTAGTGGAATGGATAGTTCTCTCACAGAGCTTTTAAATGGTAGGTCGTAGCCCTCTGAGGACTGGATAGTTCTCTCGCAAATCGCAGGTAAAGTTTTGAACTGGAGGAAAATACTGCTCGCTGATTGGCTGTGACGCTCTGACGTGAAATCTTATGATAAAATGCTAGAATGGAACGATTCATCTAGGGTAGATTGATTCTCTGGGTGAATCGTGGTAAAAGTCTTGTTTTTCGAAGATGATTTATTACTTTATTTGACAACTTTTTGTTTGTAGAATTATGTTCATAGAAGTGGGAGAACAGCAAGAGGATTCAGTGAAGGTCTGAGTGTCATCTTGATTGGTCCTGATGAACTGAAGAGCTACAGAAAAATACTACATACTTTGAAGCGAGGTAAGATCTATGCATTGATTTGCTGCCTGTTTGGATTTTAAGAATTAATGATAGTTCTTAATTAGTTTCGTAGATGCTGGACTTGCTGATATATTAATTTATGCCCAAAGGAAAATAATAAGAAGTTAAATTAAAAGTTCTGTGTTTTAATTTTGATTTATTGATAGGACTTGACATTAGAGTGTCAATGTGCTTACAAAGTGTACTTCTCATTGAATTGCTGGCACTGTTATACTGTTATTATTTGTTTGAGTGAGGTCACCTGTAACTGTTTGTATTTGTTACTACATGTACATTGTACAAGATTATTTTTTGCATAGACTTTTGGAGACTGTTTTTTAAATACTCTTATACTTCTATTCTTCCAGAGGATGACTTGCCAATGTTTCCTGTGGAAGAGGATTTCCTGCCTCAGCTGAAGGAGCGAGTCAGTCTGGCAAAAAGCATTGACAAGTCGGAACATCAGCTGAACAAGAAAAAAGTGGAAAATAGTTGGTTTGAGAAAGCTGCTAAGGAGATGGACATGGAACTAGATGAAGATTTATTGTATCCTTTCATGAAATGATTTGGGATGGTTCCTAGCTGTTACTTATTGGTTTGTGATTATTCACAAATTTAACTAGAAATTTCGATCGCAAGCGAATCGAGCAATTGGAGGTTTGCCAATGTTTGTACGTTTTTGGGTTTTCATAAAACTACATCCTTGATACCTTGGCTTGCGAGGGTGATAAAACTAATGAATTGGAACGATTGCCAGGGTTAGAACCACCAAGTGCAAAAATTCACAGATGAAATAAGTTGTCTAACATATATTCTTAGAAGTGAAAAGAAATACACAGAAGCAGAGCCGAAGCATTGGAAATAGCCTTAACCATAAGCCACATTCACTGAATTATAAGCAAAATCTATTTATTTATTAAACATATTGGCAACATTACACCCATTGGCAACATTACACCCATTGGCAACATTACACCCAATGGCAACATTACACCTACTGGCAACATTACACCATTGGCAACATTGCACCATTGGCAACATTAAACCCACTGGCAACATTACACCGTATAGCAACAGGTAACATTACACCCATAGGTAACATTACACCATTGGCAATATTACACCAATATGTAACATTACACCCATTTGTAACATTACACCCATTTACAACATTACACCCATTTTCAACATTACACCAATTTGCAACATTACACCCATAGGCAACATTATACCATTGGCAACATTACACCATTGGCAACATTATACCCATTGGCAACATTACACCGTATGGCAACATAACACCCATTGGCAACAATAAACCATTGGCAACATTACACCCATTTGCAACATTACACCCATTGGCAGCATTACACCCCTTGGCAACATTACACCATTTGCAACATTTCATCCATTGGTAACATTACACCCATTGGCAACATTACACCATATGGCAACAATACACCCATTGGCAACATTACACCCATTTGCATCATTACACCCATTGGCAATATTACACCCACTGGCAACATTACACCATTGGCAACATTACACCCATTTGCAACATTACACCCATAGGCAACATTACACCCATTGGCAACATTACACCCATGGGCAACATTACACCATTGGCAACATTACACCCATTTGCAACATTACACCCATAGGCAACATTACACCATTGGCAACATTACACCCATTTGCAACATTACATCAATTGGCAACATTACACCCACTGGCAACATTACACCCACTGGCAACAGGTAACATTACACCCATAGGTAACATTACACCATTGGCAACATTACACCAATATGTAACATTACACCCATTTGCAACATTACACCCATAGGCAACATTATACCATTAGCAACATTACAACAATTCATGACATTCCATCCATTGGCATAACACCATTTACAACATTACACCATTGGCAACATTACACCCATAGACAACATTACACCCATTGGAACATTTCACCCATTGGCAACATTTCACCCATTGGCAACATTACACCATTGGCAACATTACACCCATTAGCAACATTATACCCATAGGCAACATTATAACCATTGGCAACATTACACCATTGGCAACATTACACACATGGCAACATTATATCCATTGGCAACGTTACACCCATTGGCAACGTTAAACCCATTGGCAACGTTACATCCATTGGCAACGTTACACCCATTGGCAACATTACACCAATTGGCAACATTACACCAATTGGCAACATTAGACCATTGGCAACATTACACCCATTTGCAACATTACACCCATTGGCAACATTACACCCATTGGCAACATTACACCATATGGCAACATTACACCATATGGCAACATTACACCCATTGGCATCATTACACCCATTGGCAACATTACACCCATTGGCAACATTACACCATTGGCAACATTACACCCATTGGCAACATTACACCCATTGGCATCATAACACCCATTGGCAATATTACACCCACTGGCAACATTACACCAATTGGAAACATTACACCATTGGCAACATTACACCCATTGGCAACATTACACCCATTGGCAACATTACACCCATTGGCAACATTACACCCACTGGCAACATTACACCATTGGCAACATTACACCCATTTGCAACATTACACCCATTGGCAACATTACACCCATTGGCAACATTACACCCATTGGCAACATTACACCCATTTGCAACATTACACCCATTGGCAATATTACACCCATTTGCAACATTACACCCATTGGCAACATTACACCATTGGCAACATTACACCCATTGGCAACATTACACCCATTAGCAACATTATACCCATTGGCAACATTATAACCTTGGCAACGTACACCATTGGCAACATTACACCCATTGGCAATGTTACACCCATTGGCAACATTAGACCAATTGGCAACATTAGACCCATTGGGGTATCCTCACCCTGAAGGGACACCCCCTAGGACTACCCCAAGGAGGCACCCCCTTATCTATCATCTTTCTTTCTATCTATCTATGAATGTGTCAAGAGTATTAATTGCCATCTGTTGCTAATTGCTATTTTGAGTAGTGTCAAAGAAGTGTCAAACATATTTGCCAATCCAATTGAACAGTTAAATACAGTTGACAGAGCAAGAGAGTCTTGAAAGAATAGCTTGGTCAATTGACCAGAATAATATTAAGCACCCATTTGGGGACTCTTCACCAATATACACAAGATGGCGCTCATGGTGATTGGTTGCTAAGGTAAACATGATCAGAGAGCCATTTGTGTGAGAGCTGCTTCAGGTGGCAGATGAATTAGTGGAAAAATAAAGAAATAGACAGTCCCAGTTGAGCAAATGGAACACTTTCTCGCATCTAAAATGCTCATAGTGCAAGTGTGTAGAATTGTAGACCCCTGGATCATGCATAAGTATGATTGAAAAGCGATACAAAATTTCTTTGCAATTTGTAAGGAGGGCAAACCTCCAAATAGGTTGTTTTAGCAAATTTAAAAAATATAAGATATCAAACTGCTTGAAGTAATGTCTTTACTGTCATTGCATTGTATTGAAAGAACACTATTGTTCATTATACAAATAATATTGTTTTGAAAATAAAGGTGTACACTGTACAGCCCTTAGTTAAGCAACCTTTAGTTGAGCAGATTGACAATTAATTTTTTCTTATTTCTATTATTATACATGGGGACTTACCTGCTTGGGCTACCTACTGGGGTTTAAATCTAACTTTCGCTGGGCCTGTTGTTGTTTTCAAGTGTACCTTTTTCAATCGAATGCATGAAGAAAATATGAAAGTTTGACCTTAACTAATCTAGATTGTATGACCTTGGAGACAGCCAATCTAAAGCCACTAAAAAGAAGGAGTTAGGTGAATTGAGAATCAATCTGAAGAGGATGTTGTCTCATGCCGTCATCCCACGATTCTTCTCTGGAAAATATCCTACCATGTCTGGAAAACTGAAAGTGCCCTATATGAAAGGTACGGTGTTTTGCTGATTGTTGACCATTTTTATTGGTGGTACCTTTAAATTACTTATTTGTTTATACTTGAGCCTATTCCTTAGCAAAATTCTGTGACATGGTGCTTAATTTAAGTCGATCGTATGACTGGCTCTGAGCAGACACATGACACCTTGACAAATTAAATTAAAATTCGCCCGCCGGCAATAATAAGGTCATAAGTGCCATTATAAACGGTGGCACTTATGACCTTATTATTGCCTGCGGGCGTAATGTGTACTTGTAACATTTTGTGAATATTTTAGTGCAACAATATTTTTAATATCAAATAAAGAAGTCAATTTTTTCCTCCACAGCATAGTATTATTGTGTGACATTCTCTTTAAATCATTTAAAAAAATGTTTCCAATTATAATTTCAAAAACCAGTGCGATGCCTTTACACATTGCATTTAAAATAATAGAGTATAAAATTAATATGATGGATATGTCTTACTAAATTTTTTGCCATGTATGAGGAAAATCCTAAATTTCATTTATTGTGTAAGATTGGAGAAATGTATCCATTTATTAATCTACCTATTGATTAACATTTTCATACTCTCAATTGTTATAACAAAAAATGTAATTTTCTTGTGATTTGCTATCATTCCAGATCGAAATATTGATGGAGCTGTCAGCAAAGTGAAAGATGTGAGAAAAACGCAACCCAAAAATGTTGTAAACATCATGAAACAGAAGAAAAAGAAGCAAAAACAGAGAAACAAAAAGAAAAACTGATTAATTTAGCTTCTTTGAATTTCATATTACTCATTGCTTGTATCATTACATTCATTCTCATTATTGTTGACTTTCTCTTGAAGAGAAATTTACCAAAAATAAATGTTACGCTGTATGCATTAATGAAGATCTTTGTTGTTTTGGCGCTATTGCAAGTTTAACTTCTGCACTTGCAGTACATAAAATATAGATGCCACTTGACAGGCATTAACATTGATTGATATATTTGATCCTCATTAAAATGCTGACAGGAAAGCATGTGATTTAATCAAAAGTCTTTGTGGTGTATGTGGCACAAGAATGATACCCAATATGAACTTCTGGTTGTTGGGAAGGATTGCTTTGCATTGCCGCTCCAGTCTCCAGTTCTCAATCTTTGGAAGTTTTCCACCATTTGATTCAACAGAAAGAGTTAATGTAATTCAAGCACCAAAATGGCTGCATACTTAAAAGGGAGTTTCGATACCGGAAAAGGTCTTTTTGGGCGAATTCTTCAGAATATGAATTGGTTACATTTTGACAATTTCAGTCAATTGCTACAAGTTTAAAAAATCTTAAAAAGGTTTACTCATAAAACAAAACTCGCAAGTTTATATAAAACAATTTATTAATACAGGATATTGTAACAAGGTCTTAAGTATCACCATAAGAAAGAACAAATATTACACCCAACAAGTACGATAATGATAATGTCAATCTTGCTAGCTGAAATCTAATTAAGTCAACAAATTTAACTGAACTAAACTTATCTAGTGGAATAAATTGTTGGTTGAATGCTGAATATTGACAGTGGTACCAGCAGTAATATTTAGTCCAAGATACCATACAAAATGGTCAATGATTCGTCGCAAGAATGAATTTCTTAAGTGACGGGAAGAGTCCTCTACTTTCCGAGAAGGCATGAATAGGTTTATGTACAAAGAGAATGCACAGGTTCTTGCATAGACTAGCAATTGGAGTGTCATAAACCTTATTCGAAATATAGTAACCAGTCTATAATTGGTCCCGACAGAGTAATTTTCATTACAATGGATGCGGTATAGCTCTATGGTCAGATTTGCAAGGAAGTTCAGTAGTACGTCAGGACTGATAAGACTGGGTTTAAATACTGTTCAATGATATTGCAACCTACATAGCACCTTCGTTGATAAGTAGACAAGAGTGTAGACATTAGACTAAACCCATCTGCGTTTCTCTCTGGATAGTAGTGTGCCTTTACGATGTGCATAGATTATTTCAATGGTGTACTACGAACTACCACCAAAATCAACTGATGTGCACAGAGCAATTGCTGGACATATCAGGTGGCAGGCTACTAAGGTCCACACAACTCAGCTTAAGTACTCGATTAATAAATAGCAATTATAGCATGAAGACTAGAACTACCAAGTTGGGTGAAATATTTGTTGATAACATTGCTCAATGATAACAGCATTCAAAACAAAAAAAAGATTCATAAGTCTAGCAGTGTACAATTAATTAGACAGCATGCTTCTGTGGCTCAATTGCTGGTACTCCGTGTGGCGAGAGAGCAAATTTACAGGTTGCTTGTGTTTCTTCAAGTTTTAAGGCTTTGACATATACTGATAGTATCATCCTTCAGTCTGCCAGGTGGTGAATCCATATGTATCACCCCGGACAGCATGGCGGATGGATGACATCAATATACGCTTTGGTGATACAATTGTGTCCGCAACCTATCTCACTATGAGTGCGCAATCAAATCCACAGCATAGCAAATAATTATTGAGCATACTACAAAACCATGACAGTCACTGACAAATCAGGCTCTTATTATACTTGAATGTCCTCCAATATGTCAACATATCTCAGATAATCAGATATAATTTCCTATTGAACGAAGAGAAGCTGTACTAGTGTCCTCGAATACTCCTATGGGAATGTGACGAAATAAATCCTCGGATAATCAATTGATAATAATCTGCAGAAACTCAATGGTGCGGTCAGAATTATGGATTTGAGGAAGCTTCAGGTACTTGAATGAGTAGTGTATATATGTCGCTCGGATGGAACCACTGCGAAAATAAAAAATAATCCCAAAAACGAAATGAAAATGGATGAGACGTGATCTTAAGAGAATAAGATCCGCGTCTTGTTATGGCTTCCTTTGCGACATAATCTGGAGGGAGGAGTGGAATGGCAGTTTATGGAGCAAGAGTTAGAATTATCTGTTGACCCATCTCCTCATGGCATCCTCCCATTCCGTGTTGCCTCCCTCCTCATCGTCCGTTCTGATATAAGATTCCTGATCCGTCTCCAGACAGCTCTCTTCGTCCGTAAGGTATCTCGCAGGTATGAGGTGCTGCAAAACAAGCATATTAATATAGACTCTGAGATCTGATATAGATTTTTTCTTATACAAAAATGTCAATTAGGCTTGGCGTAGCGGCGCTGTATCAAGCCATCACTCAAGGAGACAGATGCAAGGAGCTATGCTCAATGTGTAAATAATGTTGAAACAATGTGATTATTGTGTAATGGGATAACATACTTGAATTTCCAGTAAGGACATGCTAATATTATTTCAGAATTTAAAAGAAGTAATAGCTGCATAGAAATTGATGAATGGCGATCTAGCATGCAAAGGAATACACTGTTATGTTATGAGGCTTTGATTAAATCTCCATAAAACTTATTTCATTTCATCAGTTTAATCAAACTTTGTGGTCAAATTCTAATCTCAGTAATATTCTCCAAGAGCATGATTTGATTGATAAGGGGAGATCACATTACATTTGATAACATGTAGTGTTGTTAATGGGAAAAGATCTTGAGTACAGATTACAAAATTTCTAATAGGATTTGAAAAGTGTGCAATGCGCAAGAGATTATTGTTCCCTCTTCAAATGAAAGCAGATCGCAACTTCATCACATCGGAAGGAACCAAATACATTATTTAACTAAATACACTAGATATCATTTAACATTTCCTCACCTTGTATTTCATACGAAGCTCATAGAGATCGGTTTCATCGTCCTCAGATTTTATGAACTGCTCGTCGTCAGTTTTCACGTAAGATTCGTTGTCGTCTGTCGTTAAAAGATTTTCATTGTCTGTCCGCAAAAGTGAATCGCTTTCATCTCCTGGAATGTACCTGAAGAAACATCAAGATGCATGTTATTGAAGTGCCTCATTTCAAATTATTGGCCATGTGCTTTTTGCTTGGGAATATGGGCATTTTGCATTGCTAAAAGTTAAACATTTGATGAAAATGTTGAGAAAAAAAATCAGGCAGTTATTTTAGTACCATTCAAGACAAGAAATAGGCCTCCCAAATAAAGATATGTAAATAACACAACCAATCCAGCAAAGACACTTGGAACTGCTAAGACCTCTTACTCAGGCAAAAATTTGATCAGCTTTGGTGAGGAAATCTACCTTATTTGATAATTAACAGCTCATCTGCTCTTATATCCTTGTAATATGCACATCTATAAGCCTTCAAAAAATGTTTTTCTGATATATATAAGTAACAGTTTCTAAAATAACTTGAAAAATCCTGAAGTTTTCCTTTAAGGCAAGTTTGGAACACAAGGCCAAAAATATCCAGACTGACAGTGAATATGAATGGACTCCTGTTGAGTGTGGGTGTAGTGGTTGCGGCCCTCTGTTTACACTAGGACTGTTCTGCTGAGAGGCAATGTGTCCTTGTTGCAGCTTTTGGTGTCATACAATAAGGCTTTGTACTGGGAAGGAACAAGCCCAGATTGACTGTCAACTTGCCCTTTGCTCTCTCAGGGGCTTATCTACCAAAGATGGTCACTGCTATTTTTGGAATGAATATTAGCCACTACCTGTAAATATTTTCATCCCAAATAGTGGCCCACACACTACATTGCGTCAATACCTGAGGATTACCTAATTTAGCATTTAAGGCAACAGTAGGCATTTTCGAAATAATTAAATTCAATTTTGACAGTAGGCCTAAGTGCTACTCCCAAGTTCAGGGAGAGGATCCATTAGGTCACAGTTCAATATGGTAAATGTGTTCCACACTGTGTCACAGCAATAGTTAGTCCTACATAGCTAACCAACAACAACCCATATGGATAAGGCAGAATATTTCGATCAAGGGATTAGCCAAGCAAATTCAAATAGGACTACATAAAATTTACTGACTTTGCAACATCATGATAAAATGAAATCTTCAGAATGTCGAACTGAGTGAAGGGAAGGAAATTGCCTTGAATATACTGCACAGAGTAGATTGTCATCATTGTCTACTCTGTGAATATTGCATGTACTGGATGAAAGAAATGAAATGAAAGCACAACTTACTGTTCGTTGTCTGAGCTGTGCCGTGTGGAGCTGCATGCCCTGAGTTGAGCAATGAAGTCGCTTTCTTGTTGCAGTCGGATTTGCATCTCCTCCCTCCAGGCGTTCAGCTCATCAATCGTCGCCTCATCCTCCCTCTCGGAATCTGCAGCAGAAGCACAAAATGTCACACATGGGTGGTGGGAAGGTGTCACTGAGAATCAGAATCATTAAAGGGTGAAGCCCATTCAGACGTACCCTCCCATATTGGCTACATGTATGAAGAAGCAGCATACAAATTTGTAGTGGCCAATAATGGCCCAATAATGGTCGAAGAGCAACCACTAACCAAAGCATCCAGTTTTGCTAAATTTGCACTCATTTTGCTTGACTCTTATCATGGAGATAACATGTTCATATGTACACATATATGGTATTGATACAATTAAATATTTCAAGGAGAAATATTGTCATTTCTATGGAAATTTTGCTTTAGTTTTGATACTTATTTCTTCTCTAAGATAAAGAGCGAGGTATAAAATTTGACTAAGACAGATAGTTGAAACAGTTCCATTTTTCTTTAGCTCCAAAAGCATCTTGTTATCTATCAAGGTTCTTCTGAATGAACGACAGAATATATTGACAGCTGCCTTCTGAAATTCACTAATTTCAGATAAAAAACGACACATTAATTAGAGTTGCGGTTTTATCTTCAAGGCCTAATTACTTTTGGAGAGAAAAAAAACACTACTTAGTGAAGTGACAGAATACTGTCTTTTCTTTGGTTATGTGTGTTTTGTAGAAACATGTTACAAATACAATACAAAGTAAGCCAGAGTGTGGGAGTACAGCCACCAATTTGGCACCAAATGCTCTCGATGTGCACTTATCATCCAGTTTCCAGACCTCTTACATGTCCAAGCAGAGAGGAGCTCACCAGGCATTACTTGGCTATGAATATTGTGATCCCTGAATCACGTTGCTGGTTTTCCTTTATTCCTGGAAAATTGCCCTGACATTATTCTCTGTAGAATAATATTGTTTGTGTATCATCTTGGCACGTATCTTTATCATTTAGATGGAGGCTTATAATTTCGACCGATTGGCCTGATCATGATTCTCTGTGGAAATCAGATGAAAACGTTCACATTAATTTATCAATAGACCCAAGTTAAAGGATATGAATTTATTAATATTATATATATATTTCATATTTTTGTATTCTAGTGAAGGGGGTTACATGTACCAAAATCAGATATAAAACCAGACCAGCCAGACCTTAATTCTCCATTTTAAGTAAATTTTACCACATTATCAGACAGCTTATTAGCTCGTGAAGTAGGTCATTCTGACATCTACTCCTTCTGGGACTGTGGATAGGGATGTGTAGTGCCATGACCTGACAGACAGCATCATCATCCTCAAGGGTGTAATCTCTGGGTCGGTCATGAACTTGCTCTAACTATACAATTCTTGTGCTGCAATTGATGGTACTACTGGGTCCAATTCTAGAGAATATGATGTGCTACACTCAATATCCTTCATACTACTATTGTAGAATGTAGGCGTTTGGATAGAAAGATATCGGTTCAATGATTGTTCATGCTACAACTTATTCAAGGACAGTGAAGGGGTGATAACTCCAGCACTGTTAGTACAGATACATTTTCATTGTTGTTCATCCTCTACTGATGAGGTTTAACACATCAATTTGAAGTGAACTTGCTTATAAATTTTAAGACCATGACTGACTTCTCAACAGTCATTGGATGAACCACCATGTTCATTAAAGAAATTTTGGGGCGTAATAGTGGAAAGTATACTGTGACTGCATGCAAAATCTCCAAAAATGTGATGCAAGGTTCCTGGAAGGCTTTTCACAACTGCTCTATTACTGTATCAGGGGCGTTCTCAGAATTAGGTGAAGCTTTCAAACTTTTTGTTGCAGCTAGGTTAAGATCAATAAAACTAACCTGTGTTCCTATATCTGGGGAAAACATCACAGTCATCTTCTTCCTCGCTGCTACCAGAGGCTTCTGTGGACAAAAAGATGAAAAAATGTTTGAGGAATAGCAATTTACATAATGCACCTTTATACATAGGGATATTGACATGGCAAAGACAGTTGACATAGGACCATTGACAGAACACCATTGACATGGGCCACAGCATAGCTTTCTCATCAAGCAAGTGCTTGTATGGTTCATAATCAATAAGGAGCCGTAAAGTGATTAGGCATCTTGGCTTGTCATGGCATTGACATGCAGAGCAATCAACAAATCTTGGCTTTCCTGGAAGGATGTAGATCTAATAGAGTCTTGTTGGCTGCTGTTGGGGAAGGGTCAAGAGTTCAGCCACCAGTCTCTGAGATAGCTCTGTCAGTGGTCAGTAAGAATTACACCAGATCCAATGGGGACAACTAATGAGTTTTATTCAGTTACTAAGTTTTTATTAATCAGAAGGTCGTTATGAGAAGTAAACAGGGATAGGCCTTCCTTCATATCCGGATAGACTGGCTCCACCAATTCACGTTTCATGTTTGATTATGCCTTCTTCTTTCAGATGTGGCTTCAAAATTATGTTTCTCACCAGATCTTCGAACTCTGTCTACATTGCTCAACTTTGAAAATTCATGGCAGCAGAGTTGCAAATGCAGATGGTCTTCAAAACCTTTCATTTATTTATTGGCATTTAAGGAGAATATTGACCGACTTACCAGAATTTAATTCTTTGACTAAGGAGGACATTGCGTTTGTGACTGAATCAGCTGCTACGAGTAAGTCATTCCGTAAACTGCGGACACTGCTGGCCATGCTGGACCCAGTGGTTCCGAATGCTTGCCGTACGTCATTCATTCCGACGAGGGTGTCTCCGGCTGTTGCCGTCGTGGACCCAGGACCTCTTCCACCAGGACCGGGCGGAGAATGGGCACTTCGGGACTGCGGACTGCTGTTTGGCGTGGAGCGCGGCGAACCTTGTGTCTGTAATGACAAAAAAATCGAGATTTTTAAAATGATGTTATTACTAAGTTTTCACATAATATCATAGGCCTACGTAGTGTGCACTACTCTTTGAGGAATATTGACTGTTGATTCTGTCACTGTGCTGTCTTTTTTCTTTGCAGTTTAAGTAGAGCCAACACCAGGGATGGGTTCAATTATAATTGTAATTGTGTAATTGTGTAATTAATTACAATTACAGAGTAATTGTAATTGTATTTGTAATTGAGGATTTTCAGACTAAAGTAATTGTATTTGTAATTGTAATTGAGTGAATTTAGAGCTGTATTTGATCAATTACACATCAATTACAAATCAATTACACAATCATTGTAGACATTCTAAACCAAAGACAAAATCTATATTTTTTGATTGTCAAACTCACTTTTTACCTCTTAGCAGTATTTCAGCTTGTTTAAACCTCTATATATTACATTTATGTAACTCAAAATACTTTTTTATATCAATGAAGTCCAGGCTCGGAACTTTGGTTACGATGTGCTTATCGTCAAACATTGTAATTGTAATTTAATTGTAATTGACCATTGTAATTGGTAATTGTAATTTAATTGAGGGTTTTAAAGCTACTTGTAACTGTATTTGTAATTGTAATTGACAGCTGAGGTGCCCTGTAATTGGTAATTGTAATTGTATTTTATAAACGTAATTGAACCCAACCCTGGCCAACACTAAACTAGAAGTTTGATCCAGACCTCGGGCACATGCCTGAATGGTAAACCAAACACATATGAAGTCTGAATTTGTCAAGTTCTTCTGACCAGAATAAGCCTTTGCTGCAGTCAAAACCAAACATTTTTTTTTTTTTTTTTTTTATTGACGGTAAATATCATATTTGATATAATTGTCATAATACAAAATCACATAATATTATTATATTCACAGGTTCCAGCCACAGGAGTTAACGAACACAAGAAAACATAGAGCAATTAAGAACATTAATTGTAATTATAATCTACATACATTGATTTTATATAAAAATAAACCCCATACACATATCAAAATGGATATTTACAAATACAGATTTACAACTACACTTATGCGAAAGAGACAGATTAAAATAATGAAACATTTGGTTTAAAAGACACAATAACTGTGGTATCACCATGTATATATTATCAAATTATAATATTCCTGTTCTAGTAATATAGGCCTATCAATAAACACACATTTGTGCAGTTAAAATAGAAAATAATAAGAAAACAGTGTCTTCAGTCAATATATACAGGCATGAGATATTCACAAAATTTTAAGATATATATATATATGTATGTGGGTACATGCATGTATTCATACACTTCCACAAAACCATGTGTCGATGTAGGATATAGTTTGTTTCAAACATCAGCTCCAAGGAGAAATTTTCCTAGACAACTTAACATTTCGGGTTCTTTGTTTTTCATTATTGATGTAAATTTATCATTATCATTCAAAATCAGAAAATCATTTATTAAGGTTGTTGCTGTCGAAAAAAGGTTAACACGAAGCAACTCATTAGCAGGGCACACTATAAGGCAATGAATTTCATCCTCCACTACATTTAATGTACATTTTTCACATATTCTATTTGCTGCAGGAATTATTGGTTTATGATGCCTTCCAGTTTCAATATGTAGACTGTGTGAACTAGTCCTAAATCTAGCGATTTTGATTAACATTTTTCGACTTTGTCTCAGCTTAAGATATGGTTCAAGTCTACAATCAATTTTAAACAATTTGTGTGTCCTAAGTTTTGGCTGCTGTGTACTATCATTTATGGCGATAATAAGTTTTTCCTGCTCAATTTCATACAGCCTCAGTTTCACTGCTCTGTAAACGCCAATCATGCTTAAGTCAGTACGGTTTACAATGTCATTTTCAATATTACAAGAACTTAATATTCTTCTTAATCTTCCGAACCAATTACTTTCATTCACTCTTTTCATATAAATATCTTTCTGAGCTAGCAAGCATTTTTTCAATAGGCTACTATCAGGTGCACCTTCCAATCGTATCCAGTAATTCATCATTCTAAGTTTTTGTCTTACATGCAAAGAAAATCTACCGGTTTCACCATAAATCGCTAAGGATGGAGTTTGTTTTCGTACGCCTAGCATATTTTTTAGAAATCCAAGTTGCAGAGTTTCTAATTCCAATACAGGTTTATCACTAGTCCATATTTCACTATTATATTCCAGAATTGGCAATACATAAGTATCAAACATTTGTAAAGAGACAGTTGGATCCATTTGTCCCAACAAGACAACCATTAGGTTTATGAGTTCATAGTGTGTTTTTTTTTCTACTTTTTTCAAAATAGACATAAGCTTTGAAGAAATATACATAGTGTGTATGACATGGATTGGCAGAACTGAGAATGCCTCATTCCAACAGCAGTAAATCAGCCAAATAACTGCTAGTGTCAGAACTCAGAAACAGCAGTGCTGGGTGTAGTGATGTTTCACAGGGCACAGAAGTGGAGAAACCATCTGGATTTATGCTTTGCTTTTGTGCTTTAAAGGCTTACAGTAGCTTGCAGTATATGATACATATGTGATACTATGTATCATAGGAACGCCTTTCAGTCAAAGACACTATGAGTGTGATTCACATCAGATAATTTATGGCCTTGTGCAGAGCTATTTGTCTTCTTCTTGAACTCTATCAGATGTGCACTAAGCTGATTCTGGCTGATATATCCCGGAGGAGGCTTGCTCTGAGGAATGATATACGATACAAACACTGCTTTACATACTAATTTCCTTTGTTGCAGCAACTTGCAGCAGTCGGTTGTACTGTTGCATAGAGGACTGGCAATCCACTAGCTTCTACTCTATCTACTGATAGGGAGCTGAGTTACACAGCAGAGTTACACAGATGACTTGCAACTGACTTAGAGGAACCAGTGAGCCATAGTCTATAGAACAACAAGGCTCTAATGTGGTGATTAAAAATTTCTGGCAAGGCACGTTGTTCATTAGCATTTAACCCCTAGTGAATCTACTGGCTTTTGTACGCCTACTCTATCTTATGATGGGGATATCTTATGATGGGGATCTGAGTTACATAGCAGAGTTACACAGATGACTTGCAGCTGACTTAGAGGAACCAGTGAGCCATGGTCTATAGAACAACAAGGCTCTAATGTGGCGATTAAGAATCTCTAGGACGGAAGGTTGTTCATTAGCATCTAACCCTTTATGAATCGACAAGCATCTGTACTATATCTTATGACACGGATCAAGCTGGGTTACACAGCACAGTTACACAGATGATTAGGAGCTGACTTAGAGGAACCAGAGGAACCAGTGAGCCCAAGTCTATAGAACAACAAGGCTCTAACATGGTGATTAAAAATCTCAAGGAAGGAAGGAAGGTTGTTCATTAGCAGCTAACCCTTTGTGAATCCACTAGCTTCTGTACTCTTTCTTATGATAGGGAGCCGAGTTACACAGCAGAGTTACAGAGATGACTTGGAGCTGACTTAGAGGAGCCAGTCAGCCATAGGCCCATGGTCTATAGAACAACAAGGCTCTAATGTGGTGATTAAAAATCTCCAGGAGAGAAGGTTATTCATTAGTATCTAACTCTGTGTGCATGAATCTACCAGCTTCTGTACTCTCTCATGATAGGCAGCTGAGTTACACAGCACAGTTGCACAGATGACTTGGAGCTGACTTAGAGGAGCCAGTCAGCCATAGGCCAATGGTCTATAGAACAACAGGGTTCTAATGTGGTGATCAAAAATCAAGGATGGAAGGTTGTTCATTAGTATCTAACCCCTTGTGAATCTGCTAGATTCTACACTATCTCACGTAGGGAGCTGAGTTACAAAGGAGATGACTTGCAGCTGACTTAGAGGAGCCAGTCAGTCATAGGCCCATGGTCTATAGAACAACAAGGCTCTAATGTGGCGATTAAAAATCTCCAGGAACTTACAGGAAGGGAGGTTGTTCATTAGCATCCAACCCCTTGTTTGGGATGACATATGGCAAGTCGTAATGGACCTGGGAGCCTAATGAAATCAAGCAGCAGCTAAGGCAACACCACTGACTGTGCAGTGACTGGACGGACAGAAGATCCCTAGGGTACCCCTTGCTTATAGGAACAGCAAAACTCCATCTAGGGAGTGTCTGTGATTAAGGAGCCTTGGGTTAACAAGAACAAGTGAGCAGTGGCAGATATGGCATTAGGGCTATAACTCACAGCATATTGGCACGTATTTTTCTGTGTTTTTGTCATGAAGAGAAGGCTAGACACAACCACAGGACTAGAAGTGACTGGCAAGGCACTGGTAAGGCACTGGTAAGGCACTGGCCAAGAATTGTGTTATGGAACCAGCAGCTCCCCTGGCTAAGCTGAGTAAGCTCTGTAGGTGTAAAGTATAGTATGAATAATTGATGTGCTAGAAACCAACACATCCTTCCAGCAGCTGCGTGATTGTACAATCTCAAAGAAGCTGTGCTCAACACCCACTCTCAATCAAGGAGTCTCATTTCCTTTTCAGCAATTTGGTTATTAAAGTGGATGAAAAAGCAATTAAGGTAAATTGGGAGTGGGGTGAAACGTGTGTTTAATAAATGATTTTCATACATTTAAGTCAAATTCCATCTATCTATCTATCTATCTATCTATCTATCTATAATTTTATCTATCTATCTACAAACTCATCCGTCATTATCTTTGTTTTGATAGCCATGATAAGTACCTGAAGACGGCACTTTTTAACAGTTCAAATTAAATTGGGCTCAATGTCACCTTGGCCTCTTGCAAGTATTAGCCAAGTCAGAATTGGTTTTATTCAGAAGAAACCAATTATCAGATTAAGAAAGTGCTTCTGTAATTTCATGTATTTTTGCAGGGTCATTCTTCAATTGTTCAATTTCAGTCTGTACTTCAGTGACTGAAAATCCATTTCATTTCATTCAATCACCAATTCACCATTCTGAATTGCTGAATATCAAACAGTCAATGGATGTCATTGGGTGGGGAATGAACAATGATATTAATGCGAGAGGCCAACCACACATGGAATTATTCATAGATTTTCAAGTTCATTGAATATTAAATCACATAAATCAAGTTGGAGCGTTGCACTTGACAGATCCGAGTTGGAACCATTCATATTTTGAGCAATCAAACTCGAGGGTTTGTTTGCCAACTGCAATATCTCACTGGAGTCAATTCATAAAACACATTGCATTTAGTTTAAAAAGATTGGCGCTATGCTTAGCTTAATTTCTACATGCAAATTATGTCAGAACTTATGCATGGGTCAAATTATTTAAAAGGTATTTTTGTTCTTCTTTTTTTTTTTTTTTGGTCAACTGCCCTTCCTGACTCAACCCAAATCTCAGTGTTCAATTATGTACTAAGTTGTTTGTCACTATGTTTTTTTTTTGTGCGAGTTTTCATATTATGAGGTGTTACGGCAATATGAATTTGTAGGTTTTCGAAACGGCTTCCCTTTTTGTTTGTCTATAATATTACATTTGTCTCGAAAGCAGTTTTTGAATGCCACATGTCCCAGCTTTTAAAAAAGTTTACATAGCTCTCAGTTGCTGAAACCTTTAGCAGATTGTCTTGAAGTCATTTCTTGTGTTGCCAAAGGAACGTGACCTGAGAATTGAGGTTAATCTTATAAATGACATTTCAAGGAAACAGCTAGACAGAGGAACAATAAAAAGCAGAGGAAAGTTCCCTGCTGTCCTAATGAGAAAAACAGAGAGTGAGGCCCATGGGACATTGAGCGGAATTTAATTTGCAACTGTCATTAAGAACGGTGGTCAGGTGCTCAATAACATGGCTGGAACCAGAGAGGAATATTGTATAGACTGAAAGGCTAATGTTAGACTATCAAATCAAGGTAGATAATACTAGATATACAGATATTATTGTAAAATGCGACTCAAACAAAAATGAGTCAATAAAGATAGGATTAGAAAATGCCACTACTAAGATTAGATGCCATTACATTTTTAACTAATCACCTGGGTATGTGCATCAAGTTGTTTTAAGAGAGAATCTCGTGCTTATTATCTGCATGATTAACTTCCTGGAAGATCCATTTTTCGGTTTATTTTTATATCCATAGCTAATATTAATGCTTCTAAAGTCCAAAACATTTCCAATAGCTTTCAATATGGAGGACACAGGCTGCATCTAACAATTCTTCATTCGCATAAGGTGCATATAGTAAACATGCATAAAAGATAGGATTCACTGCATAATATTACGACATTATTGATCTGAGATGCATTAGTGCTCAGTAACTCCAACTGCTGTTTGTGAAATTTTAAAGGAACACAAAATAAAGAGAGATTATGCACTCTAAAATAAGAACTTTTTCTAGAAATGGTTCCCAATAAGCAGATATCAAGTCCATTGTTCAAATAAATGAGTCGTAGATGGAAGTGGTTCTCGGCAACGTAAGATGTGTATTAATCTTCAGGTAAACTGAAGTTTCCAGGAAACCTGGTTAAACACTCAGCACCTCCAGAAAAGCCATTGACAGAAAATGATTCCAATTCAGGACTAATCCTCTCTTTTCTTTGTCTTACTTGTCTTGTGGAAATTCTAACCTTCACTAGCATATTTGTTTGGACCATATCAGGTTTTTCTTTTCAACAATATGAATAAAATATTTTTATCTTCAGAATTTTCAGCTATTTATAGGCAGACATTATTTAGGTATGATAGGGAACTTTCATCCTCTACAGCTGCTACAGCTTCTGCACAGCCAGATGGATGGATGGATAGTTGGGGCTTTACGTCCTGTATTTATGCACTTGGTAGGCTAATTAGGACGGAATGAGGACACGGCAATGAGGTGAAAGATGGTTGAAACAGCCGTCCAACATAGACCCAGAGGACCCGGCAATAGCTAGATTCGAACCCTGGACCCAGCGATTGGCAGCCCAGCATGCTACCACTAGACCAACCCTCCCCCCTCTGCACAGCCAGAATAATAGTAGAAAGATACAAATCAACAAGAGTAATAAAATAACAAGAAAATGTTGAAATTGGGG
Organism: Platynereis dumerilii; assembly: GCA_026936325.1. Classification (NCBI taxonomy): domain Eukaryota; kingdom Metazoa; phylum Annelida; class Polychaeta; order Phyllodocida; family Nereididae; genus Platynereis; species Platynereis dumerilii. The sequence continues at coordinate 62,250,832 of JAPTHN010000001.1, forward strand.
GATTATGAATTGGTTAACCTCTCTTTAAAAGCTGGATAATATTAATCTATTTTGAAACATACCACGCAGCAAAACAAACAGAACGTGAAAACAACAAATAAAATAAATAAAAGAGTTGTAATGACCTTGCTGACCTTGAGGAGTTTCATGAGGGCCTCCAACTGGACCATCAACTCTCTTCTGCTCTCCTGAAGGGCCGACATCCTTGTTTCTAGCTCATCCCTCCTCTGTCTCAGCAGCCGCAGTTCGGCCAGTAAGGTCGGGTTCCTCTGCTGCTGGGTCTCTGCTGTGGTCTTCGTGGCCTCCTGTTCAATCCTCAGCCTCTGAATTTCCCGAAGGATCTCTCTGGAAAAAGGAGAAGAGAGGAAGATTAGGGAAAGTGAATACACACTTTTTAAAAAGATGAATAGGTTATTCGCCATGGGAGAGGAGATATGTGATTTATCAACCGTGGGCTTTTGCCCGAGGTGTGATAAACACATTTACCCGATTCCATGGTGAATACCATGAGACAAACACTGAAACAGTCAAACATGAGGCGATAATTGGACAACAGAGAATATGGGAATCATCGCCCTGAAATACTGGCGTGTGATTGGCTGACAGAGTTGTTGAATGGTATAAAATGTTGTATTGGTCTACGTCGTCTGTCCCAAGGAAGTGAAAAATGAGAGAATAAAACATTTTCAACATCATTTGTTAAAATATTATATTATTCTCAACAGATAGGTTTTTATGTCATCAATGTCAGAACCAGCTCCAGCAAAGGAAATGTCACGAATTATCTCAAAAGTCAAAACACCTGGTTCATTCAAAATAAAGGTCCCTGGAAGTATCAGATTTCAGTTTGCAGATTGCCGAGAAAGTATCAGTTTGCAAATCAAATTAATCAAATATTTCATGTTATGCTTTTATTATAAAGTCATGACAGGTGAGTTATCTAGATACTTTATTTATTTTCCAAATAAGATGGTGGATTTCTTCTCTTCCGTCGACTTTAGCGGATGAAATACGTGACTCCATTAAAGTATCCGGTTTTTATTTTGGATTGGTAATTCTGATCAAATGAAACCTTAACTGGCGCCAGTAATCAAATGAGTCTAGAATGACTGCATGTTTAATTCCCTGGGCATTAATGTATTATACATCATAGTCTGCTGTCAGGCTGATTTTTCCATTGGCATTTCTATGCTGGATCAATCAATCAAATAAAATGGAGAAAAAGGGCCTCACTTGCAGCACCTGATAAAAGTGTTTGTATAATGGTGAATTGGGGAATTGTATTTGCTCAACTGCAGTGAAGTGACTGCATTACACTTCAATTCCTGCAGAGGGAATTCTATCATAATTGAAATAACAGGCAGGCTAATTCAATCGCTGGGTCACATCTAGCAGAGTGTGATGAAACGATAGCTTTGAGAATAGAGAGACAGACTGAGAGAGGGATGGTGCTATCTCTGAGCTCATCTCTGTCGTTGGATCATGTTGAATCTGAATAGGGCTGAATAGGGCTGAATGGAAGTGAAATCCATTTCTGGCAGTTTTGAAATATTGAAACTGATCACATTATGCTAGAATTAAACAGGGACGATTCTTAGTCATATGAGCTGCAGATGCTCATGTCAAGAGTTATGCATTAAGTTTTGACATTGAAAAAATCAATGAAATTAAGTTTGCATTTCAAAAAAGGTCTTGTTTATTCCATTTATTAGTAGTTGTGGAACCTGTACGCCACAAGCAGTCTCAGCGACTTGACTTGACTTGTGTTGTGCTGGTATACCCCTGATCAGCCGGGGCAGCTCAACCACCATCTTTTGTGGAGGGAGCTGCACTTTTATTTTTGGTGACCGCCGCATGATGATGAGATGAGAAGACTGGGAGTCTGGAACATACCCTATTAATTCAGGGATGGTCAGGGTCTTTCAGCTGTCCCAGCATAGAGTACTGGATACAACCCGCATCCATTTAATGTCCCGTGGGCTCGGACTAAAGTGAGTTCTCGGGGTGAGATTTGAACTCACGCCCTCAAAACCAGTGGACAAGCATTCTTGACCATTAGGCCACGGGGGAACCAAAGTGGTAGTTGTCACTGCCATGGTCACTGATGCAGCCATTGTATGCGGTACTGGAAAACAAGTGACGGAATTCGAAAAACGATACTATCAAATAAGAATATGCGATAATGGGAAACTTCGACGTCCAGCGTCGTCCTGTCATAGTATTTTGTTCACTATAGAATGTTGATTATAGCTGTCACTGCAGTTGTTTTCTCTTGACTATTTGCAACTTTGTTCCATTAATTTGAATGTGGGAAAATACATCAATCGCCTGATGAGAAAGAGCAATGTGTCCCTCGGAGCAATCCATTACCCAAGTGGCTGCTCAGACACTTCCTGTGCTTGTATCAGCAGAATCAAAGGTCAGAAGTGTCAGCCTCGGATTCAACTCAACTTTACAGGTGACAAACACACAGATCATGCCAGTCAGCAACAGGTACACACATCCTTCAGGATTTGAGGCCATTTATCACACCACAGGTAAAATAACACCACCAATGTCATTTATAATACTATAGGATGACTGAAGTAAGCCTGAAACTTAGTAAAAGAACATTCACCTAACGCTGACCTATGGTAAAACTGGATTGTGATGTGAGCAGAGAATTTCGGCTCTTTTAATCCTAATGAAATATAAAAATATAAAGGAGGCCTATATCAAATTATCAATGAAATTATACTGAAACAGGACCAAATTGGAGAAGATGTGAGTATTTAAAAGTTTTATCAGACTTGTCTATTTTCGTAATCTTCTTTAGTAGTGTCTGCTTCACCTGGTGAATCTTTCACTGGGGCTGTATGCAATGAGTCCTGCTTGAGATACTTGAGGAGCCAGATTGATCTTGATATCTCATAAAGACCCAGGACAACCTGGTCCTCCTTGCTCCAGTTTGCCAAAGCCTTCACCTGGAGCACTGTGCCAATATAAGGAAGATGGAAAAAGACCTGCCTTGCTTATTACTGAAAGACGTGAAAGTCTTATCTTGGCGTTTCAATATAAGAAAGGTTGTAAAGTTGCTAGTTTTTGTGTTTACTGATATCAAAATTATATACATTTATGGCGATTCTGAGACTACACCATATTGTGCAAAGAAAGGCATTAGTATTCGGGACAACCTCCAGAGTCAAAGTGTCAATGGAATGGAATGATAAATCACAATCATTCATGCACATGAAGGAAGCCTTGCTGCATAATAGTGTTCTGCAACTTTTAGAGCAATACATGTTATGTATGAATGGGATTTGCAATATATCTTAGTGTCAAAAGAAGAAAGTGTATTGGAGAAATGTCTGGAACATATCGCATGTCATGTAATAGGCCTATATTGCATACTAGTGGCATTGTGCAAAATGCAAAGTGATTGCAAGACACAAAACAAATTCTGAAGTATATACCAGGAGCATGACAAGCTAGTTTTTTGTTAAAAGTCATGAATTTTAAGAACATACCAGTAGCAAGGTACTGTAGTTTTATTTTTTTTAATACATGGGATATTGCAACTCCAAATTTGATCAGTATTCATTTTGGGAATTCATACCTAATACTATATTTGGTTGAGCTCCATACATATTCTCAATCGTTTGTGAGTTCTCGTGTGTACAAGGTAAGAGCTGTGTAGATTGAAGTGGCCTGATCTCACGTGGCTGATTTTCTGTGTTATATCTTACACCAACGGTGGAAGCCACCCTGTAATCAATACACCACATATACATTCCATCCACACAAGCCGCTGGACTAAAGCTGAATAGATGGTCCTGGGAATGTGTATTCAGCATTACAGCAGCGAGCAAGGGGATGGGACATCTTAATCTGCCTGATTTGGCAAACTAGACACGGTGAGCAAGGTAGACACTTTCAGACAGAAGTGCCTCAGTCAGATTGGCACACCAGATTGCACCCAGATTAGCTCATTGATTGGCCCTAAAATGCCCAAGAAGGTGCAATAGTTTGGACCAAGAATATTAGCACAGTCTGCACCAGCGCCAATCAATTTTGATGACTAGCATATAACACAGGCTGTCTAGACCATCGTTGGTAATGCCTTTGTGCAATCTCTGCCTCATCAGCCAGCACTCATCTTGCTGCTTTGTGATTCCTCTCACAGCTCCACTTCTGACATGTCATGAAGAATGGACCTGAGAGCAAATGTGCATTTCATCTTGACGGTTTTTCATATATGAGCTGCACACATATTGTCTGAGGCTTATTGCATGCATCAATAAGACGAAATAATAGTTTCTTCAGTACTCTGATTCCAGAAACATATTGTTGTCTCTCACAATCAAAGTTAGCAAAATACAGAATCTAGCAAATTCATAGAAACCATGCAGCAAATTCATGTAGTGAAAATCGGGTGAGGAAAAAGGCACAGAAGAGTTTCACAAAGAAAGGTTACCACCAATAATATCCACAACCATATTTCTTTGTTGTTATGGATCAGATACTCAAAAAGCAACACAGAGAAAACCAATCCATTAGGCAGCCTGGACTATAACATCTACATGATTGTTGAGGCAGTCAACTGATGTCTTCGAGCTGGTTTCTCATGCGCTTGTAGAGTGGTCAGTAACGATTCATGTCGTGTGTGGCCATCATGAGAAGCAGATGCTGGCTAATTTGTGGAGCTCAAGTCTTTTACGACTGCAGGGCAATGTGGTGGAGCAATAGACATGCTCTCTCAATATTGACAAACGAGAAAGTCTTCCTGTGGTGGCCCACTGAGATCTCTTAGTAGATATACTGCCTTATATGGCAGGGAAATGCTTAAGAGTTCTCTCTGATAGCTTCCTTAGCAACCTTGCAACAGGCCCCTTGCAACAGGCCCCTTGCAACAGGCCTCTTGCAACAGGCTCATTGAGATCTCTTGGTAGAGATACTGCCTTATATGGCAGGGAAATGCTTAAGAGTTCTGTCTGATAGCTTCCTTAGCAACCTTGCAATGAGCCTCTTGCAACAGGCCCCTTGCAACAGTCTCATTGCAATTGCTCATTGCCACAATGCACACAATGCAGAGCGAGGCAGATGATGAGAGATGGGGAGGCAGATATGGCTACAGTACCGCCTGTCATCTAAGAGGCTCTTGGAATCGCTGCCTCCTCTGGGATGCAATGGATGAAGATGGTCACACTGCATGAAGCCTGTAGATCTAATGCTAGTCTAGCTACCAGAGAGAAGCAATGATGCAATGCTTAAGCATGTTTTGAAGGAAGAATTTTGTGTAGTTTTTACAATCAGTCTAAATAAACTAAATTCTGCAGTGGCAATGCTGTATTAGTTCTGCAACCTTCAAAGATCAGGTCAACCTGTGCTCTAGCCTCTAGTAGTAGCATTCGGTGGAACCAAAGGCTTCGTTCTACAGCCAAAACAGGTTATTAGCTGACTAGATGATATTAATCAAGGCAAAGAAATAGCAATGCAGCTGCATATGCTATGATATGGGATATTCCACTTCACCTCCAAACTGATATATAGTGTTTGCATCACACTCAGACATTGCTAATCTACCCTGCAGGAACAATGTAAGTTACCAACAAGAGTCTCTCACTTAGCCCTCTCGTAACCACCCCTGGGGGTGATAGCTGCCCTGGACACCATCCTACCTTCATAGGCATTTGCAATATTGCACTTAGTCCTCATGCACAACAGCAATATGTCTGCCTCACCAACGCAGAGCTGTTCCAAAGAAACATATTTACAAAAACTAGGCCGTTGTATGTTGTAAAAGCCTCTATGCAGGATGAGATCGTGCTCTGAATTGGAGCATAATGTATATTGTATTTGCGAAAAGCTGTCAAAGCCACACAACTTAATAAAGTTCAGGAAAGATGAGACATTTCATACGCATGAAGAATGTTCAAAGCTCTAGATAAATCCTGTGTATTCATCTGTTTAGGAGCCTTACATCCTCCCTTTCCAAAGAAACTAATTTACAAACAATTTGCAGAGTTACAAAGGTTCTTCATTACATCGGTGCAGTGACCTTTTTGTCCATTGTGTCACAGACGGTTGGATGATCAGTGATTTTGAGTTGATGTGGTTGCTGTTTTGGACAATAAAATGGTTTTATTGTATTTAGAAGCTTACTAATAACAGCAATGGGCTGCACATTTCACGGTGGTTAAGCAATTGGCTGTTGATTTACTTCTTAAGGAGGGGCAAGGAGCAGGTTGGTCATTTATTTGTTGCATGATTCACAGCCATTAGCCTTTTTAGTTGTAGAAGGACCACTTGTGTTTGTTTTCCAACCATCCATTATTTTGAACACTCAAGTAACTCAACCCAATCCACGTAATGCATTAAAGCAATGGGCGTAATCACCAAGGGAGTAAATTTGCACTTGACAGCAAAGGAGTGTTTTTGTTCTGGCAACATTGCACCTAAAGCACTTTTTCACCTACTTCCAGTTCTTGCACATCGCAGGAATGCTCTACCAGTGATGCAATCTGTTGCAAGCTGGATCGCCAGATAAACCTGCTTCAAAGCAAGGCCTGGAGAAAGACTCGGCTTCACACAATATGGAGGCTTCACATTTCCAAAATGGATACTATAGAGATGAATCGATGCATAAACTATACACAAAAGCAGCAGTCATGCCTAGTCTTGCTGCCCCATTGGTACTATGTTATGTGGTGTAGAGCTGGTCAGTAGCTTCCACCACAGTAGCCACAGTGAGGGAGTCTACCCACAGTAGATGGAATGGTTAGATTCTGTTGTTTATATTATGTAACACGAACATATCTCACGAACAGCAGCTGCTTCTGTGTAGCCTGACATTCTCTGATTCACAAAGGCTTTTTTCTCTTGGAGAAGAGAAACTGTCCTTTCAAAACTCATTTGCTGTTTAAGGTTATTTGTGACGTTCTAAAGAGAACTAGGTGTGGCAAACTGTGGCATGATACTGATGATAGATTTAGGGAGTGGTATCAGGTTGCAGAATCTGAGAGGAGATTAAAAGAATTAATTTGAAAGTTCTGAAATTTGCTCAACCCAAATGTTACTGACAAATCCACTGCCTTTGGAAAACTGGTCTGATATTGACATATCACTTCTGAGCATGGGGCAGCAGATAACTAACACATTAGAACCCATCAGTGGCTCTGATTACAGAACCCACTGCAAGTGAGACCAATAAATAGAGCCTGCCACATGCAAGGGGATGATAATGGGCCGCCCTTCCCAATGCATTTTTCATGTCTGGGTGACTGAGCTGCATGACGCCATTTGCAGGACCTTTTAAGTCAACACTAGCCAGGGCTGCAGGATCAGATAAGTTTTATATTTTTCCTGCCATTACTTTATTAGTGACTAATGCTAGTTACAAATGTTGCTATTTTTGGTAAACTTTAAATCATCAAGGACATAAGGTAGAAGGAGTTGTCAGTCAAGGACAAGAATGACGAAACAGAAACTAATTTAATATGACGCATTTTTATAACTCAAAGCAAAAGTTTACCAAGTCAATTTCAAACCATCAGCTCTCTCTGAGCGTCTATCTGCAGAGGAAATAAGGACGAAGAATTTTAATTAAGCTCAAATATCAAATGTTAAAATCAAATGGAACACTCACCTGTTTTTGGCCTCCAGCTGAGCGATGAGTTCCCTCTGGGCTTTATTGGAATCCAGGCTGAAGCTGAGTTCTGTCGGACTGCGGGCCTGTGAACATCGACAACAGAACATCATGAAAGAATAAGATGTGGAGCAAGAGCAGCCGCCGAGGCAGCTGACAGGACAATCAAGGTGGTCAGTGGATGTCTTCTGAAGTATCTGAAGTATCCTCCATCACAAACACTACATCATCATCATCACCCGTATCATCATCATCATCATCATGACGGCAGCAGCATCAGCAGCAGTATCAAGAGCAGCAAGCGGTGCACATCTAAGTCACTACAGGTGCAGCAGCTCAACTACAGCTGTCTTCTAACTACATACCCATCCTGAGTGCTGGTGGCCTGCACGTTTAGAGTGTCTCGAGTGTGACCCAGCAGCAGCAGCAGCAGCATTGAGAGATGCTGAGAGATGAGGGGATGAGGAATGCACCATGCGTCTCTCCATCCTGCTTACCATCCCATGTGTGCAGCCTCACTGCTGCGGCAGCTGAGTTAGGTGATGCGATGCTTTGCTGCTGAAGCTGTGGTAGGCCAGGTCTGCCTGCTTGCCTGCTCTACCATGCAGTCTAACTGGCCAGTCTGCCTGCTGCAAGCCTACACAACAGGCACAAGCAGCTTCAAACCTCTGCAAACTGCCACACTGCTTGCCAGCTTATGTGTGGGGTTGTCCTGCCCAGAATCAAGTCACAGGCTAATTGCTGCTCTCCTGGGCTCCCTGCATATGGTTGCTTGGCAATGGTTCAAGTGTCACAGCACCAGCAGCTTCAGCTACCTCCGGCAGAAACACAACATCTCCAGTGATGTACACTTGTGTGTGCTAGCTGCAGCTGGTATCGGCTGCTCAGGCTGAGCTCTGATGCTTAGCTCTGATGCTACTTCTCCCACCATCTACCTTGGGCCATCCTCTTAATCCAGGCTCTTACATAACAGCACCAGCCGGATTAGTACATGAATACAAACGCCAATAATGCAGATCCATATTGAATGCCTAGTCATGCCATGTAGCCCCTTATTGTTTACAGAGCATGCAAATGATGACATGTGCCATGTATCATTTTGTTTTTGTCAACATTTGCAGTTTGCAGGGGCAAGGATGCATGAAATGGTAAAACTAGAAGTCATCTGAGCATCAGGCACTTCTACTGGGACTGAAATAATTATATACTCCAGGAATATATTTGCCAGTTTTGTTGTTCCAGAAAGCTAAATGAACAAACAGTGTGCACTAGGCATATGATATCTTCCCTTTGGAGATCCAGTAATAACTAAATTATATTAATGATATCCTCTTTCGTGATATCCATTTTGAGCGCAGTAATTGTGACCATGTACTTTCTAACCGATCCAAATTGGTCCACATTAACAACTGTAGTATATTGGTCCACATTAACAACTGTAGTATATTGTGATGACGAGTACAGTCCTTCTAATTTGAGGTAATTAGCTTAGACTAATTGGGAAGCTTATCTTTCTTGTAAGTTCAGTGAGGTGATAGAAAATCTAGATATAATAATAATAATAATAATAATAATAGTAATTTATATAGCGCCTTTTCCAGTAAACTGCTCAAAAGCGCTTGTGTGAGTTGGCTGTTATTTGTAAAATGTTTTAAACAAGTGGGTTTTTAGTTTTATCTTGAATGAATCCAGAGTCTCTGCAGCCATGACACTTCCTGGTAGCTTGTTCCAGAGTTTTGGTGCTGCAAAAGAGAAAGCTCTATCTTCAAATTTATTGTGGCTGCTTGAAGCTGGTTCCATCAACAAAAGTTTGCTGTTGCTCCTTAGGTTATGGCACAGGTTGGGTTTGAGTTGGACGAGTTGCTGAATGTATGTTGGTGCTTGGTTGTTCAATGCCTTCCAAGTTGTGGTCATCAGTTTGAACTGTATTCTGGCAGGAATTGGCAGCCAATGAAGTTTCTTTCTGTGTGGTCCCACACTGTCATGTCGTTGTAACCTCTCTATGAGACGAACTGCTGAGACTGAAGTTTGTTCACTAGATGCTGAGATATGCCATACAAAAGGCCATTACCATAGTCCAGGTGGGGTGTGACCAAAGCATTTACTGCAGTTTTTACTATGTCTTTGTTCATAGACTTTCGGAGTTTGGAAATGTTTCGCAGATTAAAGTAGGCATTTCGGCACATTTTGTTTACTTGTTTCTCCATTGTCATGTTTTTGTCCATGGTCACACCTAAATTTCTGACATCCTCTGCTGTTTTGATTGAAACATTATCAACTTTGATTGATGAAAGCTGAAGTTTATTCAGTTGGTGTGGCGTGCCGATCAAGAGAAGTTCTGTTTTGTCACCGTTATTGCACAGTTTGTTTTCATGGAGAAAATTTCTAATTTCCGTAATGCATTTCTCCATTTTCTCAATTGCTATTTCTTGATCTGTGACGTTTGGCTTAAATGATATAACGAGTTGCTCGTCATCAGCGTATTTCTGATCCTCAATTTGGTTTCGTTTGGCAACTTCACTAAGTGGGGCAATGTAAGAATTGAATAGGATTGGACCAAGCTTAGACCCTTGAGGGACACCAAATTTGAGATGAAGCCTATCTGATGTTTGGTCATTTACCAAGACTGATTGTGATCTTTCTGAAATGTATGACTTAAACCAGTTGAGAGCTGAGTTGCACACGCCATATCTGTTTTTCAATCTTGCCAGTAAAATATTGTGATCAATTGTGTCAAAAGCAGCTGACAGATCTAGCAGTACAAGCATTGTAATTTCACCCTTGCTCATATTCAACATTGTATCATTGTGGATCTTTGTTAGAAGGGTCTCTGTACTGTGAAATTGCTTATATGCTGATTGCTTGTCATCATCAAGTTTGCTACGAGCAAGGTGATCCATGTATTGTTTAATAACTGCACTTTCAATTATTTTTCCAAGGAAGGACAAGTTTGATACTGGTCGGTAGTTTTTCTTGATCAGATCAAGTCCTCCTTTCTTTAAAAGTGGCTTAACCAGTGCATGCTTCAGATCAAGGGGCATCTCCCCTAAAGTCAATGATGTGTTGACTATTCCAGTTATCAATGGAAGAAATTCGTCGATGCACTCAATCAGTAACCATGTGGGGATGGGGTCTAGTTGACAGTGTTTGACAGGCATATTTTTTATCAATTTCTTAATTTCCGATTCTGATAGGGTTTTGAACTGAAATAATTTGTTGCCTGTAAAATTGTCACTAACTACAGTGTGGTTGCTGCCAGAGTCCAGTTGCGTCCTTATTTTCTTGATTTTTTCATCAAAGAATGTGTTGAAGTCATTTGCAAGGTCTTTGCTATTTTCATGACTTGGCAGTGGCAATTCTTGCTTCCTGTTCAGGTTAGAATTAAGTACCTTGAACATGGCCTTTGAATTTCCCTTAGTATCCTCAATCTTTGCCCTCAGATCATCAGATTTCAGCTGATTGAGCTGGTCATTTAATGCATTTCGTTTGAGCTGAAAATCTTCCCAATCTTTCTCAAGCCCAGTTCTTCTCCAAGTTCGCTCTGCTTTCCTCTTAGCCGTTTTTAGATTTTTTATGTCAGCATTAGTAAATGGAGTAGGTTTGCGCAGTGTAACCTGCTTCGTAATCAGAGGTGCATGTTTGTCAAGTACCTCAGTTGATGAATTGTAAAGCAGAACCAGTTTTGACAGGTATTCAGATGAGATTTCTTTTTGCACTTTCACGTACAAGTGTTTGTCAATGTCTTTTCTAAAAAGATTCAAATTGATGTTGCGCAGTTTTCTGAAAGCAATTTTCTTTTGGGCACTTTTTAGTTTCCCCATGGCTACATTGAAAAGTACACAGTTATGGTCAGAGAGCAAGTCACTGACAGCACAGTCTCTTAGAATAGAGTTCCTTCGTGTAATTATGAGGTCCAATGTGTTCCCCTCTTTGTGGGTTGGTGAAGAAACATGCTGTTCAAGATCATACATTTCAAGGATGCTGTTGAACTGTCTGACTCTGGCATCGTTAGGCTTGTTCATGTGAAAATTAAAATCACCAGTTAACACAACTTCATTGTGATATGATTGATACTGAGCTAAGAATTGTGTGAATTCCTCAAAAAAGTCTGTTAACCTGTATTTGTTTTTGTTTGAGGGTTCAGGCCGATACACAAGAAGAATTGTGATAGTTTTGCCATTATGATTTATTTGAATTTCCATATGCTCAAAAGTTTTGGTTTTCTTGCTGTTGATTTTTTTTGCTTTTATGCCTGACCTTATAATGCAGCCAACACCACCACCAGGTCTGTCTTCCCGAGGTGTGCCAATATAAACATACTCGCCATTTCTTTCCAAGTTTCCAATTTCTACAATATCATCTGCCTTCAACCAAGTTTCTGTGAAAAGAAACAAGTCAAGATCAAATTCATCCCCAAAATTCTTCACTAATTCAGTTTTTTGTCTCAAACTTTGTGCATTCCATACACAGGCCTTTAGAGTATGGTTTTTAGTACTGTTGGTTTGTTTTTTTGTTTGGATAGGCCTACAGTGTTCTTCGGGTTTGTCTGAGTGCATCAAAGGATCAAATCTGTTCTGTAATTTCAGAGAGTCTGAGTTGCTTGACCTCTGTTGGACATAGGGTCTGGGACCAGGATTGTATATATGTCTTTGATTGGAATCATTTATACCAATGCGCAGGACATCAGAGTATAGCTTTGCATGTTCGGACATCATTTAAGTGAAAGAGAATTGCACTCTGAGGTCTGTCAGAGACTTGAGGTTAGACTGTGAGTCTCTCAGGTCTGAGAGAGGGAAGATTTTACTAGTGATAAGGTTCTGAGGTCTTTCAGAGGCTTGAGGTTAGAGTGCGAGTCTCTCCGGTTTGTCAGAGGCAAGAAGTTAGAGTAACAAGGCTCTGAGGTCTGTCAGAGAGAAGAGGCAAGTTTGAATCTGAAGTCTGTCACAGGCAGGAGTAGCGAGGCTCTGAGGTCTAATAGAGACAAGAGGTACAATTTGCGGTGCTCTGAGGTCTGTCAGCAACTAGAGATAACAGTAGCGAGGCTCTGAGGTCTGTCAGAGACAGAAGTTAGAGTGTGAGTCTCTCAGGTCTATGAGAGGCAGAGGCTCTGAGGTCTGCCAGAGACAATTAAGAGATTAGGTGTGAGTCTCTCAGGTCTGTGAGAGGCGAGATGTAGGAATAGTGATGCTCTGAGGTCTGTCAGAGACAAGAGGTAACAGTAGTGAGGCTTAGGTCTGTGAGAGGCAGAGGTGAGAAGAGTGAGGCTCTGAGGTCTGTCAGAGTCAACAGGTAAGATTAGTAAGTCTTTCAGATTTGTGAGAGGCTAGAGGTGAGAAGAGTGAGGCTCTGAGGTCTGTCAGAGTTTAGAAGCAAAAGTAGTGAATCTCTCAGGTCTGTGAGATGAAAAGGTAAGAAGAGTGAGGTTCTGAGGTCTGTCAGAGTTTAGAGGCAAAAGCAGTGAGTCTCTCAGGTCTGTGCGAGGAAAAGGTAAGAAGAGTGAGGCTCTGAGGTCTGTCAGAGTCTAGAGGCAAAAGCAGCAAGTTTCCCAGGTCTGTGAGAGCAAAAAGGTAAGAAGAATGAGGCTCTGAGGTCTGTCAGAGTCTAGAGGCAAAAGCAGCGAGTCTCTCAGGTCTGTGAGAGGAAAAGGTAAGAAGAGTGAGGCTCTGAGGTCTGTCAGAGTCTAGAGGCAGTGAGTCTCTCAGGTCTGTGAGAGGGAAAGTTAAGTAGAGTAAGGCTCTGAGGTCTGTCAGAGTTTAGAGGCAAAAGCAGTGAGTCTCTCAGGTCTGTGCGAGGAAAAGGTAAGAAAAGTGAGGCTCTGAGGTCTTTCAGAGTCTAGAAGCAAAAGCAGTGAGTCTCTCAGGTCTGTGAGAGGAAAAGGTAAGAAGAGTGAGGCTCTGAGGTCTGTCAGAGTCTAGAGGCAGAAGCAGTGAGTCTCTCAGGTCTGTGAGAGGAAAAGTTAAGAAGAGTAAGGCTCTGAGGTCTGTCAGAGTTTAGAGGCAAAAGTAGCAAGTCTCTCAGGTCTGTGAGAGGAAAAGGTAAGAAGAGTGAGGCTCTGAGGTCTGTCAGAGTCTAGAGGCAAAAGCAGTGAGTCTCTCAGGTCTGTGAGAGGAAAAGGTAACAAGAGTGAGGCTCTGAGGTCTGTCAGAGTCTAGAGGCAGAAGCAGTGAGTCTCTCAGGTCTGTGAGAGAAAAAGTTAAGAAGAGTGAGGCTCTGAGGTCTGTCAGAGTCTAGAGGCAAAAGCAGTGAGTCTCTCAGGTCTGTGAGAGGAAAAGGTAAGAAGAGTGAGGCTCTGAGGTCTGTCAGAGTCTAGAGGCACAAGCAGCGAGTCTCTCAGGTCTGTGAGAGGAAAAGGTAAGAAGAGTGAGGCTCTGAGGTCTGTCAGAGTCTAGAGGCAAAAGCAGTGAGTCTCTCAGGTCTGTGAGAGGAAAAGTTAAGAAGAGTCTATAAAACTGTAAGACTTCACAGGTCAATGTGAATTTTTAAAAGTGTCAGCTGCTGAGGGTTTGCTGCAGAGCAATATAAGTTTCTGTTAAGCTCTGCTCTTCAAGGTTTGAAATCCCCAAAACTAATGTTCTCCGGTGTAGTAGTATGTGTCTGGAGTATTGAATGAGTGCTGAAGATAGAAAAATACAACAATAAAATAGCTTTAAAGGGGCAAAAACGAAGGTAAAATGCGTGAAAAACGAGGTCAAAACAATGTGTATTGGAGCCAGAAATGATAAGAGGTAGCCTAATCACAAAGTTTAAATTAAAATACAATGAAAAGAACTAGATTGTGTATTAAATGAAGTCAAAATACAAATAATTTAAGCAGACTTCCTTTGTCCTTTGTGCAGGTGTGAGACAATTATTTCTAGGCTGTGTGGATTCAGGATGTGTATTGGCAGTGTTCAAACTTAAATTTGCGTTACCTAATGCTGTCAAGTGATGTGGAATGTGTCTGGAATAATAAATGAATGCTGGAAATAGAAAATATGAAAGTTGGATGGCTTTTCAGGTGCAAAAACGATGTCAAAATGAGCGAAAATTGAGGCCACAACAATGTGTATTGGAGCCAAAAAACGATGTTGAGAAAGCAGGTAATTAAATTGCAAGTTATTGCACTAATATCATGTCACATCTACACCAAGCTCCTTCTAAATCCAGCAACCTAACATGTCAAAGAATTTCACGAGTTGTGTGGCTTCTACAGCACCTAATCTCTTCAGACATCTCTGGGAGGGTAGAATTCAGAGTTATCTTCTCTGACTTTCTCTCTTTCCTTTGCAGTGACACAAAATCAAACCTGACACAATTCCAAGAGTTTTCTCCATCAGATAATCAGTGCCTGGGGCAGTGCTCTAATTCCTCAGACACTTCTCAAATCTACTGGGGCTCCTAAATCAAATCTCAAAGGTTTTCTCTCCCTGATGAGCAAAGCCTCAGCTGTCAAAGGTGCACAATGCTTCTGTTTGTGACTGTTGGGTTTCCACTGGAGAAAAGGCATGCAAGTCATTGTTTTTGGATATGGGGTGAAAATAGAAAAAATGTCATTGTCAACTTATAAATCAAGTTTTAGACTTATTGAAGGTTTTATAAATTTTGATTTAAAATGTGTTAAAGGGTCCCAGCTCCTCTAACTGGAGCCATCAAATACATGATATCGAATGGAATGCCTATGTTGGACACTTGGGGTCTTGGACAGTCCAGTAACAAACTTCATCACACAGAATTATGGAAGAAAGCGGATAAATAGGCCATATGATGATTTACGGATATTCAGTCACAAAAATGTTTTCATGAAATGCATCAATATGGAAAATCTTCCAGTGGTTCTCACGTTGTTTAAATGTCACACAAAACAGAGAAAAGCTTCATCTTGACTCTGCTTGTTCTGGGAGAAGTTTCAGGCAGTTGTCTTGGACAGTTATGAGGAAAACTTTCTTATTAGCCGTTATTTGCAGGCTTATTAAACAGGAGATTAGCGCAGCGGGTTGCTTCATGCTGTCATCTCACTGCTCCAAGCTCAAGTGCAATCCCACAGCACCAGCCAGCTTTGGCTGACAGAGGAGTCACTTCCGAAAGTATTTTACCTGAATAGCCCATTAGCTTCTAATTGCGCTTTCCTGTGCCGACTGAACACTAGCCTTAACTGCTCAATTATAAGTTCGCATGCGCCTCTAACACAGCGCCGAAGTTGCGTGGGCGAATACTTATATCTGTATTTGACATTAGGCCTATACATTTGGATGATTCAGTTTTCCAGTTTTCTGGAAGTATTTTTCTATTCTTACTCAATGTGTGTGTTCTGTCGTGATTTTTAAATAAAACAGATTGACAAAAGTGAGATTTCCTTGGCAATGTGGCCAAGCAGCATAAAAAAATTGCCTGCGGAGAATGGTGTATTTATACCATGAATATATCATGACATTGGTACACAGAGCAGAGCACCATACAGCATCAGAGTATACACTATTTTACAATGCATTACCATAAGTACCTCATAACTACAACAAGAATAGCATGTAGTTGGTGTTTACCATGTTTGCCATGAATATAATACCACAAAGAGGAGTGTTTGGAGAAGCTCAAAGAGGAGTATTTCTGAATGTAAAGGCTCACAAAGGAGGAGGCTGGTGTACATTGGCCAGCTGGATGTTGATCTGGGGGTAATAGGGAAGGATGAGGGAGCAGCCTCAGAAGCCCCATCTCATGCATGGTAAATCACGGCCAATCAAAGCGTACAACCTCCTCATCAACTTGTGATGAAATGCGCTAACTCCCAGACCCCGCGGCTTCTGGGTTGATCTGCTGGCGTCTGTCGTAAGAGGGTGGGGAAAGGGGGTAAACTGGTCCTTTGGGATTGGGGTACATGTCCAAAAATGATCCCTGACATGTTAGGCATCCATTAGATTAAGGCCGGTTGGCAATGGTTGCTGTTGTTTTTGATTAGGATCACCAAGCTGCATCAATACTCTGATTTTGCCTGACAGAAAAAAAAAGGCTACTGCACGACAATGACATATTGCTTTAAATGTGGAGAATCATTAATGTCACAAAAAGCAAGCTGCAACTGAATATCGTCAGTTTTAAGAAAGTCATTTTGGAGAAGCTGTAAAAGTATAATTATATAGTAGGCTTCCAAATAGACATAATTGACTTACCTAGTTTTTCAACTTCACCAAACCAGCTTCAGACTCAAAACAGTGACTGAAGGGATAATGTTTATGAACTTGTCAATATCTGTGGGATGACATCCATGTCCAGATTAGACTCTCTTATGTGTGCAGGATCGACCTAATTCTAAAATTAACCCCTCTGAAGTTGTGTCTGCTCGCCCTTTATTTAAATGAAAGCGTCAGAATTAGACGCATGTGGTGACCCTTAATGACATTTCTTTACCCTTCACAGAGTTGCTTCAGGTTGTCATTGGTCTAACATGAGACCCAGGGTGTCATCTCAATGGTTGGAAGTTCTTGTTTGGTAAGATTCCACAAGTATGAAATAAAGTTGGACCTTTTAGTACCTTGACCCAACTTTTACTCTCTTTCGGTTGACTGTATTGAAAGTTGCGGCTTTCTGAATCTCAAGGGAGCATCGATTATATAAACACCGCTCTACAGACACATACAACGATTAAGGAAGAATTTGCCATGACAAGCACTAACAATGAGAAAATTGGTCAATCAGCCTCAACCTTTTCATGTTGTAGTTTGAACAGGACGAAGAGGTTATCCTTTCGGCTTTGGTGTTGAGGAAAACACATTCTACTCAACTCATGGGTTTCCAAAGAGAGTTGTAACAGAAGGGAGTCCTTTAAAACCATGCTGCTCTCGATGTATATCGCTTTTGATGATAGGATGTAACAACGGAGTGTTCTTGCCTGGCATAACCAGTACTCAAAATATTACATTTGGATTTTCTCAGAAAGTATCCCTCTGACCACCAACAATTTTAGTAACACAACAAAAAAGACCAGCCAGAATTGAATTAGAAATCACACTTTTGAAATAGGAAACAACCTCACTTTTACCATATTAACAGTCTACATATATATTCCGGACAAATTCATACTGTGTCGCCTGTAAGTAAGTGAAACAGGGGACGTCTTGCCATTGGGTCAATGCTAAACACACTCAGCCAAACTGCTTGTGGAGGCATGGCATCCAATGAGATGAAAACATATTGGGTCATAAAGGGCAATATTTGAGGCATGTGGGATACAAGTGGCAGCCAATTTTCTTTGCAGCAGTCAGATTTACGTGTGGGTTGAAGTTTTTGATAAGTAAGTGAAACGCAAGGTCAATGCATTTTCAATGGAGATGAGGGTTTACGTTAATACTTATCAAAGGTTTTGACCCATATGTATCTAATATTAACATTATCTAACTCAGCGACTCTTTGTTGAAAGAAAATTGGCAGTAACATACATGTATGCCACTTGCCTCAAGTATTGTACTTTATGGCCCCACGTTTTCTTCCCGTTGAATGAGTATGGAGCTTCCACAAGCAGTTTGGATGAGGATGTTTAGCATTGGCCCAATGGCAAAACATCACCTCCTTCACTTTCTTGCAGGTGGCAGTATATATTGTTATGATAAATAACCAATATTAAAGCACATGAGCTTAATTACTTTTTTTTCTGTATATATAATTATAATATTATATAGCTAATCAAACAAGAAGATGGAGATGTATACATACCGCATCATTTGCATCAGCAGCCAACCTGGCGGCATAACGGGCTATCAGTCGATGTTCATCATCTATTCGTCCATCCAGGCTTCCATGCATTTTGCTGGGGCTGGAAATAAATGGGACATCATGAGAAATGATGCATTTGAATGATTGCAAGTGTCAACACTGGAGGGTCGAGGAATACAACTTATGAATGGTCTTCGAATAAGCCTACAATATATGTTTATTTTTAAAAAGCACAAAACGTGTGTTTGTTGGGTAAATTTAAAAAAAAGAGTTTTGCCTATTCAAATTTTTAAAATTTGTATTGTTTGAAAAATATTTCAACCTCTATGTGAAAGTGTCATTATTTAGCCAGAAATTGACATCAATGTATGACGTTCGTTTTTCTCACTGAACAACTTTCCCTTTGTGTCATAATATGTATCCAATCCCAAGCCTCAGATGTGAAACAACAAGGCCTATCCCCGAAATATTGCAATTTAAAGTGGATTATTTCAAATTAAAATGACTAAATAAGCCTTTTAACTGCTGCATACAATGAGCACTATAGGTTTGCCTTTGCTATACATGAGAACTTGCAGGATTCCTTCAAAGCTGATGGAGCACCATCTAAATTTCAGGATTTGACCTTGGGACCTGGGCCTGCATGCTATGCCCTCGTGTGAAGGGATCATCAGAAGCTGTCACCCTGGGAGAGTCATCTATCAGATCAAGAATTGCCACAAAATCCATAAATAAAACATGGAGGGCCAGGGGAGATCTGGAGGACATGGATGTTGCCAATCAATACCTCAAGGTCGCCTCAAATATAATCTTGTCACTTTCATAAGTGCATCACTAGACGCATCAATAGACACTATTAGATAAACTATAGGGTATTGCCATCATATCACTATTGAATATTGGATTATTCATAACTATATCCCTGAATTAGCCTAATTGGAGTCATTTAGTCCACTAGATGGCCCATAAGATTGCAGCATCAATGTTACATAATCCTGCAGATGAGAACCACTGGCATGAATAACTTGATTGCCCCCTGAATCCCATAAGGATTATATCAGTAATCTCTTTGGACATTAAAACCACTCTCGAAGTGGCAGAATTGGAAAGGTATAGCATATTATACAAACCAGTGTTAAGACATAAACTGGTATGAGGAATAGATCATACTTTAGCTTTTTGGAATTTCTTCATGGATTTTAGGAATATCCTTATGGATTTTAAAATGTCTTCGTGGCTTTTAAGAAAGGTTATCAAGAATATCTGTTCATAATATTTGGTTTTGTGTTCGTCACGAATGTATAACAATGGATTTGTAAAAATCAATGACAGCATATTACGGCCAATGGTTCATGCTACTAGAGCTGCATTGACTGACCTACATTAAATCTAAGATTTGAGAATATTCCAATATGATGTCCACTCATGCACAATTCCTTTGGATATACCAGACCATTTTGGTGGAGTTATGCCCTGGAGCTCTTTTGTCATGGTCACATTTGTCAACTGATGGAGAAGAGAGGGAGCAGAGCTGAGATTGGCACTGCAGAGAAGCTCTACAAACTGCTATTCAAATGGTGGCTATCTGTTATTGACAAGTCACCTCTTTTGGCCTCTCCTTTTGGCCAGGCTTATGCTGGATGCTTTTGGTGGTTACCCTCTCCAGGAGACTCCAGGAGTCTTCAGCAGTCCAGTTAGAATTGATCAATCTCTGAAGAGCAGCTATCAGACCAGGCATTTCCAGAGAGGTCCCAGAGGCCAGATGTCCTCATGTGTTTCAGCCACTTATTTCATCCTGAACCAATAATGCCTGGTCAGCAGGATATGTCCTCCATCACTCAGTGATGACATCTGTCTGTGACGTCAGTAAATCGGCTTAGATAAGCATTATGTGTCAGTGAGTGTCAGTGAGTCACAGCTTGAGGGCAAACTGTCAGTCAGTCTTGCCAGGCCAGCCATAGACCAGCCAAGCAAACTAGACCAGAAATTGGGCTAAAGCAAGATCTACACATTATTCAATACACGATTCTGCAGAAACCCTTCTGTACACATGACACCACACAAGCTTCATAAATAAGATTATGACTCAAAGTGACTCATGTGTTGTAGACTAGTGACATAAACAAGCTGTATTGCAGGGAGACATCTGAGCAGATTTATATGTTACTGACACTCATTTTTTTATCAAGTCAAGTATATGCAAGTCAAAACAGACATTTACAGATGCATCAAATCTAGAGAAATTGTATCAATATGAACTGAACAATGTTATCGTAAAATTGCTACTCAGATTCTCACTTCTGAACAGAATAGGTTCAAATGCTTTTTTTATCCCTTTTTTTGTCGGTGAGGAGTGTGAGTCTGTTCAGAATATAGGTCTAAGCCCACACACATCCATATAGGTGGTTGTATTGCTGCCCGGGGGGGGGCACTCACATTGAAGTCATACTACCTATGTGCCGCTCAAAAGATAGGGTTTTTAAGAGGATTTCCTGACCACAGGGTCATTTTTTGAGGCCTGGAGAGCCTGACCATAGGGTACACTTCTCAATTGGACATCAAACAATGGTGTTTTGCCTTTGAAATTGGAATCATGCAATGTCTAATTTGCATTGAACTTTCAAGGTTTAGGTGTCATTCTTAATTGCAATTTAGTTTTCACACCTTTTGTGATGACTTTTTCTCTTTAATGTCAATAAAATAGGCTATAGGTCCTTTATAATAACCTGACCATAGGGTATGAAATTCGGGCTCTGAAAACCTGACCATAGGGTACGACTTTCGGAACGCGTGCCGCACATCCGTATCAAAATTTGGCCGAGTACCCCCCCCCCCCCGGGTATTGCTGTTGTTCCAAAGAGGAGCCATTCAAATTATGTCATCCATTGATTTGCAGACAAACCCAATAACACGGTTCATTCAATCATAACTAGGTTAGTGGCATGGGTTAACATGGATGTGGGGGTCAATATTGGAACGAAAGAGCGTGCTATTGACATAGCCAGAGCTATTGCCAAACTAAGAGGTTTCTGATGCTGTCTTGGCTTGCAATGTTTGAGGAGCAGTCTCAGGGCAGTTTCAAGGAACAGTATCCTGTAGGATAGCTACTCAGGAAATGCCCATCCATCATGCAGACACCTGCTGGCTGCAGAGGCAAAGGACATATACAGTTGGATGATGGCAAAAACATAGTGCTGTGATGTTTAGAAGCTGTTTCCTTCCCTTAGTGCCTCTTGATGTGTAAGATGGTAATGGATAGGTTGTCAATATTGAATATCTTCTGCTTTACACTTGAGGGTTAAGCTTGAATTAGTGGATTCTCATACAATCACCCACTTTGTCATACATCCTGAAACATCCTCTTGATATGAGAGCAATAGGAAGGAGTTATCAAAGGTGGTAAATATCCTTCATAATTGCCAGCACATGCTATAATTTCTACAAGTAGCCTGCAAGATGTTGTTATTGAGGCAGTGGATAAGATAGACACATTTTAAGCTTGTGATTCACAGATTTGGTCATCTCAAGAATATCCAGATGGCGTCCAGTTCAGCTTCAGACTAAAGCAGCCCTCTGGTGCAAGGTCTGTGAAAATGCCACACAGACCTGCAGTGGAATGCCACTGAAAACCGATGGTGCTGCAGCACTGCAGCAGTGTCATGCAGTTCTTGTTGGTGGCGCCCCTAGTGTCTGGGGAACGAATGGACTTTTCAGACTTGAGGAATTATTAGTCAAGTGACATTCAAGTTGCAACCTTGTGACCTTTAAAGTCTATAATGATAGTAGACTGACCTTTTGGTTGTGGACGAACTGTCCATTGATGAGAGGTCCACAGAATGGCTGCGGGAAACGTCATGGAAACCGTTGTGCGAAGCAACAGGCGTTGCAGGTCTGCAAAGAAAGAAGAGACAATTAGGTTTTATAAGAAGATCACACAGAAGTAACTGGCATCAACTAAACAATATTGCACCAAAATGCTATTGTGTCAGCAGTATGACTAAACATTTAAGTTGCAAAGTTGGAAAAATAAAGTATTCTCCCATGTCGTAGCATGACAATGTCATCACAATTTCACAAAACATCACCCATAACGGTTTAATGATGATAACGGCACAAGATATCACTTGCATCCATTTGGCCAATGATGGTAGGACATCACACCATGGCAGACAGCAAAAACTGTGAGTACATTGTATAATATTTATTGTATTTCATACTTTCCTACATGTATGACATTTTGATAGTTGTGACAGTCGTTCATTAACCAACACCACCTATCATCTTCTGTTTGACGCATTACCGACAAGACTGACTGTCACCATATGGCATAGGAACACACAAGAAATGCCATATTCCAATGCCATAAATGCATCACATACTTCACCACAGATAGACACATTTTATGTTTGTGATTAGGTCTTCTCAGGAATATCTAGATGGCGTCTAGTCCACTTTCAGACTAAGCAGCCGCCACATCCATATGATACCAATTGAGCCACTGTTTTGAGATTCTACATACTTCCTGGAAGAATATTAATTTACAGTTAATTTTTTTTCCATTGCTTCAAATCCAGGGTGCAATATTCAGAAAAATATACCACAGCTTATTACACACGTGTAGACACCTCGAACTAAAATCCTACTCTGATTTAACGGATCAGAACTTTCACCTTGAAGTCTTTGAACATGGCTTGAATTAAAATGTTTTAGACAAGATGTACCGATACATTACATTCAGTGTAAGTGCAAGCCTTTGAAGCTGGGGAAATGTCAATATCAACACATCATTCAGGCCAAATGCATTACAAGCTATAAAAGAAGTCGGATCATGATTTTCAATTGAAGCTTAATTTCTGAAGTCAACCTCATCATGCCGAATAAACAGCTATAATTTGAAGCTAATTGAATGGAAGTTTACATTCCAGTAGCGATTTATCATCAGGGAAATTGTGAAACATTTCTTTTAAAGCCATTTTAATAAGTGTGCAATTTTAGCTAAATATGTTCAATGGGATTAAAGCAAACTGTCACGCAGATGGTCGGATAAGAAGCATCTATAGTTGTAAAATTTATTTCTGACAAAATAGATGTGTCAGACCCAGAATCTCCCAACTTGAAGACTTTCTGCAGTCATAGTCAATTCTGTGATAAATTTCTTTTTTAAAAAACTAGGAGAGGAAAAAGACATATATGCAAAAATGAGATGCAGAGAGATGCATTTTTTGCAAATATTAAGATTGTGCTGCACTTCATAAAAATTATAATAAAGTTATCAATTTTGGGTCATTTTATCGCTAAAATACATCCATCCAGCCCAATCAAACAGATGAATAAATTATTGTGCTCAATATTGTTTTTAGCTTGATACACATTTTCACACATTGGAAGTATAGCAGTTTGCAATTGTGGACATACGTCATGCAGACCAATACAACATAGTATACTGGCTTTATCAAGAATAACTTATTCAGTTCGCCAAGGCACCAGGGTCATATAGCTCATGAAGTATACAAATGCATTTACTCTGTACTTCTGTGATGGAAGGACTCAATAGTGCCTTCACAATTGAGTTGAAGGTCTCTAAATGAACTTGAGAGCCGTCCTCACCAATGCTCTGACCTCAGGATCAAGGATACTGACTTCCAAATATGGTGTGGAATAAAAGGTATTAACAATTTATCTAGAAAGGATTTTACTCCCAGAGATTCTATGAAGAAGCTGAGACTATGAATATGCAACACTGTTAAGTATATAACAGTATCATAAGGAAACATGGCACTTAAATGAGTAATAAACTCCGACATCTTACCATTCATTATGGTCTACGATTCCAAGAACACGAAGATCATTCCATGTTGTCATATCTCAGTTTTACAGCCAGTTAATACCTGAAGTTGAGCATGGCCAGCATGGATCCAGTTATATGGGCAAAATATTCATGGAAAAATGGCCACAAATGGTAATTTGCAAGCTTAACATCCTCTAACATCACCCTATCCCCTTCATATCTCTCAATAGTCTCGTGACAAGAAGACCAGCCATGCACCTGTAATAACTTAAATTACTCACCACCAACAATTTGCAATTTGAGATATCCATCTTTGATTTGGAGTCTCGATGTGGTAAAATATGAAAAGACAGGAGACAGTCTGCCCTTATGCCTTCTAACTGCTTGGTATATACTCTATACTATCCTGTTGATTTACCAGACACCCATGCTGCTTAAATATTTAATAGCTATAAGAAGAAACATTCCTTCTTGGCATGAAATGTGAATTATATTTCATTAAATAACAGAACAGATATCTTTAGGAATTTCCTTACTGCAATGTCTAATGATCACACAATTCCTTATTGAAACCTGACACATACAATCTTCGTCACAGGACCATCCAAGAAGGGATGTAATCTCAGGCAATGCATTTAGTTCTTCAGTTTCTAATCAAGCATTAATCTAACAGATTTTATGTTATGACAATTTTTGATAATTGTAGGATAAATTCCTCATTAATCTACTTGAACAAGGGTTGCTTGATAATAATATTACCCTATAATAGTCAGTATAATAGTCAGTAGTTGTCTTGCCAAATCTACAATTTGAGCCTCATCATATTGGTCGAAAAACTAAAATAAGAACAAAGATCCTACGCAGCTTACCATTTGTAGAGACTCATGATTTTCACCAAGGATTCATCAGTCAGAGTGTTTCAGATTAGGCAGTACTTGGGATCAAAAACTTTCTGGTGTAGCTGACAAATTTCCAAACCATCGACTGGCCATCACTGTATCGGTAGATACCCAGACAAGAGGACACTTCAGGACATTAGACTTTACCATGCAACCCACAGGGGATTCTGGAGGCTGTCTGGTTGGACATCTGACCCCTGGCCTTTGGGACCTTTCAGCTTGTTTGCCCAGCTATGCACATCTCTCTGCTGACACTGCCACAGAGCCGCTCAACCAATGCTGGTATGTGCTGTAGAATGGCAGCTATCCACTTCAGCTGCACCATGTATGTCCTCCAAGGTCGTGATATTGGTTTTGTGTACTTAGGTAATCTAGAAGTTCTATAATACTAACTATAAGAGAAGACCATGTAGAAAATAATTTTCTGAAGTGTTTGTCACATCCCAAGTGCTATGTGGTGTATACAATGAACACTTGAATCTCCATCAACATACAGCTAAAACTTCGCCAAGAGGATATCACCAATCTGTCCAGTGCAAAGCTATTTAGACAGAACAAGTTAAGTTGGAATAAGTACTTGACCTCACAGATATGTAATGCTACTATAATCACATGGATATTGTTTTTCTCCTATCTTCATCAAAGTGTAACATGGGACATCATTGTCTCTCATAATTAGCCGAATAGAAGAATGGGAACTGATGCCACGTGTATACTAAACCTATCATTTCCACAAAAGTAACTTGATACCGTATTAGTTTTGCCACAAAGACAGAGGAATACAATCCACGCTGTTCGAAAGGATCTTTTAATAAGCTGAGATACCAGTTACTGGAGAAGCCTCCGGATTTAGAATGACCTTTTTTATTTCATCTCAATTTTTTTCTTATGACTGCTATACACAAAGTTATCATACATATCTGTGCGGTTATACAGGTGTCAGGACCAATGTTAATTTCTATTACAAAATGGGGATCACACAAATTACTGTATTGTTGCCACTCCCAAGCCACAGAAGTCATTGCTCTTGAAGTTCAAAGTGGGTACTGCCTACATCGGCCCAAAGCCATAAAGACACCTCAGGTGCAACAGAATGACCCAGCAACAAATATGCAGTTATTTGGACACAATTGGCATTGTTGTTGACTACATTAGGAAAGGGCCTCGGGGCATAGCCCTAGTGAATAAATCATAACCATTATGAGTGTGTAAAACAAGTGGAACACACAACAAAGATATACTCAGCACCAGGAGATGTCTATACTTAAGCAAGTCAATCCAAATCATCCACAGTGAAGCTAAGTAACAATATAGAGATGTATAATGAGGAAGTTGCTTTGTTGAAGGCATTGATCCACAGACAAAACTTTAAACCAGCTCTGTATAATTAGTGAGTTTATGTAGCAGTGCATATTAAGTAAGCCATTAGGCGTCCCTCTTGGGTGCAAAATCCCTCACTAAATTAACACGCACCAACAAGCTCTTCTCTATGGTCCTATCTCAATTCCTCCAGAGAACTAAAAAAAGCTCTCAAACTTAGAAGCACGACACCTTGAGATATTGGGCTTATTTTGAAATATCCCAAGAAGCAATGGAGTGAATAGCTCCCTTCCAATTAGTCTGTTGCAAGCCGAGTGATGCTTCTGACTTGGAGAAGGAAGTTTCTAATCTCCAGTCCTGTAATCAGGTGTCACTGATCTGAGGCAGAACATGCAAAGCTATCATTAAACCCAGACACTGACTTGCAAAAGATGTAAAAATGAAACTGGCAGATCATCTAAATTTGATATCAAATCTTTATGAAATATCATTTATGTCTGTAAATCGGTGGATAGAGATTAAAATACTTGATGAAAAGGAAGAAGAAGATTATTAAGTTCTCGGAGTATAAGCCATGTTGAGTTTAAAAATATTTGGCCTCAAATGATCTCAACAACAGCTTGTAAAGTTTCATAGATTTTGGTCTGGCATTTTGTTCGTGAATCTCAAAATTCCTTTCAACTGTCTTGAGTTCTGTACTCAAAGCTATTCTGTTGCAGACCATTCTAGTGCGAATGAAAGGGAAAAGAAAGAGAGCATACCAGAAGTAAAAAACCACTAAAGAGTCTATATGAAAAAGGAGAAGGGAGCATAGCTTTAACACTGAACATATCAGGACATATGGTCAGGCTATGCCATTTCCGGTTGAAGAAGACCCTGCAATGAAGATGAAGATGTCTGGGTTGTTTAATTAAACATTTGGATGATATTTTTGTGAACTCAGTTTGTCTTGGTTTCTCATATTTCAACCTGTATTGAGATTGAATTTGGTGTAATTTACACTTTAACAAATTTTTTAAAATTATTATTATTTCATGATTTATTTCGTCCATGATAGGCAATTGTCACGAACAACAGAAAGCTAGGACAATGATTTCTTGTTTAAACTTGAAGGAACCACCACAAGATCTACAGATGATATCAACTTCAAAATTTGTCCCAAATGTAACCAGAACTTCAGGCATAGTTTCAAAATAAACATTGGTACCCAAAGTGTCAAAATAGTACCAAATTGAGTCACATCAAACTGGACTAAATATTTTCTTAGTAACTTAGGCCTACTGTAATATCACAAAGAATTCAGGTCTTTAAGCAAAGAAATGTTAGCTTGTTTTCACACCAAGTGTAGTGTGTGGCTCGTGTCCAAGTAGTTAACATCAAGGAAGTGCTGTGATGGTCGTGACCGGAATAAGTTTCTAATTTTCAAGTTCTTAATCATTTCATATCGTGCAAAAGTTTAACACGCAAAGCTATCACTTAACCCATACACGCATCAGAGAAACTGAAAAGAAAAAAGACCAAAAGAAAATTAGGTGAAGAGAACCAGGTTGGGTATCCCACTTTGGGTTTCCTCTGATGCTGTTGAAATGTTTTTCCTCATCTGTCAGCTAATTTGGGTTCTCTACAAAGGGTGTCATAAGATGAGGCAAATTGACTACGAATGAAAGAGATCGGAAGTTGAGGTGTCAGAACCAGGTCTTTGATTCTTCACGTAGATTCATATCTCAAAGCACTGAAGCTAATATGAGCTGAAACACATGCAAGCCTTGCAAGGCATAAGCTCTTCACCCGATTTGATAGAGAAAATCTCCCAGAAATAATGTTAGACTCAATACACACTTGCATGAGAATGGACAATTTATTCTTGAAAATCAGATCGCCCGACCCATTGCAAAAGTTTCTTCCTTTCTTTTAGTTGTTCTAACTTTTAATATGCAAATCATGAAATGAAGAATGTATTCTGTACACATACATTAGGGTAGGTTGATTTTGCAAAAATTTTTGAATTTCAATTTTGGACAAATTGAGATAGTGACATTTTCATGGCAAAAGGCCATATCCAAAATTTCAGGTCTCTAACTCTAATACTTTTTTGAGGAAATCCATTTGAAATTTCAAGTTTTTAGACATTTTTTGCTTGGTGCGCCGATTCACGGTATTGGATAACTCAGTCAATTTAAGAGATAAGACAATGAAACTGGTATAGTTGGACAGGGCTCTATTAGACCTTCATTTTGAATAACAACATCAATGGTCTAGGCCAGATTTGAAGATTCAGTAAATTCCGAATGTGGGAACTTTTAATTTTTTGCTTGACTTGCAAAACAAAGTATGACATTTTAGGTGTACCTGTAACTCTATTGGCTGTTGAGATGTCTGGTGTTAATAGCAATCTTAGGAAGAGCACCCAAAACTATAATATTGTCATCATTAAGATTGTATCCGGGATAGAACCCCAGATCTGAAGAACTTGTAAAAATATTAAGATAGGCGACAGGTCATCTGATTTGTCAGTGAGTCATTTTAGGATCAGGTTCAGTATTATTATGTACTGGAAAAGTAGAAATGGAATCTAGGGCACCCTTCAAACCAGGAGAGAAGTTCAAATAGAACAACTACCCGATTGGAAATTGCTTTTACATGTATATTTCTGTACTGGCGTTTGGAAGTTGTAACATAAACTTCCCTGCTTTGCAACAATTAAGGTACTATAAAAAATATTTTACATGTATTTTATAATGGAACTTAGAGGTGTTATAGGTAGGTCTGGATCTTATTAGACAGCTCTTAATGTCATCACTGCCCTACAGAATACATCATGACTTTTGGATTGAGAACATTACATGTCAAAAAGAATACCAATGCTCAGAGATAGAGAGAGAAAATTATTAAGCTTTTTGTGTGCAGTGCAATGTGTATATCTCTCAATTAAACTTTATGCTTGATGCCAGCTGTGAACTTGTTTGCACATTGAACTTTTATTTCTGATCTTTGATTTATTTTAGAATTAAGCTGTATATATTATATAGCTGGAAAACGATATAACAACTCTGCCCGTTTCATAGCTTTACCTTAATACCCAATGAAACTGTTACTTCTCCTATACTTCCAATATGGCTCATTGTGAGACCTCCGATGCTTTGTCAAAGTGTTATCCAGTAAACTGGCATAGAATTGAATGCAACTCCGACTAAGTAAAAGACTTTTTTCAATAATTACCTGTTCATTGCTGGTTTGCACCATCAGATATGACTTTCTTTCTCCTAATCGTGAAATTTTATGAAGAGTGCAGGTGAAAAAAAATCCGAAACCCTTCATGTTGGTATTCAAATTGTAGGTCTTTTTGTGAAAAAGCTCTTGTCAGCTCCACACATTTGGACAGGGAATAGCTAATAGCAGAACAGCAGGCTCTGTTGTTGTGGTTTTTTAAAAAGAGACATCACCATCACACCAGCAGAGTATTATTCCATCACTTCGTGTTGTGCATGGTGAAGCAAAAACTAAAAGTGGGAGAACTGGGGGTCTTGGCTGATTATTTAATTAATAACCTTGAATGTTTAATAGGTCAATGCAGAAAAGGTTGCATAGCAACTGGCTGGTCATCATTTATGGAAGAATTTCTGTCTGAAATCTCCATATGGAGGATAAATCCGCCTTGATGGTGCCATCAACATCTTCTTTATCATTTTACAACAACAATGATAAATATCTATATCATCAAGCAACCACAAAATATGAATTATTAGTTGGACCAACACTTCCAAAAAAATGCATACGAGAAACACCGGCTAACAAATTGAAATTAGCATTGACTTAGGATTTATCACTTTCCGCATAGCATTTGTGTGAACATGAAAGATGTGTGGATTTGAGATACTTGGATAATTCACCATGATTTGTGATACTGCAGATATTTGCAACTTGTACTTTAGAACAGACATGGGACAGTAAAACACAACAATCTTTTCACCAAAAAAAACAGAAAAGAAGAACAGATGACAAAAGGAAATGTTGACCACTGAGAACATTGGTAGTGTCCATTTGCTCTAACAGTAAAGGGAGAATGAAAACAATTAAAGCAAAACCCCTGTGAGCTCTGCACAGCTGGACGGAGAATAGCTAATGATAGAACAGCAGGCGCTGTTGTTCATCACCAGTGGCATCACCAATACAGGCAGAGTACTCATTTATCTTTGCTTTGGAGGACAGTAGGCTGTAGAAAATACAAAGAGGACAAAACGATCCTGGCCTAAACTTGCATGATTAATTTCCATCATGGTATATTAAACTTCACATACATTGTCCTTCATCTTGTAAATTGTAGCAATCATTACGATATGTGTCAGGAATCAGAAATCAGAAATTCTATAGATCCTAACAGATCATCCATAATTAATCAGAAGCCATATTGTCAAGATGAATAACCAATGCTCAATTCATGTGTGCTCTCAAGAGACATTGAAATTTGACATGTAACAAAATCCCCAAGCAATGAAACAAATACAATTAATTTCACACAAGAGAAATTATAATTTATTTCAATTGTAGGGAGGACAAAGAACAGAAGAACATTATGAACTGCTTTCAAGGTATGTCACAACACCTCAGCACTGTTTCGACCCAGAATGCCTGCTTAAAATGCAAACAAAGCAATGGTGTAAATCGTATGTCTACAATGCTTCATTTTAATTGTATACTTTCCATTCAAATCAAGAAAGCATATAGTTGTATAGGATGCAGTTAAATTTTTATGGTCAAAAATTTCAGAACGTTGCTCACTTCCAATTAGCTGGTTAGAAACTGAGTGATTAGAAACTGAGTGAAGTTTGAGCTGAATAAATTTCTAATCTCCCGTCCTGTAATCATGGTGACGCTGTTCCAAGACAAGACACGCAAAGCTATTGCTCGCCTGGACACTTACGACTCAATGAGAAAAAAGTAGGCATAAAAAGTGAGGTCATAAGTATTTTGTGATGTTACTAAAGTATTCAGTAATTTTAAATCGATCCTAATAAACCTAGATATTATCTGATAAAACTAATTATAAGAAAACTAAACGAAATGTGGTGTCACATCAACCTGAAGCCATTAATCAGACGTTATCTGAAGCTAGGAAGCAAATATGGAGTAACAAGGCTTGTAAGACACTGATTTAATCTTCATCCTCATTCATAATTCCTTTTTATGGTGAGGTGCTGCAAAATAAATAGCACAAATATTCTGTGGCTTTGGGCAAATCACGAATGTATCTGCAATTTCGTGTCTGAGAAGCTTGGAATGTTATTCAGAAGAAGGTTATGTTTTTTCTTACTCAAGATTGGAATATGAGCATGACATTCAGAACATGTGAGCAAACATATTTCACATAGAAAATAACATGTTACTGCCAAAGAACAAAAGATTGGACTAAAATTCCACATGCGTTTTAACAGGCGTGATACTAAAATACTGTTGCCGGAATCAGAGAAAAAAAGAGATAGAAAAATAAGTGGTAGCTCATTGCTTGCTCAGAACAGCTGGACACAAGATGGCACGTGACCAGAGGTTAGCCTTATGGCTATTCACAGAGGACATGGCAGATACATACTGGGCCATCATTGCACCTTTTGGAATTCCCTTTGTTCTTAGAGCCTCTTGGCGTTTAGATCAGAAGAATACCATCAGTCATCCAGAGTAAAACTCAATGCAAAAAAGTAACCGTCATTGTTTGCTGGGCTAATGCTGTTTGCAAGGTCAGACCAGTCCATGTATCTTCCAGTGTTCATATTTCCTTAAAGGATAGGATAAACTGCGTTGTTAACTAAGTCAAGACAACAAGCAAGGTTAAGTGAACATACTCGACAGAACATACCAATGTAACCATGATGCAACATCAAAAAATTATTGAGGTCTTACTATCGTTTGTTAATGCTGACAGTTTTTATTAACCTACACAACCTATTGCAGTATTCAATTGTATCTTTAATCTGCATTGGTGAATCCCAAGTGATATTAGATGAAATATTCCAGTGCCTAATACACATAATATATAAAAACACCTCAAAACTAAACCCCATTGTCGGATTTAATGATCAAAAAGTTTCACTTTGAGGTCTTTGACTAGAGGTATCAATACATTACATTCAGAGTAGGTGCAAATCTTTGAAGCTGGTGAAATGTCAATAGCAACCCATCATTCAAGCACAATACATTATAAGCTACAAAGGAAGCAGAACATGATTTTCAATTGAAGTTTAATCTCCTGAAGTCAACTTCATCATGCCAAACAAACAGCCATAATTTGAAGGTAATTGAATGGAAGTTCGCGTTTGAGAAGAGATTTATCATCATAGAAATTTGACACAGTTTTCATTGACATCCATTTTGACAAGCACATTATTTTGGCTAAATCTCATTTGTTCTATTTGCTATATGAACCAATAAGATTGAAGAAAACTGCCATGCAGACAGTTGGATAAAAAAATTTGTTGTAATATCAGTAATATTTATTTCTGACAAAATAAGATGAGTCAGACTGCGAATCTCTTGACCTTTAAGACTTTCTGCAATGCGTGGCAAATGCTATGATGAAACATTCTAAATTTCTGGCATTTACTTTGAAAAAATACAGATATAGAAACTGTACCAGAGGTGTGATTTTTGCAAATGTTAAGATCACTGCACTTTATATAAAGTGTTATTTTAGGTATCAATTTTAGGCCATTTGATCGCTAAAATTCATCCATCCAGCCCAATCACACAGATAACCCATGATCGCACTAAATACTGTTTTGAGCTGCTATTCATTTTAACACATTGGAAGTATAGTAGTTTGCAGTTGTGGACATATGTCACGCAGACTCATGAAACATACTATACTGGCTTTATTGTGTATAACTTATTCAGTCCGCCAAGGCACCAGGGTCATATAGCTCATGAAGTATACAAATGCATTTACACCATACTTCTGTGATAGGAGGACTCAATAGTGCCTTCCCAATTGAGTTGAAGGTCTCTAAATGAACTTGGGAGTTGTCCTCACCAATGCTCTGACCTCATGATCAAGGATACTGACTTCCAAATATGGCATGGAATACAAGTTACGGACAATTGATCTGGAAAGGCTTTTCCCCGCTGAGATTTTCACAAATAAGCTGAGACTATTAATATGCAATGCTGTTAAATATAAAACAATATAATAAGGAAACATGGCACTTGAATGAGTAATAAAATCCAACATCTTTCCTTTCATTATGGTCTACTGTATTTCAGTTTTATAGCCAGTTAATGCCCAAAGTTGAGCATGGCCAGCAAGGATCTAATTATGGGGGCAAATTATTCATGGAAAATGGCCACAAATGGCAATTTTTTAGCTTAACATCCTGACACATTGCCCTATCTCGTTTATATCTCGCAAGACTGTTGTGATGTTTGGGCTAGGCACATAACTCTAATAAACTATTTCCCTTACAGAACTCCACACCAACAATCTAGAGATATCCATCATTGATTTGGAATCTTGACCCGATAAAATAGAAAAAGACAGGACAGAGTCTGCCCCTATGTTTTCTAACTGCTTGGTATGTCCTCATGATATCCTGTTGATTTGCAAGACTTGCACTGTCTCACTTAAAGATTTAATCGCTTAAGAAGAAACCTTCCTTCTTGGCATGAAATGTGACTTATACTTCATTAAATATCAGGACAGAGATCTTTTAGAATTTCAAAACTGGAATGTCTAACGATCAGGTTGTTGACAGCTTTACTATAAATGGTAGTTTATCTCAAAGGCATATCCGTAGATAAGGCCAAATATGGGATTAAACCCTTTTCTGATGTAACTGACAAATTTCCGAAACTTCAACTTTATGATAAGTTACTAGAACAGAATTGGCACTATAAAATCTTATGGATTAGGAGTATCTCAAAGACCATTGATATGCCATCACTGTATCAGTAGATAGCCAGACAAGAGGACACTTCAGGACATTAGACTTTACCATGCAGCCCATAGGGGACTGTGGAGGCTGTCTGGTTAGACATGTGACCCCTGGCCTTAGGGACCTTTCAGCTTGTTTGCCCAGCTATGCACATCTCTCCTCTGACACTGCCACAGAGCTGCTCGACCGATGTTGGTATGTGCTGTAGAATGGCAGCTATCCACTTCAGCTGCACCATATATGCCCTTCCAGATCATGATATTGGTTTTGAGTAGTTAAGTGATCTGCAGGTTCTATGATACTCACTATACATGCTAAAGTGTTTGCCACATCCCAAGTGTTACGTGTTGTATACAATGAAAACTTTAACCTCAATCAACATACTGCTAAACATCGCCAGGGGAATGTCACCAAGCTGACAAGTGCAAAGCTGTTCAGATAAAACAAGTTAGTCTAATTATTACTTGACCAAATAGATTAGCAAGGGTATGTGATGCTATTAATGACATGGCGATTGCTCTTATCAGTTTCACCGACGAGACCAAGAAATGTGATCTGCTTGCAACACCACATACCGAAGAAGGACCGAAGAAGAACCCCCCCCCCCTTCCCCGATATTTAGAATGACTTTTTCATAGAAAAGAGTTTAGATGAAAGGTATAATGGTATATTGTACACAATGGGGGGCTTCAATGCATCAGGGGTAACCATTAGATAGTGAGTAAACAATGGTGATGTCATCAATTGTGTCATTGTTGCAGTTGTGACATCAACATTGTGACAATGGTGACGTCACAGTGACTCTCTAGTACAGTAGCGCCACCACCAACGACTGAGAAGTTTCCCATTAATGCATAAATACAGCTGTCAGGGCCCCATGTTCTTTCCTGTTACAAAATTGACACTGATGCCACTCTCAAGACAACAAAAGTAATTTTTTAAAAGTGGGCATCACCTACATCAGCCCCTGGAGCGATTCAGACACCTCAGGCGCATTAGACACAGCAACAAGAAAGACGTTATTTGGACACAATTAGCATTGTTATTTGACTAAATCAGGAAAGGACCTTGAGGCATAGCCTGAGTGAATAAAGGATAACCACTATCAGTGAGTAAAACAAGCACAACACAAAGCAAAGATAGACTCAGTACCGGGAGCTGTCAATACTGAAACAAGTCAATCCAAATCATCCACAGTGAAACCAAACTAACAGAAGAGAGATTTATAATGGGGAAGTTCCTTTGTTGAAGGCATTGATCCACAGACAAAACTTTAAACCGGCTTTGTATAATTAGTGAGTTTAGGTAGCAGTGCATATTAAGTAAGCCATTAGGCGTCCCTCTTGGGTGCAAAATCCCTCACTAAATTAACACGCACCAACAAGCTCTTCTCTATGGTCTTATCTGAATTCCTCCAGAGAACAAAAAAAAGCTCTCAAACTTAGAAGCACGACACGTTGAGATATTGGGCTTATTTTGAAATATCCCAAGATGCAGTGGAGTGAATAGCTCCCTTCCAATTAGTCTGTTGCAAGTGGAGAAGGAAGTTTCTAATCTTCAGTCCTGTAATCAGGTGTCAATGATCTGAGGCAGATCATGCATAGGTATCATTCAACCCAGACACTGAATTGCAAAAGATGTAACAAAACAAACTAGCTGAAGAGAATCAGTAAAACATGCAATCTTGACTGAATATCATATCACCTCAATTTGATATTATCACATCCTCATCTAATATTACTCATATCGGTTAATCTGTGGATAGATTAAATATCTGATGAAAAGAATGAAGAAAAAACATATTTCAAATCAAAAACTCTTCAAATATATTTAATACATTGTAGTTCTTAAGCTTTGAGAGCATAAGTCGTCTTAAATTAAGAAAATTTAGGCCTCAATGATCTCCATGAGGTTTGTAAAGTTTCATAGATTTTGGTCTGGCATTCAGCCGGTGAATCTCAAAGTTCCTACAACTGTCGAGAGTTCTGTATTCAGAGCTATTCTGTTGCACACCATTCTTCTACAAATAAAAAGGAAAAGAAAGAGGGTATACCAGAAAGAAGAAAAAACACAGAAAGGCTCGATGTTAATAGGACAAGGGAGCACAGCTTTAATACTGAACACAACAGGACATATGGTCCGGCTCTGCCATTACCACTTCCAAACAGCCATAATGGCAAATGAAGGTGAAAAAGGCTTTGACCAAACGGCAAATGGACTGAGACATGCCCCTGAGGCTGGTTTCAAATCACATCATAACGTCTTTATGGTAGTCTTAGAGCAATTTCAATAAGCAGAAGTGTTTTTTTTTCAAGAATTTACAGGAGGGGAATATCCTTCTTTTTTTCTTTATTTGTGTTTACAATACATTCAACCAGCAGAATATATTGGTTTTCAATCAATAATCTGAACGTTTAATTTAAAATCACAATTTTAGAAATCTCAAAGAAAAACAAACCTCCGAAGGAGTAGGTTCAAGACTCTGCCTTCACATCAGTTCAGAGCTGGCAAGACATGATCATTTTTAAAATAATAATTAGTAAAATGAACATTATTTGCCTGGTTGAACATTGACCAGATGTTATTTTGCAGAATTCAGAGTCGGTGATTATTTGGTTTTCCGTGTGGTAAAAAAACTAACCTGGTGGAATGGTTATAACTCTCTTCAGTTTTGATTAAACAAATTTCAATGTTGTCATGCCATAAAAGGACATCATAAATTTACCATAAGGCATCAAAGTCAAAGATAAAGATAAAGCAAGGAAAGCCCTCACCTGTTCAATAAGTTAATATGGATTTATGCAGACTGGCTGTCACCGAATCATAATAATTGATCAAGATCAAAGAAAGAACACGAGAACAAAGTCAACATGTCAGAACTAGCATTCAGATTCCAGATGAAGTATTATATCTCAAAGACAAGACACTAACAAGAGGTCAGAGCAGGGGAGTATCGCAATACCCAATTACTTTCTGTAGACAATACTGGTGCAAACGTCAAAGGCAAAAATAGTTAATGTATGTGACAATTTTTGCACTGTAAATACCAAACAAAATTCCAATTCGAGCAAGCTCCAGAAAATTAATCTTATGTAATACTGATAAAGAACATGAAAAGGTAAGACTTAGAGACAACCAATATTGTGGAACTATGGTGGAACATGACCGTTAGAAACTACAATCCTGATAAGACTAAAAAACATACTCATCCAGGCAGACTTGTCACAGACAAAGGGACATTCAGCAATCATAGAGAAAAGAGGAAAAATTAACACTTTTTCTTACGACCGGACACAAGACCCCAAAGTTGAGAAAAATCTTATTAATGATTATGCAGACAAGTACACTGAAACAACATCATCCATTTGGAATTCAAATATCTGAATGGAATAAAACCACTGCATAGAAGATGAAGATGCCTGGGTTGTTGAACTAAACATTTTGAGGATATTTTTGTGAACTCGTTTGTCTTGGTTTCTTGTATTTCAATCAATATTGAGATCGAATTTGGTGAAAGTTAGGTAATTTTATAGAACAAAGAAAGCTATGGCAACAATCCCTTGTTTAAAAGTGAAGGGGCTAACCAAAAAATCTACAGAAGATATAAATTGTTTTAATTGGTCTCCGATGTAACCTGAACCTGAGGCATTGTTAAGAAATATACCATTTGCTCCCAAAGGTTTAAAAACTACAGAATCGGGTCAAGTCAAACTTGAATGTTTTCTCTGTAACTAATAATGCCATAGTTACACAGAATTCAGGTCATTTAAGCATAGAAATGTGATCTCAAGCTTGTTTTCAAACCAAGTGTAGTGTGTGGCTCGTTTCCAAGTAGTTACAGAGCAATGAAGTGCTGTGATGGTTGTGACCTGAATAAGTTTCTAATTTTCAAGTTCTTAATCATTTGATATCGTGCTAAAGCTTAACATGCAAAGCTATCACTCAACCTAAACGCGTTTCAGAGAAGCTGGAAAGAAAAAAGATCAAGGGAAAATGAGGTAGAACCAGGTCTCAGATACTCTGCCGATGCTGATACCATTTTTCACCTCTTCTATCAGCTAATGTGGGTTCTCCACAAAAGGTGCAATAAGATGAGGCAAATTGACTACGAACAAAAGGAGACCAGAAGTCGAGATGTCAGAACAAGGTCTTTGATTCTTCACGTAGACCCATATCTCAAAGCATTGAAGGTAATGAGAGCTGATTACACATGCAAGCCTTGCAAGCATGAGCTCTTTACCTGATTTGATGAAGACATTCCCCCAGAAAAAATATGGTCAATACATAGGCTCACCTGACACATTGCACTAGCTTCTGCGTTTTTTTAAAACTGTCCTGACTGTTCACATACAACATATGACAGAATGTATTCTGGTCGAGGGGTGTTCAGAAAGTTCGAGGCTTTTTTTTTGTATGGACACTTATTTTCAATATAGAACTATGATTTTTTCACAGGATAATATTCCGCATATTTGGAATGGATTTCGAAAATGTTGGATAATTTGGACATTTTAAAGCTGGGATGGATAATGTTGTCCATTTGGGTTTCTTGTTTATACCAACGAATCCATGTTTTCACAAGTCCTTATATATACAGTCATGGAAACACACCCTTGCCGCCTGAAATTCCGTTGCCGAACCTGGCATGCAGGGGTGCTTTCCTACATAGGTTCAGTGTAAGAATACACACATTTGATGTGCTTGAAAGTATATTTAGAAGCCAATGTCATATTTCTTATGTCAAATATTGTCAATCTCACTAATACAAGCGATAGAAAGAAGTCTCTCACAGTCACAATTTATTGGCTTTCTTGGTTTTATTATTACCTGCCCCAACTAGCTGAACTTTCAGTTTCCATGGCAACCACAGAGTGACTTTAAAATGTCCAAATTGTCCAAAATTTTGGAAATCCATTCCAAATATGCTGAATTTCATCCTGTAAAAAAATTCATAGCTCTAGATTGAAAATAAGTGTCCAAATAAAAAAAAGCCTCGAACTTTCTGAATGCCGCTCGTACACAGTACATAAATACGTGCACATCCATTTTCACCCATTGCTGTAGGCGGAAGGCACGTAGTCAAGTCAGTCGATTTATACACAGTCTTTCTGACTGACATTGTGTTAAGGAAAAGCTCTTAAAGAAAAAGCCCCTGTGAGCACCCCACAGCTGGACAGAGAATAGCTAATGGGAGAACAGCGGGCTCTGTTGTTATTTTGCCAGAGACATCACCAACACAAGCATAGCCTCCTTCTGTCGCTTTCGTATAATGCACGGAGAAGCAAAAGCTAAGTGAGGGTGAACCAGTGGTCTTGGCTGAAGATTTGATTAAATAGCCTTGAATGACTTTTACACTGTAGAAAAGGTTGTATAGCAACTGGCTGGTCATCATTGATGGAAGAATTTCAATCTTAAATCGTCACAATTTTGCAGGATAAATCAGCCTTTATGACCCATATATGTCATTAAACCATGACGATGATAAATATTTGTATCATCAAGACACTACAAAATATGAATTGTCAACTGAATGTCACTCTCAGTCTCAAAAGATGGTCAGGTAATAAGGATGGACTCAAACAAAGTCTTCTGAATACTTGAAATACGGGTAATGACCATGCGTAAAGACCACATTATGTACTTTACTGATTTATATCTGAGAATTGTATTTGATGTTGTGGAATGCATCACAGAAACACATGATATAGTAATTTGAAATTAGCATGGACTGAGGATTTATCACTCTCTTGTCTCAGCATAACTTATAAGTATCGGAGAATAAGACAGATGGCAGACTTGAGATTCGTGAATAATTCACTCTGATTAATACAAGGTGACAGTGAATATTTGTAACTTGTACCTGAGAACCAACATGGAACAGTAAAACATAATTGTAACCTTATTTGTTGAAAACTGAAAAGAAGCTCAGTTGACAAAAGGACACAACGTAGGTTGGCCACTGGAACATAAGCAGTGTCCATTTGCTGTGACAGTGAAATGAGAGTGAAAAAAACATTGAAGTAAAAATCTCTGTGGGCTCTGCACAGCTGGACAGAGAATAGCTAATGACAGAACAGCGGGCTCTGTTGTTTTTCACCTGCGACATCACCAACACAGGCAGAGTCCTCATTTATCTTTGCTTTGGAGAATAGTTTGCTAAGAAGAAATGTGGTCCTAGCTTTAGACTTGCATTATTAATAATCCACTATGATACATAAAACTTAACATACATTGTCCTTCATCTTGTAAGTTGTTATCATTACAATATGTGTCAGAAATGATCAATCAGAAATTCTATAGCTGTGAACAGGTCATCCATAATTAATCAGAAACTATATTGTCAAGATGAATAACCAATGCTCAATTCATGTCTGCTGTCAAGAGACATTGAAATTTGACATGTAACAAATCCCAAAGCAACGAAACAAATAAAATTAATTTCACACGAGAGACATTATTATTACCTTGTGGTGAGGACAAAGACCACAAGAACATTTTGAACCAATTTCAAAGATTGTCACAATATATGAGCACTGTTTACACTCAGAACGACTATAGCTACATGTAAAATGCAGAAAAAGCATAGATATATGTCAACTGTACATTAACAAATTCCAAGTGCAAATCAGGAAAAGATATAGTTGAATAGGAAGTAAAGAAGGAAGAATGAAGTGGATGCAAATTAATCTAAATTGTAAAAACATTTCAGACAGTGGCTTGCTTCCAATTAGCTTGTTAGAAACCAAGTAATATTTGTGACCTGAAGAAGTTTCTAATCTCCCGTCCTGTAATCATGGTGACGCTGCTCAAAGACAGAACACACAAAGCTATCGCTCAGCCAGGACACTTTTGCCTCAATGAGAAAGAGGAAGGAATATAGTGAGGTCACACTCTTTGAGTGATGTCACTGGAGTACTCAGTATTCTTACATGGATCCTGACAAACCTAAATGTTATCTGATGCAACTTATTATAGGAAAGAGGTACAATGAAGGAGAAAGTTGATGTCACATCAACCTGAAGCCATTAATCAGATTTTATCTGAAGCTAGGAAGCTAATATGAAGTAACAAGGCTTGTAAGGCACTGATTTTATCTTCATCCTCATTCATAATTCCCTTTTTATGGTGAGGTGCAGTAGAATAAACAGCACAAATATTCTGTGATTTTGGGCAAATCACAAATGTGTCTACAATTGAGCTAGGGATTAGCCTGATATGTTACCCAGAAGAAGACTATCCATTTTATTTCTCTAAGATTAGAATGCGAGCAAGATGTTAAGAACACGTGAAAAAACAATATTTCACATAGAAAATAGCATGTAACTCCTAAAGACAACAGATTGAACTAAAATTCCGCAAGTGTTTCGGCAAGCATGATATGGAAATACTATTACCAGAACAGAATTGGGAAAGAATGAGATGGAAACAGAAGTAGAAGTAGCTGCCATTCGTTGCTCAGCATAGCTGGAAATTAGACAGTAATGACTAGATAGATAGACTTTATTCATCAACATTAAAAGAGAGCTCTATGGCTATTCACAAATGACATGGCCAATACATACAGGGCCATCATTGCTCCTTGTGGAATTCCGCATGTTCTGAGATTCAGGCCTCTCCCGGCACTTAAAATGAAAGAATGCTGTTAAGTCATCCAGAGCGAAGCTAAAGGCTAATAAGTACCCATCATTGTGTGCTGGGCTAATGTTATTTACAAGGTCAGACCAGTCTATATCCTCCACAATGTCAATATTCGAGTAAGGGATAGGGTAAACAGGGTTGTTAACCAAGTCAAGACAATAAGCAGGGTTAAGTGGACATACCGTACTTGACAGGTAGTTAAGAAAGTTATTAATTAACCTACATAAGCTAATGCCGCATTCAATTGACTGCTTAAAATCTGAATTGGTATATCCCAGATGCAATGTTAAGACAAATATACCAGAGCTTACCACACATAATATATTTACACCTCAAACTAAAATCCTGCGGGCATTTAACAAATCAGTAAGCTTCACCTTCAAGTCTTTGAAGGTAGCTTGAATTAAAACGTTTCAGACAAGAAGTATCGATGCATTGCATTCAGTGTAAGTGCAAACCTTTGAAGCTGGCCCTCGTCAATATCAACACATCATTCAAGCCAAATACTTTACAAGCTACAAAGGAAGCAGAACATGATTTTCAATTGAAGTTGATTCTCCTGAAGTCAACTTCATCATGCCAAATAAACAGCTTTAATTTGAAGCTAATAGAATGGAAGTTTACATTTGAGAATGGATTTATCATGGAAATTTTGACACACTTTTCATTTAATAAGTAGGCAATTTTAGCTCAATAAGACTGTTTTGTTTGCTTTGTGAACCAAAGACACTTAAAGCAAAATGCCATGCAGAAGGCTGGATAAGAAACATTTATAGTCGAAATATCTGTAATATTTATTTCTGACAAAATACGATGTATCAGCTCCAAAATCTCATGACCTTTAAGACCTTCTGCAAAGCATGGTAAATTCTGTAATGGAACATTATAAATTTCGGCCATTTTCTTAAAAATAACTAAAATGCAAAAATGACAAGCACAAATTGCATACCAGAGATACAATTTTTGCAAATGTAAAGATTGTGCTGCACTTTATAAAAAGTATGATTTAAGGTATCAATTTTGCTCATTTGATCGCTAAAATACATTCATCTGGCCCAATAACACAGATGGTTGCGCAACATACAGTTTTGAGCATGCTATTGATTTTCAAACAATAGAAGAAAATAGCATGCAATGCATGCATCGGGTCCTTGGTCTATTTCAACAAGTTGGGCCTCTTCAATATTCTACCAACGATGTATCAAGTTAGGTATAAGAAAGCACTATATTGTGAC
This sequence comes from Platynereis dumerilii, assembly GCA_026936325.1. NCBI lineage: Eukaryota > Metazoa > Annelida > Polychaeta > Phyllodocida > Nereididae > Platynereis > Platynereis dumerilii. The sequence continues at coordinate 62,293,938 of JAPTHN010000001.1, forward strand.
TATGCACAAGAGGGCAGCACAGTCCAACTTTTGGTGTGTATACAGTAACCAGTTTTTGTGTGAAGTGCTGACAGCTCAGAAGAAATATGTTTAATCGAAGAAAATTTGAGCACTGATAAGCACAATATTGTAGCCAGGGGTGCATAAGCACCATCTTGATCACAAGGGCACATCTGTTGGGGTTGTCATTTTGTCTGTGAAATGTTTTAGTGAGTACGCCAACTTTGCCTGTTCACAGGAAATGAAGCTGACGACAATGGTCTTGGAATGAATTCCAAGGACCCAAAAAGCAGTTTGCAATTGTGGACATAGGTCATGCAGACTCTTACAACATAGTACACTGGCTTTATTGTGAATAACTTGTTTAATACGTCCAAGGCACCAGGGTCTTACAGCTCATGAAGTATACAAAGTGATTTACACTGTACTTCTGCGATAGGAGGACCCAATAGTGCCTTAAGAATTGAATTGAAGGTCTCCAAATGAACTTGGGAGTTGTCGTCACCAATGCTCTGTCCTCAGGATCAAGGACACTGACTTCCAAATATGGCATGGAATACAAGGTACAATCAATTAAATGTACTAATTTCCTCAAGAATGGCCAATGAAAAGTACTTTTTATTAATTTACTATATATAATTATGTATATTAATTTCTAGTTTGCATTATAGGAGAAGTTTAGGCCAGTGGAGCCCTCATTTCAGTTGTTTTAATTATCTACTTTTAATTTAATATGTAGATCATCTCAATGTAATAATTGCTTAAATCCTCTACCCCGAGGAGAGACCGTACCCCCACGAGAGACCGCCTTGCTCCTGCAGAAGGGGCGGTCTCATAACGCAGGGACCACTGTACTGACAATTGATCTGGAAAAGGTTTTACCCCCAGAGATTCTTATGAATTAGAGGCCACTTTTAATATGTAATGCTGTTAAATACACGACAATATCATAATGAAACATGGCACTTAAATGAGTAATAAAATCAGACACCTCTCCAATGACTCCATTCATTATGGTCTTCTTTTCCCATAACACTAAATTCATTCCATGTTGCCATATCTCAGGTTTACAGCCAGTTGATGCCTGAAGTTGAGCATGGCTAGCAAGGATCTAACTATGTGGGCGAAATATTCATGGAAAATGGCCACAAATGGTAATTTTCGAGCTTAACATCCTTTAACGTTGCCCTATCTCCTTCATATCTCTCGATAGTCTTGTGAAAAGAAGACCAGACATGTACTTCTAATAAGTAATTACTACCCTTAAATTTCTCATCACCTAAAATTTAGAGATATTCATCATTTATTAGGAGTCTTGGTGTGATAAAATGTGGAAAGACAGGAAAGCCTCTGCCCTTGTGTCTTCCGACTTCTTTATATATCCAAATTATCCTATATCATACAAAATCCTGTTGATTTACCAGACTCCCCTGTTACTTTAATAGCTATAATAAGAGAAATTCTTCTTAGGCATCAAATGGGAATTATATTTCATCAAATATCAGGACAGAGAAGCTTAGGAATTTCATAACTGGAATGTCTAATGATCACATAATTCCTTTTTGAAACCTGATACATACAATCTTCATCACAGGACCATCCCGAAAGGTATCTTATCTCTGGCAAACTAATTTTGTTCTTTCATTTTTGAATCAAGCACTAATCCAGCAGATGTCATAGACAACCCCTCTGGGTAATATTGCAGTTAAATCTTGGCTGACATGCTCAGTGCTTCCTTACCTAAACACGCCTTTTCTGAGCATCCCACTCACCCCAACTTTCCACCTATCCTTCTTTTTCTGCCCTGTCTTTCCGTGAGGAGCATATACCCTTCTGACTCCTCTTTTATTTCTAATTTCTACTCCATCTCAAAATCGCCACCAGGAGTGCATGCATCTCTTAAACCAGGCATGAAATTCTTCTCGCAAATGTCTTCTCCTGCTTTCAATACGGCAACTACACCAGTAATACTTTGTCACCCTCTAAACCGCTACCAAAGTCTTATTATTTCACTATCTTTGCCCTTTTTAATGCACTTTTACTTTAACCAATTTCATACTAAACTAATACTGCCATCTATCTATGAAGTGGCACTGCAGCACACCTGGTGGTCCACTCCAAAATTACATTTCTTTCAGCTGCATCACAAAAATGCGAACTCTTCTTCTTTGTTGCTTTGTATCATTTCCTTATTCAGTTGCTTTTTTCCCCATTGTAACCTGCCTTTAACATTTCTTAATAATGGGTCAATTCTGGTATTTGATAATTTGAATACAAAATGAATTCCTGATCAATCTATAATACTATGTATCTTTATCCGCTTAAGAAAGGTGGCCCAGGACTAACATTGCCCAATGATATTCATTGATTCTTCTCTTGTATAAAATATGAAACTTCCATATTGTCCAACAAACTGGTCTGAGAACAAAGATCTTTCACAGTTTTTCTATGAATTGTAGGTTATCTCAAAGGACTATCAGTAGATAAGGCCAAACATGGGATCAAACCTTTTTCTGATGTAGCTGACAAATTTCCAAACTTCGAATTTGTGACAAGACACAATGATAGAACTGGCACTAAAGAATCTCATAGATTGGAAGTGACAAGGACTATCTGACTGGACCATTGGCAGGCCCTAATTGTATCAAACTCAGAATCATGGTTGTAGATAGTCAGACAAGAGGACACTTCAGGACATTAGACTTTACCATGCAACCCATAGGGGACTGTGGAGGCTGTCTGGTCTGACATCTGACCCCTGGCCTTTGGGACCTTTCAGCTTGTTTGCCCAGCTATGCACATCTCTTGGCTGACACTGCCACAGAGCTGCTCGGCCAATGCTGGTATGTGCAGTAGAATGGCAGCTATCCACTTCAGCTGCACCAAATATGTCCTCCTGGATAATGATATTGGTTTTGCATACTCCAATAGTCTGGATGTTCTAATACAAACTATAGGAGAAAACCATATCACACAAATTACTGGGTTTTTTCGCCACTCTCAGAATACATAACAGAAGTCATTGCTTTCAAAGTGGGCATCACCTACATCTGCCCGAAGGAATATGGACACCCAGGTGCAACAGAATAACCCAGCAACAAAACAAGGTGTTATTTGGACACATTGGGCATTGTCATTTGACTATATTGGGACAGGGCCTAGGGGCATAGCCTTACTGAATAAGTGATAACAGCTATCAGTGTGTAAAACAAGCAGAACATAAAACAAAGATAGACTCAGTTCCAGGAGCTGTCTGTACTAAGCAAGTCATTCGAAATCATCATCAGTGAAAGTAACTAACAAGAGAGAGATGTATAATGAGGAAGTAGCTTTGTTGAAGGTATTGATCCCCAGACAAAACTTTAAACCACCTCTACACAATTAGTGAGTTTAGGTAGAAGTGCATATTAAGTAAGCCATTAGGCGTCCCTCATGGGTGCAAAATCTCTCACTAAATTAACACGCACCAACAAGCTCTTCTCTATGGTCTTAACTCACTTCCTCCAGAAAAGCAAACAAAGCTCTCAAACTTTGAAGCATGACACCTTCAGATATTACTCTTATTTTAAAATATCCCAAGAAGCAATGGAGTGAATAGCTCCCTTCCAATTAGTCTGTTGCAAGCCGAGAGATACTTGTGACTGTGAGAAGGAAGTTTCTAATCTCCAGTCCTGTAATTGGGTGACACTGATCCGAGGCAGAACATGCAAAGCTATCATTCAACCCAGACGCTGACTTACAAAGAGGTAACAAAAAAACTAGCTGAAGAGAATGAGTAAAACATGCAGTCTTTACTGAAATTGTTAGGGGTGTACCGATCAAGCATTTAGCCGAACCGGACCGGACACCAATCAAGGCCTTGTGATTCGGCCGAACTCGAACCCGAACCGAACCCCTAAACTTAATTGGGCAACAGGTGTCGCGCAACTGAAAGTCAGCGAGTAGCCAGGTGGTCTACTTGCAGCGCCCCCAGCGACAATAATTGTTGAAGTCATGCTTGGCTGACTCCCAAGTCTGTGCTCCTCATGAATGCCATCTGCTATTGCATAAGACATCTTGCCAATGAACCGAAACTTCGAATAGCACTTGAGATAAGAATGTCTAATTACTATAAAATAGTAAATAGCACTTGATATGGGAAATCTTAACTATGAATAGAATGGGCCTATAATATGTACATTTGGGCCTAGCATAGAGGTATCATCCATAGCTCACTGTCAGGGGCGGACTGGCGGCATTTTGGGCCCCGTGGCAAAATAAGTATAGGGGCCCCCAAATTTCCTTCGATCGACATTATTTTAAGTAAGAAAAGAAAAATACAATAGCATACATAGGCTGGTAAAGTTCTGTCAGGATGGGGCCCCATATGAGAGGCTTCTGTCCTATTCAGTTAATTTTGTTTCATCACAAAATCATAAACCTCATAGCAAAGTTTTGCTTATAAACTTTTTCTTGATTTTAAAATAATTTTTGACATCTTGAATGGGCCCCCCTGAGTGGATGGGCCCGTGGCAGCTGCCACTCTGCCACATAGGCCAGTCCGCCCCTGCTCACTGTTACATTACAGATAATCCACATATCATTTACATATATAGACATTGCGATAGAGATGGACAAATTTATTTCATTTTGGGTTTTTTAACAATTAAAACATTAGCTAAAAGACTAGTAGGCCTATCATCAAAACTTATAGAATATGATATAGACATGTCTGTAATTCATGCTTGCTGGCCTGTGCACACAATTAATTTGACAGGTATTTATTTTTGCTGTAGCATATTTTCTGTCTTTCCTTAAATAATAAACTCAGATTAAAAGGTATGTTATATAGCCTATATTGAGCAGCCTAGGAACTGTATAAAACCTATATATATTCAGTGGCTATTGCTAACTTTCTTGTGTTGTTGATTAAAAAGATTAAGAGTCTTGAAGACTACTTTTATAGTAAAGTTCTGATTAGATCTATTTACTCAATGGTGATATATTGAGAAGTTTCCATCAGTATGGATAAAAAAACTAAGTAGTATAACATTTTTGTAGGCATGTATTTTAAATAGTACTGGCTATCAGAATGTTATTTTCAATATCTAGGCATGATGCGGGTATCTGCCCCAGGTGGTCTGTGAAACAGTTTTGTGTATTGGAAGAAGTGAGGGGGGGGGAGAGGAGCAGGGAAGCCACACTGGGGCAAAGGTGCTGGCGCTGGTCAAGCGGCCGGACATGCACCCTTAGCTACCCCAGTGAGTCCATGTCTAGACTGGCACTTATAAGACCCAATACACGTGTGTTACATTTATGAAGGATATAGTTTATGATATATCTATAAGCAAATAAATACGAATTGCATGTATAAGATACAATAGGGCCTACATATTTTTTAATGATACAGGAAATATATATATTTCATGCAGTAAATAATAATATTGTTATTTATTTTATTTAACAAAAAGATATTAAGTGGAAATGAGCATGCCTAGCCTCTCAATTGCATCTGGTTATATTGCATAACAATCCAATAGGTCCATAGATAGGATTAACGGCTGCGAGGATAGGGAGGCATATTTATTTTAAAATCATAGTTGTATAAGCCTGCATCCATGAAAACGCAGCATACAGTGTACCAGTATATTACTTATGTACACTGACCTGTGCACACATGACGACTTATTGGAAGTTTTTAGAAGTCCATGATATTAGCAGATTAGGCTGCCCCTACCTGCCAGATCAGTAGCTTGCGAGTGTGATTGCGTAAGGTCCAATTAGGCCAAAGTAGCAGCCAGTAGGGGGAGTGGCCTGCTCGGCGATCATCTACATTTGAAGCCGAGCTACCGAACCAAACCATTAGGGTGCCGAAACAGGCCGAACCGAACACCGAGCACAGGTTCGGTACATCCCTAGAAATTGTATCACTTCAATTTGATAGCACATCGTCATCAAATATTGCTAATACCTGTTAGTTGGCGGATAAAGATGAAAATATCTGATAGAATGGAAGAAAGACGATTGGATAAATTCAGTTCTGAGAGATTTTGAGTTCAGAAAGTTTTGGCCACAAACGATCTCAACAACAGAACTTCGTAAAGTTTTGTACATTTATGTGTGGCTCTCCTGATGAATGTCAAAAAGTCTTACTGCTATCATGAGATCTGTGATCATTCAGAGCTATTATGTTGCAGACCATTCTTCTGCGAATGAAAGGGAAAGGAAAGGGAGCATATCAGAAGGAAAAAAAAACTGAATGGCTTGATGTAAAAAAGGAGAAGGGAGCATAGCTTTAACACAGAACACAACTGGACATATGGTCTGGCTACACCATTACCAGATCCACGCTGCTGTAATGGCAAATTAAGGTGAAAAAAAGCTTTGACCAAATGGCAAATGGACTAAGACATAACCCTGAGGCTAGTCTTAAATGAAAGAACAAAATCTGACAAGATATTAAAAAGTACTCATCCTGACAGACCTGTCATAAACCAATGAACACACAGCTATCACAGAGAAAAAAAGAAAAATTAACACTTTACTTGTTACCAGACATAAGACCCCAATTTTGCAAAAAATACTCATGGATTAATATTACCATGCAGACAAGTACTCTGAACAACCTCATGCATTTGGAATTCAAAAATTTGAAAGGAATAAAACCAATGCATGGAAGATGAAGATGCCTGGGTTGTTGAATTAAACATTTGGAAGATATTTTTTGGAACTCAGCTTGTCTTGGTTTCTCATCTTTCAACCTGTATCGAGATTGAATTTGGTGTAATTTACACTCAACAAATTTTTTAACATTATTATTTCATGATTTATTGTGTCCATGACAGGCAATTGTTACGCACAACAGTAGCTAATAATAATACTTCAGCTATTTAAGCACAGAAATGTGAGCTTGTTTTCACCCGAGTGCAGTGTGTGGCTCGTTTCCAAGTAGTTAAAAGCAAGGAAGTGATGGCTGTGACCTGAATAAGTTTCTAATTTTCAGGTTCTTAATCATTTGATATCGTGCTAAAGCTGAACATGCAAAGCTATCACTCAACCCCAACACGTTTCAGAAAAAGTGAAAAGAAAAAATACCAAAAGAAAATGAGGAAGGAGAACTGGTCTCACACTCTCTGCTGGTGCTGTTAAGATTTTTCGCCTTATTCATCAGCTAATGTGGGGTTCTACACAAAGGATGTCTGTCATAAGATGAGGCAAATTGACTGTGAAAAAAACGAGATCAGGGGTCGAGGTGTCAGAACCTGGTCCTTGATTCTTTACGTAATTGCATATCTCAAAGCACTAAAGCTAATATGATAGCACATGCAAGCCTAGCAAGTCTTTGGCTCTTCACCAGATTGATTGTCAATATACAGTTGCATGAGCATGAGTATGGAAAATGTATTTAAAAATACCGTGCAAGCACGTAAACAACTCGGTTGCAAAGTGCGACATACAACTCCAGTATCATGGCATGGCTGGGAGTGCAATACACATGAAGTAAAGACATCACCAAAAGTCCCAGAATGCACTTTAATTTGGTTGATTTACCCTGAAACCATTATAAAATGTGCTGGCAGTTGTTTTTCATGACGGCCAAGAATTGTGTTCACTTGGGACCATGAATGGAGTGGAGAAAGTATGAAGGTTTTGTAGACTTGTTAAAATTGACCAGGCTGCGTTGTGTCTTGTGACAACTCATTGAATGATTCATAAATACATAGGTCCATGGATGCAGAATTGCAGATCCATGCATCACCTCTGCTCTGTTACTTCAAAGGAGGCTGAATACTTCCCATTTGAACTGTTTAAAGTGTTTTTGCAAACAATAATAATGCACTGCTCTTTTTTATTGTCTGCGATAATTATTTTTCCTGACTAGTTTTAAACAATGGGGCCTTCAACGAAACACACTGCACCATGAACCCAGTTATCTCAGTGTTGACAGGTCATGCATTAACAGGATTTGAAGGGTATTTTTACCCAACTCTCCACCCATCCAGACACATGTGGCATGTCACTGGCACCTCAGATTGACAATTTATTGGTTTGTTTTCCCACATCATGACACAAGACAGATAAGCACGAACACTGTGAAGGATTTCCTGTATAACCTTACTTGACAGTTCACATTGCCTAAGGCGGAGATCCACATTTCTGTAGTCTTTCTGAACTGACAGCTCATACAGTCTGTCTTGAGATTACATATATTGGATACATGTTGACTGATAGGCCTGCAGGAACATGTTTAAGCTATTTAGTACTTTCAGATCACTCAGCTGGTCATTTTGTCAGTAACTGGATATTGGGCCCTCCTACAATAAATTCTAAAAAAGAGAGTAAGAGCAACACGCAGGATGTCTGGTGAAATGGATTATTTAACAGATTCTTCAGATTCTGACAGGTCTGAAGATTTTATTGACACTGACATCACTATTTTGGAGCATGTGGAAGAAATAATGTAAGATATTTAGAAGTCAAAGATAGTTTTGAGAAAATAATTCCAGTAATTTTTGACAGTTTACATGAGATTCTTGGTAGCAATAACACATGTCAAAAACGTTTATTTCAAAGCATTTCAGAAATGCACATGACTGAACTTCTGTCATTCCCGAATTTAGGCAGAAATAAAGCAACATGTGTAGTTTGACAGCAGTAGGTGCGACATGCAATGAGTTGTGCTAGGACAAAGATTGTATCCAGCCGTGTGGGCAAATGCAAGTTTTGGCCATGTGCCTCTGCAATACACCGAGTACCTCGTTGTAAAAATCAGATCACCCGCATATTGCACTAGTTTCTTCCTTGTTTTGAACTGTCCTGACTGTCGACATGAAAAAATTACAAAATGAATTTTGTATATATCGCACAAATACAATGAACTATTTTCATCAATCGCTGTAGGCAGAAGGCACATAGGTCAGTAGATATATACACTAGCTGACACTGTGTTAAGGAAAAAACTTAAGAAGAAAAAGCCCTAAGAGCTCCATATAGCTTTACAGGGAATAGCTAATGGCAAAACAGTGGGTTCTGTTGTTTTTTATAACCAACAAACACAGAGCCTCATTCTATCACTGTGTTATGCATGGTTAAGCAAAAACTAAGAGAGGGAGAACCAAGGGGTCTTGTCTTATGATTTAATTAATAGCCTTGAATGTTTTGTTGTACACTGAAGAAAAGGTTGCATAGCGACTGACTGGTCATCAATTATGGAAGAATTTCTGACTGAAATCTTTATATACGAAGGATAAATCAGCTTTTATGATGCCATCAAAATCTTCTTCATCATTAAACAATAATGATGCTAAATATTTATATCAGCAAGCAACCACAAAATATGAATTATTGGCTGAACCAAAGTCATTTTCACTCTCTAAAGACTTCCAAATATTTCAAAGAGATGAAATGATCATGCAGACGAACCAGATTATGTACTTCACAACAGATTTATGTTTGAGAAGAATATCTAATGGGACATAATGCACTAGAGAAACATTGGTTAAAAACTGGAAATTAGCACAGACGTATAGGAGTTATCACTCTCTGCATAGCATGTGTGTGAATATGAAAGATTGTGCAAATGAATTTTGATAACATTAATAACAGTATATATTTAGAACTTGTACTTTAGAATAAATATGGGACAGTAAAGCACAATACTTTTAGTAATAAAACAGGGAGGAAGCACTGATGATTGACAAAAGGATATGTTGACTACAGAGAACATTAGCAGTGTCCATTTACTGTAACAGTGAAATAAGAGCCGAACATTTAAAGGAAAACCCCCTGTGAGTTCTGTACTGCTGGACAGAGAATGGCTAATGGTAGAACATCGGGCTTGTTGTTTTTCAACAGTGATATCACAAACACAAGCAGAGTTCTTTGGAGAATATCTTGCTATTCAAAAAATTCAGAAGAAAGGGATATATCGATCATAAACTTGCATAATTAATAACCCGTCAGAAGATATGAAACTCGACATACATTGTTGTGAGAATGAAATATGTCGGGAGTGATAAATCAGAAATTCTATAGCTGTGAACAGGTCATCCATAATTAATCAGAAGCCATATTGTCAAGATGAATAACCGATGCTAAATTCATGTTTGCTGTCAAGAGACATTGAAATTTGACATGTAACGAAATCCCCAAGCAACAAAACAAGTGCAATTAATTGCACACAAGAGACATTGTTTTTTGGTTCAATAGTGGTGAGGACAAAGACTGAAAGAACATTTGGAACTACTTTCAAACAATGCAAAGATATACAAGCATATTTTCTGATCCAGAAAAACTAGTTAAAATGCAGAAAAAGCAGTGATAGGCCTATATGTAAACTGTATTTCATCAATTTCCCAATGCAAATCAGGAAAGTATATAGCTGAATGGGAAGAATAAGGTGTATGCAGTTAAATGTTTATAGTACAAATATTCACTTCCAATAGGTTTCAATAGCTTTTTAGAAGCAGAGAGATTTTTGTTACCTGAAGAAGTTTCTGATCTCCCGTCCTGTAATCATGGTTACGCTGCTCGAAGACAGAACACGCAAAGCTATCTCTCAACCTTGACACTTTTGCCTCAATGATATAGAAGAAGGAATAATGTGAGGCCACACTTATTGAGTGATGTTAATGGACTACTCAGTAATTTTATGTGGATCCTAGCAATGCTAGATATTATCTGATGCAACTAATTATAAGAAAATGGTACTATGAATGAGAAAGTTTGTGTTACATCACCCTAAAGTGATTAATCAGATTTTATCAGAAGCTAGGAAGCTAATATGAAGTAACAAGGCTTGTAAGGCACTGATTTTATCTTCATCCTCATTCATAATTCCCTTTTTATGGTGAGGTGCAGCAGAATAAACAGCATAAATATTCTACAGATTTGGGCAAATCACGAACCTATCTTCAATTTCATGTGGGAGTAGCTTGAAATGTTACTCAGAAGAAGATTATTCTTTTCATTACTCAAAGATTGGAATGTGAGCATGATATGAAAAACACACAAGCAAAAATATTTCAATAAAGAATGATATGTAAAAAGAGGTAGTTGCTCATAGGTTGCTCAGCACCGCTGGACATCAGATGGTGTGACTGGAGACTGGCCCTATGGCTATTTACAAATGACATGGCCAATACACACAGGGCCATCATTGCTCCTTGTGGAATTCCACTTGTTCTGGGAGTCTTGGACCTCTCTCGGCGCTTGGAGTGGAAGAATGCAATCAGTCATTCAGAGTAAAGCTCAATGCTAATAAGTACCCATCATTGTTTGCTGGGCTAACGCTGTTTGCAAGGTCAGACCAGTCTATATATCCTCCACAATGTCCATATTTGAGTAAGGGATAGGATAAACTGTGCTGTTAACAAAGTCAAGACAATAAGCAAGGTTAAGTGGACATACTGGACTGGACATGCCTATGTAACCAAGGCATAACAGCAAAGAATTAATGAGGTCTCAGTGCTGCCAAATTGCTCCATAGACCAGTTAAACAGGTTACAGAACAAATGGGAATACCGGGAATACCTTACTCAGCTACTGCTGTAGCTGCTTCTGCTGCACCTTCTAATCTAACATAATTGATTTATCAAACCACAACTTTCCAGAAACATATTGAGAAGATAAATAATGTAAGCCTTTCTGATTGATTCAATTGGTCACCGATTGGCACTCCGTTCAAGAGAAATTGTGGTGAGGATAATTGCATCTGTTATCAAAGTCGCCGATAAAACAAATTGCAGCCCCTACAATCCGCCAGCCCATTAGTTGAATGATAAATTATCGCCAAGAGTAATTTACTTCGACAAACATTAATGCAATTTTAAAAACAGGGATGAACTGATAACAAGCAGACAGAATTAATCGCATCGAAATTGCAAATGGAGAAAATAAATTGTTAGGGATATGAACTGACAGGACACGTTTGGAGAAAGTGGAAAGAAAATGTCATTAAAGATTTCATGGAGAAGCTGACTCCAAGCACCATCGAGCCAAACCATTCATTAAGGAAAAGCAGAGATTCCCAAAAAGATTGGCCAATTGAGATTGTTATCATTTCCACAATATAGCTTCCCCCACATCTTCGTAATTAAACTGTCCAACCAATTATAAAGTTTTGTTTTCACAATGTGACTTGAAAAATATGAGCATAGTTTTAATATTAATTATGGTGTAATGATGGAATGCAAGGTGATTTTGGAAAGAGTTCTTGGATCAGTTAATCACTTCAAAATCTGATGCTTCGAACTTCTAAGCCTTAGCTTTCTTCATGATAATTCGTAACCAACCAATTTGCTTTGGGTCAATTATATTTGAAATAATCCAGAATAAGGCAAATAAATGAGTACTCACACAATATGTGACAGGTCCAGGGGTTTTTCAGGCTGATCCGGAAATTGTGGAATGCGAGCGGATCTCTGCGGAACACACCGGAATGACTTCCTTAACGAATGGCCAATTTGTTTGGCAGGCGATTTCTGAAATCAATAATTGGAAAAATTAGACACTGAGTTTAAAAAGGCATTGCGATCAAAGGCTGCGAGGGACGTCTAGCCAAAAATGAAACAAAATCCGAATGTCAATAGTCGCGTCAATAGAACGGAGCTCTTTCTGTTGACAATTAGGAAATCAAACATTACAGCCTCTAAAGAATTGGCATCATTAGCAAGTATAATGAGCTTGATTCTAGAGAGATGGTCTCCAGTTACAAGAACTGAGCAAATGAGAACCTATTATATTGTGTAGCAGATGTCGTAAATACCCTGAAAATATTGACCATTATTCTAACCACGAACATTGTATTTGTAGGTGGCGTTTGCATGGAACACACTGTGAGCTAAAGTGTCAATGTCATATAGAATCTATACTACACCACCAGGCTGAATTCACTTGATTTCAAGAAAAGTCAGCAGAATTGAAGAATGCCATCAGTCCCAGGAAATATGCATGAGGATATGAGATAGAGATGCAGACAAGAGAATAGCTTCAGTTCTGCAGTGGCCTTGTGCATAACCATTCGTTCTACATTATTAATGGGACATGGGAACAAGTATAATGGATAGCTGACCGACATTGTCTATGGGCCAGCCCGTCCCTAACTCCATTATGTATTGCAATGGCAACATCAGTAGAACATTGGCATTTATGGCCACACGATCACTAACAGCAGCATCATCAACAGTATGCATTTTAGCTTAACAGCATGGACAATGTAAGTCAATGTCATATTATACTTTAAAAAAACCAACCAACCAACTATACAGTAACATGGTAGACATATTTCAATGGTGTTGTTATGTCAGTGATAATAAAACTGAAAGGCCACCCGAGTGTCCTGAATTCAAATTCCAATGAAGTCTGGACTCCGGGTGTTGTTGGTTGGGCCAAGTAAACTACACACATTTTAGGTATGATACCAGCAGGACAGATCATGGTTATCTAGGCAGATTAGGTACAATAAAAAGTGATATATATCATTATTAATCATGTAAACAACACAGCATAAACATAATTATAAACTCTAGTAACACACCATCATGAACAACAGGAGTTCCACCATAAGCATCAGCTTCTGCAAGATTATGCATGTCAATTTGTATCCAAGGAACATCCCCGGCTACCAGCAGGGGGACCTATGTTGATGACAGCAGCAAATTGCCCTCTTCAAATTCAAAGAAAATGCCTAGAACAGAAAGGCACATTGGAGGTAGCCCCAGGAGGCCTTGTTACAGTTGCACGCGACATAGCTTTAAATTGCTGTACACCATCCATAATATATAAGCAGCTTCTGAGAGAAATTGGGTCTTCTTCTGGTTCCTTTGTGGAAGTGAAACTCAATCCTGGCCTGCTCAGTAACAACAGGTATGGCACAAAACTAACTCAATTATATATTCACGGAAGAGCACATGTATGTAGCTGAAGACAATTTTCAAAATGCTGAACCATTTTCAACGAGAAGAACATTGAGCTTTTCTAAGAAACTATTATCTTTTTCAAAGCGAGTTGTGCAGCGTTTCGCATATATAAAAAACGTTTTGTGTTTTGTTTCTAAAAGACATAAAGAAACTACAAATGTATATGACCTGACAAGAATGAAAACATGATAATCTGAAACCTTAAGCTCTGTGCCATTCTGTTGTCATCATAATGACATTATTGAAAGTGGTAAATTTATATTGAGTGATCTCGGAGACTGCAACCTTCCAGCTCTTAGACCAACAAGGACAGACTCAAGGGCTGATATGCCTCTGATATGGAGGACTTATTAAGGAGCAGAGACTGAAGGGGGGGGGGGCATGTTGATCCATCCATCAGCGGAGTTTGTGGGCAGGTAATGGGGGCAGGGGCATAAAAAACGTCATGGGGTGTCCAGGACTGCCCATGGTGGGGAGAATGAGGGTGCTTAGCACACTTGCCACCCACTTAATGTTGCCTTTTACAACTTTGGGGTCAGTTATTTGTGAGATTTCATGACTGTGTGGTCCACAAGCAAGATGACCATCGGTCAGTGTCAGCAAGGTGGACCAACGAGGCAGTAGTGGCCACCTGACAGGCCATTTGACATGCAGACCAGCTGACAGGCTCCAGTAGTTGACAGGCTGAGCAGCTACCTGGCATGTCATGTTCAGCATGAAAGGGCCAGTGTCTTGGGCCCATGTCGTGGAAATGCCTGGCCAATGTCTGAGGGCCTCTGAGGCTGTGTCCTGGTCTCTGATCAATGACCTTAGTGACATGTTGGCCTAAGACACAGAATACCTAATGAACCTGAATGGCTTAGCAATGGCGGTGGAGGGCTTTTTAGCAATGGAGGGCTCAGCGGTTGGCTTGCCAGTTGGCTTACATGCCATGAATGCGCCAATCAAGAGCTCTTGTGCCTGTGAACACAAACGCCACAATGGCTCTCGACCTGAACTGAATGTTGCTGCTCTGGTCCATTCAACTCCACTTTAATCAGATTCCATCGACCTCTGCGAATCAGCCTGTTTCCATTTGGCTATCTGGATGCCAGTCTGCTTTTGCAGTGAACAATACGTCTGTGTGCAATTGTAGTTTTGCACGAGTACTGCAGTTGCATGTGTTTGCATATCAGTTCAAACAGTACACAGTATCTCACAGCCAGTGATTTTCCCCTCTCTGTCTCAATTTAACTCTCCATCTCTCCGTCAGTTTCCTTTTAGCCTCATCACTCCAGCTTATTACCCACAGTGAAGGGAGTAGGGATTTTCAGGATCAAACCTCAGCATGATATTATCAGGAGATTTGCATTTTGTTGAGACTGTTGTATTTTTCATTCGCAGTGGCTCTTCTAACATGACATTATGGCTGGCGATTAAATCAATTTTGCATGAGTCAGTCTGCATTACCATTGCTGCAGACGACCAGCAGAGGCAGACAGTGTGACTGCTTGGTGGATTTACAGCTACTTCCATCAAATGTGCATAATTCAAGCTAGTGTCGAGGAGGAAGGCAATAAAAGGGCCTGCATTTGGGAGAATGAAAAGAGACTTTGAATAAGACACATTGAATGCTCCCCATATAGTCCTGATTCACATTCAATGCTCCCTATATTGCCATGTTGGCTGTTTATTTCCGCTTGGCCCACCAATCATGGGCTTAACTGGATGTAGCTGTATTGTCGCTGTATTGTCGCTGCATTGGGGCTAATCAACCCAGGCAGTGACATGTATATACCAGCCCAATTCAGACAACTGCCATGGTACTTTTGTGCATAGTGGGCAGAAATAGTGGGCAGTAAACTGTGTACAGGGTCATTTCTGTGGCCTTAAATCACTGCTGGGTGTGGTTGGTGTTCAAATTACTGATTACGAAATAACTTATGCTAATACTGTAGTGCTGAATTTATACAAGTATTTGATAGCAGAAAATGAACACATTCTACAAACCACATTATTCATGTACATGCTGCTCTCATATAAAAAGAGTCATTTGCTTTATTTGTCTGCTTTTAGCATGTTACCATATTACAAAAAGGCCAAAATACGTTGCATGCATGATCATGGTGGTGTTGTACATCAAAGCCTTAGGCAGTTGAAATAGTATTCCATCTGCCTTGTGTGTTGCTGGGGCTTACCTGTTAAATAATAGATCTGGACCACTGCATAGTAACTCATAGCTTCTATACAACATAATGCAGTAAAACATTGTATATTTTATGAGCTTCGTACTTATGATAGAAATAACACAGAACACAATCTGCTATGAATGTAGATTAACCTGGTTTATTGTTCATAACTTCCTCAGTAGACTTTTCTTTTTAATGACACACAGTATAAGTCACCAAAGTATATTCTAAACCAAATAATAAAAAGGAAGACCGCTTTTTTCTCTTTATATCTACAATTAAATTTGATGTAATGAAGTTATCCCTTTATCGGGGGTTATTAAATCAAACGTTGCAATCAGATTATGGTATGACATGATTAGGAACTTTAAAAAAGCAAATTTTGCAACAATTTAGTTGCAAGTAAAAATAGGCAGGCACACTTGACTTTGAAATGTCCTGGAGCTTATCCAATAATACCACAATCTTCTCCTCAGCCAAGTACATTCAAATTATCCTCCATAGAATTAATGGTTGTGTCCTTAAAAACCGTCAAGTTAAGCAGCAAGTTGAGGAAAAGCTATTCATCTGGATGAGGAGCCATAGCAACAGCTGGCAAAAGGAATAACAGCTTAGGATAACAACTTGGAATATAACAGCTTGGAATACTTTAGTCACACACTTCAACAACGCCTCATGCAAAGAATCCCAAGTGTTGGCAACTTCACAAGTGACGGCTTGAACAATTTCTAAGTCAATAATTCTAATAAGAACCTGGGAGAAGACCAATTTATAGATCTAATTTGATCACACTTCGTTGCCTATCACTAAATAATGCAAGAAGTTTTGACTTCGTACAACAATATATTACAGCAGTTAGTTTTCATAATGTCTTTGCACTAGCCTGCAACTCAATGTATCAAAATCCCTGCTATGAAGGGAGGTAACTGTAGTGAAATTGGCCCGATTTTGACACTGCACTGTAAGAAATGGCCGTGTTTTTCTGGCTAAAAGAACCGTAAATTTATTGTTATTTTATCAGTATTTTTTTAAAACAGACTTTGTCTGTGAATTTACAGTTCTTTGTCAGTTACAAAATGGCTCCAAGATAAATTTACTGCAACATGTCATTTAACATTCAGTTCACGTTAATGGACAATTACTTAAACCGTTAATATACTGGCAACTTGTAATATGCAGACAAAACATTTGAATTGGCCAAACAATCAATACACCTCATCAGATTAGGAACTATAAACAAGAGATTGCATGGACTTCAACCACGGAACATGTGGTGCCATCCATAACATATGCTTTTCACAGCTGTTAATCAAACTTAATTTATAACTTATCTGAAGGTAAGGGAACATCCTCATTCATATGATCTTAAAAATGCTGTCATTATGCAAAAGTTGTTATATTTATATATGACATTGACATTTGCGTGAGTCTTATGATGTGATCTAAAGAATGACAATATTAAAACCAAAATAACCCAGGCGCAGTCTGCATCAATACAACATACTTCGATAAACTTGACACCTGGTTCTCTTGGAAAATATCCATCAATTTTACAGTGTGTGAGCAAACATGTGCAAATTAATTGCTGGGTATAATTGATGGACTCACTTCCCTGCTGTCAAGCAAGAGATGAGCAAGGCTGAGCCTGGAATCAGTGGCTCTCTCACTCTCTCAGCTGATTCCAGCTTCGGTACATCCCTACAGCTATGCGACAGTTAAATCACATGCTTAGTCTGTTGTTTCACACTTGTGCAATAAGCAAGAATAACACATACTATCCGTATTTTTACAGTAGATTATACTGCTCCTTGCATTCTTTACATTCTATGATTGACAGTTGATATAACTGTAAAATATACTTTAAATAAACTGTTTTATATATGTACATTATACCGTAATATCACTTTGTTGAACCTGTAAAATTACAGTTCAATGTACAATCTGCATTTTACTGTTCATTGTCCTGGTTTATTAGTACTTTTACAGTTCTTAGACCTGGAACAAAGTTGCCAGTTAATTTAACTGTAAAATTTAACGGGAATTTTTTGCAGTGTGAGCACTAGGGTGGGTCAGTTTCAGGGAATTTTGCCAAAACTTTGCTCCCCAGGTTTTTTGGGGTTACACTTCATGCAAATAGTCACCTCAAATTTTTTCAGAATTTTTGAAATTTTTTTAGACCTCCCCCACAGCCATCAAAAACGCGTTTTTGCCGTTTTTCAGCTTCTCGAGCCTTTTTGGGACTAAAATTGTACTTCTTTTGATGGATTATTTTGCTATTTCTAACTTATTTGAAGTAATAAATATAATTCAGGCAGTAAACAACAAAATAATAATCAAATGACACAGTTTAATATCCCTTGAATAATAAAATTCATGCTTTCATGCTAAGAAAATGTTAAGAAAATGGCCAAATGCTGTATTTTCAGCGTAGTTCTTTCCAAAACACACATTGCAATAATGCACACAGAGATTCAGCATTTAGCATACTTATTACAAAGCCAAAGACGTTATTTAGAGGTTTTTTCCTCCACACTTGACAACTGAACTTAAGTTGTAGGCCTATAATGTCCACAGCTATTGTGACATATAGATAAATGTCCATGAAACCGAATCCAGAGGATAAATTTAGTTTGTAAATCATAAACAGATCTTATGTTAAATATAGTTTGTAAGTCATATAACAGATTACACTGTATCTTCAAGTTATCAATCACCATGCAGTCAATATCATTGCTTGTAAGTTCCTATTGAAATTCTTTTTCTTTTGTCTAGAGACCCAACCACGATGGTAATTTATCACAAGTATCACATTGTCTCATGCCGTCGGTGGTCAGGATATCTTGTCACCATTGCCATCTCCTGAGCATTTTTCACTGCTATTTCTGCCAAATCATCCACAACAGATAATTGTTTGACCCATTCCTTTAGTCTTACATATATTCATCATAAACATTCCATAACATAGGATGCACTTTTAGCCATGCTAATCCTGTAGTAAGTATAGGTGCTATAGTCATTTCAGGAGTATTTGGCTCGGTGGTTTGCAGATATGGCAAAACTTTATTGAAGAGCCATGACCTCTCAGTCACAAAGACTAAAAGAGGGGGTAAATCTGGGCTTGGTTGGAGATTCTCAAGAACAGGTGAAATTGGGCTGACCAGGTTAACCAATATCAAACTGCCGAGAGTTGCCTCTCATCATAGCTTAACTTGCTATCAAACAGAGAAAGAACTTCTAGGTTTGGAACTAAATACCAAAGATGGTTCTTCATGCTTCCTATTGCTCTTCCAGCTAGCTCATTATCAACATTCCTGTACATACCCAGGTCGATCCACAACAGAAAATCATGACGGGGTGATGCTTCAGACAAGGGTGCACTTAAGAAGTATCTTCCATGGAGACAGATGATGTACTTGACCAGACTTTTAGGGCTTGAAACTGGACTTGGGTCAGGGGTTGGAAGACATTACTCAAAATGAACATTTTAAGTATATAGAGGCTCTTCCCCATGTAGCGGGCATTGTGGTATGCTCCTGATCTCCTGACAGAGTTCTTCACTTCTATGTGTCATAGTAGCTGTGGAGTCCACAGTGAAGAACTCTGTCTTTGATGTCATTGATTATATATTTCTCATATTTCAGCCCATTCGAATCCAACATGATGACATTTTTGTTGAATTTCATATGTGTAGATCAGGAGCATACCACAATGCCCGCTACACGGGGAAGAGTCTACAAACTCTATATACATAAAATGTTCATTTTGAGTAATGTCTTCCAACCCCTGACCCAAGTCCAGCTTCAAGCCCTAAAACATATGGTCAAGTGCATCATCTGTCTCCATGGAAGATACTTCTTAAGCGCACCCTTGTCTGAAGCAGCACCCCGTCATGATTTTCTGTTGTGGATCGACCTGGGTATGTACAGGAATGTTGATAATGAGTTAGCTGGAAGAGCAATAGGAAGCATGAAGAACCATCTTTGGTATTTAGTACCATAGCTAGGGGATCTTTCTCTGTTTGATAGCAAGTTAAGCTATGATGAGAAGCAACTCATTGCTGTCATACTGGTCCATATAAATTGACCTTGGCAGTTTAATATTGGTTAACCTGGTCAGCCCAATTTCACCTGTTCTTGAGAATCGCCAAACAGGCCCAGATTTACCCATCTTTCAGTCTTTGTAACTGAGAGGTCATGGCCTCTCTTCGATAAAGTTTTGCCATATCTGCAAACCAGTGCCACATACTCCTGAAATGGCTATAGCACCTATTCTTACTACAGGATTAGTATGGCTAAAAGTGCATCCTATGTTATGGAATGATTAAGATGAATATGTAAGACTAAAGGAATTGGTCAAACAATTATCTGTTGTGAATGATTTGGCAGAAAGAGCAGTGAAAAATGCTCAGGAGATGGCAATGGTGACAAGAGATCCTGACCACCGAGACAATGTGATACTGGTGATGAACGATCATCGTGGTCAGGTCTCTGGCCAAAAGAAACAGAATCTCAATAGGAACTGCTAAGCAATGATATTGAATGAATTGTGATTGATAGTTTGAAGAATCTCTGTTATATGATTTACAAACTATATTTGTATTCAGGATTCAGTAAGTGATTTTCCCAACTAAATTTATCCTCAGGATTCGATTTCATGGACATTTATCTATATGTCATATACAGTAGCTGTGGACATTATAGGCCTACAACTTAAGTTCAGTTATCAAGTGTGGAGGAAAAAAACCTCCAAATAATATCTTTGGCTTTTGTAATTAGTATGCTAAATGTTGAATCTCTTTATGCATTATTGCATTGTTTGTTTTGGAAAGAACTACGCTGAAAATACAGCATTTGGCCATTTTCTTAGCATTAAAGCATGAATTTTGTTAGCCAAGGGACATTAAACTGTGTCATTTGATTATTATTTTATTGTTTACTGTCTAAACTATATTTATTACTTCAAATAAGTGAGAAATAGCAAATTAATCCATCAAAAGAAGTACAATTTTAGTCCCAAAAAGGCTCGAGAAGCTGAAAAACGGCAAAAACGCATTTTTGATGGCTGTGGGGGAGGTCTAAAAAAATTTCAAAAATTCTGAAAAAATTTGAGGTGACTATTTGCATGAAGTGTAACCCCAAAAAACCTGGGGAGCAAAGTTTTGGCAAAATTTCCTGAAACTGACCCACCCTAGTGAGCACTGGTGTTCTTACGGTTATTCAGGCAGATAATTTTATGACGGTAGAGATTATACACACCATTTGTATTGATAATATAGCAAGCACGCTATTTCGCAAAAAGCACAAAGGCTGAGGGACCAAAATCATATTCTGCATTTGCTCCAAGCAACAACCAGAAGCTAACATCACTTGAAGACAGGAGCACCACCACTAAAGGGAGGCACAAAAGCCTACTGAGTGTCATGTGTTCTTGCACTCCAAGCAAATATGTAGTTTGCACAACTTTAAGTATTTGCTAGAGCCGCACCGATGCAAGATGAAACAGCAACTTTTCCATTACCCGAGATCAAGGCTTCTGCTGCAGATGCCACATTCTGTCAATGCTGTGGCTTGCTCGTGTCTGGTGCTATGAAGCTTCTGTAACAGTTGCTGCTAATGACACACCATAATGTGTTTTCGTCTTCCAATGTGATGCTGTAGCCTGGGTGAAGAAGTTTGGTATCTACATAAAAAGTGATTAATAATTTTACTTTGAGAAAGGTGTTCTTTCACAATTTTCGTTTCCTGTTGTCCATATAACTCAATGTATCTAAAATATTGCTGCATGAAGCTTTACATGTACAATTGTAGTACAATACATGCTGCACGATTATAATACAACTGATATAAACTGTTGATGCAATTGAAGTTTGTCTGAATTACTTGCCCTGTGATACATCATGACATTTGTGGCGATTTCAGGCAGTGAAAAAGAGTTGATGTTTTACGTGGGCCACCAACAACAAAGCACCCACGACAGAGCGTGCTGCCATCCCATATTGGCAATAACAAAGTCATTTCGTTGAAGTGTCTTCCATGCGAGGTCTAGCTTGCACCAGACACAGTGGCATTCCAGCAACGTGATTTATTCCAGGTTTTTTATATGTAGTTTCTGCTTGTTCTGGTTATATACAAAACACATAATCTGGCAAATGCGATGGTCTAGTGTTACCCTACCAACAGTGCTGAATTATTACTGTGACTAACAAGGCAGGTGTGAGGGCTGCCGCAGCCAATCACATCAGACCTGACTCATATGTCTCTGCCACATCACCAGCCACATCACCCCCACATCACAAGTGGTGCCATTTTTATTTGCTCTCTTTATAAAGCAATCCTCAGATCAAAAGCTAAGGCAGAGTGTGGGCTGTCCCATTTCATTAAGGCAGCACTCAATGTTGGCTAAATCAACGGTGGAGGCAGCCTGCAAGTTCTAGATTGCCAGGCTGTCAATATGAAATGCTGCGCTCGGGTTGATTGTGATATGGACATGATTTCAGATATGAAAGGTGCCAGATCCCTTTTTGAAAAATTCATATCTGAAAAAGGAAAGCCTAAATGCTTCATAAAACACAAAGCATGAATGAAATTGTAAAATCAAGTCAGAGTTCGTGTGAAGAACTTGAGAGAAATGATCTTGGAGTAAACCATTTGTTTGAGAACTGTGGCTGCTGCAATTCAAGTGAGATTAGATTTCACAAAGTTCTCTTTCCCCAGATGCCAACACCAGTGCAAAGAGAGAGTGGGGTTCTGTTTGCTCTGTTTTGGCCTCTGCTCCAAACTGCTCCGTGCTTTTAAAAATCCATGACTACATTCTGTGCCAGCAGTATCTCCCTGGGATACAGGCAATTTCATTGACTGCACAGCAATCGTGGTGCATTTATCAATTAAAAGGCTTAATCACGAGCTTAATCAGATTGAGGCCACTTAATTGGATATGTTGGCATGTGGCCTTGAATCGAGCTCAATATAAGCCTCAATTTATAGCATCTGCAGCATTGAACAGAGTTGGATGAATCTCATCACTTATGCTCCCAGTGCTGAGGCTGTGGCGCCCATGCTTTTAGGGTTTTTGTTATCATGGCCTCATTATAAAGCAATATATCAAAGGCCATTATCTGGTAATTCCTTTATCAGCCCACCATTTGCTTGAAGCTGGCTTATTTCAGCCCACTGTATTCTCAGGCAAGTATCTGTAGAGATTAGAGGAGTAAGTCGAGCAGTGTCCCATTCTGTCAACAGGAGCCTAGTAGACTGCTTAGTTGCATGATTTTCCTGCAATCTTATGGAATCAATGATTTTGTGGTCCTTTTGATGGTCGCACCATGAAACGAATGAAACAAATTTACATGGCCCACACACAACATACGGCATCACAAGCGAGATTTGCAGGTGCTGTTGAAATGGCCGGGTGGAGCGAGTTATTTGTGGTGATGGATGTTGCTGATTTATCACTGGCCACGACAGCAGTAAAAGTATTCTATTCAGAAAGCAGCTGTAGCTGTAGCTGTAGCTGAAAGATTAAACAGTTTCTTTTACAACCAGCCCAAGTTAAGGACACTATACAAACGCTGGGTGGAGTACAATAGACATTGTGGCTACAGCTTAAGAAATCCTTAAGAGTGGAAGAAAAGGAGCTCAAGGAGAAGAGGGGAAGAATGAAAGGAATAATGGAAGCAAGAAGATGGTTTAACTAAGCAAGAACAGAGCACAGAGGCTGTCTGGTTGGGCCTGGTCGTGATAGAATGAGGTCACCAATAGGTGCCACCAACGGATCGATGGGCCAATACTTATGGGGCTAAAATGGCCGACCACCAGGTCACCATCCAGTAGAGGAAGCAGCTTTGTCTGCTCTTTATATTAATCCCAGCACCTCCGGTTGCCTGCCAGCCATTGGGCTGAGCCACTGGGCTGTCCCTAGGCGGGCTATTATCGAGGCTGAGAGGAGCTCATAGTCTCAGGGGACTGTTACAGTCTAACCTTCTGCAGTCAACTGCATTGGAATGAACCATTCATATTTATCTTACTGAGAACCACAGTTGGTGCCACAAATACAATAGCTGTCTGCACTAAGGCCCATTGTTCAGGCTCTACAGGTTTAGGTATGGCTCACCCTTGAGTAAGGGCTCATAAAACATGGCCAGGAATGGTTAAGCTCCCACATAAAGCATTCGTACACGACCCCAACTCAAACAACGCCGCAGCGAAGGTCAAATCACAGAAGTGTCTCTATCGCCCTCCCATAGGACTCCGCTTGTGTTTGTATTGGACACAAGATTTAGTGGCCCACCGGACCAAGGGCAACAACTATAATTTAGATGTATTATTCAATGGTCAGTTGGCTGGGTGGAGCCTGGTTGCCATCGCCCACAGTCATCCCTGCTCCTGCCCGCAAAACAAATATGTTTTATTAAGTGATATGTTGGCAAGGGATTTCTGGAGACACTAAACACTTCAAGACCACTGTAGACCTATTCGATAAGTATACATCATGCTTTGGTTAAAATTGTGACAAATCCTTGACCCTTTTACCACATATCACTAAATCAAATCATGGCATGACTTACAGCTATCATTTTCATACAAATAATGTCATGAAGGCAAGCCATGATTTGCAGGAGGCATTAATGCTCAGTAGAAGGCAGGCCATGTTTGTGAGGCAGAAGGCAGGCCATGTATTTCCATCAAGTGAGCAGAATCCAAATCAGGCTCAGCGGTCAGCCAAATGACGATGCAGTGAGATTGACAGATGCCGTTTCCTATTAGGACTCCCCGTTCGGTCAATCTGATGATACAGCCTGGCAAGGCTATCTGGCAAATATCTTAATGCGGACAGCAGCCTTGATGCGGTTAGTGATGCACATACATCATTCGGTGCACTGGTGCAATTGCTGACATCCTGCGCTTCCATTACTACGAGTGTCATTGACGTACATTCTGCGGATTCGACGGTTATGACAAGACGATCAGTCACATGCGTTCGAGCATTGATCACGGTCTTATGCGGGATCAGACCCCAGCAGTAAGTGGACCATTAACACAGGTTTTGTCTTGCTTCAATCCAAGACCCCCATTTCTCCATAATAACTACAGCTTCCTATTCCCATTGCTAAAAGTACAAGTATATCTTCCATCATCTGCAAAGAACTAGACTTTGATCACAAGCCAAGCTACTGATCTTCAGCAAAGAAACAGCTAATATAAGAGCATCTGAATATGCCAATATGGGCAGTAACATTAGTAGGCTTATTTGTAGGCTTGACTCGAGATGATATATTGTGCCTGACAATGATCTTCAGCAAATACCGTGGACTTTTGATATTGCAGACTGCTGGCAATTTGCCCTTAAGTTGAGTGCAAGTCGTAAGTATACAGTGTATGCACATGGTATGAAGTACATCGTCTGGAGTTGCTCTCATCTCAGTAAAGGAGAATGGAGAAGCAGAAGTTGCTGAAATAGCAAGGCCGTGTGGTACCCAAGGGAAGGGCATAAACAGAAGAAGCATGCGGTTCAGCATATTAAGGAATTCACAAACAAAAGGCTGCAAGGAAAAGCCAGTGATGAGAGGAAGACCTCCCTCTGTCCAATGGTTTGATTGTTCCGTTAAAAAAAGTTCGCGTTAACTGGAACCCGGATCGATAACAACACATTACCGAATTGTGGATGCAGGTCTTCTCTTCTGGGGCTAACACCTCCAAACGGTTGTTCATCTGCTCCAGGATAATCTTTTTGTGCACACAGAGAATATTTGGTTAATTTGATCCTAAGCTCCTACAAGCCATCCTGCCCGGGGCACACAACCCTTACATCACAATACACGACATGAGGCCATGAAATCTTCCCATGGAGATGAAGGGCCTATATTAGGCATTAAGTCTCAAATCCATAAGGAAGAAGGAGATGAGATATGCCCTCCAGAGAACCCTTGCAGGCCCTCTGCTATGATACACTGCACCCTGGAGCCTTTTTATAACAACCAAAAGATTTCCGAGAGACTTGCAGCCAAGCAACTTTACTTGCTTCATTTCACAGCCATCAAACTGCTAGCCAAGGGCAGTGGCCTGTTTAAAAGGATCAATCCGTACTTTGTTGCGTATATAAGAGAAGTATGTTTAGGCATCTTCGCTGCATCCTTCGGCAGTAAGAGGGAACCTAGAAAGTGCTCGCTCGCAGTTACCAGCCAGACTAAAAAAATATTGACCAAGCTTCGAAAGCAGTGCGCTGCTACAACCGGGTTGCCTTTAAGCAACCACTGGAGCGTATCTCTCCCCGACAACCGGCTATTTCCAATACATGATCAATAATTTATCTTTGAGTTGTGCCAGCAGGGACACTCCATGCCACCTGCAGTTTGCCTCATCCATGTAAACAGACACGACTCTAATGGTGCTAATGCCTTGATGGGGCTGCCGTGCTGTGACTCCGGGCTTTTGGGCCACTGAGGCAGGGGATACGACCAAATCTGCAGTGAGATCTACTTTTATTAATGGTCGTAACGCTGAAAACAATCTAAGGTTAAAATGGGCATCCCGCTTGACTACTGAGGCTGGAGATAAGACCATTACAGATCTGTACATGTTTCACTTTCACGTTAATCTATCGAAAGGCGTGCGCTGCGTTCAAACTACATAGCGATAATTCACTAAGGTGCGGGCTTCCACCTTTGACTGCTGAGGCCACAGATACATCAGATTATATCTATCAGACACATTTATCTGCTTTGCTTTTTTCAAACCGAGGAAAAAATTATTGAATCGAAGACACATCTAAACTCAAGCCAAAAAGTGAGCGTTCTTCCATTTAAAAGTTGTTGCTCGACTGCTGCTGCAATATGCTGCCAGGCATGCGGGGACATCCATTAGGTGCTAGATGTGGCGTGCATCTTCACAGCATCCTCATCAATTCCCAGCATCCACATCTATTGGCTGCAGAGGATAGCAAATATCACACCGTTTTCACTTGTTCATCAGAAAGAGCATCTCTTCCTCTGCAGCCTCCAGCCTCTGCAGCCCCCAAGTCTATTTGGATCTAATGCATATCTTATTTACCCCAATGATGGCTCAATGCTCCACGTTGACAGCTGCCCACCTACTTCTCTGTTTTCCTCTGTATATTTGGGGCTCCACAGATAGCTGCTCACATTTGGTGTTTGGTGAATATCACCTTTTGGAGCTTCTACTTATGTACCTTCATGCAACACTTTTGAGCTCCAAAATGTTTGCACAGATATAATTATTGTTCAATTGGCCTTGAATTTACTATCCCAAATCTCTTTTGGTTAGTGAATGTTTCGTCACTATATATTATACCAAACAATTTGAAACTTAATTTCAGAATCATCTGCTAATTTCGTTGCAATAATGTAAAATCAGAGGAAAGATATTTCCAACATGCCATGTATCAATCTATCTCAGAATAAATGCTCGAATAAGCGCAAGTTAGTAAATTAGAAGCAATACACCTTCAGTTTTGACAAATTATTTAGATGCTTTGGTTTTGCATCGAAAAAGAAATCCCTTGTTTTCCAAAGAAAATTTAATGGGCTTTTCAATGTTTTATGGAAGCCAGTCACGGTGTAGAAGACCCCTGAGTATGTGTAACAACAAGCCCATTTAGGACTTACTTTATCTTCAGAGATTTTGGAGCGAGAAGATCTTTCAGCAATCCATCAAGAAGAAGACAGCTAGAAAGTGGTTTTAATGAGTCGAATACTAAACCTCTAAGGCATTTCGATGTGAGCCTCGTATACTGCAGGCTTTACACTATAATTTGCTGAGCCTTCACTGAACAGACAGCTCCCTGTACGTCATACAAGTGGTATTTGTCTGGTTCCATGCTGACGATCTAGTCTATTCTGGAATGAAATGCCCAGAGGACTCTTTCCTGTCCCTTGCCCCATGTAGCCAGTCAAGTAGGAGCAATTAAATGTTCCTGTATCTGGATAATGTACACAGCATATACATGTTGTGCTCACTATAGATATTGAATCTATGAAATTGTGTTATCAAATGCCTTCATCCATGCAATGAATTCAATTGTAACAAAGCTTCATATGCATTAGAAGCCTGACAGGATGCCAGTTCCTACATCACTCCAAAGGTCCTGATGAAACAACACTTGATACTGATTCACCAGAAAGCACCTAGCCAAGAAACAAGAGAGCAAAAAGAAGGTAGAAAAAGAAGGGCATCATCTGTAAACATATAATACGTAGGTAAAAGCAATAAAGTGACAACCACACCTTCAGCAAGTTTCCTTCGTGACCTGGTGGTTCTGATTCCCATCATGCACTAAAAAAGAAGTCTGTGGAGGAGGTACTACGTCATCAGGACACGTCACATAACCGGAAACATAATCCCGCTAATAAAGGAGTGTTTCTATACATATATGTTCATATGCTGTTCTTTCGATACACTCTCATATTGTAAAAAGCAATATGTCGTTGACATTTATAAATAGTGTTGTAACGACACTGACATTTAAAAGCACAAAAGTATATATGTACACATTTTACATTACTGCAGAATGACACCGTTCCACAAGCCAATGTTGTTTTTAGAAAGCTATTAGTCGGTGAGGTATCAGGTGTGGTGTCGTCAAAGGAGACGAAATAGTAAAAAGAGATGAAGATAAAAAAGAAGAGTGATTGAACACCAAAAAGTGGAATATCCCACGTAAAGAAGTGATCAGCGACTGACGATGCAGTGACTCCCAGTCTCCGGCTTCCCATTCTGGAGCTGAAAGCATAATTCAAACTGAAGAGCGCTTCTCTAAAAGGAGATGAAAAGTGGGATAATCTCACCTCAGAATCACTGCCACTTGAATATGTGCTGGCTTGGAATATCCACATAGTTTAGGAGCAGCTAGTAAGTTCCCATCAAGAGTGTGCTACTTAGCTCTACAAGCAAGGACAGTGGGAGCAGGTCGTGTCAGTCTGTCTCCTGCATCCGCAACAAGCCAAATGAGGGATGCAGCGCTGCCACTGCTGAAGCTGATGCCGGTACAACTGATGCTGCTGCTGATGCTGATGTAGACCTAGCAGCGTCGTTGGTTCCGCTGCTGATGCCGCTGCTGCTGCTGCAGTGGAACGTGAAATAAGACGCGTGCAAAAGCAACTGATGCCTCAACCCTGTGACATGCATGCCTAATCAATATGCTTGTTTCACTTGCCAGTGCATGCCACGTTCAGCTGCACCAATGCCATACAATTAGACCAACTACAGCCAAGCATAATAGTTTGGCTAGGGTGAGACTGCCCATCTATCTGATACAATGCTTATGTACACTGAGAGGGCAGAGGTGTTTGCCCTGTGCCCTAAGGACCTCCCCCAGCAACGCCTTCATTGATTGATGCAAAACAAAGCTTCCTTTTGCATTTACTTGTGTACAACTGCAACGTCCAGGGTCAGCTATGCTTGTCTGCCATCTTCCACTTCTGACTCAAGGTGACACAGGACGAGACAGTCGCGGTCCCTTCACGATGTCTCATTGTCAAACTTGTGGCCCCGGCTCGTGGCATGTGTCTACCGGCTTTGGCCACTGGGTAGTGTCTACCCTGCCTTCATTAATAACAGGCCAGAAGGATATTAGCCTCCGGACAATGGATCACACCTCGTCCGTGATGCAACACACAGGTCTATCTCTCTCTCGCAGCCCTCCGCCAAACACGACCTAAGTACATTCTGGCAAATCCCGAAGCTACTACCCTAAGTCCCCCTGTTTACGGGGCTCACCACAAGATGCCTGTTTGCATAAGAAAGTTTTTGGGAATAAGACGGAGGTCAAAACGCTAAATCCAAGGCTGTGGAGTGAAATATGATCTGAAAATCTTTCAACAATATTGGAAGATCATCCATATGACGCGTCTTATGATGGCGCTATTAGAAAAATCTGTTATATCCGATACGAACGCACTGAAGAACCTTGGCATGATAGCATTATAGAAGAAGGAATCCATCAGTCACAGTTTCAATTAGACTTGCAGGTCGATCTGACACTTTGTCCTAATGGAGCACGCTTAATCGGATCGCAAGGAGCAAGACCGAGAGCCAGGAACATATCGGTTTGAGATAAAACTGAGACAGCTCGGAGACTCATGGTGTCACTCACTGAGACGCATGAAGGACAGCAATAACAGAGGCGTTGATGATGGCATTTAGGTGACTTGGCCACTTTCTTGCACCTTGTTTTTGTCGCCCAGATGGAGGGCAGGGCCGAGAGGTCTCTGGATAAGTAGATTGCCTCAGCCTCGCCTCAGCCTTGCCCCTGGCCATGGGAGGGCAGTCTGGCTCAATCCCATTGCCCTGCGCAACGTGCTGGGATGGGCTGCTGCCATCCACAATACCTCTCCAAGTTGCAGCTAATGCCATCAACCAGGGGACCATGTTCACAAGAAAATAGTGCTAAGCCAATCCCCAGGGCAACAGACAGCTGGGGCCAGCAGCAGACTGACCCACATTTTGCTTACTTCACCTCACGACCCACTTCCCAATCACAATCTACACTCCATGCAATCTGCCAGTTTTGCGTTCCCTGATAAACCACCGACCGGACATGTTACTGATTCGCAGTAATCAACCTAAGCCCAGTCGCTGTTACCGCAAGTAGAATGATACACTGATACTAACCGGAAGGGCTTCCTAATAGCTATTTGGCTATTCTGCACACATACGGCCGCCCAGTGTGACGACAGCGCTGCAAATCATGTGTCATTACTGTCTTCACGGCGAGTAAACAAGTCATGAACAGTACGTGATGATGTGAAAAGCAAGCTACACCCACATAACCATCATGTTTCTTACGCTCTCAAAATCTGCCAAATTTGCTGATGTTACATTACATTTTACATTGCCTGTTCAAGATAGGCGAGATATCAGATTTTCTTTGGTCGAAAATGCTCAGTGGAATAGTTGTTTGCTCTGCTCAGTCTGTGGAGAGCGAAAATCAATGGTCCTGACCGCTTCTTTGAAATTTAAAGCATTTCTAATTCTTGTGCATTGTTTGGTGTAAGATGATGTCTGTGTAGCTAAAAGGAAATACTGGCAATAATGGCAGATACAGAGATAGGAGATAAGAAAACAATAAGCCAGGAGCTACAGTTCCCTGACATCACAGTGAAATGCTAAGACCCCAGAGCGATGCCGTTATTCAAGTCAGACTGGAAGATAAGCCATCTAATCTTGCCAGGGAATGCACAATTGGTGGCAGCTGAGGCTTGCGGCTCCTTCACCACATCTCCCTGCAATCACCAGTCATCTGATTCCATCCTCCATACCCCGCAAATGCCAACACAATGCTCTCTTAAAGTATTGGGACACCCAGATCATTTGGTATTTGCTTTATTGACCGCTTGCGAAACAAACTAAACTTCCCATCTGGGTTCTGCGAAATAGGTTCTGACTGATATTCAACCAAGCAATATTGTATTCATGGTAGAAGTTAGAATTTAGAATTTGACAGATGATCATGTCCTGCTAACTTAGAGCTAATATAAGCGCATTCAATTCTCTTGCACCCATTTTGTTCTAAGGCTTTGGTTTTCCTTTGATGGTACTAAAATAGTGATTTACAGTTACAGTTTACCCTTCAGAATAATTCCCAAACCCTGAAGATTCTACCAATCGAATATATTATAAAAACAAATGAAGCAAAAGAAGGATATGACCCTCCTGTGAGTTCTATTTCCACAAGACAAGCCATCTGATTATCACTGCTAATTTTTATTGACAAAATGTCAGCCTGGTGATCATAATATCAGCAGTAATGTTGAGTGAATCCATAGGATTAAGTTATGATAAAGTTTCCATTTCAAGGAAGTGGTCTGGATCATTGCGCGTTATCCCCCAGAGGTCTTGAGCAGACTGAGCGGAGCAGGCAACCAACCCACTGAGCGAGAACTGAGCAACCACTGAGCCGCTTTGTCAAATGAAAATCCAATATCATTCCAATCTTAGAGCACTTCGTGCAGCGCACTACAAGGCCGGTCTCGCCTTAGCATTTTAAGGTCACCCAGGGACTCAGTTGTGGGCCTATCAACGCTGGCAAATAGGAGGTGGAATTCAAGCGACTGGCAGGGAATCATGGAGATCTCGTATGGACAGTGATCGAGCACATTTCCATACCAAGTCCCCTCGCTGCCTAGAAAAAAGCCATTCCAGTGGAGTAAAAACTGATCAGCGTGCAAGTTATAGAGCTGGAAATGTAGTTTCAGAGGCTATTGCGATATCGACCATGTCGCCTCAGCCTCACCCGACACCTTGGCTGTCCCCGCATTGCCATTAATTCAAGACAACAAAACACTTTTTATTCTTTTCATCCCTCTCTCCTTCAGGCTGTCCCTTGTTTATCGCATTCATGGAGTTCCGTACCTCGTTAAATCACAACAACAAAACTGCTAATGAGGTCTAGCAAAATGTATCACCATCCATCTACTGGCCTTTCAATTTCCCAATCTACAGATTTCTACTCTACAAAATAGTCATACATTACAGCTTCCTATAAGTCTATGTACCTCATGAGTGAATACCCGCTTATTTGTGATAGAAATTGGAAAAGCGGTGTCATCGGTGCTTCAAAGAATTCCAGTTGCATATACACCTCATTGGTACAGATACACTCTAAAAATAAAATTCAGACAAAACTGGTTTTTAAGATTCAAAATAGTTTTTTGAAAAACCAAATTTCAATGCAAAAAACCAACACGGATTTTTTTTAAAATCCATGTTGATTTTGCATTGAAACTTGGTTTTTCAAAAACCCATTTTGAATCTAAAAAATCCCATTTTTGTCTCGACATTTTTTAGAGTGTACATTGACTGTACCACCAGACTAATCAGTGACATTCAAGACTTTCTGCAAAAAACAGAAAGTTAACATGTGTGCTAGATTTCAATTTGTTCAGCCTGGTACAATCTACTATAGATGATTGAATTTGCATCTTGTTTTATAGAAAATGTTCAAGTAAAACAAGTGGGTGACACAAACTACCTTAAATGTATAGGTGCTTCATCTTGATTGAAAGAAAGCATGTCCCATTCAAACGTGTCCCATGCTTTTACAGAATTATCCATGGTATTCATGACAAACAGGTTCTTCTTTTGTTCTGTTACATTTTCTCCCCACAAGCCTTTTATGCAGCAGCACAATTATACCGTATTGAGTTGCCTTGTCATGTTCATCAAATTGCATTATGCATCCATTTTACCAATTTGTTTGCTACGTGTTCCTGCCAAAAAGCTTTTGGAGGATTTCATTCTCCAAGATGGTCTCATCCGAAACCCATCCTACCATGAACAGATGAACAGCCCTTTTCTGCAACTTTCTTCAAATCCTTTCACTCTCAGAGATTCAATCCAGGAGCAAGCAGGTGACAAACAAATCAACGAAAGACT
The DNA here is from genome assembly GCA_026936325.1 of Platynereis dumerilii. Lineage (NCBI taxonomy): Eukaryota > Metazoa > Annelida > Polychaeta > Phyllodocida > Nereididae > Platynereis > Platynereis dumerilii. The sequence goes on from JAPTHN010000001.1 coordinate 62,327,391, forward strand.
TGATGAAAAATATTTCTTTAGCTCACAGAATTACGTCAAACTTGTCATTCTTCTGAATTTCTTCAAGTTCCTTGCAACAGTAATCCGATAACTAAGAATGCAAGAGCTGCAAATAGAGCTAAATGGAATAATGAAGTCTCTTCAAAATAGCCATGCAAATGCCACAGCTCCAAAATTAGATTGAAACAATATCTCAAAGACATTTCATCTTTCATAAACCACAACATCCGTTGACTCATTGTCTGTTCCATAGAAACCGCACGACATATATATGCATTTAATTCCAAAGAAATTAAAATAATTATATTTGACATTTCTGCACAAAAAACATCAATTATAAGATAATCTTTCTTGTGAATTGGAAGTTTGCTCTTTGCAATGAAGCAAATTATATTTCTGACAATTGACAATTCATCAAACACACTTGGCCGCCAACATTTTTACCTGAAACTTTTGACATCATGCAGGGAATGTACTTCACAAGTTATTTCCAAACCAATTCCAAACGTACCATTGATACCAGAGGAGCTATCTAGTCATCTGCACGTTGGACTGTTGGTTTAACCCATAAATGAAAAATGCAGCTTTTGTTCTCAATGCAAAAACGTGAAAATTATGACCTGAAATTTTCCACTGCACAGTGCATGCCCACTGCAATCTTCTCAATACAGTGAAGGTGAAAGTTTTTGATTCTCAGTTTTTGTTTAGCTTTCTCACTTGGACAGGGATCGTTGTTATTTTGCGTGAAGAGTCAAATAGGTCATCTACATCCGCGCCCACACTGAATCACAATTCCAGTAGACCCCAGCTTTCTCACTTATACAACACTCGCACACAGCAAAGTGAGAAAGCTGAACAAAAACTGAGAATTCATCGTCCAACGTCATTGTGTTGACAAAGATTGCAGTGCTCACTGTGGAGTCTAATGTTCCAGGTAAGAGTTTTACATTTTTGTGTTGAGAACAAAAGTTTAAACTTTTGGATTAAACCAATACAGATGAAATTGACCTTTCACCTACCATAGCCATGGACACTTCCAAGACAGTAGATCCAAACTGTACAAACAATTTCTGTATGCCATTACAATATGTATTTCACTTTCTGTTAATCTATTCTCCCAAAACATATCTGTGATGAAGATTAAATGTACTTACCCAAGAGGAGTATTCCTTCATCTTGTGGTCGTTGGTGTGGTTGCCCGACACCCTGCCCCTCCAGAAGCAGTCCTGGCAAAGGTGATAGTTGTAGCATCTTTGGCACTTGTAGCGGAAGCCCATGAAGGACTCCCTGTGGCACCCCTCACACTGCACTGGGTGGAACACTGCAAGAAAGATGTGAAAGTATGAAGAACATTTTGATTAAAATAGTAATGCATTAATGTAATTGATGGATATAAAGTTATGTTGAGAGCGCCAGGTTGAATATTTGAAGAATAATTATTGTGAAAAAAGTAGGCAGGGATTCCAGTCGTAAAATGCCAATGATTTGACATCTACATTTTATGAATATATCGTGGTCCCGGTGAAAATATAAAAATTCTCATTTCAGTATCATGCTTGACTATATTCAGCTTATTTGAGAGTCAACAATGACTCAAAGCCAGTTACCGAATTATGTTTCAGTTACAAAAATGAACTGATAATGCCATATAGCTATTGTAAAAGTGGACTCGGGAGGGAGTTCACAAATGCAAGACATTCAGACATCGCTCTTTTCTTCCTTCATATCGCAAGAACAATTCATCCCATTTTCCTCTATTCTTGTTGCGTGCATGTTAAATAGATTCTACATTCCCTGCAGAATTGCAAATACTCGACATCATAAACTTGGAAGATTTCAATGAACAAATATTCAGATTCTTTGCATATTTCAACTTCACTCTTTCTAAAATTTGATAAATAAAATCCTCAGAGGCAGAATATAAGAAAACAAGAATAAAACCCCTCAGACTGACATTCAGATTAGAGATATTGAGGATTCAACTCAGCATATAATGGTATACTTCTGGTAAAAAGGTAAAGTAAAGATTGTTTTCTATGTAATTCTTGAGAAGATCAAACCACGGAAACAACGAGAGATGCCTGAAATTGATATGACACATCCAAAATAAGATAAGGAAGTGATGATTTTGCTCGAGTCTTCTGTCAACATTTCAGACTCTTGGATACACAGGCATTTCAATCATTTACCAACACAGCTCTATGGCTTGCATGATACTGGCCTCCTTTAACAGTACAAGGAAGGTGGGAAAGTCTGGGCAATTCCGTTGAATCAGCCACCCTGCACCCCATTGGTATAACATTAGTGCAGGGTGGTCGATTCAGGGGACTTCCCACCTTGGTGTATCTGTACAACTGGTAGTGGTCTGGGGCAGAACTGTTGTGAACAATTGTGATGCCTGTGCTTGGATACATTCTTATTGGTCATGGTCAAGATATTTAAGATACAAGTACGAGGGGCGTACAGAAAGTTCGAGGCTTTTTTTTATATGGACATTTATTTTCAATCTAGAACTATGAATTTTTCACAGGATAAATTTCAGCATATTTGGAATGGATTTCCAAAATTTTGGACAATTTGGACATTTTTAAGTCATTCTGTGGTTGCCATGGAAACTGAAAGTTCAGCTTCTTGGGGCAGGTAACACTGAAACAACTAAAGCCAATGAATTTTGGCAATGAGAGACCTCTCTCTATCACTTGCATAAGTGAGATTGACAATATTTGACACAAGAAATATAATATTAGCCTCAACAATTACTCCCAAGCTCACTTAAGGCATGAATTCATACACCTGACCCATTGAAGTAAATGTTTCTTGAAGTCCTCCAAACAAAGTTCTGTGAAAGAATTTCGGTCATCCAAAGCCTTTTCCCGTCCAGTGCCTGAAACTATAGCCCCCATGGACTAAAGTAAGGGAAAACCAGGACTTATGTAAAGCAACATGTCACAGGAATAGCTAGGATGGATATTGCTGTCCATTTTGGTCTCTTGTTCATACTAGTGAATCCATGCTTTCACAATTCCTTATGTAGTCAGGGAAACACACCTTTGCCTCCTGAATTTCCCTCGCCAAATGTGGCATGCAGGAGTGCTTTCCTATATGGGTTCAGTGTAAGAATACACACATTTGGTGTGCTTGAAAGCATATTTTGAAGCTAATACCATATTTCTTGTGTCAAATATTGTCAATCTCACTAATACAAGTGAAAGAGAGAAGTCTCTCACAGTCACAATTTCTTGGCATTCTTGAATCAGTGTTACCTGCCCCAAGAAGCTGAACTTTCAGTTTCCATGGCAACCACAGATTGACTTAAAATGTCCAAATTGTCCAAAATTTTGGAAATCCATTCCAAATATGCTGAATTTTGTCCTGTGAAAATTTCATAGTTCTAGGTTGAAAATAAGTATCCATATGAAAAAAAGCCTCGAACTTTCTGAACGCCCCTCGTATATAGCTCATGCATTGATAGAATACCAGAGCTCCCAGAACTGGTCTTAGAGGGCTGCACTTACCACATCTATCTATCTGTGATTGCATCAATTAACCATATTACCAGATTTATTGCAAAGCTCAAAAACCACAATGGTTCTTTAACTCAAAGCCACCACATCCAGTTATTACAGCATGGTCTACCATGGTACTGAACAGTTAAGAATTTGTCCCAAATTATTTTCAGAGCAAAGCTTTGATTGAAAGCCTCTAGTTTCAGCCAGTCCCAATTTTCAACGAGGTCATTCAATCACGAAAGTGCAATATTTAAAGCATGGAAATTATCTGCAGCATGGAATCTCAGCATCAGTATTATTCAACTGTTTGAGACCGAGGATTTTTCGCTGGTTGTCAAAACAGTCAGTTTGAATCAACAAACAGATTCCCTGTGAGTCTAAAGAAGCTTGTTTGCAAGGAATCCTTCTCGGTTTGAAAGATGATCTTCCCCAACTTCAACAATAAATAAAAATGGCTTAGCACAAACATTTTCCACTATTTTGCACCAATATCTGTTTCATTTTCAACAGAAATTATGTCAGAATTTCCTTGGCAAAGCTCAAAACATGCATTCAATGACCTTGGAATGACTACACATAATGTTGACAATCGTGTCAAACACAAGGATGTGGCAAACCAATCCAAAAATATTTTTCTGAGACAAGACTGTACACATCCTTACTAAGGAAAGGAAAAGGAAGGAAGGGCAGGCAGTGGTTGTGCAGGCCATCAATTGTCTCATTAGGAGAAGATGTTTGGGTGCGGGCCCGGCTTGCTTAGCTAATGACCAATATCCTCTGACATGAATTGGGGAATGGGATGCGCCTTTAGTAATTGTGTGTAGAGCATAAACTGAGATTGATGCAGAGAGATTTTCTTCATCATAGCAGTCCCCTGTGTGCATTGGATTAAGCTGGATTAGGTTACACAGCTGCAGTGGTTCTCTTGGAATGGCATCAAGCAAGCTCTTCATCTGCAATTGAAATTACCAACAGAACCCTGACATTTTGGGAGAATACCAACCACCAAACAAATGGTCATTGGCCAGGTTTCTGATATAGCACTAATCTGGTACATTGTTAGATAGTGCTAAGATGCAACCAGGGCCTGTACAAGGTATGTTCTACCTGTCTTAATCTTGGGCCTGGAGCATAACTGGAGCATAAGAATTGAGATTAATGATCTCATATCTGCAGGCTGTGCTGAACCTTGTATTAGATGGAAAGAAAATTGAGAGGCCCACGTGGTACGGTATATAAAAGCCACATAAAATTCATGTTTCATGAAGGATGTCACACTTCATTAATGAACTCATACTTCAGGCTGAGCGAAGAAGTGTTTAATGATCCCATATTTCTAGGTTGTTGTATAAAGTTTGTGAAGCAGTATACATTGTGTATGTAATTAGAGTAAGTAAATCCATGTCATTAAACTCATTATATCCTGAAAGAAGAATACCTCACCAGAAACTGCTGGAGCTTCAGTGGATAACTCTTTTACAGTGTTGCCATGACAAAGGAGTGAAATATACTTTCCAAACCACATGGCACATCTCCCAGAAACTCCATCACTGCCTTTCATTGCCATTTTAAAATGAGAGTAGAAATACAGGATATAAAGACTACTGGACTTCAAAATAAACGTAAAATGAGATACGTCGTACAATATATGAGCTGTGTGGCTGTTCTTTTTGACACCAGGAGCATTTGGCAAGCAAGCAATAGTTCCTACTCCCAGAGCAGTGCTTCCATTGCAAATGCTTTAGTGCTCCCAGGTACAAGGGTGGGGCCACACTCTCCTATTTCAGCCGGACATCGGACCCAGCATCAATGAGAGACCAGTTTATGGGCTCGGGATGGACACTATCAGTTACGTTTTGACAAATGGCTCATCAAAGTTGCTGTAAGCCCAGGGAAGTAGGGGACTGCCAACAACATTCGCCAATAAAAGCCACTCCGGCCTGTGATTTATGACACCTCGATGGCATACATAGACAAAGGTTCTACGGTTTATCCAAAAGAGCCAAAATACCCTCATCCTCTCTTTCGTCCATGTGTATTTTAACTCGACACCTGTACTGAGGATCGATGGATGACTGGAGCTTTACGTTCTTTATTCATGCACTTGGTAGGCTAATTAGGACTGGAGGACATAGCAATGAGGCGAAGGCTTGAAGCTGCTGTCCAACATAGTCATGGTGACCCGGCCAGAGTGGGTACCGAACCCTGGACCCAGCGTATGTTTGACAGGCAACTACTTTAAGTCTCCCGCACACCTGCACGGAAGAGGGCAAATGACCTTGCCCACAAAATCAGGCAGTTCAAACTGATAAGTATGACATACCAGGTCTACCTTAGAACAGTTACTATAGCAAAGGGACAAAACCAACCCATAAATTGAGAAAACAAAATTTACAGTAAAATATTCCTCCAGATTTATCTGAAGCAAATTCAATTGAAAAGAAACAGACAGTGGTGCCAAATATATGCTAATCAAATATAAGACCCAATCTCTGTCTATTAAGAGAGCTGCTTTCATATTCCCCAAATGTAAGTAGAAACCCAAGCAAATCATTCGGGAATTTAGAATAAGGATTCTGCTACACAAAGATATATTTAAAAATCTTCTTTTCTTCCAGTAAAAATGACAATGTGTCTATCTGAACTATTTTATGCTATCAAGAACACCTCCGAGGCATTATGAATGGCATGTAAAAGTTCATCTTAAAATATTAATTTATTTTCACATAACAAAGCAATCAGTGTGAGTAATGAGTCATCGACTAACATGTACAATTTTGTACATTGTACACATTCACACAAAATAACATTGTGTTGCTTTGGAAAGCTAGAAAATGTCGTATATAGCCTAAAATGTGGGTAGACAAGTGCAGCTGGCCAATATGGGTCTTGCAGATGTTGGCTCGGAGGTGGGCTGTGTAATTTGGGCTGATTAGCATTCACTGAGTGACTGTGGGTGGACAGAATTTGCTTCTAGCACCATATTAAGGGTGTTAGGGTCCGCATTGTGCAGTTCTATTAGAAAAGGTTTCTCTGAGTCTAAGACATACCAGAAAGAAGCTTGGCCTGTGTTGTATACTGCCATGGGTGTGTGTCGTTTGCTTGAAGAAAATAGTCCAAGAGCCAGAGCACTTTTATTTGACTTTTTAGTCCTGCGAGAGTTTTCCATTGGCTATTGTAGCAAATTTTATCTAGTTTTTGAAAATTGAATTTTTATAAAAAGTTATTCAGACAATTTTTTATAAAACGGCCATAACTACGGCAACGTCAAAATTCAATTTTCAGCGAATTTTACAGAAAAAACCAGGTTATGCTAACTTTGAACCTGAATCACATACAGTATATGTGTATCTCACTTCAACTATGGATATGAATATTTTGTCTTGCTAAGACTATATATGCTAGATATTACATAATTAAAAAATATGTAAATTTATGTAGCTAATTAGCATAAATCCAAGATGGCCGACAAATTTAATAAAATGGCTCATTTTGATTTCCACTTATGCTTTGTGAGAGTTTCAGTAATACATGAAAATATTGAGCAAGAGAATTGTTATTTCTTGTAATTAAGCTTCAAGGGATGTTCAAAATATTTGAAAAGTTTGAACCACCAAACTTGAATAGAGAAAAAGTTATAACTCATCAGTTACAACATGTCATGTCAAAATACGGCAATTTTTGGAACTTTTTGGTATGGTGTTCCCCTCATCTCATTCTCATGATTTCAAATGGTGCTAATTTCATCTAAACAAACAAATTTGGTGTCATTTCATGCATGGGGCAGAACACTTATCTGAGTGACTTTATAATTTTCGGTTTAATTTAAAAACATGCGTTTCCATGGCAACCAAGTACACCAATACCACAACGATCAGTATTTCAGGGTTTTAGGGCAAACTGGTCACTGCAGAAGGGTGGAAATACTTTATTTTAATCAAAGAGCAGTAAAAGTCAAATTTGTAATTGTTATGACTGTTGTTGCCTTAGCAACCAACTGTTGTTCAATTAATTAAATAGTCTCAGAGACCACGACAGGTTGTCACATTGTTGGTGGAGGGAAATACGTCTATGTAAAACCGGGTTTAGGTGAGGGATGAGTTCAGGGCCGTATTAACCTATGGGCAAACGGGGCACTTGCCCTGGGCCCATGATATCAGAGGGGCCCATGATGAAGCTGAAAAGAGTTGTGACAGTAAAGAAAGTGTTTCAGGCAACTGGCGCGAGAATGTACTTTTCAGAATTTCAGAGCGTTTTTGAGACGCTAGGGGCCCATTGAAACAGTTTTCCCCGGGCCCAGAAATGTGTTAATACGGCCCTGGATGAGTTAGAATGAACAAAGTGTAGATCAGATATGATTTAATTGTCAATCATACAGAATATTATGTATGCTTGATATGTTTAAGGCCAAAATGTTCTCGCAAAGGCAGTAGATACAGAGATCAAAATGACTTCGAATGTTGGAAAACAGCAAATTTAAATTGCTAGACCAGAGAGCGCTCTAGTTAAAATAATTTAACATTAAGGAAAAAGGTGGCCATTTTGAATTTCAATCCAAAGCAGATTGCAATGTATCTTCAGAGCCACTTATCCTACTGAGACAAATAAATAACAATTTTTCAGATACTTTTGGGTCGCAATTGGGTAAGGAATCCGTTGTCTTGGAGGTAAAATGTACAAAAATATGCCATATAGAAGGTTTGAAGGTCAACCATTCATGCAAAAGCATATATGCCATTCCCAAATATGTACAGGGTTGGTAAATTTAAATGAAGGCAAATTGAATAATGACAAGTGTAATTCCTGTTCTCTGAACAGGCTGCTATGTTCAACATTGGCAGTAGAAAGTGTAAATTATGTATTTGTAGTCCAACTTACAGTGATATTGGTGTGGCTACTATCCTTTAGAGTGATTGGAACTAAGAGCCTTAATTGAGCTGTGTAGGCTACTTACAGGTAGGCCAATCATCTACATAAGTGCTTTACAAAATGGTGGCATACTATGAGGGGCGTTCAGAAAGTTTTAGGCTTTTTTTTATATGGACACTTATTTTCAATCAAGAACTATTAGTTTTTCACAGGATAAAATCCAGCATATTTGGATTCCCAAAATGTTGGACTATTTGGACATTTCTAAGTCATTCTGGGGTTGCCATGGAAAATGAAAGTTCAGCTAGTTGGGGCAGGTACCGTAATATGGGGTGAATCGGGACAGAATTGAGGGTTTTTCTGTCATAGCATGGTCCCAAATCATCTTATAAATCAAAATATAGTGCCTAATTATGTCCGAACTAAAGGTCCAACTATCTCTAGTAGCACTAAAAGATACCTTTCATTTTGAATGATTTATTCATGAAAAACCACTGTCCCAATTCACCCCTTATTTTGGGGTGAATCGGGACAGTCCTCTATTTCTGTCAAATAACACTTCCTGGCATGTTTAGGCAATTGCAACTTGTAAATGAACACTAGAAAATATATTTGACATGCAAAAAAAAAATTTGAGAAAAAATCTGAAGTCAATTACATGTAAAATTCGCAGATTTAAAAAATATATCATAAATGACACAAAAGTATGAAAAAATGCGTTTTTCTGTAAAAAACGTTATACATATATAATTTTGGACTAAATCCAATACAAATGATGAAAAGTTAAAAAATCTTCTTCTAAAAGACATGCCAGAACATTGGAATAAAAATTAGTAGAGTTATTTTTGTTGATTCCGACACTTTGTCACAGCCCTGGATCCAAACCCATGACCAAACATTACAAAATCCGACATCTAGTCAACTATTCTAGTCCCTTAATCTGCCAAAATTAGGTTATAAAAGTTTCCAGCAAGATTGGTGCCTCTAATATTTATGCTTTTTGTGATACGAGCAAAGTTTTGACCAGAGGTTGAGAATTCAGTTTCTGCAGGGCCAAGTTTAAAGTGCTGCAGCTCCTCACTCCCTGCAGTTAGAATTATAAAACCCGAGCAAAATATACGCTACTATGTCTGCTATAATTGTGCCAAAAATTATGGACCTGAGTTTAGAAGAAGTCGTTGTAGTTTAAGAAATAAAACACATTCCAGTTCTGTCCCGATTCACCCCATATTACGGTAATACTGAAAGCAAGACAGCCAATAAATTTTGGCTGTGAGAGACCTCTCTCTATCACTTGTATTAGTTAGTTTGACCATATTTGACACAAGAAATATAAAATTAGCCTGTAAAAGTACTTCCAAGCTCTCCAAAAGCATTAACTCATGCACCTGACCCATTGAAGTAAATGTTCCTCGAAGTCCTCCAAACAAAGTTCCATGAAAGCATTTCGGTCATCCAAAGCCTTTTCTCCTCCAGTGCCTGAAATTCTGGCCCCCATGGACTGAAGTAATGAAACAACAGGACTTATGTAAAGCAGCATGTCATGGGAATAGCTGGGATTGATAATGCTGCCCATTTTGGTTTCTTGTTCATACCAATGAATTCATGCTTTCACAAGTCCTTATGTAGTCAGGGAAAAACACCCCTGCCACCAGAAAAAAAATCTGGCATGCAGGAGCGCTTTCCCACATGGGTTTAGTGTAAGAATACATACATTTAGTGTGCTTTAAAGTATATTTAGAAGCAAATATCAAATTTCTTGTGTCAAATATTTTCAATCTCACTAATACAAGTGATAGAGAGAAGTCTCTCACAGTCACAATTTGTTGGCTTTCTTGGTTTCAGTATTACCTGCCCCGACTAGCTGAACTTTCAGTTTCCATGGCAACCACAGAATGACTTAGAAAAATCCAAATTATCCAAAATTTTGGGAATCCATTCCAAATATGCTGTAAATCTTTCAAAATCTGTTCTAGTTAGTAGTGACCCTCAACCAATTGTTTCCCAAAATGAAGAAGATATATGTATTTATCTATCAAATATTAAAGCATTGATTTAAATTTTGCAAATAACAGTTATTTCCTTGATTGGACCACTTATGTTTCCTCAACTGGACCACCTTAAAGGGGCATTGATATTGATAATACAATGTGAGGATTTGACAATTGAAGCTTTATAACACATATTAAGCCATACAAATTCGAAATTCTTGTCCAGGGTGAAGGGAAAACCCTTATGAAACATTCACTCCCATGCTAATATGCCCCCTACTGGCAGCTTTTGGAATAGTATTGATGAATTTTTAAAAACCCAAAACCAGCATAATCGCTACTTTTATGGTGTCAAAAATTAATAATTTGACTGCTGTTTTAGAGTAATTTGGGATGATATCTAGGGTTTCAATTGCAAAAAAATTTTGTAGTGGACCAATCGATGCAAGTTGGTGGTCTGATCGAGGATACCAAGTCAGTGATATGAGTATTTCAAGACTTTTTTTGACAATGGCCTAGTGTCCATAAAAATTAAGTTTTACCCGCAATATTGTAACCTTCGTGGCTGGTTTTTAACATTTTGCCACTAATGCATGCCTTTTGAACCCCAAGCCACTGAAGTAAGTCGGTCCGATCTTGGGGACTGTCCCCTACAGGAAAATTGCCCAAGGTCTCCATGCCGTAGCACCCTCCAGTGCTGGTGATCGCCATATTATGATGATTGATGAGAAGACTGTGAGTCTGGCTTACATCCTATTCATTCAGCGATGGCCATGGTCTTTCAGTTGTCCCAGCATAGTACACTGGTTACAACCCGCCTCCATTTCACGTGCGTGGGTTCGGACTAAATTGAGTGCCGGGATTGGATTTGAACCCAGGCCAGAGCCAATGGTTGCAAAAACAATCACTCTTAAACACTAGACCGTGGAGGAACTATAGAATGCTATGGACTTGTGAAAGTGCAATTTTAGAGAATGATCAGAAAGGCAGGGCCTCTGCAGGTTATTTGGGAACATTAATGCGGATCAAAGTAGGAAGAGTTCTTATGGAGCACATTTGAAATATTTGCTCATTGGCGTAGGAGATCAATTCATTTTGTGGGGGGGGGGGGGGGTTGCCAAAAAATGTTGCCAAAATTGCTACAAAAAATAAGTACTATCCGAAACTACATGAGAAAATAAACTTCCCAGCCTCCCCCCAAACCCCCTGCCTCTTACGCCTACCAGGTATTGTATTTGACATCCGTTTCTAAATCATGAATCCACTGCTGAGGTATACTGGACAATTTGCTGGTCGAGTAGTTTCACCAAATTTCTTTAGGATTGTGGACATATGAGAGAAATCATCTTCATCCTGGTTCAGTTCAAAGATTTGAAAAAAGATCCACAATAATTTTTGACCAAGTGCTTCTAGAAACAGTGTGACTCTTGTGCCCATTCTCCCAACAGAAATTTAGACTAAATGAGACAAAGAGTTGCCAGGAAGCGGTATAGTGGCAAGATGTGCTTCCAAATTTTTATAGGTATATATATTTGGTAGCAATAGATTCAAATTTGTAATTCAAATATTGTAAAATATTGTAAAAGCCATTGCAATAAATCTATACAATATGTAATTACGTAAATTTCAGTGGGCGAATGAGTGCTAAACATGCAGCTGCCAGCTGGAGGGTCCTGCAGTGCCTTGAGTGTCAATGAAGGACACTAAGAGGTCATAAAAATGTTAAATCAGCAGCCCCTTGTTTCAATCTCTCTTTTTGGCAAGTTAAATATTCCTCACATATGGTACATGTTGAGGACATCTCATCCCTCTCCCCCATTTCATTAATTAACCGTTGTGAGTAACCAGAACTGGGCTTGTCATATCTTACTATCTGACCTCGCAGACCTTGGAGAAGGACAACGATTCCTCTGGGAGAGACCCTGGATCCCGGGTACCTTGGAGAAGGATTCTTAGGTTTGCCTGAGGTACTGGAAGGCCCCTATTTTGTCAAAAAGTGCTAGGTCAATTTTGAACATGTTCGAGGTGACAAAAAGTTGATCAGGTTCTTCACTTGGAATTGACTGGTTTAATCTTTTACTTAGCAGTTTGGCTGCTACAGCTTGATTAAGGTTTCTAAAGGTCAGTATAGGTGGCATATAGATATGCATATAAATATGTATACCACTAGATGAGATCCATGTGCATATAACATTTTGTTGTTGACTCTCTCTAGTCTAGCAATTTAAATACACTGTTTTCCAACATTCAAAGTCATTTTGATCTCTGTACCTACTGCCTTGGTGAGAACATTTTGGCCTAAAACATATCAAGCATACATAATATTCTGTATGATTGACAATTAAATCATATCTGATCTACACTTTATTCATTCTAACTCATCCCTCACCTAAACCGGTTTTACATAGACGTATTTCCCTTCACCAACAATGTGACAGCCTATCTTGGTCATTGAGACTATTTGATTAATTAAACAACAGTTGGTTGCTATGGCAACAACAGTCATAACAATTACAAATTTGACTTATATAGCTCATTGATTAAAATATTTCCACCCTTCTGCAGTGACCAGTTTGCCCTAAAACCCTGAAATACTGATCGTTGTGGTATTGGTGTACTTGGTCGCCATGGAAACGCATGTTTTTAAATTAATCCGAAAATTATAAAGTCACTCAGATAAGTGTTCTGCCCCATGCATGAAATGACACCAAATTTGTTTGTTTAGATGAAATTAGCACCATTTGAAATCATGAGAATGAGATGAGAGGAACACCATAACAAATAGATCCAAAATTTGCCGTATTTTGACATGACATATTGTAACTGATGAGTTATAACTTTTTCTCTATTCAAGTTTGGTGGTTCAAACTTTTCAAATATTTTGAACATCCCTTGAAGCTTAATTACAAGAAATAACAATTCTCTTGCTCAATATTTTCATGTATTACTGAAACTCTCACAAAGCATAAGTGGAAATCAAAATGAGCCATTTTATTAAATTTGTCGGCCATCTTGGATTTATGCTAATTAGCTACATAAATTTACATATTTTTTAATTATGTAATATCTAGCATATATAGTCTTAGCAAGACAAAATATTCATATCCATAGTTGAAGTGAGATACACATATACTGTATGTGATTCATGTTTAAAGTCAACATAACCTGGTTTTTTCTGTAATATTGGCTGAAAAGTGAATTTTGACGTTGCCGTAGTTATGGCCATTTTATAAAAAATTGTCCGAATAAATTTTTCTAAAAATTCAATTTTCAAAAACTAGATAAAATTTGCTACAAGAGCCAATGGAAAACTCTCGCGGGACTAAAAAGTCAAATAAAAGTGCTCTGGCTCCTGGACTAAAACCTTCAGTTGTTTATGCCAGCATCGATGTGCATGGAGGAACAATATTCAGAAGTGTCTCAGACTTGCCTCAGACTTGCCTCACTAGCTGCTGCCTAAGCTGCCTCTGTATCTGGGATGCGGACCTAGCATCTCTCAGAGCATCTCCTCAGAGGCGTCTGGCAGCAAAATGATAAATGTGCTCCAGCCATCCCATACCAAAGCCAACAATTGTCTCCCAAGACCCAGACCTGTCCCTTTGTACACTCTATCTCCAAGTGTCTCCCTCCTCTTTGAATATCTTGGGCCAGTTCAGAAGTTCCAATTATCTGAGGCCTCTTGTCATGCGATCTCTTTGGAATTTCGATCAAGGCATCTATCATCAAACTGCTGATCTGACATTACAGACTGACAAGCATTCGTGAGACCTATTCATTGCCCTGCACCTGAACAATATTGCATTATATCCTTAGAGAAATTATGCATCAGCTGCAGAAGATACACTTAAGTTGAAACTGGAAATTTTTCTATAACAAAGAACCCAAACGCCAACTGTTCAATTCTAGAGGAGACTCTCAAACGAATCACAGAAGAAGAATTACAAGTGCTTATATATTCAGCTGTTTGAAGACATTATTCTTGTCACTATAGGGTCCATCTTTCACAATGAAATTTTCTGTCAATTTGACATTGAGTGACCTGTGACCTCACTGGTGTGTGGTGACTTTCTCGCTGACTTTTGTTGGTCCGGGTGAAGGAACTAGTCTTTGTCATGTGTGTTTTAATTATCTGTGTATATTTTGAAAGCAAGGAATGGAATATGTTGCCAGGTTTAATCAACCCACTTCACTCACCAAGTCGTTTTCAATGAAACCATTCAGACATCTTAATTATATTTCTGGATTCCAAGGAATATATTGTTAGTTGTTATAAATAGACACCGCACATTACATTCTCTGTAAATGCCATGTAAATGTGACTAATTTGTTTATCATATAGATTCCTCAAAATAACAATTCTGAAGATTGTGGTTTCTCTTGCATCTCTGTATCATTTCTGAGCGATTTCACTGTTTCAGGAGTGAAGATAAGAAAACTACAAAAAAAAAAAAACAGACAGAGGCTCCCTTATTTATCTTGAAAATAGAGAGTTCTGGAGCCGAGACTGTTCCTTGTCCTTCCAAAAGAAGCCTTTTCCCATATTCTCCGTTGGGTGCTCTCATGTTCCATATGTTTGATCAATGACCACTCTCACAATTGCTCCAGTATGACTGACTAACTCCTTTGGTTCAGTATGCAAGCAATATGGCACGTGGGCGGATATCAGTATTTTATATAAGAGTATTTTGCAATTTTTACAATAGGACAATTTCCTAGGAACATTTTCTCAACGTATTGAATGGAAATTGGACAGAAGATGATTTTTTGTACGAAGTTTCCATATTAAATGAAAGTTAATCTAGGTAATTGTTTTGGTAATGACTGCAGCAAAATCCTCAAAATGATCATGATGTTGGGACATGTAATTGTTACAAAAGAAACAGTACACATGCAGACGTTTCCCTGAACAAAACAACTGGTGACATATTATGCATTTGGGTTGAAAAATAAAATAGGAGAAAAGAGAACACAAGAAAAGACAGAAAAAAACATGAAGTCATAAACCACAAAGTTTGAAAGTACACAGCAGCAAAACAAAAGGAAAAAGAAGCAAGAAACAGAAAGGAAAAGACAAGGGAGGAAGAAGAAATACTAAATAAAAGGGAAGAATAACAGAAAAGACTAAAAGAATAGCAAAGGAAACGAAGAAGCAGAATAAGGAAGAAGCAGAAGAAAGAAGAAGCAGGAGAAGAAGAAGAAGAAAATGAAAGATGCAGCTAATAGAAGAAGATGTTGAAGGAGAAGAAGATGTTGAAGGAGAAGAAGATGTTGAAGGAGAAGAAGATTTGACTCACCATTTTCAACCTGGGCCATCCTGTGAAGTATCGGCAGCCACATCAGACACTGGGGACCCGGGTCGGACATCAAAATGTCAAGAAAGCCATTCAGGTTTACTTTGGATTTCTGCAAGGAGAATGATATCACCAATTAATATTATGTTTGATCATACACATTGCTTTTGTGGTATTTACAAATAAGAATTACATGAAAATAAAATTACCCAATTCATTCCACTTTGTTGTAAGCACGTACCCAGACATGCTTCTTCATAAATGATCAAGAATTAATTTCAAACGGTAGCAATACTTTCCATATCTTTCATAAAATCTAAACTCAAAGAAAAACTGTATCTCAACAAATATAGATGAAACTGAGTTTCATAATTCAGACGTGAGAAACGTGCTTCAACATAAAATCCAAACTATTCAACCTTATAACAAGAATGACGATTAAAACTGAGCACAGGAATTATAGGAAACCTGTCACCTGATTATATCCATGCACAGTAAAAGAAAAGCTTTGGATTGAAAAGGTCTCTCCTCTCTCTTTTTGCAAAAGAAGATCTCTGACAAATCACTATCCCGAAAGAGTAAATATTCATCTCAACATTCAAGCTGTCTTTCAGATGGTTTGAGAAGACTTCTCAGCACTCGGGTGGAAGTATGATGGTTGCTCAAAGAGTCTGTGATATTTACCCAGGGGTGAATGTGGCATTTAATTCTTGTTGTCTATGGTTCCCTTTGTCCCTGGTGCTATTGCTCTGTGTGTAATTTTTGCAGCCACAAAGCAAGAAGAACAGACAGAAGACAGGCTACAAAGACAAGAGTGTTCGAGATTGAACAGTCTGCCTACACTGCTTTTGTCCTTAACAAAAGAATAGAAAGGTTATTAGGGAGAAAAATGAGACGACATAAAAGCTGTTATCTCCACTGGTCTTTGAGAGCGAGATGAATCTAATAAACAGGCAAAAGGAACAAAGGTTTTTTATTTTTGCATCTTTGCTTTGCTTCAGGAATCACTCTGCATACATGGAATCAAGTGCAAAGGAATCAGGAGGGAGGGGGATGATTCAAGAATCAAGCTGACATACAATGTAGGAATAGAGCAGTCACCACTGTATAGGCTATTAATATATGGGATCATGGTAAGCAGAAGTTGTTTGGAGCCACAGGGGCCCCTCCGAATATCAGTGGTACTGAATCAGTAATAACTCTTGCAAATAGTGTGGTTAGCCAAATCAATCAAATTTTGCCCACTCAATAAAAATTCCTTGCCTCAAGCAGTTGAATAATAGGAATGCCAGGATTCCATGTTGCGGATAATTTCCATGCTTTAAATATTGCATTTTCATGATTGAATGACCTTGTTGCAAATTGGGACTGGCCGAAATTAGAGGTCTTCGATCAAAGGCTTGGAATGGATGGCTTTTCTAACACAACAAAACAATCTGGAACCAATGCTGAAACATTCAAATGGCATAGGGCTGTTCTGCCAACATTATTAATCACCATTGTGATGTGTTTTAAAAAGAAATTGTTGATGCATGGTTGTCATACCATGTCATATCTACAGAAAAGTCTGCACCCAGTTAAATTTCTTCAGACTCAATCTGTTGGGTAATAACAGTATGACATTGTAGACGGAATCACCTAAAATACAACTTTTACCATAACTGTATAGGCCTTTCCACTGCAGATTTGAAAATGGTTGACTTTTATCATAACATTTTTTTCTAAACTGACTTAGGACCAGTCACTTTTATGCTCTAGTACTGTGTGTCTCATCTTTACGATGCTGCTTGTACTGATGCTGCTAGAGCAGTAGGCTGACTATAGCACAGGACTAACTGCATCTGGACCCCATCTGATCTCACATGGCCCTACACCTCGGCCATTTCCTGTTAATGTCCAGCCCATTTCTCCCACAACTGACCACTTAAGTGAACACTGCTGCTGCACCATCCCACAAAGACCTACTCCATTTTAGCCACAAGACCCAAACCCCCACTGCCCTCAATTTCCCAGAAATGCTTGTCTGCCCCGACTACAATTTTAAGATCAGGCTGTATAGTGTTATGGTGGTGCTGTCGATAATAATGATTTGCTGTGTTTTACTGAAAGCTGTACAACCACAGCTGCAGCTCCACCTTCTTGTAATAAACCTTAGTCCATTTCTATGTTGCAGTAGCCTAGTTGTCCATTGCCTTGGCATAAGGCAACAAATTATTCTATTGTTGTTTTTATAGTTCCTGCTAGTACTGTTACTACGAACTGCACATATCAAAACTGTCCAGAAACTACTATACAGTTGGTACACTATGAAAATATATTGGCTTTAATAAAAAATCCTACCAATATTCAATCAATACAAATAGTGCAAATGGTAATTGTTCAACCAAGATAATGGTTGAGACAACCAATACTGCACAATTCTCAAACATTATCTTAGTTCTGACAAGGAATCTTCGTAAACCAATCTAAAACTAGCAGTCAACCTTTGAAAAGGTAGGGAATAAATCGACTGGGAAAGAATTTGGGATTATTGGCAAAATATTGACCAAATTTGACCGTAATTAAGAGGATTAATAACCCTACAATCAAACGTTTTTGCTTCAGAATATATATTTACCCCTTGCGACCTTGATTATGCAGGTAAAGTATCACACAAAATCAAAATTGTACTTGCGCTATGTCTCTAAGTCAGCATACTGATAATGTGACAAATTTGAAGAAAATCGTCCTATTCAATCAAAAGTTATAGCTATTTACCCCTTTTTGGGGGAAATTACAAAATGCCAAAAAACAACAACTTTTATGATCTTGTAACACCAACAGTGAAAAGGTAAGACCCAGTTGATGCCTAATAAATTATCAAATATACAAGAAATGCTAAGAATACATATTTACCCCTTTCCACCTCGATTACGGGGGTAGTTTACTCCAGAACACCAAAAACCTACAAGCACCATGTCTCAAAATCATCTGACGGAACATGTGCAAAGTGTGGAGAAAATCGTCCAATTCAATCAAAAGTTATAGCTATTTACCCCTTTTTGGGGGTAATTACCTAAAAACAACAACTATTATCTTGCAACACCTACATTGAAAAGGTAAGACCCAACTGATACCTAATATGCCATTAGATATGCAAGAAGTGTTCCGAAAACACATTTACCCCTTTCGACCTTGATTATGAGGGTAAATTACCCCACAGCATCATTATTGTACTTGCACTATGTTTCCAATTCAACATACTGAACATTTGAAAAATTTGAAGACAAACGTCCAAGTCAATCAAAAGTTATAGGAATTTACCCCTTTTGGGGTAATTACCCCAAAACATCATTTTTATTGCATGATAAGATTCCAATTCATGAATACTTCATACACACCAAGTTTCATCAAAATCCCTCCATTCAAACCAAAGTTAAAAAATGTTTTCACTTTTTTGACAAAACACCCATTTTTGAATCGGCCATAACTGAAAAACCCCTTCTCTGATCAAAATATAAAACCCCACTTACCATGGGTATTTAGTCAGGCTATCAATTACAGCAAAAACTGAGCCTCTAACCATTATAGTTTTCTCTGAAAACATGAGCAACTGGTTTTTGTCAAAAGGGGGTAAATACCCTTTAACCCTCATAGCACAAAAATGGCCAGATATAAAAAATGTAGCAAATCATGTTTGTATAAAGATTCCTTAGACTTGAATCTGTAACTTTAATATTAAGAGAGATAATCCACTTTGAAAATTTAAAAAAATTGACTTTGAGATGACCTGTGACCTTGAATTCAAGGTCAAGGTCAAAGATTTTTTGGAAAAATAATCTACTAACCCATGGCTATATATGTACCAAATTTCAAAGCTCTAGCTCAAAGTGAAATAAAATAATAATAATAATAATAATAACTAGACATTAGATATTCCCAGTGCAACTGGAAATGAGCATTCACCATTCTATCACTCAAATGAAATTATCAATGAAATTATCAATGAAATGATCAATGAAATGATCAATGAAATGATCAATGAAATGAAAATTTAATGCTCAATCCAATAGTAGAATGAAATTGAAATGCTAAATGAAATTGATCAATGACTTCATATTGACTTGATTTTGACTTCATATTGACTTTATATTGACTTCATATTGACTTCATATTGACTTCATATTGACTTCATAATAAATTCATACATGTGACACATCTAGTAGCAATTGTGACACTTACCTGGCACAGTGCTAGCTGTGCTTTATTTTACCAGCCGCAACGGATACCAAAAAATGGAAAATCTATGGAAATTGATAGTTGAATATCTCCAAAACAAAGTCTGCTATCCACAAATGAAATACTTCTGGACCATGATCCATCTCTAGGGAATACAATACACTTGTCAGCATCATCCTACCATTATTGGTTTCTGAGCTTTAGTCCGGCAAAGGGTAAACTACTTAATCGGTTGGGGTAACTACCCCTTTATGAAATTGAATAATGTTTGTGTTGATATTGTTCAAGCTATTGATAGGTTACATAACACTGAAATCCAGACCTCTCTATCTTTATTAGTTTTGGAGTTAGCCCTTTAAAAATCCAAACTTTGACATGACCTCTGACCTTGAAAAATAGGTCAAGGTCAAAAAAATTTAGGGGATCATAATATCTCACCTAGCACTATCCATCCACCAAAGGACAACCCTGAACTCAACCGAAAATGACGGAAAAATAAAAATAAAAATAAAAATAAAAATAAAAATAAAAAAATCTACAAAAATAATAGCATTCACCATTATGATGGTGAATGCTAACTAGCAGTCAACCTTTGAAAAGGTAGGGAATAAATCGACTGGGAAGAATTTGGGATTATTGGCAAAATATTGACCAAATTTGACCATAATTAAGAGGATTAATAACCCTACAATCAAACGTTTTTGCTTCAGAATATATATTTACCCCTTGCGGCCTTGATTATGCAGGTAAAGTATCACACAAAATCAAAATTGTACTTGCGCTATGTCTCTAAGTCAGCATACTGATAATGTGACAAATTTGAAGAAAATCGTCCTATTCAATCAAAAGTTATAGCTATTTACCCCTTTTTGGGGGAAATTACAAAATGCCAAAAAACAAAAACTTTTATGATCTTGTAACACCAACAGTGAAAAGGACCCAGTTGATGCTTAATAAATTATCAAATATACAAGAAATGCTAAGAATACATATTTACCCCTTTCCACCTTGATTACGGGGGTAGTTTACTCCAGAACACCAAAAACCTACAAGCACTATGTCTCAAAATCATCTGACGGAACATGTGCAAAGTGTGGAGAAAATCGTCCAATTCAATCAAAAGTTATAGCTATTTACCCCTTTTTGGGGGTAATTACCTAAAAACAACAACTATTATCTTGCAACACCTACATTGAAAAGGCAAGACCCAACTGATACCTAATATGCCATTCGATATGCAAGAAGTGTTCCGAAAACACATTTACCCCTTTCGACCTTGATTATGAGGGTAAATTACCCCACAGCATCAAAATTGTACTTGCACTGTGTTTCCAAGTCAGCATACTGAACATTTGAAAAATTTGAAGACAATCGTCCAAGTCAATCAAAAGTTATAGCAATGTACCCCTTTTGGGGTAATTACCCTAAAACATCATTTTTATTGCATGATAAGATTCCAATTCATGAATACTTCATACACACCAAGTTTCATCAAAATCCCTCCATTCAAACCAAAGTTAAAAAATGTTTTCACTTTTTTGACAAAACACCCATTTTTGAATCAGTCATAACTCAAAAACCCCTTCTCTGATCAAAATATAAAACCCCACTTACCATGGGTATTTAGTCAGGCTATCAATTACAGCAAAAACCGGGCCTCTAACCATTATAGTTTTCTCTGAAAACATGAGCAACTGGTTTTTCTCAAAAGGGGGTAAATACCCTTTTACCCTCATAGCACAAAAATGGCCAGATATGAAAATTGTAGCAAATCATGTTTGTATAAAGATTCCTTAGACTTGAATCTGTAACTTTAATATTAAGAGAGATAATCCACTTTGAAAATTTAAAAAATTTGACTTTGAGATGACCTGTGACCTTGAATTCAAGGTCAAGGTCAAAGATTTTTTAGAAAAATAATCTACTAACCCATGGCTATATATGTACCAAATTTCAAAGCTCTAGCTCAAAGTGAAATAAAATAATAATAATAATAATAATAACTAGACATTAGATATTCCCAGTACAACTGGGAATGAGCATTCACCATTTTATCACTCAAATGAAATGATCAATGAAATGATCAATGAAATGATCAATGAAATGATCAATGAAATGATCAATGAAATGAAATTATAATGAAATGATCAATGAAATGATCAATGAAATGAAATTATAATGAAATGATCAATGAAATGAAACTATAATGAAATGAAATTATAATGAAATGATCAATGAAATGGTCAATGAAATGATCAATGAAATGAAATTATAATGAAATGACTTGAAATTGACTTTATATTGACTTCATATTGACTTTACATTGACTTTACATTGACTTTACATTGACTTCATATTGCTTTCATATTGACTTCACATTGACTTCACATTGACTTCATATTGACTTCATACATGTGATACATCTAACAGCAATTGTGACACTTACCTGTCACAGTGCTAGCAGTGCTTTATTTTGCCACCCGCAACAAATACCAAAAAATTGAAAATCTATGGAAATTGAAAGTTGAATATCTCCAAAACAAAGTCCGTTATCCACAAATGAAATACTGCTGGACCATGACAAACTTGATGATTGATATTGCTTATCCTTATGATGAGTAATGATACATTGAAATCCAGACATTTCTATCTTTATTAGTTTAGAAGTTTGCTGGAACCACATCTGAAGCAAATTGGCCAAATTTATAAAAATGACAATTCTGAAATCAAGGTCAAGGTCATTCATTTCTCATAACATCCTCTTTTAGGCATTAGGCTATTACTATATAAAGTTTCAAGAATTTCCCTTCATTCAAACTCAAAAATTTTCAACATTTTAAATTTTTGGTGAAATTATAAAAATTTGAAAGTTCAATATCTCAAAAACCCCTTGAGTGATCAAATATGAAAGTTGCTGCAGCACTAGAACTATCTTTTAGCAACACAACTCAGTTGTCAGAATCATCCTACCATTTCCGGTTTCTGAGAAGAAGAACGGCAAAGGGTAAACTACTAAATGGGTTGGGGTAATTACCCCTTTTCGAAAATGACAAACTTGATGATTGATATTGCTTATGCTTATGATAAGTAATGATACATTGAAATCCAGACATTTCTATCTTTATTAGTTTCGAAGTTAGCTGGAACCTCATCTGTAGCAAATTGACCAAATTTATAAAAATGACAATTCTGAAATCAAGGTCAAGGTCATTCATTTTTTGCAACATACTTTTTTATGCATTAGGCTATTTCCATATAAAGTTTCAAGAATTTCCCTCCATTCAAACTCAAAATTTTCAACATTTTAAATTTTTGGTGAAATTATCAAAATTTGAAAGTTCAATATCTCAAAAACCCCTTGAGTGATCAAATATAAAAGTTGCTGCAGCACTAGAACTATCTTTTAGCAACACAATTCAGTTGTCAGAATCATCCTACCATATCCGGTTTCTGAGAAGAAGAACGGCAAAGGGTAAACTACTAAATGGGTTGGGGTAATTACCCCTTTTCGAAAATTACAAATTTGATGGTTGATATTGTTTGTACTAGTGATGGGTTATATAACAGTGAAATCCAGACATTTCTATCTTCATTAGTTTAGAAGTTAGCACTCCAAAAATGCCAACTTTGAAGTGACCTCTGACCTTGAAAAATAGGTCAAGGTCAAAAAAATTTGGGGGATCATAATATCTCACCTAGCACTATCCATCCACAAAAGGACAACCCTGAACTCAACCAAAAGTGACGGAAAAATAAAAAAAAAAAAATCTACAATAATAATAGCATTCACCACAGTGGTGGTGAATGCTAATAATAAAATCAAAGAAAACAAGATAAATCTCCCGATGGGTCGATTTATAATGAGCTGTCTGTTTAACAGTCACTTTTAGTCCTTCTTCCACAAATAATGCCATAGCACCTACGTTGTATCCAATACAACTCAATACTATACAGCCTCTTATGTTGAAACTGACACCATCTTCCAAACATAAAAGTGTACCCAAGTCTGACTCTATATCCAGTGACACTGAATGGCAGTGACGTCTCAGCCTTAATGTGCCTGATGGGTAGAGACAACTACCTCCAGCCAATAAGCGGAGGCCAAAAACAAAGGCAAACATCAGTGGAAATGCACCACCCTGCGTTATCCCAGAGTGCTAGTCCGCTATTCCTTTGAGTCTCTAACACATTCTCCGGTTCCTTTTTATGGTTGGAAAAAAGCAACTGTTCTACCATAGCACAGCCTCTGCTTTAGAGCCAAGTTACTGTGGCCAATGCTGTGTTGGTATAGCTGCAGTGTAGTGTGTAGAACCAGATTTACTTTCAGTTTGTTAGAAAAGAGAACACGAGTCAAATGGAGCCATCGATCTTTGGCAAGCATAAGGTCCTCGTCCAAAAACGAAGTGTGTTTGTTCAGAAGACATCTCCTCTCATCCTTTACTGTACAGCTTGTTTGTTGAGGAATTCAGATTCAATATTTGGTTGTACCAACAATTATCTTGGTTGAGCAATAACATACTATTTGATTGGATGAACCAGATTTTTCGTTGGCCACGCATCGACCAATGGAAGAGTTATAACAACCAATCTGTTCTGATCAAGATTACATGCTATTTTCTATATACGTACACTGTACTTGTCCATTATTAAAAATGTATTTATCTATGTGAATCTCGCATAATTGCACAAAATATAGCCTTGTGCAGACTCTATGATTGACTATGAATCTCTGTATCTCTGTAGACCTATCCAATGAATCCATCTATCTGAGAGCTACCATTTATCATTCCCGTTTTCACAATGTCGCAATAGGCCTGTATGTCTTTAAGCAACCAAATATATAGCATGGTCTTTGTTTGACTTGCAACATGCATTTTAGATGGCGCCCTGAACATGAACCTCCACTGTAACTGTCTGAACAGTGCAGTTTCTGTCTCAGGAGGACGAATTAAGTCACATGAGTGGTCCCAAATTGAGCAAAAGGGGAACACATCCCCAGAGAAGGGTTTTGTTACTCACCCCATCAAAACAGGCCCGTCCTGCGGTTTCATTGTAGCCAAAGGAAGGTCCTTCGAACACCACTGTGGGAAGGGATAGCACCTCTTTGAGAAAAGCGTCGAACTTGTTGTGAACTAAGTGACCACTGTTTTCTGACACCAGTGTGAAAATATCTGAAATGAACAAGAAACGAGAATACATGTAATTATCACAGATATCGCACAAATGCACAAAAACAGTAGAGACAAAAACTATCAGGAGAAAAAAAAAGAATTCCGATTTGAGAGATAGGGCATTTTTCAAAGAAATGGTAAGATGTGTATGTACATGTACATATTTATGAAACAGGGGTTGGACGATGAGTGGGACTTTTTGTCATGCTTCTATCGTGAGTTGGAATTTAACCCGAATTCACCGAACAGAAAACGAGAGCTCTATTAAACTATCTCTCCTCCACAAAAAATGTACAAGGGGAAATGTTTGATAAAATAATTATAATGGCTACTCTTCACAATATATTCCATGCAGATGTCAAGCATTTGATAACTAAAAAAATAAGAATAAAAAAATACATTATATTCTACTGTGCGGCTCAAATCAGAAAAGCTACCCTTACCCAAGGGCAAAAATAAGGAAAGAAAGAACTTATAAGCAACATAATCATTGGGCTCAAATCACAACTTTAAATCAGAAAATTCCATAGAGCTAAGTGGGATAATAGCGACAGTCTACAGCAAGACCTTTAAAACTGCTCAAGCAAATGCCAAACCCCCATCAATTTAAGCTGAGTGTTGACAATGGCTTGATGATAACAGCCAGTCATTATATGGAATTATATGGCATGGAAAAGCCATGGAAGGCATCCTGAAAATGGTGTTTTGTTGCAATGCTTGCCATAGAAGAGTTTGTCAAAATCTAACAGTAAATTACAACATTACTTGAAATTTGAATTGTCTCGATCACGCAAGTGTAATAGACGGAAAATATATCAAGTGTTGCAGCAAGGTTTAACGACCCGAGTTTCTAAGAAAGACTCATTTGCTGGGAATATCCTAATATCATAATTTACTCGCTTGTCGTATAATGACACCAGACAGACATTGGTTCAAATGAATCTGGTTGTCAGGCTAGACAAATTGCAGACATGTATTATATAGATGCATCGAAATTTAAACCGAAAATACATTTTTCGGCCATTCATATTGAAAAGCTACACAATGTTCAAGTAAACCTGGAGTACAATATGCCGAAGGCTTCAAGCAAAGCCATTAATTTTGATGTCCTTTGCAACCTGCAGTAAAGAATGGACGGGGAGATTTAGTGGACCGGTTCGGTGGCAATTTCCAAGTCCGGTTGATGGCCTGTTTTATTTAGACTTCAATAAAGGGGAATGGGAGGGGATGGAAAATATCTGAAGCATTAAACTGCTCACCCAGAACTGATGCGGAGTCACTGTATTGTCAGAGTGCCAATCTCCACTCTCCTCCAGAAGGCAGCACTGCATATAAGACGGACCACCAGGGGTCAGGGGTGTTGTTTTGAGTGGCCAGATTATGGATGTGCTTTGCCCTTAATGTGCTAAATGTCCTGGTTCAGGCTCATGCTCCCCTCTATCTCAAATAATGGGAAATCGATGCGACCAAGACGCACCACTATGCCCCCACCCTCCCCACCAAGGTGCTGCTATTATCATCCCACCAGTCAGCAGCATCCACCTTTTATAGTGATTGCTTGGGGTCACCAGATCACATCGAAAGATATTTTCTGCTGAAATATAATACACCAACAAGGTGGTCTGAGCGTTAATGGAAGAAGAAGAAGAAATAGAAACCTGTCATCTGTTGAAATGTGGTGCTTTGTCAAGGCATCCTGTTGCATCAATCTTTCTCCCGTGACCCACTTTGGGAGCAGGTTGTGGGTGCGGCTGCTTTCCTGAAGCACACTGTGTGCCCTTCTGAACATTGCTACAAGAGGTCTTGTAAAACGACTGGCCACATGTGGAATATTTGTAACTTTATAGAGGGAATGACAGTCAAATTAGTGGATGCCTGTATGAATATGTACCTGCTCAAAGTGACACTTAAAAAAAAAAATCAGTCAATGCCCATCGATCTTATCCAGAATTTCACCCAATTTACGGCTTTGAATGAGTTTTATCCAGACCACTGCATGTAATGGGCCAATTTAGATTTTATCCAAACTCTTAATCTATTTACCTATGCAGCCCATACAAGTCAAGCCATTCATCTCCATCTACACAATGGGGCGGGTCATGCAAATTCCTCCGACACCTTGGGCCACAGAACTGGGTCAGACCAAGTTTATCGCTCTGGGAGCCAATTACTTGCCTAATCACGGCCTCCCGTGTCTGAGACTCATAAAAAAGGAAGCCGTGTCTGAAACATTGCAGAGTAGCAGCTAGCGAACATGACAATAGGAACTCAACTCTATGTTGCTAAGTTGGGCTGGTGTCAATGTAGGCCTATCATTATATCCATGGGCGGATCCAGAGTTTCCGGACAGTATAGTGGGGGGGGGGGCCTGCGCGTTTCAGCATTGTCACGCCCTTGTCGCCCATGTTTTCTTCTAAACTTTGTTTTTCTTTATTTCAGTTTGTGGTCTAACAGGGGTGAGGGGGTCACTAGTGGCCTAGACTCCACCTCCTGAATCCGCCACTGGCTAAAATCTGACCATGTGTCAGAGGCGGGTTTTGTTCAAGAATTCATGACTTGAATTAGGCCTACTTGAATGACATCTCATTCTGCATAGATCTGCTTGTGAAATATAAATGCTCATGAGCCATGAATGAGTATTTCTGCAATGTGAGGCCCGTAGGTCTATGAACTTTCAATCCCACTGCTCTTACTTTAAAGGCAGAAATGAAATTTTGATTCTTCTTGCTTTTACATCCACATTCAACCTTTACAATATAAAACCATGAAGTCAGACATTCCCATGACTGCCAAACACTGCCAAAAGAGGGCAACATGGTCTGCCCAACGCCTACGTTAAATTCAGCGTCCTCTGGTGGAAGTAAAATCCATGATAGAATTTGGCCAATTTGGGCAGGACACAGCCCAGACACAGTGAGTTGACAGATAATCGGTAGCTTGGTTCAATGGTTCAAAAAGCGACATAATCATTGACACAATATTATATTCCAAATAGTTTAAAAATGTAGATTTTAATAACTTACACCTAAGTTTATCCATTAGTTTCCCTGAGCAGAGCATGGCAAGTGATACTTTGATGGACAGCACTCGAAGTCGCCCCGTGTTTTCTCTGAAACATTAAACATAAAAGGTAAATAATACATGAGTATTTGTATATTCTACTTGAAAATTTTTTTGATATTTTGTTCACTGTTTTGTGATGGTCGATTGACCAGTTGATTGGTTTCTTGATTCATCCAAAGTGTTGTATAGGCCTACTTTGTATAATGAGTAAGACAGTCAAATTCATTTACTAAATATTTGAGAAATAACAAAATATCAATTGAAATTTGCATTTGCGTCGAGTGAAGCAGCAATGGTTTTGAGGAGGTTCTGCTCAGTTCCTCCATGCCATGATTGGGATTCGAACCCGCGATCATGCATACAGCAGCGAACACCTTATCCACTATGCTACCACACCCATATGCTGTATTAAGAGACAGTATGCGGTGCACATCATTACCAGGAAACCATTCTGCTTAGTCACTTCATTCTCCACCAGATGGCTGATAATACTCCAAAAGAAGAGAGTGGTGACACCTGGTGCATCTATTCTTACAAGCTAAAATAGGCTGTGCAGCAGCTAACCTATTTGCAAGACATACCTAATTTTCCATTGCAAGAAAGAATGTTCACATTCATATTTACTTACGGATCATAAGCAGCAAGAAGCCAGTTCATAAGAATGCTCATGGAGTGTTCAGCGTTGATCTGTGCATTGGAAGGGAGTCTTTTGTTTAATTGAAAGAAAATGCTGTTTATTATAGAGCCCAGGCGACTGATATTCACTTCGGCTGCACTGTCCAAGGAGTTAAGACCGTTTTCTCGAAATGCTTCTATTACATTCCAGATGTCAACCAAAAACACTGAAAGAGAAACAAGTAAATTTGAAATTCTTTTTCTCTTGAGTCTTGTTGCAAATGTTATACAACTTTATCCTAGTTATCAATATAATAAAATAAAATAATTGCAAATGGGGGAAAAATGTGTACAACTTACTATTTGTTTTCTTTTGTATAAACCTAAGTTTGCATGATGTTCTGTAAGTGGCAAATCTGATGACATCAAAATTTTGGGCTCCTGCAAAGAAAACAGAGAAGATGGAATTATATAAAAGCGTCACAAACCATACTCATACAGTGATCAGAAGGACAAGGGCAGGAGAATCAAGCAGTACCTTAATTGTATTATATATAGTATACTGCAGTCTTAGCATCTCCTTTCTGTATATTTTGTCCCGAATTACAACGCCTCACTTTGTTTTTTTGCAAATGAAAAGATTGATGCTTCAAGGCCTGGCTTCACATGTACCCCAGTTAATTCAAATCAGCTCCATTGATTCAAACATGTACATGTACACGTCCATTGCCTTTCCACATGTTTCAACCAAATTTCCAGTACAATGATAAGAGGCCTATGTACATAATGGTTTTCAGAACACTGACCCCTCTCCATTGTATATATTTATGTTTGTTTACACAGGCATGGCTATAAGTGACAGGCACATATACCTGCAAGATGCTGTTGATGTTGCTGTGTGGATGCTGAGTGCAGGGCTAAGTAGTTAAAATCCCAGCACCTAAGACAACAGGTTGGGCTGTCAATCGCAGGTGCCATTGCACCAAAATACCCAATAACACCATGACATTTACTTTGTGGTTTACTGGTATTACTGATCTTATGGCATTTATATACAAGATGGTGAAGTATAGGGGCATGGATACTGGATACAGTGTATGGCATTTTATATAGATGCAGCTGTATATAAACAGATACATAATATTAGATTGATCAAATCATCATATTTCAGATAACAGTTGCTAATTAGGCCTAGCTTTGTACGGGCCAATTTGGAGGAGTAACTGGTTAATGGCATTTCCTAAAACGGGATCTTTTATCCTAGATAGAAAAGCCAATTTCAGCCCAGGTGCATCTGCAGCATTTGTGCCACCTACACACCAATTTAGATGCATCTTCTTCTCCAATAAAAATACAGCCACGAAAATGAAATTCTCTCACAATTCTCTTGTTAAAAAAACCCAGTTATCCCAAAATAGCCCTGGGGAAATCGTGTTTGTACATTGTAATAAGGCAGATGGCTTTCTGTTTCATAAGTATTTCAGGAAAACAATAATTCCAATTTAAAACTAAGATGCAAATGAACAGAATATAGGATACTTATAGGTTATTTCATGGCTTTGACCTGTATTTCCCTGATATTTTCACCCGAGACCCCGTATTTCCCGAGACCCGCAGGGTCGAGGAAAATATGGGGTCGAGGGTGAAAATATCTGGGAAATACAGGTCAAAGCCATGTCATAACCTATTTATCCCATGTCATTGGCCCACTTCATTGTCAATCTGAATTTTTTAAGACTCACTTGTCAAAAAGCAGAATTAACGATGTCAACGATCGCCGAAAAAAGTGCCGTACGGCAAAAATAAAGAGAGCTGAGTACCAAATAACCATCCACATCCATAGAGCAAATGATTAGCTACATGTCAGTTTTTTCCCCAATGAAATCGGAGCATTTTTGAGCGATCTGAGGCCCAAAACACTTGTCAGTTTTTTTTTGCCTTCTCTCTTGCTCTGCTGATGTTTACACTGCATGAGTATGGTGACGTCGTGTCGTCATGGTGACGTCATTGCTCAGGCTGCTTCTGACTGGTGGATTCTCGTATTTTCCCTGTTAATCTCATTAATTTCTTGTATTTCCCTCTTCAGCTCATTAAGTCTGTATTTTCCCTCGTATTTTCCCTCTCCTTGTTGTATTCACCAGGGAAAAAGCTCAGTATCAGGGAGAAATGTTGCTAGACATGGGATAAACCAGTAAAGACAATGTCAAAGACATGTAAAATGTATATATGAGATAGCCTTATGAAAAATTAGTAGATGATATAAAATATGGATTTTCAAATAAGAGCTGAAGATTATACCTATAGCCACGAATGTACCAACCGGTACTTATACTTTTGATTCATTGAAGCCAGACAGATTTTTTAATTTGTTTTATGAATAACTCTTACTTTGTTATATATAATAAAGTTCTGACACCAACATCACATAACAGACAAAAAGCTCGTTATGCTGGGCAAGTCGTTTGTCAGGTGGTAAGGCAAGCAAGACCTCCCATCTCCTTATTACCAGTCTTTGGCGGAGTAATGTGCTTCACACATCAAGATATTTGATAGGTGGGCCCAGGGGATGACATTCGTTGATATGTCTGATGGGCTGACTGCTGGGAGCTCCGGTCATATTTCTTCCTAACAGAATATAAGCAAAAATATAGCCAAAGAAATAGCACAAAATTGCCATGGAAATAGCAATGGAGACAGGAAGAAAAATAGTGCCTAATAAACACAAGTTGACAAGAAAAATCGTCTTGCTCAGTATGATACACAGTCCCATCCACCACCTGTAGATTCATCCTCATTCTCACATCTATTACTGACACATTTCCTGCCTCCCATAGGTTTACACAGGTCTCACTCCTGCACTCAGGTGGTTAGCTGGGGTATACACAAGATGTCATGAGTTGGCGAACAACTGAACATCACTCTTTAGTTACACAATTTATTGGAATGTTATCTATTTTTCAGCAATTTCAGGCAATCATAAAACAAAGAGAAAACTGATAGACAGTAAACCTGGGCAGAGCCAACGCCATACCTTAGGGAATACGCAGACTGCAGCTAAATGGCTTTCAACTGAATTCAAACTATACACTAACAATTCCCTCACCAAAGAAAAAAGATAAGCTGCAAACATGAAGTCACTACAATGTCACAGCAAAGGCGTTGGATAAAAACACCAGAGGTTTGCATTCAAAGACATATTTTCAACGAAGGGATGTCAGTTTGGCCAAACAGTGAAAATGTCAGAGGCGTTGGAGGTAGGCTTAACCTGTAGCACTCCCTTTGGAGTGATCACTCAGCAATACACCAAGTAAAGTCAGGTTTACCAAGTTCTTTATGTCGCAGTTGGGTGACAGACAGAATGTGAAGCAGTCACTCACATAATGTATAAGAGGTCTGAACTTGGCACACTCTAACAGACAAGGTGCTGGAGTTACATGTCTTTTTGAAAATTAAATGTCTTTGGTTGTATCTCTCAGTGGTTGTATCTCTCAGTGGCTTGTGCTATTCTAAAAAAAATTAGGATATCAAATTCCATTTCCCAGATCTGTATGTAACCCACAGAGTTGATCATGGACGCTGTTGGATTTTTTCAGACCTCGACATGAGCTCATTGCAATTTTGCAGCCTGCGGGCCTACCATAACATAAGGCTGCAATTCATTACCTACCAATGCATGGCATTAACGGAAAAGGGTATATGAATATTTGAGGTGCTGGCATAATGTTGCTTTGTCAGCTTACATGCATTGTGCACTGGTGGGCTGATTAAAGCATCTGCTCCCAGAGGGCTGTTCAGTAATTTGCTACACTGCATCCAGAAGCAAAGCAAATTGTCACACTGAGGTGTACAAATCATTTTTGCCATGTCTTTGACCCTGTGTGACATTGCATTATTCACCAGCATCTGAATGCCCCATCTAATGCCTTGCGTACATTCAGCAGAAATGCATCATCAGGTGCACCCGATGCATCATAGAGCTTACAATGTATTCATTTGGTCTTAAAAGGTATGAGAGAAATTCAAAAGAACCTGCAGCTTCTTCCGTGGCTTCTTCTGTTTTGAGTGATGATAGATGGCTTCAATGGGCAAAGTGATCAGTTTATTGCTGTGTTGGCACAGTGTTAAGAGGTTTTTGTCTCGATTTCCAAAAAAATGCAGTGATAACACCTAGTCAGATGCTATTTCAAAGGAGATTACATTTCAACAACCTTGAATAATGTCCTTTTTGCTGGTTGATACACTGAAGCCATGAAGGCTTTTATCAAATTTATTGAGAAAATTTACAGAAAACAATTTACATGGATTCAATAGGGTAGTTTTTATGTCAGTTAGACAGCAGATAAAAAATTTGCAGAAAGACACAATGTTTGTGTGTGCATAAACTCCTTATTCTGTTGTTGTTTTTTCGGATATATGAGAAAGCAGTGTTGTTATCCAGTAACAACAAGAGTAGCCCTGGCTAAGTTAAATGGACTGCAGGATATTTGCTGGTCACTTAGGATATCTGCATAATGCATACAGGCCTAATGCAGGTCCTCGGGATCGTGGCCTATGTCTATGCTATAGGGATGAAAAGATGGTTGCTACACTGGGAGAATGCTATTGTAAAATTACAATTATTGTTGAACAGAAGTTAATTGAATGATGAAAACATAAAAAAATATTTCAGTGTACTTTTGCATGGAAACATGAAATGATCTACCCTTGATATTCGTGGATTCCCCATAAAGAAATGGGTGACCTCATCATTTTGCATGAGAAACTGCTTCCCAAAACTGTCATCCATTCAACCTGTACAAATCTTCTGCACTGTATACTAAAGGCATTGTTGTAACCTCCAGCTCCTTCCAGATAAATGTAAATACCTTAGTGGGGTAGGGTACTGGGGAGGATTCCACAAATGCAATGGTAACACACTGTTTACTCAGCTCTTGTGTAGTCTTACTAGTCTAGGATTGCTCAGAATTACTCTAGGATGAGCAAAATAAAAAACAAGGTCCTTTTCACTAGACTTACTAAGGTCACTAAAAAAATTTTAGACTGTTTTTAGTGTTCCTCACCACCTAAATTCTCCTCCATGTAGCCTAAGGTTGCAGGCAATGAGCAGCCTTACTCACAGAATAGAGAACTGTTTATTTGCTTTCATGTGATCAAGGATTTATTTAATTGTCAATCTGGACAATGAAACCACCATTATTAAGGTAATCTACCTGGCATGAGGCGGGTTTAGGTGAACACAAAACTTTATACCTTGATAAATGAGGTACTTGGGGAGTGATTTATGGTGTACAAAGGTCTAGATGAACACATCACTGTATAATATTGTTTTTTTTGGCTTTCTAATCCATATTCAATAATCAAGGGATTCAACTGGTCTTTTTTTTCTGATCCCCTCACACAAGATAAATGGGCTCCCCCTGACTCTATTTACATCAGCTTTCCTCAAGCAATGCATCACCCGGATGTCACCCAATTGGAATTAGGGGGAGCACATCTTTAGAAGTTTGAATCCGATTGGCATGCTTGAAGCAGGTAAAGAGTAGAAAGCAGGTACTTCCAAGCTGTGAGATACATCGATCTATCAAAGTCACAATTTACTGTATACACTTCTTCACTGCAGCAAAACAAAAAAGTGACCTTTGGTAAAAAAAAAAAAAAATGTCAAGTTTCTTCTTCATTGCACCAATTCTAACACCTGTATGTCTAAAAATACATTTTCAGTTACATATTCCAGTTTGTATGGATTTGTACACAGGTAAAGGCTATTGACACAGTTGCACAGAATTGCAAATAAAAAGCTTTTGCCTCACAGCCGTTGCTTCTGTAGTATCAGGTGCACACATCGTGGATAGTAAAAACTTTGAGTGACATTGAAGAAATAGCAGGACCATCTCAGCAAGCACAAATTGCACCAGACAAATAGTGTTCTGCTAAAGTGTACCACAGGGAGTAGTGCTAAAACCAATTATGTGTAGATATTAAGCATATCTATTGTATCAGGCAGTCTTCATCTGCTTCTGCTAAGTAATTCACTCATTCAACAGTTGAATAAGTCTATGCATTTTTCTGCCAATACAACCTATCTACTTGTCCATCTACCTATCTATCTACCTACCTATCTATCCCTTCATCATATTTATAAAGCAACAAATAAGCCACTTCCCTACTTTCATTCCACGACTCGCCACATTTCTCTTCCTTAGTATCCACCTATGTGCTAATTTCATTTAGGATGATGAAATATCACACAGAACAATTTTTCATCAAATTTGAGGTAGAATGAGATTAATTCCGAAGACATGTTAGTTGTGCTTCTTTCTTGGAATGCTATGTCAAGGTAGAGCAAAGAAGATTGAATAATAGAAATATTAATTAGGATTCCCAATTGACATTCATAGAAAATGTAAATACCTGACATAAACTGCACACAAATACAAACTAATTAATAGTTTTTGTAATAACCTCTGACAAAATGGTTGTGAGGAACTTCAAATCACCAAAATGTCAAGTATTGGAGAGATAGAGACATCTATATCAGTTGATAAACATATTTGCATGGACAACGCAGCAGGGCGTATACCGGTTTAGACATGATGACACATTTCGGAGGAACAGCAGCATGTCTCAAGAAAGCAAGATATATTGTTCTATTGCAAGAATGTTGTATCCTCATTGATGCTGTCATTGGACCACAAGATTGATGGGAGTCTTTCAGTCTATGATCATCCAGACGGTAGCCTTGCAAGAGAGCAGTAGATCATCTGGGAATGTACCTCAGCAGAAGCGTCTTTGCTGGATCAACATGTAGATTTGCACTGTGAAATATGCTGTTATTTATGAAGCAAGCGAATTCAATTGTCATCAACAATGGAGAACAGCAAGTTTCAGCTGATTTGAGAGCATTGATTTTTTGTGCAGAATAATCAAATTCAGAAAACAAATTGGTAGTAATCATCACAGTAAGGTTTTCTTTTTAAGGCAATCATAAAACAAGGAGGAACAGATAGACAGACAGTAAACTTGGCCACAGCCAAGGCCATAGGCCTACCAGTAGTCTATCTTGACCTTGTTACCCTCACACATACAAAACACTGGAGTGACGTGTCTTATATTATTGTAAATATGATGCATTTGGTTGTGCCTTCAATAGCTAAGCTATTCTAGAATAGAAGGATTCGAAATTCCGCCGCACAGAAACCTTTACATCCTTACCCAGTTGATCAATGATCGGTTGCCAGTGGCAATTTTTTTTGAAGGCATCACTGTTTTTCATGGCATTTGCTAGCCTGTAGGCGTACTATAAGGTTGCAATTCATTACATAGCAATGCATGACATCAAAGGAAAGGGGTTTATGAATATTTGAGAGGCTGGCATAATGTTTCTTTGTTAGCTTAAATGCATTGTGCACCTGTGGGCTGATTAAAGCATCTGCTCCCTGAGGCCTGTTCAGTAATTTGCAACACTGCATTCAGAAGCAAAACAAATTGTCACACTGAGGAGTACAAATCACTTTTACCATGTCTTTGACCCTGTGTGACATTGCATTATGCACCAGCATCTGAATGCAGCATCTAATACATTGCATTCATTCAGCAGAAATGCATCATCAGGTGCACCCACTGCATCATAAAGCTCACAATGTATTCATTTGGTCTTGAAAGGTAAGGGAGAAATTCAAAAGAACCTGCAGCTTCGTCCGTAGCTTCTTCTGTTTAGAGTGCCGTTAGATAGCCTCATTGGCAAAGTGATCAGTACATTGCTGTGTTGGCAGACTGGTATGAGGCTTTTGTCTCGATTTTTTAAATGAGTGCAGTCAGACCACTTATCTATAGTAATTTTAAAGCAGATTACATTTCAACAGCCATGAATAATGTCGTTTTTGCTGGTTGATACAATGAAGCCATGAAGGCTTTTATCAAATTTATTGAGAAAATTTACAGAAGAAAATTTACGTGGATTCAATAGGGTAGCTTTTATGTCAGTTAGACAGCAGATAAAAAATAAGCAGAAAGACAAAAAATATTTGTGCGTGCATAAACTGCTTATTCTATTGTTGTTTTTAGGGATATATGTGAAAGCAGTGTTGTCATCCAGCAACAACACGAGTAGCCCTGGCTAAGTTAAATGGACTGCAGGATATTTGCTGGTCACTTAGGATATCTGCATAATGCATACAGGCCTAATGCAGGTCCTCAGGATCATGGCCCATGTCTATGTTATTGGGATGGAAAGATGGTTGCTACACTGGGAGAACATCATTGTAAAATTACAATTATTGTAGAAGTAAAGCTAAAGAAAACATTCAAAAATATTGGAGTGCACAACTTGCTCCCATAAAATCATGGACATTAACTAATGCAAGGAAACTTGAAGCTATCTACCCTGGATATTCTTAGATGCATCATAAAGAAATGCGTCTCCTCATCATTTTGCATGAGAAATTGCTTCCCGAAACTGTCAGGTTCCCCCCTGACCTAATTGGTAAGTGCCCTTGTCAACTGGCTTTGAGGGCATGGGTTCAAATCTCACCCCGGGAACTCACTTTAGTCCGAGCCCATGGGACATTAAATGGAGGCGGGTTGTGTCCAGTATTCTATGCTGGGGCAACTGACAGACCCTGGGCATCCCTGAATTAATTGGGTATGTGCCAGACTCACAGTCTACTCATGTCATCACCAAACGGCGATCACCTGCCTCGATATAGCCTTCTGAGGTGCTGCAGAGGCATAAAACACAAATAAACAACAACAATCCCCAAACTGTCATCCATTCAACCTGTACAAATCACAGGAGTCTTTTGCAGTGTATACTAAAGGCAGTGTTGTAACCACCAGCTCCCTCCAGATAAATGTAAATACCTTGGTGGTGTCGGGTGCTGGGGAGGATTCTACAAATGCAATAGTAACACACTGTTTACTCAGCTCTTGTGGAGTTTACTAGTCTAGGATTGCTCTGAATTACTCGAGAATGAGCAAAATAAAAAGCAAGGTCCTTTTCACAAGACTTCCTAAGGTCACTAAAAGATTTTTAGACTGTTTTTTAGTGTTCCTGTCCATTTAAATTCTCCTCCACGCTGCCAAAGTTTGCCGGCAATGAGCAGCCTGCTCACAGAGTAGAGAACTGTTTATTTGCTTTCATGTGATCATGGCTTTATTTAATCGACAATCATGGCATGAGGCAGGTTTAGGTGAACACAAAACTTTATCCCTTGATTAAGAAAGTACTTGGCGAGTTATTAATGGTGTACAAAAGGTCTAGATGAACACATAACACTAATCATGTACAATATATATACACGTATATATGTATTTTATTTAGCTTTCTAATTCACAGTCATTGATCAAGGGAATCAACTGGTCTTTTTTCTGATCCACTCACACATGATAAATGGGCTCCCCTGACTCTCTTTACATCAGTCTTCCTCCAGCAATGCATCACCCGGATGTCACCTACTTGGAATTAGAGGGAGCACATCTTCAGAAGTTTGAATCCGACTGGCATGCTTTAAACAGGTGAAGAGTAAAAAGCAGGTACAAGTTTCGAAACTGAGAGATATATCGACCTATCAGAGTCACAATTTACTCTATCCACTTCTTTATTGCAACAAAATAAAAAGTGACCTCAGGTACAATAAAAAGGATGTTGTCAAGTTGTTTCTTCATTGCATCAGTTCTTTCACCTGTATGCCTAGGACAAAGGTGTCTGCATGTATTCTCACTGTCATCAGATTCTAAGCTATAATAACTCCCAAAAACAATATTATTATTTTATAGATCTTCGTTTTTGTCACCAATCTAAATCTTCTACAGGTCTACATCATGCTGGCATATATATAAGACATGCAGCAATGTTGAAACCACCTACATTTCCAGTAACATAATTCCAGTCTATATAGATTTGTACACAGGTGAATGACATGGTTACACTGAATTGCAAATAAAAATCATTTTTGCCTGACAGCCGTTGCTTCTGTAGTATCTGGTGCACACATCGTGGATAGGAAAAACTTTGAGTGAATGTTAGAGAAATAGACCATCTCAATGTACCAAGAACTTGACAATGTAATCAACAATGGAGTCATTAATTTTAAAGCAATTTAATGTTGTCTATATAATACAATGCGGTCAAGAGAAATAGTATTCTACAAATTACCACAGGGAGCAGTGCTAAAACCAAGTATATATACATGGTATAAATATTATGCCTATCTATTGTATCCAGGTGTCTGAAAAAGAATACTGTCTATCTATCTATGTATCTATTCATGTGTCTAT
The DNA here is from genome assembly GCA_026936325.1 of Platynereis dumerilii. Classification (NCBI taxonomy): domain Eukaryota; kingdom Metazoa; phylum Annelida; class Polychaeta; order Phyllodocida; family Nereididae; genus Platynereis; species Platynereis dumerilii. The sequence goes on from JAPTHN010000001.1 coordinate 62,366,393, forward strand.
TACAATATCTATCAACAAGATCTACTATATCAATCTACCTGCCTACCTATCTACTACCTACCGATCTAATACCTTTGTATAACTGCCTCTATCCATATACATGTACCTTTGTCTCTATCTACCTATGTCTCTATCTACCTACCTAGGCATCTCTCAACCTATCTGTTCCTTCATATTAAATTAATAATTAATTGACAGATAAGCCATCTCCCTCCTTCCATTCCGTGACTTGCCACATTTCTCTTCCTTGGTATCCAATCATGTGCTTATTTAATTTAGGATGATCAAATCTCACACAGAACAAGTTTTCATCAAATTTGAGGAAGAATGAGATTAATTCCGAAGACATGTCAGTATGTTTATTTCCTCCATATCTTTATTATGTCATCTAGGCAGGGCTAAGATGATTGAATAATAGAAATATTAATGAACATTCCTAATTGACATTCATAGAATGACATAAAGCGCACACAAATACTTATTAATATATTGACTTTTTGTAAACCTCTGACAAAATGTTTGTGAAGGAACTTCAAATCACCGAAAATATCCAAGTATTGGAGAGATAGCTACATATATCCATAACAGTTGATAAATATGTTCACATCGACGAAGCAGCAGGGCATATACCTGTGTGGACATGATGACACAATTCAGAGAAACAACAGCATGCCTCAAGAAAGCAAGATAGATTGGTCTATTGCAACAATGTTGTATCTTCATTGATGCTGTCATTAGAACACAAGATTGATGGGCATCTTTCAGTCTATGATCATCCAGACTATAGCCTTGCAAGAGAGCAGTAGATCATCTCGGAATGTTTGTCTACAGAACTGTCTTCGTTGGATCAACATGTAGATTTGCAGAGTGAAATATTATGTTATTTATAAAGCAAGCGGTTTAAATTCAATTTTCATCTACAATGGAGAACAGCAAGTTTCTGCTGATTTCAGAATTTTAATTTTTAGTGCAAATTTATGAAATTCAGAAATTTAATTGGTTGTAATCATCACAGCTAGGTTTCTTTTAAGACTGTCATAAAACTAGGTTTCTTTTAAGACAATCATAAAACTCTGAGAAACAGAGAGATGGACAGTAAACACAGACAAGGCCATACCAGTAGCCTTGCGGAATAAACGGAAACCCCAAGCTGTAGCCAAATAGCTTCCTACTGAACGGAAAATATACAATAACAATTTCTTTGCTAAAGTATAAAATAAACAGCAACATTGCATGCGACTACACATATACTAGATAAAAACAACACATGAGGGGGCTGTATTCAAAAACGTAATATTTTCAACAAAAGTATGCAACCTTGGCCAAACAGTGAGTGTTGGAGCAGCAGGTTGCAGTAGTCTGCTTCAGTTGCGAGCGAAAGCGAGCAGGCTACAACATTTCAGAGGTGGTGTTCTATGTCACCTCTTCGCTTACATGAAATTCTGGCAGTCTGTTGCCCAGTTCTGCCGTGTTCTGCTGAGTGCGGACCTGAGAGGCAGCAGCGCGGACCTGATAGGCAGCAGTCCTACTGACGTGGAAGCCAATTCCATACCCAATCCAACATGAATTTCATGAGTCTGTAGGCCAGCTCGGCTATTTTTTAAAGACATCATCGTTTGTTCATGGCATTTGCAAGCCTATAACCTATCATAAGCTTGCAACTCATTACATAGCAATGCATGGCATTAAAGGAAAGGGGTTTATGAATATTTGAGGTGCTGGCGTAATGTTTCTTTGTTAGCTTACATGCATTGCACACCAGTGGGCTGATTAAAGCTTCTGCTCCCAGAGGCCCGTTCAGTAATTTGCTACACAGCATTCTGAAGCAAAACAAATTGTCACACTGAGGAGTAGAAATCACAATGTCTTTGACCCCATGTGACATTGCATTATGCACCAGCATCTTAATGCACCATCTAATGCATTGCGATTCAGTCAGCTGAACTGCATCATCTGGTTCACCCGATGCATCATAAAGCTCTCAATGCATTCATTTGGTCTTGAATGGTAATGGAGAAATTCAAAAGAACCTGCAGCTTCTTCTGCAGCTTCTTCTGTTTTGAGTGGTGAGAGATGGTTATATTAGGCATTGGGCAAAGTGATCAATATATTACTGTGTTGGCAAAGTTGTATGAGACTTTTGTCTCGGTTTTCAAATCGGGGTGGTGATACCACCTCACCTCCAGGAAATTTAAAGGAGATTACATTTCATCAACATGAAATAATATCACTTTCCTGCCGGTAGATACACTGGAGCCACGAAGGCCTTTATAAAATTTAGTGAAAAAGTATACTGAATAAACTTTATTGAGAAAATTCACTTAAGAAAATTTACGTAGATACAATAGGGTAGCTTTCATGTCAGTTAGACTGCAGATAAAAAAAAATAAGTAGAAAGATAAAATGTTAGTGTGTGCATAAACTCCTTATTCTGTGGTTGTTCTTAGGGATATATGAGAAAAGCAGTGTTGTTATCCAGTAACAACAAGAGTAGCTCTGGCTAAGTTAAATGGACTGCAGGATATTTGCTGGTCACTTAGGATACCTGCATAATGCATACAGGCCTAATGCAGGTCCTCAGGATCGTGGCACATGTCTATGCTATAGGGATGAAAAGATGGTTGCTACACTGGGAGAATGCTATTGTAAAATTACAATTATTGTTGAATAGAAGTTAATTTAATGAAAACATTAAAAAATATTGCAGTGTACTTTTGCATGGAATCATGAAATGATCTACCCTGGATATTCGTGGATTCACCATAGAGAAATGGGTGACCTCATCATTTTGCATGAGAAACTGCTTCCCAAAACTGTCATCCATTCAACCTGTACAAATCACAGGAGTCTTTTGCAGTGTATAATAAAGGCAGTGTTGTAACCTCCAGCTCCCTCCAGATTAATGTAAATACCTAGGTGGTGTAGGGTGCTGGGGAGGATTCCACAAATGCAATAGTAACACACTGTTTACTCAGCTCTTGTGGAGTCTTACTAGTCTAGGATTGCTCAGAATTACTCGAGAATGAGCAAAATAAAAAACAAGGTCTTTTTCACTAGACTTCCTAAGGTCTATAAAAGAATTTTAGACCGTTTTTAGTGTTCCTGTCCACCCAATTTCTCCTCCATATGCTTATAAGCTTGCAGACAATGAGCAGCCTGACTCACAGGGTAGAGCACTGTTTATTAGCTTTCATGTGATCATGGATTTATTTGATTGTCAATCCTGACAATGAAACCACCATTATTAAGATAATCTACCTGGCATGAAGCGGGTTAAGGTGAACACAAAACTTTATACCGTGATAAACGAGGTACTTGCCAAGTGATTAAAGGTGTACAAAAGGTGTAGATGAACATCACTGTATAATATATATTTTATTTGGCTTCTTAGTTCACAGTCATTGATCAAGGGATTCAACTGGTCTTTTTTCTGATCAACTCACACATGATAAATGGGCTCCCTTGACTCTATTTACATCAGTCTTCCTCAAGCAATGCATCACCCGGATGTCACCCAATTGGAATTAGGGGGAGCACATCTTTAGAAGTTTGTATCTGACTGGCATGCTTGAAACAGGTGAAGCGTAAAAAGCAGGCACAAGTTTCCAAACTGAGAGATACATCAATCTATCAGAGTCACAATTTACTCTATCCACTTCTTTATTGCGACAAAATAAAAAGAGACCTCAGGTACAATAAAAAGGATGTCGTTAAGTTGTTTCTTCATTGCATCAGTTCTTTCACCTGTATGCCTAGGACAAAGGTGTCTGCATGTATTCTCACTGTCATCAGATTCTAAGTTATAATAACTCCCAAAAACAATATTAATATTTTATAGATCTTCAATTTTGGCACCAATCTAAATCTTCTACAGGTCTACTATCATGCTGGCACATATATAAGACATGCAGCAATGTTGAAACCACCTACAATTCCAGTAACATAATTCCAGTCTATATAGATTTGTACACAGGTGATTAACATGGTTACACTGTATTTCAAATAAAAAGCTTTTTTGCCTGACAGCCGTTGCTTCTGTAGTATCAGGTGCACACATCGTGGATAGGAAAAACTTGAGCGAATGTAAGAGAAATAGACCATCTCAATGTACCAAGAACTTGACAGTGTAATCAACAATGGAGTCATTTATTTTAAAGTTGCCCCGAATGATGAAACCCTTTGCCAAATATTGGTGGTTTTATACGCAGCATAATATAAACTTATGATAAATAATATTTTTGACTTATTTGTTGAAGTATCTATTTGATTACAGAAATCATTTCGTTATTTTATGGTATTTTTCTTGATAGGTTCTCCATCCTCCAGCACCTGCATTATGGATGACGTCACAATGACCATTGTTATAAATATATAGCTACAAGTTAACAAATTCTTACAATGCTGATGACGTCACAATGTTGATTGCTCTCAAGACAGATTAGTTTTTCCGTGCGTACCCGAAATAAATCTAGGGGTCATTTAGTGCATTTGGGTGGTCCTTTGAGGTAGAAAGACTGGTCCTTCAGTAAAGAAAATTTATATACTGACTGACTCTATCCAGATGCTTCAGAAAGTGTAAAAATTTGAAAAACTTTTGGTCACAATTTACTTATCATTCAGAGTAACTTTAAAGCAATGTAATGTTGTCTGTATAATACAATGCGGTCAATAGAAATAGCATTCTACAAATTACCACAGGGAGCAGTGCTAAAACCAAGTATATATACATTGTATAAATATTATGCCTATCTACTGTATCCAGGTGTCTGAAAACGAATACTGTTTATCTATCTATGTATATTCATGTGTCTATCTACAATATCTATCAACAAGATCTACTATATCAATCTACCTGCTTTCCTATCTACTACCTACCGATCTACTACCTTTGTATCTACCTGCCTCTATCTGTATAATACATGTACCTTTGTCTCTATCTACTTATGTCTCTAAGTGTATCTATCTACCTAGTCATCTCTCAACCTATCTGTTCCTTCATATTAAATTAATAATTAATTGACAGATAAGCCATCTCCGTCCTTCCATTCCGTGACTTGCCACATTTCTCTTCCTTTGTATCCAATTATGTGCTTATTTCATTTAGGATGATCAAATCTCACACAGAACAAGTTTTCATCATATTTGAGGAAGAATGAGATTAATTCCGCAGACATGTCACTTGTGCATCTTCCTTCGAATGTTATGTTTATTTCTTCTCATATCTTTTTCATAATATCATATGTCATCAAGGCAGGGCATAGAAGATTGAATAATAGAAATATTAATGAACATTCCTAATTGACATTCATAGAATGACATAAAGTTTACACAAATACTTACTAATATATTGACGTTTTTATAAACCTAAGACAAAATGTTCGCGAGGGAACTTCAAATCACTGAAAATGTCCAGGTATTGGAGAGATACCTCTGCTCATATCATATTATCAGAGTAGCAGGGAATATACCTGTTTAGACATGATGACACAATTCGGAGAAACAGCGGTAAGTCTCAAGAAAGTAAGACAGAGTACTCTACTGCAACATTGCTGTATCTTCATTGACGCTGTCATTTGACCACAAGATTGATGGGCATCTTTCAGTCTATGATCATCCAGACTGTTGCCTTGCAAGAGAGCAGTAGATCATCTGGGAATGTTGGTCTACAGAACTGTCTTTGTTGGATCAACAAGTAAATTTTACGGTGAAACATTCTATTATTTACGAAGCAAGCGGTTGGAATTCAATTGTAATCAACAATGGAGAACAGCAAGTTTCTGCAGATTTCAGAACATGGATTTTATGTCCAAAAATAATCAAATTCCGAAAATGAATCCATTGTAATCATCACAGCTAGGTTTCTATTTAAGACAATCATCAAAGAAAGAGAAACAGATAGACCGACAGATAGACCGACAGTCACAACCAAGGCCATACCCGTAGCCTTGGGGAATAAGCAGACACCCCAAGCTGTAGCCAAATAGTTTTCAACTGAATTGAAAATAAACACTAACAATTTCCTTTCTAATGTACGAAAATAAACACAACAGTGCATGTGACTACATGCTCTGGATAAAAACAACACATGATTCATGAGGGAGCCGCATTCAAAGATATAGGGTAAGGTGGGGGAAATCCGCCCCAGGGGCAAATCCGCCCCCTTGAGGAGAAAAAGTTCTCTCAAGACCCAAAATATAAATGACAATAAATATTTCTCATGCAGATTAGTGCTTATGTGTCTAAAGACCACTGAAACACAGAGATTAGGCTGTTACATAGTTTTGTTTGGACTACAACTGAGAAAGAAGACATACATCTCATCACTAAGCAATTTCAATGTGCAATTGAAATTTTCAAAACTGAGGTGTTTTACAGGTACATGTTGTATAAACACATTACTTATTGTCATTAATAGCAATGTGTATTCAACGACTTTACATGTGCAAGAGATTTCACCAATCAATAAAATTCATATTTAGAAAATAACACCCTCATAATTTCGAGGGGTCGGGGCAATTCCGCCCCTTGTCCATGGGGCAATTCCGTCCCCTCTGAACTTTCAAAACTGAGGTGTTTTACAGGTACATGTTGTATAAACACATTACTTATTGTCATTAATAGCAATGTGTATTCAACGACTTTACATGTGCAAGAGATTTCACCAATCAATAAAATGCATATTTAGAAAATAACACCCTCATAATTTCGAGGGGTCGGGGCAATTCCGCCCCTTGTCCACGGGGCAATTCCGTCCCCTCTGATTCTCATGTTAAAAACATACAAACACGAGATATGCCTTGTAAGTCACTCTATTTTGTCATAAAGCTCCACTAATGGTGATTATGATTTTAATTGAGATGAAGTTAAGAATTTTTTGCCATGTTTTAGAGTATGTTGAATATGGCAAATACAAACTTTTTTTATTCTCACACATAAATTGTGAAACGATCCTTACATGTTTGTAAGTACACCCAGAAGAGCCAGGGCTTAATTTAAGAATAGAATTTACTTCAGAAGCCAAATGTTTCTTGTCATTTGTAACCAAAACTCAAGGGAGGCGGATTTGCCCCACACTTCTGGAGCAAATCCGCCCCCTGAGATTGAACATTCATATGGTGATGTTGGCTCAAAGGAGTTGAATTAAAGCATGTAAGTTTCCAGATATGTTCAGATGTATATACTCCATCATTCCTTGAAATACAATTTTCATTTTTCATAAAGGTGAGGGACTGAGCAAGGAATGTATGTGAAAAGGGGGGCGGATTTCCCCCACCTTACCCTAATATTTTCAACAAGAACAAGTAACTTCGACCAAAGAGTGAATGTTGGAGGTGCTCCGCTTCCTTTACAGCACTCTCTTTGGAGTGATCAGTGCTCAGTAGCACTACACCAGTGGAGTCTGACCTACCTGCTGCTTTATGAAGCATTTGGTTGAAAGACAGAACAAGAAGACTTTAGTGATCACCCCCAATTTTAACCCTCCCTAACCCTGGGACACTCACACACAGAAGGAACTGGGAGTGGCATGTCTAATATTCGCGCAGCGAAACGGCCGAAGGCCGTTTCGTGAAGCGAAATTTAGCACAAGAAAGGTTTCAAAAATCTGACAGTGATGGTCTCAACATCAATGGTCGACAGCAGGAAATTAGGTCAAGTGGAACCAGCTTCTTATCAATGATTTAGTTTCGAATTTAACAAAACATGACATATTCATATTCAAAAGTGTCTTAAAAATTCAATTTTCTCCATTAGTATTCCCTGTTTCTATTATTTTTATGGAATAGTTTATTATAAGCCTTGACTAGCTAAATTAAATTATTAACATGTGATTCATTTCATTTCAAAACAGACAACAAGAAAACATAACAAAATTAAGGTTACATAATCTTTGTCAACTGATGATTATGTGACAGTGAGCAATTAATCTACATGCAGATCATGTTATTGTTTTGTTATCACTATTATGTAATATCAACAATCTAGCATAGACTTTAATTTTGCAGCTTTCAGTGTAGTCTTCCTTTTTACTATTTAGCTGATTATCTATCAATTCTATTCATTCTTAATCCTATTTATTTGCTATCCTATCTACCTATCGATCTATCTATCTATCTATCTATCTATCTATCTATCTATCTATATATTCCACTTTTGATTTATTTTATTTTTCTTATAGTTTCTAGTTTAAATTTCTCTCTATTTTTCTATATATCCGTCTTTCAATTATTTGAAACAGTAACATAACTGCCTTTCATACATAGAATATGAAATAAATTTAATGAAAGTTGTGGTAAAACCATAAGTCCTAAAAAATCTTTTTAAGAGCTGCGCGAATTTCATGGCTGTGCCATTTACATATTATTACTGTCAATACAATGTCTTTGGTTGTGCCCTTTGTAGCTTATGCTATTCTTGAAAAGAAGGATTTGATAATCCATTACCCAGATACTTATACACCCTTATCCAGTTGATCAATGATCATGGTGCCACTGGCTATTTAAAAAAAAAATACATCACTGTTTGTTCATCGCAATTTGCAAGCCTGTAGGCAAACCATTAAGCTGCAATTCAGTATATATATAGCAATGCATGGGATTAATGGAAAGGGGTTTATAAACATTTGAGGCGCTGGAATAATGCTGCTTTGTCAGCTAGTATGCATTGTGCACCAGTGGGCTGATTAAAGCATGTGCTCCAAAAGGCCTGTTCATCATTGTATTCAGAAGCAAAACAAATTGTCACAGTGTCACACTGAGGAGTACAAATCATTTTTACCATGTCTTTGACCCTGTGAGACATTGCATTATGCACCAGCATCTGAATGCACCATCTAATGCATTGCATTCATGCAGCTGAAATGCATCATCTGGTGCACCTGATGCATCATAAACTCACAATACATTCCTTTGGTCTTGAAGGGTATGGAAGAAATTCTGCAGCTTCACTTGTAGCTTCTCAGGTTTGAATGGTGAGAGATGGTTCCGATGGACAAAGCAATCAATATATTACTATGTTGGCAGAGCTGTATGAGGCTTTTGTCTCTGTTTCCAGATAGCTTTGGTGAGACCACCTCATCTTCAGCAATTTTAAGCAAGATTACATTTCACCAACCTGGAATAATATCGCTTTATTTCTAGTTGACACAATGCAAACCTGAAGTCAGATACAAAAAACTAGGTAGAAAGACAAAATAAAAGAGTGTGCATAATCTTATTATTCTGTTGTTGTTCTTAGGGATATGTGAGAAAGCAGTGTTGTTATCCAGTAACAACAAGAGTAGCCTTAGATAAGTTAAATGGACTGCAGGATATTTCCTGACTTGACTTGACTTGTGTTGTGCTGGTGTACCCCGGATCAGCCGAGGCAGCTCAACCACCATCTTTGTGGAGGGAGCTGCACACTTATTTTTTGGTGACCGCCGTATGATGATGAGATGAGAAGACTGGGAGTCTGGAACATACCCTATTAATTCAGGGAAGCCCAGGGTCTTTCAGTTGCCCCAGCATAGAATACTGATACAACCCGCCTCCATTTAATGTCCCATGGACTCGGACTAAAGTGAGTTCCCGGGTTGAGATTTGAACCCACGCCCTCAAAGCCAGTGGACAAGCAGTCTTGACCATTGGTCCACGCTATACCTGCATAATGCATACAGGCCTAATGCAGGTCCTCAGGATCGAGGCCTTTGTCTATGTTATTGGGATGGGAAGAGGGTTGTTACACTGGGAGAACATCATTGTAAAATTATAATTATCATGGAATCAGAAATATATTGCAGTGCACAAATTGCTGCAGTAATATCATGAATTATATATATATATAAACTTTTATTAGACAACGAAATATCATAAAGATACATGTGTCATATATATAAAATAAAATAAAAAATATAATGAAGTAAAAAAAGAAGAATTATATATACAAAACAGAAATAGTAACTACATCTAAATTTACAAGTAATAAACTATTATTGAGACATAATTTATATACAAAACAGAAATAGTAATTTATATAACAATTCATATATACAAAATATAATAATTTGTATGTATACAAACAGAAATAGTAACTACATCTAAATTTGCAAGTAATAAACTATTATTGAAACATAATTTAATAAAAATCCAGCAACCATGTACAAAGAGTTTGTATAAAATAACAGGGGAAAAAAACAAATTTAAAGCAATATTCAGAATATTTTTTCCCAATATCATTTACACATGAATTTTAGTCCACCAAATACCACATGAATAAACATGTTTGGTGCCTTTTGCCGCCCATGATCGTTGCAAGTTTAAGTGAAGTTATTACATAACTCCTTAAACTGTGTTGTCCGTTTTTAAGACAGTTGCTAAATATTTAGAAAGCGCAAAGTTTACTTCACAATCTTTGTCACACAATATACTTAGAAATTGTTCTTTTGGGTGAAAAATTAAGAAATTCTCTATTTTTTTAGAAGCAACTTCAAAAAGGTTCGTCCTAAGCATATCCCACTTTTCACAGCGCATAAGACAGTGAAATTCATCTTCAACTTGATCTGAATTGCATCTCTTGCATAGCCGTTCACCTGCCTCAATGTACGGTCGTTTGTGTCTTCCAAGTTCAATGTGAAGATTGTGAGAGCTCAATCGAAACCTGGCAATGCTTTGATAAAGACATCTAGGAAGATTCATATTTAAGTACGGCTCCAGACGCATGTCTTTTTTGAAGAGTTTATAAGTTCTGAGTTTAGAATTTTTGTTACTGTCATTAATATCCGCTAACATTTTACTTTTTGCCTGGTCATATAGTCTGGCTATCAATATATTCACATTGGGATTGTCGTTAGGGTTCACAGTTAGATTTCCAAATAGTTTATGTATTCTTGACAACCAACATGGTTGTTTCTTTTGAAGAAGGTAAGACTGGTAAGTCTGTATGTCATGACACTCACGAAGCAAGAGTGCACAGTTACCAGTTTTTAATCTTTCCCAGTATTTAATAGCAGCTGCTTGTTGTCTATATAGTAATTGAAATCTACCAGTATCAGCTAATACAGCAACCGTGGAGGTTTGGAGTCTAACACCAAGTAGGTTTTTAAGAAAATGTAATTGTATTTTCTCTAACTTGTCTATTTCCTTCAACGAAAACCATATTTCACTATGGTATTCTAGAATTGGCATGATATGTGAATCAAACATTTTTAGATAAACATTAGCTGGAAGATATCCAACGCTGGATTTTACATGGTCTTTGAGGGCATGCATCGCCTTCTGTGCTTGTGACGTAAGATGATCATGCATCATGTCATATATTTTGCCTGTACTACTAATAATATGTCCTAGATACTTGTATGACTGCACTACTTCTAACTCATCACCGTCAATCGAAAACTTGTGAGAAATTTCATTTGTTAATTGTCTCCGAGATGGTAGTACTACCATTATCTTACTCTTTTCAGAGTTAATCAGCAAATGCCATTTTTTACAGTAAGCAGCAAGATTGTCCAAGTGTTTCTGCATACCGGTTACACTGTCAGATACCAACACCAGATCATCTGCATATAGCAGATGAGTGAATGTAACATTATTAATTGCAATACCATTATTTTGGTCTAAATACTCATTCATATCTGACAGATATAAGTTGAACAACTTGGGGCTGACAATTCCTCCCTGTAGGACGCCATGGGTACTATCAATGTTAGATCCTAACTGACCTTGCCACCTGACTCTAGCCCCAGATTTAGAGAACATGCTCTGTATTACTCTAAGCAATCTTCCACCATAGCCTTTCTTAATCAATTTATAATACAGAAAGGTCCGATTGACAAAGTCAGCATTTATATAAAGTCTATCTATGATATTCTTAAATCCAGCATAAGGAAACATGTGTGACGGTGTGTCGGTCACCGGTGTCATTTTGCATGAGAAACAGCTCATCTGAACTGTCCTACAACCAATACAACTCACAGGAGTCTTCTGCCGGCTATACTAAAGACAGCATTGTAGCTTCGAGCTCCATCCTCAGATAAATGTAAATACCTTGGTGGTGTCGGGTGCTGGGGAGGATTCCACAAATGCAATAGTAACACACTGTTTACTTAGCTCTTGTGGAGTCTTACTAGTCCAGGATTGCTCTGAATTACTCTAGAATGAGTGAAATAAAAAAGAAGGTCCATTTCACAAGACTTCCTAAGGTCACTAAAAGAATTTTAGACTGTTTTTACTGTTCCTCACCACGTAAATGTTCCTCCACATAGCCTACAATGTAAGTTTGCAGGCAATGAGCAGCCTCACTCACAGAGTAGAGAACTATTTATTTGCTTTCATGTGATCCAGGATTTATTTAATCGTCAACCCTGGCGATGAAACCACCATTATTAAGGTAATCTGCCAGGCATGGGGCGGGTTTAGGTGAACACAAAACTTTATACCTTGATAAATGAGGTACTTGACGAGTGATTAATGCTGTACAAAAGGTCTAGATAATCACATCATTGTATAATATATATTTTATTTGGCTTTCTAATTCACATTCAGTGATCAAGGGTAGCAGATGTCCTTTTTTCTGATCTACTCACACATGATAAATGGGCTCCCTTGACTCTATTTACATCAGTCTGTCTCAAGCAATACATCAACCGGATGTCACCCACTTGGAATCAGGGGGGCACATCTTTAGAAGTTTGAATGCGACTGGCATGCTTTAAACAGGTGAAGAGTAAAAAGCAGGTACTTCTAAACTGTGAGATACATCAATCTATCAAAGTCACAATTTACTGTATACTCTTCTTTATTGCAACCAAATAAAAAGTGGCCTAAGGTAAAATAAAAAAAATGTTGTCAAGTTTCTTATCCATTGCTACAGTTTTAACACCTGTGTAGGATAAAGGTGTCGGCATGTATTCTCTCACTGTCAACAGATTCGGTGCTGCAATAACTCCCAAATAACATGTATACATAAACCGTTGTTCTTATCAATAATAGAAATTCTAAATATTCTATAAGCCTACATCATGTAGGTAAATATATGAGAAACCATCTACATTTCCAGTTATGTAGTTCCAGTCTATATAGAGTTGTACACAGGTGAAAGGAGAGTGACACAGTTGCACAGAATTGCAAATAAAGAGGTTTTGCCTCACAGCCGTTGCTACTGCAGTATCAGGTGCACACATCGTGAATAGGAAAAAGTGAACGTTTTGAGAAGTAGTAAGACCTCAACAAGCCAACAACTTGCTGTGTAATTAAGGATAAAATTACTTTTTAAAGCAATGCAAGTGGTCAATACAAGTGACATTCTGCAAAATTATACCACAGGGGGCTGTTCTAAAACTAATTATATGTAAATATTATGTGTAGGCCTATCTAATGGTATCCAAAGAAAAAACTACAGGACAACTGTCTATGTATCTGCACATCTATTCACATGATTGTATATATCTTCAACATCTTTCAAGAAGATCTACAATATGACACTATATTACCCTTCTGTCTGGCAACCTATTGGTCTTGTGCCTATCCAATCTCTGCATATTTATTGAGTAACACATGAGCCATTTTCCTCCTTTAATTCCGTGACTTGCCACATTTCTCTTCCTTGGTATCCAATTAGGTGCTTATTTCATTTAGGATGATCAAATCTCACACAGAACAAGTTTTCATCAAATTTGAGGAAGAATGAGATTAATGCCAAAGACATGTCAGTTGTGCTTCTTCCATGGTAATTGTTTATTTCTTCTCATATTTTCATATGCTGTCAAGGTAGAGCAAAGAAGATTGTAATATGGAAATATTAATTAGCATTCCCAATTGACATTCATAGAAAATGTAAATGCCTGACATAAACTGCACAGAAATACAAACTAATTTATGGATTTTTATTCGGGAATCACTTGCAATATACCTGCAAGTTTACTTCAAATCATAGAAAATGTGCAGGTATTGCATGGATTTGTCTAAGGATAAAGATATATGATCTATTCAGTTGATAAAATATTCACATGGAAAAAGCAGCAGAGTATTTACCTGTTAAGACATGTTGCCACCATTCAGAGCAATAACATTTTGTTTCAAGAAAGCAAGATCGATCGCTCTTTCATAAGTTTGCAATAATGTGGTATCTTCATTGATGCTGTCATTAGAACGCAAGATTGATGGGCGTCTTTCAGTCTATGATCATCCAGACTGCAGCCTTGCAAGAGAGCAGTAGATCATGTGGGAATGTTGGTCTACAGAACTGTCTTTGTTGGATCAACATGTAGATTTGCACGGTGAAATATTCTGTAATTTGTGAAACAAGCAGTGTGAATTCAACAAATCTGAATACAAGAACAGCAAATTACAATCTGCCGAATAATTATAAATTATTTGTGATCACTACAGCTTGGTTTCGCTGTGAACCAAGCCACATTTAAAGTTATTTTATATTCATCTAAATATAATTAATGAGGTATGGAGTTTCCTCCTGCCTTTTTATGCCTAATTTCTGGTAATCTGCCTTTGGAGAAGGATTATAAATTTCTATCACTCTAATTGAACATTTGTCAGAGAAATCAGCAAAACAAATTAGCTTTCTGCAACACGAATCTTATTATGGCTGCTGCAAAGTTAGGAAATCTGTTCCCATTTTTATCTGAAAGATAATGATGGCTATTATCCACAGAGATTTATTTTGGAACATATGGCCAAAAGAGTTATTGTTATTTCCAAGATGTAATTTCCTATTTGAATGCAGATAATTTGTCATTTCCATCTTCAGAGAGGAGAGCAAGTGGAGATACTGATTACATCAAAAGATAGAAAGATGTTGAAACAAAACACATGAAGACAGACAGCAAGACAGTGGGGTAGGAAGGCAATAGGGCTATACCTCCTGTATTCATGCACTGATAGGGCTTATCAGGTCCGGCGGGGACTACCGAATGAGGCGTGTGCACTCATGACACAGGATGAAACATCTGATTCTGTTTGCCACGGGTTGCCCAGATTGGGAACACAACATGACAAAGTCAGATTGAAATAATGGACTGATTTAATTTTTTTCTTTGTCAGTTGCACTTTCTTTCTCTGTTTACGCTACTTGGTATCAAAACAGATTTAGGGGAAAAAAGCGACAAGGAAGAGAATAAAAAATACAAAAATCGTAATAAAAACAAACAACAGACCATTGCTTTAGCCTTTGCTGTGCTTTATATTTTCATCCATGTGACGATATTCTGTGTACAGAGGCATTAGGATGGAGGGAGGGAATTAATCAAAACATATTTTGTCATGTGGATAGAGCTCCATTATGTTGCTTTGTTTATGATGGAAAAACAGAGGTTAATGGAGAGATAAGTAGAAAGGAAGGAATACTTCCAAGTGCAATTTAGTAAAAGCTTTTCTGCATTTATTAATTGCCAGACTCACTTAAGCTATAGTTCTATCTTTGGGGAGTTAATGTGTGAAGAGGCTACATCTCATTTGTAGCATCAGAGAGAGATCACTAATGGAATCTTGTGTGTGTTACAAACACTTTTGTCCTGAGGGAGAAAAATAGGTCCATGGCAGGTACAAGTACCTGCCATGATAGGTCCAACAGCATGACGGTATAGGATGAGCCAGCACAATAAGAGTCAATCAGTCAATCAAATGTGTCAATCGATCTATCTGTCTGGATCTATCTATCTATCTCTATCTATCTAGATCTATCAATATAGATCTATCTATCCATCCAGTGGCGTAACTGGGGGTTCTCGAGCGGGGGGGGAGGCACCTGGGGGGGAACGCGATTCTCTGGGGGGGGGGGGCACTCACTATACTAATTATATATTTTAGCTAGAGTTGGAAAGTTCATATGGGGCACCTGGGGGCACAGGTCCAATATGGGGGCACGTGCCCCCCGTGCCCCCCCATAGGGACGCCACTGTATCCATCTATCAAAGGCCTTCCTTTTGAATTTTAATAGCGAGCACCTTGAATATAGGTCCACCTCAAATGGAAGCCTTGCTGGAAGCCTTTACTTCACAAATATATCTAAAATATATCTATCCATCATTCTGTCGATCTATCCATGTATCTTAATGGCTGAATATGACGCATACAACATAGATCTATTTCCTCAACTCAAGTGTAAAATGTATCAAAATATATATTAATTACTATCATTTCAAATAGGACCAACATTGCTATCCGTCTCCATATCACTTTGACAAGTCAATATGTGAGATATGGTGGAAGCCACATAACATGCCATTACTGTTAACTGAGTGAGTTGTGACAGTCAAAATACAGCTCTGATTTTGTTGCCCTAGGAAATTACATTTGGCAGCTGACTTAACTTTGTCACTTTGTGCCAATTGTCAGTTGATGTCCATTTTTCGTGCGAAATAAACAGCATTTTGCACAGGTCAACACAAATGGAGCTTGGAGCTATGTAGTTGTCTGTCTGATACCTTTATGATGCAAGTCTGTCTGAAACGCAACTCCAGTTATTATGCCATAAATATGAAATTCGACAAAAAGGTGTGCCATTAGAGACATATATACAGCACCATTAACCTCCCACTACACCATTGTATATTTCCTTCCACTTTGTGCTCAATTATTCATACATTGTATATCATTGCATTTAGTTTACTATCAATTCTGGCACTCAATTTATTGAAGGACTTCCATGAGCCACACACTATTTCCTATTGGCTTCTTTGATAACTTAAATAAGCTTTTCTGGGTATTCCACTGGAACTTGTTTCTCCAAGTAATTGAACATTTATAGGGTGTACAGCACCGGGGGGGGGGGGGAAATATTTCCGATACGTAGGCTAGGCTGAAAGTTTTGTAATCAGACCGGGTGCTAGAGGTATTGTAGACGCGACAGACTTCCTACTCTATTTTTCATGTTGCTGCAACGGTAATCATCTATTTTTCGCAGAACCACTGGCAATCACTGGTTCAGAGGGCTTGGGTTTGAATCCCGAGCCAGAACTCAATTTAGTCCGTGCCCATGGGACATTATATGGAGCGGTTGTATCCAGTGTTCTATGCTTGGGCAACTGGAAGACCCTGGGCATCCCTGAATTAATAGGGCATGTACCAGACTCACAGTCTTCTTGTCATCACCATCATATGTGATCACCAACACTGGAGGATGCTATGGTATAGTAACCTTGGGTAATGTTCCTATATCCTCTGCCCATTGGCACTGCTCTGTGGCTGCCCTGAGATGTAATCAGTGGAAGGCTCACCACAAATTTCCCCAAACCAGGGAACAAGAGTGAGTGAGTTTGTGTTTTACGCCCCATCAGCACCGGTGTGGGCTATTTAGAGGCAACTAGGGAACAAGAAGTTTATTCAAATAATGTGAATATAAAATAAAGTTCATAAGTATGAAATGGGGGCCACCTTCTATAGTAATTATGACAGATTCTTAGACCCAGCTCCAGGAAGTTTTCAGCTGAAAAAGAGGGCCTACTGTTCAGAGCGTATGTGTACATTTGAACATAGTGGGATACAGCATCAGGATTGAACGCACAGTAAACCACCTCATCCCTACACTTGCCTCCCAGTGAATACATCAACATCATTCAAAATCTGTGCATGGAGCAAAAATTCAGAACGAGTAAATCAAAATAACATATTCCTGATGCTCTTCACATCAACAATGATATATTGGTGGAAAGTTACCACAGTTCTGCGAGCATTTTCCTTTAATTTTTTTCTTGCACAATCCCACATATAATATGTAGTTATTAGGTGTTAATCACATTATGTCAGCCATAGGAATTTTCCATGGAGGTGATGTGATTTTGGCCATGCTCCCCTCAACCCAGACTGTCAAATGCCCTTAATCCTCAAATGAGACAATTATGACTAACAACCATTGATGGTGAAGTATTGGCTCACGTATGCCACAGTAGGGAAGCTTCAAAATGTGGGGGGGGGGGGATTTAGAAAGAAAAATAAGACAACTGTTTTCAAATTGATTTACAAAAGGGATGGAGGTGATAACGCTTTACACCCTGTATTATTCACTTATTGACTAAACTTAACAGGACTGACAAGGACCACAATAATGAAACAAGATTCACTTCTTGTGCAGGATGAATAGTTCATCCGCCTACCACTGATAAAAAAAGGCATCCACTAAACAAATGCTACTTGCGGTGACATCTGTATAAAAATTAGAAATTCTGTTGCGACCGTTTCGAAATTTTCACATTGCACAGTCTCTACTAATTTTATTTTGTAGAACTGTTCCCATGAACTCTTTTGACTTTGGAAAGGACGGTAAACATGTTGTTGCTCTTCTGTAGGTCAATCATTGATCTTGAATATTTTGGTGTAAATAGCTCATTTCTGGAAAAGTCCCCTAACAATGGACGTGCCAACCCCCATCCTTTCCCCTGTCGCGTAATCCCCTGGCCAGCCCACATTTCCCATGTATTAGCAATCATACATACATCATAAATTCCACTGCATTATTTCCATTTTTTCACGTATGCCACATCCTATATAAGCCCCAGCCCTCCAAACATTTGCAATCAGTAGAAACCTATCTGTTTCAAGGTTTACTAAATTCCAATTGAGGATTTTTTTAACTTCAACATGGGATTCGATATTCCAGAGCCATTTGTGTGGGACGAGTCCTTCAAAGTCTTTGTAAGTACATGTATTCATTATACACAAACTACTAGTGAAATTTTGCATTCGTTTATCCACTTCCAAATTTTAACACAAGCACTAGACACATTTAAGCACAATGAACAGCATTGGTCAATAATTATTGTTAAAAAATGTTTATTTTGGTCTTTCACTTCAATTCTGGATGATCAAAATAACCAATGTCAAGATATTAAAGATATAGGACCACGATTTGACAGAAATCCTTTCGGGCACTGCCATACTCAATAATTTTCTTATTAGACAAAAGACAATTAATTTTTTCTTCTCTGTGGACATTAAAAACATTTGGCGTTTTCAAAATAATTTGCTACTGTGGCCTATTATAATATTGAAAGCAAGAAACATTGAATTAACATCTTCCTTAATTGCATTTCTTTTGTGTAGTATGAGACTTTAGATGAAGAGCACAGACAACTGTTCAAGGCAGTGTTCGAGGTGGCCAAGGACCCTTCCTCAGCTGACTCCCTCAAGAGTCTGGTGGATGTGACGGAAAAGCACTTCACTGATGAGGAGGTAGGATGCAGTCATTTAACAAGTTTTATCAAATAAGTCATATCTTACTTAAAGGGAATTGTACTTAGGTGCCCAATCAGATTTCTCATGTTAAACAATCCATTAGCAGATATGTGTTCATCCTATGGTAGTTTTCCTTCACTCTAAAATAATTCGGGACAAAGCTGGTTTTTAAAATCGAAAATGTTTTTTAGACAAACCAAACATCCATGCAAAAACCAATATAGATTTTTCAAAAAAACATTTTGGATTTTTTAAAAACCAGTTTTGTCCCGAAAGTTTTATAGAGTGTTGTATTTAAGCAAGACCTTGGTCGTGACCAGATCTAATATTTTATTATCAATTTTTTGGTTGTGAAAGCCATAGGGGTTTTAGCACCTATTATTGTTTTGTATATATATAAATATAACATATTGCTATATAAACTATAAAAATGTTTTGTGCAAAAACCCCTGTGGTGAAAGCTATCATCAAGGTTAGGAGACAACCATTGGCACTTGGCAATATTCGTAGGCACAACTATACCAATGATTGTAATATCAATATATTTTAAGGAGAGTGACAGTTAAACCAAAACCGAATACATGATTGTATGAAGGATCCCCTTGGGTCTTAGGCCTATATAATTTCATTTTGTAAAGGCGTCACTTCAATAAAAATGTTTAGTTTCTATTCAGATGAAACAAATGGTAGGTAAAAATGAATACATATATATGTGTATTACTGTGTAACCATAAAATTAAACATAATTATGCTGCACGCGATAACTTTTTAAAAAAATTACCTCAGGAAATGATGTCCACAGCGAAGTATGAAGAAATTGGCCCCCACAAATCTGCCCACAATGAATTCCTGGGAAAAATCAAGAAATTGAGTGCCCCCGTGGATGAGAAAACTGTCAGCTATGCCAAGGACTGGTCAGTGTTTTTTAATTTATTTAGGTTGTTTCAAACTGATATTTTTGAGTATTGCAATTCTGACATAAAGGTAGACGGTCGCATATGAGTATCTATCTGTCCATGTCCAATTGCACAGGCATAGGAAGTCAATAACTTTTGGTGGGCTGCCCCAAAAATAATCCTGATGTTACCACAAAAATCTAAATATGTCGGTCCATCTACACTGAAAAAAAAAAGGTTTGTGTGAAACAGACAAAATGAACATTAGCTGGGGTCCAAAATTTTATGTAAATACAGACAAATGCATGTGTATTTTTGATCAAATCAAGCAAAAATTTGATCAGGATTGACAAATTTCTTGTCTATTTCACATAAAAATCTTGTCTCATATACACAACATTTTGGACGGACACAAGCTAACATTCATTTTGTCTGTTTAACACAAACCTTTTTTTCAGTGTATATGATAGATAGGAGGCCAATACCTATTAATAATGTACAATGTATAGTAATATAGTACACTTATTTTCAACAAAGTATACAGAGGAACCGCATGGAAAAGTAGAAATTCACAGTACAATCATATCTAACAATCATATTGAAATTAAAGTTTGTGCAACAACATCAGCATACTAAATGACAGCTGTGTCCGTAAATCAGGCCGATTTAAAGTGAAAAAAAGTATCTTTCTGCATTATCCCACTCTTGTTTTGCAAGGAAAGGTACGTAATAAATGTTGTGCTGAAAAAGATATCAAATCGTTTTTAACACATGCACAAGCCCATATTTTGCATGCATTTTGAGTATATATAGATATTTTCAACAATAATACTACTGATATCTGAAATGGACTGGTTGATTTTGCTTATACAATTATTTTTTCAGGCTGGTTAACCACATCAAAGTCACAGATTTCAAATACAAGGAAAAACTTTAAATGGAAGAAACCTGCAGATATACACACTTTCTATCAAAAACTACTGCATTGGAATCTATATATTTTGTGTTATTTAGTTATTTATTTTTCTCCCAGCTGTATAAATTTTGGAGATGATTTTGAATTAAAGATTTAAATAAAATGTATAATTTTATGCTTTTTTCCTCCAAAACAAACCACTTTTAGAGCATTATTCACAAGACTTTACTTTTGAAATCAAGAATTTGAGAAGATTTAGATTTAATTTATTTCTCCACAAAAAGACATCACCATTGAGAGATGGCCTCAAAACTGTGTAGACCAAATATTAATAAAGCTATAGCCTCCAAAAAGACTCAATTCATAGGAGAAACAGAACCTATTTTTCAATCACGATGCAAAATAAAATTCCATATTGCTGACTAAATATTTTCTATGCAATAAAGGCATAAAGTAAGACAATGCAACATATAAAGAGCACCAAAACATCACAAACAAGTAAACAGTGGCGTTTTCTTCTTGCCATTTGAACCCATGCATCCCACCCCTCCCACTTCTTGAGCCCAGCATCCATTTGTCATGTTTAAAACAAACAGGAGGCTAATATCGGGCAAATGACTAGTTTTTAGCCAGACATAAATCAGAGACACCTTATTAACTGACCTATGTGTTTTGCCCATCATTCACCAACCCCAGCATCCGAAGCTGAGCTACCCCAACAATTTGCAGCATCCCCAATCACCTCTCTCAACATCTAACAACATCGGGTCCTGCTGTGAGGCCCCCAGATAAGCCATAAAGAATGGCACACCTCTTAGATTTTCTATTCAACCTGTGTGCCCTGCTTGTTCTTTCTTAGTCCTTGCCTCTAAGAAAAATAAGACGCAACATCACATGTAGGAGAGTACGTAAAGAAGAGTATACAGATTCAGGGACTTCATCGGCTAAGGCAAACATTTTGGATGCTGTTTGGATTCTTTATACTAAAATGTAAATAAGCATTGACAAAGTGCAACCACCAATTTAATCACAAGACACAATGTAAACAATATCTTCCAGACAGGAAAAAAAAATCCCAAAATTTAAATGAAACCTTGGAATCTTGATTTTCAACTAATAAATTTCAATATTTTTGTAGTATTTCACACTCAACAAGCATTTCATTTAACAATGCTCAGAGGCTGTAAAATGTATGTCATTTTGCCCCAAAATAATGCCCTAACTTGTGTCTTCATAAGCCATGAGCTTCACCCACTTTTTTAGTAATTATATATAGCTAGATTATTATCAAAAAGTAATGCTAAGTATTGGACAACTTTGACCTAGCATTTCTAAATAATATATGTTACAACCTTCAAAATTCAACCACATCATCTATTTCAACTAGCAGTTCAATTGACTACACTGCAGTCAGACTTGCAATGAAAATGTTTGGATCTCAATAAAAACAACATTGACGATCCAACAAATATCAGAATAGCATCCATTGACCGTCAATGGATTTTTACACCTCGACTTCTGATTCATTTCATCAACACTTGTGCTCATGAAATGCACACAATAAACCCAGGACATTTATGTATGTTTATATTATACCAAGTAATAAGTTAATGCAGCATGTTGCAGTTTGAAAAACCAATAAAACATTTGATTAACAGATTAGCACATCACTTGACCCAAATATATATGATCTATAAAATGTGTATACTCAATGAATTATACTAATAACTTTGTTGATTGTGTATGTCTATCTTTCTATCCATCTATCCACTGGCTTGCCCTCTGTAGCTATAACAGTTATATCAATTTCACATCCAGGCACATTACATCACCACCATTGCATTTGCAATATTACTTGCTTAGTTTTTGTTTGGGACTATTTGTGTTTCCAGATACAGAGGATGTCACAAACGGTGTCAAATATAGAATATATTTATCGTAATTTTATTCCTCAGCATCATATTTTCCAAGGAATCACTTGTAACAAGAAACTGAAAGTAACGATTTTTTCATTTATTCCATATCCTTTTCTTCAACGCTAATCATCGTGATAAATCAGAATGTCGGCTGGCCTTGGAAGAAGCATTAAACTTAATAGAAACCCATAATGGGAGGCGATCAATCCAAAATATTGCAGAAGCAGGCTATCACACCATTAAGCATCAATCTACCCCCGGGCATTTACAATGGAGATTGGAGAACCATACAGGATTTAAGGATAACCTCTAACAGTCAAATTGAAGAAAGTACAACATCTGTAGGCCTAATTGTACTCATTTTAGGATGGATGGATGATTGGAGGTTGACTTTCAGTATGTACTATTTTGTTTTAAATATATAACTTGTAATTCCATATCACATTTGAAAGCAGCATAATTCATCAAAAGCTTAAATATCTCTTGTATATTACCTGTGTGCACAGTTATAATTGATTAAGGTGACTCAACCGTGGTACACTGCACATACTTCTGAGCAGCCTGGTTGCCTAGCAACATAGCGTCACAACTGCTGCAGGCCCTGAAAAAGTTGTGACGTTACCATTTTCTGCTCTCTTTTTTTTAACAGCATGGCAGCCAGTAATTTGCTATTTAAATGAGATCTAATGCAGATAGAAGCATAATTATTTTTTTATTGAATGCAGTAACACCTATTCTATGCTGATTCAAAGTTTTAGCTTCTCGTCTTTATCAAAAGAATTTTTCTCAACTAATTTCAGTCAACTGTGTCTAAAATTGTCTTTTTTTCTTTAAATTGACATTGGCATAGTCATGGTACTGCAGTTAAAAAACGACTCAGTGAAATTTTTTTATTTTTGGACATTTGTTTGACAATAACCTGTTTATGATATATGCAAATTTTAAAAAAAATCTGTATGATCGTTTTCCTAAAATTTGATTACTGCCAAAATTGATGCATGAAAAATCTGCAATTAATTAGTGTGTTTGTGCCCTTTGAGCTCTTACAGAAAAATGTATTTTAACCTTTTTCTTCAAATTTGTGGCAAATATATTGGTTTACATCCATGGGAAGACATTTCTGACATTTTTGTGTGACAAATGCAGGTAATGCTTTATTCTGTGGTACATAACCAAAAACTCAATTTATAACTTTTAAGCAGTCATCAGGCCAAATATGCTGTTACCATGGCAACCAAATGAGTCGGTGAAATTTTTTTATTTTTCATTTTTGGAATGTATAGGTCCCATAGACTACCTGTGCAAAATCTTAGAAAAATCTGTATGATCAAACTACCATGCTTGAGTCACCTTAAGGCAATCAAGGACACTAGCATGTGAATCATGAAGTACAAATTGATTCAACCATCTTTAGCAGGTATTAGAAAATTACATTAAAATAATGCAGTTGGGAAATGCAAGGCCAAATCAAACAATCATTGGAATTCAAGCAATTCACATGAATTGTTTTCATTGGTCGAAGACCTTGTTTCTTGTGAGTCATACAATAATATTGCATATAACCTTTTTTTACATTTGGTTATTAACATCATATTAATCTTCCACACCAGGCTCAGTAACTGGGAAATGAAATCTATAAAAAGATTCTATATTATATCTCATTACATTACTCCGAAAGTTATTTTCTAAAGGACGTAGTACAGTAATATCATGCTAAGACCAAAGAGCCTTTACTCTGTCCTTGTCCAGACTAAACCTTATAAACTTTAGTGCTGGCATATGGTAGTGCTATATTTATACAAATCGATAATAATAGAAACAGTAATATTGGTTGACATATATAAATGTGTTGTTTTTTACTCACTCATTTCAGTGATGAGAGCTTTCCGTTCTTGTAACCTGGACCTTGAAACCACATCACCAGAGATGCCCCTCCCTCCTCCCCCTCCTCCTCCTTCTCCTTCATCACCTGACTCCCGAAGATGCCCTGAAACAAAACAGAGATAGCATGTCAGTATTATAGGCAGTGTTTGTGTACTTAGTAGTACTATATCAACAAATGATGAGGGGAAAACACAATGTAACGTTACACCAAGTCCAAGTAATCGGGCAGCCCGGTTCAGCTTTTAGTTGTAGGGAATGTAAACAAAAAAAATTTAAATCTCGAATGACCAAGGAGAGAAAATAAGAGACTCAGTTGCTACTGGTAATGCACAATTAAGTAGTACTGCTGTCAACTGATTCTACTTTTACCTATTAACAGTTGGATTGGGTTTGGCAATGTCAGCTTCATGGAACCACGAGCCATTGAGTCCCAAACCTCAACATCAACCATGCAGCCTTGGAAGCTGTTTTCCTGCTGTTGAGACACCAAATCCACCTCAGATTTAATTATCTGCCTCAGCTTTGATGCAAATAGCAGGGTGCATTATTACAGAATCTTAAACAGAGAATTCAACTTCCTCTGTCACGAGCTGTTTTGACAGCAGAGAAGTTTTGTAATCAAAAGTTGAAAATTGCATTTTACAGAAATAATTACATGTAACCAGATTTTAAGATGCATTTCCTGACCCACATCTCTTTGAAGCCTCCTGTACCTGGTCTACCATAGGAGTGCACATATAGACAATATTAGATGCATTCATGCAGTTGATTTAACTTTGATTGAAGCCACCTAAGTGAGACTGTATAGACCACTATATAGGCTTCTGTGATGTAGTTTTACAAACTTCAGCTTCATAGAAGAGAGACAAGAATTGTGGCAGAATAAACCTTGAAACAATGTCATTTTGAGGAGGCCATCAGCCTGGTGCTGTTAATTCTCAGAACACAACACAAGACATTTGGGATGACAAATGAAGCCACTTAAAGCGAAAATCAAAACCTGCACAGATCACTCTGTTTTGTGTCCAGCAAATTAACCCAATTCTGCCTTTCTGCTCAAGTATGTGTACAAAGTTAATTACGCGCTCAAATGCGGCAAATGAGGCCAGATGGAGCATCATTATTTTCTTAGGAAGTTCGGGTTTTCATGTTACATAGGTACGCCTTTCTAATCAGCACTGCGAACAGGTACAATGTATCTCAGTCAGATAAGACATGGAACACTAATGATGAGGTAACATATGAAGAAATTATACGTTACAGGCCTACAATATACATTATATACTCATTTATACTGTATACCATCTGCACAATATAGTAACAAAGCAATTCGGTTCATAATAATAATCATGCTGAAAAGCATCTGCCAAATATTTCACAGCTACAAATTGGAAGTGACCATAAACCTATCAGTAAATAACTAGCAATCCGTTATTCACTGAGGAAGATGGAATATGTACAGGTTGTTCACCAAGGAAGAGGGAATATGGGATTTATCACCCGAAGCTTTAGCGAGAGATGTGGTAAACACATATTCCTGATCCCATGGTGAATAACCGGCTTATACCATGAGACAAACTGTCAAACAGTCAAACATGAGACGATAAGTGGAAAACAAGAATATGGGAATTATCACCCTGAAATACAGGCTTGTGATTGGCTGACATAGGCATCGAATGACATAATCAGTAAATTATGAATGAACTGTCACTATCTGTGAAATGATCAATGTTTGCGGTAATGTGCTTGTTGTATTATAGCACTCAATCATAGTAAATGGTCAAGATATTCGGTTCATGAATGAGGATTTGTCATTACAGACAGGAAGTTCTGACACCTAACCGCGGAAGATTAATGTAATGGGAGAAGAGTCCACGACATACTGTCATTTTTGAGTATTTGCCAGTCTTGCACGCACACAGATGCAGGAGACAATACAATTATGAATTATGAAGAACAATATCTACATTGTCCATCCTGACAACAGTTATATTTAAATAATGTAGGGGAGAGCGGGGCACAGTGAGACGGCGGGCACAGTGAGACAAAGCCTGTAGCGTCTAACTGGTACTGTTTACAGATCAACCCTCTTTTGTATAGTAAAAAAAGTAAGTAAGTGAGATACTGTCCTATATCCTGAATGCCTACGGCCCTACGCAGCATATTGAGAGTGGAATTTCAATATTTTGGTTTTTAACCAGTAAAAGTAAATAATTTTGCTAAACGACTTTTTGTTATAATTCCCAAGAAAAATGGTATAATGCAAATCAATTGCCAGGGATTCAAACATTGATTATTTGTCCTAGTTTAGTGAGATGATGAACCACAATGCAGGCATCCAGTCCGCTTGATTCAAAAATTTTATAAAGAGAGCTGCATGGGGCACAGTGAGACAGTTTGAGGCGAGGCACAGTGAGACATGAAAAATTACACTTAAAAAGACCTGAATGTTATGCATATCTCACAATTCACTGTTAAAAACAAAATGCCTGCTACTAACTACTGATTTTAGTGACTCATATCTGACGTGAAGCATCAGAGAAAAATTTTGATTAGCATGTAACAGGCGCGGCAGGTTAAATAAGTCGTGCATGTATCCTGTCCGATGAAGTTTCTAAACATGCTCAAAAAAGGACCTAAAAAATGACCTAGCCAGCTGCTTTTATTAAAGTACAGTAGTTTGTGTAGCAACAATTGATAGAACAATTTCGCAGGTCCTGAGGGTCGGCGGTTATGGCAGCAGATGTCCTGTCTCACTGTGCCCCGCCTGCTGTCTCACTGTGCCCCACCCACGGGGCACAGTGAGACACTAAACGAGCATGGACTTAACTCAAAATTTCTCCAAACCTGTAAAAGGTAGGAACCTGAAACTACTGTACAATGAACCCAACGTCATTATCTATAATGTGGACCTGGTCTCATTTAACTTGTTACTGCCAAAATTTCGGAACACTTGAAAATAAAAAAAGTGTCTCACTGTGCCCCGCTCTCCCCTACTGCTGGTGAATAAAAATGCAATCTTCTTCTTGACAAAACTTCTTCGAATAGCCACACATTGACAAGAGACCAATAGCGCAGTGATGACAAACAACTTCTAAAAAAAAGGTACCATGGTACATGTACTATATCAAATTTCCCAACTACTATTTCTCCTTCCAGGCAGTGATCAGCTGACTGCAGAGTAACAAGTTATGCATCACTGAAATGATGGCAGTAAATTCATCAGCAGTTTAAAGCAAGTTATCAGGGGCAAGCAAGCCAGGGTAAACCTTTAGTGGATCAATGGCAATCATGGGCAGTTCATCCTTCAAGGCAATAACATGGACGGGATGACACCACGTTATGCCATGGTTACAGGTGATTTCATTACCATGCAATGCTTGTCATTAACACTTGGCTGTGAGGAATCAATGCTAAGCCAGCACTTTCTACGTTTGATAAGTGAAATGTGTGACGTTCTGTTGTTTCTAAACCAATCAGATTAACTAAAAATGGCATGTATTTGAAGGGTCTAGAACCTAAGAATCGCGAACTAATGAAATCACCTGTAATACCCGAAGATGAATAGGGAGCTAAGGAGTTACAACCATGTGTGTGGTGGTGAATGGATTTAGTTCCAGAGAAGTCGAGAAGACACATAGGAAAGATATTGGGAGAAGAGACGAATGAACATTGGAGATTGGTATGTAATGGAGATGTGAAGAAGGACACACATGATCGAAATGAATGAAACATTATCATGGAGGAGAGGCGGAACAAAATGTATATAAAAGCAGCAGGCACGGGTACAAATACAAGAAGGGACAGCACATTGAACAAATTGAAATGGCATTGATGAAGACCTTGAGTTTTGAAGATGAAATAATGTCACAAGATATCAAGATACACGATGTGTGAAGCAAGGGAAAAGGTATATACTTGAGAGAGCGAACTGAAAATGGGTTTCGCAGTATCCGAGAAACACCATAAGCCTGTGGTAGCGTTGGAAAGAATAACCGCCGGACAGAGGAAGTAGTGGCGGCTTGTAGCAGGACATGTAGTGGATATTGGCGAGAATCCAATAGGAATGGAGAAGGCAAAGGAACTGAATAGTGGAGGAAGGAGGAGGGGGTCAATGGGCAGGGTGGTGTGTCGTCATTCACCATTTGATGGATGACCAAGAGAAGTGCTGGCCAGAGCCCTTTGCCCCCAAGTCTGTGTTGTATGGCATAGGCTTCTATGAACACTGCCCTGTCTAATTGAGCCCAGTGATTAATAGACTTGATTCCCACGATCAATAACAGAGCACACTGTTGCTTCGTGGTTCTTTCTTCCGACACAACGCAAACTAGTTTATCGACGCCCTTTGTGGTTTGTGGGGATGGGGTGGGTTCTGCGATTTCCAGTGGGGTAAGGGAGAAAAATGGAAATCCTGTAATAATCTCTATTTCAGCATTTTTACATAGAATGCATTAGGCACTGTTACTTCTCTTAAAGATGAAAAAAGAGGAGTTAATTAAATTAACGGAAAACCAACATACAGTATGCAACCCGCACCACACGTAAATCTAATGTCCCATGCCCCATCCTGCTTCACACCAAAATGAGGATTATCAAACAGCCATATTCATCAAAACAGCAATCACAATGAAAAGTTGAGGCAACCTTGGACACCTATCTGCATTGCAATGAAACGTGTCAATGCCTTGTGGTGGCGTGTCATCATCAATTATGATCACCAAGGTCAAAATCTGTCTCCCATTGACAATCAAATGGAAAAAGTGTCATAAGACGTAATACACAGAAATCCGGTAGAGATCAGTAATTTGATGGTTCAATCAAGCAACCGAGGGGAAAATTCATTAATAGGTAATATGTAGAAGACATAGGTATGCTGGTTGGCTGCCTGTCTTATAGATCTATTTATATATAATGTTGAATTTACATACTAGCACTTCCACTTCCAATTCTGATGTGCTTCACAACATGCAGGAGGTGATCTATCAATGTCCGACTGTCTGTCTGTGGCTTTTACTACTAATGGAGGTTTTTACATTGGCATAGGGACTCCTTGGCCAACCTTTTCCTTTTTGCTTTCTTTATCACCTCTTCACTTCCATCTTTCCCTGCATGACATAATGTACTTGAAGCAAATGGTAGTTTGTAGGCCATTCATCTTGCATGGACATAATGGTCACCCAGAGCAATGATACCAGTAAAGCTGATGAACTCATCAGAGTTCTTCCAGAGTGAGAACGACCTAACACTACAGCTGACAACTTCAACTACTGCCCCATCTAATTTTGAAAATCAAGTGACCAGCCTGGTGTGAATTTTGTAAATGATGTGCCCTTGGAAAAGCGAGTGTTGTATCAGCAGTCTATGTCATATAGGTATTCCCTGCGGCCTAATGGTCAAGACTGCTTGTCCACTGGCTTTGAGGGTGTCACCAAAATATAAAAGTGCAGCTCCCTCCACAAAGATGGTGGTGG
This sequence comes from Platynereis dumerilii, assembly GCA_026936325.1. NCBI lineage: Eukaryota > Metazoa > Annelida > Polychaeta > Phyllodocida > Nereididae > Platynereis > Platynereis dumerilii. The sequence continues at coordinate 62,396,639 of JAPTHN010000001.1, forward strand.
AGCTGCCCCGGCTGATCTGGGGTACAACAGCGCAACAGAAGTCAAGTCATACACCGTATAATCCCAAAGTTAACCACCAAGCACCATAAAATAATCTAGATTTTCCCAATACATGCCATGTTGACTTTTTTTAACAAATAGGTTGGTTATTACGAATTTGAAAGTGTTTCAAACTGCAACATTCATATTTTATTGCTACAGTATAAGTTCCAAGATAATCAAAATTAATTGCTACACATTCTGTTGATTTTCAATGTTGACAAAGTATTCTATACCTTCAAATGGATCTATGTCTGGTATGGTTATGAAAATGCCAAGGCTTAGCATTTAAGGACAGTGAGGCTATGCAGTGCATACTTGTAGTATGTACCATGACAATTTCAATGCAAGTCACCCAGGTCAGACATTAAAAGAATGAACCAAAGTTTTCTTTTTAGAAACCTTAAATCTTGCAATTAATGGAAAAGTGGAAAATCACGTCAGCAACATTCAAAGATAACGGGGGGGGGGGTAGGGGAATAATAAAATAAGACAACCTCATCAGGCTCTCCAGAACCAAATGTCATACATGTTAGATCTAATAGATCATGAATGTAATATTAACTGTAAAAATTATAGATTTATAGATTTGTGATGTTAAAATAATAATCTTATAAAGGAAGCGTGCGAAAGTTGAATGCATGACGTTACCTCATTGGCCACCGAATTTGACTCAATGAAGTGGTGAAATTAAGTATTAATTTTTTGAAAACTGAAACTGTAGACAAAACAAATTCAAATTCAGATCAAGTGTCACTGGTTATATATGCATCTAGTCTGAAGTTGATCAAAGACTTGTATATTATCACAACAGTACTTCAAAAATCAGTGGCATTGCCATGGCAGCCAAAGGCATGATTACTATAATTGTTCGATTCATCAAACCTGTCACACACAACAGGGACTCATGCAGATTTGGGGGAAAAGTGAGGAGGTTGGAAAGATATTGCCCCCTGGTTGACATGATGGAAAAAGCCAGAGAACGCCAAGGCCATCACACTGGATGCCTTTTATGTCGTTTTCACTATGATATGATAGAGTGGTTAAATTGAATTCTGATGTCCTTCAGAGATTCATATGGAGATAAATTGTACAAATTATTTTAAAAATAAGAATAGCTGCTTCATTTCCATAATCCAAATTTTTGTTTCTAAAGGTATTCACTGAGTGTTGTCTCAACCGTGCAAAACGGTTGCCTTCCCTAATCTGAGACACACTGGCATGTTACCATGGCGAAATCATATTCCAAAGCATTATCATTTTTCAAAATGGAAGATTTATGGCAAAAGGTTCTCAGAAGGTGTCAAAAACTTGCATAAGGGACTCTTTCGTAAAGATTCTATAAGGTGTACATACTGTACATAATTCCTTTTGGGACAATTACACTACCACTTACGAATGCATTATGGGAACAATACAATTTGAAAAAATACAGGTCTTCGACCTCTATTCAGTACTTCACCGAACATTAACTATAACATATCAGTATTTCGTGAGTGAAGATATTATCCCAATATATTTTTAATTTTTACCAAAGTGAGAGAAGAACAAGTCTCATATTTTTCTTTTATCCATGTGAGGGATTGTAAATTCTTTGGCCAATACCCTTGGTGTGACCCTGAAATCCTTTATTCAATCTGCCTTTCCAAAGAAGTTTGAGTTTTATCTTTTTGGGTAACCCACTTAAAAGAAAAAGAACAGAAATGCATTTTCCATTCATTAAAAAAAAGCATGATTATTTTTTACATTGAAGAAGTATCCGAATATTTATCTAATTAAATATTTATGTACTACAGACTCTCAGGGCAATGCAACCTGATTCAAAAGGAAGAAAAAGGCTTGGCCTCAAGAAGAATTTTACAAAAGGAAGTCACCAATTTATTAGGTCCTATTCCTTTTCAAATGTTCAGGAAATGAGAAAATCTTCAATGACAATAATACAACAACAAAAGTACCAAAACAAATCAGTGAGTGAGTGAATTTGTGTTTTACGGCCGCACCCAAACCAAATGAGATAGTAACTTGTGTCAGCTCCATAAATTTCAAAAGACGGTTGTAACAATGTCACATGCTTCCCACCATGATAACTTCTGCTTCCGGAGGAAGCCGTCGATTTCTCATCTTCGTCAAATTACACTAATTTTGGCATTTGAAAAATCTTCAAGCATGTCTCAAAACTTCAATAATCATGTTTCATAATTCAAACAATGACACTTGATTTACAATTAAAAATGTTGAGATGAAAATATCAAAAATAGAAACAGATTATACTATCTGCCAAACAAATGTTGCTACATTGTATGTTTCAATTAAGATCTAAAAAGACAATAAAATCTAAATGATACCAAAATACACTTCATGTAAGTGCTCCATATAAAAGCCACCATGACACAAAGCATTTGATCACCCTAAAATGCCTATCAGTTATGGTTTGTAAACATTGCAGTATCACTGGGGGCTAACGGCCGAGGGTAATCCGGATTACCCTCGGCCGTGCTCTTCAAGACTGGAGAGTGCACATTTTCAGTTTTTTGGAAATCATTCATGAAATGTGCATGCATAGCATATAAGTTTCGGCTGAAATTGATGCTAGAAATGGGTTTATGGGTCTGGGATGCTCCATTCATTGATAACATTAGCATAATTCATGAAAAATACCAATATTTGACAAAAAAGAGGTCGAGGGTAATCCAAAAGTGTCTGTCTGGAGAAAGGAGGGTAATCCAATTTTTGGTCGAGGGTAATCCTTTGGCAGTGGCTCATTTAACTACCGAAATTGGTCTAGTTTCGCAAGTCAGTGTTAATGTTTTTTAGATTTACCAAATAGCATTTTATTTAATTCGATTGTCTGAATATCACATGTGGTGTGCAGCATGTTGTTTGAATGAGGCTCTACAGAAATTTACAACTCATCTTACTTAGTTTGAAAGCCCCACACACAGGAGCAAGGAGTGAAATATTGTGGAGGACTCCACCTCTCCTATGCCCTCTAGTCTCCTCTACGCCTTCATATCTCTGGCGGCTGGTTGCTGATGGGGCATAAAACACAAACTCACTCACTCACTCACTCTGCGTCTGGCCCCTCAGTTGTACTTATCTAATCCCTCTCTCTATCTTGTCTCAAACCTCTCAGCCTCCTCAGGTTTAGCCACCTCCCTAGCTCTTCCCTCATCCAGAGGGCTCTCTATTGCCTCATGAGGAGGTCAATCTTGTCACTCCAATCTGCTCATCGGCCTCCTCTACATTGTACCTCCCTGTACCTCCCTGGGTCTCTCTCTCTTCCTCTCTCTCCCTCTTCCTCTCTCCCTCTCCTCTGTCAACCTGCACCCTGCGGTCCCTGCTTACTCCTTTGTGTCTCCTCTTTAGGTATTGCATCATTCCTCTTATCCTCTATACCTCCTTTCTCTTCGCACTGCCTCCTCCCTAGCTTTCACCTCATTATTGTCACTTTTTGGACTTATCAAAGTTGTCCATCACAAAACCAGGGAATCGGTGACAAGTTGTCAGGTGGCATCCTGCTGCACCAGTAGGCCTAATTTGTAATGTGATGAGATCACTATTTCAAAATGATCAGTAACTATCTAGTTTTGTCAAATAACTAAAATAACACGGCTCGTATTTGCGTAGCCAGGTAATTTTCTGAAGAGGCGTCACCTGCATGTATGTTCGACAGCAGTTCCAATCATCCTTCGCCTCATTGCTGTATCCTCCTCCTGTACTAGTTGACCTACCAAGCACATAAATACACAGGGGCGGACTGGCGGCATTTTGGGCCCGTGGCAAAATAACTCTATGGGCCCTTAACCTCTACCGTCTCCATTATTTCCTTGACTTTACATATTAAACAAGTTTCATTCATGTGATACGGCTCTGTCCTATTCAGTTAATCTGCTTGCAACACACAATCATAAACCAGATGATGAAGTTTTGCTTTTTGCCTTTTTCTTGAATTTTTAACCGGCAGGTTAATAGAGGAGGGCTTAAGTGAAATGGGACTCTTGTCCACTTGTCCACTTGTCCATGTGTCAACTTGTCCACTTGTCCACTTTCCTTGCCCCTCTGAACACAGTGCTGCAACCCAGTGAGAAATGGGGGTCAATGACAGATATGGACCTGCCCATTATGAATGGGGGATTCAGTTAGCTGTAAGGGGTTACCATGGTTACAGGTGCAATGAACAGCTGCAGCCAGCAGTGGGCCTGTGAGCCTCATTGGAGAAGTTGCCCCTGTATCAGGATTGCTTATAATTCCAAGGCACTGTGAGAGTCAAACTATTTAAGTACTTGTGTTTTAAAATAATTGTTCATGCCTAGATGAAGCATGGTTGCTCAGTGGATCATTATGTTTATAACACTTGGCATTGTCTACTTCTTCACCAGCTTTCTGTACAGTGCTATGATGTAGTTATGAACCATTGCCAAATTATTCCTGCTAGCAATGAATGTCTATCAACACCCATCCACTAAACTCCCCCAAGAGACCAGGGCCTTCCTCAGTGCATTTCTCATTCTGACAGTATACTTTGACAAACTTTATCATTACAGCCTGTAAATTTGATATGCATAAAATGAGTGTTGCTTCCCACAGATTTTGGCACTCTGTGACTGTGAGTCATAATAACTGATGAAGTGTCATCTTTCCAAATTTAACATCCATGGGAAACATAGAGGCTGTTTGATTAGTCATGATGAATAGAAGGCTATTTGATTTGTCATGTGACTGATCTTAAGAGTAAAATTATCGTGACAAATCATCAATATGATGATTCACGAAGTGCCATTTTCACAGTGCAACAGCCCACTCTGTTTGGATATCAGTTTTACAGACTGTAAACTAAAGTGGTGTTTTAATTGTAGTCTGCAGAAAAGGTTGCAAAAAGACGCTTGACACCACAAATAAACGGGCCTGTAAAAATTCTGGCGGTCCTGTAAACCAGTTTTTACCGGCCCACATGCCTTGTGAAAGGTCAGAGCGAGTTTTAAGGCTGTTAGTATTTCACTTGGATTTATGAAATTTGGGATAGGGATTCACTTTAGGGTCTCCGTCAAAATCTTTTGGAAAAACCCAAGATGGCTGCCAAAATGGCCACCATATTTTGACTTGCCCACTGTGACCTTAGTATTTCCTTAGATTTATGATACTTGGTACAGGGATTCACTTAGGGGTTCCCTTAAAAAAATTTGGAAAAATCCAAGATGGCTGCCAAAATGGCCACCATATTTTAAAATACCCACTGTGACTTTGGTATTTCACTTACATTTATGAACCTTGGTACAGGGATTTACTTAGGGGTTCCCCTCAAAATTTTTGGAAAAATTCAAGGTGGCTGCCAAAATGGATGTTCTGAATTGCCCACTGTGACTTTAGTATTTCACTTAGACTTTATTATTTGGTTTGGGGATTTGCTTAGGGGTTCCCTCATAAATTATGAGAAAATTTCCAAGATGGCTGCCGAAATGGACACCATATTTTGAAGTGCTCACTGTGACTTAAGTAGTTCACTTACAATTCTGAAATATGGTATAGGCATTTGCTAAGAGGTTCCCCACAAAGTTTTTATGGCTTGCAGCAAACACTATCAGTCTGGCAATAACTGCTTAATACAAAACAATCCACGTAATAATATATAAATCCCCCTGTTCATGATTTCGATCCCGAATATATATGTAATCACCAAAGGCCGGTTTTGAATCCATGGATTCTTGTTTTATTTTTTGGCATCCTGCATGGGCCCCCCCTCAGTGGATGGGCCTGTGGCAGCTGCCACTCTGCCACATAGGTCAGTCCGCCCCTGTAAATACACCTTGGATGTAAAACCCAAATCATGCAACTATCCATTTGCAAAGAGGCTTAAAGCTTGGGGCAAGCTATCTTTAAATACACCCTCTCACAAACTCAGTACTCTCAACTAAACCCATTTTACCCTCACCTAGCCTGAAATTCTTTCAACTACCCCCTCTTCCCTCAACTAAAATTGGCTTCCCTCAACTAAACTTGGCTTCCCTTAACTAAACTTGGCTTCCCTCAACTAAACTTGACTTCCCCCAACAAACTTGGCGTCGATCCCTCAACTAAACTTGGTTTCCCTCAACTAAACTAACTCGGTTCTGCTCACCTATCAGGCTGCCCACTGAAATTTGGCAAACAAATTCCCTGTGTTTTTGCTGAATTTTCTGTACTTCACGGGACGTTTTCTCTGATATTATTCGGGCTTATCATTGTGTCACCACCATTAATTAGACACCAAAAACTATGAGGGCTGTTCAGAAAGTTCACAGCTTATTTTTTACTTAAAAGTGCCTAAATTGTCCCATATTTTGGAAATGCATTCCAAAATATCTGAATTTTATTCCGTTAAATCTTTTTAATTATACGTGAAAATAAGCATTCACATGCTTAAAAAAAAAGTCATCAACTTCCTAAAAGCCCCTCATGACTTTTACGGATTTTTGCAGAAAAAAGGCCTTGTTTCATTTTCAACACAGGTAAAACCAAATTCCCTGTGTTTTTCACTGTACTCCCTGTTTTCTCTGCGATGGGGACCATGTGGGTCCCCTCATCTCCCCTCACCTTCTGTCAACTACCCTCACTTTACTTCAACTACCCAATTATAAAACTGTAACATGTATGTACACTCTTGAAATAATTTTAAATGAAGTCAGTCAGTCAGTCAACCAACAGGACCTCCTAAGAAGTTTTGTTCAGTTTGTCCACTATACTGAACCTGGAAATCAACTTCCGCAATGCAGCCAAAATAAACCCTTGCAATAGCACAAAAACATCATCTGTGCTCTTTGGATTACCCTCATCCATCTCAAAGTGAAACCTTGGATTACCCTCCATCATGATTTGGATTACCCTCGACATTTTTCGAACTGATTTTCCTTCATTTTTATTAAAACAAAGCACTGTTGTGATTGTTTTGTCGATGTTTAAAGTGACTATGTGTATTGTCTTCAAGATCCATCACACTTTTTGCTGCAAATCCACAGCATCATTAAGGAATTCCACAAAAACTTAAAATTGTAACTCTTCTGTCATGGAGAGCACGGCCGAGGGTAATCCGGATTACCCTCGGCCGTTAGCCCCCAGTGAGTATAATGATGATCAAGTTCAAAATCTCTGGTATCCTGTCAATCTTAATGAAAAAAATATAGTAACGAGCACAAGGATATAGCAGAAATGGTGTTTCCATACCAACAAATAGAACATATTTGCAATTTGTGATCTTTGTCTATCTGTCAGCCCACCAAACTCTCGTCTTTATTTTAGGATTTCTGAAGAACAGTGTAGTGTTGAGTTCATATGTTCAAGCTCCTCAGCCTGCTGCTCTTCACACCTTGCAGGAGGTGATCTATCAATGTCCGACTGTCCGTCTGTGGCTTTTACTCCTAATGGTGGTTTTCACATTGGCATAGTGACTCCTTGGCCAACTTTTTTTCCATTTTACTCTCCATCCATTCCTTTCTCGCCTTCCCTCTGGCTCATACTTGAAGCAATGAGGGTAGTTCTTAAGCCATACATCTTGCATGGACATTATGGACACCCAGAGGATGCAATGCTACCAGTAAAGCTGATGAACTCATCAGAGTTTGGCCAGAATGACAACAACTTTTAGCGCTCCAGCTGACAGCTTTTACTACTGCACCTTGAAATATACAGCTTTCATACGCTGGAGTGAAGTACGTAGCCTCAGAATAGACACAGTATAACAATAATGGTGTTCTTAAATTAGCAGTCCTCCTAAAGTCCTCTAACAGCCGACCATCCAACATCACATTTTACCTTCTCTAAATTTCATAAGGACACATTGTGTAAATAGGTCAATGTAGCCTGTGCTAATCTGTAATCAAATCTTTGTTTGTCTTTCAAACTGTGCCATGCTATTATGAGTACACAGAGGTGTTAATGAATTAAATGGGAAATCGGGAACAACAACTGCCAGCACTTGAATTCCTACTATTAATTTATATTAGGCAGAGGGACATTAGCATCAGTTGAATTTGCAATATTGTTTGGATATACGTGTAGATCAAAACATTTTCTGTGCACAGCTGATTGCAGTATAGCCACCTGAAATGCTAGTTGACATGTGGTCTAATCCTTTTTATACAATGACTGAATATAATTTCTGAAATGTGGGCCTCAAAATATCAGCATAAGTTTGAACATTTTATCGAAATAGACTAAAAGGTATAAAATAATTGTGAACAGTAATTATTGTGCATAAAAGCTCGGCCATTTCATGCTATGCCATTCCATGACAGGAATTAGGCATTCAGCCGAAATGGCACAAATGCACAGGAGGTGTTAAATATTCACAAGGGACCTCCGCCAGTGACAAGTGGATGACAAATGACCTTGAGAAAGTTCACACCAGAACCGAAGGTCACAACAAAAGAACAGAACCTCTCGAATAATTACAAGACAAAACAATTTGAAACCAACGCAGCCGTGTGAAATCAATAGCTATCAATGAACAAAAGCTTTTGGTAACCTTCCGGGATTTTTGCAATTACATTAAAATATGGACAACCAGGTCAGCAGCATTCATTGATGATCAAAGTAATAATCATGAAGCAACCTTGGCAGGCAGAATGACAAGTATTGGCCTATTTTTGATCAATTTTAATTCATGCGCATGAACTCTAAGTTGCCGATCAATTCAAAATCTAATAAAAGGCTCTAATTTGTAATTTCAAATGTCAGTGGTTATGTCAGCACCTAGTCTGGAGTTGATCAAAGACTTGTATATTATCACGATCATATTTCAAAGACCAGTCAGATTGCCATGGCAACCATAGGCATGATTGCTATAATTGGTCGATTCATCAGGCCTGTCACACATGGTACAGGCCTATGCAGATAAAGGGGGAAAGGAAGGAAGCTGCGGCTTTTGGCAAAATAACTGCCCCCTGTTTGACACCGATGGAAGAGCCAAGGAATGCCAAAGCATTCACGCTGGATGCATTTCATTTTCATTTTACTGCAGCAGCTGAATGACACGCTCACACAGTGATTAAATTGAATTGTGAGGTTTCATTTAAAGGTTTTGTTTGTTTGTGTTTTACGCCTCTGCAGCACCTTAGTGGGCTATATCGAGGCAGGCGATCCCGTATGATGATGAGATGAGAAGACTGGGAGTCTGGCACATATCCTATTAATTCAGGGACGCCCAGGGTCTTTCAGTTGCCCCAGCATAGAATACTGGACACAACCCGCCTCCATTTAATGTCCCATGGGCTCGGACTAAAGTGAGTTCCCGGGGTGAGATTTGAACCTACGCCCTCAAAGCCAGTTGACAAGCGCACTTACCAATTAGGCAACGGGGGAACTCTTTTCATTTAAAGGTAAATCCGACAAAAAAGAACACTTGTCCAAAAATAATACAAGCAGTTTTTGTTTCATTTCCTGAATCTTCAACCTTACTATTTCTTTTCTACCTTTTTTTTCTTTTGAAGCATGAAATTGTTATCGCAACCTTGCCAATCACAGAAAATTGCAAAAGGCTTGCTTCTCTCATCCTCTCATCTGAGACACACAGGCTTGTTTCCATGGCAACAGAATATCCCAAAGGAGCCTCATTTTCCAAGGTGGAAGATTTATGCCAAAAAGTTCGGCTTAGAAGCTGTCAAAAACTGGCGAAAGGTGAGTTTGTCTCAGCTTAGTGGGCGAGCATTTAAAGTAACTGGCAATTTCGAATCTCTGTCTGGTGCGATTACCCAAGGAGTAACTATAAATTATTGTAGTAAATTTACAGTTACTCGAAAGTGACTTTAACACTGTCAATACTTAAGGAAAAGTAATATTTTATCCTCTAAAATATGACTTTTTCTTATATATTTAATTTATAAGGCCCTTTAATGTCTATGCTTTTACAGAAAAACAGAGGTGTCCTTTTTCTTACATGCCTCATTGTGAAATTACAGTGTACTTAGTCTGTGTAGTATAGGCCTACTTGGCAAAATGTCAAAACCATAATTATTATACTTTTATCCACCATTACATCGAAGTTTGAACGATTCTTCTTTGGGAACTCTTATCTCATTCAATTTACAAAAAAAAAATTCAAAACGAAAATAAAATCAGAGCAACCATCTAATGAAATATAGATGCACTGCAGGCTTTTCAAAGCAATTCAACTAGACCTTTAGAAGAAAGGTAGTGTTGTTTCTTTTAGTCTGGTGGGGTTTGTGCGTCAAGAAATAGAAAATCTTCAATGACTACAATACCAACAACAAAAACTTCTCCAGCTATCAAATGGAATTAGCTTGTAACTTTTTGACAGCCCCATAATCTGCAAAAGACAGTTGTAACATGTTTTCTGGCAGACTTCCCACAATGCACCATGATAACTTCCGCTTCCTGAGGAAGCCATCGATTTCCTGTCTTTTTCAAAATCACATTAATTTTGGAATTTGAAAAATCTTCAAGCATGTCCCAAAACTTCAAGAACATTAATCATGGTTCAAACAATGTGACGATTGGCTTTGAAACACAACAACAAACCATTATTTCGGATCAAATACGAATAAATCATTCGTGGTTGAACACGATTTAAAGAAAGCATAGCCAAATTTTTGCAATAAACTTGTATAGATTCAATATCTAAATGTTTGAAAGCATTTTGGCAATTAATAAACTGATCAAAGTTGCCATAAAGGCTGGGATGTAACTCACATCCTGCTTACATCAAGTAAGTAACTCCCAAAAAAATAAATGTTTACATGATAATATCGGTGCCGAGTTGCGTACTATTGACTATTGAGGTCTATGTATTCCGTGATGTGATATCCCGATGGACCCCACATAAATTTTCTGGATCCGCGCCTGACTATTTCGGTGTTCAGAATATAATTCTGATAAACAACCATATTTAACAAAGATTATAAGTAGCCTGCTCAGAGAAGTGTTGTAGTACACAATAGTACTACACGCTAAACATCTTAACGAAATATTCTATTACAAAACACCACACACAGTGAACAATATGATTGTCAGATCTGAGTGCAGATGTTTCCTTGATTAGGCAGGTGGTCTGTATTGATTTGACATTCTTTATGAATAGCTTATATTCCTTTTTAGAAAATATATCACAATACACAAAAATAACACAACAAACATCAGTATATTAAAAGAAGAAACAGAATAGCAATTAAGAAGAGTGTATAGTTCTCCAGAAATACAGAAGCAACACAAAAGCATGAAAGGATGAAAGGATACCATTTTCACTACACAGAAAATACAGAATATAAGAATGTGTATGTTTCCAACAGACCTGTTGCTAGACTCGGCATTTCAGTTGCTATGGTATACAATGATCATTAAAATGGGAACAGCTAAGTCAAACATTATGTCAAACAATAGATAAAGGTGAGCCTAAAATTGCTGCAGTAAAATGTACAAATAGAACATGGTCAAGAGACAAGTACAAAGTCTTACTTAAACAAAAAGAGGATGCAAAATGTTGTTTTTTTACTACAAAATGGTTTTAATATGAAATATCAAAGCTTATAACGTTTTAGAGGGTTATTGTATCAGAACCAACCATTTGATTCCACAGCAACATGCTGTAATTACATCAATTTGTACAGTGTGGGTATGAATGTGGGCAAAAGAGCAAAGGTTTACAGTGTCATGTTGAAGCTGTTTAGTCTGCTTGTCCTGAGCAAATAACAAATGATTCGGAAGGATAGTGTATCACAATATATGCAAATTATCACAAGATATGCATCAGCACCAGTTGTGACATTTGATTAGGAAACGGACAAAAAAGATACAAAATACAGTCTGCAGATGTTGCTAACAGTAACTATGGTATTATGCTTCACATTACAGTGTTTCTGTTTTTTTCTGACATGGCAGTGATTTTGTAAAATAAAAACTTCAAGCTGATTTATAATGAAAATGTCTACATATAATTACACTTAAAAAAACCCATTTGCTTGTACATCTCTTCCTGTGTGTTGGGGCTGTGTCACTGTGTGCTGAGATAGCAGAAGGTTATTTAAAAGTTATACCTCTCACAAAGAGGAAATAAGTTGCTTCGTTTGTTATAATAATCTTATATCACATCTTGAAAGACAGGAATTATCTTGGAATGAAATTTGCAAATCTCAAACATGCACACTTTACAATTTCAGTCATATCACTAGCAAAGTATAGTGTTCTTTTTATTGTGAGCCACAGGTTGTTGCTAGATGTGACACTGTGACAAACAAGCAGAGACAATGCACATCACCTTTGATTTGTGCATTTCTGGCATTTACACACACTTGCGTATGGAATGCTCCACTTCACTGTAACTTTCCAATTGCTTTTTCTGCCTTTTTCTTCATTCTACCTTCACATTTTTTTTCCAATTGCATTACCTTTTGCTACCCTTTTATTTGGTGCCATAAAAATCAGACACCAAAGGCTAAAAATTGACAGGAGTTGGGAAGTGATGACCTCTTTCATTTTCTTTCTCTCTTTTTTTTTTTGGTTACATTTTCTGTCTCTTGGAAGCACTTTTTCAAAGACCTCTCTTTCACTGACAAAGCACATGACCAACCAGACCTGACAACTGTTCAATATAAGGTAACACGAGAAAGAGTCTTGCAGCAAAACACACTGGAGAACTGGCAGAAAGCAGAATTGGTTTAGCTACACTGATGTCTATCAACACCTAATATCTCCAGCAAATATTAGGTCTGAATATTACCAGCAGCAAGAATCTACAGTCAAGATCAATGCCTCCAAGATGTACAAATGCAGTTGTCTTTGACATGTAAGAAATAACGTTGCAAATTATCTTTTCTAGTTTTGAAAGAAAAATAAAACACAAAAGGCAACTAGTTATTTTTATCCGAATGGGGAAGACATACGAAGAGCTAAAATTATTAATCTTAAGCTATCATTCTTTATGACATGTTTAATTCTATTATTATGGTTCTTGGGTGGAATACAAAATAGGCAGACAGACAACTTCATCATTGCTAGATGAAGAACAACAGTGAAAATGATATATCTACGAGACACAAATGACCAGAAATTAACAAAAATCAGGAAATGGTGACCTATTTTCATATTCGTTAAATTTTCTTGAAACTTTCCAAGGTCATCAACTGGTATTTTACTTCAATATGTTGGAGCTCAACCAGTACAGTACATCCATTGGATCCCATCATTTTACAATGCAACAGATTGACATGAGGACATTGACCGCAATAGTAATATTCAGGGCTTTGGAGTCGGGTGATAAGTGAACCGACTCCGACTCCCGAATCCTTTGCCTTTCTGAAAAGCGACTCCGACTCCGACTCCAACTCCTTAGGTCTCCTGATTTACGACTCCGACTCCGACTCCCGACTCCGCTTATCGGCATTATTGCACATAAATATTACATGGTTAACAGAGATAAAAAGGTCATTCTACGAAGTTTTCATAGGATTTTGTGCATGAATACTTGCTTGAGAAGTTTTATGTAAAATTTGGAATTCATTTCACATTTTTGAAATTGTGTTTTTGTAAATTATATTAATTATTTTAAGGAGTCAGGAGTCACCCTTTAATTTTCGACTCCGACTCCGACTCTGACTCCACCTGAAAATCAAAGTTCGACTCCGACTCCGACTCCGACTCCACCCAAAAACCTCCGACTCCACGACTCCGACTCCCGACTCCGACTCCGACTCCAAAGCCCTGGTAATATTTTAGGCAGATTAATGAAACACAAATTGTACATCAATCATCTATCAAGTTACTTGAAACTGATGAAGTCTGATGAAGTGCACAGCATCATTAGTCATCTGTCATGTGCAGCAAAGTATGTGGACAGCAATGGGCAGGCAATAATGAGAATGGGCAAACACTCTCCTGGAGTTATGGAGATAGCCAGAGATATTTAGATAGGACCAGTCAGAGCAGATGTTTGGCCTCTCCAAATGGATGTGATCATTTGACTTACACTGCACTTGATATACAGCCCAGCTGGACTTTCAGTGGCAATCGATTGGATATTATCACAGCAGCACACCGAGTTAGAAGAGATCAATAGACAACTTGACTGGTCCATTATTTTTCATTCTGAACACTATTCACAAAAAAGTATTGACTCCAAAGAGCTCCAAAGGGGTCCCTCGACCTTAATCTTCTGCCATTGTAGCACTCAGTAGCTGCAGACAGAAACAAGACATTCAATTAGCTGCCAGTACATCCATCGGTGGCTCAGTCTGCGGGACATCTCATCTCATGTTTAAGCCCCGAGGAAAAACTAGATCAACTGAGAAAATGGGACAGCGGGATGATGCCGAGCAGAAAATGAGAATGAAACAGAGCAGAGAACAAGTGCCTCAGATGTCAGGTCAGCCATTCTGATTGTTCCGCCATTTGAAAGAGCACCTCAGGCCATCAGACAATCAGACAATGCTTGGCAACAAATCGTCAATGTATGGCATCTGCATGACCATGGCTGTCAATTTGCCTCTTTTGTTAAGCCTCTGCTGTTCTTTTGTCTTCCAACTTTATTATAGACTCCCCAATGGCCTTGCCAGGCTTGCCTTTCCTACCACACACATTATTCATCCTGAATATTGTACCTCTATGAATCTGCAGAACAAGCCTTGACTAGGCTTCCCCGAAAGCCAGTTGTTTAAGAGGCTAGACGCCCACTATATTTGTAGTGATCATCTAGGTATGCAACTCGTGTGAGTTATTTGCATATACATTGCCAGAGATTGCGTCCGTCTGGCTGCACCCAAGTGCTTATCACACAACTTGTTCATCACACTCTCATCTGTCGCCCAAGCACCCCCGAGCACCCTCCACCTCCCACTGACCTTTGGGCAAAGTTGACTTGAAGTAGACCGTTATTTCACAAACTTTTTTGCTCGCTTTGCTGCGATAGTCATTAGTTTGTCTGTCCAGGGACGGAGAGGCTGATGATGGAGATGAGGATGAGGAGGCAGCGGTCGCAGAGACCGACAAGGGCCGCAGCGGAGGAGACCACCTTCCTGTCGGCACGATGGGTCTTGCCGGAGATGGCGACCAATGACCGGACACTGAAGCCGGTCGTGTAGCGGCAGCTAACCTCTGTGCTTCGCTGAGCGGAATGGTCCGAGGGAGGCTAGTTGAGCGTAACGAAGGAGACCATTGACCAGCACTGGATGCTGCATTGACCACACTCCACTCATCTTCATGACCGGTACTCCTTCCTCCTGCTGTTTGTGACCTCAAAGGAGGTGGCCACTGGTCATTCGGATGCCCCCATGTGCCAGACATGTCGAAATTGCTAATATCTGGTGATCAGGAGGACCGTTCGGTGTTTAGATCCAAATGAGTTAAAGCTGCAGCCAGCAACTCACCGGCCTCCATGTTGGACTTGATCATATTCATCTGCGTATGAACACCATCTGGCAAACATAGTTTGCAGGATCACGGTGTTGTGAGAACACATGGCATGTGCACCATCCTTCCTGCATACTGTTTAACCTGGTTGAGCATCGATCGAGTCATCCAGCACACAGCATTGGATTGCAATGGGCCACAACAGGTTTCACTTTTGATCTCCCTGGAGCTACACACCAAAGATGGGAGGACACGAAATGGATCTTTGCTGTTCTCTGCTTATCAGGTCTGTGCTGACATTGTGGGAATACCAACTCCACTGAGGCAGTGCTGGTAAAAGGGTTTCTCAGTCGGGACCGGGCTGTCCTCATGCTCAATTGACAGCAGCAAATATATGGAAGAAGGAAGCTGTTGCATTTGTTCCTAACCTACATTCAACATAGACAGCAGCACAGTAGAATTACCAAAGAAGAGTGTGGGAGTAGATTGGATACTAGTATAGCCAGGGGCGTAGATCCTGGGGGGGGGAGGGGTGGGGGATGCATCCCCCCTTAGGATGAGCCTGGGGGGCATTATCATATGATCATCCCCCCGAACCTCAGATCATAACTGCTTGGTGTTTAGAATTGTATGCTATATTTAGCTGTTTTTGCCAAAATACTATTATGAGATATTATGAAGAAAATACATACTTCAGCTGCTCAGATTTTACCTTAGGATACTCTAAATAGTTTGGCTTCTGGGCCCTCAGACAGCCCTGGAAATTCCCCGCCGGGAGATTTTCTGTACATTGGGTCTCGCGCGCAGTACGCTTGTGCCAAAATCATCCCCCCCCCTACAAAAATTAAAAATCTACGCCCCTGGGTATAGCTTATGTAGTCAAGCGATCACGACACAAGAAAATAGAAAATATTTAACATTCAGAATTTGGAATCCACAATTGAAAATGCCCTAATTTTCATGAGCTTTTTCTTCAAACAGATTATACTGATTATATAATGCAATAGCATAATGCAATACCATTGTGAAATGCATGATGCTCTGTGAGAATCTCTGGTGGGCCAGTGCAGTGGTGGCATCTCCCAAAATTGCTTTCATTCCTCATGAACATGGAATATTGCAGGCAATACACAAACACAACCTGCAGAATTGCTTGCCTCCTCTCAGCCCTGCAAGATAAATGTATAAGAAGCACTTAATGCTGCTCACGAATATCCTCACGCTAAGCTTGTCACCCCAATGGGGTTTTTAGGGCAATGACAGGGATTTCCAATTGAGCTGCAGTAAGAATAGCCAAGGCTATGGCAAGGCATCTAGGAGGCTGTCAGGGTGTGGATAGCATAGTAACTGGAGTGATGAGACAATCCTGGTCAAGAGAGCCTAACACTTGTGCCCTGCATCTTCTTCAGCAATCTAGTCACCTCACCACTGGCTCTCTTTAGCATGTCAGGCATACCCTCTGGCCATCCCATTCCTAGTCATCATTCTAATGGCTCTGGCAACAGAGGACAAGATACATGAAGGACAGGATATAAGGCATCTCTATATTCTGTACCTCTATATTCCGCACCACTATATTCTTGACCTCTATATTCTGCACCTCAATATTCTGTACCACAATATCCTGCACCACTATATTCTGCAGAGTGCCATGATTAACCTTGTACACTTTTGTAGTTCTCAGAGGCCAAATGAAAATGAATAGAACATGAATAAATACATAGTTTTTACAAGAGCAAGTATCAAAACATCCAAAATACCCAAGGACCAAGGTTTGCCATCTTTCATATATACAATGGCCATTGTATGCCTGAATATTTATAGATGCTTTGGGTACAATCTTACCATTCAATCACCACAGGCCATTCAGCTGCTACAATGCATCCAATGGCCTGTGCTACATTCCTGTGATTTGTATTTCTTGCAGGTAATTCACAGAGATTGCTTCTGAAGGGAAAGACAAAGAAGGACAAGGCACCAAGGACAGGAGATTAAGGGCGTTTATCATTGTACTGACAGGACTGGAGGGATGCACAAGAACTATTGATTACAGCAAGGACCAATGGTAGGAAATGGCCGAAGGGCAGCCAGTTCTATCCATCCTTGAGGAGTCCTACTTCAACCGTGATTACTTCTACAAACTCCAGTATTGAGGTCTGATCGTTGCCCTTGAAGTATCGATCAACACAACTGACCGATCAACACTGCCATAGACATCACAGAGAATACGTGCCTTTTTCAAATAAGCGCTTTGCAAGAAATTGGTATTTCTTGGTCGTTCAGGCTGGCTGAGCCATCGAATACCAATACAGCTGTAATATGGCAGATTAGCATTAATCAGCAATGCAAATCCAACCCAAGCTTTTGTCGATTCCTCAAATACTCAGGCTGCAAAGCTGATCCCTGACAAGTTCTTTGAGTCTGCCAAGTCACCGGGAATCTCAGGCTGCAGCTCTGAGATGTGAACAATATCTTAAGTCTGTCTGAATTCCTAATGGAATGTCAAACAGACTGTGTCAGTTGTCCATGGATGTCAGATTCAGGAAAGAGGAGCCTACCAGCCAACCCAGGGCCATATTCAGGCTAATGCAATAAGGCTTATTTTTCTTTCAACAGCCACTGGTGGAATGATGGTCACTATACTTGTTGTTTTCCAAAGTCATGCAAAGAAAGGTATTTCAAGAGAAACATGGACATTTCGAATGTATTCTGAAATTAGTAAATGTCATGTTTGATTTCATACTATCATAGTAACCGCTTTGCTGGTTTAGCTTTACCCTACCTACGTATATTCTGAAACATCTGGTTTGCACTTTATATTTCCGTGTCAGCAGCCGAACCAACATTGTAAGGATTAATTCGCTCAGACAAAATAGAAAAGCCAATATCAAAAGCATTTCACAACAAAGGGCACGACCTAACAGCATTTACAAAGCTGTGTGACATTTGATGAAGTAGATGTGTGACCCAGCAACTATTCAGTAAACCCTGTGAACCACCACAAACGACTAATGTGACCATTTCCTGGTTTTCCAAAGGGTGTAACAAGGCACATCAGGCACGAGTCGCTTGCCATGAACTGCATTCAACCTCTGCTGTTGCCGAGCCAATCTCTTCGCGGTGTGTTCGTCAGAATAATAAGTTGACAACCACAGCACCGCAAACGCTCAGGAGACATGCAATGCACATGTTACTACAAATGGACCGCTTCTCTTCTACTGAACCGCCTGATTCTCCACCAAATGTTTGAGCCTCCGGTTGCGCGGTTGCCCAGTTGCCCGGTTGCTCCGATACTTGTGTTTGCCAGCCCCCAGAGTGTGAGCAAATACTTTCGATAGTCATGCGATTAACTCCATGTTTGCTGCTGATAAACAAGAGAAAACCAAACCCCCAAGAAAAAAGAAGCACCACAAAAGCCTATTCCGAATTAGAAGAGGTCACAGAAAGCCCAGGCTGAAACCTCTTCAAACGGTTCAGTTCAATTAGGCAGTTTCATTATTCTGTCACATTCCAAATCATTATCTGCATGCAGACAGCAGAAGCAGATCGATGTGAGAAATTATGTTCGGTTCTGGATATTACTTGTTCTGTAATATTTGGGAATACTTTCAGGTCATAATTACTTATGAGGTTACAGATGCTGCTAACATCTAATAGTCCTTCAGACAACAAAGGAGTATTTGTCTAGCATCGGTCCTGTTCAATTAATCTGGGAATCAGTCGAATTTCCTCGCTGGCAATGAGCAATTACACTGGTTTCGATGCTCTGAAGTATGTGAAGCATTTTCAATATGAGATGCTGGGAACTTGTGTGGCTCCTTCCCATTTGGGTCTGACTTTGGTATGAGGGGGGGAAAGAGCAAAGACAAATGACATGTGTGCAATTGGAATCCACTTTGTGCAAATGGGGCAAGTGGATTAGGCTAATAACTATTCCAACTTCACTTGTGATATGTTGCAAATGCCTTTGGCTCGGTGCAATTCAGGTCCTTCTTCTAATGAAAGCAGTTTGGCTGAGAATCTAGATTGGCAATTTCCCTGACCCAGATGTGAAAGAGCCTCAGTCGATACAAATTGATTGCCTCGCCGCCAGATGGTTACAGATTCCTTCATCAGGAGGAGATCTTCAAGTCAGATGAAATCAGATGAAAGAGGAATGCCCAAGTCTGGGAAAAGCCAGTGCTCACAACAAGTGGGATGACATCCAATCCCCAATTGAATTATGCTTGGTTAACCTATGCTGGGCTAATCCATACATGACCAAACCAAACTACTTGCATATATGTATAGGACAGATTTACTTACATCACTTCATGGTAACCACCAATACAATGTATGAAATAAATTATGTTCAAGAGCCTTGTAAAGCAGACAGTTAATGCCAGGAATATTGACTTTCCAATTTCAGTGAGGGAATTTGCCCGATTTAACATCCAAACAAGCCATTTATCGAGCCAATTAAATGTTGAATTCGTATTCAGATAATCACGATAAACGTTTACCTATTTGCTTATCCCATGATCTATGTCATCAAATTGGATGATGAAATCACTGCATCACAAAAGGAAGGCCCAGGGCTATTTGAGTATACATAGAGTGGCCACATAATATTGACTTACGGCAAATTATTGGCCAATTAACTTCACTATCATTCTGCAGCATCTTGGCTGGTTTACCAACAGAAACATCACACATAAAACAGGAGAGAATTTTTGCAACAAGCAGGGATTTAACTGCAATGTGACTACAGTCATTTCTATGAGTGATGCTGTGTATGGAGCACTCTTCTTCTGTTGCCAAAGCCCACTATTGCTGCTAAAAATCGTGAATATTGCTGAATTTTTTCCAAACCAATGAATCAACGATTCTAAATTGATTGACTAACTATCTTAAAAAATGTTCAGGAAGCCAGAGAAGAATATTTGATAGTAAAATTGGCACCTTACAGATAGAGACACAAATAGAAATATAAGTACAGCATAAGTTTTACAGTCAGGTAATTTGCTTACTAAACATATAAATAGATTTATATGCTTTTGAACCTACCAATTTATACTAAAATGCACACCTTTGAATATAATAATATAATCTTACTGCTGTGAAGCTGGGACCTTCATAGTCAGGAGTATTCGGGGGACAGGAAGGAAATTATCATTTTATTATCATTGTATAATTATTTATTTTTTAGCCACCTGGTGGAATTCTGGGGATCTGCATGAAGATCCACTATTGCCTGACATTTGCCTCAGGGCCACCTAGATCGTAGACTAATTGTAAGTTTCAGCAATCCATTACAGGAACCACCCAGTGACACTGCTATCTACCAGGCTCACTTTATGATTACAGCCGAAGGATTACAGTCATTATCAGCTGCTAACATGAAATTACAAGCATGATAAAATGGCGGTAGTCCATCACTTTTGAGATTACAGGCTTGCCTCCTGTCATCTCATGTTGAGTGGGTATTAGTACTTAGTGTATTACACTTACTTACATGAGCTACATTCTATAGGTAACCTTGTGTGTAGTCATTACTGGAAAGCAATATACCATGGGAGTTATTAGACACAGCTAATATCACTAATTGGGTTTACCCAGGACTGGAATAGGAGGTGCACTGGGAACTGGGCTGATATAATATTCAGGGCATGTGAACTAAGATTGTGAAGGAAAGGCTGTGTTTTTGTAAGTTCTTATAATACATACAGGATATACAGCAGACTTTGATGCAGTGACACAGACGAAAAACTCAATATATTAATATAGACTAACACTTGTAAGGAATATAGTGGATATCAGAGTTATCGATCTCCCTAGCACAAGCAATGCTGCCAAGGCTCTATTATTGACCAAGGTACCTTCAAAAGCTGACCTCAGAAAATCACCAAGGCGGTGACCTGGCCTGGCCAGAATCCCCAAGAGGTCATTGTGGACCTCAGAAGAGGCCAGCCAGCCCTTTCATCCAACAAAAGCAGCATCAATAATGGGCAATGGCCATTCTGATGAGGCATTTTGTCTCATAACAACACCATTATGCACCCTGCTAATCAATTAATCATTAAGTTCACTGATTAATGAGAGACCTTGCAGCATTACAGCATAAGCATTGGATTGCAATTTGTAATCCCCAAAGGTACATTGTGAAATATGGACAACAGTAATTCAGCTGCAGCCTTCATCGACATACATCCCTATCATATGGCAGAACTCTGCAGATAAATGATGCTCCTCAAAATACTTTTCTTGTGTAGGAGGTAAACTATGTAGCCATACGAGAGACAGTACATATCAGAACTAGTTACTGTAATTGATATCAATATTTTTGCTGATGATCCCTGCAGGGCATATCAGGTCGTCTAAAGTCATATGAAGTCCTGAAGGTCACAGACCTTGCCTCAAGGTCATCTGTGTCTATTGTAGAGGAGGACTCAAGAGGTCTAGTTCTAAAAGTCCTTGAAACGCACCACAAGGACCTAACACACCCTTGATGTATCAAGTGTCTCTAATCTAAATAATTGGACTCTCTGGACTGTGGGAGGTAGCAATGTGCAATGTGGCTACTCATTAGGCAAATTAAGCAGATAGGATCAAGGCCTTGGTAAACTGGATCCTACAAGGTCCTGAAGGGAGCACATGGGAGGGAAAGCACTAGGATAAATTAATTCATGATCTAAATTAATCCACAGGGAGTAGGGTGTTGGAGATAGGGAAGTGTCAAATCTCTCACCGATGTAGTACCATTAGCGCGTTAACACCGCAGAGACTGCATTGGGCAATTTGCTCTGTAGATGCTTCAATCGCATTATGTGTATATTGTCCCCCCATGTGTTCTAAAAACACTGTGCACTGTATTGTAAGACCGACATGCTTTTGTGACCGTGTCATGTAACCGCCTGGCTCCATCACTAATATTGGTATTTTAGTGCATTATGGACCGCTGATTTAGGTAAGAGGTGCATGAAAAGTTGAAAACAAAGAGGCAACATAAATGATTCTCATAGTCAAATCTCACCCCGGGAACTCACTTTAGTCCAAACCCATGGGACATGAAATGGAGGCGGGTTGCATCCAGTATTCTATGCTGGGGCAACTGAAAGACCATGGACATCCCTGAATCAAAAGGGCACGAGCCAGACTCCCAGTTTCTCATCTCATCATCACAAGTCAGTCACCAAAATGAAAGTGCAGCTGCCCGGGCTGATCTGGGGGTATACCAGAACAACAAAAGCAAGAAGAGG
This sequence comes from Platynereis dumerilii, assembly GCA_026936325.1. Classification (NCBI taxonomy): domain Eukaryota; kingdom Metazoa; phylum Annelida; class Polychaeta; order Phyllodocida; family Nereididae; genus Platynereis; species Platynereis dumerilii. The sequence continues at coordinate 62,419,243 of JAPTHN010000001.1, forward strand.
AGTAGGACCTGTCAGTAACTGACACAAATCAGGCTACTTTGCCTCCAATGGTCCAACCTTACCAAATAAATGCACTATTAGGCTGCCGTGCATTATAAATCAGCATATCAGTGGCAGGAAGATGTTGACATGGACATTATCGGAATAAGAGTTTCACAAATTTACTCCCATGTGCTGATAAAGCCCTTGTAATGGTCTGTGTAAGCTCAGCTGATCCCAGACAATGCACCATGCTATTCCTGGCGGTTCTAATCTGTCAGGCTGAGATAAGAGGATCTACATTTCTGGCTAGATAAGCATGATAAGTGAGCATCTGCTAGACTGCCATTGTATCTTTTTTGCCTGGATCTTACCAGTTTTATGGCTTTTTGTCCTGTGCTAATATGGATTCGTGAAGGCCAAAAACGTGATATCTCAGACTCATTATTGTCTCTGGCCTTCACGCTAGCACGAGAAATGTTGGAAATGGCTACAGAGAGAAATGGACCGATAATTGAACTCTATTACTTGAGGTTAGGCCTCACTTACCCTGTGATTTATGGGAGGACAGTCAGGACAGTCAGGACACTAGAGACAATACTACAGTTCATGGAACACTCTGATGAACAAAAGACCACACAATCATGAGATATTGATGTTTGTCATGGGAGTAACATGCCAATACTATGTGCTGTATGAAATTGTGAAAAATTGCCTCAAAATACCACTATGACAGTAGAAGATGCTGTGCTCACTGAATGGGCAATTATGTGAAACAGCATAGCTCTTTGACCTTTCATCTCCACATGCACTATTCTGCATGATGTGAATATCTGATGTGTCCTTGCTAAATGGTACATGTAACTGAGCATGCTTGGAATGATATCAGAACCAAAAGTGTAACACACAAAGTTAGCATGGCATTTGAGGCAGAAGCAATGATGGTATTACTACTATATTAGAGAATTAGAGAAACACATATCACATTAATGTGTAAGAGACCTCTCTGTGGATAACTCTCCCAAAAGCCAAGGGGAAAGTGATGATGAAATAATAGCTTTCAGTGCATGCAAACATACAAGCTCAGGTCATAAGTTATTCATATTACATCAATGAAACGCATACAATCAGCTGATTCCTCGTCTGACAATTACCTTCATCGAATGACACCAGTGGAGCCTTGCCAATATGGTGATTTCCAACTTTTCCATTTTGCGTTTTAGTTCCATTAGCAAGAGCCTTATCTTTGGGTTTTGCAAGTGGCCTTTTGCCTTTGGCTTTCTTCTTGTCAGCACTCTTGGATGATCTGCTGCTGATGCAAGACAGTCCACTGAGCCATCCAGCCATCACTAATGATGTGTGGGGGCTTCTAATGTAATCCTCAAAGTTTCTTTTGAAGTTAAACTAACACAATAGAGTTCCAAAGAAGTGTCCCTGGATGTAGAACGACACTAGCAGTCTCTGTACATAGACACTGAATACATCCAGTAGAACAGCACTGTGGTTAAATCCTATGCACTGCTATAGACTCTATTACAGCACTTATAGTCTTGGTCTCCCTTACTGTATTCCATTGTCTGAAGTTGTGAGACGTCTATATATCCCAATGTATTCCAGTCATGAAATGAAGAGAAAAAGTTCTGTAGACTACTGTTCAGTCCAACAGTTACATACAGACTGGAGAGACCTCAGAAGAGCCAGTCTGGGATATATAGGAAATGCTGTACTCTTGGTTCTCTTGGAAGTCAGAAGGAATGTTCCAACCATGTGCACCTAACCCCCAGTAATTAAACAGTGAACCAAGCAGGGCTTCACAGTCAGCTGCTTGCGTGTAGCTGACATGGGTTCATTTCAACTACTCTGTCACAAAACATTTGCCAAAAACTTAGCTCTTGTCACATTCAACTACGTCAGGTAACATATCCATTGGGAGCCTGGGGCTGTGGAATAAGCTGACAGCATACAGATGTAATGTCCACAAACACATGTGACTGCTGAGACTAGAGGTAAATAAATAATATATGTTGCTGTAGCAGTTGTGAACCCTGCAAGAGAACCTTTGCTAGAGGCACAACATCTGTGTTTTTTAAGTCCTTGGCTGACTTACATGTTGAGTGCTCAGCTGCTTCTGTTGTTCCACTAGGGTTTGTTTACTAGCATCATATCCACGTGTTTTCTTTGCATCACTGGAGATACTTATGGGATGTCAATTATGTTAAAGTTACGTCCATTATCCAGCAACACAAACAATGAATTCTAATGGGATACACAAGAAGTAGCTCAGAATAACCTCTCAGAGCACTTATGATCATAATGTCAAAACACGATCAAAACGCCAATATGAAAACGGGTAAAAAACCATATTAAATGCATCTTAATTTATCCAGGGACAGTCATGATGTATTCCTTTTTATCAGCATCCGAAGTCATTCAATGACCAGTAAGTACTACTCATTGTAAGATGATATTACTATACAAATTAACATGAAATCACCAAATCACAACAGCATGTAATCCCCTTGTACATCTGGCCAATGTCAACAGAGCATGGTTGTGACTTCCAAGTGCAGATAATGTTAAGTGTACACTGTCACAGGTGCTTGAGCAAGTAGGCCAACATGCCCACTGTGATCACAACTAATGGTATTCTGTTATGATTTGGAGTCATCCATATTAATGCATGGCGTGGGTATATCCTGTGTGTGTAAACTCTCACAGTCTTGTAATAATGCTGATAAATGGGTAGTTCTCAAAGAATTCAAAGGAATTAAATCAATACAGTCAAACACATGAATTAAGAAACTTTCATTGAATATGGTTAGAGTCAATGGTGTAAATTCAGCTGTCAGTTCAAAACTATCCGCATATAATGAAAAAGACGGTCAGAATAACTGCATATAATACTCCAAGTAGTCAGTAAAACAAACAACTATTTTAAAGAGTGACGGTTACTTTCAAGAGAATGCAACTGTCTGATGCTGAATGTTTCCAATTCCAAGTGGATCCAGAGAATAGCAGTGTATTTAGACAGTGAAGTGTGCATGTAAACACTGTACATAACTGGAAGCACAAAACTAAAGAATTTGCTGCAGTCATGTGAATTTGTCTCCTGGCTCAGTGGGTTAAGCTGTGCCAGTGACACTGTCTGCAAGGTCAAGCATTCCAAATACTGGATCACGCCCACCACCTACTTACTGGTCTAATGTCTGTCTATTACATTCTTATAAAATTCCAAGTATAAGTGCAGTAATAGTTTCTGTTGTTTCAAATATACCAGAATTGTATTGATAAGTACATATATGATGGATTGATGGATGTATTTTACAGAAAAAGACAATTTGAGATCTATGATTGATCAAATTAATATAGACTGTAGTATCTCCAATAAATATCTCCACAATAAAACTCAGTTTTTTTTAAATGAATTCTATAAAACCAAACTCCTCTTGAACACTTTAGCCAGTTGAGGGATGACTATTTAATGGATCAAAAATTGTTTGATTCCACAATGAAAATACTGCTTAATTGAAAGACAACTTCACAAAATTGTTATTTCTGCAAATTATGTTTCAGCATAAAGTGTTTGCTATTGTCTGTTCTATTTTTGCAATTAGCATCTGGACATAATAACTGTATGTATTTATGATTGTTGGCATACTCAGCATCTGACAATGAGACTGCGTTCACCTCATGTGACCCAGCGAGGGTCCACATGCACATGGGCTGAATAAAGCTGCCCAACATCATTTAAAATGATTTAATGCATGAAAACTGGATTTAGCATATTTCATACTGAGACCATTGTATAGCCAAAATGTCAAAACTGTTAGATCTGCAATAGTTTTTGTTATCTAACAAGTGATTCAAAAAACAAATTGCACACGACTTCCCTTTAACATTTTAAGGAGAACTCTGCCACATGAAGAATCATACGTAAAAAAAGTCCATTATGTTTTAGCAAACAATCATTATTATGGATTGTTGGTTTGTGTATAGTAAAACAGTAACCATGACTATAAGAGATTCGTGTAGACAAAAATATTTAAGAAAAATTAGCAATCAATAGATTCCATCCAAGATTCCAACTTCCAACACAGGACTATCAGAATGAAAGCTAACATGCTGCCCTATCATGATCGTGCATCTAAAGCCACAGACCCTTAAACCACGTCACTTTAAATTACACACAATTAGATGCACTATATAGAAAAATGAGGACAAACATGCAATGTACGTTTTGTAAAAATCAATTTGGACTCTTTTAGAAAAAACTGCTCATGTAATCATGAAAGATGGATCAAGCATCCAAGACTTAATTAATTTTGGAGATAATCAAGGCCCTCCTGGCTTAACTGCTTCATGTTTTGATTAACACTGGTAACAACAGACATGAAGCCCATTGATCTCAGATAGAAAGAAGAAAAAAGATAGTCAATTTGGTTAGAAGTCTGGGAGGGGATGAAATAACAACTTTAATGGAAAAAGTTTCAACTCCACTCAATTGATATTTTCTATTCATAGTATCCAAATTTACAGCTAAAACAAATACACTTGTATATCCTCTGTTTCCAAGCTAGGAAACTATATAATTGTCAACCATTTGAAACATTCTGCTGGTGAAACACTGAGAGTTTTGTCAAAGACTGTGAAAAAACAGAGAATATATAATACAAAAGAGAAAATATAGAAAAAAAACTAACATTTCGTTGGACAAAGGGTAGCCTGATTTAGAATGGAAAGAGGAATTGTGAAGTGCTCTGTTGGCATCTGGTGGGAGAACATCAAATAGGTCAGAGATGAATTCGAAATGTTTCAGGCTAGGATGAAAGGAGGAAAAGCAATGTCACTGGCCTCAGAAGCACAGAGAAAATAATGAAAGTAAGGCTGAGATAGAGAGACTAAAGCAGCACAGCTAAAGCAGGGATGAAAGGCAGAGTTTGGGTAAAAAGTAAGGAGTTGAGCAAAAAGACAATCTCTGAAGCAGTGTCCGCTTCCGTTTGGCAAGGAAGTGCAGATAAGTCGCAATATTGTACAGCCTGTAGTATACTGTGTATGTTTTGGGAAGCAAGAAATGCTGAACTTGGAGCCCAATTCACAATTATATAATGTACGGTAAGTACCTGCATGCTACATATTGCTACCAGAACACCAGAACCACCAAGCTGGGTACTGGTATTGTTGATAAACAAAATGTACCATAGATGAACTGTGAATAGGGAGATAAGATGGGTGAAGCATAGTCACCTTGATAGGGATACATCAACAAGAATACGGGGATATAGTACACTGCCAGGATAAAGATACAAAGATCCAGTAAATTAAGGGAATCCTAAGGAAAATAATGTGATAAACTGTACTGTGTGGACAGTGGAGGAGGAAAGCCACCATATGCTGTGGTATCAATGGAGATGGATTCACTAAAAGGCACAGGCTGCTGTGTAGTTCAGCCACATTCCTTCTGCATATGTTATGCTTTCTTTTAGGCATATCTTACTTGCCACCCTTGCTCAGGGACCCAGGGGATTCGTTTGTATAGAAGTGAGTTCTGCTCAAGCCCTGCATCAGCATTTCCTCGTAGTCCCTTTACTCGGAGCACTTTGCATTTGTGTCCACGGAATGCTTTTGCCAACAACTCTGCATCTCAGATGTATTACCCAAGTGTGCTACCACTAATGCACCTCACTTGCCATAAAGAATAACTAATGACATCTCCCTCCAAGCATTACTGCTGGAAGCCTGAAGCTTATATGCTATGTTCGAATAAGCAGAAAAGACTACTTTCTAGCCTGACTGAGTCTCCCACTATGTCTTTGCAAGGTTGAGCAGCAGTGATAATAATCAGAAGTAATAAGTCTCTCCAATAATACAAGTCTCCCTAAAAGCCTTTGGTAAACACTGCAGTAATTGAGTTGTACGCCATCACAATTCTTACAAATAACTACACAGTGGAAGCTGTATGGTAGCTGCAGTAGTATCATCATATTTGGACCAAATACTATTGGTAAACATCATAGTCAGGTTTAGCCATCAACAGAGTGAGAAATACTGGTGGTCACTGAATAAAATTAATATTATGAACTGAGGTCCAAATGTTTGCCACAGACCATTGGTCAGTTTGCTAAGCTGTTTACACACTGGCTGAACGCGAAATGTACTATTTGATCACCAAGCAACAAGTCACTTCTGCACTGTAGTGGTTAAACATTACGACTCAGGATAAATATTATCATATACAATAGAAATGAATGAATTTTGGGTCGCTTTGATCTGAGTATAGCTGAATAGCATATTGAGACTGACACTTCAATCAGTGGTGAGATATTAATCTACCTCTCATAATAGAACAGCATAGTTAAGAGGTCGAGAAGGTCAGAAGATAATAAGATACTAAGAGGAGAGGCCATCAAGTATATTTAGTGTTGTGTTGTAGTTGAGTGTTGAGTAATGTTGCTGGGTGCATGATATAGGGCAGCTATTTCAAGCAATGCAGAGTTTGTTCCCTTACCTTCAATTAGAGGCTGGCTTGCAATGCGGACTCTCTTGCCCTGCTTGTGTGGGCCTGCTGTCTTCTCATCCATGGTATTCCATTCACACTCTATTCTCTTGTTTATCTCTCAACTGAGGGAGATTGGGAAAGACCTGCAGTCTAAGCAGCAAATCCGTGTCATCAAAGAGCAGGCAGATCTGCAGGGGCTGGCAGGCAGGCAATGCAAGGCAGGCAATGGGAGACAAGCATTGGCCCAGCGCCTCTTCTCTGCAAAGTCTGATGCTACAGCCTGTGGGCACAGACTAACACCTGTAGATTCAGCTGCTCAGCTTTATCTACATCAAGCTGCTGCTTTTATGCTTTAGCTATCTTTGTTGCTGCCTTAGCTGCTGTTTGCCCGGAGTTCTTCAGCGATTGCCATGCTGCATTGTAGTTTGAATAAGTCACACATCAAAATATGTCCATCGTGTCTGATGGTGTGTCTCCCTGATATGGTATCAATGCATCACTTGTCATAGACTTGTCCAGTTGTCCAATGGTTGTAATCCAGGGTATCGCAATATGTCACACACAAGCTTTCAGATGTGGCGCTCAAATATATCAGATCATCCAGATACGATATTAACGATCCAGATTACAGAGTTCGATGTCCGGTGACATGCAGATATCCTACTGTCAATCTGTAGTATGAATGAAGGCACTGCTGGAAAGTGTCCCCTTATCCCAGGGAGTGTTCACAGTTTCCTACAAGTGGTGTTACGAACACCAATGAAGATCTGAAAATGGTCCAATGATCCAAAACTGCTTCAGATGATCACCCACTGCAGAATGATCCCACAAGTGCTGCAGGACTTCCTGCAGGCAACTGCACCAGATCCTGCAGGTGCTGGTCAATGCTGCACTTCAGTTATGAGCTGCAGTCTACATACTATAGCAGCCAATTCTCCAAGGCCAAGTGAGCCCGAGACATGCAGAAGAAAAAGATTAGTAGTTGCTGTAGCAAGTGGGAGGCTCAGCACAGGATGGTGAATTATGAGCATCCAGCAATGTGCTGATTTTATGGACTAGCTCAGTGAGTATAGTCTAGGAGAGATTCTCAAAAAAGCCTCTGTAAAAAGTGTAACAGGCATTTTTTGTTAAAAGTCGGTAACAAGTGGTTTTGACCTAATTTGAGGGTGCTGATTCTGAATCCGCTTGTTACCGAGCTGGATTTTTAATTTTAAGGGGTCAAAATGGCAAATCAAAATGGCCGCCAAAACGACAAAAATTGTCAGAAATATGACAATATCAACCACACATTCAGCTTTTTGTTGCAAATAGCTCCTTATGACCAACCAAATTTATTAATTCTTGTATAAACAGAGGCTGTTGGAAATATTTCAGTAACATTTAGTGCTCTAGTTTCAGTTTTTAGGGGTCCAACAGCCCGGAAAACAAAACGGCCGACAAATAATCAAAATGGTTGGTTTTGGTACTACAAAACCAACTCATTTGTATTATAGATCATCCCTAAATTATTCATGTCATCACTCCAGTATAATTGTAGGTTGCTGTATATATTTGATTTAAATTTCTTAAGTTAAGGGGTCAAAATGCAGCCTAAATCAATGTTAGAGTGCAAATCGCAGAAATTCAGATTTTTCCAAATTTCCAATTTCACTGCAGTTTACTGACTCAATCTGGTTTGTTGTTAATTCTATTCAAAGGAACTCATGATCACAAAGTTATTATGTATTTATTGCATTACAAGTGTCCATTTTAAAACAGATTTTTCAGTTTTAAATGGTTTTTAAACGGTTGGGAACTGGAAAGGCTGAGTCGGATCCTCGCCAAAAGGTTAAAAATGTGCATAAATCTAGCTGTTTGATGAAAATGATACGTTTTGTAGTTGCAAGTAAATCTTTTTTTTTCTCAACTCAATACACATTTTATGAATGAAGATAATAATTTTAACAAACACAAAATTAGCAGACATAAAATTGAGTTTTAAAGCCCAAGTAGGTCAAACATGGCATCTGAAATATGTAGAAAATCACCGAAATTTTGCAGCTTTGAGCCTCAATCGTCAATTTCTGTGCAATTGTGTTAACTCATTCCAGTTTGTCTAATTTATTAAGTCTGACAGAATCTGTTTGGCGGACAATTATGTATGTCTCTTGTTAACTTATTCTATGGGCATTTATCAGAGGTTAATATATGGCGGAACAAAACAAAAACAAAACCTACAAATGGTAAAATCTTGCTAAATTGGATGTTTTCAACGTTGGAAAATGACAACTCTTTGTTGTTTCTCATTACAATTACCCAAATCTATTAATCCCAATATATAACCACAGTATTTTCTTATTTTGAGGGTCTATAAACTGATCTTGACAAATTATACAGCCTTGTAATGAAGGTTCTAAAAACATGCAATTACAAACAATATTACAGGTTTATTCTTGTTTTCATTTGCTTCAGTTTACATCTTTATGCTTTTGTACATTCATACAATATCATTAGGATAGATTTTTATTTGTGCATTTTATATTAGGCCCTATTATGTACCAGCTGGAAAATCGTTCCATATTTGCTAATTGATGACAATTCAATGCTCTCAGTAAAATGTATGCACTCTGACAACCAACCATCTTTAAATGGTACCTGCAATGAACAACCAAGCTAACAGCATCCTCCATGCTATTTATCCCTTCTTCCACTTCTATTCCCTAGTGTCCAAGTTTCATCTTTCTTTTATAATCTCCTCCTTCCCAATCTCTGCCCTCCCTCCTCTTTCCTAGTCTCCTTCTTCCCTTCTACCTGCCAGTCTCACCAATCCCTCGTCACAGCTGGTCTCCTTTATCCCTTCTACTTGCTGATTTCCATCGCTCCTTTTTCCATCCCTTCTACAACTTGGTCTCCCCAAAGCCTCCTCATTGCTGGTCTACATTACCTCTCTTTGACATTCTACATACAAGAAGGTTTTATAGGATTGTTGGTGGGAAACAGGAGCATGTCTCTCTTTCGTTCATCCTACTTCCTTAATAAAATCCTCCCTTTTCCATTCTGGTCTTCTCTTTGTTGGTCTCCTCCCAGGATCCCCCTACTCCACATTCCCAGTCTCCAGCTTCCGTCAACCTTCCTTGATGTTCTTCTGCTATCCTCTTCTTAAGGCTCCTTCGATAGGTTTACTGGATGTTTTTCTCTGTGTTGTTGTTCTTCCTTAATTATTTCTAATATCTTCCCTCCCTCCTCTTTTGTAGTCTCTGATTCTGGTCCTTCCTTTTCCACTCTTTACTCTTGCCAGGCTACAGCAGCCTGCTTGATTTGTGACTGGAGGGAGCTCACCTGCTTTAAACATTACAGGCTTGTCAGTCAGATGTCCCTCCATTTTGCTGCTTTACTCCTGGCCCTTCTTAGTTCTTATTCCTCTACCTCTGTCCTCTTTGAGTATTTCCACTATCCTAGTCTCATACATTCCTCCTTGTCAGGTTCTTCCAACCCCCATTCTTGCAGTTTCAATCACTCCTGGTCTACTCCATGTCTCCTCCTTCCTGGTCTCCTCCATCACTGCCTTTTACTTAGTATCCTCCAATAGTAGTACTATTATAGTACTCCTCTTTCCCAGTCGTCCCCATTCCTTCTCATTTCTAATCTTCTCCATTTCCCCTCCTTCCAAGCCTTATCTCTCACTCCTTCATACTCGTCTCATCCCACCTAATTGTTGGTCGCCTTTGTCGCTCCATTTTTGTAGTTTCCATTACTCCTCTTTCCTAGACTCCTTATTCCTTGTCAACTTCATCCCTCCTCTTTCCTGGTCTAGCCTCTCCCCCATTTCTCCCTCATCTCATGCCTCTAAATAGCCTGCACTGCTGTTGATGGGGCATAAATTACTCACTCTTCATTGTCTCATCACTAAAGGTATCCCTCCCATTTGTGTAGTCTCCTCAATCTCTTCTCTTTTCCTAGTCTTCTCTAACCCTCCTCTTGCAAGTCTCCTCCTTCCCTGCCCTTTCTAGTTTCAACTCTGCCTCCATATTAGCAATCTCCTAACCAGTGTATTTTGGTATTAAATTTTGCCTTTGAGCAAATAAAACACAAACCAATTTCAGCATTGTTCATGTAGACTTAGAGGCAAACAGTATAAGATGAAGATTTCAATGAATAATATCACACATGATATCTTCAGAAAAATACACATCCTTACATTTTATAGACATAAGACATTAAAGACAAAGATTACTGTCAAGCTTTGATTGTTCATATACATAGTTTGCGCAGTGTAAAAATTTACAAGCTTGACAGGAATTGTCGTGAAGTAACAAATTTGTGATAATCTTGCTTTTTGCATGCATCAAAGGTTGAAAACATCCTAATTAAACAAGTTGTACCATTAAAATGATTACTATCTATATTTCATTCACTGCCAAAGGTCCAGTAAGTCTGTTAGCTGAGAAAAAGATTTACCAGCAACATAACTTTGTCCACATTTTAAATCCATTGCCAATCATTTAAATCTTTTGGAATTGGAAAATAGGCTTTGAAATGGACACTCTAAATTCAACAAATATACACTAAATTGGTGATTATGGATCTTTAAAAATGGAATTAACAAAACTCCAGATTGTGTGAGAAAACACATAGAAATCATAAAAATGTGCGTAATTGTGGCTATCCGTGACATTGGATTTGGCCAAAAATCAGCCACTTAATTAAATAATGTTCAATTCAGTGAGCACCTCACATTCATGCATCCACCCTAAATCATTCTAAAATGTAAGACTAGTAGGTTAGGGATGATTTTAAACACAGAAGAGTTTGTTTTGGTGTACTAAAACCAGCATTCTTAATAATTCGTCAGCCATTTTGTATTCCTGGCTGCCGAACCTTAAAACTAAAAGGAGAGCTAAAAATTTCATTAAAATAGTTCCAACACCCTCTGTTTATACCAGAATCAATGAATTTGGTAGAGTATAAGGAGCTATTTTTAAAATTATAATGAGGAACAACGTTCCAACATTGAAAGCATCCAATTTAGCATGATTTTACCATTTGTAGGTTTCGTTTTTGTATTGTTCCGCCATATATCCCTCTGATAAGTGTCCATAGATTAACTTCACAAACAGACATAAATGTCAAACAAAGAGATACTGTCAGACTTCACAAATCAGCTAAATTGGAATGAGTAAACAAAATTGCACAGAAATTGACAATTGAGGCTCAAATTTCGGTAATTTTCGACATTTTTCAGATGCCATGTTTGACCAACTTGGACTTTAAAACTCAATTTTATGTTTGCTAATTGTGTGTTTGTTAACAACATTGTTATATTCATTCATAAAATATATTATTTAGTTGAGAAAAAAGATTCACTTGCAACTAGACAACGTATCATTTTCATCAAACAGCTAGATTTATGCACATTTTTAACCTTTTGGCGAAGATCCGACTCAGCCTTTCCAGTTCCCAACCGTTTAAAAACCATTTAAAACTGAAAAATCTGTTTTAAAATGGACACTTGTAATGCAATAAATACATAATAACTTTGTGATCATATGTTTCTTTGAATATGATTAACAACAAAGCAGATTGAGTCAGAATACTGCATTGAAATTGGAAATTTGGAAAAATCAGAATTTCTGCGATTTGCACCCTAATATTGATTTAGGCTGCATTTTGACCCCTTAACTTAAGAAATTTAAATCAAATATATACATCAACCTACAATTATACTGGAGTGGTGGCATGAATAATTTAGGGATGATTTATAACACAAATGAGTTGGTTTTGTAGTACCAAAACCAACCATTTTGATTATTTGTCGTCCATTTTATTTTCTAGGCTGTTGGACCCCTAAAAACTGAAACTAGAGCGCTAAATGTTACTGAAATATTTCCAACAGCCTCTGTTTATACAAGAATTAATAAATTTGGTTGGTCATAAGGAGCTATTTGCAACAAAAAGCTGAATGTGTGGTTGATATTGTCATATTTCTGACAATTTTTGTCGTTTTGGCGGCCATTTTGATTTGCCATTTTGACCCCTTAAAATTAAAAATCCAGCTCGGTAACAAGCGGATTCAGAATCAGCACCCTAAAATTAGGTTAAAACCACTTGTTACCGACTTTTAACAAGAAATGCCTATTAAAGTCACAATTTTTGGAATCTCGCCTAGACTAGTAGTCTCATATGGACTACTGCTGTGGACTTTACCCTTCCCTGAAGGTACTGCACTACTTAATACATTGTGTTCAGGTGATTTCTGATTATGTGCCATGACTTTTTAAAAGCACAGCAATCATCGTTCATACATACTTGGTCAACTAACGCTCATTAAAATTTGAAATACTTTTCATTATTATATACATGTACTGCATGACGTACAAAAACAAAATTGAACATGTAGTGTAGGCCTATATAGATGGTCATCTGTGTAAGCAGCAAGTATAAACAAACTGGCCATGTAGGATATGGGTGCTGAGGCATCAGCTGCAATGACTATGTGATAAGAATCAGACGTGATGGACCCAGTGCCTCCTTTTCAGGCACCTCGTTCCCTAACAATTTGGTGATCATTCTATCTGTTGTGTGGCAAATGGGCTGCCAGTCAGCAGGAATGGCCGAGGTCCTAATTCCAAATTGACACGTAAGGCTTTCGCCATTGCTCTATATATAAGCCTTGCAAGGTGGGCACCCTCTGCCTTGCATGCAAAGACCTTTAGCAGCAACTAACACAGCCCAGTCACTGCCTTGCTCTGTATCTCCTATCAATCAGTGCAATGCTGTTAACTCCCTCCACCACACAACAGCTTCACCTACCATATTTCTCCCAGCAGCAAGATAGTAGTTTGCAATTTCCTTTCTTGGAAGGGCATTTGTGTCCAGAGCCATGCATGGAAGGCAGTCAATGTTATCGTAACTCCATTTAGCTGTTGACTGCAAATGAATCTGATAACTGGCAACTCATTCCATATTCCTACAGCAGTGCAATCAACAATTAAGCCCCTTGCAAAAGCATTGCTATTAATTGGTTTAATCCAATGGTATCATCCAATGCTGTCTGCTGTGAACAACAAACTAAATATGGAATTGCAGAATAGTAGATGGTCTAGAGTGCCACAGAAGCTGTGAAAACCTAATATATGAGAGCATAAAAGCCACACAGCTGTAAGTTGTCAACAAAGAGCATTTAAACCAAATTAGCATCTGTTCGAGGAATATAGGCGCTCAGGGACAGCTCTGCAGGACTAGTCACTCGGCTGCTGCAGGATGGGAATCCCTGAATTGCCCTCGAACTGCTGCAACTGCTCTATGACTATCCTTCTCCACTGAACAATATTGTGTAGAAACAGCAGCGTAATATTGAAAACAGAACAGGCTGAAATGGATATGCCTAGTTATTTAAGAAGTTTATCTTTAAATGCCTCCGTTTTCAATGCACTCAACACAGACCTATTAATTTTCCACTGTTGTGTTATTACTCCACTACAGCGTGAAATGTGAAGCATTTTCTGTGCTCTATTACAACAGAAGTGTAGAATGTGTGTGGACTGTGGAGCTCAGATTAAATAATTCACAAGCTGCATCAATTTGCAGAGAGGTCACCACCAGCACTTGTCTTGTGGGACAGTTTCTGTCCACTGCTATCTATTACCCTGACGATCGCAATAATCCCATTTGCAAGGGCAGGGCATCAGTCAAGTGGCCCACTCTAAATCCTGGATCATCCTGCGTCCTTGTATTGTATACTATTATCCTCTATTCCCGTTTGATGTATCCGCCACAGATTACAAATGGTGCTTATCTGATGGCAGGATATAGCAAGTAAAGGGGGCTTTGTCAGTGCTGGTGCTATATATAAATCATTGTTGCTATCTTTAGAACAGCCTTGGCTTTTTGGCTATTTTTCCACTCTTGGCTGCACCTGTCACCTTTATCAAGTGGTGCCACATAATATGTGCCACAGGAAGTATTTATAGCTAGAGTTCAGATGTCAACTTGAGACAAAAGTCACGTAAGATCCAAATGTTTCAAGAAAGGTCATCACGGCAAAGGTGTATACCGTGAATTTGCCATTAGGAGAAAATTGTGGTATCTCTTGTAACAGTTGTAACAGTTGGAAGAGTTGTGGATAACGTTGTATTCACCATTTACCAGCATCCAGCTTTTAAACAGCTGCAAATTTACTACCATCCGGTGACAAATGACATTAGCATGGAGCAGCCATCATTAGACTAATTGAATCTATCCAGAAGACTGATAAACAATGAGCCTCCCACACACTGCGGCTGCCAAGATCCACTGTTATTGAACCACTGGAGAATTAGGAACACGTCGTGGTACTCAGAAAATGCTCCATGAAATTCACGAATACTCCACAACTGCTCCAAATGTTGATTCAAATGCAGCCAAGAGATGCTGTAGAGATGCTGTAGAGGTGCGCCTGATGCTGCCTTGGCAATGCCTTGCCCATCCTTGCTGGCTGCAGACTGTTGCTGATGCTGGACCAGGCTGCTGCTTCCAATCTGCATGTGGAGGCCAAGGTTTATCACCCCCTTAGTATCATCAACTTGCTCCTGTCCCATCAACCACTAAAGCATCCGTCCCCTGCCCCCTAACCGATTGATACTCAGGCCACATTCACCATGAATTCACCTCTGAAACTCATCCAGAAACAAGCAGATATTCACTAAGAATTTATGCTCAAGCATTAAGTTGGGCAGTGACACAAAATATTCACCATGAAAGTTGGACATGGTAACATGAACACACAAATTAAATATTCCCCATGAAGATTCACAGAAATTTAGATCAGTCTCCTTATAGTTTGGATCATCAATGCTGAAAGCATGTAGAAGACATGTTCCTGATTATAGCACCACATAATCTTATGGGGAGAACTGCTCTATCCAATCACCAGCCAAAATTTATGAAAATGCCAACAGACATCCACGAATATTCACCATGAAAATGAACTACATTGTCTAATTCATCATGGACCTTGTAAAATGGTGTCATAACAATGTGCATCAAATTCAGTTCTACTCCACAATGTTTCTGTCCCATGCTTTCATCCATCCATTGGAAACCAAATCATCATTAGCAGTTTACTTATGGGTATAAAAAGCAGACCAGTGAGGACGAAAGTGGAGCTCAAGTGGTGACCAGCATAAAATGACAACATTAAAGGATGGCAGGAAACGAGTTGATTAAATGGAGACATGACTTGGCTTACTGATGCACACACTTTTAATATTAATGCAAGTAACATAAGCAGGCAAGCAAACAAGCAAGGATCTTCAAACAAGCAAGAAGCACAGTCAGGCAAGATGATAGGCTATTACATTGTATTTATAATGCAACAATGTAATACTCATTCGTTTAAAGCAATCACATGCAATGCCTATAAAACAATTTATTTTCCAAGAAACATTATGGCTTTGCCTTGAACCCTTCTCCAGTAGACTATACTTGACACATACCGAGTCACTTCAGCCAGTCTGAGTTCACCGTGATATTATTAGAAAATGCATGGATTTGAGCTATTGATTTGACCAGTTATCTTAAAGAACTGAATTTCCAGTGTCCCACATTTGTACAACAACTCAATAAACTAGATCCTTCATATATTCAGGTACCAATGTAAGAGAAGGCAGCAAGTACTTAAAAATAATCTGGATTGGGATTAATTGATGAGTTATATCAGAGCTGGCACAATGAAGATATAAGATGTTTAGCCACCTTAAGTCCTACATGCTTTTACCAATACATTTTCCCTTAAAAGACGTATGCTGTATACATTGTATAGTATTTATAAACAAAGCATGACCTCAGAGGCGACCCATCTGATGTGAAGACAATACACTGAACCGCTGCAACCTCCATCCCTCACATCAGTGCTTGGTATTTTAGTGAATTTTTCATGAGGGGAGTATGCACACAGGCTTGCTGGTATTAAAGAGAAGGTCTTTACAGGAACACAGCTGGCCCATCATAATGAATCAAGGAAGATATTGTGTAGACACAGTGTGGTGAGATTATCCAGAATATGGCTTGGTGGACTTTTCACACTCCCATAACCTAGGGTAACATGCATAACAATTGCAAGATTGACTAGAACTGTTTTGTAATTGATCTATACGAGGGCATTGACATTTATACCTGATAATTTACTAGTAACTTCATATGTGAGTTTGCACTGTCAGTTATGAATATTCAGTGAAAATAACCTCCAGGGACACTTTGGTATATTCATGTTTCATGTTTGGCACACGTTTGTGATATGCTTCCCGGGTTTACGTGTTTCCCTCGAGCAACATCAGCAAAAGCATAAATGTATAATAGGCCTTTGACATTTTCCTTTATTGCTGTGTCATTTCCAGGGATCTCATTAAAAAATTCCCTTCCTGTAAGCCATTCTATCTATCTATCTATCTATCTATCTATCTATCTATCTATCTATCTATCTATCTATCTATCTATCTATCTATCTGTCTATCTGTCTGTCTGTGGGTGGTACATAGAATAATTTCCTTACACACCACGAGATGTCGCCAGCAGTAAAGATCCAGCTGTCCTCCTGAGTGTTATTACTCTCGTTCTGGTCGGGTGGGTTTGTTTACAAACACTAGCTCAGCTGAGTTTGTTTGGGGGGGGGGGGGCGCAGAGGTCTGGTATGGCAGCTGCTTGGGGTGAAGCGGGAGCTCAACAAAGAGTTCAAGCGTCCCAAACAAGAATCGAACCAAAACACTGAGATTCTGATGTATATCTGCTGATATGATTGGATTTGTCTTATCATGACAAGAAACTTCAATTATACTAAATAATACTAAATAACACTTGTCATGCTGAGCAGAATTGACTATAATAAAACGGTTCTGAACTTCTAATGTCTGCTAAATCTATAGCCCATGCTACGTTACTGATGTATCTTTCATCAATTACAGGCTATTTATAAGATGGCACTAATTAAGAGTTTATTCAGTGTAAAATGTGACTTGGGCAAGTCGGTTGTTACAGATTCAAACTTTCAAATGGATGAGAAATTGTCAGGAAAAAAAATCAGTGTAAAATATGACTTGGGCAAGTCGGTTGTTACAGATTCAAACTTTCAAATGGATGAGAAATTGTCAGGAAAAAAAATCCTTTGTTACAGGTATTGGTCATGCTAATCCAAGTAAATGATAAGAAAAATAATTTTTTCTGAGGTTCGATCTTTCCAAAAACATTTCTTAAACTAGTAAGTTCTTTTTCGAGCAAAGTTCACTTTTTAAAACAAAATAAAACATCATTAATTCGATAAATACAATCAAGGAAGAGACTCTGATTTCAGCAAGGGTGATCAATCAATCAGCGTGCCCACTGCCATACTTATGAGACAAATCTAAATTTACTTCGAACTTGGTAAAAAAACACCTTCAACATTGTCTGTGTCTTTATTAATACGGTTTAACTGAACTAATTACCAAAACCGTGTCTTATACAGCATTTTACTAAATGACAGCTTGAATTTCAAATTGCTTGAAATTTGCGAAATGGCAGGTTCAGAGGGGTGTGCTTTTTATCGTCCAGAAAAGAAACAATTTGTAGGTCAATGAAGTGAGTCTCTGTGCAAATGTGGTACCATCCGGAAGCTAACAATATTTCACATCATCGCAGGAAGGAGTGGAACTTGCACATTCGCCGCGCAACAAATTATTGCTAAGTAAATACAATAGTCATGCAAAAAGTTGCTCTGTTTTTGTATTTAAAGTTGTCCTATTTCATTCTAGTAACATTTGTGAGTTATGAAGCCATGATATGTTATAGTGTACATAGTTTGCCATCAACTGACGAATTTCGATTGAGATCTTTCATATATCAAAGAAGTAATTGATGTTTGTTCAAAGGATGGAAACACAAAATAGCACAAATTGTTGTTGCCCTGGCCCAAAAAGGGGTAAAATGAAGCAGATGGCCCCATGCAGTAATTCACGTCCGCGCTCAGCCAATATGAGCAGCTGCACTCAGTTGAGTTGCACAGTTCTCTGACTACTCAGCAAAGAACAACCACTCAACATGTCTGACGCCGCACCAGCACCAGCCAAGGCTCCAGCCAAGAAGGCCACCAAGGCCAAGAAGCCAGCCAAGAAGCCCGACCACCCTCCAGTGGCTTCCATGGTCAACGCTGCCATCAAGAACCTGAAGGAGAAGAAGGGATCTTCCCTGGCCGCCATCAAGAAGTACATCGCCGCAAACTACAAGGTCGATGTTGCAAGACTTGGACCCTTCATCCGTCGCTACCTGAAGAAGGCCGTGGAACAAGGCAAGCTCCAACAGACCAAGGGATCAGGAGCCACCGGATCCTTCCGTCTTGCCAAGAAGGAGGCCGCCGAGAAGCCAAAGAAGGCCAAGAAGCCAGCTGCCAAGAAGGCCAAGAAGCCCAAGGCTGCCAAGCCAAAGGCCAAGAAGCCCAAGACACCCAAGAAGGCTGCCAAGAAACCCAAGACTCCCAAGAAGGCTGCCAAGAAGCCCAAGGCGAAGAAACCAGCCAAGAAGAGTCCCAAGAAGGCCGCCAAGAAACCAGCCAAGAAGTAAGCATCCAACAGCAGCTTACTTCAAGTACAATAACATCTGTACGTAGTTCCCGTGATCTCAAACCAACCCAGGTCCTTCTAAGGACCACCAAATCCTCCCAAGAGGGCAGGCCTCGCACACATCCACGTTGACAAATTAATAATTTTTTCTTTAATTACTCGCCATCCACAATTAAGTGGCCGAGCAAGGCACAATTAGCACATGTGTAGCGGTACTGCAGAATAATGCAGCCGCAGCGATGTACACTCAATTCTCACATTCCCCAAATTTCCCAAAAATCGCTCCGACAATGATAGAGGAAAAGCATTTAGCTTTAATTGCATGGCTTCCAGAAATGTATTTCCCTGTAGACTTATATTAAGTGAACAAGATATTTGAAGATATAGCTCTCAGTGGAGAAATTACAGGGGATGAAATATAGATAAAATATAGATGAAATCTCCAGAGCTCGTTTTGTGATCATTAGGCAAACTTCAGTTTATGCTTATGGACTCAACAACAGCATAAATTCTTTTTGCCATCATTTCGATTTGATTTGATCATCAGATGTCCCCTGTGGATCATTGCGCATAAAATATTGAAAACCAAAGATCAGAACCATGCTGTCAACGCCAGAAGTTATCGAGGACATGCTATTGAGCCTATGGAGCATAACAAAGGTCTGGGAGTCAGAGGAGGGCGGGGGTATTATAGGGATGAGGTCGGGGAGGGGGGTGTACTATCTGGGAACGAGGGTTGGGAGGGGGTGGCCTGTCAGCAAGGGGAGAAGAGGCCTTGTGCTGTTGTTGATGCTGAATGAGGTGCTAAGGGGAATCTAAAGACCCTTTCAACATTCAAGGATAAAAGTGTGTGACATTTTGACAACCAGCTTTCACAGGGATGGGGGCCGCCGTCTTATATGGGCATCTACCTTTCCCAAGCTAACTTACGAGTAGACCTCTTCGTACAATATTTGCATGCACCTCGGCGGTGATGAGTTGTAATGGCACTGTCCATGCAAAATATTACGCTACGTTCCTTCCTATACCAACAGCAGAGTAGACCCCAACTTTCAGACAGCTGTCTCTCAGTCTATTAGCTCCTATTTGGCAGGTGGGCGTGGGCCTTGGTGGCAGGACTTTTAGTCTTGCTTCTGGGTATGTCCCGTTAGTGACGTAGCTGTGACGTCATGGCTCTTCCGGCTGCGTGCTCTTGACAAGGACTTGTAGAGAGAGAGGGGGGAGAAAGATTTTTCCACAGGTCCACAGAGGCAGGTACCAGCTCTTTTAAGTGACAGAATAGACAAGCCTTTAGGGACCGTCTGGCAACGTAATATGGCAAAGCTGAGCCTTTTATTGAATGATTTCCGTTCCTTCTTGATTTGATCAACTGTTCGCAACTTGGCAGACAGAAAAGTAAAGAGACAAAATTTGAAAAAAACCAAATCAGATGACTTGCACAGAACCTCAGCATGAGATGCACTAACCACCTGCCACTTTGCATTTCACTCGTGAATGCAGTTTGGGAATTAGATGCAGAGAGTTTTATATATAATACAACAAATAAACACTCATACTGACGCAAGTGGATACATGAATGTTCATTATTTTCCATCCCATATTAACTGAAAAGTATAATAATTATGCATCTTTCAGATTTGCTTCATTGCCTGGGAGCATGATGTCATAATGAGGCTGGTCGTGGATCAACCTTATGTTTCACAATTCACAGTTGAATATATACCACTGTTTGGTTTAATCATCTTTAACTGCCAAACGCAAGGATAATCTGCAACCTTTTCAGCATGTGTCATTCTCTCAGTACAATGACAGTTACTATACATGAAGCAAATTTGAAGGATGCATAGCTATATGATGGATGATAATGGGTCTCTCTTGCATGCATTGTGTATTCTAAATTAGAATAAACTTCTCTTGGTAGATGTAATCAGTTTTAAAGCACTTATTTGGTCATCTCGTTTATTTTACCACTCTCTTTACATGATATGTTGCTGAGCAGTAAATACGTCCATACATATGACATTGTTTAGGATAAAAGCTTTTACCTGACTGTTATCAATATTGCAGAAGACATAGGCCTATTGTTGAAACAAACTTATAATTACCAATATGTATGGTCTAATTATTTAAAAAAATAAAAAATAAAATAATATGATTGTTCAAAGTTAAGGTGATTGTGTCTTTATCAATAACTTTTAAAAGAGAATGCCAATTACTGAAGTTGAAAGAATCTTGGCAACTTCCCAACTTCAGAAAAAGAAATGGTTGCCTGATTGTGTCTGGTGACTAGATTTTCTACTTAGAAGACTCTATAATACACCGCATAGTCACCTGCTATACTCCAGAAGAATCCATATCTATCTGTCTATCTGTCTATCTGTCTATCTGTCTATCTGTCTATCTGTCTATCTATTTATCTGTCCATCCATCCATCCATCCATCCATCCATCCATCCATCCATCTATCTATCTATCTATCTATCTATCTATCTATCTATCTATCTATCTATCTATCTATCTATCTATCTATCTATCTAATCTAATTCATCTATCCAATCTCTATGATTCAAACTTCCGAACTATAATAGAACTAATACGTAATGAGAAGAATGTATAGCTTTCTTCCTAATGAATACTCATTAATTAATGCCTATAAATCTTCCTTCTTTAGAATATGCAGATGCCACTAATCTGGATATGCATTTCATTAGTAAGAGGTGTGAGACGTGTTTCCATAATTCTCCAATAATTCTCCACTAAATTACATGCTCGGTGATATATATCCCCTGATGCATAAGCTGGTCATGGAGGGGTAACACAGGGATGTAATTTATCACCTGTTAATTTACCATGGCTGAGAGAGAATTGACTGGATCCACAGATAATTGGATGCACGTAGACAGAATGGGCAAGGTCAGTGACTGATGGAGCCAGATATCCAAGCTCACTCAACCATAGGAAAAGATCGATAGATCACAGAACATCCACTACTCGGCCAATAGCCATGCCTTCATGCCTCGTATGATATTACACAATGTTACACTCACGAAAATAATCATTTCCATAGTAAAACATATATTCGATTAGACCTCACTAACTTTCCAACACATAATTATATCAGATATACTATCATTGGATCACAGTTGTTAGACAACTTTGTATTGACCACTTCAATGTTTAGGTTGATAGTGATGTGTAATAATTGTGTATTACAGGATTGATTTTTACTTTTTTTGCATTTTGAATTGACAAAAAAAAGGACAAAATGCTTTCCACACTTGCATGGGCTTAGTGAGTAATTAAAACATGCATTACATATATAATATAGATATACTTTTTTTCTAATCTGCATGCATACTTATTGGTCATGAACCATTGGAGATGAGAATCCTGTAAAGGAGATGTTTAGATCTAATGTAAGACATATCTCTGCCCATGTCATATAATTATAACGTACTCTCTGTGTACTGTATATGCATAGATATGTCTCTCATAATTTCAATATGTATGACACACATTTCATTTGAATTATCTGGAAAGCACCTACCAGTATTATCACAACTTGCAGTAATATTGGGTGTTGCAAACTATTTTTCCAGTATTGAATACTGAAAAAAGTTTAAAAACTATTTTAAAAAGAAGAATCCAAAGTTAAGAAGAAAATTCCATTCTCACGACTTTCAGATAAACATGGCCCACTTAAAGTCAAGCGTTTAATCCATTTCACTTTTAAAATGCCACTTGAAACTTTAACTTTGAAATATTTAGCCCTGACATTTTAAAGGACCTTCCCAGATTCGTATTTAAGGCATGACATGTTAACAAATTGAAACACTTCGAAGATTAAAATAACATTTTGGAAATTCAATGCCCTACGCAGTACAATGATGTTAAATTCCAAATGCTATGGATAATCTTTTAACCTGGAATAATTTGGTCAATAACAACATTTTGAAAAGGTGAGGCTAGAATAAGAAGTGCAATACAAACTAGATTTGACAGCATGGAAGTGCAACTCTTCAAAAAAGTAACCCCTCTCCCATCCAAATTGCCACAACTCACTCTTTTTTTAAAGACGCTTTTACTGCTTGAGATATCTAATTGTTCATATTTTTAATAATGTATTTTGATATTTACTTTAATTTAATAATATATATTTACTTTTATTGATATCATGATTATATGTACTATTTATTTTACAACTCTTTATGTTTATTCTGTACAGTTCCATAGCATGTTTAATGTTGATGTGCACTATATAATGTGAATAAACTTAAACTTAAAACAGGTTAGAGATTCACAATAGTTGGTGAAATAAAAAATATATTTAAGGGAAATGCTTCGATAGACATTCTCCAACTGGGTGGTGTCTTTTTTTCCTCATCATCAGGATCATATGCACACTTTCCCAGGGCATTAATACTTCTTTTTAATGCTGAATATTACTAAACAACCGTACAATGTACCTGCTGTTCTAGATACTGCTGCTACATCTGTATGTAGCCTCCATCCGCCCGCAGACTATTACAAAAAGGTAATTTTTCTTAGTAATCCCAGACTACTGTTTGTTTCCCCAAGGTAGTGGGCCAGCCTTGTCAGACTTCATCATTATTTTGTATTTCCTGATAAATCACACTGATGCTACATAAGCCCACTTAGGTTTTTTAAGAATAAAAAATGACATTTTCGAATCCTCTTGATACCAGGTAGGTTTATAGGATTTGGTGTTGAATATTTTTGTCCGATCGAGGATGGATGGGAAGATGTATTATTGATAAATACTAAGATAGATAGATAGATAGATAGATAGATAGATAGATATATAGATAGATAGAGATAGATAGATAGATAGATAGATAGATAGATAGATAGATACATAGATAGATAGATATAGATAGATAGATAGATAGATATATAGATAGATAAAGGTGGACAGATATGGACGGCCAAACAAAATTGAGAAAGATGCACTGTTGGAAATCAGAAAATAGGGAACAGCTTGATACCTACATACTGCAGATAGTGGATAGTCTTAAAGTGAACACAGGGCAAGAAAAAAAGTGAGAGAAAAATGTAAATTTAATCTGCTGGGAGTCCCAGCAGCATGGGGCAGGGTGTTAGGTAATGTAAACACTACAGAGGATAGAGTGCCTATCATATAAACACGACATAGAGGCAATAAGTGGTGCTAAGTGTGTACTGCACAATGTGAAGTTGACCATAAAACATGTTTAACCTGCAGTAGAATTGTTTTCCACATAATTAACACAGTTTCTGCAAAGCTATTGTCTTCCAATGCTAATGTCATGCTAATCATGTCTCACAGAAATTGTAAAAATGCAGATTGGAAATATAGGTGGGTTCACATGAATTGTATGGTTATTATACAATTTCACTCCTTAAAATAAATTGTTTCTGGGGCTGGGAAGTTTTGGTTAGTACACATTACATTTAGCTTTGAGTGTAACTGCAATGACAGCAGTTTTCATAGATGAAATAGCTTCTTCTTTGATCTCATAATTACAGGTATATTCTAAAATATTGACAAAATTACAGGTGGTTGGTTGCCATCCCTGCCACATAATACTGTACCCAGTGACAAGTGGGACGGATCAATGTCATAGGTAAACGGTCAATAGTATGTCAATGGTATTGTCAATAAGCAGTGCAAGCTATTTGTGGAGTAAGTGTAACCTGTTAAAAATACTGACACAGCAGACAGGTTTAAGAAGATGCACAGTAGCAAGGGAAAATAATATTCTTGGGAATTCTTAACATTTCTCTTGCAGTCCAAGCTAGCTATTGTATGCTCATACTATGCAGAGGGGCATGATGGATCTGGTTGGGAAACATGCTGATGACAGAACCAAGTCTGGCTCCCAGCAGACACATGACAATGCCACGCAGCTGTCAGCTGCTAGCAAAACAAACCAGAAAATAGCAGTGGCTCATTGCCAGTGCATGCAGCTTACCTCTTTCATTGAGCTCTCTGTTGATGTTCTCAATGACTGATGCAAAATTATTCTGGCTGTTGTAGTTCAGGACCTGTGTCATGGTGAATGTGTTGAGTGTGATCAGATGTCCAAGAAGGAATTCCTAGGTGATCCAACCTGCTCCGTCGAAGGAACTGCAGCTGGTGCAGTGATGGTGGCCTGCTACTGCTGCTGCTGCGGGGTTCTCAAAGCAGCGATGCAACTGCTTGTCAATAGTGGCTGCTGCTGCTGCTGCTGCTGTTGCTGCTGTCTGTGTGTTGCTGATGGCAGCTTCCAACTCACAGGTAGCCAATGTCACTGCTTCTGCTGTTGGCTGCAGTTGGTGGCTCTTAGAGCTGCAATTGTAGCACGAGCAACCGGGGCTTGCTAGTTAGCAGCACACAACTGTATACGAGCTTCCTGGAAACCTTATGAAATATGATGTGACATCCAGACTGTCATAATAAAGTAGTAATCCTATGAAAAGTGGCAGAGAGAAATTGTCACAA
The DNA here is from genome assembly GCA_026936325.1 of Platynereis dumerilii. Classification (NCBI taxonomy): domain Eukaryota; kingdom Metazoa; phylum Annelida; class Polychaeta; order Phyllodocida; family Nereididae; genus Platynereis; species Platynereis dumerilii. The sequence continues at coordinate 62,444,743 of JAPTHN010000001.1, forward strand.
AGATGTCCGTCTGTGCTGTTATAGTACTCCTTTAGGAAAACGAGGTAAATGTAGCAGTGATTTGAGCCAGACTCCTGAGGCCAAGGCAGACAAAAAGGTCTGCAGACAAGTCCCAGCAGAAAATAATCCCTGATTGGCACGATTTAGCATCGTTTAGCAGGCAATCGGTAATTCCAGGTAAATGTCAAACTAGATGAATGTCTATGACACAGTCACTCGAACACTAACAGGATCAAATAACCAGTAATTGGTCAATTGAAGATTTTCCAAGAGTACAGTCACGAGATCACGGGCTATTTCACAGAAATTAAATGCCATGTATTGTGCAAATGTATAGGTCCACACCAAAAAGGTAAATGGTGACAGCATTTACGATCCCCACTAAACTGTTGCCCTCCCACAAATCACTGGTACAACTACAGTAAATGCTTGACTGCCCATACACCCCATATCACATATCATAGCCCAAGATACCCTATTCACCCTTTACCCTGTCCTGGGGCGGGTCATGTCACTCACCCCCTGCCCAGGCTGCCCTGATGACTTCTCAGATGTGATAGATCGCATTTCCAACTGGTCTTAATATCAAATCACTCAAATCAAGCACACGAGGCATCCTTCTTCATTATAGACTGATAATTTAAATGGCCTCTAACACTTTGCTTGAACTATGCAGTTTCAAGTACAAATCGTTTGAATTGCTCATACTGTTTTAAGCTTGTATGAGATTTAGGCCTGTAAGATTTGACATTGTAACTAACCAATTTCTGATACTGGTATTTGTATTTTGTGTTTGTATGTATAATGCATCTTATTGGTCCTCTGATGTTATGTGGGAAAATTTGTGGTGAGCCTTCCACTGAATAGAGCTCAGGGCTTTGGGAATTATTTAACTTACTTGCTCTTATTTCCAAGGTAGAAGGATGTAATTTCCTGGATTACGGTGTTCAATGTTCCTGCATGCCTTTTCTTGAAGTGCAAGATAATCAGTTAAGGGGGAAAAAGTACAGATTCGCACATACAAAAATATCTTTGAAACACTTTTTTGTGTGCTTCTTGTCAATCATCACAAAACAACACAGCACCACATGATGTGCCAATTAGTGCCATGAAGCACCTCCATAATGTGGCATTCATAGGCTGCTTCTTAGACACAGCACCCAATATTATGTTGAAGAAACTATGGTGTTTCAAAGAACCCCCATATGGTTAATCTTGAGGTGTTCTTACCCAATTAACATGTAACATTGCTGCGACGTTACATTTAGGTTGCAGGCTGTTGCTCCTGTTATAACATTGCAGCAACGTTTATCTTCTTCTTATCTTCAGCAACATCGCTGAAAGTCTTGTAGAGAAAGTAATGTTGTGGCAATATCGCAGTAACGTTATATACCAATGATACAAATATTTTGGGAAAAACTTGTCTTGGAAGTTGAAACTCTGCAATGTTGCTCTAATTTTGCGGCAATACAATGTATTACAGTCAGGTATCAGATAAATTAGCAAGACACTTCAGGTTTTATGAAGATATCGCGGCAATGCTGCTACAACATTACAGATTTGCGCATATTTGCAAAATTGCTTCAAAGTTTTGTCATGTTAATATTGTGTGATATCTGAACATCATGACAACATTGAAGCAATATCATGCCATGATGTTACAGCAACGTTGCTGCACATCTCATATATTCTGCATAAGTTTGAAACTTTGATGTTGCATCAACGTATGCATAACATCGCTAGTGTGAGATATCCAAATGCTGTAGCAACATAGCAGCGATGTTATATAATAAGGTTGCAGCAATGTTGCACTTCTGGTTTTCACATTCACAACATTTAGGCAACATCGCTAAAAAACAACATTGCTGCAACATTGCAGCAACATCACAAAAATTCTGCATAATTGTGAAATTAGGTTTATAAATAGGCAACATTACAAAATTACACTTCTGTATGTTTCCTGGGTGCAAAATTATGTCTGTTTTGAGGAGATCGAATTGCTATTCTTGAGATTTATCACAATTGTCAGGCTAGAAACCATTCCCTCCTTTTCCAACTGCCAAATTCATTTTTAACTCAAACATTTAACACAGCTATGCACTGAATTACCAATAACTACAGGTTTTGACTGAATTTCTGGATGTAATCCAGTGGCGGATCCAGACATGATAGTCTAGGGGGGCCCAGACGTGTTTTGTCAGTCGCGGGCCCACGTTATCGCAATTTTTATTAAAAATGCAAATATTAATTATGGTGGTCTAGGGAGGGGGGCTGTATCCGCCACTGACTTTACAACAACAGAAAGCAGACCTTTGAGACTATCTTAGTCTATCTATGTTATTTTATACAATCTTACCAGTCTCATTATGCTTTCTGGAAGTCCAGTTATAAGTAATTTACAAAGCATCCTTCAATATGAATTTTTGTGTTTGCTTCAGCATGAACTTCAGCCAAGATGGGTAAACTGAGCTTCTCATTTCAACTTCAGCACTAACTGTATATTCAGGAATAGTGATACATGTATATTGACTATAAAGTAGTTTAGCTGGTTAATTTGTGTTTCTCAACAAGAGCATAATTGTGTTCCGTTTACAATTGCTTTAGCCAATCATTTATTTTGCTGCAATGTTGCTGCAATGTTGTGACAGGAGTAACATCCTGCAACATAAATTTACGTCGCAGCAATATAATATGTTAGCTGGGTAAGAACACCTCCAGATTAACCATATGGGTGTTCTTTGAAACATCATAGTTTCTTCAACATTTTTGGGAGGTGTGTCTAAGAAGCAGCCTATGTCAGCCACATTATGGAGGTGCTTCATGGACCAATTGGCACATCATGAGGTGATGTATTATTTTGTGATGATTGAAACAGCAACGAAATTGGGATGTTGCAGCAATGTTGCAGCAACTTTATTTTGTTGGCTGGGTAGGTAGGGTACTTCAGGTAGGGTGGTTGGTGCAATCCTAAGGGGTTTGTCTTCATATGTATTTGGAGGCAGAATATTGGCAATCATAGTGTTGGTTTTCAGAAACTTCCAACTTGAACTTATCTCGACAGTGCAATATGTTAGGATTTCAGACCTTAGGCTATATAATTTAAGTCAGAGATGTGACCTTAATAGGATAGAACAGCCTGAATGATCAGTGATAAAAGAATTGCACAGGATCAATCTCTCTAGAAGGTGGCAGCACAGTCCTGCAATACCTGCCAACATCGGCTGCTGGTGAATGGCAGTACTTCCTGAACCGACATGGGTCCTGTCTAGATATAGGCCTTTGGAGCTCTTTGGCTGCATATCTGAATTTACAATGAATAACTTCTTGTACCATTGCAATACTAACCTTATATCAAATTCACCCAAGGGGTGTAATATGTAAAAGACACTGCCATGAAATTCGCGAAGCGCTTATCATCCTCCATTTTCATTCTGATATGCATCATATGCATGCAAAAGAGATGTAGGCCTATCGTTTTAAAGACCTCACCACACCAGATAGGCAGAAGTAGATATTTCGTTTATTTGCAATAAAGGTACGTTGTACATTGTTGAAATATGTAAGATAGATAGATAGATAGAATGTAGACAGAAATATGTAAGATAGATAGATAGATAGAATATAGACAGATAAACAGAAAGATCGATGGAAAGAGATGTAGAGAGGGACAGCAGGGTAGATTAGATAGATAGGATTAGATTTAGCAGTGGCGGATCCGGCGGGTCTAGGAGGGTCCAAACCAACAAGCTGAAAATTACCATTTTGAAGAAAATGTGTGACCACATGGGTCAGCGCACGAGGAAACATCTTGGACACTTCAAACTACTGTTTCGATCAGTCGCTGTGGGGTAGCGATTGCCCTCATACGCATATTTGAAAAGTTATGTTCAAACAGGTTTTTCGTGTGCGGCATCAAATCTTTTATTAACTTTCAAGTGTGGCAGCATGCGCATTAGAATAATGGCTACAACCATGACGAAATGGAGAACCCATGCATGTTTTGGCTCAGAGTGCAGACCACCACTATTTTTCAATACATCATATACAATGAAATGTGGGAAGGAGTAGTATCAGTATAGCATTTTTTGCAGGCTACAGCACACCGAGGCACAAATTACAGCAATATTTTTTACTGTGGTCATGCAGTATTGTCTGTGATATTGAGTCAGAATCTCATTAGTCTTGTTGCCAGCAGACTGAGCTCCTCCATATTTGCTGGTCGCCAACCATCAGTCCATGAAAATTGGGATTTGTTGCACAATGCAAGCAAATAAGGCCCATTCAAGGCTAAATTGGTGTTTTCAGGTCCATGGGCCGAGACTGATGAGTCACTGATCAAACTTCACAAGTGACAGAAAGTGAAGTCATGGTTCATCAGGCCAATCTGTATCAAAAAGGTATTGGTGCACAAACTCCAATTCCACTTTGGTGAAAGTTTATCGTGTGGAAAATGCACACATTTAGTTTTATACAGCCTAGTTATTTGATGCATATTTGGCATTATTTGCCCCGGTTTAAAAATTGTATTTTGATCACTTGGGTAAAATGTTTTCTGTCTGCCGGGCGGGCATCAGGGCAGTTGGGCGACAGGTGGTTAGATTGTTTCCTGGTCAACACTCGGCAACTATTGCCCCAGAAAACCGTACCTGCCCATGTGGATTTTTTCAAACTGATAAGCATGTCATGCTAGAGTGTGAATTGTCAAGACCGCAGAGACAAGCCTTTGATATCCCGGATTACAGAGAACTGTCTGGATTATTTGAATTTACTGATGTGACCAAAATTTGTTCTTTTTGTAAAACAGTTATTGATATGTATGACTCTTAATTCCAAATGGACAATCCTATTGATTTTCAAATTTGTTTTCATATGACCAGAATGAAATTGTTTGAACCATGTATGGCAATCAAAACCTAACCTACAAACATTCAATTTGGTAAACGTATCACCTGCATAGTGCAGTTGTGCCTTTTGAATTATTGAAAGGTAAGAATATTTTTTGAAACTGAAGAAGAAAGCTCAGAGACTATGCCTCATACATAGATGAAACTGCACAATAACACGTGTACACTGGTCTTCTGAATATTTTCTGCATCATTGTTTTATTCCTGAACAATGTGAATTGACAGAAAGCTGGCAGGAATCCAGACCTGGAAGCAACGTTCGATCGATGATGATTTCATGGCCTGCATTCACACCAGATGACAGCAGGAGGCAGGGGAGACTTCTGGAGCACGCCTGGTGTCCTTGGTGGCCAATATCTCCATACAGAAAAGCAAGCCTTCACTTCAGCTCAATATGAATTATGATGCAGGAATCAATCGAAATGATAAAAGTATCTCACCACAAGTTGGAGCGGCACTATGAAAGCCAGTTGGAAGTTTTGAAGCCGGGTCTTCAACATGTCCTGGCGTTGGCACTGGGGTTATGGAGGGGGTACCTGCTGCCTTCAGAGCTGAAAGTAGAATAAGAGCAAAATCATTAACATGTATATTCTCACCGCTGGTACTCAAGAGTCTCTAATAAATTTATTCTCATAAAGATAGGGATACAAACATGAATAAAACTGCATGGTCCTTCCTTCGAAAGATATTGATAATTATATTTTAAAACGAAGAACGAATTTGAGTAAAAGTTCTGGTGTTTCGCACCAATCAATGAGGACAGACAGGGCACCTGATGGATGAGAGGGTGCTATTGTAGTCTCGAAGCTCAATAGCAGCATATTCTATTCTCTATACCTAAAAAAAACATGATCTGAATAAGCAAAGGAAAGTTCAATTTATCCTTGTTTGTGTATAACTAATACAGAGCCATTGCAGCTCCAGGTTATTATGTGTTCTCGTGTAGGCCTACAGCCAGGAAAGGATCAGTGATGATATTTTGCTATTTGAGAAAATCAAGGATATCACAACAGTTCTCTTTCTTCAACATTGAAGTGTGAGATAAATTTGTCTTCGCGAAGCATGATGACATCACTGGTGACCGTTGTGAGTGGTATGTCATTTACTGACTTGTGCTAATAACATAGCAAGTATAGGATATGACCTCACTTTATAACACTGAACCATTTATCAAGAGGAACATGGTAAGTATAGGGATGTGACTTCTCATGGCTCACAATAAGCATTTTGGTGCATTTCAGTAACAAATGGTATTTACAGTCTCATTCGAGCAATTCTTTTCTTTTGGACTTATTTAAAGTCGATCAATCGATATAAAACTTTTAAGGAAAATAAGGCGATCTGGCAGTCTCTTTCCCTATTTTCTTTGAATCGTTTTGATCTTTTTGGTTTTTTTAAGAAGAAATCCATATCTTTATAACTTGCTTTTCTGCTTCATAGAATGCACACAGAATGCAGGCAATATTGCCATAACGTTGAAGGGACATTTTCTCGCCATTATTGCAGTCAATCCTTTGATCTTTCAGCCGAAATGTTACGAGTGATTAATTTTACAGGGAGACCAGGTGTAAATCCCCCCACGTGTCATGTGACCACTTCGTCTTGTGTCGTCTGGCAAATCACGTGACCAAGTGACGTCATCATTCTTTGTCGTCTGGTCCTTGATTCCAGAATATTCTTGATAATTTCCTTGGTCACGCATAACAAGAACCATAAAGAATTATGTACCAGCCTTTGTTTCGAGCACATTGCTTGTTATACCTAACAAGATGCATAAATGCGCAAGGACAAAGTAGCAAAACACGGTTAAACACCATCTAACATGAAAGCTTTTTTGAAACCTATAGGCCTAGCCCAAAGCTATTGTACAAAAAATATCTAGATTGTTAGAAAACTGTGGTGCTGATATACTGAGATACACAGTTACTGCGCATTGTGCATTATCAAGTGCAATATCAGTTTTTAACTGAGATGACTAATATTGCACTAAGGTACATACATGTGCATGGCTTTGCAAAAGCAAAGAAAATGGCTAAATAATTCGAAATCTGATGTCTTCTGAAGTTTGTATTTTTTTAACTAAATTTTTTTATCGTATCTCGTTACAAATAAACAATTGCAACCTCAATTTTTTTTTCTTTACACTTGTGGAATCAGCAAATTATTATACTTGATGACGGATTTTGTTTGAATTTTTTTCTGAAACTTTGTAGTAGACTTTTGACATCTTGTTATGTTTTGTCTAGAAACATTACATACCACAAGAGCAGCCTTCAATTCTGAAATTTCACTGCTCACAGCTCAGACCAATCAACGGTCGACGGACTATATATAGATATTTCAAATATTCACTGATTGTGAAACATTATACATATATATGTACACTGGAAGACAAGAAAAAAAAACACAATTAGTTTTTCAATATTTTCAATATTGTATCAGTTTATTACAATGTACACGTAATCCGCAGTTCCAGCAGATTTCCCATTAATTATTGAAATATTTTTTCACTTGCATGTCTACAAATTATTAAACTTCCTGGATTGAATTGTTGCATCATGCGATGTATCACAATGGCAAACTGCGCTAACTCAGTCGAAATATGACCTCTTTCGGTGTACAATTTGTCCATCCTCTGTCATGTTTGCTACAAAAACATTTTTATGCTGGCCACAGTGGCCAGCTACTGCAATGTTGTTGTAACTCTAGCAAATTCATGGAAATCCCAGGCTGCTAGACTACACCCTAGACCTGCTGATCATGTCTGGAGAGGCACGAGTCATCCCATCCAGCCATCCCATCCAGTCATCCCACTTAGTCATCCCAGCCATCAGCCAGTCATCTCAGTCATCAGACCTAGAGCAGCTGCAATCTCCTTCTGTCTGGCACAAACTCCCAATAAGTAGCATGATCAACAATCATCAGATGACCAAGTGCCTGGATGGCCCAGCAGTGCTATTGGGACAACCAGATACATGTATGTGAGCACATATTTCACATGTATGAGAATGACACAATATTTTATTCTCATAGAAAAATTAAGTTCAGCTTTATTATGTATTGCAGACATTGAGAGTTGCCAGGAATTGTGGTGATCCTTTTCTAAAGTTACTGAAACACTTGTAACTGATTCACAATTTCACACCATCCATGGATTTTCCTGCAGCAATTGGGACCAATGTGCTAAGTACAGTCATGGAACATTGCATGACAATTTTATGCCACATAACACAGAAAGTACTCTATCCTCCTCAAAGTACAAGGTATTGACCATTTCAGGCATGAACTGGCGCATTAAATACATAAACTTGTTTTGAGATCATCAATGTTATCACTGCTGCACCTTACGGTTCATGACCACCTTCAGACATTGTGATTTTTCCCGTAGAGATCTATCTGCTTGATGTAGCACAAATCTTAAGTTAAAACATGATATTTTGAACCATTTCACATTGTGCATTCATGTTTGTTAATGTCTTTATCACTTGTAACAATGGTAATAAGATTGAAAGTGCCACTTTAAACTATTGCCGTAGCTGATATCCAAATGTTACATTATTACAAGAACAGCCAGTGATCAATGTTTATGCTACAGTATGCTGTGGTGGCAGCTTGTGCATTCATGCTAAGCAATATTACAACAACATTTCACAGTCTACAGACATGATAGGCAAGCTCTGTTTATAACAGGTGAACCTCATCAATGTTAATGAAAGCCAATCGTGTCAAACAATGGATAGCTGACCTGCAGATTGATGACCCGCGAATGCTTCTGCACCTGTGTGGATGAGCCATCATATCAGCCACTGTGCATATTGCTGTATGGTGTGGAATGAGGTAGTTGTAGTGTGGGTTTTTTTAGTCCTGCTGCAGGATGGGACTAAAGCTTTCAATCGTGCGAGTGTGTTTGTCTGTCCAGCTGTGTAGCTGTTCATTTGTTTGTTTCAGTAGACGAAAAAGGAATGCTTATGGAAAATCTGTTGGTAGCCATCAGCATTTCAAAGTTAATTGGCTAACCTGCATACCAGCACCTTGTTCTTTTTGTGTGTGAGTATAGTACCAATGTGCGGCTATTCAAAAATGTAAAGAAACCAATGAGTTAGCGCCTTCGATAGTTCCACATACATGTAACTTAAAACACAAACTCACTCACTCACTCTACGTGTATACATGTAATCACGGTTGGATGATTACTACTACCAGGAAATCTTCAGTACTTATTACAACTAAATACTTCATGCAGTTACCTTTTCTCTCAGTTTTACAATTACATATGTAAAATGCCTGAACGTAATATCTGTTACTACTGCCAGGACAATGTTGTACACAGTCTGAGTATTTGGCAGCGGCTCCAAGGATTCATAGAAATGAAAGCAGGTCACATGCAGGTAAAATAGGCAGAACCCTTCTTCCTTTTGATTATTCTTTTCTATTTATAAATCACAAAGTGAGCTTAACTTGGACGGAGGACAAAAGATACATGCAATTTATATATATAGTATTGCTCAGTGCTAACCCTTTACTTCATGTATGACATGATTGTACTTATTTCAAGACAAACACAGGCATTGGGCCAGCAAGCGAGCTGTGCAGCAACTTCAGGAAAGTTCAATTTCAATTTGAGTGGATATTGCGTTTTGTAAATTTATGGTTTGATTACTTTTGTGGTGCAACAATGTGGCAGCACTGTACATTCTGGACATGACTTCCTGTTTGATCAAAACATTGGCTTGGAGAAAGTACATGTTTCAGAAAAAGTCCACTCATATAAAATCAAATTGCTGTCAGCTATAGAAAAGCTCTTAGAACTGTGTACGTAGTCACTGAGGACCTAATCTATGCGAAGGGTAATATTGAAACATCTTTGATATTTGACTAACAGCCTCCAAACTTTCAATGTGAGTTGGCAAAAAATTCTGTGTTGACATAGCCATAGGAGAATTTTCTCTTACCTTTCTTGTCAATAATTATCCTACAATTTGTCCTGTTAGCCATTACAAATAATAGATATCCCATGCAATATAAATATAGTCCATGAACAATTCCATGCGGATAAATGGATGCTCAAATGTTTCAATTATCTTTTCTTAGGCAAAAAGTCCCTGGCTCAGTCATATATTCTTATGCACTGAGAGTGTTTGAGGGGCCCTGTTACAAAATAGCAAACTGGACAGAAAGGCTGAAAAATTTGGGCAGATGATTAAATAAACACTATTGAAAATTAATGATTTCTAGCCATTTTTCTTTGAAATGGTACTAAAACTGGATCCTGAAATGTCCTGTATTTATGCACTTGGTAGGCTAATTTGGACAAGAGAAAGACACAGCAATGAGGCTAAGGATAATTGAAACTGCCATCCAACATTGGCGCAGGTGACTCGGCAAGTTCAGGATTCGAACCCCGGACCCAGACATTAACAGCCCAGTACCTCCCCTCCTGATCGTGCCATCAGTGTTCCACAATTCCCACTTCTAAGAGGGGTAACAGCACAGTATAATATTATAAACACAGAATAATATAATATGCTTAAATGAAGTCATGTCTAGAGCCACTTGCTGTTGTTTGATAAGTGGCATTAAGAGGCTGCAAGGATACACCTGGAGGTATCATCAACAGAGGATGCTCTGTCTCTGCAGCAGCTCATCCTCATCACTCAAGCCTGGGACGTGTGGAGCCATTGAGCTGAGGTTTTGTCTACACAGTTAAAGGCAAGTAGTAGACACTAAACCTCATTTAACCAGCCAGCCTCTCTGAATCATCTCTCTCATTTGCCTTATCATATACTGAGGCAGTACAAAAACGTATTTTGCTTTTGAGTAGTGGCTATAATTTAGGATTATTGTTACACTGTATTGTAAATGAGGCTGTCACACTATAGCTACATCAGCTGATCATAATATTTATCTCTACACTGTCTTTATGATCCATTAGTCCCAACAAGCAGCTAAACACAAGAAATTCTATACTCCAATAAATTTAATGGTGCTGTCTACACTCTACACACGATTGAACTTGAAAGGAAAGGAGCCACTAGGCTAATAATAAATATCAGGTGATTCAGTGATATTAAAGCAAGGAGATATCTCTAGAGACTGAAAAGAGCGATGGAGATAGAGTAAGCCTTGGTCAGCCCCTCCATCATGCCAGACAATCTGTCATCCAACCACTTCGGCTGCATGGGGGGAATTTGAGAAATCTACCTGACTAACTAGCACAAAAATAGCTGTATAGAAACCCTAGATATAGATAAAAGGATTACATGATCAAAATACAATGGTTTTTATGGACAGCACTGAAAGAAAGTTGATTGCAATCATGCGTTGGGAATCTTCATGGCTCATCCATGCTGATGCAAAAACATTCCCAGGTCATCAATCCCCAGGTCAGCTATCCATTGTTGACATGATTAGCTTCCATTAACATTGATGAGGTCCACCTGTTATAAACAGAGCTTGCCTATTATGCCTGTGAGATGGTGTTGTAGTATTGCTTAGCACAAATGCACGCATGCCACCATCAACATCAGCCACATATATATAGAAAGCTTTGATCACTTGCAGTTGGTATGACAATTTAATATGAGGATGTTCATAGTAGCTCTTTAAGATATTGTTCCTACTTTTAAAAGTGAAATTTTGCAAAATAGAGTATAGTATGTCTTAGCATAGATTGACATATATGCGGCACTAAATCAAGCCGATTGATCCCTGATCTGTGCAATCTACAGAGTGATATCTGAGGAATAAATAACAATGTTCCCAGAGCAAGTATTATCTCATGCTAGGAAATTACTTGATTTTTCTGTGTCCACATATGACTGAACCTCCTGAAAATAGAAAAACAACAACATTGAAAAACCAGGCACGCAGGAGGATGATTACGGACAACTGCCTGAACCACATTTGTCGCCTCATATGGGACATTTGAAGGTGATCGTGATCTGGTGATCGTGCCATCAGTGTTATACAATTCCCACTTCTAGGAGCTGCAACAGCACACAATAGCACAGTATACACTTAAGTGAAGCCACATCTATAGCCACTTGCTGCTGTTCGCTAAATCGCATTAAGTGGCTGCAAGGATACACCTGGAGGAGTGTGGGTACCAACAACAGAGGATGCTCTGTCTCAGTAGCAGCTCATCCTCATCACTCAAGCCTTGGGACGTGTGCAGTCATTGAGCTTAGGTTTTGTCTACACAGTTAATGGCAAGCAGTAGACACTTAACCTCATTTAGCCAGGCTGCCTCCCTGTATCTTCCCTCTCATGTTGCTTGATATGACTTAGTGAGGTAGTAGTTGAAGGAAGGAATTTTTTTGGAATGGGATTGTACTCGTACCACGCAAGCTGCAGTATGAGCACTTCTTGCATGGTTATAACAACTAACAGATTAGCACCATCTGAAGGTCAATGATTTTCATCAGGTTGCTAAACGATTAGCCCAGATCCAGCAGATGACAACACATATTGTATTGGGTGGATTTTGAGATAATAGAGATTCTGATTGAAGATATTATGAAAATTATGATATTATAATTGATATAAAGTTTCTGGTTATAAACAATCATTCTTCTGCCTATGATGCCATATATATAAGTTCAATGTTAGGTTACTGGGGTAACCCATGTCTGTGAAATCCATTGGTGGCATGAATACTGTTTTATGTACACCAAAGAACCATTCAGAAACGATGAAAGCAGCTGATATACACTTCCTACATTTCAGGGGGCACATTAAATATATATATTTTCAGCATGTGAGCTTACAAACTGTTCAGGATTAGCAGTTAATATCTGTCAGCTGATTGGGTCAAACATACAGCACAGGCGGATTTCTTGAGAATACAAAAAGAGTGATGGAGATGGGGTAAGCCTGGCAGAGCCTCTCCATGATGCTATACCATCTACTTTCCATCTTGATCAACCAGTAGGCTTTTGAGAGTTAGACATCCCAGACAAAAAATAAAATTGACAAAGAATTTAAGATGATCGCTATTTATTCTGCTGTGAGAGTTTGATAATTCTATGTGACAGATATGGTAAATCAAGTGCACATGGTTTATACTATTCTCTGCAGTCTGCTCACAGGGAGATTTAATTGCCTTGCGGTTCTAAAGTTCTTGTCCACTAAATAAATAATGGTTAATCTGATTGGTTTACAATGGTTTAGGACAAACAGAAAGTCACACAGTTGATGTATCAAGCATAGTAAGTGCCTGTATACTGAGTGTATAGGACTGATTCATCACAGACAACTGTGAACGACAAAATCGCATGGAAATCAAATCGTCTTTAAGCTGTAACTGCAGTAGAGCTAAACTGCATGAACAAGATTTGGATCTTGATCCATATAACATTATTTAAAGTAGCAAGATCAGTTGAATTGAATCTGATTGTGCATTTCCCAGGAAGAGAACTATTTCCCAGGAAGAGAACCTTTTCAATATTATGCTATGTGCAAATTATAAGAAAGTTTGAATTTGTTTCAATGACAACAATCTTGATTTCAAAACCATTCTCTAAATTGAAAAATACAAGTATCTAATATGATTAGAACAAGGAGAAAAAGGAATCCAAATGAGCAAAAAATTTCATGCCATTCAGTTCCCGAATATTCTCTCTCAGCACATCTATCCACAGGATGTGCCACTCAGTGCTGTGGTTTGGCAACCCGACTTCTCTCGAAAAAACATTAAATGCGAATTCAGGATGTTGAAGAAGAGTATCGGTGTAAGATTAAGCTGCCTTCCTTCTGCAACATTAGTGTACAATAATCCATATGTATACACAGGAAGGGGATGTGAGATGGGATATGCATATGATATATTGGAAATTTGGCCTGAGGTGTCATTGGCTGTGACAAGCGTGTCTGACTTTTTGTGGAAACCATAGAAGAGGGCTTATCCGGCCCATGACAGCAGCCGATGGGAATCTGTCTTCTTTGGCTGTGTTCATGTGTCATACCTCCTCCCGGTTAGTGCAACAGCCAATCTTGGTCAAAAGACTACTTGAACAGGGAAATAACTGGTTTTATTAGACGAATGCAACTTAGGCTGTCATGAGTGGTAGTCAAATTTTGTTTTTCCTGTGCGACACCGAATGATCTTCTTTAATTGCAACAACTTCAACAAGCATCTTGCATCTATTCAAAACAGTTCTTTTGAAAGAAAATGTCCAAGACCAAAACAAATATAAAATGTAAAAATTCAAACAAATACTTATATCCGACATAATATTTACCTTCGGTGAAAAATGTCCTGGGGATGGAAGTACATGGCAACAAGATGTAACTAATTTGGTATCTAAACAACCAGGCCAGCTCAAGTCCAGCATTTATGGGGCTTTGTCCTTTGGCAGATATATATTGCACAACTATGCAAATTTTCCTGCATGTATGCGGCTGCATGCTGGTCAAATATTATTCAGGAAACCATCATACATCAGTTGATTTAATGCCTATTTTTTAGGGGAAATCAACCTTAGCTATATTCATCCGGAGGGACATTAAGTTGCATCAACCGAAAGATTTGACTGCAACTTATTTTATGATTAAATGTGCATTGCACACGTCTTACATAATTATTCCTTTAAGTAAGAGGGCTATTGCTTGTGAATTTTCAAGACACAACTTAGAGCTGAGAATGATCTTCTTCCTTCATCAATATCAGATGGCATGCCAACACATATGGCCATGAGCCCAAGCAGTTTAAGGAGTGACAGGCTCCGTCAGGCAGCTGAAAAGGTGTCATCCATAAATAAAGAGGGCACATACCTGTAATAAACAAGGTCAGGATGAAAGATACAACGTATAGGCAAATGGCACTTGTTGGTCACTTGAAGGCAATGAAGTGGATTTGTTCACAGGCTGACTCTCCATTATGCTAAAGCTATTAGTCTGAGTTCTAGGCTCTGAATCCTTTGGTAGTGATTAGCAGTGACCTTGCAGGCGAAAGTTGCCAGTCATTGGAAAGAAGTTATCCAACAGGATCTACTGCTAAGTGAACAAAGTACTTATTTACTGTGCATAATATAAACTATGTATTTGGATGCGAGACTTCGCTGAATCGATGTTAATCAAGATTTTTTTTGCGAGAAATTTGCCAATTTTAAGTACAGGGTGATCAAGAAAAAACTTTTCAGTCTTTGGCCCATGAGGCGCAACTCAGTGAGTTCTTATCCAATCAGTCTCATTCTTGTATGAAGTTCAGGTTGGTATCTCAGTATTATGTTTCTAATCTTGCAAAAATCATAGCTCACAATTACACATCATGTTCCAGTGGAACAAACTACAGTCAATATGTTACCATGACTATCCTCTTTACATTAGAAAAGATTGGATAGTAATAATAGTCTAATTTATAGAACTATGCCAAGGAAAGAGAGTAAATTTTTTTCTTGACCACCCTGTATTATTTCAAATACAAAAACATCATATTTATTTTATTGTTAATAAGAATATCTAGAAAAACAGCAGTTCAAAATTGCATCATGTATTTTGTAAGTAGTTAGTCAATTTGGCATAATTGAAAGACCATCAGAAGTATCGTTTAATTGCGAAAATAATAAAAATGCAAGTCAGTGATTGAGCAAGGCTATTAACTGTACTTGTGCATTCCATCAGTGAGGTGGTTGTAGTTGCTGCTCAAACCAATTGGCCAATGTGGCCCGGACAAGGTCAGTTTTAATTTCTATCAAAGGGATGGGTTTGCACTAATAGGGTTTGCATAAAGTGGTAGAGCGACTTATCTGTCTGTGAAGTGTGAATGGTGTGGAATTGAAAGTTAGGGTGCCTAGTAGCCTGTATGTCTTACATTTTATATATCAACTCCACAAGAGACAGCTTTTGCCCTGAGAAACAATGACAGAACTTCATTGCTTGATGTGTTACAATGCATAATGACAAGTCACTACTGCATATTTGTTATTTTGCTTAAACCGTCATTCAAACGATTATTGGCCTACTAATTTATCTTTAACCTAATTTTCACTTGGTTGGTAACAAAGAGAGCTGAACATTTTAAGTCTCTAGAATAATTGAATTGTGGCATCAAGCTCTGTGTTGTAGAATCATGTTAAATAAAGATTAAGTATTTCTCTGCTTTGCTAAAAAAAAGATTTCCAAAATGTGCAAGTATAAATCAGATGTAGCCTATAAAGAGTTGCTGCGGTCAGTTTTAAAGATGCGTTCCAGAAAGAACACAAAGTGTTTTGTGTGTCAGTTTTAAGGAAACATGTCAAAACAATTACAAATGGCACCTTAAACTTCATTATATTCTTGACTATAGCCTTACAAACATTCTCAGAGTATTGGTTAACATTTATACTGAATAGTGATAGCTTTGCTTATGTCTGTTGTATTCTATTATCTTCTTTATCAAATATCTAAAACGTACTGGAAGCAAATAGGGTTTTCTGCAAGGAGCAGGTTTCTGAAAAGGTAACACCTACTGTTATTGATGTATTACATATTTTCCCTATTCCCTCCTCAGAGCATGTATGCTCCATTGTTCAAACACTCAAACAATCTCAATTGACTGGAGTGTGATAGATGAGAATTATCAGCTGCCCGACAGGACAAAAATGCAAATTGGCAAGAGCCCCAGAAAATGATATACCGTTATTGTATCTCGACGAAATGTAAATTGCTTTGATGGTGAGAAATGTGTTTTTGTTTTAAACAATTATGATGAGAATCTCGAGTAGGTTATGAAAGTAACATTCTCAGCACGAGGCATGAGTGTCATTTTGTATATGACAGGTGCAAGGGAATAAATACAAATCAGCCGATGATCACTGACAAGAACAATTAGCCTCACTAGCAAAGAAAACACAGCCTGTTTTCAATGAACAAGAACACAACCTACAGTAATCCAAGTGCTCTGGCATCCTGAATTATTGAATTAAGATGACCTTGGTCCTTGGACCATGGTACTTTATTTCCGTTGCATTTTTTAATATGGGATTCGCTGATTCATTGAAACAAATCTTCAATAAGGCCAATTTAGCTTGCGTGTGGTTGACAACAATTACAATGTTTCGCCTTTCTGTACTGTCTATCACATTTGATCTCAATCATGGTCAATGAGGAAATTACCCACAGACGTCAAATGGAGGAGGTTTAAACACAAAAATACAGGGTTTTTTCCTTACCACTTTCAACTATACACCAATCCTGCAAACTTCATAGACACCATAAACTTGTTCTACTATTTTATGCAAAACCTATTAGCGGCAGTCCATCCTTGTGATATAAACTAGGACTGACCTTTCCAGAAACATAGGTGTTAGCTGAAACTACATCACCAGTCTGATATATTGCAGAAGTTGCAGTTGGTAAGTTTGCTCACTGACTTGCATTTATATCAATCACATCAGGTAATTGAATGGATATGCATGATCCCCCAATCAAAACCATCTAAATCTAAAGTATTCCAATTAATAGTATACAAACAGCTATATTTACCTCCAATCTAAGTTATTTAGACCATTGAACTTCAATGAATTGTAAAATCAATCTCATAAATCCTAGCTTACCTTATTGAGTCACAGTGATCCCAAACCTAAATTTACATTTAAGGCCTAGTGAATAATTTAAACACAAGAGATATATTTTGCAAGTGTACACCAGATGTTTTTTTGGCATCAAGCTCACTGTTTTAGTATCATATAAAATGTGCATTCAGTATTTCTATAGTTTGCTCATATAGAAATTACCAAAACATGACCACAGACTTAGGAACATGCTCAGAGTCTTTAAAAACTAACACTGCAACTACCTCATTTCACAGCCTATAACTACAGTAGTTGATATTATGGCTGATCCTTAATGATGCAAAAGCATTTAGTCGGGGAGCAAATGGACTGAAAATAAACCCCGTGGGACTTTGATGCAGAAATTATGAGCCATATACCATTTTGTTCCTTAGAATCTCAGCTTTCATTTAAGCCATGTTGGCAAGCTGGGAAATGTGTCAGACCTGAGCTATAAGGGTTTTAGTAAAATGGTATTAATGCAGCTTTTTTTAACTATCGAAAATGTGATATTTCAGAAAAAACATTGATTAGGGCCATATTACACATCAGATAGTGGTGGTATCACATACCGTTGTGTTCAGAACAATCATAGCTTTAATTTAAGCCATCTTGCAACTCTGGAAATTGAGCAGGACAAGAGTTATAACAGGCTAAAGTCAGTAGTAGGACATCGATCTTTATAGATTTGTGAAAATATGCTGTTTATCATAAAACATGTATTAAAGGTAACAAAGGGCCATACAAATGATTAACAATTGACAAACCTGCATGCAGTGCTGTTCACTTAGCCCTCAGCTTTGATTTAAGCCATGTTGGCACACTGAGAAATGGATCTGAAGAAAGTAACAGGTGCTTAAATCATTGTAAATATACATGCTCTTTTGAGTGTGTCATTTTTAGGTACAGCCTGTGTACCATTAATATGTTGTGTGATATATAAGTGAAGTAGTGGCTGAACAATTTGTCAATCAATTATAATTATGTTGAACAGTGGAGCCATCGCCTTAATCAATTCTGCCACTGTGTTAAACTATACTCAAGGCGCATGGGGCTGTGTCTGCGCTGACACCCTGGGCAGGGGCAATGCTGGGTCTAAGCCTAACTAGGACCCTTAAATAAGTGCTCAGTCAGTATCAACTTTGATAATATGGATATAACTGTTGCTCTTCAGTCTTCACACTGCCTAACTTCGCAAGGATGTGTATCACTTTTCACCACAACAGTCAACCCTCCAAAAGCTAATTAAATGTTGCCATTACTATCGAAAATCTCCTTGGAAATAAAAATCCTCCCATGTATTTCAGTTCCACCTATCCTTATCACCAGTTTACTCACTTCTTACCAACCAAAATGGATGTTGATGGATAGCCCTTAATGTCAGCTTTCAGTTGGCACCTTGGTTTCCATCTTACTACTGCACTCAATCTTCTAAGAGCTAAATAAATGTAGCTGTTAGTGTCAAAAATCTCCTCGGAGAACCAATCTTTCCCATGGTTTTTCAATTCCACCTATCCTTATTACCAGATAAATCAATGCTTACCCACAAAATGGATGTGGGTGGATAGCCCTTGATATCATCTTTCATATGGCACCTAGGTTTCCTTGTTACTACTAATGTCAACCTTCTAAAAGCTAAATAAATGTTGCTGTAATTACTGAAAATCTCCTCGGAAACACAAAATTAGCCCATTATTTTCAATTCTACCTATTCTTATCACCAAATAAATCATTCCTAACCAATCATAATGGATGTGGATGGATAGCCCTTGATATCAGCTTGCATTTGGCACCTTGGTTTCCTTGTTACTACAACTTTGAACTCCCCAAAGCTATATAAATGTTGCTGTCAATATTGAGAATCTCCTCGGAAACTCAACATCCTCTCTTGTTTTTTCAGTTCAACCTATCCTTATCACTAAATAACTCCTTCCTGACCAATTAAAATAGATGTGGATGGATAGCACTTGATATCAGCTTTCATTTGGTACCTTGGTTTCCTTGTTACTACAACTGTCAGCCCTCCAAGAGCTAAATAAATGTAGCTGTCAGTGTCAAAAATCTCCTTGGAAACACAAAATACTCCCATATATTTTCAATTCTACCTATTCTTATCACCAAATAAATCATTCCTAACCAATTAAAATGGATGTGGATGGATAGCCCTTGATGTCAGCTTTCATTTGGCACCTTGGTTTCCTTGTTACTACAACTGTCAACCCTCCAAAAGCTAAATAAATGTCGCAGTCATTATTGAACATCTTCCCCCATGCACAAAATCGGGTCATTTGTTTTCAATTCCATCTATCCTTATCACTAGGTAACACATTCCTTACCAACCAAAATGGATGTGGATGGATAGCACTTGATATCAGCTTTCATTTGGCACCTTGGTTTCCTTGTTACTACAACTGTCAGCCCTGCAAGAGCTAAATAAATGTAGCTGTCAGTGTCAAAAATCTCCTCGGAAAAACAAAATACTCCCATATATTTTCAATTCTACCTATTCTTATCACCAAATAAATCATTCCTAACCAATCATAATGGATGTGGATGGATAGCCCTTGATATCAGCTTTGAACCCTCCAAAAGCTATATAAATGTTGCTGTCAATATTGAGAATCTCCTTGGAAACTCAACATCCTCTCATGTTTTTTCAGTTCAACCTATCCTTATCACTAGATACAACTCCTTCCTGACCAATTAAGATGGATGTGGATGGATAGCCCTTGATATCAGCTTTCATTTGGCACCTTGGTTTCCTTGTTACTACAACTGTCAACCCTCCAAAAGCCAAATAAATGTCGCGGTCATTATTGAACATCTTCCCGCAAACACAAAATCGGCCCATTTGTTTTCAATTCCATCTATCCTTATCACCAGGTAACACATCCCTAACCAACAAAATGGATGTGGATGGATAGCCCTTGGTGTCAGCCTTCATTTGGCACCTTGGTATTCTTGTTACTACCAATGTCAACCCTCCAAACGCTAAATAAATATTACTGACATTATTGTATATCTCCTTGGAAACTCAAAATCCTCTCATGGTTTTTTCGGTTCCACCTATCCTTAACTCACTCCTAACCAATCAACATGGATGTGGATGGATGGCCCTTTATGTCAGTTTTCTTTTGGCAACTTGGTTTCCTTGTTATTACAACTGTCAATCTCCCATGAGCTAATATAAGTAAATGGCGTAGATGTTCTATTGCATGGGAGGATATTGTGTTTCTGAGGAGATTTTCGTCACTGACAGCTACATTTATTTAGCTTTTGGAGGATTGACAGTTGCAATAACAAGGACACTAAGATGCCAAATAAAAGCTGATATCAAGGGCTATCCATCCACATCCATTTTGTGGTTTAGGAATGATTTATTTAGTGATAAGGTTAGGTGGAGCTGAAAAAACATGGGAAGAGTTTGCGTTTCTGATGAGATTTTTGACTGTGACAGCAACATTATTTAGCTTTCGGAGGGTTGACAGTTGTAGTAACAAGGAAAACAAGGTGGTAAATAAAGCTGACATCTAGCTCTTGGTGTCAGCTTTCATTTGGCACCTTAGTTGTTAATATTTCTAGAGATAATCAAACTGACCTGAACTGGTAATTTCTGAGAAATATTTTTCTGCTCTCAAGTTCTATTTAAAATGGCCCGCTATAAAAACCCCATCGGACATTAATACTCATGTTAACATTGGGTTTTTTTTGTTTCCGGCATAGATACCTCCCATTAACAAGAAATGCATCTAACAGTAAAGAATCATATATTGGCTAGACCACTAAAAGAAAGAAAAGTGACTGAAATTGACAAGATGGCAGAGAATATTGCGAGAGCTCCTCTTCTGAAAGTATATACAATTCTAAGATCACAAAGTGCAGAAAGGGGTAAACTAAGTGTATAGTTCAATTCCTCATGCAGTAAAACCCCTGTTTGGTCTTTTAAAGTGCTCTGGTAAGTCAATTAGGAGCTGAGATAAACATTTTTAAAATTTTCGGCAGCTCGTTGGTGGCCATTTTGTTTTCATTCAAATGAGGTAGTTCATCCCACTTTTTCTTTGGAACATCTTTCATTTGAAAGAGGACACTCTACAGAACATTTTGGTACCACACTCATACATTCCTGGGGAGGGGCTACATGGGCGGGGGGGGGGGGGGTCCCACCGGCCCCCATACTGAAACAGCATATTTTCACAAATCTATAAAGATCGATGTCCTACTACTGACTTTAGGCTGTTATAACTCTTGTCCTGCTCAATTCCCAGAGTTGCAAGATAGCTTAAATTAAAGCTGTGATTGTTCTGAACACAATGGTATGTGATACCACCACTACCTGATGTGTAATATGGCCCTAATCAATGTTTTTTTCTGAAATATCACATTTTCGATAGTTACAAAAAGCTGCATTAATACCATTTTACTAAAACCCTTATAACTCAGGTCTGACACATTTCCCAGCTTGCCAACATGGCTTAAATGAAAGCTGAGATTCTAAGGAACAAAATGGTATATGGCTCATAATTTCTGCATCAAAGTCCCACGGGATTCCAGTTGCTCCCAGACTAATTCATGCGTCATCAATCTGTAGATGAGCTACCCTTTGTTTGACATGATTGTCCTTAATTAACATTGATGAGGTTCACCTGTTATATACACTGCTTGCCTATCATGCCTGTAGGATGTGAGATATTATATTGCTTAGCATGAATGAGCTCAAGCCAACACCACACCATCAGCGCATACAGCAACAGTTCAAAGTTAAACTTCCGTTGTTCCCATCAATACAAGTGATAATAACAATGATTGATTGCTCATTTGTAAAAGCCATATATATTATCAATTTATCACATCCAGGAAAAAATCAAAATGTTCCAGGATTAAACGTAAACTTATGTTATCAAAATGCTCTGTTTTTCTCTGTATCTAAAAACAAACAACAGGCAGCCAGGAGGATGATTACAAACAAAAGCCTGAACCACATAATAATTATGGCCTCATGTGGGACATTTGAACGCATGATCTGGTGATCATGCTATAAGTGTTATACAATTCTCACTTAGAACTGCAACAGCACACCATAGCACAGTATAATACACTTAAGTGAAACCACATTCTATAGCCACTTGCTGCTGTTTGATAAGTGGCATTAAGAGGCTGCAAGGATATGCCTAGAGGTATCATCAACAGAGGATGCCCTGTCTCAGCAGCAGCTCATCATCATCACTCAAGCCTGGGACGTGTGGAGCCATTGAGCTGAGGTTTTGTCTACACAGTTAATGGCAAGCAGTAGACACTAAACCTCATTTAACCAGCCAGCATCCCTGAATCACCTCTCTCATTTGCCTGATCGTATACTGAGGGAGTACCAAAAGGTATTCTGCTTTTGAGTAGTAGCTATAAATTAGGATTATTGTTACACTGCATTGTAGATGAGGCTGTCACAGTATAGCCACATCAGCTGATCATAATATTTATCTATACACATTCTTTATGATCCATTAGTCCCAACAAGCAGCTAAACACAAGGAATTCTATACTCTAATAAAACTTAATGGTGCTGTCTACACACAATTGAACTTGAAAGGAGCCACTAAGCTCATAAATATCAGGTGATTCAGTGATATCAAAGCAAGGAGATATCTCCAGAGACTGAAAAGAGCGATAGAGATAGAGTAAGCCTCGGTCAGCCTCTCCATCATGCCAGACAATCTGTCATCCAACCACTTCAGCTGCATGAGGGGAATTTGAGAAATCTACCTGATCACCTTACAAAAAATCGCTGCACAGAAACCTTACAGATAGATATAGATAGAAGGATTACACGACAAAAATACAATGGTTTTTATGGACAGCACTGAAAAAAAGTTGATTGCAATCATGCGTTGGGAATCTTCATGGCTCATCCATGCTGATGCAAAAACATTCTCATGTCATCAATCCCAGGTCAGCTATCCATTGTTGACATGATTAGCTTCCATTAACATTGATGAGGTCCACCTGTTATAAACAGAGCTTGCCTATCATGCCTGTGAGATGGTGTTGCAATATTGCTTAGCACGATTGCACACATACCACAAGCAACATCAGCCAGGTTATAAAGAAAGCTTTGATCACTTGCAGTTGGTATGACAATTTAGCATGAGGATGTTCATAGTAGCACTTTCAGATATTGTTCCTACTGTTAAAAGTGAAATTTTGCAAAATAGAGTATGTCTTAGCATAGATTGACATATATGCGGCACTAAATCAAGCCGATTGATCCTTGATCTTTGCAATTTAGCTTACAGAGTGATATCTGGGGAAAAAATTACAATGTTCCCAGAGCAAGCATAATCTCATTTTAGGAAATTACTTGATTTTTCTCTGTTCACATATGACTGAACCTCCTGAAAATAGAAAAACAACAACATTGCAAAACCAGGCAGCCAGGAGGATGATAACAAACAACCGCCTGATCCCCATCTGTCGCCACACACGGGACATTTGAAGGTGATCGTGATCTGGTGATCGTGCCAGCAGTGTTATACAATTCCCACTTCTAGGAGCTGCAACAGCACACAATAGCACAGTATACACTTAAGTGAAGCCACGTCTATAGCCACTTGCTGCTGTCGCTAAGTGGCATTAAGAGGCTGCAAGGATACACCTGGAGGACTGGGGGTACCAACAACTGAGGATGCTATTTCGCGGCAGCAACTCATCCTCATCACTCGGGCCTTGGGATGTGCGCAATCATTGAGCTGAGGTTTTGTCTACACAGTTAATGGCAAGCAGTAGACACTAAACCTCATTTAACTAGCCTGCCTCCCTGTATCTTCCCTCTCATGTTGCTTGATATGATTTAGTGAGGTAGTAGTGGAAGGAAGGAATTTTTTTGGAATGGGATTGTACTCGTACCACGCATGCCGCAGTATGGGCGCTTCTTGCATGGTTGAGACAACTGACAGATTAGCACCATCTGAAGATCTATGATTTCCTTCAGGTTGCTAAATGAATAGCCCAGATCCAGCAGGTGACAACACATATTGTATTGAGTGGATTTTGCCAGCTCAAGCCCAGATTTATGGGGCTTTGTCCCGGGACAGATATATATTTCACAATTATGCTCATTTTCCTGCATGTATGTGGCTGCAAGTTGGTCAAATATTATTAAGGAAACCATCATGCATGGGTTGATTTAATGCCTTTGTTTTGGGGTAAATTAACACTGACTATGTTTCTTCCAGAAGGAAGTGAAACTGTATCCAACAAAAGATTTTACTGCAACTTATTTTTATGATTAAGTGCACATTGCACACATCTCACATATTCTTATCAGTAAAGGGTTACAACTTCTGAGTTTCCCAGACATAACAGAGCTGAGAATGATCTTCTTCCTTCATCAATATTAGATTGCATGCTAACACATAAGGCCATCAGCCAAAGCAGTTTAAGGAGTGACAGGCTCCATCAGGCAGTTGAAAAGGTGTCATCAATAAATAAAGAGGGCACAAACCTGTAATAAACAAGGTCAGGACGAAAGATACAAAATAGAGACAAATGGCACTTGTTGGTCACTTGAAGGCAATGAAGTGGATTTGTTCACAGGCTGACTCTCCATTATTCTAAAGCTATTAGTCTGAGTTCTAGGCTCTGAATCCTTTGACAGTGATTAACAGTGACTTTGCAGGCGACAGTTGCCAGTCAATGGAAAGAAGTTATCCTACAGGGATCTACTACTAAGTGAACAAAGAACTTCTTTACTGTGCATAATATAAACTATGTATTTGGATGCGAGACATCACTGCATCGATCTTAATCAAGATTTTTTTTTCAAAAACATATACATCATATTTATTTTATTGTTAATCAGAATATGCAGAAAAACAGCAGTTCAAAATTACATCATGTATGTGGTAAATAGCTGGTCAATTTGGCATAATTGACTAGCAAGTCAATTTGGCATAATTGAAAGACCATCAGAAGTATCGTTGAATTGCGAAAATAATAAAAATGCAAGTCAGTGATTGAGCAAGACTATTAACTGTACTTGTGCATTCCATCAGTGGGGTGGTTGTAGTTGCTGCTCAAACAAATTGGCCAATGTGGCCTGACAAGGTCAGTCTTAATTTCTATCAAAGGGATGGGTTTGCACTAATACGGTTTGCATAAAGTGGTAGAGCAACTGTCTGTGACGTGTGAATGTTGTAGAATTGAAAGTTAGGGCGCCTTTTAGCCTGAATGTCTTAGTCTTACATTTGATATACTCGAATCACCTCAACAAGAGACAGCTTTTACCCTTAGAAACAATGACAGAACTTCGTTGTGTTACAATGCATAATGACAAGTCACTATTGCATATTTGTTATTTTGCTTAAACCGTCATGCAAAAGTTTATTGGCCTACTAATTTATCTTAAACCTAATTTTCACTCGGTTGGTAACAAAGAGAGCTGAACAATTTAAGCCTCTTGAATAATTGAACCAGGTATTTGTGTGGCATCAAGCTCGGTGTTGTAGAATCATGTTAGATAAAGATTAAGTATTCCTATGCTTTGCTAAAAAAGAGATTTCCAAAATGTGCAAGTATAAATCAGATGTAGCCTATAAAGCACATTTTGTCACCTTTCTAAAAGAGTTGCTGCGGTCAGTTTTAAAGATGTGTTCCAGAAAGCACACAAAGTGTTTTGTGTGTCATTGTTAAGGTAACATGTCACAACAATTAAAAATGGCACCTTAAACTTCATTATATTCTTGACTGTAGCCTTACAAACATTCTCAGAGTAATGGTTAACATTTATATTGAATAGTGATAGCTTGCCTAATGTCTGTTGTATTCTATTTCTTCTTTATCAAATATCTATAACTTACTGGAAGAAAATAGTGTTTTCTGCAAGGAGCAGGTTTCTGAAAAGGTAACATCTACTGTTATTGATTATTACATATTTTCCCTATTTCATCCTCAGAGCTTGTATGCTCCATTGTCTAAACACTCAAACAATCTCAATTGACTGAAGTGTGATGGACGATAATTATGAGCTGCCCGACAAGACAAAAATGCAAAATAACAAGAGCCCCAGAAAATAATATAATGTTATTGTATCTCGCGAAGTGTAAATTGCTTTGCTTGAGAGAAATGTGTTTTTGTTTTAAATAATTGTGATGAGAATATCGAGTAGGTTATGAAAGTAACATTCAGTATTTCTATAGTTTGCTCATATAGAAATTCCAAAACATGATTACAGACTTAGGAACATGCTCAGAGACTTTAAAAACTGACACTGCAACTATCTCATTTCACAGCCTATAACTACAGTAGTTGATATGATGGCTCATCCATAATGATGCAAAAGCATTCATGTGTCATCGATCTGAAGGTAAGCTACCCTTTGTTTGACATGATTGTCCTTAATTAACATTGATGAGGTTCACCTGTTATAAACAGAGCTTGCCTATCATGCCTGTAGGATGTGAGATATTATATTGCTTAGCATGAATGGGCTCAAGCCAACACCACACCATCAGCGCATACAGCAACAGTTCAAAGTTAAACTTCCGTTGTTCCCATCAATACAAGTGATAATAACAATGATTGATCGCTGATTTGTAAAAGCCTTATATATTATAAATTTATCACATCCAGGAAAAAATCAATATGTTCAAGGATTAAACGTAAACTTATGATATCAAAATGCTCCATTTTGCTCTGTATCTAAAAAAAACAACAGGCAGCCAGGAGGATGATTACAAACAAAAGCCTGAACCACATAATATGGCTCCATGTGGGAAATTTGAACGCGATCGTGATCTGGTGATCGTGCCATCAGTGTTATACAATTCTCACTTATGCAACAGCACACAATAGCACGGTATATACACTTAAGTGAAGCCACATCTATAGTAACTTGCTGCTGTTCGCTGAGTGGCATTAAGAGGCTGCAAGGATACACCTGGAGGTATGATCAACAGAGGATGCTCTGTCTCAGCAGCAGCTCATCCTCATCACTCAAGCCATGGGACGTGTGCAGTCATTGAGCTGAGGTTTTGTCTACACAGTTAATGGCAAGTAGTAGACACTGAACCTCATTTGACCAGTCAGCCTCCCTGAATCATATCTACCATTTGCCTTATCATATACATGTACTGAGGCAGTACCAAAAGGTATTCTGCTTTTGAGTAGTGCCTATAAATAAGGATTATTAATACATTGTATTGTAGATGAGGCTGTGACACTATAGCTGCATCAGCTGATCATAATATTTATCTATACACAGTCTTTATGATCCATTATTCCCAACAAGCAGCTAAACACAAGAAACTTTATACTCCAATAAAACTTAATGGTGCTGTCTAAACACAATTGAACTTTAAAGGAGCCACTAAGCTTATAAATATCAGGTGATTCAGTGATATTAAAGCAAGGAGATATCTCTAGAGACTGAAAAGAGCGATGGAGCTAGAGTAAGCCTCGGTCAGCCTCTCCATCATGCCAGACAATCTGTCATCCAACCACTTCAGCTGCATGAGGGGAATTTGAGAAATCTACCTGACCACCTCAGAAAAAATAACTGCATAGAAACCCTACAGATAGATATAGATAGAAGGATTACACAACAAAAATACAATGGTTTTTATGGACAGCACTGAAAGCAAGTTGATTGTAATCATGCGTTGGGAATCTTCATGGCTCATCCATGCTGATGCAAAAACATTCTCAGGTCATCAATCCCCAAGTCAGCTATCCATTATTTGACATGATTGGCTTTCATTAACGTTGATGAGGTTCACCTGTTATAAACACAGCTTGCCTATCATGCAAGAAGCGCCCATTCTGCTTTGATCACTTGCAGTTGGTATGACAATTTAGCATGAGGATATTCATAGTAGCATTTTCAGATATTGTTCCTATTGTTAAAAGTCAAATTTTGCAAAATAGAGTATGTCTTAGCATAGATTGACATATATACTGCACTAAATCAAGCCGATTGATCCTTGATCCTTGATCTTTGCAATGTACACAGTGATATGTGGGGAAAAAATTACAATGTTCCCAGAGCAAGCATAATCTCATGTTAGGAAACTTTTTGATTTTTCTCTGTTCACATATCACTGAACCTCCCGATAATAGAAAAACAACAACATTGAAAAACCAGGCAGCCAGGAGGATGAATACAAACATCTGCTGAACCACATCTGTCGCCACATATTGGGACATTTGAAGGTGATCATGATCTGGCGTTCGTGCCATCAGTGTTATAAAATTCCCACTTCTAGGAGCTGCAACAGCACACAATAGCACAGTATACACTTAAGTGAAGCCACATCTATAGCCACTTGCTGCTGTTCGCTAAGTGGCATTAAGAGGCTGCAAGGGTACACCTGGAGAAGTGGGGGCACCAACAATAGAGGATGCTCTGTCTCAGTAGCAGCTCATCCTCATCACTCGGGCCTTTGGATGTGCACAATCATTGAGCTGAGGTTTTGTCTACACAGTTAATGGCAAACAGTAGACACTAAACCTCATTTAACCAGCCTGTCTCCCTGTATCTTCCTTCTCATGTTGCTTGATATGATTTAGTGAGGTAGTAGTGGAAGGAAGGAATTTTTTTGGAATGGGATATACTCGTACCACGCATGCCGCAGAATGGGCGCTTCTTGCATGGTTGAGACAACTGACAGATAAGCACCATCTGAAGATCAATGATTTCCATCAGGTTGCTAAATGAACAGCCCAGATCCAGCAGATGACAACACATATTGTATTGAGTGGATTTTGTGATTCTGATTGAAGATATTATAAAATTATGCTATTATAATTTATATAAAGTTTCTGGTCAGAAACAATTGTTCTTCTGCCTATGATGCCACATATACAAGTTCAATGTTACGTTTCTTGGGTAACCTATGTATGTGAAATTCATTGGTGGCATGAATACTGTTTATGTATACCACAGAACCATTCAGAAACAAGAAAAGCAGCTAATATACACTTCCTACATTTCAGGGAGCACATTAAATATATTTTCAGCATATGAGCTTACAAATTGCAACAGGATTAGGCTATGTGCAAATTATCAGAAAGTTTGAATAGTTTCAATGACAACGATCTTGCTTTCCAAACCATTCTTTAAAATGAAAAATAAAAGAATCTATATGATTAAAATAATGAGAAAATGGAAACCAAATGAGTAATGCATTTCATGCTATTCAGTCCCGAATATTCTCTCTAAGCACATCTATCCGCAGAGTGTGGTATAACTAGCAGACATCTCTTGAAATAGGGTAATCCTGGGAATATACTCCATACATTAAATGCAAATTCAGGATGTTGAAGAAGAGTATCGGTGTAAGGTTAAGCTGCCTTGCTTCTGCAACATTAGTGTGAAATAATCCATGTACACAACTAGGGAATGTGAGATGGGATATGCATAGAATATATCGGAAATATGGCCTGAGGTGTCATTGGCTGTGACAAGCATGCCTGACTTTTTGTGGAAACCATAGAAGAGGGCTTATCCGGCCCATGACGGCAGCCGAAGGGAATTATGTCAGAGGAATCTTGTCTTCTTTGCCTCTGTGCGTGTTCCATAACCTTCCGGTTAGTGCAACAGCCAATCGTGGTCCAAAGACTACTTGACCAGGAAAATAAATGGCTTTGTTAGACAATTGCAACTTAGGTAACCCACGAGTGATAGTCAAATTTTGTCTTTCCTGTGCAAGACCAAACGATCTTCTTTAATTGAAACAACTTCAACAAGTATTTTGCATTTATTGAACAATTCTTTTGAAAGATAATGTCCAAGACCAGAATAAACATAAAATGTAAAAATTCAAACAAATACTTATGTCCGACATAATATTTACCTTCAGTGAAAAATGTCCTAGGGCTATAAGTACATAGAAACAGGATGTAACCAGTTTCAGATCTAAACAACCAGGCCAGCTCAGGTCCAGCCTTTATTGGGCTCTGTCCTTTGCCAGACATATATTGCACAATTATGCACATTTTCCTGCATGTACTATGCGGCTGCATGCTGGTAAAATATTATTCAGGAAACAATCATGCATGGGTTGATTGAATGCCTATCTTTTTTAAGAGAAATCAACCTTAGCTATATTCTTCCAGTTGACATCAAGTTGTATCAACCGAAAGATTTGACTGCAACTTATTTTATGATTAAATGTGCATTGCACACGTCTTACATAATTATTCCTTTAAGTAAGAGGGCTATTGCTTGTGAATTTTCAAGACACAACTTAGAGCTGAGAATGATCTTCTTCCTTCATCAATATCAGATGGCATGCCAACACATATGGCCATGAGCCCAAGCAGTTTAAGGAGTGACAGGCTCTGTCAGGCAGCTGAAAAGGTGTCATCCATAAATAAAGAGGGCACAGACCTGTAATAAACAAGGTCAGGATGAAAGATACAACGTATAGGCAAATGGCACTTGTTGGTCACTTGAAGGCAATGAAGTGGATTTGTTCACAGGCTGACTCTCCATTATGCTAAAGCTATTAGTCTGAGTTCTAGGCTCTGAATCATTTGATAGTGATTAACAGTGACCTTGTTGTAGCTGACAGTTGCATGTCAATGGAAAGAAGTTATCAAACAGGTATATACTGCCAAGTAAACAAAAGCCTTATTTACAGTGCATAATATAAACTATGTATTTGGATGCGAGACATCACGGCATCGATCTTAATCAAGAATTTTTGCAAATTTGCCAATTTTATAAGTATTATTTCAAATACATATACATCATATTTAATTTTTATTGTTAATCAAAATATGTAGAAAAACAGCAGTTCAAAATTACATCATGTATGTGGTAAATAGTTAGTCAATTTGGCATAATTGAAAGACCATCAGAAGTATCGTTGAATTGCGAAAATAATAAAAATGCAAGTCAGTGATTGAGCAAGGCTATTAACTATACTTGTGCATTCCATCAGTGGGGTGGTTGTAGTTGCTGCTCAAACCAATTGGCCAATGTGGCCTGACAAGGTCAGCTTTAATTTCTATCAAAGTGATGGGTTTGCACTAATAGGGTTTGCATAAAGTGGTAGAGCGACTTATCTGTCTGTGAAGTGTGAATGGTGTGGAATTGAAAGTTAGGGCGCCTTGTAGCCTGTATGTCTTACGTTTTATATATCAACTCCACAAGAGACAGCTTTTGCCCTGAGAAACAATGACAGAACTTCATTGCTTGATGTGTCACAATGCATAATGACAAGTCACTACTGCATATTTGTTATTTTGCTTAAACCATCATTTAAACGATTATTGGCCTACTAATTTATCTTTAACCTAATTTTCACTTGGTTGGTAACAAAGAGAGCTGAACATTTTAAGTCTCTAGAATAATTGGATTGTGGCATCAAGCTCTGTGTTGTAGAATCATGTTAAATAAAGATTAAGTATTTCTTTGCTTTGCTAAAAAAGAGATTTCCAAAATGTGCAAGTATAAATCAGATGTAGCCTATAAAGAGTTGCTGCTGTCAGTTTTAAAGATGCGTTCCAGAAAGCACACAAAGTGTTTTGTGCGTCAGTTTTAAGGAAACATGTCACAACAATTACAAATGGCACCTTAAACTTCATTATATTCTTGACTATAGCCTTACAAACATTCTCAGAGTAGGGGAGAGCGGGGCACAGTGAGACGGCGGGCACAGTGAGACGAAGCCCGTAGCATCTAAGTGGTACTGTTTACAGATCAACCGTCTTTTGTATAAAACAAAAAGTAAGTAAGTGAGAGTCTGACCTATATCCAGAATGCCTGCACAGCATATCGAGAGTGGAATTTCAATATTTTGGTTTTTAGCCAGTAAAAGTAAATTATTTTGCTAAACGACTTTTTGTTATAATTCCCCAGAAAAATGGGATAATGCTAATCAATTGCCAGGGATTCAAACCTTACTCATTTTTCTTAGTTTAATGAGATAATGAACCACAATGCAGGCATCCGGTCCACAGTATTAAAAAAATTGATAAAGAAAGCTGTGTGGGGCACAGTGAGACAGTTTGAGGCAGGGCACAGTGAGACATCACAAAATACACTTGAAACAACCTGAATGTGATGCACAGCTCGCAATTTACCATTAAAAACAAAATTCAGTGTAAAAACTACTGATTTTAGTGAGTCATATCCAAAGAGAAGCATCAGAAAGAATTTTGATTAGTATGTAACAGGTGCGGCAGGTTAAATAAGTCGTGCATGTGTCCTGTGCGATGAAGTTTCAAAACATGCTCAAAAACAGACCTAAAAAATCACCTAGCCAGCTGCTTTTATAAAAGTACAGTAGTTTCTGTAGCAACAATTGATAGAACAATTCCGCAGGTCCCGAGGATCGGCGGTTATGGCAGCAGATACCCTGTCTCACTGTGCCCCACCTACTGTCTCACTGTGCCCCGCCCACGGGGCACAGTGAGACACTTAACGAGCATGGATGTAACTGAAAATTTCTCCAAACCTGTAAAAGGTAGGAACCTGTAACTACTTTACAATATACCCAACATCATTACCTATAATGTGGACCTGATCTCATTTAACTGGTTACTGCCAACATTTTGGAACACTTGAAAATAAAAAAAGTGTCTCACTGTGCCCCGCTCTCCCCTATTGGTTAACATTTATACTGAATAGTGATAGCTTGCCTAATGTCTGTTGTATTCTATTATCTTCTTAATCAAATATCTAAAACGTACTGGAAGCAAATAGTGTTTTCTGCAAGGAGCTGGTTTCTGAAAAAGTAACATCTACTGTTATTGATGTATTACATATTTTCCCTATTTCATCCTCAGAGCTTGTATGCTCCATTGTCCAAACACTCAAACAATCTCAATTGGAGTGTGATAGATGAGAATTATCAGCTGCCCGACAGGACAAAAATGCCAAATAACAAGAGCCCCAGAAAATATATACTGTTATTGTATCTCAACGAAGTGTAAATTGCTTTGATTGTGAGAAATGTGTTTTTGTTTCAAATAATTGTGATGTGAATCTCGAGTAGGTTATGAAAGTTACATTCTCAGCACGAGGCACGAGTGTCATTTTGCATGTGACAGGTGCAAGGGAATAAATACAAATCAGCTGACGATCACTGACACGAACAATTAGCCTCACAAGGAAAGAAAACATTGCCTGTTTTCAATAACCAAGAACACAACCCACAGTTATCCAAGTGCTCTGGCATCCTGAATTATTGAATTAAGATGACCTGGACCATGGTACTTTACTTCCCTTGCATTTTTTTAATGGGATTCACTGATTCATTGAAACAAATCTTCAATAAGGACAATTTAGTTTGCGAGTGGTTGACAACATTTACAATGTTTCACCTTTCTGTATTGTCTATCACATTTGATCTCAATCATGGTCAGTGAGGAAACATCAAATGGAGTTTGTTTGTTTGTGTTTTACGCCCCATCAGCACCGGTGTGGGCTATTTAGAGAAACATCAAATGGAAGAGGTTAAACAGAAAAATACAGGGTTTTTCCTCACCACTTTCAACTATACACCAATCATGCACACTTCATAGACACCACTACTATTTTATGCAAAACCTATTAGCGGCAGTCCATCCTCTTGATATAAACTAGGACTGACCTTGTCCAGAAACATAGGTGTTAGCTGAAACTACATCACCCCTCTGATAGATTGCAAAAGTTGCAGTTAATAAGTTTGCTCACTGACTTTCATTTATATCAGTCACATCAAGTAATGGAATGGATAAGCATGATCCCCCATCAGAACCATAAGTTATTTAGGCCATTGAACTTCAATGAATTGCAAAATCAATCTCATAAATCCCAGCTTACCTTATTTAGTCACAGTGTAGGACAAAGAAACAAGCATCACAATTATAGTGTTTGAATAAATCGGATATGAAGACTTCATTTATTGGCAAAGCAAATACAGTTTTAAAACACACTTATTTTACAGATGCTGCCCCTCTGTACCACAGATTTTGTCTTTTTTGACCAACCCCCTGAAATTTCACACAACTTCCATGCTTGAAGTCAAACATCGCATTATGCAATAAATATCAATCAGTTAGCGCGCTATAGTACTCAGCCACTCATATATCTGTTGTTTTGTGGAATCCCTTATTCGAATGTCTATTGGCTCACAAATCGATCCCAAACCTAAATTTACAAGAGATATATTTTACAAGTGTACACCAGATGTTTTTGCGGCATCTAGCTCAGTGTTGCAGCAGCATATAAAATGTACATTCAGTATATCTATAGTTTGCTCATATAGAAATTTCCAAAACATGACTACAGACTTAGGAACATGCTCAGACACTTTACCTCATTTCACAGCCTATAACAACAGTAGTTGATATGATGGCTTATCCATAATGATGCAAAAGCATTCAATGGTCATCAATCTGTAGGTAAGCTACCCTTTGTTTGACATGATTGTTCTTAATTAACATTGATGAGGTTCACCTGTTATAAACACAGCTTGCCTATCATGCCTGTAGGATGTGAGATATTATATTGCTTAGCATGAATGGGCTCAAGCCAACACCACACCATCAGCGCATACAGCAATAGTTCAAAGTAATACTTCCGTTGTTCTGATTAATAACGGTGATAATGACAATGATTGGTCCCTGATTTGTAAAAGTCATATATATTATCAATTTATCACATCTAGGAAAAAATCAAAATGTTCAAAGATTAAACGTAAATCTGTTATCAAAATGCTCCATTTTTCTCTGTATCTAAAAAGAACAACAGGCAGCCAGGAGGATGATTACAAACAAAAGCCTGAACCACATAATAATTATGGCCTCATGTGGGACATTTGAACGCATGATCTGGTGATCATGCTATAAGTGTTATACAATTCTCACTTAGAACTGCAACAGCACACCATAGCACAGTATAATACACTTAAGTGAAACCACATTCTATAGCCACTTTCTGCTGTTTGATAAGTGGCATTAAGAGGCTGCAAGGATATGCCTAGAGGTATCATCAACAGAGGATGCTCTGTCTCAGCAGCAGCTCATCCTCATCACTCAAGCCTTGGGACATGTGCAGTCATTGAGCTGAAGTTTTGTCTACACAGTTAATGGCAAGCAGTAGACACTAAACCTCATTTAACCAGCCAGCTTCCATGAATCATCTCTCTCATTCGCCTGATCGTATACTGAGGGAGTACCAAAAGGTATTCTGCTTTTGAGTAGTAGCTATAAATTAGGATTATTGTTACACTGTATTGTAGATGAGGCTGTCACAGTATACACATATTTATTCTGCTGACGAGAGTGATAATTCTATGTGACAGATGTATGCTAAATCACGTGCACATGGTTCATGCTATTTTCTACAGTCTGCTTGCGAGGATTTAATTGGCTTGCGGTTCTAAGGTTCTTGTCCACTAAATATATAACATTTTTGGTTAATCTGATTGGTTCAGGACTAACGAAAAGTCACACAGTTGATGTATCAAAAGTAGTAAGTGCCTGTATACTGAGTGTATAGGATTGATCCATCACAGACAACTGAGAATGACAAAATCGCATGGAAATTAAATTGTCTTTAAGCTGTAACTGCAGGAGAGCTAAACTGCATGAACAAGATTTGGATCTTGATCCATATGATACTATTTCAAGCAGCAAGATCAAGTTGAATTGAATCTGATTGTGCATTTCCCCGGAAGAGAAACATTTCAATATTAGGCTATGTGCAAATTTTCAGAAAGTTTGAATAGTTTCAATGACAATGATCTTGCTTTACAAACCATTCTATAAATGAAAAATAAAAGAATCTATATGATTAAAATACATGTAATGAGAAAATGGAAACCAAATGAGCAATGCATCTCATGCCATTCAGTCCCGAATATTCTCTCTCAGCACATATATCCGCAGAGTGTGGTATAAATAGCAGGCATCTCTTGAAATAGGGTAATCCTGGGAATATACTCCGTACATTAAATGCAAATTCAGGATGTAGAAGAAGAGTATCGGTGTAAGGTTAAGCTGCCTTGCTTTTGCAACATTAATGTGAAATAATCCATGTACACAGCAAGGGGATGTGAGATGGGATATGCATAGAATATATCGGAAATATGGCCTGAGGTGTCATTCGCTGTGACAAGCATGCCTGACTTTTTGTGGAAACCGTAGAAGAGGGCTTATCCGGCCCATGACAGCAGCCGATGGGAATTATGTCAGAGGAATCTGTCTTCTTTGCCTGAGTGCATGTGTCATACCTCCTTCCGGTTAGTGCAACAGCCAATCGTGGTCCAAAGACTACTTGACCAGGAAAATAAATGGTTTTATTAGACAAATGCAACTTAGGTAACCCACGAGTGGTAGTCAAATTTTGTCTTTCCTGTGCAAGACCAAATGATCTTCTCTAATTGCAACAACTTCAACAAGTATTTTGCATTTATTGAAACAATTCTTTTGAAAGATAATGTCCAAGACCAGAATAAATATAAAATGTAAAAATTCAAACAATACTTATATCTGACATAATATTTACCTTCGGTGAAAAATGTCCTGGGGCTGTAAGTACATAGCAACAGGATGTAGCCAGTTTCAGATCTAAACAACCAGGCCAGCTCAGGTCCAGCTTTTATGGGGCTTTGTCCTTTGGCAGACATCTATTGCGCAATTATGCACATTTTCCTGCATGTACCTTCGGCTGCATGCCGGTAAAATATTATTCAGGAAACAATCATGCATGGGTTGATTGAATGCCTATTTTTTAAGGGGAAACCAACCTTAGCTATATTCTTCCAGAGGGACATCAAGTTGTATCCACCGAAAGATTTGACTGCTACTGACTTTATGTTTAAATGCACTTTGCACACATCTTACATATTCCTACATGTATGTACAGCTTGTGAATTTTCCAATAACAACATACAATGTAGAGCTGAGAATGATCTTCTTCCTTCATCAATATTAGATGGCATGCTAACACATAAGGCCATCAGCCAAGGCGTTTAAGGAGTGACAGGCTCTGTCAGGCAGCTGAAAGGTGTCATCCATAAATAAAGAGGGCACAGACCTGTAATAAACAAGGTCAGGATGAAAGATACAACGTAGAGGCAAATGGCACTTGTTGGTCACTTGAAGGCAATGATGTGGATTTGTTCACAGACTGACTCTCCATTATGCTAAAGCTATTAGTCTGAGTCCTGGTCTCTGAATCCATTGATAGTGACTAACAGTGACCTTGCAGATGACAGTTGCATGTCAATGGAAAGAAGTTATCCAACAGGGATATACTGCCAAGTAAACAAAAGCCTTATTTACAGTACGTAATATAAACTACGTATTCGGATGCGAGACATCACTGCATAGATTTTTTTTTGCCAATTTATAAGTATTATATCAAATACATGTACATCATATTAATTTTATTGTAAATCAGAATACGTAGAAAACAGCAGTTCAAAATTGTATCATGTATGTGGTAAGTAGTTAATCAATTTGGCATAATTGAAGGACCATCAGAAGTATCGCTGAATTGCAAAAATAATAAAAATGCAAGTCAGTGAGCAAGGCTACTTACTGCAACTTGTGCATTGCATCAGTGGTTTTCGTCATTGCCTCTCAAACGAATTGGCTAATGTGGCCAGACAAGGTCAGTCTTATTTTCTATCAAAGGGGTGGGTTTGCACTAAAAGGGTTTGCATAAAGTAGTGGAACAACTGAATGGTGTCTGTGGAGTGTGAATGGTGTAGAATTGAAGTTGTAAGGTGCCTCGTCACCTACATGTTTTTTATTTGATATAAAACTTCCACAAAAGATTGCTTCATGATCATCAGATCACATTGTGGCATTCGGGTGGTCTTGAAATGCGACCATTGTTATTGATATGGGCCCTAATTATTATAAAAGTTCTTTCATGTAAATTTTAATTCTAACAATTACACCCTCACACATACAGCCACTAACAAGGAAAAAGTGCCAAATCCTCAACCATATGAACTTCTACTTGTGTCATGCACAGTCATATCTGAAAGAAAACATGTCTGACATATGCTTCAGACATTTCCAAACTTTTCTGATTAGTGAGCTTCTTTGGTTTGTCTTAGTGCTCAGTCAATGTTGACTGGCATTCAGAGATAATTCCAGATGGAGTTTGACAGGAAATACACCGAGCTTCCCTAAGATGAGCTCATGAGATACAAAATGTGGAAATGTGACTGTATATCAGTGTTGGAGTCGAGGCCAGGACACCCGAGACCGAGACCAAGACCAAGGCATGAGCATCTGAGACGGAGACCAAGACCGAGGCATTGACCCTCCGAGACCAAGACCGAGACCTACAGCCGTGTAAAAAATACAATAACCAAATGTATATTTTTAGTTGTTGTGATCTAAAATATACCGAAATCACGGAAAAAAGAAAGGATGGGATTATGTTCATTATAACAGATCCCATTTTAAGGAGGAATTGAAACTTATCATCTCAAAGCTAGAAACCTACTGAGGTACTAACTTCAATATTTTCCCATGCTTTATCTTGGAGAGCTATGACTCAAAAATATTTGAAGTGGTTGACAGGTCCTGTCCGTACTCCAGATTACAGTTGATGGCAATGTGTTTATCCTTCTTTTCAATTGCCCTCTGCAACACTTTTGTGTCAAAGCAAATCAGAATTTATGGCATGAATATTGTTAGCATTGGAACCTGTCTCATGCGCGACGTGACTCTGCATACACAAAATTGATGGAAGCTAAGTGACAGGGGTGAAACAAAAAACTAAGAATCTTTATGATATCCACTTGGTAAAAATTCACTTCTTTGTCTTATCAAACTTTTACAACAATATATCAATATTTTCTTGAGCTTAAAAAAGGCAGTGACAGGCCAGCATAAGTCATACCCTTACTGTATAAATTACATGTCAAATAAATAGCTGGTTCATATCTTCACTGATTTTCTCATCTCATATATGAAGGTGTCAACAAAAAATATCTCCATCGTTAAATAACTTTTATCAAACTTTAAACAAATTTCAATTGAGAAAGAAAATTTATGTTAGTTTGGCTTACTATATTTTTTCAGTAATGATCTCTTCTAAGCTATATGAAGGTGGAGAACATCAAAGGAGAGACCTGTCACTCAATTTATAGCAATTCTATGATTGACACGTAAAAGTAGCAGCTTTGTGCCAAATACTTGACATCGTTTGGAATTCTGGATACATTATAATGACAAGAATGATAATGTTGCCAAAGCAGATTGCAGCAACTTAAATTTCTCATTTTCTGAGCTAATCTTGTGTAAGATGCACTAAAGACACAGAACGCAAAGTATCATAACCATTGACACAATATCTTACAATAGAAGCAACAGAATGTGGTGGTTAACAATGTTCAGACATAATAGTATACAAATTGAATTGATCTACTAAATCATCCCTTGTGTGTACATCACATTGTTTAAATACAGAAAACAATAACTCGATGACAGTAAGCATAATAGAGGGGGAAGCACAGTGAAGCAATTGATGGTGATTGGCTAAACTCATGCATTATCAGATCACTTCATATATTCCAGAGAAGGAGTATGTGATTTATCGTCCGATGGCTTTAGTCCGATGAGTGACAAACACATATTCCTCATCTCATGTTGAATAACTGACTTTCACAATGAGACAAACACTCAATCAGGTAAAACTGGGAGGACACGACTCGACTTAGTGGACAACAAAGAATACGGGAATTATAGCAATGAAATACTGGCATGTGATTGACTGACAGTGGTGTCAAATGGTAAAACTATAGCCCTACCCTAATAAATTTCAATCACATTGAATTCTATCACAGTCAATATATACACACTTCACAGACACCATTAAGTTGTTCCACTATTTTATGCAAAATCTATTAGTGCCAGTCCATCTTTTGATATGAATTCGTGCTGACCTTCTCCAGAAACATTGGCTTATGCAGTTACTACATCACCTTTCTGATAGATTGCAAAAAATGCAATTAGTAGCATTTAACACTGACTTGCATTTACATCTGTTACATTTGGTAATGGAATGGTTATGCATGATCCCCCAGTCAGATGCATCTAAAGTCAATAAATTGCAAAATCAATCTAATAAAAACGAGCTTACATTATTTTGTCACAGTGTAAGACAAAGAGACATGCATCACAATTATAATGTTTGAATAAAATAGGATACGCAGACTTTCATTTATTGGCATAGCAAATACATTGAACACACCATTTTAAAGGTGCTGCTACTCTGTACCACAAATTTTTCTTTTTAGGTCAACCACACAACTTCCATGCTTGATGTCAAACATCGCAAGCCACTACTGTATATCTGTTGTTTTTCGGAATCCCTTATTCTAATATCTGTTGGCCCACGAATCGATCCAAACCTAAATTTACATTTGGTTGTCAACAAGGAGAGCTGAACATTTTAAGCCTCTTGAATAATTTAAACACAAGAGATATATTTTACAATTGCACACCAGATGTCTGTGTGGCATCAAATTCTGTGTTGTAGTATCATATCAAATGTAGGCCTACACATTCAGTATTTCTATTGTTTGCTTGAAATGTCCAAAATGTGACTACAGACTCAGGTACATGCTTAAAGACTTAAAAAACAACACTGCAACTACTTTTTATCACAGCCTATAACCACAGTAGTTGATATCATGCCTCATCCACAATGATGCAAAATCATTCAAGTGTCATCAATCTGCAGCTCAGCAACCCTTTGTTTTACATGATTGTCCTTCATTAACATTGATGAGGTTCACCTGTTCTAAACAGAGCTTGCCTATCATGCCTGTAGCCTTTGAAATGTGGTTGTAATATTGCTTAGCATGAATGGGTTTAAGCCACCGCCACACCACCAGCTAATTGATGCAGTGATCACTGGCAGTTATTATGACAATATGACATGAGGATATCAGCTATTTACAGCAACAGTTCAAAGTATTAATTTCGTTTTTCCAATCAATACAAATGATAGTGACAATAATGCAGATGAATGCACAAAGTGAAAGTATCTGAAATATCATGTTTCAACATTGAGTTGTTTGTTGAACTGAATTAAGCAGATTGATCTCTGTTCTGTACAATCCATCTATATAATCACATCGAGGAAAAAATCCTTATGTTCCAAGATTGAACATAAACTAATAATATAAAAATGCTCAATTATACTCTGTATCTGCCAAAAAAAAAAACAAGACTGCCAGGAGGATGGTTAGAAACAACTACTGCCTGAACCACATCTATCGCCTCATGCGGGACATTTAAAGGTGATCGTGATCTGGTGATCGTGCCATCAGTGCTATACAATTCTCACTTCGAGGAGCTGCTACAGCACACAATAGCACAGTATACACTTAAGTGAAGCCACATCTATAGCCACTTGCTGCTGTTCGCTAAGTGGCAT
Organism: Platynereis dumerilii; assembly: GCA_026936325.1. Taxonomy (NCBI): domain Eukaryota; kingdom Metazoa; phylum Annelida; class Polychaeta; order Phyllodocida; family Nereididae; genus Platynereis; species Platynereis dumerilii. Next base: position 62,486,568 of record JAPTHN010000001.1, read on the forward strand.
TAAAAGGCTGCAAGGATACACCTGGAGGTATCATCAACGGAAGATGCTCTGTTTCAGCAGCAGCTCATCCTCATCACTCAAGCCTGGGACGTGTGGAGCCATTGAGCTGAGGTTTTGTCTACACAGTTAATGGCAAGCAGCCGACACTAAACCTCATTTAATCGGACAACCTCTAAATTTTCCCTCTCATGCTGCTTGATGTGATTTAGTGAAGTAATGAAATATTTTTTTGGAATGGGATTGCACCATGTGTGCAGCAGTATTGGTGTTAAATAATTATAATAACTAATAGTGCAGTAGATATGTGAAAAAATCGTTCATTTTGGTATAGAAGCATGAAATTTGGCAGAGATACTCTTTAGACCATTATCTTTCATTTTAGATATAGACACATCTTCAAAAATGTCTATAACGGAAATGGTGGCCATCTTGTTCCGCCATTATCGAAAATCACATTTTTGCCTATATCTTCGGAACTATTAATGGGAATTGGGATTTTTCTTCACCTATATGTATGTTTAGATGGTCAAGCTTTCCATTTCTATCACTTAGACAGGTGAATTATATTAGCAGATTGAAGTAGGCAGTATTTACTATCTCTAAAAAAAGGCTAACATAACTGTAAACGGGATTGGCACAGCAGACACTGGTCGATCATGACACAAATATTATTTCATACATAAAAGCCTTAAAACTGACCACTTCCTATGATATTGAGCAACAAGTATTCACATATGTACCCCTTTTCATCTGATACATTTATCCAGGCCATAAAAAACTGGATTGCGTCGAGATGAATATTTACATTATCAAGCTCTTCTATAAAAAGTCTTGAACTAGGCCTAAATGTTTATGTCTCGGAACGCCCGGAACGTTAACCTTTTTTTCACTATGGTCATATTCTTTCATACTTTCTGCAGATATTGTAAAAGTGACATGTTGGAGCAATTGTGACATATTGATGCATCTTTATTTTTAGGTGCATTTGCTTGATACTATAGTAATGCAAAATAGAATGTGGTGGTGGTGGTTGTATGACACTGGACAGATGTGATTTGTGTGCTTGTAGTTGTGGTTTGGTGGTGTAAGGCCTATTGATGAATTGAAAATGGCGAAAATTTCACTCAATATACACACTGAGTGGTTGCAAAATCACAGCAATGCTATCATTGTTTTCAGGAGATTCAAAATTCCTATGGGATAATGTATCACCATATGAATGTTGCCAGAAGAGCTTGGAATAATCTGAACCCTGGGCAAGTGCCTATTGTGAATTTTGATCAGCAACTATTGGGTCTGGCAAAGCAGGTCCAGTGGCAGTGGCTGGCATGGCCTGAAAACCACAGAGATCTTCTCACTGAAGATAATTGGAGATTGGCTGGAGGACAGTGGATGGGTGGAAGCAATCGTTTAAGCTGTGGTCGTTTCTGGCAATTCTGTAAAGTCTGATTCACAGATTTTGACACCTTAGTAGCTTGTGTAACCATACCATTACACCTCAGCTATTTCATTGTTAAACAGGGATAAGGCCAGGTAATAGGGGTATCAGACAAGCCAGCGGCCAAAGCTCAAAGTGCAACAGGAGTTGAGCTACGGCAAAATGTCATAGTGTTGGACGTACACCGTGTGAGTACGTTCGACACCATGACATTTTGCTGCACAAGCTGCTAAAGTGTCATATCTGTAAATTGGACCTTACGGAATTGCCCATCTGCTGGAATTCTTATTTGAAGGCTTCCCATGGAACAAGGACAATGTATATTCATCAGGTCAAAGCTGCTAATCTTTTCATGTTTTATTAAAAGCCTATTCCATTTATCAATTTGAGCTTTGAATGGATGACAGTGTTCTGTAATTTGATCAGTGGGTGGGTGAGTGTAGAAAGAACCATTGTCAGTTTTGGTTCTAACATACAGCATTGTGCCAAGAACTTCTTGTGCTTGAACTAGTGTGGTCCTCCTGATGTGGATACTTTATATTATATTTTGATAGTTTTGTCAGGCTAACCCCAAGTGCTTCAGTCTTGATCACTACAATTATGTCTGTTGTATTGGCTCTGTGTGGACAAACCAGACATGGTCACTCTTCAGGCACCCAGAGATTTACAGGAAGTTTAATAGACCTGCAGATTATTTTCATCTGCCACTTTTGACCAAGCACATGAACAACACAATACTAATATGAAGGGATATGGTGGCACAATTGGACTAAAGGAGAACTGAGACTCATTGCATCAATGGATGGTGTCTGGAGCAGAACCTAGTCGTCTTATTCCTGAATATGAGAAAGATTTGGAGATCAGGAAAGTAGGGATGTCATTATGAGCAGTCTGAAGTATTCTAAACTAGCATTGCTGCACAAATCACCAATCTTATCAAGGTGTATGAAGATATGGGCAGTTCCTTCCTTGATGAAAAAGTTCTTGTTAACGGTTGATACAAAGCAAGTAGCCCAAGAGAAAGTTGTGGATGAAGTGAGAATCTGATGCCGAAAACATTTGGAAGCAACAATATGACAGACAGACAGACAGAAATGTTTATTTGACATGAATTAGTACAATACAAATACAGTGAATTCCATAAATGGGTGAGACATATGTCAATGAGAAGTTATTAGCAGACAAGCCAATTACTGATCCAATAAAGAAAAACAAGTAGCTGCTCTTTAGTCGAGCTTCATTCAAAGACCAACTTCTACTCACCTAATTGAAGAGTGACTGCTCTCTTTTTTCAAGTCTATATATACAGCATGTCAAACATGTGATGGAGCTTTTAAATACCTCTAACATATAATATGAAAACTAAACATATCCATCATCTTCGTCTGTTCATAGTAACTTTTCGTATTGGAAAGTACACATTGTCTGATCTGCCTAGAGGCATTCAGTCAATTTCAGTGACCTGCATTCTCAACCTTCTGATGTGGAAGATATCCTGTCTAATATATAGCTGCAATAGTCAAGATGTTGAACCTAGGATATTCAAAATATTTGACAGGTATGCTGAAAACGTTTTGTTGTGCATTAGTATTGACCTGTCACACCTTATGCCATTGTATTTACAAGGAAGCTGACCCTGAGCCGCTCCTGCATATAAGTGAAGTAGTATGCTGTATGAAGTCTTCAAAAGTTTTTGATCAGACCAGTTGATAATGCTGAGGTAATTCTGGCTAACATCTGCTGTTTATTAGCTAAGCCTTACAGAAATGTAGTTTGGTTTTGAGCAGGGCCGGCTCCAGCCAATTATACGCCCTAGGCAGCATCATGCCAATGCGCACAGAGCAAGGAGGGGGCACAGAGCAAGGAGGGGGATGCAGAGCAAGGAGGGGGATGCAGAGCAAGGAGGGGGTGTTGAGCAAGAAGGGGGTGAAGAGCAAGGAAGGGGTGCAGAGCAAGGAGGGGGTACAGAAAAAGGAGGGGGTACAGAAAAAGGAGGGGGCACAGAGCAAGGAGGGGGTACAGAGCAAGGAGGGGGCGCAGAGCAAGGAGGGCGCACAATTAGAGACCCTTGTTGCTCTGCACCCCTCCTTGCTCTTCACCCCCTTGTTGCTCGAAGAGCAAGGAGTGGGTGCAGAGCAAGAAGGGGGCGCAGAGCAAGGAGGGGCACAGAGCAAGGAGTGGGATGCAGAGCAAGGAGGGGGTGACGAGCAACAAGGAGGTGAAGAGCAAGGAGGGGTGCAGAGCAACAAGGGTATCTAATTGTTCCCCCTCCTTACTTGGTGCCCCTCCTTGCTTTGCACCCCTCCTTGCTCTGTGCCCATCCTTGCTCTGCACCCCTCCTTGCTATTCTGCCCTCCTTGCTCTGTATCCCCTCCTTGCTCTGTGCCCCCTCCTTGCTCTGTGCCCCCTCCTTGTTCTGCACCCCCTCCATGATCTGTACCCCCTCCTTGCTCTGCACCCCTTCCTTGCTCTTCACCCTCTTCTTGCTCAACACCCCCTCTTTGCTCTGTGCCCCCTCCTTGCTCTACGCCCCCTCCTTGCTCTGCTCCCCCTCCTTGCTCTTCACCCAAAAAAAGAAAGAAAGAATAAAAAGAGATTAATAGATTAAAAGGCCAGGAAAGTTAAAAAAACCACATCACAGTTGATTCTCAAGCCTATATCTTGTAATCCCTCCGAGGAAAAATGTGATGAATTGAACATTTTTTTATTGTTTGAATCAGGTCTAGATAACAACCAGTCCGCTCAACATGCTGGAAATATGCCTGATTGTCATTGCAAATTGATTGTATGTTTTGATATGCATCTCATCATAGTATGGAAGGCTCTGACAGAACTGGAAATTGATGATTCATTCTTTGGCCTATATATCTTGTGATACCTCCCAGGAATTTTTGATTAATTTTAAACTTTTTTTTGGATTCGGTCACTTCTATATATATATTGATTGTATGTTCACTTATAAAGCAATATAGTATTAGTGTAATTCAGGTACAATAGGCCTATACACTCCAATATATTCTATGATTCAAATGGATCTATATTGTTAATTTCATGTGTATGCGTTTTTTGTGGGAACACCAATTGATATCATGTATAGTGATTTTGCAGCCAATGGGAAAAATGTCAGAGGAATCTGTCTTCTTTGCCTGTGTGCATGTTAAATAGCTTTTTCCGGTTAGTGCAACAGCCTATTATGGTCAAAAGACTATTTGACAAGGAAATAAATGGTTTTGTCAGCCGAATTCGATCCACGAGTGGCAATCTACTCAGATTCATTAGTTAATTATTGTCTTCCATGTGTGAAACAGTAATTCTATGATCTTGTACAATTTCTATAATTTCAACATGTATCTTTCATTTATTTACAAATCTTCTGAAGGCGAACGTCACAGCACAAGACTATTCCCTGATAGAATTAATAAATTTACATAATATCTGCCTTTGGTGCAAATGTCCTGGAAATACATGATAACATAATGTTACTGATTTCAGATCTAAACAACCAAGGCAGCTCAAGCCTAGCTTATCTGGGGCTTTGTCCTTTGATGGATATATATTGCACATATTCTTTATACATGTTTTCCTGCATGTATGCTGCTGCATGCTGGTAAAAAATTATAGAGGACACCATAATGCATGGGTTGATTTAATGCCTTTGTTTTAGGGGAAATGAAATATTTGACTGCAACTTATTTTATAATTAGCTGAACTCTTACATATCGTATCAGTAAATGTGTTAGGCCTTCAGCTGAATTTTCCAGACACAACTTAGAGCTGAGAATGATCTTCTTCCTTCATGAATATTTGATAGCATGCCAACACATATGGCCATCAGCCCAAGCAGTTTAAGGAGTGACAGGCTCTGTCAGGCAGCTGAAAAGGTGTCATCCATAAATAAAGAGGGTACAAACCTGTAATAGACAAGGTCAGGATGAAAGATACAGAGAAGAGGCAAATGTCACTTGTTGGTCACTTGAAGGGAATGGAGTAGATTTGTTCACAGGCTGACTCTTCATTATGCTAAAGCCATTAGCTTAAGTCCTATGTGTTGAATCCCTTGATAGTGATTAGCCGTGACCTTGCAGGAGACAGTTGCCGGTCAATGTGAAGAAATTATCCCACAGGGCTCTACCGCCATTGAACAAAGTTCTTTTTTGCACTGCATAATATATGATATCATATACTTATATAAGAACCATTACTACAACAAGCATGATTAGAATACATTTGAAAATAACAGGGAGATTTTCTGGGATATCGGGGATAACGTTTTCCATAAATCTTAAAACCTCCCTGACTCATCATGGAATGACCCATGTATATGCTGTTTCAGAGGCATTTTGAATTTGAGTTAGGCCATCGCAATAAAAGCATTCAAAAATTCCATTATTTACCTTGCTCTTGCTGAATACGTTAAATGCTTATGCATGAGTTTTTAGCAGTGATATACTTATGTTCCTCAAAATGGTAAAATTTTAATAGGCAATTCAGATGCTGTCTAAGTCTGATAATGCAGCTAATTTGCTGACTATTCCATATTTATAAATTGGCCTTGTTTGTTACATGATTATGAAGTCAACTGTTTGAAAACGCATGATTAATGTTTTTCTTGTGAGACAGATGTTTACTGCAAATGATCCCAGCTGATTTGAAATCATTCACTTGCACCTGTCAGATGTGAAAGGACACCTATGCCTCATCCTAAAAATATTATTTGTATAACCTTATCAAGCATATGATTAAATTGTTCTTTCTCTGACAGAAAATAGATGTTTGTCACCCTTGAAGAGATATATCTACTCTTTGAGATGCATTGACAACTTTATATATGGGTTTTCCCTTTTTTTAGCATTTTGTTCCAGAAAAGATTGTTGTTTTTTTGCTTTCCAGATAATCTGGATTGTTTGAATAGCTCTGTAGACATTGAGCACTTTTATCTGCTATCATCCCTTTTAGTCTCGCAATCCCGGGGGGGGGGGGGGGGTACTCACTCTGTAAGGGTGTATATAGAGGCGCCGCTGGATGGTTTAGGTTTTTTGGCCTTCTTGGATTAAAATGGTTTTGGTTTTTTGACAATTCTGATTAATTTGGTTCTGGTTTTCGCAACCCCAACATGTTTGGTACCGTTAGAATCGGCTTCAAAAGAGGATTAAAATGGTTTAACAACCATGAAGATTAAATTGGTTGCCAAAAATTTTAATGAAGGATTAAAATGGTTTGTGGTTTTGGCGCAGTTTCCGGATTAAAATGGTTCTGGTTTTCAAAATTGCCGTGGCGCATCCGTATGCAAAAGTCCGCGAAGTACCCCCCCCGGGCTCGCAATTTAGGCTCACAGTGAGTAATTGATCTGACAATATAAAGTTGTGATAAACCACACATCTGCTGCAGACCTCTAAAACTGTTCGCTTGTGTTTCAGTTGTTCAAGATGATTAAAATTTTCAATCTCCTTGTTGACAATTGAATGTAAATTTAGATTTTAGATATGATGAAACATAAATTGTTATTGGTTGGTGGTTCTGAATGATGAGTTTACAGGGCTGATTTACAAATGTATTATTTGTCAAATAATTTGTGTAAGGGAAATTTCTTACGTCTTCCAGGCTTACAAATATATATGATCCTTTCTGGATCTCACAAAGAACTCATCCTCTTCCACGTCCTGTAAATGTCTGAATCTTTCTACATTATATAGACATTACATCACATTTATTTTATTCTCCAGTCCATAGCTCCCTGTAAATCAGAAAATAAAACATCAAGAATACGGCCTTTTAAGGTTAAGTATTTGGTTTATCTGGCATCATCGAAAGATCATAAATAGATCTGTCTTTCATCATGGATGTTCTGTATGATAAAGAGAATCCAAATGGGATTGACTTTGAAATAATGGTCTGATCGGATATATTTATGAAGTACCCAAGTGATATAAATGCCTGTCAGTGAACAAGGCTACTAGCTGCAACTTGTGCAATCCAACAGTGAGGTGGTTGTAGTTGCTGCTCAAACCAATTGGCCAATGTGGCCAGACAAGGTCAGTCTTAATTTCTATCAAAGGGATGGGCTTGCACTAATAAGGTTTGCATAAAATAGTAGAACAAGTTAACTCCATCTGTGAAGTCTGAATGGTGTGGAATTGAAAGTTGTAAGGTACCTCGTCGCCTGTATATCTTCAATTTGATATAAAAACTTTTTTTGGGACACCCTAACGATCACCAGATCACATCGCCGTGGCATCGGGGTGGTCTTAAGTTCAACAAGTGTTACAGATATGGACATGGGCTCCAATAATTAAATTTTTCCTAATTTCTTTCATCTATATTTTAATTTTGACAATCACACCCTCACACATACAGGCACTAACAAGGAAAAAGTGTGAAATCCAAAACTATATGATATGCTACTTGTGTCATGCACAGTCATGTCTGATGGCAAACATGTCTCGCAACTGCCTCAGACATTTCCAAACTTTTCTGATTAGTGAGCTTCTTTGGTTTGTCTTAGTGCTCAGTCAATGTTGACTGGCATTTCGAGATAATTCCAGATGGAGTTTGACAGGAAAAACACCAAGCTTTCCTCAGATGAGCTTATGAGATACAAAATGTGGAAATGTGACTATATATTCTGCATCAAACCCCAAACTTTCAAAGCCAGGCAATTTAAAAGGCATGAAATATTATAATATAATTAAGTACCAACACTCACAGCCATGTAAAAATACATAACCAAACGTAGATTTTCAGTTGTTGTGATCTGGAATGCACTCCAATTTTGCAATTCTTCAAACCCACTTCCCCCAATGAAAAGCATTGTGTAATGTATACAGTCTCCTATTATTCTATTACTGTCATCATACGGTTTCACATACAGAGAACTGAATGCAATGCAACAAGTTATGTCTATTTGCCTATTTTTTTGTAAGACCTGTGCAATTTACCAAACTCCTTGAGATCAAGTCATGCAAAGCAGTAATTTTACGGATATTTCACACAGTGATGAAGACCACCCCACCTGATATCCTGCATGGGCTACACTTCAAAGGTAAATGATTGCATGTGCTTCAACAGCAGTAGTATACCTATCTTGCTATAGACACAAAAAAAGTTTAAAACAAATGTAAGTTGTAAAGTTATAGGTCCAGAAGAGAATATCATTCATTCATCGTTTTTGGTTTGTTCACACAACATATTTATCTTACCAGCAAAGTTGCTAGCAATAGTTTTGTATTTGGGAAGTTGCAAAGGAGACTCAAATGCATGAAAGAGGGTCACTGAAGGTGTCAATTAATTCAAGGATATCCCTGCACGTTGAAATATGCATGCCGCCAATTTGGAGGAACCCTTCTATAATTCTAAGCAGCTAAGTTCTTTGTAGCTGCAGCTGAAGGAACAGGGTAACCTGCATCATCAGTTCATCCCTCGAAGTTGCATTATAAATAGTATGTCAGTAATGTATGTAACGCAAAATACAGACATCAAGGAAGAAAGAAAGGATTTCTATGGGATGATACACAATTTAACAGATCCTATTATATGGAAGACTTGAAACTTAGTGTCACATCGTTCATCGATGAAATGCTTCAATTTGCTGCATCATTCAAAACATTATTTTATCCTGAATTTCCTTCCAAGTTTAATATCAGCTGGGAAGGATCAACAATAAAAATGTGTCATTGAACCAATAAATTTTGGTTTAATTTGCTTTTGAATTTTGAAGAGAAGAAACTTCTGCCCTCATAGCTGAAAACTTGGTGCAGGGTACTAGCTTCAATATTTTCCCTTGAAGAGCCATGAATCAAAAATATTTCTTGGATTGACAGGTCCAGCCCATACTGCAGATTAAGGTTGATGGCAATGTGTTTATCCTTCTTTTCAATTGCCCTCTGCAACACTTTTGTGTCAAAGCAAATCAGAATTTATGGCATGAATATTGTTAGCTTTGGAACCTGCCCAATCTGTGGTGTGACTCTGCATACTCAAACTTGTCAGCGACAAGGATAAAAAAAAGAGACCTGAAAATCTGAAGAAATTAAAAAGAGGCATAAACAGGGCAGTGTAAGTGATATATGTACAACATGCATTACATGTCTTATAGATTACTGTTTCATATCTCCATCTTGCAAATTGATCCTGGTGATGTCTCTAGAAACTGATGTCACATCATCTTATGCAGGCAATGCCAGGCATGGATTCAAGAATGCATTATTTTGACTTTCTTTGGAGTACACTCACATGTTCATGTCACATGTATCAAAATGATCCACAGAAATTGTTTTCCACATTATGTGACACAACTTTCTCACTTCCAAAGTAGAAGCATGGCATTCAAGTTTATGATTGACACAAGGAAGCAACAGCTGTTTATATTTCGAAATCGTTGGCATGATTAACAAGATAAATGCCAAGTATATATATATAAATTGACTAAGTCTGGATAGAATGTAATGACAGGGATGATACTGTTGCCAAAGCAGATGAAACAGCCTAAATGTCTTGTGTTATGCGCCAATTTTGCACCAATTGTACAAAAGAGATGCAACAAGAAATGTCATAATCACTGGCACAATGTCTTACAATCTTGGCACTTTGGCACTATCGATGACAGTAAGAATAACAGAGGAGAAGCACACTTAATTAATTGATAGTGATATGATAAAATCGTTGTAGTACTGCTGCACATACTTCAGAGACACACACTGAAATTTCCAAAATACTGCATGTATATTCACAAGGGCATAAATACATAAAGACTGGGTATTTAAAATTGGATCATACAATAGTCATGTTTACAGATGCTGGCTGGTATGATTGAAAAATGAAATACAGCTTCCATACCAACTCAACAGGAAAAAATCCTTAAATATAGCCCCATTCCACTTGTTTGAATGTTAATCACATTTAATCACGAAGATGGTCAATGAGGAACACACAAACCTCAAACGGAAGAGGTCAAACACAGATAAGGGGGTTTTCTTTTCCACTTTCAAGTATACACCAATCATGCACACTTCACAGACACCATTAACTTGTTCTACTACAGTACCACTTTATGCTAACCCTATTAACACAAGTCCATCCCTTTGATATAAATTAAGACTGACCTTGTCTGGACACTTTGGCTTAAGCGGTAACTACATCACCCTTCTGATAGATTGCAAAAGTTGTAGTTGGTAGCCTTGCTTGCTGACTTGCATTTAGATCAGTCACTTTTATTGGGTATTGGTTATGCATATTTCCTCAATCAGACAATCTGAATCCAACTTGCGGGACCCATTAAACTTCAATTAATTGTAAAATCAATCTCATAAATAGAAGCTAACCCTGTTTTACCACTTTAAAGGAAAACGAAACATGCATAACATAAACAGTGCTTGAATAGATTTTTTGGGATTGCAAAAGCATTGGAAGCATTATTTTAAGGAAGCAGCTACTCTGTATCGCCAATGTTTCCTTTTAGGTTAGCCCCAGGAAATTGAAGACAACTTCTATGCTTGATGTCATATAATGTATTATGGTAATTCACTCCTATATATTTGTTGTCTTTTTGAATCCTTTATGTCTACTGGCCAACCAGGGCCGGATTAACCCTTTATGGTGCCCTAAGCTGCCTGCCGAGTTGGTACCCCCCCCCCCTCCGCCCAAGCTACATTTCAAATTTCCAGAGTAGACCTGATTTTCGCAGGCACTCAACTTGAGCTGACGGAGCCTCGATCAGGATCAGTACGGCTTTATTTCCATTGGCAACTGTACCCATACTTTACCACATGGATTTTGTATTTTTAATTTACAAATTTTACATTCTCTAGGGTGGGGGCACCTTGAGCGGTGGGACAATTGTTTTCATGTTTTATTTCAGTCATTTTAATGAATTTGTTTTGGAGAGCTCAGGGGTGGGGGCACCCTTAGGGTTGGGGCCCCTCTGATGAGTGCCCCCCCCCCTGATAAGTGGGTCCCCTTGAGGTGTGGGGCCTAAGGGCAATTTTTTTCATGTTTTATTTCTGTCATTTAAATGAAAATTTTTTGGTGGCTCGGGAGTGGGGGCACCCTGAGGGGCATAGCCTCCTGAGGGGTGGGGCCCCCGAGGGATGGGCACCCTTAGGAGTGGGGGCACCTTTAGGAGCGGGGGCACCCTGAGGAGTGGGGGCACCCTGAGGTGTGGGGGCACCCTGAGGAGTGGAGGCACCCTGAGGAGTGGGGGGCACCCTGAAGGGTGGGCCCCCTGAGGGACGGGCACCCTGAGGGGCGGGGCCCCCTGAGGCATGGGCACCCTGAGGAGTGGGGGCAACATGAGGGGGGCACCCTGAGGGGGGCACCCTAAGGGGTGGGGGCAATTTTTTTAATAAATGTTTTATTTCAGTCATTATAATGTTGTTGTTTTTTATTGGAGGGCTCATGGTGCCCCCTGCCAGCATGGTGCCCTAAGCTGCAGCTTTTTCAGCCTATTTAGTAATCCGGCCCTGTGGCCAACATATTGATCCTGAACCTAAATTTACATTCGGTTGTCAACAAGGAGAGCCGAACATTTTAAGCCTCTTGAATAATTGAAACCTAAGGGATATATTTTACAAGTCTGAACCAGATGTCTGCTTGGCATCAAATTCTGTGTAGTAGCTTCATATAGAATTTACATTATGTATTTCTCTGGTTTGCTCATATATAAATTTCCGACATGTGAATGTCAACAAATGTATCAAGCACCTTTAAGCACATGTTTAGATAAATTCCTGAAGTCAGTTTTAATGATGATAGTAAGTATAAGATGTTGTTTGTGTCAGTTGAAAGGAAGCGATTCACAAAAACTACAAATGGCACAAATGTAACACTTCCATAAATTGTGACCGTTGCTATATCAACAGTCCTGACAAAAGAAGCACCAAAAATGTTGTGTGTGTACCTTGACTGATGGTCTAAATTGCCTTGATAATGAAAAATGTTAATTTGTTTTTAGAAATATGGTGATAAAACTATTGAGAAGGTTATGAAAACAACATTCTGAAGATGAGGCATGATTGTCATTCTGCATATGATATGACAGATGCAAGACTGCGAGTGAATAATCACAAATCAGCTGAGGATCATTGACAGTAACAATGTGTCTCACAAGAAAAGAAAACATTGCCTGTTTGCAATGATAAGAAACCCAACCATCTGTTATTTGCATTGCTCTGGCACCCTAAATTATTAAAATAATATGTCTTTGTGATTTTGTTTCAGTTGCTTTTTTGTATGGAATTTGGTGATTCATTGACATCAATCAACAATAATGCCAATTTAGCATGCATGCATTTTACATCATTAAAGATGTTGCACCTTCCTGTATCGTTTTAATGCAACAGCACGGCAATGAGATAAAAGTACTTTTTTGTCACATGATTGAACAATAAAAAATCAGGAAAACCTCAGTTTCAGTTTCATTTTGCAAATTGCCTATGTTGTTATCTAATTTGGAAGCTGATATCGAACCAATGCAGCTGACATCTTATTTTCAGATAACGCTTCACATGCACAAATAACATGTTCCACTTGAAGACTCATTTGCCTATTTGTCTCTAAGGTGCGATTCAGACAAAATCATGTAAAGCAGTAATTTTACAGATATGTCACTCGATGTTCAGGAGTCAAGACACCCCACCTGATCAACGGCATGGGCCAGACTTCAAAGAAAAATGATTGCATGTATTTCTTCAACACCAAGTAATTTGTCTATATATAGACACAAAAACCTGTTTGCAAAATTAGAAGTTGTTACATTAAAGGTCATAAAACTTCAAAATAATATCATTTATTAATGTTTTTGTTTTTATAGAACTTTCACCTTACCCTCAAAGTTACAAGTAATAGCTTCGTATTTGGGTAGTTCCAAAGGAGACCCATATGCATGAGTGAGGGTGTCAATTAGTTAAGGGGTATCCCAAGCCTGTCCCTGTGCCTTGAAATATGCATGCCACCAATTTTGAGGAACCCTTCTGTAATTCTAAGCTGCCAAGCTCTTTGTAGCTGCAGCTGAAGAAACAGGGTGATGAGCACTATCAGTGCATCTCTAGAAGTTGTATCATAGCATATAAGTAATTGCTGTAATACCGAATATATAGATATAAAGGAAGAAGAAACTGATAGCAATGTAATAATTCTCATTTTAAGAGATCCTGTTCTTGGGGTAACTTGAAATTTCATGTCAACACTTTCATCCGACAGTGATGAAATGCTTCTATGTGCTCAATCATTCAAAACGTTATTTATCCTGAATTCCCTTCCAAGTTAAATATAAGCTGAGAAAAAGGATCAAAAATAAAAATGTGTCATTGAACCAACAACTGGGGTTAATTTGCTTTTGAGTTCTGAAGAGAACAAACCTCTGCACTCAATGCTGGAAACCTGCTGGGGTACCAACTTCGTTATTTTCCCATTCTTTCCCTTGGAGAGCTATGACTCAAAAATATTTGTCTTTGATGACAGGTCCAGCACATACTTCAGATTAAGCTTGATAGCAATGTGTTTATCCTTCTTTTCAATTGCCCTCTGCAACACTTTTGCGTCAAAGCAAATCAGAATTTATGGCCGGAATATTGTTAGCTTTGCAACGTGTCCCATCTGAGGTGTGACTCTGCATACACAAACTTGATGGAGGCTCAGTGACAGGGATAAATAAACACAGCTAACAAACCTGAAAGAATTAAAAAGAGACATAGACAGGGCAGTGTAAATGACAAGATATATATGTATTACATACATTTCATGTCTAATACATTACTCTTTCATATCTTCATCTTGCAATTTGATTCTCGTAATGTTTCAAAAAACTGATAACGACACAAAATGTCCCACCATGAGGTGCACTCTCAACGCAAAAGGTTCCTAAAGGTGTATATATAAAGAACTCACAGCCGAAAAAGGGTTCTGCATTTTGTTAAGGGTTCAACTGAATTGAAAAGGTTCAATACTTGGTCAGAAGGCCCTATGATAGGACCCTATCCTCCCAACTTGAGAGAAAGGGGTTCCATTGTGGGAGTTCAGAGCAGCTGGATTATCTAAATGTTGTTTTTGTTTGCTGTTGGAACCTTTTTAAAAGTTGAATAATGAACCTTTAGGGTTCCTTATCTATTCCAGCTTGTAGAACCTTTAAAGGTTCCATATGAAACCTTTTTGTTCAGAGTGTGTCATATCACCTTATACAGGAAGGGATTCAAGAATGCATTATTTTGACCGTGTTGGAGTACACTCACGTTCATGGAACCGATGTTCATATCTCATGTATCGAAAATGATCTGCAAAAGTTATTTTCCTCATCATGTGATAAATTTTATGAATTCCAAAGTAGAAGCATAGCATTCAAATCTATGATTGCCACGAGGAAGCAACAGCTGTTAATATTTTGAAATCTTTGACACGATTCACAAAATAAATGCCAAGTATATATGAATTGACAAATTCTGGATATAATGTAATGACTGGTTTGATACTGTTGCTAAAGGAGATTGCAGCAGCCTAAATTTCTTGTGATATGTGCCAATTTTGAGCAAATTGAACAAAAGAGACAACAAAAAGTGTCATAATCATTGACGTAATGTCTTACAATCTTGGCAGTTCGGTATTATTGGTGACAGTAAGCATAATAGAGGGGAAGCACACAGAAGCAATTGAGAGTAATAGGCCAAAATATTTATAATACCGCTACACGTACTCCAGAGAGAGAGAGAGAGAGATTCTTTATTAGCCAATATTACATGTAACATCGGAATTTGTTTTACCAAATTATAGAGAATTATACAGTTTTACAGCAGAAGGTATGAAGCTGTTAACAAAACGCTTACTACCATAATAACATTTAAGACGTCTACCTGATCTTACAAATTCAAAGAGTTTGTGTGCTGGGTGGCTTTCGTCACGCAGGATTGCAGAAGTACGTTTGTTTGCTCGTTTTTCAAAAATTGTCTGTAGACCAGGGAGCTCCATACCAATAATTTTCTCTGCTGATCGTATTACTCTATGAAATTTATCGATATCCCCTTTGCCTGTGGAGCCATACCATACAATGACAGATTTGGTGAGGACTGATTCAACTATGCCACGATAGAAGTTAAGCAAAATGTACACAAAATGTACATACACTGAAATTTCCAAAATAATGCATGTATATTTTCAAGGGCATAAATACTTTAATTGCTGGGTATTTGAAATTGGATCATGACTGTCAAGCAATGGCAGCTGGTATGTTTGTAAAATGAAATATAGTTTCAAACCAATTTTACAAAAATTAAAAAAAAAATACAGACCGACATCAGATTTTCCATTTCCATCACAATAGTGGTCAATGAGGAACATCCAAACATCAAATAGAAGAGGTCAAACACAAATAAGGTGGTTTTCCTTTCCACTTCCAAGTATCCACCAATCATGCACACTTCACAAACACCATTAAGTTGGTCTACTATTTTATGAAAACCCTATTAGCACAAGTGAATCCCTTTGATATAAATTAAGACTGACCTCGTCTGGACACATTGGCTTAAGCGGTAACTACATCACCCTTCTGATAGATTGCAAAAGTTGTAGTTGGTAGCCTTGCTCGCTGACTTGCATTCAGATTAGTCACATTGGGTAAGCATATATCAGAGATTCTAGAGGTAAGTTATGGGGGCCATGAAACTTCGCTAAATTGTAAAATCAATCCCTAACCCTATTTTGCCACAATATAGGACAAATAAACATGCATATTAATTTGAGTGTTTGAACAAGTTGTATATGCTGCCTTTCATTTATTAGCATAGGAAAAGCAGTAAAAGCTCTATAGATTTGAATGAAGCTAATACTCTGTACTAAGGCTTTTTTCTTTCAGTTTGGCCCAAGGATGCCTTACCTTAGTAACCTTACACAATTTCCATGCTTGATGTGATACAATGTATTGTGGCAAATCATTCCTATGTATTTGTGGTTTTGACGAATCCTTTGTTCAAATGTCTATTGGTCCACAAAATGATCCCAAACCTATATTTACATGCATTTGGTTGTCGAAAAAGAGAGCTGAACATTTTACGCCTTTTAAATAATGGAATCATAAAAGATATGTTTGAACCAGATGGATGTGTGTGTGGCACCCAACTCTGTGTTGGAAGCATCTTATGAAATATTTATACAGTAGCATTTATCTTGTTTCTTTACAAAATGACAAAGGCGGATTTAATATATAGAATTTTTTAAAAAAGTGAGTCAAGAGATGTATGAAGCAGTGTGATGTCGTTGAGGCCTGGCATCAGAGGCAGAGACCGAGGCATGAGCCTCCGAGACTGAAGCATAGGTCATCAAAATGTGGCCTCGAGGCTGCCTCGAGGACAAGGCTGGACCCGAGGCCTCCAACACTGACCAAAAGACACCAAAGACTTAGGCAAGGCCAAAGATTTGGTATCAAAGACCGAGCCAAGGTCGAGGCCATCAAAATAATTAAGACTCCGAGGCCGGCCTTGAGAACTCCAGCACTGAGAAGCACATTTTTGAAATGACCAGTTTAAATGCATTGCTGTGGTCAGGTTTACATATGACAGCAAGCACAGGAATATCTTTCTGAGTCAGTTGTATGCAAAAATGTCTTTGCAACCGTAATTGTCACCGAGCACTTCATTTAAATCGCAGCCTGAACATTGACATGCTCGAGTTGAAAAACATTTCATTCTTGTCTACATTTAAAGTGACATAGATCTACTTATTAATGTCAGTGAAACACAGGAAGCAAATTGTGTTTCTGCAAGGGGTAGGGCTAATTAGGCAGCTGAAAAGGCTTGCAATGTCCATTGTATTACATGTTTTCATGTTGAAAAAAAGCCTATGCTCCAGATCCATTGTCCAAACACTCAAACAGTCTGAACTGACTTGAGAATGATGGATGCAAGTTTTCAGCTGAAAAACAGGAATGACTGAAAAATAACAAGAGGCTGAGAAATGTTGTTATTGTTTCTTGACTAAAGTGTAAATTGCTTTGATGATGACAAACGTCAATTTTATTTTAGAAATATGGTGATGAAACTCTCGAGAAGGTTATGAAAACAACACTCTGAGGATGAGGCATGAGTGTCATTCTGCATGTGACAGGTGCAAGTGAATAATTGCAAATCAGCTGAGGATCATTGACAGTAACAATTTGTCTCACAAGGAAAGAAAACATTGCCTGTTTGCAGACAATGAACACAACCCACAGTTATCTTGATGCTCGGGCACACTGAATAATTTAAATACCATGTCATTTGTTGCTTTATTTTTATAAAATCTTTTTTGTGAGATTTCGTGAGTCATTGACACCAATCACCTATAATGCTAAAAAATGATATCGCTTTTCTCTCAATTGTTAAATGCAAAATCATTTTAATCAGTTTCATCTTAACTTCTTTTTTTACAATTTTTTCACATGATTGTCCTCGACAAAATTTAAAAACCTGAATGTTAATTAACGTACTTTGATTCTACACTGCTTTCAATAATCATTGATAATTGAAATTGTAATATAAATTACATGACTACATTTTCAGATTAAATTTCTTGAGAAAAAATGTAAACTTGTCCAAGTTGTTAAAAACATCCCTTTGTGAGGCTTGTGGTAACATCTGTGTTAAGTAGACCAATTACACAATAACAAGGATGTGGCAATATGGCATCCAATGCATAGCAGCTTTTTTCACACAACCTGTCTGTGTAAAATATATACGGTTGAACACCTTCCCCAGAGATGCGTAGATCTAAGGTAGAGCAGAGCCCCTGGCCAATAGAGCATTCCCCAATCAATACCTGACTTTACCCAGTTTCCATAATCACCTTCCGGGTGTTGCCTTCAACTGAGCATAAAGCTTCAGCATGTGCTAGTATGGTTTGGAAGTACTAAACCTGTCTGGCTATTGAAGACAAATTATTTTTCAACAATAAATTGAAGCAGCAACCACTGCAAGAAAATTTTGGGAAGTTAATTTAATACAACCAGAGCATGAGTTACAATATCAATAGAAAATTAGTTGTAGTAGTATGGTTGTTGCATAAAATATATCTGACCACGAAGATCACCTATTGCAATGTGATAACTTAAATGTTATGAGATCCAATTCTGAACCATCTACATTTTTGGCTATGGACAAACAAATGCATAAATGACATACGTCAATGTCAGAAATGTCAACTTTATTTACAAAAAAAAAAAAGTTTATGATGATGAAATGTTGCAGAAATTCCCCGTAATTTAAAGTGTTATTCTAGCTTAATTGTCATTTCAACATCTGAGTCGGATCTGACAAGTTCATGAAGGGGAGCTGACAGTTAAACACCAGCTGACAAGCATCAATGTGAAACAACTTCGCGTTATTAAACCAACAACTTTTTTTCTTTAGAATTGTCTGCCCTTCAAATTCAATCAAAGCGGTTGACAAGTATTAACTTCAATATTTTCTCATCTGTCCCTTGGAGAGCCATGACTCAAAATACTTGAAATGCTTGACAGGCCCGGGCAGCCCATACTCCCGATTAAGGTTGATGGCAATGTGTTTATCTTCTCTTCGAATGCCCTCTGTAACACTTGTGTGTCAAAGCAAATCAGAATTCATGGCATGTTTGTTGTTGGCTTTGGAGCCTGCTCCATCTATGGTGTGACTTTGCATACTCAACATTGATTGCAATAAGGTATGGGGACAAAAAATGTGCAAATAATTGTTGATGTCTTTGTGAAAATCAATACCAAGCTAACTTGAAATGTATAGATTGGGCTCAAAGACAAACAAATTTTATTTTGAGTCAGGTTTTGCAAAGCGAAGAGTCATGCATTGTCATTTGTGGGATGTAACAGCAACATCTCCATTATGTGTACACTCTAAAAAAATTCAGACAAAATTGGTTTTTTAGATTCAAAATGGGGTTTTTGAAAAACCAAATTTCAATGCAAAAAGCCAACATGGATTTTTTTACCAAATTTCAATGCAAAAAGCCAACATGGATTTTTTTTGCATTGAAATTTGGTTTTTCAAAAAAAATTTTGAATCTAAAAAACCAATTTTGTCCCCACATTTTTTAGAGTGTACCGATATCGTGATATTCTCCAACAGCTCTTCCTTCCAACAATACAACAGGTTGTCATGAAGATTTTGCGTAGCAGATTTTTAATTTTGCATTTTGAAGAGAAAGCTGTTCACAAGTATCGTAACTTTAATATCATCCATTGCTCTTCTTCCAAACCTAGTTGGTCTTTCCAAAAGGCACTAGGATACATCTCTAACATAATGTTCCCATATATTTAAAAAGGATCGATGTGCAGAATTTTTTTTTGGAGATTGCCCATTTAAGTTCCATGTTGTAATCAATTGAAGTTCCACATTAGAACCAATAAGTATTTTATGAATCCCACTACTTGACCGAATGCCTATAGATAGACCCAGTCTGTTGTTATCCCACAGACATTTTTTTGTGAACAAGAATTGGATCCAATCACAAAACATATTAATTTATTATTGGATAATAATTTGGATCGCAGTCTTTTTGATTGATATGAGGAAATACCAGATGTTAATCTTTGGTAATGATGATTAATGAAATATGTGAAAAGTAATTTACCTAAATAGAATTGAACGGCATTGTTGCTAAAGCCAATGGCAACAACCTTACTTGTGTTCTTGCCAAGTTTGAACAAAACAAACAAAAAAACATGAAATGTAACAATTGATCCGGGTTATTGATGACACTGAGCACAGAAGGATGTACAGCTGAGGCCAAATTATTAGTTGATACCATTTTTCTCAGAAAAGACCATAAACATCTAAATTATTCAAGTCAACTGAGAGGGAGGGGGACTAATAATTCTGTCCTTATTGGTAAATTGCAGCAGTTGATACGTCCTAATAAATAAGTATCCAATTTTTAAATAGGGGGGGGTGTTATTTTAAAAATTTTAGAAAATCATACCTGTGTGGATGGAATATGAAAATATAGGTCAAAAGAAACCCAAAGGTACCTTAATTGCATTATTTGGTTTTAAAAACCCATATGGACGGAGGCTTTGAAGATAACGGCTTTTGCGCCGACTGCAAAATTACCCGAAAATGCCATATCTCGAGAACCAATGCACCTACAGACTTCAAAATAGGCTCAAATTATTCGCAATCCCTAAGTTTATATTCGTCTTTCATAGTAAATACATGCCTATCTGCCTTATTTTTTAAGATATAGCCAAAAAACCTTGATTTTGTGCAAAACCTTATATTTTCGATTTTTTGGGAACTTTATAGGCCTAATTTGAAGAATGTTAGCTTTAAAAAATTTCTGCTCCACTTGCTCTATCATCCAAAAATTAAAGTATCATCCTAAACATTGAAGATTGATGTTGCAGTTTTAGCCAAATCAGTCTTTCTGTGTAACAGTGTCTATCTTTGTCTTAGGTGATGTATGTGTTCTGGTTTTATCCTCGTCAGCACTATAATGACTTGGGATTTATTTGTCTTCAGTCATCTTCTCATATTTTAAAGTAAGTGTGTGGTTGGTGAAGAAATGTAAGCCTAATTTTGTTTACCAATTTTCATGTAAGAAAATGTAAGGAGTCTCCTGGGGACAGCACATTTCACTATATTTGTAATTTTACTTTTTGGTTAGTTTCTCTTCTTATCTAGAGGACACTGACATGTTTTGCAAACTGAAGCAGCATTATCAAGGTTAAGCTGTGAATGTGTGGCTTCTTATGGTGGTGATGGATCAGATATTCTGATATACAAAGGTGATCTTGAATTTTCAACCTAATATTGGTAAGCAGAAATATTTAGTTCCCGTTCACAAAAAAAGGCTTATGTTTATTCCACCTTCTGTAGAAGCATGTCACAAATTCTAGGAATTGAGAAATTTTTGTATTTTTGGCATGTTGTATCTCAAATTTTACAATCTGTCTATAATTCTATACATATGTGTAACATTTTTCTCTTTACTGTGAAGCCACATCCAGTGTAGCCATTTTTCAAACAGACTTGATTTGACTAAATAAATAACCTAACCTGACGAAAAAAACTTCTTTTTTTTTAATTTTTAGTTTTTGCTACTTTACAGAGATGGTCAACATCTCTATTGACTTGCATGGCTAACTTGTTAGAGAAGAAAGATTCTCAACATCCCAGTTTCATGCCTGAAATTGTTTCTGAACAAGAAATTGATTGACTTGTTCTCCTCAAGTAGTACTTCCTGGTCATCTTTTGTCACATGTTGTCTGTGTAACTTTTGCTTTTCTTTGGTTACCTGTTCATTGGTCAAAAGTCAGTTGGTTCAACGAGATAAAGAGTGCTAAAAACAAAGTGCTCAGTCACAAGATGCTGGTGAATTCAATGTCACTGAAGGCATTCACCACAGAATTAAGCAAGGGGGTGTTGGAGAAAGAACTGTATTTTTAAGAAGTCCCTGGGATTGGCACAAGGTCACTTGGCTGAGGTAGATGTTTCAGCTTAATCTTTCTCTCCTCAGAGAAACAGCTTACTCTACTTTCAGAGCTATATGCAAACCCAAACTTTGAGGGTATGGACCAATATTCCTGATAAAAATTTTGTGCATTAAGATGACAGGCACAGTCAATACATTGTAAATTGTTTTGTTTAGTCATACTACTGTTAAAAATGATTAGATCCTGTCTCATCTTCTTGTTTCTCTTAAGACTTCTTGAAAAGTCCTCTATTTTCTTTTTATAATATATCATTGCTGCACAGTGGCATCATTGTAGGTGGGGCTGGTGGGGCATTTGCCCCACCACTTTTTGACCAAAGTATACATGTTTCTGAGTCAAAAAAATTTATAATTTTTCCTCTGACATCTTCCACGAAGATGTGACGGCTACTTGCCCCACCACATTAAAATGAAACTGATGCCCCTGTTACTGCAAGACCATAGGAAACAAATGAATCTGATTAACAATCAATTTTAGAGTTACTTGTCCATCAGGAATGTCATTTTCCAGTATTTGACTTTTAGTATTAATAGATTCATTATTTATGCTATCCTCTTCAAGTTAATTTTATGCCATTACTGGCATTACTGCTTTCTCACATGTGAAATATAATTATTATAGTGTTGTTAATGTCACTTGTTTTATAAGCTTGTCAAAGATCTTGTCAGTGAACCTCAAGACTTTTAAGATAGCTCCACACAGAATACCATGCAGTTATATGAAACTAAATATTAATGTTATTGTCATAAGTAAATCAAGTATCTCGCTGATCAAATCAATTTAAGCATAATCTGTGCACGGTATGCAACAACTTGGTATAGTATGATTCAGTAATTAATAATATGGAATAGAACTGTCAAATGCATATATATATATATATATATATATATATATATTAAATGTAAACATAGATTGAGCAATTTTTGCAATTATTTAGGCTCTTACACTACTCACACAGTCTGCAATGCGAGTTTACACTTGTATACTGTCGGAAAAGAGCAAAAAAATCAGTTTTTGTCCAATAACAAAAAAAGTATTGCACTTAGGCCTATAGTTACTGTGAAACACTGATATAAAAGTGAGGATTCCGGTTAATCTGAGCCTATTCACAAGTCTCTAAGACCAAGAGTTCTCGAGATATGATTTTTTTTGGTAATTTTCGTTATTATTTCTTCGCGTCAACCTTCAAAGGCTCCGTCCATATGGGTTTTCGGCTTATATTGACAAACGGGTGCAACCGTGTTGCCTAACTAGGTCCAGGTCACACAAAAAATGCCACACAGAAACATTTTGGAATTATCACCCCCCCCCTAAATTCCAAATATCCAAACATCCAAACATAAAAGTGCTATCTCTATTGGGTCCATGTCTCAAGCATAACTTTGTTCCTGTTCTCATCACACTCATCAAACGTTGCATGCGCCACATCACTTACATTTACTTCGTTTTTCAATAGTACCTGTACTAAAACAATTCATATCTTCTTTAAAATACACCTTCATTTGACACCTTTCCCATCAACTTTTCATCAATGTGTACAACTGGGTCATATGCTATCTGCCAAACTCTCCAGGTGGCAGTATAAAGCTGACAACTGCTGCCACCACTATGCCTCATAAATATAAAGTGCATTCATTTTCCAAACCAAATCTCACATTCTCCATTGCAATATATAGACTGAATAGCTCTATGTTTTCTGATTTACAAACCACGTAACAAAAAGTACTGTGTTAAGCTGTTCCTCAAACAGCTCACCTGTCTCATTGCCACATAATATGCGATTTCCAAAGATAATGATAATGCAGAGACACACATCCTAGCCCAAA
Source organism: Platynereis dumerilii (assembly GCA_026936325.1). Lineage (NCBI taxonomy): Eukaryota > Metazoa > Annelida > Polychaeta > Phyllodocida > Nereididae > Platynereis > Platynereis dumerilii. The sequence continues at coordinate 62,510,266 of JAPTHN010000001.1, forward strand.
ATTCTCAAAATGCCCTCTCACAACGGGTTTTCTAGTATCAACTATTGTTACAGCAGTTTCACTTTCAGCTGGGTGCCTCGCTGAAGGTCTTAGCCTGCAGGGGTTAGAACCCGAATGGGGAGCCCAAAACTTTCAGTGTAGCTTCATGAGCAAAATTCCAACTGGATGTCGTTCGGATGAGACATTAAATTGGCGGCCCCTTGTATCAATGTCTATGCTGGGCAAGCAAAAGATCTCTCTGATAGGGTAATTGTGTAACATGTTGAGGACTCCCGCTCTCTCTCCCATCTCTTCAATGAACCCTCGTGAGTGCCCAGAACTGGGCATAGAGGGCTGCACTTACCCTATCTATCTACCTATCTATCTATCTATCAATCTGTCTATCTGTCTATCTGCCAGTAAGCATGTCATTCTTTTCAGCTAGCTATACATAACTTTTAAGCCTCATCTAATTGTTTTGCTTGCTGTATGAACCAAACTAACGTAGAGAGCCACACAGCAAGTGGAAATGGAAGTCATTCACATTAAAACTGCTGAAACACAACTTTTTCCTCCGTAACTCAGCAACAGACAATTAACGTTCAAACGATCGAAAACCTCATGCATGGTACATAGATCTTATGTAGAGATCTAATGTACAGCGAAGCTGCTGGCTAACAGAGCATTCCTCGATCAATAGTCGACTTTGCCCTGTTTCCCCATAATCACCAACAAGTTGTAGTATTCGATTAAACACCAAGCCTCTGCCCAGTCAAGAATGTTGTACTTGTACTTAATTTGTCTGTATTGATTAAAAAAGGGGAAAATACCACCCATTGACGTATACCTGCAGTTTACCATGGTGCTATAATTGCATTTTTGTCAGCCATGCTGTTGTTCTGTTACCTAAAAGTCTCACTGTGACTGACACATCTCACCTCAGGCTCTGTGTCTCAATCACATGCAAATAGAGCATGTTCAGCCCCAGATGTCTATTTGCTTGTTGGCCATGTAATTTCTCCAACACCTCGCAAGTGTTCTTGTCACGCCAACCAGTGATTTGCAAGATTCAATCTGCAGGGTACAAGACAACTGAACCAGAACTCACCAAGCCAGGACAAGGATGGAGCTACTTTCAGAAGTTTACAGGGAAAAGAGTACTGGTTCACTGTCAAAATTCAACTCGAAATTGGTATCAGTAGCATTTTTGATTTAAGTAGACTTATGAAGCCTATTGGAGACTGAAAAGAAAATGATTATGAATCTTATTCTTATACTAAATTCAGAATTGACACATCATTTTGATCTCATATGTTGGCTACAGTTAATTGGGTTCCAATACTAGAGGTAAGATCATGAAATATCATCCGTTACCTTGACTCACAAACTGGAAATTTCACTGTGAAACAGTCTCATCTTTATCATAAGCTGATACATGTGCCTGGTAACATCGTTTTCATCAGCACTGGTTTCCGCAATGTAATTATGTCAATCTTTCCTTATATTTTTGAACTCTGTAACACAGAATATGCATCAATACAATGTAAAGGTCAGAGCAATCATCCTTGACACCCAGCAGAGAAGCACCACAAGGATACTTGTATCACAGCTCAGCACTCAGAAGTCTTTGAATCTAAGGTTAAGGGCCTGCGTACTTAAAGGCTTCTTGTTTTACCATCTTGACACCGGTGTCCAATAGGATTAAGGAATCCTTGACCTGAACCTAAAGGTCAATGGCAAATGCTGGCTAAGTGTTCTGATCAAGACAATCTGCATGTGACAGGAGAGGGTGCCAGCTGAGTCTCGGCGCATCTCTTCCAAAATGTTATGCAGGTGTAAAGGCAGGATATGTTAAAGCAAGTGGCAAACAGTATGAACGTCCTCTTTTGGAGTAAAGCCTTGCGAAAAGTTTACAATATCAGTATCTAGCAAGACAGCATCAAAATTGTTAAAGGACAATCCCCTCTTATATAGATATGTACTTTCTAAACATGCAAACCAGCAGCATACCACAAAAAATGAAACTTAATTCTCCTGTATCAATTTAAGTCTCTAAAATTGAAATATTTTGTTTTTGACATCTGTGAAAAAAGTTAATGCTGGCATTTCTAGATATGTCAAAGATTATATTCCATCTCTTGCATATGATGATATATATATATATAATACGTATATTTTGCTGCAGTTGAGATTCTGCTCTGATAAAAGATTAAGATGGTTTTTCTTTGTAGTAAGTACTTACTCCAAGCAAATTTGTGCCGAAAGACAAATCGGGTGATAATGCTTTGGAATATATGCAATTTGTTAGCTTCGATGTTGACATTTACAAACAAACCAAAATACAGGCCTCTGGACATTCCTCTCACTCTCAGCCCATTGCCAGACAACTACTTTTTAAAATGGTAATATTTTTTGAAAAAACCACAAATAACAAGGAAAAGAAAAATGAAAGAAATCACAGTCAATTGGAAACTTCGTTACATTGAACAATGTAAATGTAAAGAGGGTGAGACACAAAAGAAAAACACTATCAGGGACAAACAAGCTTCCATCGTTAAACGTGGCTTCGATGAAAACATGAAGAAGGGAGAACCAAAATGAGTGCCACGCTTTGCTTATTCATTTCCTTACTGTTTCTACTTCTCTTGCGACACTGCTAAATTTCTGTCTGTTGCTCAGCAAGCAAATTGACAGTGAAGGACAGAGCTGAAGGGAAGGTAGGCTTTGCGTAATGGTGTTGGCATATCTGCAGTGATATTTTACATCCAGACATTCCTTGGAATAAGAAAACATACATGTGCATTGGATTCTCTTTCTAAAACACAGGCTCCTATGTGATTTTCTTTCGTACAAACCAAAGTCAACATTGAGACCATTAAAATGTTCACTATCAGGGCTCTGGTCATTGGGCAGCAAGTAATGATAATAAGCTAACCACTTTGGGCCAATTTCACCAACAGAGTTAAGCCAGGTCTAAGTCTTAGACCTGGTCTTAGTAGTTCAAAATTAAAACTGTAGGATAAATTTCAATGTAAAAATGGCAGCACCTCCTGGTAACAATTTACTTAAGACCAGTTTTAACCTTAAGCCTGGTCTTAGCTATTTTGGTGAAATCGGCTTTATGTTTTATTTTTTGTTTTCTTGATCCGCTAGAGATACCAAGCCAATGTACTATACTATCATCCTCAATAGGTCTCTCTAATACTGCAGTCACACTTGGTATATGTTTAATAAGATACCTTATTGCCAATAATTTTTGCTGATGATACTAACATATTTTTAAGAGGTAAATCGGTAGATGAAACTATCACAGGTATGAATAGAGAAATTGCCAAAATTTCAGATTGGCTCCAAGCTAATAAACTTTCATTAAACGTAGAAAAAACACATTTCATGGTATTTAGCTCTCCAAGAAGGACTTTTGTCAGGACCAAAGATGTCGAAATAAATTCCAAAACAATCAAATGCTGTGAACAGACAAAATTTATTGGTGTTATTCTTGATCCTAAACTGAAATGGGATAAGCATATTACAATGTTAAAGACTAAAATAGCAAGGGGAATAGGAATTCTTACTAAAGCTCGGAAAACTCTTACACAACCATTATTGGTGACATTATATTACAGTTTCATATATCCACATTATACATATTGTATAGAAGTGTGGGGAAAAGCTGCGGAAACACATTTGCAATCTCTAACAAAACTACAAAAACGCATAGTGAGGGTAATAACATCCAGTGCATTTAGAGCTGAAACAGCTCCACTGTTCAAACAACTAATGATCTTGAACATACCCAGTATATACAGTTTTAAAGTAAGTCTGTTTATGTTTAAATTATTGAAAGGCCTGCTTCCTGGTATATTCAATAACATGTTCCAACACAATCTCGCAACCTCAATGAGAAATACCAGGCAGAAATTTAAATTGAGAACTCCCAGATGTAGGTTGACTGCAAGTCAAAATACTATAAAATTTCAAGGCGTGAAAGAATGAAATGACTTAGATGATGTTGTGGACCACAACTGTAGTATCCACACGTTCAAAAGAAGGTCGAAACTTAATTTTCTTAATAAGCAGTGATGCAAAATATATTAGCACGTTTTGCCGGGCCTGGGGTGACCCCAGTTCTCCTGTATGCTGTGAGGGGAACAAAGTTATCCTTGGTCTGGCACAACGTTGCACTACGTTTCAGATATCGGCTTTATGATAATAACAGATACAACGCTAGATCTATTTATAATATTGTTAAAATAGAGTACTTTGATTGATCTTTCGCATGCCAGTTGTTCAATAATGATTCTGAGGATATTTTCCTGTTTGTATTAAATTAATTAAGGGAATATAACACTTGGAGTTTAAGCGCCATCACTCATCCACTCTCTTTAATTGTCAAAATGAAATATTTAAGATATATAATTTTTCATTTTCTCTATCTCTTGTTTTTGTCTAATTTTTTAAAGTTAAATTGTTGTAATTATAATGTTGAAATTTATTGTATCAAATCCAGGGTTAAAAGGCAAATACACCTTTTAGGTGTCAGCCTGCCATATGTTCTTTTTGGTCCAATAAACTTGAAACTTGAAACTTGAAACTAATTGGTCTTGACAGTTGTGATGTCATGCACGTCTTAAAAGACATGTATTGCCCCAGTTTCCAGAGATGAACATCAACAACAGGCAGGTGTTAAAATACAATTCTTGCCAGGCAGTGCCAGGGATAGTTCACTCTCTCTTGAGACGTTTGATTGGCATCTTCACAACTCAGAATTAGTTTCTCATGCACAGAGATCATGTTCTGCCTTAGAGTCTCATTTGCCTATTTGTTGTTAGACATGCGTGTTTGTGATTTTCTCCACACCTTCAGTTCTTGTCATGCAATAAATCAATTTCAAGATTGCACAAGACTTCAAAGAACAGATTTCTTAAATGACAAGAGAGTTACCAAGTCAACCGGAAACATGCAGCTTGCAATTTTCACATATTTGTAATTCCCTGAATAGCAGCTATACAAATTTTGCAAAACTGAAAAAGGGATTGCTGTGCCGTTTCATAACAATATGAGAACTTAGCACCACTCTTTAAAATGTATGTGTTTTACACAAGTGTGACAAACCACTGACAAATTGTTCTGCAACTCTGCATGTCGTTCTGTGATGATTTAAAGAATCCTTATTGCATTTCTAATAAAGGATGACATGTGTTCAATCCAGTGTGAAATGGAAACATTGAACCAGTAATCAATTGGACAGTTTTGGTCAGCATTTGCAATCTTTGACAACTAGGACCCAATAACAAGAATTATATTGGCCTGGTTATGGACTGCATTGATTTAATGTCAAGATTGCCAATGGTTGAGGTGATTTTCTGAAAATGGGTTTCCTGCAAATGTTGATGAAATTAAGGATGAAGTTGTTTTTTGTCTAAACTGTATCTGCTTGTAAAAGATTGCCCTAAAAATACACCAGTAATGCGGATTTTCAGAGAAACTGTCCTCTCAATCTCCTTCAATTTAGATGACCAAATAATCAATCAATTGCAACTTCTTGGATTTGGCTACATGGTGGACAAACCAATGACCTTTTACCTGTACGGAGTTGCAAAAAGGAATTTTCAGAAACACGTGTTCATGAAAATTATGTTTAAACAATGAAACTTGAGTTAATTACAAGCAAACAATGCTTGCAACAAGAGAATTCTATTGTTTTCTCAGCTGTTAATTTTAATTTAATTTGGTTTAATTTGGTTTAATTTCAGCCACATCGAGTTTATATGCATTTCCTGCATGAAGAGAGACAGTAAGATGATTCCCATATATATGTCTATAGTTCATTACCAATGCATGGAAAGTTTAGGAGGACACTAATTATGTGTATTCTATACTGAATCATTTCATGCATCCCATTCTTTATTTTTCTATATATAACATAAGTGAAAATACGTTTACTGGTTAAGCGTTATATCTTCATTTTAGATACACCGCAGAATAATTTGAATAGCCCTAGAATACATTTTTGGCAAATCAGCCTTCCCAATAGGATTAAAGTATCCTTGACCTCAAAGGTTGTATATGTTAAAGACATGCTACGTGTACATATTTTGACAAGAGGTGGTTTCAGATAAATCGGGGAGTATGCCTGCAACCAACAAATGCAAAGTGTTTGAAAAACTCTGCCTGGCCATTTCCTTCTCTTTTTCTGCTTCCTTGGTGACACTTTAAAGCTTCTTTCCACTGACGAGCAAGCAAATTGACACTGCAGGAGCTGATTATAATACTTTGATATGCGACATTGACATACCTGCAATGACATTTATAACCAGACTTAAATATGAGGACCCAGACATTCCTCTTAGCCAGAAAACTTTTGTTTATTTTTCATCTGTATATTGTGTCTCGAGAGTACCTGCTTTGTTTGTATGTTTGCTTGTGTTTTACGCCTCCGCAGCACCTCAGTGGGCTATATCGAGGCAGGCGATCGCCGTATGATGATGAGATGAGAAGACTGTGAGTCTGGCACATACCGTATTAATTCAGGGATGCCCAGGGTCTTTCAGTTGCCCCAGCATAGAACACTGGATACAACCCACCTCCATTTAATGTCCCATGGGCTCGGACTAAAGTGAGTTCCCGGGTGAAATTTGAACCCACGCCCTCAAAGCCAGTTGACAAGCGCACTTACCAATTAGGCCACGGGGGAACTCTCGAGAGTACCTGCTATTGTCACCGTTTCAGGGTGACCCAAAAAAAAGTTCACACTTCTTTGAGTGGTCATAAGATCATACATTTTTGCCACAGGACTTTGATTTATGGCTCATTTTGTTTGTAATCTTCAACACATTGTGTTTGAACGGCAAAAATTACAGACATACGTGTATAGCGTTGCTGCTATAACAAAGTGTGAGTTGTCCCTGATTTTTGCTGTGCCGGGTTGATAAGGATGGATGGAGAAGGCTGTTGAAAATGCCAATATAAGTGGTCTGAGATATAAAAAAATGATTGAAATTTATTGACTGATATGTAAAGAAGCTTGACACGGGAAATGTGGTTCTACAAACATCAAAACCCGATAGAATAATGTCAAATGGTCATGCAAGGCATAATATGCCAGGTCTAGGAGAGATTATTTCTATTTAGCAGGAAGTATTTGAAAAGTAAAGTGAAAAAGTGCCTTATAATAAAGTATGGAGGCCTAATAAATGCCTTGTTTCTTAAGAATGAATTACTTTATGTCTAACTCTGAAATCATGGCACATGAAATGGAGATGTGAGGACTTGACGGGTCATTGTGCGCCACCAATCTCTCCTTGTTTAGATAATCACTGAAGACACTTTAATCCTAGCATTGTCATGATATTGACATAAAATGTAGTTGGCGTACTACCAAAACCAAAAAATGTTGTTTTAGGACCATATACATTGTAATAATGGAATTTAAGCATTTACTACCCTGGTAGTTGACCGACAGCCATATATTTCATTATACCTAAAGGAACTGATAAAATATAGAGTCAACCTTAATCACATCTGGAGATGCACAAACTATGTTCTGAACGTAAATATACTTAGCCGTATGGCTATCTCAAAAGTGGCCAGTCAAAATTTTGGTAAATTTCGATCAGAAGTGATCTGTTCCCACCAAGCCTTGACTACCCGCAATATGACAATATCAATGGCGTATATAGATGGCATTAACTTTAAGACATTTCACCTATCAGCTGACTTTTAAAAATTTTTTAAATGTTAGAAACAGACAAATATGTGAAAAACCATCAATTTCAAGGACATAGGTTACATAAAAGGTCACTGTGGGGCCAATTTTGTAACTAGGACAAAATAACTTTAACGGTATTTTGTCAATATATAGGTTCATCACTGGGTGTAATTTCATGAAGATTGTGCAGTTTTTAGCTGCAGTGTGCATTGGTAAAGTTCATTTGCACAAGTATATTTATCAAAATACATGTAGGACTATTATTAACAGACGTAATTTAATGGAATTAACCTGTACTCATCAAACATTATTAAATTCCCCATGAAAAAACAATCCATATTCTCATGCCTGTTTTCACTCTGGACACCAACATGCATTGCTTCAAGGTCAGTTTCTGAGCAGTGACGTGTATATCCACCATAACACAAAAAGTGCAACACTCTTTCAAACAGGGCCGGTTCTTGCTCTGTTGGGAGCTCTTGATTGGCATCTTCCCACGTAAGAATCAGTTTCCCATGCACAGGGAACGTGTACTGCCTCAGAAATCTCATTCGCCAATTTGTTTGTTAGACATGTGATTTTCTCAACACCCTCTCTTCACATATCAAAGCACAATATCAACCTGCCAGATCACGCAAGCCTTCAAAGAAACCGATTTTTGAAATTAAAAACTGGAAAGTATAAAAGTTAATGACAAGCCTCATTATTATTAGCAGTAGTCCAATATACCTACATCATACTAATTAGCAAAATATTATTGGCCTCTGTCGTGAACATTGTTCCAATTGTGTGATTCCAAAAGCATAATGTGTGTTATCTCTCTCTTTGCTTACAGTTATATAGGGGCTTTGGAAAAAAGATGTGGCTAGAAGTTGCCTATGACAGCTTTTAATATCTATTATTCTACTTCGTATATATTTGAAAAGATGCAGACAATTTGTTGGTGCAAAGTTTAACAAAAACATGAAATTGAAAAAGGCTACATTATTTCTTTTGTTAAACCAAATGTAAAATGATAAGGGCATTAGAGGTTTTTTGGTAATTAGCAGAATGCATGCATACGCATTACACATGTGTGACAAACCATTGGCAAAATGCTCTGTAACTCTCCATTTTGCTCCGTGGTGATTCAAAGAATCCTTATTGGATTTCTAATCAAGAACGCTGTGGGGTTCAATCCAGTGTGAAATGGAAACTTTGAACCAGTAATCAATTGGACAGTTTTAGTCAGTATTTGCAATCTTTGACAACTAGGTCCCAATAACCGGAATTATATTGGCCTGGCCATGGAGATGATTGATTTAATGTCAGGTCTGTCAATGGTTATGGTGGTTTCTGCAAATAGAGTTTCTGCAAATGTTGACAAAAGGGTCAGCAGTAGATATTTGCGCTGGGGAGTGAATGCAGAACAAAATCTGGCATTGACCCCTTAATACATTGGTGAGGGAATTTCTCCAATTGCTTCCAATCTCATCCAATTCATATGACAAATTAATAAGTCAATTGGAACTCATTGTTGCAACCTATGCAAACTTTGCAAAGGACGTACAAATTCTCTTTCACCTGAGTGCAGTTGCAAAAACGATTTTCAGAAACATGTATTAAAGACGATTATGTTGAAAAATTAAACTTGAGTTAATTATGTGCAAACAATGCTTGCAACAAGAGAATTTCATTTTTGAGCTGTAAATTTAATTTGGTTTAATTTCAGCCACGTGAAATAAATGTGTATTCCTGACATGAAGGGATCCAGTAAGACGAATCTCACATCCATAACTCGTTACTTTTGTATGGAAAGTTTTGGAACACAACAACAATAAATATGTGCACTGTCCTTGACACAAGAAAAATAATAATGATATTTGTTTATCACAATGCATCCCTTCCAGAGTATTTTATTTCAGGTCAAGAGTCCGCTATTTCTAATGCTTCTTGGCAGACACTTTTTATTCCATTTTGACACCAGTGTCCTCAAGGATTAAAAGTGTCCTGGACCTCAAAAGTTAGAAATGTTAAAGACATGCTGCATGCGACAATAGATACCCTTAATTCATGGATGCTTTACGCTACTCCTCCCAAACTACTCAATGCTCACACCTGAAAATTTGCAAGCAACATTATTTCACGTCTTACAACAACCATAAGTGGCTGTGGTTCCTCAATCTATTCATGTTATACCACTGTGCTTATTACTCACTTATGAACGGCTATCAATCTTCTCTAATGTAGTAGTTCTTCTGTTTCCCTGGACTCTTACTCTCTCTATACCCATTATCACCGGTACTATGCTAGTTAGCATCAATGTACTGAGTGTATGTATTCATTTTGCTGCATTTGAGATTCCTCTGCAAAAATACGGCCATCCAAGTTTCCCTCTGTAGCTTGCCAAGATAAGAGACACTGAAGGACAAAGTTGATGACAGACAGTGCCTTAGTCTGTGCAATTTGCTACTTGTGACATTTACATCCAGACTGAAAGTGAAATGTAGGCCTCCAGACATTCCTCTCAGACAGACAATATTGTTATGTTGATATTTCATCATGCTCACAAATGTCAACAATGAATAAAGAGAGCATTTATCACTTATCAATGTTATAGTCAACATAATCTTGTGTGGGTGCTTTCCTTGGCAGTAAGTAGCCAGTTAACTTCATTAGGGATGTCTTCTCACTCTGAAAGGTTCTTTTAATATTGTGCCCCTGCCAAATGACTGGTGCAAATTGACGCTGAACGGCAGTGCGGATGGCAATGCTTTGCTATCTGGTTCTGATATGTCCGCAGTGACATTTACATCCAGACTTAAATATGAGCACCCAGACATCTCTAAGTGAGAAAACTTCTCTTGATTTTACATGCATGTATTCGATTGTCCTTCAAGATCACTCTTACAAGGATTCTTCAGTACACACCGCTGTACCACACACAAATATTTTGCTATACTATTATTTTTTACTGAACAGATATTTCATTAAAAAATTAGTATGTATTGTTGGCACATATATACAGTAATTCATCAATCAACATGTAAAGATTATTGAATGAAACTTGTATTGGTAGTGGGTAAATGCCATTTATGTCATTATATCTGTAAGATCTCAATTGAGTTATTTTCCTTGGAATATTTAGTCACAGGCCATAAACAGATATTTAAATACTAAACCAACTATGACAACCTTGCAATCATCCTCTTATGTTGCTGCATGCCCGGTGAATAGTAGCATCGTGAGGCTTTCTTTCCAGCAAATGAAAATTTTTGATGATATTTGCATTCTTTTTTCCTTACCATAGGCTTAAACAAAAATAATTCAGGAATGGACTCCAGTCACTTCAGCAGATTCTCAGGGTGACTCCAGTCAGACTCAGATATTATGTGGGAAAAGTACAATGGTACACCTGATTTTGATTTGATTTTGAGAATCACATTTTCTCTGAAATTGTCATTATAGAATTTAACAAGATGTGTTTATCAGAAACACATGTATCATTATAACAATTAATATCACATCAAGGAATTAATTCACTGGTGTCAAAAAATGTTTGAGATCCATAAAAAACCAATCCTTTTATTGTTTCATCTTAGATTACGTAATTTTGATGGACCTGTCATGCTCGTTTTTGTTCTGAAGAAGTTCATGCATTGCTTAAAGTTCAGATTCTAATCACTGTAAGCTTTTCTATCAACCATACAACATGGAAATGACACAACACTCTTCCCAACAGGGATGATTCTCATTCCATAGGGAGTTCTTGATTGGCATCTTCCCACCTCAGAATCAGTTTTCCACGTAGAGAGAACATGTTCTGCCTCGGAGTCTCATTTGCCCATTTCATTGTTAGACACATATTTTTTCTCTACACATTTTCTTCACATGTCATGCAATACACCAATTTCAAAATGAAATCAAAGCTAGAGATCACCCTGCCAGATTACACAAGACTTCAAAGAACTGATTTTTTAAATTAAAAACCTAGCAATAACCAAGCTACAATATGTATCTAGTTGGCAATCATCCAATACATAATCGCAAAACCTCATTGGCCTCTGTGTTGAGCATCCTAAAAGAAAAATGTCTGTTCTCTCTTACTGTCACTTACCATTATATGAGACTACTGGACACAAGATATGGCTAGATATGGTTAGAGAGACTGCTTAAAATAGAGCATTCTACTTTATTTGATGAGCAGAAAACACAACCATGAAATTGACTGGTGGTGTCATTCTATCTAAAAAATAACAATGTGAACTGATATGAGCAATATTGCGCAATGCTCAAGTGTGACAAACCACCGTTAAATTGCTCTGCAACTCAGCATTTGCTTCACGATGATTTAAACAATCTTTATTCAATTTCAATCAAGGATGTGAGGTTCAATCCAGTTTGAAATGGAAACTTTGAACCAGTAATCAATTGGATAGTTTTGGTCAGCATTTGCAGTCTTTGACAGGTAGGGCCCAATAGCAGGAATGATATTGGCCTGGCCAGTGGCCATGATGGGCCTGATTGATTTAATGTCATTTCTGTCAATGGTTGGTGTGGGTTTCTTTGAATGGTTGGTGTGGGTTTCTTTGAATGAGGTTTCTGCAAATGTTGATCATTGTGGAAAAGTAGACAATTGTGAGTAGGCCTATGCTGCAGAAATATTCCTTTACCAGCAGTAATACCTAGCTGGATGTCTGGAGTACAAAATAAGATATTTTATTTGAGTGATTTGAAAATAAACCCATTTATGACAAGACTGCTGCAGTCCATCACCTGAAGCAGAAATGGTTACTTCAGTCAGAACGTAGAATTTTTGCAGAAAAGCTGTGTCTCATGAAATGTTCTGTGTAACTAAAAGGAAAATTTATAAACATCTGCTATTTGTCTTATTTTTTGGATACTGACCAAACTTTCTAATTCTTTTTGGCGACTTGCAGAATATGATTAACCTTGAAATAGAACACTGAGATTAGACTGAATTGCCCATTTGGAGTAGGCATACGTCAAACCCGATTGTTGTGATCTTGTGCCCGCTAAAGATACAAACTATCATGGCAGTTTTAATAAGTTTGCCGTTATGAATATATGCCTAACTAATTTTGATATAAATTTAATGTGGCTTAACTTCATCGACATAGAAGTGTTTGTATTCCTGTCATGGAGAGAGGTAGTTATGCGATTCTAATATTATTTAGTATTCATAAACGGACTCCTGCAAGAAAAGTTTGGAACACAATATGTGTATATGATAGGTTTTTCTATGACATGACCTCGTATTTCATATTTCCAGAAAATTCACAAATACACATGAACTCCAAATGAAAATAATGATACAGTGTTAATGTAATGCTTTCATCTTTGATATGAATAGCTTTGTACAATGTACAGGGTAGTAAAAAAAAAACTTTACATTTATGAATAATTTTTTGGATGACGCTCATTGTAACAATTGCTTATTTTTCAATGCAAAAACAACTTGTAGAGCAAAGAATAACTCTACTAGAGACAATTTATTCATTCGGAGGTCCTTTTTGACTGATGACTTTTCTGCAGTGTGCCTAAATGACGCAGAGGTGTCAAAAATGTAACTTTGTGTCCGTTTTTCCCATACAAACGTAATGGATGCCTTTATTGGGCAACTAAGATCTGTGGTGTCTTGTAGGGATCTTCCTCTAAGTTTGCCCGTCCAGAATAATCACATTGATTGAGATCTTGTGATAACAGGGGCCATATTGTCCCGCTGAGAAACTTGACAGAGCGAACCTTGATCCAGTTCTAGGCTTTCCAAGGGAGTGTGGCTGATGCCCCGTCTTGTTTGAAGATCAAATTATCTGTGGCACTGTATATCTTATCTATCCAGGGCTTTAGATGCTCTTTCAAGATGTTAATATGTACTTTTCAAGTGATTTCAACACCCTGATCATCCACCTTCAGACGGCTTTGTTTTAAAATCTTATAATAGCCATAGTGAAGTCTGAACTGCTCTAGCACCTTCTGGTTTGTGCTGAATTGTGCCTCTGTCCTCTCAATTTCATTTTATGTTGTATTTATTTTGTCCTGTGAAGCTTAGTAGCTTCAAAAATGCTGATGGGCCATGAACAACCCGGAGTAGTAAAAACGCAGGAGCACTCCCGGCTTCCATTTTGTCTGCTATCAAAAAAGTGATGAACCATTTTGATTATTAACCAATTTTCCAAAGATCTAACATACTTGGCTTGTATACACAATAAGCACCCAGGTACTGACTCAATCATGGCACCTTGGAAAATGAAATATCAACTGTAAAGTTTTTTTTTGACCACCCTGTACAATGAACAATACTCGTTGGTCAAGAACCTGACAAAGAAAAAAACACATTTTTATGGTACTTGATTCCAGCTTGCATTCAACCTAATTCTGAAGTTCATGGAGTGGACGTTTTGAAGTTCTATAGCTACAGATCTATATACTACATATGGCACAGGAAAAAGTTCCAAATTGACCCCTAAAAAAAAATTCGTCACATGGAAGCCTAAAAAAGGTTCAAAGAAGAACCTATATAAAATAGATTCAATGTTTGCACATTTAAAATTGTTATAGAGCAGGAAGATTTTCAGATTTGAAGTCAACAGTGTGAGCAACAACAAGGTTTTATATAGCACCCACAGCTCGGAGGCACTTTTACAAGTTTCGGAGAACCAATACTCCTCTGCTCTGTCTGCAGCAGAGGCATCTGCAACAGACAGGGATTGGTTCTGAAAAGGGGTTGTGTTACTTGCAATCTTGGTCTACAGACAGTGCCCTCTAGATACTTCTACACACTTGGAACTTTTTCATGGATTTTAGAATATTTTCACAACCAACGTACCTAGGTTCAACCAAGAGCTTTACCATATGATATAATATGGAACTTTCTGTCTATAGGGTTCTAAAATGGATCCTACATTGAACAGGAAACTTACATTGCTTATCAAGATATGCCAAACAAAATAATTTGTTTAAAATTTTTGAAACTTCATGTCTCCACTGAAATTCCCTTTTCCGTAATTGGACTAATAGTACATTTGACAAATGATTTGAAAGACGAAATCCAGAGACAATGAAGACTCCTCCTCGTTTAATCGAAATCACATTAAATTTGGCCTGCAGGAGCTAGAGGCACTAGACTTATTACAAAGGGACAAAATCCAGCCTCAGATTAAATTGTGGGCTTTATTCTCATCACCATCATGTTGATCTTTAATTTATTTCATCTGTTTAATTGAATAGTGCTCTTATGAGATTGGCTCTCCTGAAATCCTAATACCCGGAAGACTGGCATGCCTGGCCTGAATAAATAGCCCAGGCACCAAAATCTATTAAATGTTATGAATCACAATAATAACTTGTTTGTCACAACGGTATCGAGCTTCATAATTTTTTCAAATTATTTTCCCTGATGCAAAGTATAGCTCCAAGTAATCAAATTTACACTCAGCAAAATCGCATTTGGATAATTTGACAAAATAACAAATAATTAGGCAGCTCAACTTTTGATTAGATTCTTTTATAACTCCATGTGACATAATTGTCAATTTTGCAAATAATAAGATGGAGAGGAAAAAATCAATAATTATATTGAAAAGCAAATATCATTGGTAGGTCCGTTTCAGAAAAAAAAAGAACACTTGTTCAGATATATGATAGAAATAATGAAATTATCAGATTATTAGTATTGAAAGGGGTGTTTTGCAATCAATCGACTCATGCAATCACTAAATGGCAATCTACCAATTTAACAGCCAATTCCATGATGTCTATCTATCAATATGTCTATCTGCCTATCTATCTATAAACATCAGATAATAATAATTATGGAATTTGCTTATCTGTCAGACTGTGTCAGTATTTCTGCCATTGATCGTCACTTGTTGAATGAGGCAATACAATAGATCAGTGTAGCTGTCAGCCGCTGACAACGTTGGAATGTTTTTCTAGCCCATTAAACAAAAGCCCAAACAAACATTGATAGGATTCCGATGCCTAAAGCCGAAACTTGCTAGTCATCACCCGTGGCTGGATCTGCGGGCCAACCAATTATTTTGGATCCTTTGACAAAAAGCGAAACCCAGGCAATGTGGATTGCGTCGTTCTTTCGATTATTCATACTTCAGCCTTTTTTGGTTGTCAAGTCTTGTTTAATTTGTCCCAATGAATGCAGACTCTCGACATTTCAAACGACGTTTACTCAATTGCTTTGGCTTCTTTCATCATGCCTAATGTTTCCTTCCTGCTTTTCCAGTCATAAAATTTGTAGAGAGAGCAGATAGAAGGGAGCTGAGCAGTGAGAAGTGAGCAGCCTGTGAGTGATGATACAATTAGCAGCCTAATTACAAGAAACAGATTGACAGATTAGTTACCTCAGTGACATCAAAAAAGTTATCAATGGTATTGTAATCATGAATCATATATACAATTGGTAGATAATAAATTCAATTTGTAGATAACACCAAACTCATTACTGGTTCATTTTTATTTTATAATTAGATGGACAGAGATAGAAAGTGACAGAGTATAGATGGAGTCGGGATCAAGAGGAGAACCAGGAGAATAAGGCCCTTACCTGAACAAGCAATACTGAGGAGAGGCATAAAGACCAATCAGTGTCTGGCTCTTGGCCTGTATTCCATTGTTGTTGGCAGCGAAAGTAGATTAAAGGAGAAGCTGCTAGTCAAGGTTGCTCTGGGGTCTTTGCCTCTTTCGCCACACGCCTGATTACCACAGGCTAGCTGGTCAGGTTGGTCAGTCCCAGCAGGTACGACTAGACTGACTGATAACCTGCAGACTGCTTTGTATTAAAGATCTCCATGCAGCTCCATTGGTTGCCTGGAAGTTTCTCTGCATGTCGTTGGGAATGGTTTCTAGGGCCATGCCTGCAATTCTTGGTGGTTGTTACCAACAAAGTGTGTCTTGGCTGTCCTGCTGCAGATGCTAGGTCCACAATAAATCCTCATTTCCTCTTGGGACACCTATACATCACCACAGATCAACCTGCTCACTCTACTTTTTGTCATTCTTTTTCTACGCAAATACTCAATTATGTTTTCTGAGCTAAAAATAAAAAAATCTGAATTTGAATCTGAATCTGCCATGCCATTCTATAATACATCACACCAGCTTTATAATATATTGTAGGAGCCGTCTGTCTGAAAGTGGCCATGGTGCTTACCGACTGTCGACATAATCTTTGCCAACTTGCCATTAACTCCTGTAGTATCTGACATTGCACTTTCAATTAAGCAACTAAGCCCAGATTTATTGATTTCTACTCCATCCATGGTCTTTGTAGCAGACAGTTGGCTCACTTCCCCTACCAGGTCCATTAATTTGATCTTTCTCAAATATTTATGTCCAACTTTTAGCAGTCTATGAGCAACAGTTGTCGTTCAGCATGAACCTAACACTGACACTTTTATTGTTTTCCAATACTAAATCCAAGCTGATTCTGTCATTTATCACTGAAACATGAAGTGCTAATGCATATCAGTTTGGAACAATTGCAGGTCTGTGATATCATTATCAGGAGAATATTGCATTGTTCTCAAATTAATTGGATTATTAGATTGATATTATGATGTGATAAGCCAGTAATTGCCTCCTGAAGGTTAACTAAATGTCAATGTAATAGACCGAGCTTATGAGCAGGAATTAAATTTACCAAAATATAGACCTAGTAAACTTTGATTGCGGCACAATATTGTACATGTGTGTAGAAAGACAGAAGTCAAAATTCAAATTTTAAAAGTGCAGCAGAGTTAATGGCATGCAACACACAAGTTACATTACATGTATTTTGTACACATTCTACACAGGAAAAATTGTGCAAAGTGCTAGCACATTGAAGTTCAAGTTCTTCATTCTTGGTGTGTCTCAACTTCTCAAGGATATTCATTTGTCATTGAATTTTACTGCAAATCAAAGATATTTCATCATGCCATTTTGGGTGTGCCGTGTGTCATTTTGCGCAATGGAACGAGCAGCCTTCTTAGAAATCTGTTGACCCTTGTGGTGCTTGTAACCCTTCCTGAGATGACCAGGCTGGATGGAGCGGCACATGTTTTGGGCAAACTGGTATCAATTCAATAGGGCCAATACCGCCAATTCGCAAGGCATAAGGTACAGCTAAGATCATAGTTGCTTATAATAACAGAAAGTTGACTCAAGATACTGGTCAGGATACTGATCAAGTTGTGAATAATTAGCCTGCTCTGTCTCGTATATGTTGGTCAATGCAAAAAAAGGCAATATTATAAAACTGTAATTATGTTATATCTGTCTCTGTTCGGGACTGTCAAGTGGCAGCAGAATGCTGACAGTCCCTGGAAAATCGAATTGGGTCAACAATAATTTGATCGTTTTTTGGGACAGATCACAGGTCGAACAACAGCTGTCCATATTACTACGCCAAACTACTTTCACAAAGCATGGTTGCTGGCAAATATCCAGTCCACTGCTTTGAATGAAAATGTTTGGAAATCATGAGACAAAAAGAAAGTTTTGAAACTTTAGCATACACTTTGCCTGTGAGGAAGGGATGATTTTACTCATCAGAAGTTTGATGGTATTCAATCTAGTTATGCCATTTAGTGCATGTTAAATTGTGGTCACAAAAGGGTCCAAAAAGAATGCATTCTCACTTATTCACATGTCCATGCAAAGCCGATGTTTTTGCTTTGTGATATCAAAAATGCTCAATTGTATTTATTCTGTAATTTATGGAGATTTTATGAACTAGGACAACAATATAATTCGCAATTTCATAAAAGCTGTGTTACACTCAGCAAAATGTCTTGTCCATGCCACAAGTGGCCCCCTCTATACTGGCAATATATGTGAACTACAATGTATACTTCCTCCATGATAGAAAATAGTTCCAACTTATTTTGGTATTCACAAGCTGTTTGCTTAAAATTGAAGCCAACCAAAGTCAGATTAGACACTTGCAGTGTTTTTGGAAATAAACTAGACCATCACTAAATTTAGGAACTGTCCTGGTTTCTTCCACACTGTCCTGGTTTCTTCCACTGATCCAAGTTCTGTTGACCGCTCACAGGAGCTCGCGAATTTTGCACCCTAGGTGGCAGTAAATGGCGGTCAACTTGTAGACAGATGTTATATAAAATATTTTGAATAGATACTTTAATTTAAGGTGGCTCGATACTCGTGAACTTTCCGAGATAGGATTTCTCACAAATAGTTTAGAATGATCCAAAATATAGTTTATAGCAAAGATATGCAAAAAAAAGTGGTCGTTACCAGCCTTTAAAAAAAAATATTTGAGATTATGCACGAGAAAGTCAGTTCACCCAAACCTGAAAAACTGAATTTCTTTCTTAAATTTTTTACTGTGAAGTTTTCCCTGCTATTCCGTGGTCATGCATCCCATATTATGCAATGAAGCATGAAATTAAAGAAGACACTTGAAGGGAAAAGCTGATTGCAATTTCAAAGGGATATATTTAGTTTAAAGGACTTTCCAAGGGTCTCGGAATAAAAGTTTTGATTTTGACAATTTTAACTTTTTTTATAAACCATGGTGCTAAAAAAAATTGACTAGATAGGATTTTTTAATTCTTTGTCATTTACTGCCAAAAATAGTGGGGAACAATATGATAATACAGACAACCCTTCCTACCATACTTGAAATTGATGTACAATTTATTTTTTATTATCAAGTCATTTTTGAGAAATTAAACCTGCTTGAGTAAAGTCGTCTGTAAAAATCTTCTATTTAGAGTATCAAGCTGAAACCCCGGCTCCTTGTAGTACTCCTCATAGCGCATCTAGTGCTTCAAACGGGAAGTCTCTAACCCCAATAGAAGTGGCGCAATTTGCAAACGAAGCGGCCGACACTTGAAATTCTCAGAATTAAAAAAAGATGACAGCAGAGCTGACCTGCTGTGGTGACGTTACGATAGATAGGGCCTGCCTGGCTGCGCGTGAATGTGCGTTAACAACCATTTCACATGAGTAGCGAGCCACCTTAAGGATTTGCCCTCTTATCTTTAAAACCCTTATTCCATATCGACAAAGACAATTAGATTGCAGAGTTATGCTTTTTTCCTTCGGTGAGATCAACAAACTACCTACATCATTGGCTACTAGTCTTGATCAGTCTGTCGGTAATTAAAACCAATCTCAGTCTAAAATCCATCATGATGGCTGGATAATCCGATAGCCTGTGTAACTCTTAGATGATGAGGTTACAGAGAAGCTAGTCAGTAACAGTAACTGTTGTCCTGCTTAATCCTGCTTTGACATTTGGCTGTGCCAGTTTCTTCCAGGAATCCAGGTTCTAATTTCTGTTAATGACATCTTACACAGCAACTAAAATTCTAAAGTCTAACTACTTAACTTTAAATGAAGTGTCTCTTGAGCATTCACAAAGTGAAATGAATAGAATAGAACACCATGTGAGAAATAAAAGAAATAAAAGTGAGCTTCTACACACCAAGGGAAGCTACACGTGTTTCAAGCCTAGACCATTTGCTGCAATTTCAACAGCCTGGAAAACAACTTGGATTCCACATAAATATGACATGGGCTTAACAAGTTTACTACATGCAAAGTAGAGTCGCATTTGCCTTATTTTGTCATCTAAATATTATGACTGTGAAAATGCTGCTCGATTATTGATCAATTTTCGAGTTGGGAAACTGCCAAATAATCATGGGATTCAGTGTCAAATCTGATAAAAACATAGGCTGCATAGCAGCAAACCTTCAGCAAAAAAGCACCATTAGAAAGGGACACAATTAGGCAATAAAAGTGATGTGAAGCAAGTGTAAGTATATGCAGTAGTGGTCCGGTATTGGCCTGAAGTTATCTATGCTCTCTGTCCTTTCATAAGCCCGTCTGCCTGCCAGGGTATGTTGAACCATGGAAAGGCCTAACTAGACTAATTGAAACATATTATGGACCAGTTTCAATATTTCAAAAAGTACGAAAGTTCCATCAATCAGACCATCAAAAGGCACAAATAGACCATACAGGCTACATGTGTACCAAATTTCCTCCATGTACATGTAATAGGGGCTGAGTTCTGGCCCGGAAACTGTCTCTCCTCCCGCCGCCCGACGGACAACTTTTGACCAAAGTGATAACAATACCTTCTTCGCACTTTGTTCGCTGAAGGTAAAAAATGTTGATGCATGTGGGTGTTGACTCCATCGCCGAATACTTTCACATCAATTAATCATTATATTCAGTATTCAAGACCTTCTTTCATGATATATATCACCACAAATCTCGTCCTCTAATCTTACCTTTAATCAAGCATAAGAATTGTAGGTAAAGCCAAACCCACTCACCTGAAAAAAAGAAAGAGAAAAAGGTCAGGAACAATTCAATGAGGTAAAGAGTTTTTTTTTCTAAACTTTTTTCCCTTAGCTTAGTTTTCATAACCAATGGTTGATACCCTGTACAACCTTCCACATTAAATGTCTACCCTTGTGTCATACAACTTTTGTGTCACTTAACCTTATGGGATGATATACACCAAGATACAATACAAGTTGATCCAAAGGAAATCCCTTATAGTAAAAAGTACATGAACAACCTTTCATTTCTAAATTTCAGTGACAATAATCCAATGAGACTTTCGATATCAAGAACTTCATTCACTAAGAATATGAGCAAGATTGGTGGAGTCATCATTACAATTTGAGCAAGAGCTTATTTCTCTCATATGCATAAATTCAACTCAGCCAGCTTGTTTATCTAACATACATATACTGCATATTGTAAAATAGAGAAATAGATATGGGGATCAATACATTGACAGATGGATTGTCAGAACTAGACTACATCTGATAACAAAGCTGAAAGCACACATACACACTAGGGTTGAGGAATTCAATTACAAAACAGCTGTGAGATGATGCATGTTTTGGTATTATCATCCTTGAAGATGGAGACAATTTGGCCTTTGTAATCATTGCCAACCATCAAGGTGGTCCTGCTAAAGTTGGCATTTTAGGAACAACATAGTGTTTATGCCCTGCTGATCATCAGCGTAATAAACACCTTCCTTGGCGCCGAGCCTTTCATGGAAGTCAGTCATTGATTCTTACAGATGGATTGACATTTATCACACCTGGTCACAAAGAGTCCATTTATGTGTTCTTAGAAAAAAATCCTGAGACAGAGGTTGTAGTCAATAGACAACTTGGATTTTTCATAATTATCACCACATTCACCAGGTTATGAATAGTGGTAACTGATAGAGAAATTCAATAACTTTTAAAAGACAATAACCTGTTTCTTTTTACAAAATTCACTACAAATTAATGCAAAAAACAGTTCACCTGGTTCATTGATGAAGAAATTAAGCAACAACTACAGTGTATATTTAGTAGAGCTATGTGAGAGATTCCAAAAAAAAATATTCCAGTTAAAATTGCATGGTTATTGGGCAACAATAGCCATGAAGGTGTAAAAGTAATCCATATTTTTTCTTTCAGATTGTTCATAAATTATAGAATAAATTCAGTTCATTCTGAACAGCAATAAATATTTTTATTTAAGCAAAGAAACTTCCTGAAATGCTGTCTGCTGCATACTGCAATCTAACTTCGATGCAAAAAATTTCTCTTCCCATGGGAAGGCTTTTCGGCTTTGTTAGCTAAATAAATCAGTAAAACTTTACGGCTCATGAGTCCAAAATAGAAAGAAAAGTCAAATATGGTTATGTAATAGCTTGGAGAATAGGAATAAAATAATTACAACAGGACTATTCTGTTGATCCAAATACAGCAGCAATACAAGACCAAGTACTTTTTCACCGTCAATGCATTTTGATGAATCACATTGGTGTAGTAGAAATCAAATCAACATCTTACCTGTGACAGCAATCTAAGAGAAAAAAGTATCACTTAAACAATCTTTCTAATAGTTCACTAAATGGTGTCACTATAACCCATTTTGGTTAAATTTATTACCGCGAGGATCTATCACTGCGGCTGTCTCTATTTTCTGGCATTCCCATAATCATATCGCCACCCTTTTCCCTGGAACTGACAGAGGAGAATGCTAAGGAAAAAAGAGCAGCAATGAGTGATGTTTGACCATAGCATATGAAAGTAATATCATCTTGTCTTGAGCAAATGCCATGTATCAGGGCACTCAAAAAGGAGTGTATACTGTCATAGAAGCCCATATGCTAGGCACTCATCAAGGCATTGAACTGGTGTGTAAAGGCAAACCTTGCTGGTTCCAGTATGCTCAAATAATTCCTGGTCAAAGCTCACATGGTTTGGTTTACAAAGTCAACAAGGAAGTAATCAATGTTATTCTCCACTTGCCAAATTGCTTTATTGTTTGTTATGCTTGGCTCCATATCAATGCAGGCATCTGCCAATCCCCTGTAGAATTCCAGTTGAGGTTTTCTCCCGCGCAGAGTAGTATGTGTGATGGGAGTTATCAATACTGTATTAGATACCCAGATACTTGCAATCAACAATAATGATTTGGCATTCACAACTTCAGCCTTTCTTATTTCTTCATAAGTACATGTTATATATCACAAAGACAGAGAAAGGGAGGTTATGAAATGAATGGGAGCAGCAGACTGCTAGCTCTAGGACGTTATCTTTAAAAGACTAGTAATTATCTTATCTTGTCTTATCCTAAATCAATGAAGGAGAAGTTCGATCGATTAAGATAATCATTCAAGAATGTCTGGTGTATCCAATTGTGATAAAAAAAATAAGTAACTGCTATATTGATGTTGTACATAAGAGTTTTCCCTGAGGCTTCGTTTGCTACAGAAGAATACAGGACATGGGGGTCATTACATATTTATTGTAAGAGTCACATCACGAGACAAATATCATGATCTTCAACATAAATATCGTTTTGATTACCACAACAGTGGTTGGTGGGCAATTGTGGCTGGAATGACTGTCCATAGCAGTTGCCTATTGTGGGTCATTTCCTGGTTAGATCTGATAAGGCTGGCTGGCAGTGGCCGCCCAAACTATCATCTCAGTGGACCACCCAGCAAATCACTTTATCCATCAATCAGGGCCAAAGGTAGCATCCTATCACTTGGGAGAACACTGGGGAGAAAATTCCGTTATTTAAAGGTGCATTCTCCACCCATAAACCAGCCTTTACCAGCTGCTTCTTGTATTTACCCTATATGTCCTTTCCAAATGCAATGGAGGGAATTTCTTAGCCACTACTTTGTGACTTTTTGGTACCAGCATTGTCAAATAACCTGTGGAGTGAGTTTCGTGTCATAGAGTCTTTGACTAATCTTCAAGAAGCATTACTGGACGCTGATTATTATCCACTTGCAGGGCCGTTCACTAGAGCATTAGCAAAATTTTGAGGGCTGCTGATTTTCCATATCGGCCCTTGTTTACAAGGCTGAGGGCCGATATTGTCAATAACGGCTCTCGTTTACAAGGCCAGGGCCGTTACAGAAAATAACGGCCCTTGTTTACCAAGTTGGGAGCCGTTATAGTCAATAACGGCCCTTGTTTATCAGGCCAAGGGCCGTTATAGTCAATAACGGCCCTCGTTCATTTCACGTAACGCCAATCTTGAGTTAACAGGTCTTGATGGTAAATCAGAACAGAAAAACCTAGTAAGAGGATAATAATAGTAATAACACTACTTTTTTTCGGACCCTATGCTGTTTGAATGGCCCTCGGTCATGTCCAGCAGCCCTCGTGATTGCACAGCAGCCCTCGCGCTGCTCGTGCTGCTCGTGCTGCTTTGAATCACTTGGGCTGCTGGACATCACCTTGGGCCATTCAAACAGCATAGCGCCCTCAAAAGTAGTGTTATTGTTATATTCTCTTAGATAATTCCAAAATTAGATACTTTAGCCGCGCAATTTTCAAAGTGCAGCCAACTCAACCAGCAGAATGCTTCAAAAATTAATTCATCTTTGAGCAGAAATTCAAATCTAGTGTCAGTATCATAATTTTGTTTGGGGTCTGGGAACTCACCATATTCACAAAGCTCTGTACACGTATCTGCTTATAATAACTGGTGATGATAATACAAAATGTAATATATTCATCAAGGGGCATTGCATTGCAGTTATGATAAATATAAAAGAATGCTAGTTCTTCAATTTTCAGATAAATGATGAATGAGCGGGTAGTACACAATGTACCACTCATCTAAAACAATAACGTTTCTGTAGCCATGGTAAGGGTTTTCATGTCCCTATAAATGGTATGGCTTAGCTTGAAAATTAAGAATCAGATTTAGTGTCGTGATATGACAGTGAACCCGTTATTAGTGGTCCATTGCAAAGTATTCACTTTGATGTGACAGACAAGGTCCCCAGCCCTCTCAGCCTTCACTCTAAATAATTTTGGATATTAGTGGTATTGTGCAAAACCAGTGTGTACAATAAAAAACCAGTTTTGTATTTTTCAACTATATTTGGTTTTCTTCAGAGCAAGTGGTATTTTTCATGAAAATTGGTTTTGGTCATGGGGAATTATGGTATTTATTAAAACCAAACTTCTGAAAAATCACCTTTATTGTGATCCATTTTTAATATACTTGTGGAACAATGATTTGAGATGTTTAGAATATTAATGTTGTGGTTAATGTTTTTAAATTCATGCAAGTTACTTTATTTGGAAGTTTTAAGAGAGAGGACTAACTATGCTGTATATCAGTCATGGCTACTGGAATATCAAATTAGGTATTTTAATAATCTCTCAGGGCTCACTCACTGGTTGACCTCATCTAAGAACACAAAACTGTGAACATGTTGCCTGACGAGAAAAGCTGTTTGTTTATCAATCAAGACTTAAGAAGGTTTAAGGCAGAGTTTATTAGTCTCAACACTGCAGTAGAAGAGTGTGCATGTCAGTGTGCAGAAGATTGAGAAGAACTTGGTAAGTTTTTTTTTCTTAAATTCCTTAATTAAACTCTTAAGAAATATGCATTCTGAATGCAACTGTGTTTATTTGGGTAAGGTGTACACAATTTCTGGTTCAGATATATGACATTGACATTATATACATAAATCAAACACATGGATAGTGTTCTGATATAACAATGACCCAAGGCATTCAGTATTGGGAATATTGCATTCTGCCTGTAAAAGGATTCATGATAATTTAAGGCAGCATGAAATTGCGGTTTAGCATATGGGATACCCAGTTCCATAATTTTCAATTGAACAAAAAAACTGCCAAATATTATAATGTGAAAAAGTGTTTATCAGAAATTTAGTATTTTTGGTTGAATGTACTCTGAAGACCAGCATTATTGTTCTTCAATTGTGTGATTTGGCATTTAATGGAGTGACAGATTTCCGCAAAAAAAGAAATATTTTGGGCAAGTTGTGTATTGGTAAGCTGTGCCAATGGTATGATATGGGATCTTAATTCTCGTTTGACACATGTTTGCTTGTTTCACACATAACCCTGTAAATGTGGTGAAGAAATTAAGGCTATTAGAAGAATTTATAATTACAAACATGTTCCAAAAAGCATATATACTGATTATACTTTTAAAGTTTTTGGGGGGGGGGTTTATATGGGCCATCGATGTTCTGTGATAACTTTCATTTCACGTATTGGAGCATCAGAGCATCAGAGCATCACTGCATCAGCCATAATTATGTCATACACTGATACACATGACACATTTTATCTTTGAAGAAATTGGTGAGATTTGAGGTCTCTCCGGATACACTGTGCTTTACAACTTGCCCCATCATGTGGCACAACTTACCTGCTAATGGTCCAATTGTGCTGACACCTACACTACATTATGATAATAATGTTATTATTATTTTCATATCTGATATTCACGTTTTTCTGACAAAGGTACAGTCGCCCACAAATTTTTACCCCATGTTGGGTTGAGTTGTATAGAGTTTTTAATGTGCTTTACTATTCTTGAGGTGAAAAGTGTTACATATGCCTGTGAATTATACAAAATTACATACAGTACTTTTACTGATATTTTTAAAATCTTTGACATTTTAAAAGATAGTTTTTTACTTTCTGTTTCAGAAGAAGAATGGCATGTTCCTACTGAGGCCGTTAATACAAAAACTACCTTTGGAAGAATTTTGCGCCATAAAGCGAGTTGGGAAAAATATAGACAATGCTTTTCAAGGTATGTATAAGTTGAATAACAGCTCCTCCTTATCTTTTTCAATTGACAAATACTTATTGTATATAGTATTCTAATATTCTCTTGTTAAAATGAAATAATTTTGACCAATCTTCAGTCAAATAATGAGTGAACAGGGGATGTTGCATAACCAAGGCATTGATTTATTTGAATGAAGTTATTTGATATATTTTTGGTATTATCCTCCTTGCAAAAACTCATTGA
Organism: Platynereis dumerilii; assembly: GCA_026936325.1. Classification (NCBI taxonomy): domain Eukaryota; kingdom Metazoa; phylum Annelida; class Polychaeta; order Phyllodocida; family Nereididae; genus Platynereis; species Platynereis dumerilii. The sequence continues at coordinate 62,537,279 of JAPTHN010000001.1, forward strand.
TGTATCTACCTCACCAGGAAATGGTTACCTTGCCCCGCCTAGAGTACCAAAGGAAAATGTCTACTTCCTTTTCGCAATATTGAGGTGAGTGCGAACAGTATGAGATCTTTTACTGGTAAAACACACAGTGATAAGACAAGAATTCAGAATTCATATTCTGCCAGTGTGTAGGGAAACTACAAAATAATGGAAGATTTTATAAATGTTAGTCAGTAATGAAATGTGGAGTTTTAGCACGAAAACTTCCATTGAAGGTTTTGCAGATAAAGTATTTGATGTGTAAATAATGACTACCTTGACTGAGTAATTTGTTTTTGCATAGAAGTGATATTTGGATACCAATGCTTATCCACTTTCCACTTTCAGGATCACAATGATGCACACTGCAAGGTTCGATTCAAGAACAGTTGTTCACCTTTCATCCATCCAGATTGACCTAAAAGCACATAAATAGTGATACGAGAAGGAAAACTTCAACCAACAATCATACCATTCCAATACTGTGCATTAATAATGACAAAAAAATATCCTCTTGGCTACTGAGAGGGGAGGGTTGGTCTCGTGATAGCATGCCGGGCTGCCAATCGCTGGATCTGGGGTTCAAATCCAGCTCTAGCCGGACTCATTGCTTCGTCCTCCTATTGTCCTAGTCAGCCTACCAAGTGCACTAATACAGGACGTAAAGCCCCAATCATCCATCCATCCATCCTCAAGATTGGCTGCTGAAGATTTTCGATACAAACTAATGATACTGACATTTCGATTGGCATTGCCACCCTGCTTGCCGCTTTTGGAAATATAACCCCAGTCATTAACAATATAATGTTTTCTACATGTTATCTGTCTTTATTTCAACCAATTCATACTTTTGTTAATCTCCGCTTTCCTGTGTTTTGACTACCAATGACTGCTGTAAAGTTTTTATTTCGTGTGTGTGATTACCAATGACTGCTGTGATGTTTTTATTTTGTGTGATTACCAATGACTGCTGTGATGTTTTCTTATTTTCAAGGCCAAAGTGTGATAAATGAGTGTCAATATCGGTTTTTCAATAAATTTGTATCTAGTAATATCAATATATACAATTATTATGAATTTTTGTGAATTTGTAGATGTAAAAATAAACATTGAAATCAGATCCATAGAGTCATTACTTTTTTTATTTACTTTTATCTACAGAATATTTTAAGAGAAATGTGAAAAAATTGATTATTTATTGATACCAATGCTGAAATACTGGTAAACCTGCATTAAAAAAATTTGAATCACAATAAATCAAATTTGGTATTTTCCAAAATGATCTGCCTCCCTGTGGGATGGTTCTGATTGCCTGATTAATCATATTTGATTCATTCCAGTACCTCGAATAGCACTGGTTATATCAATCCTGAAACTTTGAAATACTATTTTCATTGCAGTTTACAATTTGTATTGGTATTTAAAAATTTCTATGAAATGATATCGAAAACCTGCAATTGGGTACCAATATGACCATTATCCACACCACAAAATTTTTAAAAAGGTCTTATAAAATACCAACCAATGCATAATAGGAGAATCAATTTTTCAAATGTCAAGGAATAAAAAACCCATTGTGTTTTCTATTGTATGCATGTAAGTATTAATGGATTTCTATGATGGAATTACAATAGCTGCAATTTGAAACATTAATATCCACAACTAACTTCCTGAAAATTATTCAAAAAACCAATACTGATTTTTTCTTGTACAAATGCAACTGGTTTTTGAAAATATCAATTGTTAATGGTTTTTTAACTAACCAAAAGGTGTTCAAAATACGGGACAAGCTTAAATACCAATATTGGTATCTTATTAGAACTTTAGTTTTTAGAGTGTTCATGTGCTTACAAATTGATGGAGTCCTCTGAAAGGTCATTACTTAGGAACCCAGGGACATCACCCTTGGCAGCCACAGCCCAGCAGCATTTGCCTCTGCATTTGCTTGACCTAATCTGGCACTGAAAAAGAAATGCAATGAGCTTCATTGAGGAGAGACCGCCAATATTCAACCAACAATATAGCTTCAGTAACTGACAAGAAACACATGACATTGTATGTCTTTAAATTTGGTCTTACTAGATGTTCTTTTGTACGACTGGATACCCCAAAATTCAATTGATATATAATAAGGGGTTTGATAAAGCAAGACTGTTTCATGTTTTCGTTGTTGGTGTATGTATCAACTTTTTGGCAATGCAGTATAAATATGTTAAATGTGCTTGATGATGTAACTGTTAGCAATTACACTTGGCAAGAGACGTTGTGATATTAAAGATTTCAACAGAAAGATAATGTTTCTTTACATGCATTGATTTAAAAAAAATAGACACAATTATGATCTTCCCTTTGTATGGAGTTGTCTTCATTTTATTTGCTCTTATTAAACAGACATGCCCTAGATATGATACCAACGGCAAAAGATCAAAAAGATCAATAAAATCATCTTCCAGTCATTTATCAATAACCACCATTTGTATCTGTTCATAACTGAGATACATCTTTGGCATCAATATTCATGCACTTTTATCCAGACAAGGCCCTAGCTCTATCAGTTATTAATGAAATTATTAATGAAATCATTCTCCATTAAAAGAGAGAAAAGAAAGATGTTATCCAAGTTTTGTAATTAGCAACTGCATATCAGCCAATGGAAGCGATGAAGAAGCATCAGCAAGTTGAAAAAGACAAATGATGCATTTGCGACTCGCAGACTGCTTAACTTTGAAGTCTTGATAAATAAATACATGTACATGGAATTAGACAACAAAACTGTTGTACTACATACAACGAATCTCTCATTTCATACCATGCAGCATAGAAAATGTTGTTGACAAGTCATTGTGGGGTCCAAAAAATGACTGTACTGGAGATGTTAAAATTATTATTTCATAGTAGACACTCAGTTAAATATCACTGCAGATAAGATTGAATTATTTGCTAATTGTCATGAGAAAGTACACTGAGCTTCTTGTAGGTTATATAATATGAAAAGAAAGCCTGCTGTAAGTGCAGGATAGCTATCAAGCATTCAATTTATTGTGTGAGCCTACTGTTAAGGACTCAAAAGGAAGCAGGCAATGGCAGAAAAGATGATGTCTGAAAAAAGGATGCTTGTAAGATGCTCAATTCTAAAGGAACCTTGAAAGGAATGATATGTAGTTTCAGAAGAATATTCTGCTTTTTGGCAAGTGCCATTTTGCAGCATGACAGGGAAAAGTGAGTAGTGTTGTCAGCCAAGTCTGGGCTGAATTTGAGCAAGCTATTGGTGATCTGCATCCCCAGAGCAAATGGCATGCCAAGCACGTCCTACTTAAACAACCGAGGGCAGAAAATGATAAACTCACTTTAGAGCAGATCATCATCTGCACATGAAATACAACAGCCCCATCTGATATTATTTTCAACTCTTTCACACATTTGTCACCTTTCATTTGTATAAATGGCACTTGTTTTACAAATTATATATATGGTCATCCTGCCATTTGAAGATTGATAATCACATCAGCTGGCAGTGAAATGCATTATTTTCTTGGTATACTGAATAAATTCTGATCCTATGAAGATATAACACAAAATATACTCATCAATCTGATATCTTCAGCTCTTTTGACTAGATTTATCACTGAAAAAATATTAAAATCATCTCAGAATTGACTTCAGGACAAATTACATGATAAGTTGATAACACATGAAAAACAAAAAAATTGTTGTTCATACATTTATATGGTACCACTCTGATATTTTTAGCACTTTTAACAAGATGTATCATAAAAACTACATGGCTCATAAAGCAAGCATTTTCATGAGCCAAACTTGTTTTAGGAATTATAGATACAGTCAACCTGCCATTTGTTTATTGAGAATCACAGCAACTGGCAGAAAAGAATGTTTTTTTCTTTGAGTGCCGAATCAATACTGGTGAAGATATAAAAAATAAAATAACAAGTCCATCTATTTTCAGCTCTTTTGACAAGTTTTATCATTTAAAAATATTATATCAACCCAAAATGGGCTTAAGGACCACATAAGTGATAAACATTAAACATAACTAAATTTCTGTTTATATGGTAACCTACAATTCTTGGTATACTGATGGTATGCTGAGTCAAATCTGATACAGATATAACATGAAATTTAACTGTCCCATCAGACATTTTCAGCTCTTTTGACAAGATTTATCATACAAAATTCATGGCTAATAAAGAAGACATTTTAATGAACAAAAATATCTTAAAAATTTATATATGGTCATCCTGCTATTTGTAGATTGAGAATAAAAACAGCTGGCAGAGAAATGAAATAATTAAATATTTTTTTTTAGGTTTAATCACTCTAAAACACTTTCGTATAATATAAGCGTAAGCTGGAGAGCTGATAGGAGTCGTGTAATTATTGTAGACCATTGATGTGGGTATGCAAATTGAAGGTCTTTTTGAGACTTTTCCAACCATGGCACTTAGAATGTTGTATGATACAAATTGACAAAATTATAGAGAACCGCGTATTGCGAAAATCGTCTAAAATGAGCAAAAACGACTAAACTTCAAGGCTCTTGAGGCACCAGTTACTCATGTTGAAATGTTTTAATATTTTGCATAGGTCCTTTTTATAGGTTATATCACAAAATGAGGGGGCGCCCCATCAAAAATTAGGACATCGTTTTTTTCTGGGACACCCTAATGTACACTATGTTCAAATTCTGGCCACAACATTGGTGATATGGCAATAAAGCTCACAAGACTAGTGGAGAAAGTTGATGTTGCTTCCTTTCTCATAATTTGTGAATTTGCTGTGATAAACGGAAACTTCAGCTGAAGGTATGTTTATTTTCTAAATTGCTATGCAACTTCAGTGAGAACAGGAGAAAGGGAGAAACAAAATATCTGTCATACTTTGTTTAGCCATTCCATTTGCTGTTTTTGCTTCCTTCAAGTTCCTTGATGACACTTTAAAGTTCCTATATGTTGCTGAGCAAACAAATTGACACTGAAGGACAGAGCGGATGGCAACGCTTTGCTATATGGTGCTGACATATCTGCAGTGACATTTACATCCAAACTTAAATATGAGCCCCCAGACATCTCTAAGTAAGAAAAGTTTGTTGATTTTACAAGCACGTATTTCATTTTCTTTTAAGATAACTCTTACAAGGATGCAATGTCTTAAGTGCACACTACTGTACCACAGATACACATTTTGACATATTACTTTTTTTTATTTAACCTAATAGCATTCACATTCTTGCATATGCATATTGCTTTGCTCAGGTATACCATCATCCTCTAAACAGGTACCCTGCAAAAATGAGGCAGCTGCCTGTCTAATCCAGTACAGTTAAAATACCCTACACTTTTATTAGTTGAAAGCATGCCCTGATTAAGCGGGGTCACTGTTCAGGAGGGTGGTATACCATATATCCTATGCAACCATTAAATATGCATCCATGATATTTACAGTAATTTATCAATCAATAAGTAAAGATAACCTGGGAATGAAAACAGTATCAGTAAATGCCAGTAATCACATGCGTAAGATCAAACTATAGTAATGATTTCCCTTGGAATATTTAGTCACAGACATTAGACAAAAGATTTAATAAACATGCAATCAAGCTCGGCAGATAGCAGTGACTTGGGGTTATTCTTTTCTTTTACTATAATTTTATTTAACTGCTTCTGATAATCACTAATACAGTGAGCGGCAGGGAGCTCTGAACCAGAATCTGGATATTATGCCAGGGGCGGACTGGCGGCATTTTGGGCCCGTGGCAAAATAAGTCAACGGGCCCCTTTGTCTCTACAGTCGGCGCTATATCCAATTAAAAAAGAAAAATTCTACAGGTCTAATTTGGCAAATTGTTAATATTTGGTAAGGGGCCTCCATATGAGATGAGGAGCCTGGCTGAACTTTTCAGTTTGTGTATTTTCGACACATAATCATGAACTTGACAGCAAAATTTTGCTCTCTTCCTAAAATTTCTATTTTTTTTGACATCTTGTGGGCCCCCTTGAGTGAATGGGCCCGTGGCACTTGCCACTTTGCCACATAGGCCAGTCCGCCCCTGTATTATGCATAGTAAAATAAAATGAGGAATGGACACCAGTCGGACTCAGATACAAAACAAAACCTCGGCGGTGCACCTGCATAGATTTTGAAGAATCACATGTAACCTGAAATTTTCACCATAATATACAATTAACGGAATTTATTTATCAGACATGTATTTTACACTATTATTAACAAACACATTTTCAAGCAATTAACCTTTGCTCATTAAAAGTCATATATTTCCCATGTAACAGCAATTCTTTTGTTGTGTGATCCAAGATTACATCATTTCAATAGACATGTCATGCCTGTTGTCAGGCCTGTTTTCATTCTGGACACTAACAATAATAACATGCATTGCTTCAAGCTCAGTCTCTTAGCAGTTTTATTCTCCATCGCACGGAGGTGTCACAACACTGTTCCCACCAGGGATAGTTTTTGCTCTGCGTGGAGGTCTTGATTGGCATCTTCCCACCTCAGAATCAGTTTCAAATTCACAGAAAACATGTTTTACCACAGAGTGTAATTTGCCCATTCGTTTGTTAGACATGTGATTTTCTCAACACCTTTTCTACAAGTCGTGCAATGCACCAGCTGTAGGCCAAATTCGAAGCGAGAGATCACCCTGCCAGATCACATAAGACTTCAAAGAACTGCCACTGTAGGAGCAATGAACATATTATAGACTCTAGAATATCTGACCCTGTCACACTTTACTTGTATCAAACTGTGTTTGGCATGGTGACATCTTCAATAACATCTGAGTCTTCTACTGTCACCAAGGTGTGAGATTCCTGGCTTGATCGCTTTCAAACAATGCTGTGGTCTTGTTGTTGCTCCACACAATGGACAGACATTCCGAACCTTCTTTACTTCATTGAGGTTAAAAAAAGCAAATTTCACAAATTCAATGAAAGCATGTTCTTTTTAAAACGAAACCAGAATTAATTACCCACAAACAATGTCCAGCAATGCTTGCAACATGATAATTTCAATGTTTTCTCGGCTGAAAATTTAGTTTGATTTGATTTCATCGACATAAAAATGTGTATATTCTTGTTATGAAGACAAGCAGTTATGCGATTCTCATATTTATGTAATTATGTAGTATTCATTAAAGTTTGGAACATAAACTTTATATGGATATTATTATCTGATATGGCTTCATAATTCATGTATCCAAGAAATTCAAATACACATGAACTCAAAATGAAAATAATGACACAGTGTTAATGTAATGCATTCATCTTAGATATTGTACAATGAAAAAAAAAACACACGCAGTTACAACTAATTGTACTTTTGACAAATGATTCATCAGAGGTAATCCAGAGAAAATGAAAGACTCCTCCTTGTTTAATCCAAATCACATTAGATTTGGCCTGCAGGAGCTTGAGGCACTAGACTTATTACAAAAGGACAAAATCAAGCCTCAGATTAAATTATGGGCTTTATTCTCATCACCATCGTGTTGATCTTTAATTTATTTCATCTGTTTAATTGAATGGTGCTCATATGAGATTGGCCCTCCTGAAATCCTAATACCCAAAAGACTGGCATGCCTGGCCTGAATAAATAGCCCAGGCACAAAAATCTATTAAATGTTATGAATCACAATAATAACTTGTTTGTCACAACGGTATCGAGCTTCATAATTTTTTCAAATTGTTTTCCCTGATGCAAAGTCAAACTCCAAGTAATCAAATTCACATTCAGCTTAATCTCATTCAGCTAATTTGTTGAAATTACAAAAATGATAGACAATTCAACAAAACTTTTGATTAGATTCCTTTAAAACTCTTGTGTGATAACATGACTGTCAATTTTATATACCCGGATGGAATAGAGAAAATTGATATCTTGAAAGGCAAAAATCATCTAGTAGGTTTGCTTCAATAAAAAAGAGCACTGGTTCTGTCAAGAGATAAATGAAATATTGAGATTATCTATTTATCTATCTGTGTATCTGTCTATCTGTCTATCTATCTATCTATCTATCCATCTATCTACTGATGTATCTATTTTCCGACATATTTATCCAGCCATCTATCCATTTGTCTATCTTTCAAACTCAGATTACAATAATCATGGATTCTGCTTATCTGTCAGCATTTCTGCCATCGTTCGACACTTGTTGAATGAGGCAATACAATAGATCAGTGTAGCTGTCAGCCACTGACAATGTTGGAATGTTTTTCTAGCCCATTAAACAAAAGCCCAAACAAACATTGCTTGGATTCCGATGCCTTAAGCTGAAACTTGTAGGCATCACCCAAGGCTGGAACTGTGGGCCAACCAATTATATTGGATGCTTTGACAAAAAAACCAAACCTAGGCAATGTGGATTGCGTCCCTCTTTCGATTATTCATACTTCAGCCTTTTTTGGTTGTCAAATCTTGTTCAATCTGTCCCAGTGAATGCAAACTCTCGACATTTCAAACAACGTTTACTCAATTGCTTTGGCTTCTTTCATCATGCCTAATGTTCCCACGATTTCCTGCTTTTCCCCAGTCATAAAATTTGTAGAGAGAGCAGATAGAAGGGGGCTGAGTAGTGAGCAGTGAGCAGCCTGTGAGTCTTGGCACAATTAGCCTAATTACAAGAAACAGATGTGACAGACCAGTTACCTCAGTGACATCAAAATAGTTGTCAATGGTAATAACCATTGTAGTCTTGAATAATAGTTAAGATTAGTAGATAACACCAAACCTATAACAGGTTCATTTATTTTTAATAAATAGATAGAGAGCGATCGAAAGTGACAGAGTACATTTTATGTGACTTCCAGATGAAGTCTCATCACTTTTACAAGTGAGTTAGTTGAATAATTATTGAAGAGTATCATGGAAGATACTGAAATTAGAAGCGAGATTCCTGAAGCAACTGGCACAGCCAAATGTCAAAGCAAGATTAAGCAGGACAACAGTTACTGTTACCAACTAGCTTCCCTGTAACCGCATCAGCTGGGAGTTACACGGGCTATCAGATTATGCGGCCCACATGACGGATGCCTTGGAGAAGTTTCAGGATGCTATTTCTAAGCATCTGGTGAACATTCCGCCTTTGGACTCAGATTGGCCTCTTGAGACTCTCCCCTGTAAGGGGAATTAATGATAGACAGACCGGTCAAGTCGCCAATATGACGGTGGTGTGTTGATCACATGGAAGGACATGTGCATACTTCACAGCCTACCTACGGTCCTACACACCAGTATTTTTGCCAGCAGTGAATAAGGGTTTTAAGGATGGAAGTGACATATTCCTAAACTGAAGAATTTATTGAACAAATTTCATATAGGCCTAAAATAGATATGGTAATAATACCAATTGTTCTGCTTTGTCAAACCTCCTCATAATATGGCAGGTTAATTATTCACTTTCTGTCCAGTATTCTTCTGGACCAGCAGTATCTTGAGCCAACTTTCTGTCATCATAACCACCTATGATCTCAGCAACCTTTTGCCAAGGGCATTGGCCTAATTGAATTACTACCAGTTTTCCCCTAACATGAGCAGCTCCATCCAGCCTGGCCATCTCAGGAGGGGTCACAAGCTGGGTCAATGGGTCTCTCATAAGGCTGCTCATTCCATTGCTATGAAGAATGCATAACAAGAGACCTGGCCACTGTGGCCAGAGCAATAACATACACCAAAGCCTATGTTGTTGAGGTATCTCTGACTTGGTATATTCAATAAAAATGTTTTATTCATGACATAGACCAAGCATGCATAACAAAAATGTGACCCTAGAAATTAGTACAATATTTCTTGTGTGGAAGTTGAAGAAAATAAAAGGAATTTAACAGGAGTGTTTGATATGCATGTCACCTTCTGTTATATTTTGAAGATTGAGATATCTCTAGCTGTTGTTTTAATTGGAATTTTTGTCTTTCTACATGGATACATACATGTATATACAATGTGGTGCTACAATAAAAGTTTACTAGGTCTAAATTTTGGCAAATATATTTGCTGCTCTCAAGTTTGGTCTGTTACATTGACATTTTGTTAACCTTCATGGGGCAATTACTGGCTTATCACATCATATCGATCTAATAATCAAATTAATATGAGAACAATGCAATCGTCTCCTGATAATGATATCACAGACCTGCCATGGTTCACCACTGATGTACATTAGCACATTATGCTCCGCAATAAGTGAAGGAATCAGGTTGGATTAAGTATTGGAAAACAATGAATGTGTCATGTTATGTTCGTGCTGAACGACAACTGTTGCTCGTAGACTGCTAAATTCAGGACATAAATATTTGAGAAAGATCAAATTAATGGACCTGGCTGGGGAAGTGAACCAACTGTCTGCTACAATGGCCATGAATGAAGTGAAAATCAATAAATCTTGCATTAATTGCTTAATTGAAAGTGCAATGTCAGATACTACAGTTGTTAATGGCAAGTGGCAAAGATTATGTCGACAGTCTGTAAACACAATGGCGACTTCCAGGCGGAGAGCTCCTGTTATAGAGCTGGTGTGATGTATAATGGAATGGCATGGCCGGGTGATCTGTGGTGATGTATTGGTGTCCCAAAGGAGAATTAGTATTCATTTTGGACGTAGTGTCTGCAGCAGGACAACCAACAAACACCTTGTTGGTACCGTCCACTAAGAATTGAAGGCATGACCCCCCAGAAACCAGTCCCAACAACCTGAACAGCAACTTCCAGGCAACCAATGGAGCTGCATGGAGATCTTTAATACAAAGCAGTCTGCAGGTTATCAGTCAATCTAGTCGTACCTGCTGAGACTGACCAACCTGACCAGCTAGCCTGTGGTAATCTGGTGTGTGGCGAAAGAGGCAAAGACCCTGGAGCAACCTTGACTAGCAGCTTCTCCTTTAATCCACTTTTACTGCCAACAACAATGGCATACAGGCCAAAGGTCAGTATCTGATTGGTCTTAATGCCTCTCCTCAATATTGCTTGTTCAGTTAGGCCATGTGTTCTCCTGATTCTCCTCTTGATCCCTCCTAAGCATTCAGATCCACAAAGATTTGTAAGTTTATGCTGAACTTTAATCTCATTTCAAGTGTAATGATTTTAGAAGGTGGATTATCAGCTGAAACTCAAGCAAACGATCAGTTGAATGTAATCTAACAATATTCAAATAGATTATGACTATATTACACTGCGTATTACCCTCACACACCCAATAACAAAATGAAATGGATTGAGAAGAACGTGTGAAATATATTCTTGTTTCATAACGACTTGAGCAAAAGCTTGCTTCTCTCATATGCAGATAAATTTCACTCTGCCAGCTTGCTTGACATATATAATATTATACTGGATATTATAAAATTGACATGTATATGGATCAAATTATTGGCAGATATATTGTCATAACAAGACTGAAGCTGAACATAAAGCTGGAAGCATAAATATGCGGAATTCAACAACAAAACAGCTAGCTGTGAGATGATGCATGTTTTGGCATTATCATCTTTGAAGAGAGACATTTTGGCCTTTGAAATCATTGCCAATCATTAAGGTGGGCCTACTAAAGTTAGCATTTTAGGCACGACATGGTGTTTATGCCCTGCTGATCATCAGTGTAATAAACACCCTTCTTGGCACTGAGCCTTTGATGGAAGTCAGTCATTGATTCTCAGAGATGGATTTACGTTTATCACACCTGGTCACAAAGAATCCATTAATGTGTTCTCAGAAAAAAAAGTCCTGAGACAAGAATTGTTCAATAGACACGCTGGATTTTCATAATTACAACCAAATTCACGTAGTATTGAATCAGTGGTAATTGACAGAGAAAGTCGATAACAGATAGCCAATTTCTGTTGCTAATTTAGTAAAAATTACTGTCAAAACAGTACACCGTCCCCATTCATGAAGAAATTAAGCAACAACTGCGGTGTCTGTTTAGTAGTAACAATATGACAGATGTCAAAGAATTCTGGTTATAATTGCATGATTACACAATTGCCTCGAGTGACTACAATTAATATTTATTTATTTATTTATTTATTAAAACATATTTTTGCTGGGTGACAAGTTCACACAGTGTGTGTTTTTCAACACGGCCCAGCATGTACAGTATAAAACAATAACAATCATTAAAAGTTAGTTAAAACAAGTAACTACATTGATAAAAAGTGAACTCTGGCTTTAGATTTAAAAACTTCTAAGCTCGTGCACTCCCTCACATTATCTGGCAACTTGTTCCACAAAACTGGACCCTGATAAGATAAAGCATATTTCGTTTTTTCAACATTTGTAACTGGCACAAACAAATCATTTTCATTAAAGTTTCTGGTTTGTCTTTCTGACACCTCTATGACCATAACAACATCATTTACTAAATAGTCTGGTGCCAAACCGTGAATACTCTTAAACATTAACAATGATACAAAGTAATCCCTTCGTTGTCTGACATTCATAACATGCATCTCAGCAAGAAGATCTATTCCTCTCACATTGATGTAATCATAATTATTGTACATTGCTCTTGCAGCTCTATTTTGAAGTCTTTGGATTTTATTAATATTTAAATCACTGGTAAAGCCCCATACCGAAATTCCATAGTCTATCTTGGGCTGAATTGTACTTTTATATATTTTTAATAATAGATCAAAAGGCAAAACTTCTCTTAACCTTGATAATACCCAGATTTTCTTGCTGAGATCCTGACATAGAGACTCAATATAAACATCCCACTTTATATTTTTATCTAATTTCAATCCAAGGTAATCAAAGTGATTTACAACATTCAGTAGTTGATCACCAAGACATAAGTTCATTTCATTTGTTAAAACAGTTTCTTTTTGTCGTGCAGTAACTAACATTACATTTGACTTGGAAGCATTTACAGTTAACATAGTTTTATCATACCATTCTTTAACCTTATGAAGAGAGTCTTGCAGTTTATCATTAATTTCATCCATGCTTTCACCACAACAGTAAAGTAAAACATCATCTGCAAATAGATTACATGTTGCAGCTCCTAAGTAATTATTTATGTCATTTATATAAAGCAAAAACAGGGTCGGCCCCAATACTGAACCCTGGGGGACACCAATATTAATGTATGCAATATCTGAATACTCATTCTTACATTTAACTTTACAACCTCTGTTCATGAGATATGATGTAAACCACAAAATAACATCATTTGAGAAACCATACATTTCAAGTTTTTTTAGTAAAATATCATGATTTATGGTATCAAAACACTTTTTAATATCTAGACTGCAAACAGCTGTTAGCAAAGAATCATTAATATTCCATAGCCAATCATCAACTACCCTGTGCAATGATGTTTGAGTGTTATGATTTTTCAAGTATGCAGACTGATCAACAGTGATCAACTTATGTTCATCTAAATATTTCATAACTTGCTTTTGCACAGTTTTTTCCATAATTTTAGCCAAATGGCCTATAACACTTATGGGTCTATAATTGCACTCATCTTCAATACTACCTTTACCTTTGTAAATAGGACTAACACGGGCTAATTTCCAATCATCAAGAACAACTTTCATATCAAGAGAGGCATTGATGAATTTACAAACAATCGGTGAGATAACATCACATCCATGAAACAGTAACCTGCTATCAAGCTCTAATATGTCAGTTGAACTTTCATCACCTAATTTCATAATGAGCTTACGTACATCATCGACATTTGTTAACTGGAAATTAAATTCGTAAAGAGACTTGGAACATTTCCAATATAAAGATTCTGGTTGGCCACCAAGTGAAGCAACACTCTTTTCACCTACTGTAGAAAAGTATTGATTGAACTTTTCAGCATTTAGATCCGAAGGAGGTGACTTTTTCGTATTCTTGTTTGTAAATTCATTTAGAAATTTCCACATTTTCTTTGGATTGCCCTTTGATTCACTAACTTTTTGTTCTGCATATAGTTTCTTATTGTCTTTAATTAACTGATTAACCTTATTACGTAAGTATCTATACTCATTCCATATAGTAGTGTCTTTCAATTTTACTGCCTTCTTTTTCACATAATCTCGTTCATACATAAGTTTTACAATTTCAGGTGTAATCCATGGGTTATTTCTCTTCTTTAACCTTCGTATCTGAACAGGTGCATGCTTATTACTATAGTAAAATGTTTTATAAAATCTTCCCACTTGTCTTTTAACAAATCATGTGTCCAATCTAAGTCAGTAATAGCATTACAACTTCTCAGGTCATGAATAAATGCATTGCTATCAAAACGTTTGTAATTTCTAAACATAACATTATTGTGTGGAGATTTTTCCTTGATAAATTGTAACACAGTATACACTAAATAGTGATCACTCATATTAATTTTAAGCACATTTGTCTTCCTATGAGACTCATGAAAATATGACAGAATTACATCTAATAGGGTGGCAGTACATAGAGTTACTCTGGTTGGTTCACATACTAATTGCTTCATATTATACAACGATTCAATATGGTACACAGGATTATTACAAAGTGATTCATCAAACTTATAGTTGTAATTTAGATCACCCATGATGATAACTGTATCATGTTGAGCATGAATGTAATCACTGATCTAACATGTTTTCATAATATGATACATTGGCAGAGGGAGGTCTGTATATAATAACACCTGTTACAAAGCTTTGTGATTGACACTTTACGTTAATCCACAAACTTTCAACACCATTACAAACATTGTGATCAATCACATTGTATTTGACACTTTCTTTAACATAGATCATAACCCCTCCTCCGTGTCTATTTCTGTGTCTTGCCACACAATTATAACCAGATATTTCATACTCAGTTTCAGGAATAGCATCATCTAAAAAGGTTTCACATAAACCTAAAATATCTACATTGCTTGTCCGTAATAGATTTACAATTTGATCAAACTTGTTTAATATACCCCTAACATTCAGACATGCCAGTACAAAACCATTTTCAGTACTTAAACTTTTACATACATTTTCTACATTGTGGGAGCCAGAGGGAGTGCCAGGAGAGCCAGAACCAGAAGTATAAACGTCAGATAGACATATTTTATCTGAACATATTGAATTTTCGATAACATTATCATCAAAAACATTTACATCACCATCTGCAAGCAGATCAAAAGGGTTATCACATAAAATATCACAGCAAAAGTCATTCATACCATTCTCGGCACACCCTTCTTGGCCATTGGCCTAGTGTCTTCTGCAGAATTTTGCCTTGTGGCCTGGATTATGACACAAATTACATTTGATAGGGTGGCCATGGCGACAACTTGAGGAAACATGATTCCTCTCTCCACAGTTCCAACATACTTGGTTGTGGGACTGGTCACGATTGTTCATGTTGTTTCGGAATGATTGGTGAGGAGCCATGTTGTTACGAAACGATTGATGGCGAGTACGTTGGTTGGTTACACGTGTCCAACCTCCAGAGATGTTTGTTGATCCGTTTCGATCCTTGCAAACGTTTCTTGCATGTCTTTCTTTGTTCAAAAGCTGCATATTTCTGGCCAACCGATTTGTTCCATTATCATTGAGGTGGACACCATCCCTGCAGAGGTAACCATCGTTTGGCGTTCCATCCTGCAGTAGAAATGCAGGGTCATTATCGATGAACTTTGCGCCTGTTTCTTCCGCAAGGGCACAGAGACTGGCATTCAGGGACTTGACTCTTTCTTGTCTTTGTGGATCATCATTACGTGGTGGGATGCTGACAACCTTCACCTTGGATACATCTGCCACCTTCTCAGTTGCAGCTTCAATCAGTTGTCGGTAGGAGTCAGTCAGGGCAGAAGGTACAAAGTCCTCACCCTTGTGGCAGTCATTTGTTCCTACACAAACAGTGATGTCCATGTAGATGTCATCAGTTTCAGGCATGTGATGCAGGACATCTGCGATCTCAGCTCCTGGGAGGCATTTGACATTCGTGTTCTGCAACTTGTCTTCATCAATGGATCGCAATAGGGAGTCACCCAGCACAAGATGGGAGCAGTTTCCTTCAGTGAAGACCTCCTTCTTCTTTTGCACCACATCTTCCTTCAATTTCTCCAATTGTCGTCTGAGATCTTCATTTTCATTCTTCATCATATCATGCTGACGCCTCAATCCACTTAATTCTTCATTTGTGGATTGACAGACATCCTTCAACTCTTTGCAGGTTTCAGTCAAAGTACTCACAAGTGTTACAAGTTGGTCCATTGAGTCATCAACCTTTTTCATGTGTGATGGAAGTTGTCTGCATGTGAAGCATGGCCACATACCGACTGTATCACTCTTCTTGATCCCAACACATTGTTCATGGAACCATTGCCAACAAAAGGTACATTGTACATGCAGTCAAGGGTCTTGTTTGCCTTTTTCACCTTGCGAGAATGCTGGCACCATTCATCAAGACAAATATCTTTCTCATTTGATCCCATGTTTGGTTCAGTTTTCTGATATTTGGAGGTGTCACTATATCAGAAAAGTGTCACTACTTTGGTGACACAGGCGTCACACCTTGCTTATCACAGTGTATCACACCTTACAGTCTGCTTTTGTTGAAGTGGCCCTTTCACTGCTTCAGTGATTCCCCCCCTTCCAATCCCAGGTCGATAATGGGGGAAATGGCCAAATCAAAATACAAAAATGCTTTTAAAGTCACTTTCCTTCAATTTCTAGTGAGAATCTTTGGTGTCCACTTTTGCTCCAGGATGAACCTTAATCCTCAATGTTAATTGTAAAGTCCTTACAATAGGATAAATAACAATATTCCGTAATTTGTCAGACAAAAGTTTCAGGTGTGTTGTGTTCATTCATGTGTTCATTATTATATGTTTTAGGGAAAATTTTGAAGTCGGGAACACATTTGCTTCATATTGTCATCAAAAATAATTATACTGTATAGAACAGCATGAGTGCCATTGAGTGGTGATTCAAGAATGCCTATAAAAATTGTCTTTCAACAAACACCAATTGTTTAAATAATTATTAGGTATTTTAGTGTTCTCCGCAGTGATCAATCATCTTATTTAAAAAACATCCAAGTGAGATCAGACTACACAGCAGACCATATGTCAGGAAATTCTCTGATTTAATATAAATATTTACTGTTGTCCATAATGTACTAAATTTATATACAAGTTCAATGCAAAATCTAAAAGAAATAGATTTCACTTTGAAGACAACAGATGTCGTAATGTTACAAATACCAAGATATTGATGTAAGTGTTAACACAATATCATCAGCGTTTACATTATTCCATATTTGTTGTTCTATAATTCAAGATTTTGATAGAGATATCAGGCAAAACATATCGTTTCCCCTGAGACTCTTTTACAAGAGAAATCAGTAAAATGTTATGACTCGTGTGACCGAAATTGAAAAACAGTAAAATTTGGTCATTTTGCTGCTTAGGGAACAGGAATTACTGCAATCCACATTGAAATAAAATAAAAAGTATTTTTCAGCAAGTCTGTTCTGCTGCTCCAGAATCCAGATATAACATCCCTTCAAGAATTTTACAAATACAATGTACTTTTTCACCTGTCAGTGTATTTTGATGAATCACATGGGTGTAGTTGAAACTAAATAAATGTCTTACCTATGCGCAGCAACCTAAGAAAAAAATCATCTAACCAGTCATTTGATCAGAGCTTTCGTAAAGGAGGGTACACTGTCATAGAAGCCCATATGTTATTCACTCATCAAGGCATTGGGCTAATGTGTCAGGGCAAACCTTGTGGGTTCTAGTATGCTCAAATAATTCCTGGTCAAAGCTCACAAGTTCAATGTTATTCTCTAATGGCCAAATTGCTTTAGTGTTTGTAATGCTTGGTTCCTTGTCAATTCAGGCATTTGCCAATCCCCTGTGGAATTCCTGTTGAGGTTTTCTCCCATGCAGAGCAGTATGTGTGATAAGAGTTATCAATGCCGCATATTAGATACCCAGATACTTGCATCAACAAGAATGATTTGGCATTCACAAATTCAGCCTTAGTAATTTCTTCATAAGTGCATGTTACATATATTATCACAAGGACAGAGGAAGGGAAGTTACAAAATGAATTGGAGCTGTTTCTAGGATTGAAGGAGAAGATTGAAACAGTATCTCCAGTAAATGAGTACATCATAGCGATATATTGACTAATTTGCTTATAAGTCAGGAACTAACTTAAGTAATGCAACTTAACCAGTATATGATGTCCCTTTGACCTACGAAAATGTGTTTGTAAAATTTCAATGGTGCAGACTTATGTATTTGTAAGTTGTGTTTAAAATAACTGTGCTGCAAAATACGTGAGTACACCTAATGCAAAATATACATGGAGTAGATCTAAAAATTGGCAAGTTTTACATGTTATCCTCCTGGAAATTGTGTACAAAGTATGTAATTATATAATAGATCACATCCAGTGGTGCATTAAAGGGCGGCCATTGGGCATGGCCCTCCGCCCCCAGGTCAAAAATTAACATGGAAGAAATAGGAAAAGCAGCGGAGCGCCCTGTATTCACCCCATGTAATGAACCCCTCCCCCTCAGGCCATTTCTAGATACGCCCCTGATCACAAAAAGAGCAAGAAATTCCAATTGCCACTGTAGGTGCCGTGGAGCGGCAAACATATCCAGAAGTAGTCGTCCCAAATCAGCAATGCTATTTCAATGGAGAGAGAGATTCCTTTGCATCACAAAATGATGCACCCTCTTCGACTCGTAATGTAGCAGTAGGAATTGGCTGTTCTTTGCTACAAACCTAGTGGATGTGATGTAATTTACACGGACAATGCCATTTTCTAAAATAAAAAATTTTCGCTGCCACTTGTAACTTATAATTACTCATTTCTCAGGTCATGCCAATGTTTACATGGCCATTCTGCTAGGTCTAGGCTATATTATATCATGAACTTGGTGGATTATTTCACTTGAGTGTGGAGCTCTGAGCAAATTAATCCAGGAGTCGCAGGGGTGTACTCATTTACTGGGGATACTGTTGATTCAGACACTCATTCAAACTGGATGGTGGCCCTTTTCCGGATTTACAATATTGATAATTGATTTCTTTGGATTATGTTTTAATATCCCTAGTATGATTACTATTGTTTGTTTGTTTGTGTTGTACGCCTCTGCAGCACCTTAGTGGGGTATGTCGAGGCAGGTGATCACCATATGATGATGCGATGAGAAGACTGTGAGTCTGGCACACACCCTATTAATTCAGGGATGCCAAGGGTCTTTCAGTTGCCCCAGCATAGAACACTGGATACAACCCGCCTCCATTTAATGTCCCATGGGCTCGGACTAAAGTGAGTTCCCGGGGTGAGATTTGAACCAACGCCCTCAAAGCCAGTTGACAAGCGCACTTAACAGTTAGGCCACAGGGGAACTCTATGATTACTATTGATTAGCCACATAAATGAAATTTACTAAAAGATGAAAGGATCCAATATGGTCAGACACTAACAGGCGTAATCATATATTAAACAGGGAGTATAAGAAAAAATGGACTAGTGGTAATCTCAGTTGCATAGGAAAATTTAAACAGACTGGTGATTATAAACGATATTTGAATGACTTCAAATCAATAGATTTCCATTTCTGCTACATCACTGTCGAAACATGATTGAAAAGGAAATCGGTTTTTGAAAAATTAAAATATTATTTTAAGTGAAGAGAAGAAAATTTTTAAAAAATGTCATGGCAGATATGGAATCTTGGATTCCAATTAAATAAAGACATACCCAATATAAGGTTTCCTCGAAAAAGAACAACAAAGATACCAGAGGACCAGTCCCAAATGAAATTCAAACTGACTTCCGACAGTACTATGCATGGAATAAACATTAGTTACATAACATAATTTCTATAAGTATAGTGAGATCTGTAGATTGGTGTAAATGGTACCAGAATGGCCTAAATATCTGCCAAGCAATGCAGAGTCAATTCTAATTAAGGGGTCACCGCTGACCAGTCAATACATGTTAATTTTTGACCTGATGATCTACACAATTATAGGAGTGAAACAAGGGACAACGGAAAAATATAAGCCAAGACTATCACCGCCTTTAATTTTCTATTGAAGTCTAAAGTACGTCTTTGGATAAGAAACACCCAGCATCAAAAGACTATTTACTAGATAATCTTCATGAACACAAACGATGATGAAAGTCTGGTATATCAATATCATATGTGACCACAAAACAAAAAACTGCTATTTTTAAGTTGTAAGAGCTTTCCCTGAGGCTCAGTTTGCCACAGAGGAAGACTAAACATGAGGGATATTACATATTAAGAGTTACATCAAGAAATATATATCATGATCTTCAACATAAATATTGTTTTGATTGCCACAACAGTGGTTGGTGGGCAATTGTGTTTGGAATGACTGTCTATGGATAGCAGTTGCCTATTGTGGGTCATTTCCTGGTTAGATCTGATAAGCCTGGTCGGCAGTGGCGGCCCAAACTATCATCTCAGTGGACCACCCAGCAAATCACTTTATCCATCAATCAGGGCCCATGACAGCGTCCCATCACTTGGAAGAACACTGAGGAGAAAATTCCATTATTTACAGGTACAGTCTTCACCCATAAGCAGAGTCTTTACTGCCTGCTTATTATATTTACCCTATCTGTCCTTTCCCCATGCAATGGAGGACATTTCTTAGCCACTACTTTGTGACTTTTTGGTACCAGCATTATCAGATATTTTATTGAGAGGGTTTCCTGCCGTGGTGTCTTTGACTTATTTTCGAGAAGCATCACTGAATGTTGATTCCGTTAGATAATTGCTACATGATATATTATAGCCAGGTAATTCAACTGCACCAACAGAATGCTTCATAAATTAATTTGTTTTTGAGCACGAATTCAAATCTGGTGTCAATATTTAATAATCTCGTTTAAGGTCTGGAATACGCAAAGCTGTGTGTCTGTTTATAATAACCCTGGTGATACAAATACAAAATGGCACCAGGCATCGGAAAAGAGGCAGAATCATCAGGTTTTCTTTTTCTCTTTCAAAATGTGATAGAACATTTTTAATGTTTTGGTTTGTGAATTTGAGATCTGATTTGCTGTTGTGATATGAGAGTGAGCCCTATAGTTGCCGGTGTCTTTTCAAAGTCTTCACTTTGATGTGACAGACAAGGTCCCCGGCCTCTCATCCCTCGATGTGTTTACAAATTGATGGAGTCATCACATTTGATATCCTCTGAAAGGTCATTACTTAGGTACCCAGTCACATCACCCTTGGTGACCCAAGCCCTGCAGCCTTTGCCTCTGCATTTGCTTGACCTAATCTAACACGTAACAAATGCAAATCAGCTTCATTAAGAAGAGACCATCAATGCGTGTAACCAAAAATATAGCACCAGTCGTTGTCAGGAAACAACTGTCATTGAATTTTTTTCATGCAATGTTCATTTGTATGGCTAGAATCATGTTTTTGGTTGATGCTGTTGGACTGTTGGGTTATATATTAATTCTATTTTCAACTTGTTTGCAATTCAGTATAGATATGTTCAATGCTGAGGGGGACTGTCCTGAAAAAGTGGGCAACATGCTATGGAATACATAAATACTGATGAATGTCATGCGATTGTGTGTGGTGGAATAATAAATTGATGCATACCAAAGACGAAGATTTGAACTTAAACTCATTGTACGTTAACGCCACAGCTTTATGCAATTATTGACATAACTTTTCACAAATTTTATGTTTATGATATTTTGTCCTGATAATGGCAAAATATCAATAACTAATCTGCCAGACATTTATCAACAACCACCATTTTTATCTGTTCATATTTGAGATACATCTTTGGCATCAACACTCATGCTTTTATCCAGACAAGCCCCCAGTGGTATCAGTTATTAATGAAATCATTCTCCATTAAAAAGCAGAAAAGAAAGATGTTATCCAGGTTTTGTAATTAGCCACTGCATATCAGCCATTGGAAGTGATATCCAAAGTTTAAGCAAGTTTAAAAGACAAATGGCGCACCGGGCTGCTGACAGACTGCTTCACATTGATGTTTTCATTAATGCATAGAACAAGACACACAACCATTGTAAATGTACAGTGAATCCCTCATTTCATTAGCAGCATAAAAACTGTCACCGATATATTATTGGAGAGGCCAGAAAACATCCTCCTGCACAAATTGATATGTTTTCACCCAATAAAACAAGGGTTATTTAACTGTACTGAAATAGGCTGGCAACTGCCTTACTTCTGCATGTACCTGTTGGAAGAAGCCGCAAAAGGTTTGCCGGACAAGTTAGAATTATTATTTCAGGCCAGGCAGTTAAATATCACAGTTGTTTAGATTGGATTATGGTCCACCACTCACTTTCCATTCATCAAGAGAAAGTGCACTGAGCTTCTTGTAATATAAGTTTCACGATATGAAAAAAGCCTGCTGTAAGTGCAAGATAGCTATCAAACATCCAATTTATTGAAGTATTGACACTGTGTGAGCCAACTGTTAGGGACTCAAAAGGAAGCAGGCAATGGCAGCAAAGGAACCTTGAAAGGAATGATAGGAGTTTCAGAAGAATATTCTGCTCTTCAGCAAGTGCCATTTTGTAGAATGACAGGAGAAAGTGAGTAGTGTTGTCAGCCAAGTCTGGGCTGAGTTTGAGCAAGCTCTTTGTGATCTGCAACCCCAGAGCAAATGGCATGCCAAGCACGTCCTACTTAAACAACCGAGGGCAGAAAATGATAAACTCACTTTGCAGCAGATCATCATCTGCATCCCCATCATTTAGATCACTTACATCTCCATAGCTCTCATGGTTAACCACACAAACCACCTCCTGCATCAGATTCTGAAGTAAAATCTCTCAATAAAGATCACTATAAAACATTGATGAGAAATTCATATTTGTTAATATTCAAATTTCTTCAATTGTGGTGTTGGTGACTAAATTGAGCAAGTGTGACAAACCATTGGCAAATTGCTCCTGATCTCTGTATTTTGCTTCACGGTGATTCAAAGAAAGCTTATTGGATTTCTAATCAAGGACGCCATGAGGTTCAATCCATTTTGAATTTGAAACTTTGAACCAGTAATCAAGTAGACAGTTATGGTCAGCATTTTCAATTTTTGACAACTAGGTTCTAATAAGAGGAAAGATATTCGCCTGGCCATGGACCTGATTGATTTAATGTCAAGTCTATCAATGGTTATGGTGGTTTTCGGCAAATAGAGTCTCTACAAATGTTCACAAAAAGATCAAAAGTACATATTTTGGCCGGGGAGTGAATCTGGGGCAGGATCTGGCATTGTAAGGATTGATTTATAGATACATAGGTGAGAGAACTTCTTCCATTGCTTTCAATCTCATCAAATTTAGATGATGAAGTAATCAATGAACTATCACTCGTCGAGTCCACGATGAAGCCTCTGTAACGGAGTATTTGCAACAGAAAGCATGTGGTCAGTCCAGGCTTGATTTATATTTCTGCATTTGAGATTTCTCTGTGAAAAAAAGGCCAATAAAGTTCTCTTTGTTGCTCCCTGAGCAAAGAGACACTGAAGGACAAAGCTGATGACAGACAGTGCTTTAGTGTGTGCAACTTGTTATTTGTGAAACTTACATCCACAGTAAAATGCCAGCCTCCAGACATTCCTCTAAATCAGACAATATGGTTATGTTGATATTATACTGCGCTGACAAATGTCAACGATGCATAAAGAGAGCATTTACCTCAATCAATGTTGAACAGTTTCTGATCAAAATAGATGTATCGACTGGTAGTCAACATATGTCAAATACACGTATTATACAGGCCAAGTGGTAAGCAGTAACTCAAACACTTCTTTTTAATATTTTCTATCACTGCAGTTAAACAGTATGGATGTATCGACTGGCAGAAACTATGTTCAAATTCTGGCCAGAACATTTGTGATATGGCAATAAAGATCACAAGACTAGTGGAGAAAGTTGATGTCACTTCCTTTCTCATAATTTGTGAATTTGCTGTGATGATAGGAAACTTCTGCTGAAGGTATGTTTATTTTCTAAATTGCTATGCAACTTCAGTGACAACATGAAAAAGGGAGAAACAAAATGTCTGTCATACTTTGCTTAGCCATTCCCTTTGCTGTTTCTGCTTCCTTCAAGTTCCTTGATGACACTTTAAAGTTCCTATATGTTGCTGAGCAAACAAATTGACTCTGAAGGACAGAGCGGATGGCAATGCTTTGCTATGTGGTGCTGACATATCTGCAGTGACATTTACATCCAGACTTAAATATGAGCACCCAGACATCTCTAAGTGAGAAAACTTCTCTTGACTTTACATATATTTATGTTGGATTGTCTTTCAAGAACACTCTTACAAGGATGCAATATCTTCAGTGCACATCACTGTACCACAGTCTAACATTTTTTAAGATAATTTTTTACTAAGCAGATCTTTTATTCAACAATATAGTATATATCGCTGGTACATATACAGCTATTTATCAATCAACATGTAAATATCTTTTAAGAAGGAAATTGGTATGGGTAAAATGCCATTTAAGTCATTACTTTTCTATTATTAATATTCGGTCATAGGCAATAGACAAATAATTAAATACCAAACACATCATGACAGCTATGCAATCATCCTCTTGTGTTACTGCATGCCCAGTGAACAGTAGCATCTTGAGGCTTTCCTTCTAGCAAATGAAAATTGTTTAATGATAACTGCATTCTTTTTTCCTTATCACAGGCCTAAATAAAAATAATTCACAAGTGGACTCCAGTCAGACTCAGATATTACACGGGAAAAGTGCAGGGGTGCACCTGATTTGATTTTGAAAATCACATATTCTCTGAAATTGTCATTATAGAAATTTACAATCTTGATGTGTTTATCAGAAAAACATGATATCCCTAATTCCCTATAACAAAAAAAAAAGCATAAATTAAAGGAATAAAACCGGTGCTATTCAAAAATTAAACCTGCTGGAGATGCTGCCTTCCAATTAAACACCAATCCTTTCATTGTCTATTCCCAGATTACATAATTTTAATAGGTCTGTCATGATTGTTTTTATTCTGAAGAAGTTCATGCATTGCTGGAAGCTCAGATTCTAAGCACCGTAAGTTGTTCTATCAACCATATAACACGGAAGTGACGCAACACTCTTCCAACAGGGTGGTTCTGACTCTGTTGGGAATTCTTGATTGGCATCTTCCCACCTCAGAATCACTTTGCCATGCACACTTTGCCCAATGAACGTGTTCTGCCACAGAATCTCATTTGCCCATTTGTTTGTTAGACATGTGATATTCTCAACACCTTTTCATCACATGTCATGCAATACACCTATTGAAAGACAAAATCGAAGTGAGAGATTACCCCGCAAGATCACACAAGACTTAAATTAAAAACTTGACAGAAATCAGAGTCTGCGAAAAGTGATTTTGGTGTACAGGACATTCGAGCAGGTAGATTCTTAAGTTTTCCTGCCCAAATAAGATTTTTGTCTGCCCGAAATTTCGATTCAAAAGCTCGACAGGTAGGGAGTAAGCATGTCTTCAGAAATAAAACGTTTTTAAAAATAATGATTAGCTACATTGTTCTTTTGATGTACAGGGAGCAATACTACCTGCTGCCATAAATGCAGATGCAGAAATGACAACCTACACTCTCAGAAATAAATGTAGGATCAACGCAACTAAACCTTTTGAAGCTTTATAGCTTGATATAAATACATGTATTGTATCTAAAAAGGTTCACAACTGACCGTCTAAGGCAAATAGATCACTGCAATTAGACCTATTAACATTTAGATGAGAAAGACTGGCCACAAACCATGTTAATTCAAGACTACATACATGTATGCAAAGACTAGCTGAAAAACATGCACACATGATGCATAGTGTGTATTAAGTGTGGAAGTTCCATATAAATTAAGCATGAATGCAATTATATCAAGATATTATAAATATGCCAAATAAAATAAGGCTATTATGATATATTTTGGTATGAGAGACTGATATTCATTTCCGGATCTGACAGTGCTTGGCCTGAACTTTTACTAACGATGTTTGATGCAGGTATATTAATCTTTATTTGAAAAAATGTGTTATTTTGAATGTCTTTATATACAATCTAATATATGTTGGCCTGGTTTTAAATATAGGCTCATTGCAGTAAGCTCTAGATGTTCTGTAGAGTAAACTAATATTCACATATTCAGTAAAATAAGAAACGTAGGGAAGATATTATGATGCACACTTTCTTTTTTTATTTTATTATTTTTTTTAGCTGATGTGACTATGCTAGTTTGGAATGACAATTACTCTAATGAATCCAGCATACAATGAAACTATAGTATCATAATGAAATCATGGTATTTATTGCATTCACTGACATCTTGATGCACACTTAAAGAAAGGAATTATATTTGCTTTGAATCTTTTGATAATTATTGTTATTTGATAACTTTGTCTGAAATTATTTTATGCAGTAATATCAGTCTTATTATTACTATTTTGTTCTCCGTTTCGTTTATAATATTGTCCTAAGTATATATATTTTTTTATTATGGTATTTCGCTTAATTGTACTATATTATTTTTCTGTTCACTTCATTTCAATGGAATGAACAATATTACATAACTGTTTCAAAATAGATATCCCCTCCCCCTTTGATACTTATTACCCCATGTTGCCAATGCCCAGTGAGTCAACCAACATTTCATTGATCCTTTAACTTTAGTAATGATTTTCTTTATATCTTGTAATCTTTTTTACATTATGTCACACGTCATGCTTTCAGTCATCCTCCATAGTTCAAATCATTATCATGTTCACAAAGGGGTAGCTATTATGATGTATTTGAAGTTTTTTATCGATGTCTATAGATCAAGAATTATTACATAACTCAGGAAACAATGACCGTTATTCACTAAAGAGTCTTATCGAATCAACAGAGATTGAACAAGATGCTGAGCCATCCCTTCTCCAGCATTCGCCCTATGTTGACCAAGACATGTTATTGCAAACATTAAATTCTAAGAAAGATGTATTTAAATGCCTTGGACTAAATATTCAAAGTATAAACGCTAAGATAGATCAGTTGCAGATTTACATTACTCGTCTGGATGAGAAACATTGTCAATTTGAATCCAAGAAACTTGGTTAGGAACTCAACATGACACATCAATGCTAGAAATAGAAAATTACAACCTTATTCTCAAACCATATAAAGCCACTCGTCATGGCGGGTTAGCAATATACCTTAAAGAATCTGTACAATATGAAATCTTAGACATAGAGGAAAGTCCAACCAATATCTGGGAAGGTCTCTTCATCAAAATAATGCTTACAAATAACACAAAATTTATACTTGGCAACATTTATAGACCACCCAGAGATAGAAATGACAATTACCAATGCTTTATTGAGGAATTTGAAAAAGTCATCAAAAATTGCTCAGGTGATCTGATTATATGTGGTGATTTTAACATTGATCTTCTGAAATTTAATGTAAGGAGTCCAATAAATGATTTCCTAGAAAACATTTTAAGCAATGGACTTATACCAAAGATAACACTTCCTACACGTCTGACAAGAAACAATGGCACCCTTATTGATAATGCTCTTATTAAAGTATCAAGCAACTTCTCAAATACAACTAGTGGAATATGTCCAATCAACATTTCTGATCACTTTCCTTATTATGTTTGCTTAGATTATCTCATAAATAACAAGCGGTCTTCAAAGTGCATTAAAATTAATAAATATAGTTCAAATGACCTACGAAACTTTAAAGAATATATCTGTAAGGCTGATATTATGCATCTTCTTGAAAGTACAGATACACAGGACATAAATGCAAGTTACCATGTGCTCACTGAAATGTTATCAACTGGAATAAAACTATATATGCCAGCCAAAACTGTAAAATTCAATAAACATAAGGCAAAAAAATGGATCACATAAGGAATAATGAACTCGATGAAATTCAGAGATAAATTGTTTCGTAAATTAAAGAGAACTCCATCTGATTCCAATCAATATGATACAATTAAGATCAATTTAGATACTTATAGAAAAATACTTAAGAAAGCGATAAGAGCAGCAAAAAGAATGTATTACTATGATCGGTTCTCCAAATGCAAAAATGACCTAAAAAGTACTTGGACGACCATCAAAGACATAATTGGTAAGAATAAAAAAGAAAAAGATTTCCCTGAACATTTCATAATTAATAATTCTAAGATAACTGACTACCATACTATTACTAAATCATTTAACGATTTCTTCACTAATATAGGTCCAGAACTGGCCAGTAGAATTGAAACGCCAGCTGACAAAAATTTCAAAGATTTTCTCAAAAATCCCTCAACTGTCGACTTTACTTTCCATCCAGTAACTGAGGACGACACAATGAAGAGCATCAATGAACTACGAAACAAGACTAGTGTTGGTATCGATGAAATCTCATCCAATTTACTGAAACAGATAAAATATGAAGTATGTAAACCCATCACCTATCTCATCAACTGTTCCATCAGCACAGGGATATTCCCAGACAATCTTAAGATTGCTAAGGTGATACCAGTTTATAAAAAGAATGACAAGAACGTACTAGACAATTACAGGCCAATTTCAATACTTCCCGCAATATCAAAAATATTTGAAAAAATTATGCATAAACAAATTAATGAATACTTTATTTCACATAAACTCTATTAAACATTTATGTCCATGTGGATGTTGGAACTTTTAATAATTTTGGTGCTTTTATTGAACATGCTCATTTTTTCAAAAATTTTAATCACGCTTCTATGGTTAATGATCATGATGAACGTACAGATATGAATTATTGTGCTACTGGTGATAATGACTCAAATGACACTGTTGTAAATTGTAATTTTGAAAGTGAATGTGAATTAATCAGTAATGGTAATGAGGAATGCAACAGCACGATAAATTCCACTTCAAATTGTAATGTTCAAATTTTATGTGAAATGACAAACAATGATAACATTACTGATAATACTGGTCCAAACAACACTTTAGATAATGCTACTGACTCTGACCCATTTCAAGAATTAACCAAATTTTGGAAAACAAACTCAAAACGAATCATATTTTCTCATTTAAATGTAAATAGTTTACCCAGTAAGCACTTTGAAGTTCATGAAATTTTAAGAAATGCATTAACTGACATATTTTTTCTTTCGGAGACTAAGTTAGATGCTTCTTTTCCAAATGCGCAGTTTAATGTCAATGGCTTTAGTACACATAGACTTGATCGTAACTCTCATGGAGGAGGTATTCTTTGCTACGTACGTCAAACCTTACCACATAGAAACAGAACCGACATTGCTGTAAATATTAATGGGATTGAAAGTATCGTAATTCAAGTTAAACTTAAAACTTGTAACTTCTTCATTATAGGCATTTACAAACCTCCGAATGTAAACAATAACTTACTAAATAATGCCATTGAAGTGATGATGAACAAATGTAATTTAGAAAGCACATCAACGTATATTGTAGGTGACCTAAATGTGAATTTTATGATGGATAACCATTCATTGACTGACATTTGTGACACTTTCGATCTTAAGCAAATCATCAAAGGGCCAACCTGTTATAAAAGTACAATAAACCCAACACTACTAGATGTTGTCCTATCAAACAATACAAGGTCAATTGCCAAGTCACTAAATATCACACTAGGAATCAGTGATTTTCATAACTTTATCAGCGCCGCTATTAAAATACAGCGTCCGACGGAGACTCGAAGAACTGTTAACTATAGATCATTTAAAAATTTTGACAACAAAAAATTCACAGGTGATTTACTATCAACCCCATTTCATGTCTGTCAAATTTTTGATGACGTTGACGATCAATTATGGTTTCATAACAAACTTCTTTTAGATGTCGTCAACCAAAATGCACCCCAAAAGCAGAGACAAATTAAAGGTTATCAACTCCCATATATGAATGATATGCTCAGAAAGGCAATCAATGTTAAAGCTGCTTTCTATCGTAAATATCTCAAAATGAAAACTCAACAGTCGTGGCTAAAATTCAAAAACCAAAGAAACTTGGTCAACAAAATTAAGAAGTCTTCACTTAAAAAATATTTTGATGATAAATGTAACTTTACAGACCCCAGAGAAGGAAAACATTTTTGGAATGTAGTTAAACCCTTCATTACTGACAAATCTAAATCCAGTGATCAAAACATAGTACTATATGATGAGGGTACACTCATAAGCAACACGCAGGATGTCGCAAACAATTTTAACAAATATTTTATTAATGTTACCCAAGATGCATGTGAACCAGAACACATAAGCAGGATGAATATGCAGAATCTAATTGAACATTATAAAGACCATCCAAGCATAAAGTCAATTAACGAGCATGTTAGCAACACCTCGGAGGATAATAATATAGTCCCATCTTTTGATTTTACAACCTTAAGTTCGAATCAGGTTCTCAAGAAACTTAATGATCTTCAATCGAAAAAGGCCAGTGGATTTGATAACATATCTCCTAAATTTCTCAAATTGGGAGCCGAACAACTCTGTATGTCAATGACACCCATTATAAACAATAGCATCGCAAATATACAATACCCCGAATACACCAAGAGGGCTGAAGTGTCTCCTCTATTTAAGAAATCAGATCAATTAGACAAAGCTAATTACAGACCTCTAAGCATTTTAACGTCAACCTCAAAAATTTTCGAAACTTTAATATGTGAACAAATATTAGAACACATTAATAAATTTCTCAGCACTAACTTAGCAGCGTATCGTAAAAATTATAGTTGTAATAATGTTCTAATGAAATGTGTTGAAGATTGGCGCAAGGCCCTTGACGATAATGAGCATGTTGGTTGTATTTTAATAGATTTATCTAAGGCCTTTGATTGCTTAGCACATGGTTTACTTATAGCAAAATTACATGCATATGGTTTCTCTGAAAAATCTTGCTCCTACATTCACAGTTACCTGACCAACAGAAAACAAAGTGTTAAAATAGGAACAACTAAGAGCGACTGGCTCTCCCTAAAAACAGGTGTCCCACAAGGCTCATTAACTGGCCCACTACTATTCAACATATTTATCAATGATTTCATTTTGCAGCTTCAAAGTCTATGTAATGTTTATAACTATGCAGATGACAACACTCTTTCTTTCTCGCACGCTAATCCTGTCATCATAAAAAACACGCTTGAATCTGCCTCACATGTAGCTACCACATGGTTTACCAATAACTTCATGAAAGCTAATCCCTCTAAATTTCAAGCCATTTGCTTTAGTAAAGAGGACCTTTCAATAGAATACAACATTGACGGTAACAAAGTTGAATCTGAAAAGGTAGTTAAACTTTTAGGTGTCCAACTTGATAATAAACTTACGTTTAACCAGCATGTATCAACAATATGTAAAAAAGCAGCCAGACAAATAAACGTCCTATTTCGCTTAAACAAAAATTTAAACTATCAATGTAAGTTAAAAATTTATGACTCATTCATTATGTCTAATTTTGTTTACTGTTCTGTAGTATATGATGCCTTTACAATGAGAAATGATAAGAAAATTGAAAAACTAAATAAAAGGGCGCTCAGACTTGTCTGCAACGACTACATGTCAAACTACAGTGAACTTCTAAAAACCACTAACAAGCAGATGCTTTATGTTTACAGGAAATTTTATTTAGTTGAACATGTCTACAAAATTCTTAACAACCTAGCTTTGCCTGTACAGCCTGACTTTTATGAAAGACAAAGTGCCCCATATTCTTTTCGTGATGATTTTAAATTAGTGTTGCCAAAGTTCAATTCCATCACATACGGAGTCAGATCAATAGCTTATCAGGGTGTTGTTTTATGGAATGATGTCCCTTGTCATGTGAAACATTGTGAATCTTTTAAATTATTTAAGCAAATTGTTCGTAAGAATTTAAACATTATGGAATGTCAATGTGGATCCTGTATTATATGCCTGAAAGATAACCTGTAAGTTTACAATCAAATATGATAAGCAAAATGTCATCTTTCATCTGTACATAATCATCATTTAATTGTTTTATCATTGTCGGCTAAAAGCCCTGGTGGCTTATGTTGTTGTTTGATATTATCACCTCCGACTTTAAATAAAATTTTACTTACTTACTTACTTACTTACAGGACAATATGGATTCCGTGGCGGTCATTCAACTGAGTTAGCAGCAATGGAATTAGTAGACCGAATAGCTTTCAATATGGATAATGGAAAAACACCAATAAATGTTTTTATGGATTTAAGTAAGGCTTTCGACACCATTGATCACCAAATACTTTTACATAAATTGAGACACTACGGCTTCAAAGATAAATCTCTTTCACTTCTCAACAGCTATCTCAGTCATCGAAAACAGTATGTAGAATTTAACAATAGCAAATCTAATCTCTTACCGATAACAACAGGTGTTCCCCAAGGATCTATCCTTGGTCCACTACTATTTATCATCTACATAAATGACATAAGCTCATCATCTGATACATTTAAATTTTTAACCTATGCAGATGACACCACCTTATTTGTTACATTGGATTCTGTTCATCAAGGAACCTATAACCCTGCAGGTTTAGATGAAAAATTGAATTCTGAACTTAGGAATGTAACACAATGGTTGAATTTGAATAAATTATCTCTCAATGCAAATAAAACAAAATGTATGATATTCCGAACCTATAACAAGACTGTAAATCCACCTAAACTTCAAATAGACAATCAAATTATTGAGTACGTAGAAAATTTCAACTTCCTGGGTATAATTTTTGACTGTCATTTAAATTGGAAAGTCCATACAGAGTCAATTACTAAGAAGATATCTAAAACCATTGGCATCATGAATAAGCTGAAACATTACCTCCCAGTATACACACTAAAGACAATCTATGACAGCTTGGTAAACTCGTATCTCAATTATGGAATATTGTGCTGGGGCTTTAAACATAACAGGCTAAATACTTTGCAAAAAAAGGCAGTTCGAATAATTAATAACAGTAAATACAATGCACACACTGATCCCATATTCAAAAAGCTCAATATTCTTAAAGTTACTGACATTGTTACCAGAAAGCTCTATAAAATCTATTACCGTTATGCTAATAACACATTGCCATATTACTTTCTTGATACTGATTATCTTAATCAACCTACCCATACCCATCTGACGCTCCATTCTAGATATGAAATTCCTAGAATCAAACATAAGTATGCTGAATTCAATGTCAGATATAAGCTCCCCCTACTCGTCAATAAAAATGAAGTCAGCATCATTGATAAAGTAAGTACTCATAGTGAATATGGTTTTACTTTCTATGTCAAAAGGCATCTAATCAATCTATACACAAGTCACTGTTCCATTTCTAACTGTTATGTATGTAATAACTCTTGATACTATCTATTATTATCTTAATTATCTTTGGGTCTCCTTACCCTTATTTTATTATCTACCTATACAGAGTGTCTGATGAAATTATGCAAGTTACTTATTTCACACTGGTATGAAAACTATTGGACCCAGCATTGCATCCTTTTCACATAATCACTGGAATGGGCTTGGAAATCTTCAATGTAACTTTCATTACGTTTCATTGAGGCAAAATTGAGTTATGCCCTATTTTCAAATATCTGGGTGTCTGATGAAATTACGCAAAATCCACACGTGTCCTTAAAAACGTTAAAGTTTCAAATGATTTTGCTTCAATCATTAGCATTCTATCATTTGTCAACCATTCATGTCAAAACATTTCACTTACATGCTGCCTATGTCATGCAATATGTATTTATTGTCTCCATTAGATAACATTGATTTTGCATACATTTTTCAAAATTATGCGACCCAAAACTTTGAAAATGGTTCCGAACATTTAAAAAATGCTTCTAGCACTAACCTTATACTGTCTATTTAGCTCTTTGCAAAGGAAACTGAGGTAACATGCCTTACTTAAAAATAATTAGCAATCAAAAGTTCTTTGCACGACTTCCCATTGGAATAGCATTGTGATAAGGATGTGCAGTTCCTCATTCAATAGTTTGTCAATTTCCCACTCACAACTTATCGGTCAGTTTCACCACACTAAAAAGACGGAAAAAGACAACTTCTAAAGGCATTTTCAAAATGGTCATTCTATTTTGAGAGCATAAATTTGAAGAATTTATGCAAAATCAATGTTATTCCAATAGAGACAATTAATACATATTGCATGACATAGGCAGCATATAAGTGAAATGTTTTGACATGAATGGTTGACAAATGATATAATGCTAATGATTGAAGCTGAATCATTTGAAACTTTAACGTTTCCAAGGCCCATGCGGATTTTGCGTAATTTCGTCAGACACCTGAATATTTGAAAATATGGCATAACTCAATTTTGTCTCAATGAAACTTAATGAAAGTTATAGGGAAGATTTATTAGCCAGTTACAATGATTATGTGAAAAGGATACAATGAAGGGTCCAATAGTTTTCATACTAGAGTGAAATACATAACTTGCATAATTTCGTCAGACACACTGTATTTTATTATTATTTTTTTTTATCATTCCCCTTAAAGTCTCCACTGATTTAACTGAGCGACTTCTACATAGCAAGCCAACTCCTAAAATCATTACATTCATTCATGGTTTCACTCATTCTCACTTCTTATCATCTTTTCATTCCCTCTTCCCAGTCTACCCCTTGTCCAATATCTTCATAAACTATACTTTCTTAAATTCTGACCTGTTAAACATTCTAACACAATGAAGTGACCAGTCTCAAACATGCCTGCATGAATATTTTACACTAATTATGTGACATACAAAAGGTGGCAGCATCGGCAGCGTTACACAAGTGACTTAGATGCTGCCTCCTTGACCATAATTTTTATTATATCTTATTTAAACATATGAAAAAATATTACTATCAAGCATGTAAATTGTAATTGGTCTAAATAAAAATATTTCTCTCTCTCTCTCTATTGTTACACCAAAATTTAACTGAAATTTCCTTTTTGCAACTAATGGCTCATTATTGGAGTTGAAATTAATAGTACATTTGCCAAATTATTCAAAAGACGAAATCCAGAGACAATGAAAGACTCCTCCTTGTTTAATCCAAATCATATTCAATTTGGCCTGCAGGAGCTTGGGGCACTAGACTTATTACAAAGGGACAAAATCAAGCCTCAGATTGAATTGTGGGCTTTATTCTCATCACCATCGTGTTGATCTTTAATTTATTTCATCTGTGTAATTGAATGGTGCTCATATGAGATTGGCCCTCCTGAAATCCTAATACCCAAAAGACTGGCATGCTCGGCCTGAATAAATAGCCCAGGCACCAAAATCCATTAAATGTTATGAATCACAATAATAACTTGTTTGTCACAACGGTATCGAGCTTCATAATTTTTTCAAATTATTTTCCCTGATGCAAAGTCAAACTCCAAGTAATCAAATTCACATTCAGCTTAATCTCATTCCGTTAATTTGGTGAAATTACAAAAATGATAGACCATGCAACAAAACTTTTGATTAGATTCCTTTAAAACTCTTGTGTGATAACAAGACTGTCAATTTTATATACCCAGACAGAATAGAGAAAATTGATATCTTGAAAGGCAAAATCATCTAGTAGGTTTGCTTCAATAAAAAAGAGCAGTGGTTCTGTCAAGAGATAAATGAAATATTGAGACTATCTATCCATCTATCAATCTATCCATCTATCTATCCATCTATCTACTGATGTATCTATTTACCTACATATCTATCCAGCCATCTATCCATTTGTCTATCTTTCAAACTCAGATTACAAAATCATGGATTCTGCTAGTCTGTCACCATTGATCGACACTTGTTGAATGAGGCAATACAATAGATCAGTGTAGCTGTCAGCCGCTGACAATGTTGGAATGTTTTTGTAGCGCATTAAACAAAAGCCCAAACAAACATAGCTTGGATTCCGATGCCTTAAGCTGAAACTTGTAGGCATCACCCATGGCTGGATCTGCGGGCCAACCAATTATATTGGATTCTTTGACAAAAAAACCAAACCTAGGCAATGTGGATTGCGCCCCTCTTTGATTATTCATACTTCAGCCGTTTTAATTTGTCCTAGTGAATGCAATTTCTCGACATTTCAAACGACGTTTACTCAATTGCTTTGGCTTCTTTCATCATGCCTAATGTTTCCCACATTTCCTGCTTTTCCAGTCATAAAATTCAAAGAGAGAGCAGATAGAAGGGGGCTGAGGAGCGAGCATTGAGCAGCCTGTGAGTGATGACACAATTATCCAAATTACAAGAAACAGATTTGACAGATCAGTTACCTCAGTGATAATCAAAAAAGTTGTCAACGGTAATAATCATTGTAGTCTTGAAAAATAGTTACGATTAGTAGATAACACCAAACCTATAACAGGTTCATTTATTTTCAATAAATAGATAGAGAGCGATCGAAAGTGACAGAGTACGTTTTATGTGACTTCCAGATGGAGTCGCACTACTTTAAAAAGTGAGTTAGTTGATAATTATTGATAAGTAACATGGATTATACTGAAATTAGAACCTGGATTCCTGAAGCAACTGGCACAGACAAATGTCAAAGCAAGATTAAGCAGGACAACAGTTACAGTTACCAACTAGCTTCTCTGTAACAGCATCAAGTAGGAGTTACACTGGCTATCAGATTATCCAGCCATCATGATGGATGCCTTGGAGAAGTTCAGGATGCTATATCTAAGCATCCGATGAACATTCCGCCTTTGGACTCAGATTGGTCTCTTGAGACACTCCCCTCTAAGGGTAATTAATGATAGACAGACCGGTCAAGTGGCCGATATGATGGTGGTTTGTTGATCACATGGAAGGACACGTGGCTACTTCACAGCCTACCTACACACCTGTATTTTTGCAAACAGTAAAATAAGGGTTGTAAGGATGGAAGTGACAGATTCCGAAACTGAAATATTGAACAAATTTCATATATTTAAGATAGATATGGCAATATTTCCAATTGTTCTGCATTGACAAACCTCCTCATAATATGGCAGGTTAATTATTCACTTTCTGTCCAGTATCCTTCCGGACCAGCAGTATCTTGAGCCAACTTTCTGTCATCATAACAATCTATGCTCACAGCAATCCCACAAGCAGGGTCAATGAGTCTCTCAGAATGCTGCTCATTCCATTGCAGTGAAGAATACATAACAACAGACCTGGCAAAAACAATAACATACAGCAATGCAGTCATCTCCTGATAATGATATCGCAGACCTGCCATGGTTACCACTGATGTGCATTAGCACATCATGTTTCAGCAATAAGTGAAAGAATCAGTTTGGATTTAGTATTGGAAAACAATAAATGTGTCAGTGTAAGCTCGTGGTGAACGACAACTGTTGCTCGTAGACTGCTAAATGCAGGACATAGATATTTGAGAAAGATATAATTAATGAATCTGGCTGGGGAAGTGAACCAACTGTCTGCTAAAATGGCCATGGATGAAGTGAAAATCAATAAATCTGGCATTAATTGCTTAATTGAAAGTGCAATGTCAGATACTACAGGAGTTAATGGCAAGTGGCAAAGATTATGTCGACAGTCTGTAAACACAATGGCGACTTCCAGGCGGAGAGCTCCTGTTATAAAGCTGGTGTGATGTATAATGGAATGGCATGGCAGGGTGATCTGTGGTGATGTATTGGTGTCCCAAAAGAGAATTAGTATTCATTTTGGACGTAGTGCCTGCAGCAGGACGACCAACACACACCTTGTTGGTACCGTCCACTAAGAATTGAAGGCATGATCCCCCAGAAACCAGTCCCAACAACCTGAACAGCAACTTCCAATCAACCAATGGAGCTGCATGGAGATCTTTACCAAAAGCAGTCTGCAGGTTATCAGTCTAGTCATACCTGCTGGGACTGACCAACCTGACCAGCTAGCCTGTGGGAATCTGGTGTTTGGCGAAAGAGGCAAAGACCTGAGAGCAGCCTTGACTAGCAGCTTCTCCTTTAATCTACTTTTACTGCTGACAACAATGGCATACAGGCCAAAGGCCAGACACTGATTGGTCTTTATGTCTCTCCTCAATGTTTCTTGTTCAGGTAGGCATCTGTTCTCCTGATTCTCCTCTTGATCCCTCCTGAGCAACATCCTTCCAGATCTACAAAGATTTGTAAGCTTATGCTGACCTTTGATCTCATTTCAAGTGTAATGATTTTAGAAGGTGGATTATCAGCTGAAACTCAAGCAAAATATCAGTTGGATGAAATCTAACAATATTCAAATAGCTTATGACTATATTACACTGCGTATTACCCTCACACACCCAATAACAAAATGAAATGGATTGAGAAGAACATGTGAAATATATTCTTGTTTCATAACGACTTGAGCAAAAGCTTGCTTCTCTCATATGCAGATAAATTCCACTCTGCCAGCTTGCTTGACATATATAATATTATGCTGGATATTATAAAATTGATATTTATATGGATCAAATTATTGGCAGATATATTGTCATAACAAGACTGAAGCTGAACATAAAGCTGGAAGCGTAAATATGCGGAATTCAACAACAAAACAGATAGCTGTTTTGGCATTATCATCTTTGAAGAGAGATAATTTGGCCTTTGAAATCATTGACAATTGTTAAGGTGGGCCTGCTAAAGTTAGCATTTTAGGCACAACATGGTGTTTATGCCCTGCTGATCATCAGTGTAATAAACACCCTTCTTGGCACTGAGTCTTTGGTGGAAGTCAGTCATTGATTCTCAGAGATGGATTTACGTTCATCACACCTGGTCGCAAAGAATCCATTGATGTGTTCTGAGACAGGGATTGTTGTCATTAGACGCGCTGGATTTTCATAATTACCACCAAATTCATGTGGTAATTGACAGAGAAATTCAATAACAGATAGCCAATTTCTGTTGCTAATTTAGTACAAATTACTGCCAAAACAGTACATCTTCCTCATTTATGAAGAAATTAAGTAACAACTACAGTTTCTATTTAGTAGCAACAATTGGAGAGATGTCAAAGAATTCTGGTAACAATTGCATTATCATTAGGTCACAATTGCCTTGAGTGACTACAATTAATATTATTTCTTTTAGATTTTGCTTTGAACTTGTTAATAAATTTAGTTCATTATGGACAACAGTAAATATTTATATTTAATCAGAGAATTTTCTGATATATGGTCTGCTGTGTAGTCTGATCTCACTTGGATGCTTTTGAATAAGATGATTGATCACTGTGGAGAACACTAAAATACTTAAATAAATATTTAAACAATTGGTGTTTGTTGAAAGACAATTTTTAGAGGCATTCTTAAATTACCAGTCAATGACACTCATGCTATTCTATACTGTATAATCATTTTTGATGACAATTTGAAGCTAATGTGCTACCCGACCTTCAAAACTTTCCCTAAAACAGATAGATTTCACTTTGAAGACAACAGATACCGTAATGTTACAAATACCAAGATATTGACGTCAGTGTCAACACAGTATAATCAGCGTTTACATTATGCCATATTTTTTGTTCTATAATTTAAATTTTGATCAATGTATGAGGCATAAAAATTCCTTTCCCCTGAGATTCCTTTTGGCTTCTTTTTAAAAAAAAAAATCAGTAAAATATTATGACTTGTGTGTCCAGAATTGAAAAAACACGTCAAATTTGGTCATTTTGCTGATTTGAGAACAGGAATTACTGCAACCAATATTGAAATGAAATAAAAAATCTTTCTTAGCAGGTCAATTCTGAAGCTCCAGATATGAAATCCCTACAAGACTTTTACAAAATACAAAGTACCTTTTCACCTGTCAATGCATTTTGACAAATCACATGGGTGTTGTAGAAACCAAATCAATGTCTTACTTACACACAGCAACCTAAGAGAAAAACCATCATCTAACCAGTCATTTGATCAGTTCACTAAGCGACATCATAATAACGGATTTGGGTCAATTTTATTACAGCGAGGGTCTTTCACTGCTGCCGTCTCCATTTACGAGCGTTCCTGTAATCATATCAGCACCCTTTTCCCTGGGTATGATAGAGGAGAATGCATAGGAAAATAGATTGGCGGAGAATGATGTTTGACCATAGCATATGGAAGTAATATCATCTTGCCTTGAGGAAATGACCACACATTAGAGCTATCATAAAGGAGTGTACACTGTCATAAAAGCCCATATGTTAGGCACTCATCAAGGCATTGGACTGGTGTGTTAGGGCGAACCTTGCAGGTTCCAGTATGCTCAAATAATTCCTGGTCAAAACTCACATGGTTTGGTTTACAAAGTCAACAGGGAAGTAATCAATTTTATTCTCCACTTGCCAATTGCTTTAGTGTTTGTTATGATTGGCTCCATATCAATTCAGGCATCTGCCAATCCCCTGTAGAATTCCTGTTGAGGTTTTCTCCCACGCAGAGCATTATGTGTGATAAGAGGTATCAATAATGCATATTAGACAACCAGATACTTGCAATCAACAAGAATGATTTGGTATGCACAACTTTTGCCTTTGTAATTTCTTCGTAAGTTCATGTTATATATCAGAAAGATAGAGGAAGGGAAATTACTAAATTAATTGGAGCTGGCTCTAAGACATTATCTTTAAAATACCAATAATTATCTTATCTTGTCTAATCCTAGTTCATCGAAGGAGAAGATTGATAAATTAAGCACTCATTCAAGAAACTGGATGGTGGCTCTTTACCGGATTAACAAAGACGATAATTGACTTGGTGTTCCTTGGATTTATGTTTTAAAATCCCTTGTATGATCAGCCACATAAATGAAATTTACCAAAAGATAAAAGGATCCAATATAGACACACACTAACAGGCATACTCATTAAATGGGAAGTATAAGAAAGAATGAATTAGTAGTCTCAGTTATATAGGAGAATTTAAACAGACTGGTGATTGTAAACAATACTTGAATGATTTCAAATCAAACGATTTCTATTTCTGCCCCATCACTGTCGAAACATGATTGAAGAGGAAATCGGTGTTTGAAAAATTAAAATATTATTATAAGTAAAGAGCAGAGAAATTTTGAAAAAAATCCACAGCAGAAATGGAATCATGGATAAGTCATACCTAACATAAGGTTTCCTTGAAAAAGAACAACAAAGAGGCCAGAGGACCAGTCACACATGAAATTCAAACCGACTACTGACAGTACTTTTTATGGAATAAACATTGGTAACATAACATAATTTCTATAAGTATTGTGAGATCTGTAGATTGGCGTAAATGGCGTCAGGATGGCCTGAATATCTGCCAAGCAATGCAGAGTCAATTCTAAATAAGGGGTCAGCACTGACCAGTCATTACGGGGATGAAAAAGTGTAATTACCTACACTATTATAGTTTACACTATTTATAGTTTACAAAACCGAGAAGAGCGGCTTTTAACGATTTTAAAGATGGTTTTACTGACTCTTTACAATATATGATTTTACATGACAATTACATAAAACCTCATTCAAATGAGCACCAGCTGGTTGCATTGTTACTTAAAGCTTTTTGATTTGGTGCTAAATTTAAAGAAATTCTGTTCCTGTGATATCCTGTTTTTACCCTTTTATACTGGCAGCTTAGGTAGCCTAAGGGAGATTGAGTCAGCCAACTGAACGAGTCTACTCACATCTTTGAATCTCGTGATTCTAGTCCACAGTGTTCACTCGTCGCAGTGGTCAGGCGCTTTGTTGATACTTGTTGTTGTTCACAGCTCGTCTGAATCCGCGCGCCATATATAAACGCTTCCTGCGTATAATCTGCGTCGCTTCTAAAAAAGATTTCGCACTGAGCACGTCGTTCTGCACTGTCATCAGAGGCCGTGCTGCCGGGCCATTAATCATCATTCTTCATCCTGTAAGTCTTCTCTACCCTGTGGGACCACTACGCTAACCATTTTGAGTTATTTACTGCCTATTGAACAGCATTTCACAACGAGCGGGACGACCAGTTTGGGTCGCAGTGAAACACGTGTTTTTGAGTAGCCGCGGTCCGGCCACGTTTGGGCCCCCGCAAGTTTTCCTGTGAACGTTCAGGCCTGTGAAGCCTCATAAATCATCTTTAATGCCAATTAACTTCATCTCCAGGCTACTGAGAGCGGCCCCAGCGCTTTCCCTTCAAATTGGGTGAACACGTGCTCTGACTATTTTCTTGAAGTGACTCGCAGAATAGCACATACCAAGTACATCGTATATTAGCAGTGGTGGTCTGGCAGGGTGGCAGCTAGTGTGGGCTCAGTTTTCAACTATTTGATCTACTAGAGCGACTTCACTCCGTAATCGATACGTCAGAGACGATACATTATCTCAGAACCTTGTCTGTCATCGGAGTTACAGCTAGTCCTTCGGCCTGTCTGGAGGAGCATAGAGCTGTCGAAATGGGCAAAAATAAGAGACACTGTAAAAAATGTAAAAACCCTACAAAGGGTCATCCATGGCCCACTGGTAAACATTGTAAATTTGCTGTCACTGAAACAGCTTCAGTTGACCAAGAGCCTCTCCAGTTTTCTGATCGTTATGTAACTACCAGCGAGATAGGCTCAATGATTGACTTGTCTTCTGAGTTCACTGCCAATGGCATGGCAGGTCAAGGTGGAGCCCCACTATCTTCAGTCAGATTTGCCCCGTCTCCCGTCCGGGATACAAGCCGGGCATCGCATCATTCCAGCTGGAACAACGCCCCCCCATCTCCAGTTCGGGCTGGCGTTACCCGTTTCCTCGATACTCGCAACCAAGATGTTCGTAACTACGATGTTCGTGACCAAGATGTTCATAACCAGGACGTCCGTAGCCAGGATGTTCGTGGCCGTGATGTTCGTCGCCAGGAGGGATATCATGGACTTCCTAATCCAACGTGG
The DNA here is from genome assembly GCA_026936325.1 of Platynereis dumerilii. Classification (NCBI taxonomy): domain Eukaryota; kingdom Metazoa; phylum Annelida; class Polychaeta; order Phyllodocida; family Nereididae; genus Platynereis; species Platynereis dumerilii. The sequence continues at coordinate 62,580,205 of JAPTHN010000001.1, forward strand.
CATCAGGATCGCCCCCGTCACCATGTCGAAAGTGCCCCCCTCCCCCCCCGTGACTACAGACAATACAACTTGCCCCCGCCCCTCAGGGACTACAGGGATGGTCGCTATGCGCACGACACGGACCCTTCTTGGGACCGACCTCCCTCGGGACCCAGATACGACTACAGCAGCAGAGGAGCCATGGGCTATCCTACGAACTTTGAACCAACTCGGGTGTCTTATCAGGCCAATCCAAGGTCTCGTGTCAATGACAATGTTACTCTTGAAGTTGGTATGGAATTTCTATCTCAAAACGCTATTAATAGCGCCATCGATGGTGAGTGTGTATGCTTAGATGAATTTGTTGATTCTGCTAATGATAGTGAACAGATTAAGTCTAGTGTAGACATGAGTGGTAATGTCCAGGTCAAGGCCGTCAAGAGTAAAAAGTCTATCGTTTCTATGTACAAGTGGCTGGAGGCCTGGATTGTATACATGATGTTGATTACAAAGGTGTACGGTCTAAAGGCCTTCCTTCAGATGGCTAGGTACATGCTATTTATGATTGGATTAGCCCAAAAATTTAAAATTCCGAACCTATTGTCCTATGATAGCAGACACAGGCAGCGTTTGGCTCAGGCCAAGAGTTTCCAATTCGCGGATTTGGATCATGAGCTGTATGTAACCACATTTGATTCAAACGCCACCAAGCCTAGCGCAAAGTGCCAAAAGTGTGGAAGCCTCGATCATAGTAGTCAGGATTGTACTCGTAAATCCACGTCGGTTAGGAATAGTAGTTTTCGTGGCTCAGGCCAGGGCTCTGCAAGTGCCGCAAGCAGCAGCGACATTGCAAATGAAATATGTTATATGTTCCAATTCAATAAGTGTCGATGGGCATCCAAATGTCGTAGAAGGCACGTCTGTGCCACTTGTGGAGGCTCAGAGCCCCAATCCTCCTGCCCTAATGCAAAATGCAAATCAGCCCCTCTTAGCTCGCTGGTCACCGGCCCTTAGTGTCCCCTTTTGGGAGCATTATCTTCCCCTTATTTTTCCTCAGTCTGAGGTAGATAGGATATTGACCAGCATCGGAGCAGGGGTCAGGGTAGGTCGATCCCCTGCTGAGTCTGTACTCATCAATCACAACTGGCAGTCGGCACTCGACCTTTACTCCGAGGTCTCTGACGTTATTGACCTGGATTTGGATGCCGACAGGCTCCTGGGCCCCTTTTCCCAAATTCCTTATCCATCGTGTATAATTTCCCCATTGGGCGCCTTCAGAAAGCGCAATTCCTCAAAAGTCCGCGTCATTCATGACCTGTCATACCCGAAAGTGGGGTCCGTGAATTCCTTAATAGACGCAGAACAATTTACTCTTTCATATGCCTCGATTGACGAGGCGGTTAGTTTCATCAATTCTATCGATTCGGATCGCATCTTCATGTCCAAAATGGATTTAAAAGATGCGTACAAATTTATTTATATCAATCCTCTGGATTGGCATCTGATGGGATTTATGTGGGAAAACCAGCAGGGCCAAAATCACTATTATTTTTCTAAAGTCTTGAATTTTGGGTTGCGTTCGGCGCCCTATCTTTTTGACTCGATTGCAGCACCCCTTACGGACATAATGTTTTTTCGCGGTGTTAGAAGTTCCATGTTGCGCTATGTTGACGATTTCCTGATAATAGCACCCACGGTAGATGATTGTTCTGCCAATCTTTCACTCATGCTTGAGACTGCACGGGCAGCTGGTTTTCTTATTCAGGACTCCAAGGTAACACCCCCATCCCAGGTTATTGAGTTTTTAGGGATAGTCTTGGACACCTCCATGGGAGAGCTTAGGATCTCTCAAGAGAGGCTTCTTGAGTTGCGGAGGGAGGCCATTCACTGGCTCCATCTGGGGGTTGTCACGAAGCGTACTTTGTTAAGTGTCCTGGGAAAATGTTCTTTTGCCTCCAGAGTAATTAGATGTGGCAAACCATTCCTTTCCAGATTATTTGCAGCTGCCAACTCGGTTCCCTATCTTCACTACAAGATCAAATTATCTTCAGAGGCTAAAGCTGATCTTCGGTGGTGGGCGGACTGCATAGCTACTCACAATGGGGTCTCCATGATCAAACCCAACTGGCTTCAGGGCGTAGTCCACATTTATACAGATGCTTCATCTCTTGCATTTGCTGGGTTCGACGGCTATGATTGGTTTTCTGTCGCCTATACTGGTTCTCATTTATGGATGCTCGAAAAATCCATCAACTGGAGGGAAATGCATGCCGCGGTGGTGGCCCTGCTCACCTGGGGCCCTAGTTTGGTGGGAAAGTCTATTATATTCCATATAGACAACACCTGCACCTGTAGTATCTTGAATAGAGCTTATTCCCCTGTCTCCGATTTAATGTTTTTTGTCAGACATTGGTTTTTAGCTGTGGAGCGTTTCAACTTAAATGTAGCCCCCGTTTACATTTCAACGACAGATAACAAGGACGCAGATGACCTGAGTCGTTTGAAAATTTCAGAATTTTTAGATCGCAACCCGGAATGCTCCAGAACTCGGACGTGGCCTGATGAAACCTTTATGAGTGTCAATCATTAAGAATTTTCTTTATAGCCAACTAGGTGCTCCTGAGGCATAAGAATTCGCTGACTGTTATCCATCTTTTGCAGGTCTGGATCGGAAAGTTGCAGCCCTCGTGACTGCAGGATGGGCTCCAAGGACCCGCTCAGCGTACTCCACTGCTGTATCCAGATATTTCAAATTCTTGGAAATTTACAATATCGCCCCTTTACCACTTCAGGAGTCTACAGTTCTCAGATTTATTGCTTATTTGTCTTCCCAGGGTTTAGCAAGTACTACCATATCTAACTATCTTGCGGGCGTTAGGGCCTGGATTTTATCACTAGGGGGCGATACCCCCCTAATCTGGACTCCTAGAGTCCGCCTAGCGGTCAAGGCCGTCTCCAGATCTGATCTGATTCCTAGAAGAGTTGAGCCTATCACCTTTCCACTGCTTTACCAGATGATCTCCTCCTTATCCTTTTCCCAGGAAAATATCATGCTGGCCTCAGCCCTTGCGCTGAATTATTTCGCATGCCTTCGTGCGTCCGAAATATGTTTCAACCCTCATACAGGTCAAGCCCCCCTTAGATCCTCTATTATTTTTTCAGAACACTCCAACAAGCCAATAATGGTTTACCGAGTCGCCTCCTCGAAGACAGCCCCCAAGGGGTTTTCAGTATATCTGGGTTGTTCTGGGCATTCTGTTTGTCCACTTTGTATTTTTTCATTTTTCTTTGAAAAATTTCCTGCCCCATCTTCCACTTACCTTTTCATTACCTCTGCCGGACTCCCATTGGACTACAATGCTTATAACAATCTCATCAAAACTCGGGTTAACGCCCTTGGTCTCAATCCCGATTCTTATTCAACACATTCCCTTAGGGCAGGGGCTGCCACCCAGGCGGCACAGGCCGGTTTGTCCCCCTCGGACATTCAGAGATTGGGCAGGTGGCAATCTGAGGCCTATAAGGTCTATCTACGCCCCCATCCAGCATCATACTCTCACTTCACCCCTCACCTCACTTCATAAATGGTCCTGCAGCACGGTCCTCATTTGACCAGCACCCATTTATTTACAGGGTCCTCATTTTGACCCTTCAATTATTTTTCATGGTCAACTCGACCTCACAATTTACTAAACGGCATGCTCTTGGGTAAAATCTTGGTATCCTGAGCATTGCCTCTTTCACATATCTATGTCAACTGTCTGTGTGTCCTTCCTACTTCCTTGTGTTTGTGTGTTTATGTTCTCTCGCTTGTTTGTCTATGTTTGTCAATTGTATGTCTTGATTTCTCGCCTGACTTTAATAAAGGAGGCACTGCGGCCAATTTACTATAATTTGTGAGTTTGTTGTGACTGGCTCAATGGCAGCTTAGGTAGCCTAAGGGAGATTGAGTCAGCCAACTGAACGAGTCTACTCACATCTTTGAATCTCGTGATTCTAGTCCACAGTGTTCACTCGTCGCAGTGGTCAGGCGCTTTGTTGATACTTGTTGTTGTTCACAGCTCGTCTGAATCCGCGCGCCATATATAAACGCTTCCTGCGTATAATCTGCGTCGCTTCTAAAAAAGATCCCACCCCCCCCGATAATTCCCAAAAATTCAAATTTTATAAAAAATCTATTTTTCCAATTCGGAAAATTACCCGATCATGAGAGCATAGTACATCTCTAGATTAATTAGTATACATCTGTATTGGACAGGCTCCTATGTTATTGTGTGATTAATTAGTCATTTGAGTTTTATTGATTTCTACTTCGTTCCTATTATTAAGTCATAAATTCAACCACCATTGTATTATTATTAAAAATTGTGTTTTATTGTTCTTAAAAATTTAATGTGTATTAAATGACGATAATGTCCATAATACAAAGACTCTATATCTGCTTATGCAGTTCAAAGACATTACAGCTGCGTATGCAGCTTCAAAGACTATTCCCTTAGGGTTGGTATCCTGAGCATTGCCTCTTTCACATATCTATGTCAACTGTCTGTGTGTCCTTCCTACTTCCTTGTGTTTGTGTGTTTATGTTCTCTCGCTTGTTTGTCTATGTTTGTCAATTGTATGTCTTGATTTCTCGCCTGACTTTAATAAAGGAGGCACTGCGGCCAATTTACTATAATTTGTGAGTTTGTTGTGACTGGCTCAAAAACTGTTTTAACTGATGTATATATGTATATATATTTATATGTTTATATATTTATATGTTTTCATTTTCCCAGCCAATGGGAGTTCAAATAAAATAAATAAAATAGGAGTGGAACAAGGGACAATGGAAAAATATAAGCCAAGACTATCACCGCCTATCATTTTCTATTGAAGACTAAAGTATCTGTTTGGATAAGAACCGCCCAGCGTCATAAGACTATTTAGATTATCTTCATGAACACAAATGATGAAAGTCAGGCATATCCATTCCTATGTGATCAAAAAACAAAAAACTGCTATTTTTATGTTGTAAGAGCCTTCCCTGAGGCTTAGTTTGCCACAGAGGAATACTAGGCATGAGGGACATTACATATTTATTGTAAGAGTCGCATCAAGAAATATATATCATGATCTTCAACATAAATATTGTTTTGATTGCCTAAACGGTGGTTGGTGGGCAATTGTGGCTGGAATGACTGTCCATAGCAGTCGCCTATTGTGGGTCATTTCCTGTTAGATCTGATAAGCCTGGCCGGCAGTGGCCGCCCAAACTATCATCTCGTTGGACAACCCCGCAAATCACTTTATCCATCAATCAGGGCCCAAGGCAGCGGCCTATCACTTGGGAGAACACTGAGGAGAAAATTCCATTATTTACAGGTACATTCTTCACCCATAAACAGAGTCTTTACTGGCTGCTTATTGTATTTACCCTATCTGTCCTTTCCCCATGCAATGGAGGACATTTCTCAGCCACTACTTTGTGACTTTTTGGTACCAGCATTTTTAAATAATTTATTGAGAGGGGTTCCTGCCATGGAGTCTTTGACTGATTTTCGAGAAGCCTCACTGAATGTTGATTCCGTTAGATAATTGCTACATGATGTATTAGAGCCAGGTAATTTTCAAAGGGCAGCCAACTCCACCAACAGAATGCTTCATAAATTAATTTGTTTTTGAACGCGAATTCAAATCTGGTGTCATATTTGATAATCTTGTTTAAGGTCTGGAATACCCAAAGCTGTGTGTCTGCTTATAATAACCCTGGAGATACAAATACAATATGGCACATGGCATCGGAAAAGAGGCAGAATCATCAGGTTTTCTTTTTCTCTTTCAAAATGTGATAGGACATTTTCAATGTTTTACTTTGCAAATTTGAGATCTGATTTGCTGTTGTGATAGGAGAGTAAGCCCTGTAGTTGCCGGTGCCTTTTCAAAGTCTACACTTTAATGTGACAGACAAGGTCCACGGCCACTTATCCCTCGATGTGCTTACAAATTGATGGAGTCATCACATTTGATGTCCTCTGAAAGGTCATTACTTAGGTACCCAGTCACATGACCCTTGGTGACCCAAGCCCTGCAGCCTTTGCCTCTGCATTTGCTTGACTTAATCAGGCACGTAAAAAATGCAAATCAGCTTCATTAAGAACAGACTGTCAATGCGTGTAACCAAAAATATAGCACCAGTAGTTGTAAGGAAACAACTGTCATTGAATTTTGTTCATGCAATGTTCGTTTTTATGGATGAATTTCATATTTTTAGTTTGTGGTGTAGGTGTATATAATAATTCTATTATCCACTTGTTGGCAATGCAGTATAGATATGTTCAATTCTAAGGGGGACTCTCCTGAAAAAAGTGGGCAACTTACTATGGAATACATATATTCTGATAAATGTCATGCGATTGTTTGTGGTTATATAATAAATTGACGCATACCAAAGATAAAGATTTGAACTTCATTTACATCAGTCCCATAGCTTTATGCAATTATTAAGGTGGCTCGATACTCATGAACTTTCCAAGATAGGATTTCTTAAAAACAGTTTAGAATGATCCAAAATATAGCTTAAAGCAAGGATATGTAACCAAAAGTGGTCGCTACCAGCCTTTAAAAAAATATATTTGGGGTTATGTACCAGTAGGTCAGTCCACGCAAACCTGAAAAACTAAATCTTTTTCTTATTTTTCCTACTGTGAAGTTTGTTCTGCCATTCAGTGGTCATGCATCCCATATTATGCAATGAAGCATGAAATTAAAGAAGACACTTTCATGGAAAAGGTGATTACAATTTCAAAGAGAAATATTAGTTTAAAGGACTTTCCAAGGGGCTCGGAATATAAGTTTCGATTTTGACAATTTTAACTTTTTTTATAAACCATGGCACTAAAAAAAATTGACGAGATAGGATTTTTCATTTCTTTGTCATTTATTTCCAAAAATAGTTGGGAACAACATGATGATATAGACAAGCCTTCCTACCACACTTCAAATTGATATAAACATTTATTTACATCACAAAGTCATTTTTGAGAAATTTGACCTGCTTGCCGAAAATCGCCTGTAAAATTTTTCTACTTTGAGCATCAAGTTGAGTCTCCGGCTGTATATAGTACTGTTCATGGCGCATCTAATGCTCCAAACTAGAAGTCTCTAACCCCAATAGAAGTGGCGCAAATTGCAAACGAAGCGGCCGACGGATGAAATTCTTAAAATTAAAAAAAACTCTTGAAGCAGTGACAGCAGAGTGGTGACGTTACCATAGATAGGGCCTGCCTGGCTGCGCGTGAATGTGCGCTCACTACCACTTGGCACGAGTAGCGAGCCACCTTAACATATCTTTTCGTAAATTTCATGTTTATGGTTTTTTATCCTGATAATGGCAAAATATCAATAAACTCATCTGTCAGACATTTATCAACAACCGCCATTTTTATCTTATTATAATTGAGACAGATCTTTGGCATCAATATTCATGCCCTTATCCAGACAAGCCCCCAGTGGTATCAGTTATTAATGAAATTATTAATGAAATAATTCTCAATTAAAGAACAGAAAAGAAAGATGTTATCAAGGTTTTGTAATTAGCCACTGCATATCAGCCCTTGGAAGTGATAACCAAAGTTTTAGCAAGTTTAAAAGACAAATGAGGTACCGTGGCAGCTGACAGACTGCTTCACATTGATGCTTTCATTAGTACATTGCATAGAATAAGACACAAAACCGTTGTAAATACAGTGGATCCCTCATTTCATTAGCAGCATAAAAACTGTTACCGATATATTATTGGACAGTCCAAAAAACATCCTCCTGCGCAATTTGACCCTGCAGAAGCAGGGCATGTTTTAACCCAATAAAAGCAGTCGGTATTTTAACTACACCAAAATAGACTGGCAGCTGCCTTACTTTTGCAGGGTACCTCTTGGAAGGAGCCGCAAAAGAACTTTGCTGGACAAGTTAAAATTATTATTTCAGGCAGGCAGTTAAATATCACAGTTGTTTAGATTGCATTATGGTCCACCACTCACTTTCCATTCATCAAGAGAAAGTGCACTGAGCTTCTTGTAGGTTTCCCAACATGAGTAAAGCCTGCTGTAAGTACAGGATAGCTATCAAGCATCCAATTTATTGAATTATTGACACTGTGTGAGCCTATCGCTAGGGACTCAAAAGCAAGCAGGAAATGGCAGCAAAAATGTTGACTGAAAAAAGGATGCTTTTAAGATGCTCCATTCTAAAGGAACCTTGAAAGGGATGAGAGAAGTTTCAGAAGAATATTCTGCTCTTCAGCAAGTGCCATTTTGCAGCATGACAGGGGAAAGTGAGTAGTCCTGTCAGCCAAGTATGGGCTGAGTTTGAGCAAGCTCTTTGTGATCCTCAACCCCAGAGCAAATGGCATGCCAAGCACGTCCTACTTAAACAACCAAGGGCAGAAAATGATAAACACACTTGAGGGCAGATCATTTTCTGCATCCCCATCAATGCCAGATCACTTACATCTCTGTAACTCTCACGGTTAATCACACAACCACTTTCTGGATCAGATTCTGAATTGAAACATAGATAGCTCGTGATGAGAAAACTCAGACCATAACTACGAGTATTCGACTTTCTTCAATTGTTGTAGCCATACAGATGACCAAATTGAACAAGTGCATCACGTGGTGAGGTCAGATAAAATCCCTCCGGTACACATATTGATCACCAGAACAGATAACCATCAATTACAGCCAATTAACCTCTTTGCACCTCCACACCCAACGATTTGAGGTCACAACCAATCTTTTTCGATGAATTATTGTTATGCGCTCCCTTACATGTTTGACATTCTGTTATGGAGGGTAACATACTAGGGCTATTTACTTACTTGTGCAAAAAGCCTGTCTGATAATGTTTTCTTTCATTTCCTGTAACATGGTCAAAGACTATAAAAATAGAATGAATGATTTAATGTGGGATATTTGCGGTGGATATAATAAGCTCCATCCACTAACTAACAAGGAAATGGTCATTCACAGGACTGTTTTGAGAGAAAAAGCCATTAAGTTAGTGATTAATTAGTTTGCTATGAGAACAAACATCTTTAACTGGTCAACATGCGCATATGTTGCACCTGAACAAAATTTCATGGGATTTGGCGTTGCCCAATGTTCCCACTGAACTAATAATTTTACTGCTCTAAAGAGTCGATAAGACAAACTGTTATAACACAATAGAGTTATTCTAAAAGCAGCGGATATTCTCCACTTCCTGGCTTATTTCCAGACCACTGCTACCTGTACTGTTAGAAAACTTCCTGCTCTCATAACCGTCTCGAATCTCAGCTATACTTGTTGCCCAGGGCATTGGCCTTAATTGTTGGACTACCATCAGTTCACTCATAACGTCAGCTACCTTATCACTGCGGTCACAGCCTGGTCATCTTACGAGGGGTCACAACTATCCCAAGGGTCTATGCGTTCCCAAGGAAGTCTGTTGTGGCTCAGGAGCGGATCACTGTGACCACACCATATAAAGCAACACAATTTGCCAGTAACTCTGGTCCATACGACATGTATGGGGTGAGATTAAATAAATTCTTTCTCTGTCATATGTAATATACATGTAAAATATTTTGAAACTGTCGTGAACATAATATTGTCGATGATGATGAATTATATATTTAGAATAAGGTCCAAGACCAGATACACAACTTGTTTTTGTTTATGTTGACCAAAATTGAGCTGAGGTGCATGCGCCAAGGTAATAATTCATTGTTACATAAAGATTAAGAAATTATATTGTGAAATTGTTAGGGAACACATACACGTTCATTGTGTCAGTTCCTATTTTACATTGGTATTCTAATTCTACTATTTGTTATGTTGAAGTGTAATTGTATTTTGTTTGCCAATAAATTCTAATTCTTATTCTAATCTTTTATTATGGCAGTAGAAAAGTGATTTGATGGAAAGTGATTGGAAGAGTAAGCCTGCTCTCTGCTACAACAGTACTATAGGAGTTAATTGCAAGCTGGTGAAGATTACGTCAACAATCTGTGGAAGACTAGGCAACTTCCAGACAAGCAGTCGCAATATAGAGCTGGTGTAATCTATAATGGAATGGCATGGCAGGGTGATCTATGGTGATGTATAGGTGTCCTAAAAGAGAGCGTGTATTTTTTGTGGACCTTTCGTCTGTAGCAGGACAGCCAACACACACCTTGTTGATACCATCCACCAAGAATAGCAGGCATGGCAACAGTAACCATTTCCAACTACTAGCATCAACTTCCAGGCAACCAATGGAGCTGCATAGAGAACTTTAACACAAAGCAGTCTGCAGGTTATCAGTCAATCTAGTCCCACCTGCCGGGACTGACCAACCTGTCCAGCTAGCCCTGGTTAATCAGGCGTGTAGTGAAGGAGGAAATACCCCTGCTTCAATCTTTATTAGAAGCTTCTCCTACTTTTCTGCCATCAACAATGGCATACAGGCCAAAGGCCAGACACTGATTGGTCTTTATGCCTCTTCTCAATATTGCCCGTTCAAGTGAGGACATATGTTGCCCTGGTTCTCCTCTTGATCCTGCTGGAGCAACCTCCTTTCATGCAAATGAAGATTTGTATCTCAAACCTTCACACTATGCACAGCTTTGAGCAAACTATATAGCATAGGAAATAATGTTATTTAACCCACTGCAAGGCAGAAAAGTGAGCCATACACAAAGAGAAGCAGAAAACAACTTCAATGTAGATTAGGGTAGCGTGCTCCACAGACAGGACACTGTCCTGCATGAATTGGGCTTTTAAGTCAGACCTAACAACATATCCAAGAACAGATACAGTTGCAATTTCCTAACTTAATGGCCCAATTTTAGAACTGTTCATTGTTTATTTTGGGCATTTAAATTTTCGAACATTTAGTATGCGCATCAAGTATGATATAACACAGTTCAATATGGTAAAAGGTCTATTAGTTATCAAGGTCCCTCATTATGGAATGCTCTACCCTCTCATTTGAAATGTTCAGATGATATAGGATCATTCAAATCAGACTTGTGAAGGAACCACTATTTTAATCAATGTGAATGTGGAACATGTTTACTATGCCTTAGAAATTCTCTGTAATAATTATGTCATGATATAAATAATATTGCCCAGATATGTGTTAAAGTAATAATAGAATTGTAAATAACTTCACTCATTTTTCATCTGTATATAACTTCGTAGTTTCACCCTGTTCTGTTATTTTAACTTGTCGGTAAAAAGCTTAGCTTGTGTTTATTGTTTTTATTGTCACCACCGACGTTAAATAAAGTTTTATCTTATCTTATCTTATCTTATCTTATCTTACTGTACATATTTACAAATTGATTGTTAGAACCAAACCAAACCTGGTAGAAAAGCTGTAAACATAAATTTGAGGAAGTCGATCATTAATACATGTAGCTCTGTGCATGTTTCTGCATGATCATCTTTGAAGGTGGGGACAATTTGGGCTTTGTAATCATTGCCAAATGTTATAGTAGGCCTGAAGGATTTACTTAGCATTTTAGGCACAACGCAGTGTTTACGCCCTGCTGGTCATCAGCCTAATAAACACCCTCCTTGGCACTGTGCCTTTGACTGAAGTCAGTCATTGATTCTCAGAGATGGATTTATGTTTATCACACCTGGTTACAAAGAATCCATTGATGAGTTCTTAGAAAAAACCTCCTGAGACAGAAAGCAAGCTTCACTTCTTACCAGTCACGTTATAATATTATCAATTCAGATGCTTCAGATATCAGAATTGTTATCAGGGTTTTGTAAATTTGCAGTGCATGTATCAATAGCCACTTCTGCAGTGACTGCTGTTAATTACACCATTACACTTTGCCAAATAGGCCATGTAGCACATTAATCACCCAATGAAGAGGCGACTGCATATCTAACTAAATAATATTTGAAGTTTAAAACAATGGTAAATCCAGTCAAAATAGCAGGATCAATGGATTCCATGTATATTGTAAAAGCTTTCATTACCAAATAAACGTGTTTTATAATATCATAAAGGCAGTTGTGTAGCCTATAACCATGCTTCAATGACCAACAAAACAAGGACTGGTCATAAACTGGGTATGCAGGATTCGTTTACACTTCCCCTTTCAACAAGATAGATCTATTCAATTCACTGGAGTTTGTTGAAGATTCTAATCCTTTTGTCAGCTTGTGAAAAATATATCAAAAATATTTTTTGTGGTTTTACACAAAGAAAATCCTTAAAAAAAGAAAAACATGTAACAATTAAAGTTATTAAACATTCAAACAGCATTTAAAATGCTTTGAGTATTTTCAAACTGTAAATTATGTTTGTCACACTTTTGTAATCTCTGACTTTTGAACTCATGAAAACACTGTAGATGTTGTCACATTCAGAGAAATAGTGCTCTGTGTCAGCTGACAATTTACAACAAGCAATGCAAGGCTTGTCATAACTTATCAGAAAAGATTTATAGGTAGACCAAATGAGACCTTCTGGCGCTTTTTGATGCTTCCCGTACTTCAGTCTTATGTCATGTGAATCATCTGGATACTGTAGTTCCTGTGGTTGCATTATGTTGGTGCTTCTTATGCAAGAATCTCACAGAAAAATTGACTACATAAACCTACCAATGCATTTCACTGAGTCACATGGGTATTGTATTGTATTGTATATACTATCAGTCATGGACTGCAATGCAGGCACAAAATTTGTGGTGAACCTCCCACAATGATACAGCTCAGGGCAGCCATAGTACGACACCCATGGGCAGAGATAAGGGAAAATTTGCCCAAGGTTCCCATGCCATAGCATTCTCAATTGTTGGTGACCACCATACGATGATGAGTGATGAGAAGAATGTGAGTCGGGCACATACCCTATTAATTCAGGGATACAACCCGCCTCCATTCATGTCCCATGGGCGGACCAAATTGAGTTCCAGGAGTGGTAGTCGAACCAACGACCTCACAGCCAGACAAGTGCCTTTAACCATTAGGCCATGGGGAACTCGTGTATATCAAGACAATCAAATCAGAGTGTCATCTTTCTAATTCCAGTTTGCAACACCACAATGACCTGATGGAGAAGCAAGGATCATCTATTAAGTCAGTACTTGAACTTCATTTATGATTCTGCAAAAGCTCACATGTGCTATAATATCAGTAGGATCAATGAGACAAAGAATTATATTCATTCAATGGCACTCTGATGGTAATATGGAAATTAGTTTGCATGCTGAACAAACAAGCCCTCTGCCATGGAAATGTGACTCCAAATACCATTTGCTAACACCAAACAATCCCATTTGATATGTTGCAGATTCCTGGTGTGTTTCCTAGATGTAAAAATAGGCTTCATCACATTTTTGTCATGTTTCACTGGCATTCTGACAAAGTTCCATCAACTTTTGCTGTCTTCATTTCCTGCCACACGTTTTTTCATTTTCCTGCCGTATTCTTTTCGGAAGTCTTGTAAAGGAATGATGCAGAATTGAATCAGCAGAAGAGTACTGTGTGGCCAAGTCATAGAGAAGTTATGTGATATCCTCTTGACAAAATGGTCACACATTAGAGCCCAAATAGAGCAGTGTACACTGTCATAGAAACCCGTATGCTTGCCACTCATCCCATCATTGAACTAATGCGTTATTAAGCAAATCTTCTTTGTTCTCTTTGGCCTAAATAATTTCTGGTCAAAGCTCATATGGTTTGGTTTACAAAGTCAACAAGGAAGTAATCAATGTTATTCTCCACTTGCCAAATTGCTTTAGTGTTTATTATGTTTGGCACCATGTCAACCCAGCTGCATTGCCAATCCCCTGCAGAATTCCTGTTGAAGTTGTTTTCCTCACCAGTGCATATTCATGTGTGATGAGAGTATTTCAATGCTAAATATTAGAACTCCAGAGACTTGCAATCAGCAGGAACCACTTGGCATGACTTTGGGCCTTTTAGCTCCTCTATTGGTAATATATCATGAGAATGATGGATAGATCGTTGAAGGAACAGTTTGATTCATGGTAATCATTCATGATACACATTCATTGCTCTTTGCTATATTCATCCACTTTAAATGAAAATTAAATTGGATTTCCCTACTAAAATTTTCTTCCTGTTTGAGTTGCCACATAGTAGATGATGTGGCCCAGTCAAAATATATCAGCCAAAGTGAAAACAATTAGGAAAATCGAGATTCTGATCAGAGTCACATAATGTTATTTATAAACTGGCATCTGCCAAAAAAAGTTAAAGATGATGATAAGAATAATTTATATCACTGATTTGTTCATTTGATTTTACAAGAGAAGTGAAGAAATAAATTAATTCTGAACAAATAAGCCGTCTTCCGTTGACATGTGACCTCAGATTTATGTCTCGTCAATTCAGAGACTGACTAACAAATAGGTTGCATTGCAACTTGGTTGCAAGTTACCAATATGTCAGTCGAAATGAGTCAATTTTGTTTCTAATTTGTATAAGCTGGGCAAATTTTGCAAAAGGTTCTCTAGAGAACATTATTCGATGACATTTGCCACATCTCCTACCATGCACATGTAGGGTAAATTCACTACCTCATTTTCTGAAACTCTTAAAGGAAATTTCCCCCGCAAATTTTGACCATGCATAGCACAGGCTTGTGATATGATCTTGCCGTGAGCAAATTGTCACAGTGTCATCCTGTAACACAAACCTGGGCAGTGGGCACTCAATCAGTCTTTGGTTAATGCAGTAAAGCAAAACCTTAGATATTATCTTCACGGTCTTGTTACCCAAATTCTTGTTTTTTTGCAACATTTAAAGGATCTGGTTAGCAAAAACTCAACCTGCCAATTTCATGGCTCCATATCGAACAAGGCTTAGTTTGCAGAATTCCTGTTTATGTGTCATCTTTACATCTGTTTCTGTGTGTGTCAAGGCTGATTTCTTTAATGCTTAATGAGAGAAACACAATCTAGAATAAAGCTTTATTTGATGAATGTCTCTCATATCGATAATTATATGAAATAAAAAATTACACTCTTTTTAAATTTTGTGACATTGGTCCAGTTTTGTAAAATGTTTTGCTAGAATCTCAGGGTACAATGTTCACAGCGGTGATCTTGAGAGTGACAGGGGGAACCTGCTCGACAGGCCTTCATACCCTACAGGGTAGCAGGGTCGTTTAATAACCTACCTCACATCACCTCATCTGATCAACAAGGCAACCAGAGGCATATGGTCACATCAATAAACACATTGTGACATGATTAGGCTATAGGTTTGATTACATCCACAATGCTTTGTGGCCAGGATAACTGTCACACCAGTTAACTATTGAAAGTCTTTCCTGGTTAGCTATGATAGGCCTGACCACCCAGTCTATCTTCTTGGTGGACCACTCAGCAAATCACTTTATCTGTCTATCTGGACTACGGGCCTGAGATAGGGGTCTGTTATATACTTGGGAGAACACGAAGGAGAAGATTCCAACATTTACAGCCACTCGCAATGTTGGAATGCCTGTTTCACCCATCAGACAAAAACCCCAGTAAAAAATGGATTCGATTTCAATGTCATTAGCTTTGAGTCATCATCCATGACTTAATCTGTAGGCCAACCAATTACATTGGACCCTTTGTTAAAAAGCCAAACATTGGCAATGTAGATCCATCCCTTTTCCCATTGTTCAGGCTTTGCCTTTCTTGAATGTCAAGTATTGTTTTATTTGTCTGAATGAATGCAAACTCTTGATATTTCAATTGGTGTTTACTCAATCGTTTTGGCTCCTTTGATTGTGCTGAATGTGTCCCCGATTCTTGCTTTTCCAGTCATGAAATTGGTGTTAGCAGAGCTGAGCAGACTCTGTCTCACACTTATTAGCCTTATTACACAAATGTAAACAATCATTCTGCAGTTTTTAACAAAACTCTTGAGTACAGCAGTTGGTGTTGGTGTCTTATGTAGCAGAATATCTTTCAAGGATAGGAGATGATAAAAGGACCACAGACCATATAAAGGCTATTTGCTAATAATGTGTTTTGCGCAAGGTCAGACAAATCATCATCAAGGCCTTGCAGAATTGTAAATCAAATCAAAATCAAATCAGTTTATTTAATATAGCGCAAACTTTGAAACAAATCTTCAGATGCGCTTTACAAATTGTAGAAGGAATAAAATGTAAAATCGATAAATGTAGTATAATAAATGTAAAAAGAGTATGTATATAATATAAATTAAAAACCAGTAAGTACAATTAATCACTTGAAATTAAAATCTATCATATAGATGAGTCTTTAATTTAGCTTTAAAAGAATCAATATTATCACAGCCTTTTATCACATCCGGGAGTTCATTCCACCACTTAGGCGCCGCAACACTAAATGCTCGATCAGCGAAAGTCTTTTTCCGTGTAAAGGGCACTGACAATCTCGGCTGAGTTGCTGTGGATCGCAAGCCTGATCGTCTGGGTGCAGCAGGTTTCAACAAGTCGGCGATGTATCTTGGTGCTTGGCCTTGCAGACTTTTATAAACAAGGGTTAGAGCCTTGTGTTGGATACCAAGATGGACTGGTAACCAATGTAATTTCTTCAGACTGCTGTGGGAACTGTCACCATCCTGTAGAACCAGCTTTGCCGCAATGTTTTGAACACGTTGCAGTTTGTTCATATCACACATTGGCAGACCTATAAAAAGGATGTTCGAATAGTCAAGGTGGGATATGACTAAGCCAAGCACAAGAGTGTGTATGCCCAAAGCATCTATAATCACTCACAAATATCCACAAATATCCACAAAAGACTGTCATGGATTTTGGTTTAGTCTTTTGACTTTGACCAAAGAGCCTATTTGACTATTAGCCTATTTGATATTAGGCTCAATTTTTATTGGTTGTTGGATATTAGATTGGAATCTCATTGAATTCTCAGTGTGTCTAATGAGAATGCAGCTTAATATCCACTGGCCAATCATGGCTCTGGGGATATTAGGGTTGACTGTCATTGGCTAGGATATTTGGCCGGATTCTCATTGGACAGGATATTAGGTGGCATCCTCATTGGACAAACTATTAACTACAGTGCCCCCTACTGTGGATATTCGGGTGGATTTTCATTGGTCAAGATATTAGGGCGTATTCTCATTGGTCAGTTCACTATTATCCAAAGTTGGATATTTGTCAAAATCCACGATAGCATAAAAGAGTTATTGCGAGTGACTTGGGCATGTATCCAAAGTATAAGATCTTTGCCGAAATCCACTATAGTCGGGAGTGAGTGATAACGAGTGATTTAGGCATGCGCCCAGAGGACCTATATTTTGCCCAAAGACCTCGCGGATATTTTGAAGGATGCGATGACTTTGGGAAAGTCATGCCAATAGGAGTCATAATGCCCAAAGGCCCTAAAGTTTGCCCAAAGACCCTTTAATTTGCCAAAAGACCCTATATTTTGCCCAAAGTCCTAATATCCATGCCCAATAGGCCTATTGGGCACAATAGTGGATATTGGCGGTAACAAAGAGTCTCACATGCATTCTGGCTAATGCTGCTTCTTATCTGTTTAATTCGCTGGATGTTCCACATCGCGGTTCTGCACTTCGATGTTATGTGCTCCTTAAATGACAGATTTTCATCAAGGATGGCGCCAAGATATTTAATTTTTTCCGAACGCTGCACTGGAGACCCACAAACTTCTAACTGCTGTGTTCGAATCTTCTTTGAGTGTTGTTTGGACGCAAAAATAATAAATTCGGTCTTTGAAGGGTTCATTTTTAACCGATTTTGGTCCATCCAGTCGTTGATGTGATTAGCACACTGTTCAATTTCTTTGATGGAACTTTGTTCAGCTTCTTCATCTTTGACATCAAAGCTGAGTTTAATGGCATGGTCATCCGCGTAGCCATGCAAGTCTATGTGCTCTGGGATTGCTTGCTGTAAAGTGCTAGCATAAACGAGGTAAAGAACTGGTCCCATGCAAGAGCCCTGAGGGACAGAAAAAGGAAGACATCGTTCACTTGAATACTTCTGGCCCACATTCACCTTGCAATTCCTTGGTCGGAGATATGTATCAAACCATTCCAAAGCTTGCTCGTTAACTCCAAATCTTGTTTGAAGAACTGACAACGACAAATCGTGATCCACAGTGTCGAATGCGGCGCTGAGATCGACTGCCATTAAGGCCACTGCTTTGCTTCTTTCCATCGACCACAAAAGATCATCAATAGCCTTCACCAAGGCTGTCTCGCAGCTGAAGTTCTTCCTGTAAGCTGATTGATAATCAGGAAGAAGATCGTTGTCATCGATATGTTGCATGAACTAAGGCTTTAGATAAGAATCCAAGGTTGCTCACAGGCCGATAGTTACTAGGCACCAACTCTAAACCAGTCTTCTTGAGAGACTGTACAAAATTTCCACTTGCGAGTGATGTATTGATTATCTGTGTGATGAGCGGAAGGATACAGGGGAGCACTACCTTAAGTAGGTAGGTTGGCATTGGATCAATTTCACAGGACTTCGTCGGCATAGACATAATCAGCTTCATTACATCATTCTCGTTGAGATGAGTGAAGCTGTTAAAATCTGGAGTTTGTCGATATGCTGGTAGGAATTTCGGAACTTCATCTAATGACTGTCTTATCTTCTGGATCTTGTCAAGAAAGAAGTCAGCAAATGTTTCGGCCAAGTCTTCGTCATTGGAACCAGATGGCATTGGGTTGTCCTTCTTGCTGCCGTTGATGGTGTTGAAAAATTTATAGAGTTCCTTCACATCACCTTTGCGGGTGATTATTTGTTCACTAATTTTCTCCAGTTTTGTTGCCTTAATGAGTCTGTTGTACTGCTTTCTTTCGTCACATAAATGTCTCCAATCAAGTTCACACTTTGTATTTCTCCACGTTCTTTCACACTTTCGTACAGCTCTCTTTTGCTCATGCACTTCTTCAGTGAACCAGATATTTCGATGTCTGATGGTCAATGTTTGTGTCTTAGCAGGAGCGTGCTTATTGACTGCTCTGTTCACAGTCTCTGCATAGCACTGCACTAAGTTTGAGAGGCTGCCACTTAGGGCATCATTGAAACACAGATCTAATTTGAAGCTGTTGACGTCGATTTGTTTGAATTTTCTATAAGTGACAGTCTTGCGGGTGATGTTTTCTTTTGGGATGTTAAGGTCCAGTTTGACAATGCAGTGGTCAGAGATGTAGTCTTTATTCTCGCATGATGTCACAGTAATTTCACTATCGACTTCTGTGTAGACATGATCAAGTAAGTTGCCTGCTTTGTGAGTCGCAGTAGTCACATGCTGATGGAATCCCGATGATTGCATAAGGTTCAGGAAATTCTGTGCATTGATGTCGGTGAAGTTATTAATATGAACATTGAAGTCACCGAGGACAATAATGTTCTTGTATTTTGCTTGGATGTCAGTTACAAATTGCAAAAAGTCTTCATTAAACATGGCCACAGTTATTTTGTGCCCCTCTGAATATGGTGGTCGATAAACTGCAAGTAAGTGGGATGTGATGTTTTTCAAGTTTACTTGCCACAGAATTGTATTGTATATATTATTGGTCCCCTGGTGTGGGGAATTTTGTGGTGAGCCTTCCACTGAATACAGCTCAGGGCAGCCACAGAGCAGCGCCCATGGGCAGAGGATACATGTTCCCATGCCATAGCACCCTCCAGTGTTGGTGATCGCCGTATGACGATGATTGATGAGAAGACTGGGAGTCTGGCACATACCCTATCAATTCAGGGATGCCCAGGGTCTTTCAGTTGCCCCAGCACAGAACACTGGATACAACCCACTCCATTTAATGTCCCAAGGGCTCGGACTAAATTAAATTCCGGCGTGGGATTCGAACCCACGCCCTCAGAGCCTGTGGTTGCGCAAACAAGCACTCTTAACCATTAGGCCACGGAGGAACTCGGCCATGGAGGAACTTGAATACTATGATGAGAAGTTTTATGGCAATGATAGTGAGAAGAAAATGATTTTGTGTTCAGAATATTGGAATGTAAGAATGTTTGGGTTCACTGTCAAGTGTCAACAGAGGTGAGGGCACCAACTAATCTGATTGAAACGGTTCTTTAATTATTTTTCACCCACTCTTCTCATATGCAGTATGGTTGAGATATCAAATACCAGCGAGCTGCTTGTCTTTACCACCAAAAAAGCCCTCTTCATCTTCTGCTGATAAAACCATGTTGCCTTTATCTGAGACATTACGACCATATCAGGTCAGATGATATTCCTCTGATACAAGTATTGATCACCAAAACAGATAACCATAACAAGTAGAGTTACAACTTTTTTTAAATCAAGCTACAGCATTATTGATAATGCCTTTATCGTAAACATTTCATGTATTCAACACAACCAGAATATTGGTCGATGGATTTCTGTTGTTTGCTAGATCTATCTTCAGATGAATGTAATTGCTGCTCTCAGCCTTGCTCTAAATATTACAATGACATTTGGCTAACCTTTGGAAGGTTATCGCATCACATCCATCCAATACCAAATAATAACAGAACACAGCATTCTACATCTCTACATAATGACATCACAGACCAGCAATGGTTCTTGATTAATGTCTATTAGCACACCATGTGTCTATGACAAGTAAAACAATCAGCTGATTCTTATAAATATGAAAAACAAACTGTCTGTGTTAGGTTTGAACATGCAGATTGACAACTGTTGAAGCTCATCTAGACAACTGGACAGAGGACAATAGATATTCTGGCTAAGATTAATAGATCTGGCAAGGAAAGTGAGCCAGCCATCTGTTACAATGATCATGGCCGGAGTGAAAATCAATAAAACCTGCATTAATAACTTAATTGGAAGTACCATGTCAAATACTATGAGAGTTAATGAATGGAAGGTTGGCAAGATTGTGACGATGATCCACAAACAACCAGGGGAACGGCAGATGGTGTGTGATGAAATGGCTTCGCACAGTGATATATTGTGATTTATAGGTGTTCAATAGAATCTTCAGAAATAGTTGACCTTGTAAACAGCTTGTTTAGCCTATCCAATTAGCATTGTGGACAGTAACCTGCCTCTGAATTAAAGTCCGGACACAAATACAATGGAACTGCATAGATTTATACAAAGCAACCTGCAGGTTATCAGTCAATCTAGATCTAGATCTACCTGCTGGGACTGACCAACCTGTCAGTCCAGCTTGCCTTGCTCTTGGTTGTCTGGTCATGTAGTGAAAGAGTCAAATGCCCTGACAACAATCTTGATTAGCAATCTCTCCTCTAATCTACTTTTCTTGTTGGCAACAATGGCATACATGGCCTAAAGCCAGACACTGATGGGTCTTTATGCCTCCCCTTAATATAGCCGGCCTGTTCAGGTGAGGACCTAGTCCTCCTTATTCTCCTCTTGATGCCTCATGAGTAGAATATCAACCACCATCCCAATCACGATATTAGTCCATGGCCTGGGGGACATTTGTGTGACCGAGAGAGGGAGAGCATTTGACTTCATATTCTGTTACTACATAGTCTAGCCTTCTGGCGGCATGGCAGGTTGGGAGTAATCCAAGATGGCTGCCAACATGGCTGCTGTGATGAGAAAAATGGGTTAAATTGCTCGCAGTGACACTACAGACTTGTGTAATACATCAAAATAGGGGTTTTCTGGGCTATTGAGTCCAACTATGTAAACATGAAACCTCTAGCTGTGTTTTCTTTGGAGATAATCAGGATGGTAGCAAAATTAAACCAACATGGATGTCGTAAATGGAAAAATACCAACATTGCTCAGCAATAAATAACACAGAGGCATGCAGTACATCAAAATAGGGGTTTTCTTGGTTGCTGAGTCCAAATATGTCCATATGAAACCTCTTGCACCTTTCTATATTGAGAAATCCAAGATAGCCACTGATATGGCTGCCACAAAGTTGTCAGAAAATGACTGTGTTGCTCACAGCAAACACAAAATGGTCGCATGATACATCAAAATAAGGGTTTCTGGGATGCTGATTCACATCATGCACAAATGAACCTCTTGCTCTTGTTTATATGAAGATGTCCACAAGATTGCCACTGATATGGCAACCACAAAGTACTCAGAAAATGCACTTGTTGCTCACAACCAATGCGATTTGGCCATGTGACGCACCAAAGTAGGAGTTTTCTGGCTTGGTGCATCGAAATAAGCAAGCTTGAAGCCTGGCACATTTTTGCATTTTTATCACATCTAAGATTGCTGCTAGTAAGACTGCCATGAAGTCCTGAAAAAAGCCTATGTGGCACTGCACCAGCAAACAATCATGCATTAAAACTACTGTTCTTTTGCATTTTGGGAAATTCAATACAACTACCAGTGTGGCTGCAATGTCCAATGAAGCCCTGGAAAAACATCTTTATTTAATGCATGTTGCACATGCTAGCAATAAGCTTTTGTGATTCACCAAAATTGCTATTTCAAGTGGCAATGCAGCTGTGTTTGTAAGATAGATAGATAGATAGATAGATAGATAGATAGATAGATAGATAGATAGATAGATAGATAGATAGATAGATAGATAGATAGATAGATAGATAGATAGATAGATAGATAGATAGATTTAGTAAGTGCAGCCCTCTAAGCCCAATTCTGGGTGCTCATGAGGGTTGATTGATGAGATGGTAGAGAGAGTGTGAGTTCTCAACATGACCTTCAGTGAAGCAGGCATGCATCTCAACCACTCTCCCACCCACCTGCCATAATTTAAGACTAAACGCAGGACTATGCCTGTTTGACAGCTATGAAGAGTGTTGTATTACTGACTTCACATTATTCTATTACATCAATTGGAATGAGATTGTGTTTTAAACATTAAAGATGGTCTGAAAGGAAAAATGGGTAATTTGCTCACACTGACACAAGGGGGGTATCATATCAAAATAAGCGCTCTCTGACCTTCTTCATGGCTATCAAACAGGCATGTGGTTCTGCATTTAGTCTTAAATGATGGAAAATAAATGATATTATAAGACAACCCACTGCTATACAATATAGTATACATAGAATACAATGACTCTTGATACTGTAAAGCAAAAAAAAGTACAAAAAAATAATAAACGTGAAATGTTCAGAATTTTTCTTGTGAGACCCATTAGAGATTTTACTCATCTTGCATGAAATTGCAACTTCATTAAGTTTCCTGGTTGGGAATTATAGGATTATAGTGAATTTGTAATACAAATTCAGACACTGTATAATAGTATAGCGCATGCTCCTGAAAAGGAAGGACACACCTTTTTTTCATTGTCAAACTACATTGGTGAGAAAATTCAAGACCATGTGCCCCTCTAAATTTGGTACAGCTGGAGGTTAAGCACTTTAACTGACTTTACTTTATTATTCTATTCCTGAATTGCTTGCAAATTCAGACCAATGTATGGCACTTACTTCCCACATAAAATTTAAGTGTCAAATCAACACCTAAGAGTACTGTACCTGGGCTAAAATTAATATTTCCTTTGCAGGGTGGGATAAATCTGATATTTTATCAACTTGCCGTTTTGGAACTATGCACAACACTTAGGTCATCCACCTAAAGATGCTTGGCAATTGTGCTGTCCAGTAACCTTTTGCTGTGCCACAACTCCTCGTTGAAGAGTACGAGACAGTACATACCTTCTTCTCAAGAGACCAGCATTTGATTGATCAATGCTTCCTGAAACTTACTGTATACAAGCCAGCCTTATAGTTGAAATGCATTGGGAATGGGGAATGGGATTGCTCAAATGCAGCCAAATTTAGGACACATTCTTTCAAGGGAACAGAAAGTGTCGACAATAATTCTGGAGAATATTATTGAAACATCAAGGCTTGATTAAAGTTGTGCCACAAGACGTCAAGAACTGTGCACTGGCCTGAGAATGTTGAAAATCTGCCTGTCTTTGGAAATAAGATTACCCTACCCCTGGTAAGTCCGACTATTACCATACAAGATACCTCTGACAGGTGTCTACCCTGGTTCTTTTACTGGCTGCTATCTTGAATGTCTCAATATGGATTAATGGAAATATCAAGCATTTCATTTATGTATATTTGGACCCCAATAACCCTCTCTTGACGTATCATACACTCATTTCATGTTTGACAACTTTGTAGCAGTCATATCTTGGAAATAGAAAGGAGCAGGAGGTTTTATTTGTACATATTTGGACTCAACAACCTGGAAAACCCCTATTTTGGTGTACAACATGCCCATGTAGTATTTGTTGTTCAAAATGTTTGGCACTTTCCATTTACGGCAGCCATGTTGGTTTAATTGTACTACCATCCTGATTATCTCCAAAGAAAATACAGCTAGAGGTTTCATTTGTACATAGTTGGACTCAGCAGCCCAGAAAACCCCTATTTTGATGTATTACACAAGTCTGTAGTGTCACTGCGAGCAATTTAACCCATTTTTCTCATCATGGCAGCCATGTTGGCAGCCATCTTGAATTTCTCCAAACCTGCCTTGCCGCCAGATATCTACCCTGATTTTTCTTGAAGCCCAGACTATGTAGTAACAGAATATGAAGTCAAACGCTCTCCCTCTCTCGGTCACACAAATGACACCCAGGCCAAGGACTATATGCGGCCCACACATATTTCTGAACTTCGAGTTCATTTCATGTGAACAGTTTAGGGGAATAGGGATTCTACTGCATGACATGGCCCTGAACCAGTGAATGTGAAAAGGTTGAACCAAAACAAATATGAGTCTAATTTCATGCTGGATCAACATTTTAGTACCCTAACTATTTAATTTCACAATTGCATTCAAAGCGCAAATATATGAGGAGTTACAATGGTGCATGTAACACAAAAATCAGTCAATTGACTGAAGAAAACTCGCGCATGAAGTTCTGTGTCCCGGGAGACAACCACTATGATCTTAGATACTACAATGTATATGTGACTTAAGATCCATTTGAAAAACATAAAGTAAACTAGATAGCAAGGGAAGTTCATAGGGAACCAATTCAATTCAGATCAGGGTTGGAATTTCTGAATAAATTTAAGCTAATAAGCTGCTTTCTGACAAGCTTTTAGTGTATAAAAAGAAGTGAAGGGGAATGAGAAATACATGAATGACACACCGTGAGATTACTGCAAGGTAGCTGCTTTGAAGAGCTTCTTAACTAAGTTTCATCTCTCTAAGAAAACAAGACATCAGACAAAGCAACTCTATGCATACATGTGCACACTGCATCAGCACTACTTAAACTAAGTATTAAGTATTTGTGACTTTCTGTCATAGCATTAATCATCAAAGTCAATTGTAACTGGAGCAGAAAACCTGGATGTAAAACCAAACCAACTGACCTGAAAAAGAAGAAGAAAGAAAGGGTCAGCAACAAATTACAATCCTTGAGTATGCATCATACAGGTGCAACAAGAACAAATTAGTGATTAGAATAATAATGCCCAACATTACTGTATTCCTGAAAGTTGACATCGTTACTTTAATCATATGTGTCCATGACAGTATCAGTGGGCCTACAGAGCCAAGCCAAAAAAGCCTTCCTCTATGGCCAAGAATACAATGAATTCCCTTATATGCAAAACAAAATGTTGTGGTCTGGAGGCAGGTAAGATGTCTGGAGGTGGCCTTTACAAATCTAGCATGCAAATCTGCGAATATCGGATTACTCTTTCTCTACGCTATATAGCACTGTCATCAGCTCTGCCTTACAGTGTCTATTTGCTACCAAGCGTAAAAACATCTAGTTCATTTTTTCCCTGTCAAACAGGACAAATATCACCTTCACTCATGCTAATTTCATGGTGCTATTTTTGAGGAAGAAAACAGTAGTCCAAGAAGCATACTAATAGGATAGGCGGAAAAAGCAACAAGACTCGGTTGGATGTCACTCATTGTGCGCGTTTGTATAGTTGAAATAGCAACTACCTTAAGACAAGTAGAAGGATAGATAGACAGATAGATAGATAGATAAGACATGTTCTCAAATGTGTGAGAAAAGTCTAGAGAATACCAAATACTCGAAGTTGAGAAATGCAGGTAGGCCACACATGATGATCGGCATGGTGGTTGATATTCTACTCACGAGGCATCAACAGCAGAATAAGGAGAACAAGGAGGCACAGCTTCAAAAACACCATGCACTTCTGCGGAAAAGATCACTTGGCTAATCAATTGACTAATAAAACAGTGGCAATGTCTACTCAACTACAAAATACGTGAAGTTCAGGCAGGAATTCCAGTCACATCTGCAGGATTAATGAAATTATTAGCGTTTTAAAATTTGTGATGATTATCGATGCCTTATCTTTCCAAATTTGCAATTAGTCTTACTCTAAAGGATCAAGTGGTTAATAAGAAACCTTCATGTTTCATTGAAATGAAATAAATCTGTATCAGGATATTACAGAAGCAATCATAACTCAAGACCTGCTAGGGCCTATCATAGAAGATGGAATAAATTTGTAGGAGTAGAGCTGTTGTTATCTGGTGAAGGATGCTGTTTTATTGACTGGAGACCAATTATGCCTTGGACAGCTGACAGTGAGTGCCATAAAAGCAGGGGTCAGTGTCCCTTGTATCAGTTACTACAGGAAATGCATTCTTCTGTCATAGCTACTAAAAGCAAATTACCCTTAAGCTACAAGACAGTATTTGTTGCAGTTTTTTAGTGTGAACTGCTGCCATTTCCCGTCTTTCCTATTTTCTATTACCAAGTTTTCTGGAAAGCGTCATCAACGAATCTGAAATGAATACTATTTGGCAAAGGCATGTGGAGGTACGATGATCTCACCTTCGGTAAATCATGACACTTTAGAGCACTGATAGAGCAGAGTAACTTTCATAGAAACCCATCTGTTATGCACTCATTCAGCCTTTGAACTAATGTGTTAAAGCAAATCTTGTGGGAGATCCATTTTGGCCTAAATGATTCCCGGTCAAAGCTCATATGGTTTGGTTTACAAAGTCAACAAGGAAGTAATCAATGTTATTCTCCACTTGCCAAATTGCTTTAGTGTTTATTATGTTTGGCACCATGTCAACCCAGCTCTGCTGCCAATCCCCTGCAGAATGCCAGCTTATGCTTTCTCCACACTTGTGCACATTCATGTGTGATGAGAGTATTTCAATGCTAAATATTAGATCTCCAGAGACTTGCAATCAGCTGGAACCACTTGGCATGACTTTGGGCCTTTTTGATCCTTCATAACTTTTATATTTATCAACTATTTGAAGTGAATAAATAATTCAGGGAGCAGTTTTGTGCAACTAAAACTCATTAACGGCCCTTTGCTAGTTCATCCACCAAAAAGGAAAATAGAATTGAATTTCTTTGGACTAAAATTGTTATCTCCCTGTTGGATCACTTGAAGTGTGAATTCGGCTATTATAATGCATGTCACCATCAATTGACAAAACTGACTGACATATTGGTTGTAAAGTTTTGTTTCCAATGTGTAAAGGCCAGGCTAATTTCTGTCACATTCCCTTTACTAGGATTATATCACTATCCCTGCTTAAATGTCCCACCATCCGTATCTATGTGAATTGACTGCCTTATTTTCTGACAATCGTAAAAGAAATGATCCGCGCGTTATGACCATGATATGTGGTATATGATCTTGCTTTGAGCAAATAGTCCAACAATGCAGCGCAAAAAGAACCTTGTCATAGAGTTCATCTTTTGAGAACCTATTCAGATCTTGGTGAATTTAGTTGAAAAAAAATGTAGTACATATCTACAAGCAAAAGAATTATGAATTGAGGAACAAAACAGCCATGCCAAAATTATCGATCAGATCACAATGTAATGAAAGGAAACAGTCTATCACATTTTACTACAGATGCCAAGTTGGAATGACATACCATTCAAACAATCTGTGTGTGTCTCACACATGGTTTGCCCATTGAGCTGCCGTCTGCTACCTAAACAAGAAATTGACCTGAAATGAGCAATTGGAAAAATGGTCACCGAGGCTAATCAATCAGCTGATCTCATGAGATATTTACATGTGCATTTGCGTCTGCTATCTTGGTAAATGCTTTCTTGAGTGTTGAAAACTTGCTGGTCAGACATTTCCACAGGCAGAATGTTCATGTGAGGTAACATCCCTCTTCCTACAATGTTATTCTGTGTGACTCAAAAGAAGTTAGTGAGGTCATATCCTATGCATGTAATGCTGTTGGGACAAGTCATTTAATGTGTCCGACCATTCATCAATGCGGTCACAAGTTGCCCAATGACAAAGTGAGACTTCATTTCAATGTAGTTGATATTGTTAAGAGGGCATTGATGTCTCATATGATTGTTAGTAGAGTAGGTCGGGGCATGCGGCCCCCCTTAACTTCGAGGTGCGATTTGACCTACTTTTTATGGATGATTATTTGAAAGCTTATGCTGTCAGGAAGGGATCACTTGACTCTACTAATAGCTAGTGAAACAAATGTCTACCAATTTTAATAAAGCAGTTGCGGCCATTTTTGTGAAAAATTTAAAATGGCCTTCTTACCTCACCCATCGGACAAGAAGCCCCCCTATTTTAATCCTATTATATGGCAATTTTTTTGCGAGCGCGTTTAGCCTAAAAGTTATTTCGTAGGGTTCTTCTTTCATTTTTAAGGCATTCTATTCACTTTTTCTGAATTTCAGAATTTTTCTGTTCATACTTTTTTTTTAAAATATTTTTTGCCCCGTTTCAATTTTCGGGACTAATTTTTTCTGTTTTAATTAGCTATTCTATCAATATTTAAGGTAAAGTACTCATTATAAAATGGTTCCTGAAGCAGCTTCGACCCCCCAGTGAAGGGGGCCTCATGCCCCGTATCATGTGGGGCCTCTCGCCCCAAACCCACATATTTTTATTTTTATTTTGAACTAAAATGCAAAAAACATGATCCAAATCATATTTATGTGATGGTCATAAAGTGAAGCAATGCAGATATCCATTATACTTTTAAAAATTTCCAAAGTTATTTCTGACAACCCCTTTCAAAGAATTAGTCAAAGTTACAAAAAACCATGCGCTTTTTTTGTTTCTTTAATTTCTACTATGGTTTGGTGCTGTTTGCCCTGAAAAATTGTGACGTCACCCAAAACGCCTCTAGCTTCAATCCTATCAATAGATAAACGCACCAAAAATTTAAGTTTGGATATAAGCCTAGGGGGGCCTCTCACCTAACCCGGGCTTCTTGCCCCGACCTACTCTACTTGTTATTCGTCCACTGTAATATCACACTCAATCATTCTTTGACCAGAGCCTTTGCCTGACCATTAAGCTGTTAATTGTCTCAAGCAAATTATAAAAAGCTCCATGCAGGAAAAAAAAAACTGTTATCAAAGGACAGCTATATCAAACATCCACTTTCTTGAAGTATTGACTCAGTATGAGACCAATCTTGGCATGGCTATGAGGCCAAAGAGACTAGAAGGGAAGTAGGCAAATGGCAGCAAATATTACTACCGAAAAAAAAAGGACTGGATGCTTTTAAGATGCTCCATTCGAAAGGTGCTTTGAAAGAAATGATATGGGCTTCTGAAAAATCATCTGCTTTACCACAAGAGCTATTTTGCAATATGACAGGGGAAAGTGAGTAGTGTTGTTAGCCAAGTCGGGGCTGAATTTGAGCAAGCTCTTTTTCAACTGCAACCCCAAAGCCCAGCCAATGCCAAGCACGTCCTACTTAAACAACCAATGGCAGAAAATGACAAGTTCCCTTCGCAATCGATCATCATCTGCTTCCCCATCGGTTTGATCACTTATCTGCATAACAGTTACTTTCAATGTTAACCATACTGGAATATTTTCACGTCTGATTGCACTCAATGATTGCTTTATTAAATAAGCCAGACTGTTATCTGACATTGCCAGCATCATTCATGCAAACGCTTGATATTTCAATTGGTGTTTATTCAATCATTTTGGTTCCTTTGATTGTGCTGAATGTTTCCCTGATTCCTGATTTTCCAGTCATGGAATTGGCATCAGAGGTGCTGGGCAGCTTCTGTCTCAAAATTAGGCTTATTACACAGATCTATGTAAGTAATTATTCTGCTGTTTTAAACAGCTGTTTTGAGTACAAGAGTTGGCGTTAGTATCTCAAGTATCTTAGTAAGATTTTTGAATTTAGATAAGAAGTAAGATCACTTCCACAACCTTGATAGGGAGGCTATTGAGCATGAATTTAGAATTAATAAGACAAATAAATTATTATCTTCAAGGCTTTATACCATGTTGTGACAATAAATAATTTTATGTTCAGAAGATTTAAATGCAAAAAGGCATTTTGGTTTTTCAGTTAACAGAGGCTAAGATGCTTCCTTATATATATTAATTGAATATAGTTGACTTTTCACACATTCTTCTCATCTGTGGTATGTTGGGAGATATCAAATACATATTTGAACACCATTTGTCTCCATAAAGAGAAAGACCCCTTTTGTCTTCTGCAAACAAAACCATCTTGCCTCAATCTGAGACTTATGACCAGATGAGGTCAGATGATATCCCTCTGCTACATGAATTGATCACCAAAACAGATATCAATCAATTACAGTCAATTAAACTCTCCCCACTACCATTCTCATCAATTTAAGGTCACAATCAATCTGTATTCACTGAGCGATGTTCTCCTTTGCGTTAGATATTCTGCTGCATAATCATTGTCAGCCAATATGAGAAATACTGACTATGGAGAGATGGAGTTCATGGAATTCTAAGTACTCACTCAGAATTATATTCTCTACTAGTCCCATCTGACATCAGAAGAGCCCCACACAGTTGTTACTATAAAAGCGATTTGTTTGTGGCTGGTGATTTATTGGTTTGACTGAAATTAAACTCTGCTCACTGCCTAACGAATAGAAAGATTACACAAAAGACTCCTTTTAGAACATAAGTATAGTATGTTCATGCATGATGCTCCATAAGCGCTGTTGATGAGTTTCAAATACATATTTTTTTTAAACTAAAGCACTTTTTACGGACTGAAACCAAGGTGCGGCATAATAATATTACTGTTGTCATACAATGTACACCCTATGAAAAAAGACCTTATCACATTTGTTGAGAATAGCCATATACTAGACCAATCAGATGCAAGTAAGTTGCTGGGTATGGTAATTAGAAAACAGAAGAGGCTGGTCTTTGAGACTCTATGACTGCCCAGTTGTTTCCCCTAAGCATGTGTGTTCTTTTGTTCAGAGATAACTCCTCCCGTGGGAATGTCTCAAAAGTGACTGATTACTGGCCATCCAATCAAAATGTTTTGATTTCAAATTTTCCCATGGATTATGAAAATATGTTATTCTTTACAGTCTGGCCTGAGTCTATTTCCCTGAGTGACAATGTATAATGCACATAAAAAGACCAGGATGTTGGCTTTTGGCTTTCTGGTATTTGCTAGATCTATATTCAGATGAATGAATTGCTGCTCTCAGTCTTGCTGTAATGCATTGATATTTGGCTCGACTTTTGGAGGTTATCACATCCATCTCATACCAAATAATGCCAGAACATAACAATCTGCTGCCACAAATAATGACATCATTGAGCAGCCATTGTTTATAATTGATATCCACTACCACATCATGTGTCAATGATTTGTGAAATACTAGCTTGATTCAGCATTTGGAAACAATAAAAGTGTCAGTATTATCTGAACACATATTGACTACTGTTGAAACTTCATAGGCAACTAAATGCAGGTTGATAAATATTCAAGAAATATCTTATTAATAGATGTGACTGGGGAAGTGAACCAGCCGTCTGCTACAGTGACCATGGCTGGAGTGGAAATCAATAAATCCTCTATCAATAACTTAATTAAGTACCTTATTGATACAGTGAGTGTTATCAAGTTGGCTATGATCATGATGATGATCTACAAATATATCAAACGGGCCCCGGAATGGCTGATGGTGTGGGATGAAATGGTTTGGCAGAATAAATTTTGCATGGACAATTTTGGACACTTTTTAAAAAAATTTGTGACAGATGAAAAGGTAGATACAGGATGAACCAAAACAAAGAGGACAGTAATATCATGCTAGCACATCCCATACAATCAATTGTAATGATGTACCAACCATTTAATTTCATAATAAAATTCAAAATATAAGAGGAGGCACTTGTGGCACAAATCGAGGCATACTACTGAGGAATTAAAACTTGCTGGAGCTCTCCCCGTGTATGAAATCTTTGAGCTTGAAAGATAAACACTGTGCCCTTAAATACTAAAACATGTTATGATGCCATTAAAAGACAAATTAGTCATGTTTACATTTTCTCGTCATGGGTCATTGCCTCTGCACTGGTACAGGTCATGTTATACAGTAATTAGGCTAATACTTGAGATCAGTTGCTCTTAACTACACAAAAAGCACTCAGAAAAGTTCCTTGATCTTTCCTGAGTTGAGATACGCCAACAGATTGTCATTGGGTGGACTCTCCATTGAGCAACGAGGTCCAGTAGTTGGGATGCTGGCGGCTGGCATGTCCCAGAAAGAGGTTGCATGTTAGAGGGGCTGCTCCCAACCAGCAATCACCAAGCTCATGACCAAGTTTGGTCTAACAGGCTGAATGAACGACCGTCCAAAGCAAGGCAGACCTGCAGTCACAACCCATGATCAAGACAGGCACAACATCCATCAGAATACGGATGACCATTTCAAGACCGCCACATCCACAGCTGCTGAAATTCCAGGCTCTCAAAACCCTAGAGCGAGTGCCAAAACAGTTATGGGATGGGTCGCTTGGTCGCTGTAAGCAGACCTGCCAGCCAGACATCCATGCAAAAGGTCTGTTTTGACAGATCTGTGAACTCTGCTCTCCGATCTCCTGATGTTTATTCTTTATTGCAGTGAAATGGGTCTGCCCAGACCTTGTTTGATCTGTTGTTGAAAAAAGTACAGAATTACAAACTGTTTCCATGTGCCATCCAGATAGTTTTCCCCAAGGACTTCATACCACAGTCTCCTGAAGAGTCGATAACTTATTTTTGTCTATCAGTTTACATTTATGCATCATAAGGAGCAACAAAAATGTTTAATTTACAATACAGTAATCAATTATGTCACCTCCATTGTTTATTCCCGAAGTTTGTCAGCAATAGCTTTATTATTAAATATGTAGCCACAGTTTCAGTACAAAGCCAAAAGACTCAATACAATATATTTAAGCATGCCTTTCTGTATACAAAACACAATGATGTTGTCTGGTGGCAGGTAAGATGTCTGAAGGTGGCCTTTACAAATCTAGCAAACAAAACATTGTATATCAGATTACACTTCTACACTATATAGCACTGTCATCAGCTCTGTCCTCCAGTGTGAATTTGCAACCAGGATTTTTTTTTTGTCGAAAATGACAAGTCAAATGTAACCTTCAAATTATGCATTGACATATTCTGTATTTCTAAAAACAATAGTCTTTCAACATCATGATTAAATTACAAAAATCCCATTGATAAAAAAATGTTGTCACTCATACTAATTACAAGATGCTCCTTTTGCTTTTGCTGAGTTGACAACACCATGTCACAATTTACATTCACTGAAACAATGTAACTTTTCACTAACTGAAACACTGATGGTGGTATTAGTTGGTTTCCTTCAGCTGCAGCCAAGAACAGTTATCCAGCTAAGAGTGACAATGAAAAGTTTAGGTTTTTGATTGGTTTACAAAATAATTGTGTACCAGGCTGGAATTAAGTCTTGATGGAAATCTGGAAGTTATATATTCTGTCAAAATGACCATGTTGTCACACGTCTTAAGAAATAATCTATTAAAACCTTCCAAAAAAGGCTTCTGAAGATGTACTACTTGTACTAGTGTGGTCAAAGTGATATCACATCCAGATAGTGCATCCTAATTCGGAGGCATCATCAGATATTGTTGCAATTAGCATGGGAATTTTGGAAATGGTCAGCTTCCATTTTTGATCAACCACACCACAAACTTCCTCAAAAATGATCTAAATTTAATTGTGAAATAGCAATAATGCCTACATTGTAATACAATGTGTGATTTTCAGGCAGGAATTCCAGTCACAATTGCAGGATTATTGATTTTCATTTGCCTTGTAATGGTGATGATTATTGATGCCATATCTTTCCAAGCTTGCAATTAGTCTTTCTCTAAAGGATCAAGTGGTTAACAAGAAACCTTGTGTTTTGTAGAAATGAAATAAATCCGAATTATGATATTAAAGAGGCAACGATTACTGAATACCTGGGCTGACATGACAGAATATAGACAAAATTCACACAAGAGTACAGTTGGTGTTATCTGGTGATAGCTACTGTTTTATTGACTGGATACCAATTACGCCTCAGTCAGCTGACAGTAGATGCCATAAAGGCAACCATCAGTGCCCCTTGAGTAAATTCATACAGACAATACAATGAACCAATGTATATTTGGTCCTGACTCTAGGTATTCCATATATGAGATAATTATAATAATCTCTCAGAATCTAAAAATTTAGCTTACCAAAGCTTTCAGCCACCTCTCATGGCTTTCTTCAGTGTTATGAAATATCTCAGCTGACTGGTGTTGTTGTAACAAACTAAAGAAGTGACAACAACACCAGTCAGCAGAGCTATTTCATAATACTGAAGAAAGCCATGAGAGGTGGCTGAAAGCTTTGGTAAGCTAAATTTTTAGACTCTGAGAGACTATTATAATTATCTCATATAGACAATACAATGTTTTTTTGGTGCATTCCTGTCTTTAACGGCTGTACACCATATGGTATGTAGATCAAATTGATATGGAGGCTCTATGTTGCTGCTCTAGGTACAACCACCAGACCAGACAGCGACACCACGATAAGTCTGCATCTGCATCTTTATGACTTTCTTGGGTCCGGGAATAAATTTGTTAACAGCAATGCATATCATAATATCATTGAGGCAGGGTATACAACCTCAAGGTCCATCACTCCAGACTTAACCGGGGCAGTGAGCAGGCCATGAACAAGGCTGACACCAGTGACACCTATTGAGAGCTGTACTGTTGTTATCTGGTGCTAGATGTGGTTTTATTGGCGGGAGAGTAATTCTGCTTTGTGCCAATTGACAGTTAACAACATCAAAATAGAGGTCAGTGGCTCTGATGTCAGCTGCTAGAGGCAATTTAATGCTCTTTCCGATGCCTTCCTATCTTTATAGCTCCCATAGTTACCCGCATTTAGTGTGGTTCAACTGGACACGGTGGCCCTGACATATTATGCTGCTCTAACACAATACCCACTGTAATGTGTCTGCATCTGCTAAGGCATTTGTATGAATCACATGGGTGTACTAGAACAGCTACTTCAATGTGTTAACCTTGCCTTTCTTGCATGCAGTCTAAAGAGAAGTATCATGCAATGAGTAAGGCATGGACCTCTTTGAAACAGCTCCCTCGATTCAGCATTCTATGACCATAACCCCGATGCAAGATCAATGAATTGTCATTCGTTTGGAAGGGCTGATGTATTTGAGACAAAATTAACAAGCTAATATAAATTCGACGCAATATTCGCTTTGTTCAATGATTGCATCAGATATGTTGTAGGCCTCAAAGTATGAGTCCTTCTCGCAATTTCTTGCCCCAGGTGTAAAGGTGCTAAATAAGCTCCACCTCATGTTGCATCTTTATGTAATTCTTTGATGTGAACCACCTAATTGTCTTGAATGACTCAGAAATGAATACCGTTTGGTAAAGGCATGTGAAAGCAATATGATCTCACTTTTGGTAAACCATCACGCAATAGAGCACGGATGGAGCAGAGTACACTGTCAAAGAAACCCATCTGTCGTGCACTCGACCAGCCACTTAACTGGACTATAATGTGTTACATCAAATCTTGTTGGATCATTTTTGTCCCAAATAATTTCCGGTCAAAGCTCATGGTTTGGTTCACAAAGTCAGCAAGGAAGTAATCAATGTTATTCTCCACTTGCCAAATTGCTCCAACTTTAGTGTTTATTCTTCTCTCCATTTCAAAAACCTCCAATGCCAATCTTCTGCAGAACTCCACCTTGTCCTTTCTTCGAAAAGTGCATACTCATTTTGACACAACTTGGCATACAATGTAAATCTCCACAGAGACTTTTATATCAGCAAGAGCCACATTTACCCCCTCAACTCTGTCATATGACAATGCCACATGTCACATAGGTCAGGCAGTCTACATTGGCATTTTGACAGACCTTTCTGTCGTGCGACATTGCATGACATCAGGTGTAAAGTTAGAAAATAAGTTGAAGTCGACTGTGCTGTTATATTTGTTGTATTACTACTTTGATCACAAATAATTTCTGTTCAGCAAATGCAATCAAGAAATGAGATTATTATTTTCTTTTAATATTTTGGTCAGTGTTATTTACACACTGCAAAATTGAGTTCAGTTTCATCGATCTATGGCATGTGGAGCCAGTTGGAAGACATGGGTTTTCCATTGCACTGTATTCCATAACAAACAGGCTGTAACTTAAAGAGACTGACAGCTCTAAAGTAGACAATCTGGATGTAAAAGGTTTTCACGTAGAACATTGAAACAAGTGCCACGAGGGACTTGTTTTGAGGTAGGACTGTCAGAGTGTTTCAGTCAGACTCAATTTCAACCATGAAACAACAACATCACATATGGCTTCACGAACACACAAAGGTGGTATATTGAGTGTTGTGGTTAAAACCGCATCTGTAAAGTGACACCATTTCGTTTGTTGTTTTGTCATGACAGTATACCCAGAGGCTTATATATGTAGAAAAATAGCACAGGCGAGTGATACCTTATATTGTACTGCAGTATACATATTTTGTGAATGTCACATGAAGAGAATTGACATGATCTGTAGCGTCAATACTGTTTTGATTTCTACACTGCCAGAGTGCCAGTTAGTTTGTGGATGGGATGACTGACAAATCAGTTGTACAGTTTGGTTTATTTCCTCTATATTTCAGATGAACTAGGTCAACCCAACCATGATCCAGACGGGTCCTCCATTAAATCACTTTACCAATGGCTCGAGGCCCAGTGTGGTGTCTACACTTAGCGTGAATATCCTGATCCAAAACAGTGTTCTGTCCCATATGTTAAGACTCGATGGACTGCAATGTGTTTCAATCGTAAGATGCTCTTTCGAGCTATGGGAAATCAAAGATGAGATATATTTTAGTTTGCAGTTTGAGCTATTTATAGAGCCTTATCTGTGTTGTGGCAGAGAATGTCTCCAGATTCAGACAAGGTCCCAATATTCATCACAATGATGTATAGATATTTTAAAGTAAGCTTTTCAGAGCCTGTTGTATTTTAGATTGATTTTTTATTTTTGTTCTTGGAGGTATTAATCTTAAATAGCCAATAACTGATCAAGGAAAATATTCACTCACTAGGTCAAGTTTGGTGATACGAGACTTGTACCTAAAATTTAGATCAGAAGCTGGCATAGTATAGTGTTTTCATAACTTCAGATGTTTTACTGGGGTTTTTTTTTGCTTAATATCTACTGCCCTTTCCAAATAAAGTAAAGGAAAATATTCTGAGCTGGAGAGACAGGTCTTCCCATCTTGATAATTTGAAGTCAAACTTGAAGTGGTTCAATAGTGGCATCTGCCATTCCTGGCAACCTATATCCACAGGAAGGAGTCTATTTGTTTTTTCATATATCAAATTGAACTGAGTTCAGTTTCATTGATCTATGGCATATGGAGCCAGTTGAGAGACATGGGTTTTCCATTGCACTGTATTCCATAATAAGGAGGCCCCATGCTGTAACTTAAAGAGACTGAGTGCTCTGATTTGGACATTCCGGGCTTAAAAGGTTTCCATGTAAAACCAGCAAGGACTGGCACAGTGGAGGCTTTGAGGCAGGACTATTACAGTTTTCAGTCCGAGTCAATGTTGAACCATGAAACAACACAATCACATATTATGGCTTCCTGAACATACAAAGGCATTTATTTGAGTGTTGTGGTTAAAATCACGATTGTAAAACCACACCCTTTTGTTTGTATTTGTGTTGTTTTGTTGCCATGACACCATAGTCCCAATGGGTCTTTATGGAGCAAAAGAGGAGTGTTTATTCTACTTCTATAAACCAAAAATCCTATCCAAACCATCTTATATTGACACTGAATTTGGATGTAAAACACCACAGCTATCATAAATAATGCGAAAGAGAAAAGTTATACTTGATCTTGGTCACAATGCAAATTAAATTCCTAACAGTATGAGATTGCTCAGCCAAATAATTTGGCATACCTGGGAGTATAGACCCTCTTCATTACACCAAGTGAGCATACCATGTGACAGAGGATGAATGTACTTAAAGTCAAATCGAGCAAATAAATTTGGGTATGAGCTTTCTGCCACTTTAATTGATGTCACAGGAAATTTATGGGACCTGAACCATTATTTGTTGATTAAAAAGGCTTCATGAAGAAAAGGAAATTATATTTGTTTTTACTATCAGACATGCTGTACAGTTCTAAGGGTATAATTTATGATTGCCTTTGTTCCAATTATTCACTCGTCATTTTATTTATTGTTGTATCACATTTGAAATAGACTTTTTTTCTGCTGTTAAGGTAAAAAAAGGTGCATATCCCATTCTCTTGTAGATTATTTATGTTTCCTGAATCCTGCATGCTTTAGAAGTCAGAACGAGTAACAATACATCATTCAGAACTACATTACCAATTTGGGATGTACAGGAGGAGAGCAGGGTCATGCTTTTAGGTGCATATTTATTTGGAACATGTATACTTTAAACAATCTGAAGCTGTGTGCCCGGTATCTTGAGTTGCCTATTACCACCCTAGAAGTCTGAGGAATGTGCCACAGGGTCTCATCAATCAGCTGATCCCATGAATTATTTACACTTGCATTTCTGCCTCTAATCTGCCATTCCTTGATAAATGTTTTTCTGGAATCTGGGTAACTTACTGTTTTAAACGTTGCCATCCACACATGGCAGGAGTGGCATTCACGTGTAATATATATAGGCTACTGATGCTCTAGATATATGTCATATATCATTCATTACTGTTATTCATCACCGGAATTATGGTATATAATTGTATATTGTACCAACACATCGACCGCAGAAATGTTCTGAAAACCAGCTTACTCTGAGCATGCAAACACAATGGTTTAGCCAATATATTACTAATGAAATTCGTACATTCTCCAATCATATCTGGCCATATCATTGCAGTCATCATTCACCCATTTTTCAATTGCTCTATTTTGTTTCCAGATTTCCAGATTAATGAAAACTATCTCATTGAGCCATCCATCCAAATTTATTGTTCTTTTCTCATCAATATCACTGCCTTTTTTCTACACCATTTCCCAGCCATATGATGAATCATTTAATCTAAAATCTGTGCGGTGATGATGTTAACAGCCAGTGACTGAAAAAGATCAAATGGACCTGGTTGCTTATCAACAATAATTATTCTGTCTCAGATCTAAATAAAAATATATCTTATTCTTTTCAACAGGGTCTCAATTTTTTTCAGTATTATCCAACATTGCCCTCTGAACACGTAATTTTTGTGGAATACATGTTGTTCATCACTAGCCATAAAAAAATCATCAACGAGGGATAATTTTCATCCTTTTACATTGCAACTGGCATCGATACTAGCTGTGTCATAAAGGGGTCGACCAACATAA
Source organism: Platynereis dumerilii (assembly GCA_026936325.1). Classification (NCBI taxonomy): domain Eukaryota; kingdom Metazoa; phylum Annelida; class Polychaeta; order Phyllodocida; family Nereididae; genus Platynereis; species Platynereis dumerilii. The sequence continues at coordinate 62,619,813 of JAPTHN010000001.1, forward strand.
AGCAACATATTACTATATTGATTAGTACCATTCGTATTTTTTTACCAATTGATGCTTTATGTGAATAAAATGTCTGAATCTGATCTGACACTTGAACGTTCTGGCACAAAATGGTGACAAGATAATGCAATTGCATATCACATTAGTGTTATTTCTTGGGCTAAGTTTGCTTGTGAAGCTGATTTCGCCCTTCAGCAAATTATATGCTATTAAAATGTCTTGGCAGAATATAGTCTTGGTTCTCTGGACCCAATTTGTTCTCCACATTTTTACCCAATTTTGTAACAGCCACCCCAGCAGCAGAATCACAGAAGCAGATTATCAGGCCATCGTGACGGATGCCTTGGAGAAGTTTCAAGGTGCCATTTCTTAGCATCTGGCGAACATTCTGCTTTTGGATTTTGATTGTTCTCCTTGTCAAGGAGAATCACAGGGAAACTAATCATGTAGCTGATCAGATGATAGCGTAAATTGGTGTTGCAAAACAGATTAAGTGAATTCTAAAGCGTTGCGCAATCAATCAATGAATTTGAGGTCACAATAAATCCTTATTTACTGAAGTGTCTTCTCCTTGATAACAACATCCCTTGGTATTTTGTCATGAATAATTGCATAATAATTGTCTGGCATGTTGCAGGAATATTTTCTTTGGATGTAGTCTCTCAAAAATAGCCATTCTGTCTACTAGACATTGAAATAACCCCAGACAGTGATGAAAATAAAAGCAATTTGATTGCAGCTCATGATCTATTGGTTGACCTATGTGTAATCAAGCCAAACAGACTAAATTTGTTTCACTGTCTGACTATTTAAAGAACACATACTGGTTCTATCCAGAATAAAAATATACACATATCACATTCTGGAAAACTAATTTGACAGAAGACATAATGGTTGCATTTGGGAAAATTATATATGCTGTAGGAACGTGAAACATTCACTTTGCTCTTCATCCTTTCTGATGTGACAAATTCCAATACTGAAGCAATCTACTTGTAAATTGCAGAACCTTTCAGACCTCAGCATGCTGCTCCATTGTGTGATGTCGAAGATGTTATCCCCTGGGGAATTCACATGTCTTTTTTAATCTGTTTTTCAGCTCAGCCAACAATTAGGAGTTCACAGAGGAGGCACAATGCAAAACTTGTGGCGATCTAAATCACCTTGTCGAAGACCATGCCAATGCTCTTGCCACGATGAGAGCATAACATCAATGAAGTCTTGAAGATGATTTTGAAACTATTTTACAATTACTATTGATGTAAGAGAGTGCATTCAGAAAAAGCTTTCGGTCTTACTTATTAGGTGCACTGCCATTTGTTAATAAAAAAACATCTCACTTTAAGTATAATTTTGGGTAAGGATTTTACAGTTTGTCCTTCATTCAGATCACATGTCATGTATGCCACCATTCCTGTTGTCCTGTGGTTAAGAATCGTGAAAAAGTATGTTATCAGCATGAGCCAAGAATGCAGCAGGAATTTGAAAAATCAGCAGATTTAAATTCTTGTGCATCATTTGTAAACTTATTTTGGTTCCACCATTGTTAGTTTTTATTATTCTGTCCATAATGATTAAAATATTTCAGTGACACCACAGAATAATATCCACTTGGAAGGTGAATATATAACATGTCAAATGTCAACACTGAATTTCTGATGTTTACCTTACCGTATGCCAAGTAATAACATTTGCATTTACACTTTAATTACATTTACACAGTATTATTGAATTTTAAACAATTTCATATTAAGCAGTGGAAGTTGGTGCTGTTTCACTTTAATGAGGACACATTTATGCCATGGTTCGAAACCAGTTTTTCAGATTAATGCAAAGTGTAAATCTGCAAATACTTACAAATCTATTTTATACTTACATCCACTTAAAATATTGCTGTACAATGTTCGTAAACAAGACTTAATACATTTCTCAATTAATATGACATATTTCAAAGATTTGACCCTTTGGCATGATGATTGTTGCATTGAAACTAGATGATATTACTTTCGGATCTATGTACTACTCTTGTCGAATATGTAATTCACAGTCCTTTCCAGAATGTCTTGTCTAGAATCAAATATTCAATGCTCTATATAATATATATAGCCAGGATAAACCTTACAGGTATATTCTGCTGGAGTTCTTCGGTGGCTCTGATGTCCACTTCCTGGCCTGCATATCCTGACCAGTATCTGGAGCCAACTTCCTGCCATCATAACTTGCTCCTGTCATAGCTACCTGTTGCCCAGAGCCTGATTGAATTACTGTCAGTTCACTCATAACGTCAGCAGCCCATCACTGTACAGCCTGGTCATCTTAGGATGGGGTCACCAGCACCAACAGAGGTCAATGGTTTTCTTAGAAAAGCTGAAGTGGCTCAGGATCTTGCCTATTTGTCTACACCAAATAGCAAACCGTATAGACATACAGTCCGCTTACTGCGACATATCGTTTCAGAAAGGATAAATGTCCTAAAACTTGACTTTAGATATGTGACTATTTCGATGTATTCTAGGAATGAGAAATTTCTTTAAAACAAGCTTATAAAGGATGCTCTCTTGAAAAACAAGTACCATCAGTTGGACACGCAGTCTTTGAAAAATTTCTTCGAATTCAAAGTATATCTAATCTTGATGGAAATATTCTTTTGGCAGCAAGGCGGTCTCAGAGGCATTTGGCAACATATTTCATGTTCCGTACGCTGCCACTCTGTCTTGAAGATTGATTAACAAGATCGATGATTGATCTCGTACAACCAAACATGTTTGAGCATTCTTATGGAATCATAGTGAATGTCATAGACACAAACGTATACTGTAAGCCTATCTATCAGATGTCAAAAATAAGAATGTTGTTGTCATGCAGAATTTTCCCACAAAAGGGCATTTCTTCTTTTATTCTATTTGGTTAATTAAATAATCTAATAATGGACAAGTTGACTGAACCAAAAAAATAACAAATCGATGACTGAACTTTACTTGGTGCTTGGTTTGCATTCAGATAAATATAATTTCTGCTCTGAAACCATCTGTACATTAAACCTTAAGGGGACAACAATTACCGGTCTATCACATCCACATAATTATCTATCTATTTCACGAAGAAAATGCTTGCATTCCCAAGATAGTATCACAGACCTCTGGTTTATTAGATCATGTGTTACATCCAAGTGTGAGAACCAGCTTGTTTTATTGGAAAACAACAAAATGAAATGGTGTTAAGGTAATGGTTAATTGCTAAGAATGGCAAGAATGCCCTCAGAAACCAGTCACTGACATCATATCAGCACCAAGAAACCAATGGAACTGCATTGATGTCTGACTTCACAAAGCCGCCTTCAGGTTATCAGTTAATCTATACCTGCTTTGACTGATCAACCTACCGAGCCAGCTCTTAGTAATCTGGTATGCAGTCAAATTGGCAAGGACAACAATTGGCATAACGACTAAGAGTCAGACACTGGTTGGTCTTTATGCCTCTCCTCAGTATGACCTGTTCACTTAACAATTTGCGTTCTCCTGATTCTCCTCTTAATCCCTCTTGAGCAAGGTTATTTCCATGAACATCAACCTTCTCCAAGATGAAGATTTGCAACCTGATGCTCAACTTTGATTTCATTTCGAGTGAAAGAATTTTAGTTGAAAGTTAATTTTGAAACTGTTTGCGCCACTAACACGCAAACAGCGCTAAGGAAAAAAACAGCTGTGCAGAAAATACCGATCAAAATCACATTGCAATGGAAGGAAACAGTCTATCACATTTTACTGCAGATGTCAAGTTGCAATGACATACCTCTCAAACAATCAGATTACTACTTATTCAGGAAAATGGTGAGTTAAAAGTTATATTTGAAGAGGCATGTGAGGAGTCTGAGGACCGTGAGGTCTAAGTGAGTTAGACACCTACATTTTGGGTTCTAGCATGCATTGACCTGCCTTCTGCTAGCCAAAACAAGTAATTGACCCAAACAAGAAATTGGAAAAATGGTCACCAAGGCTCATCAATCAGCTGATCTCATGAGATACTTACATGGGCATTTGTGTCTGCTATCTTGGTAAATACTTTCTTGAGTGTTGAAAACTTGCTAGTCAGACGTTTCCACCCACACTACTGGTTCGGGGATTGGGTGATGTTGATTCATTCTGATCAGGATTGGAATATGTTATTAGATGGAAGGCCTACAAGGTCCTGTGTGGTTAGGTGATATGATGAAGATTTGAAAAAAAAAAGTTCATTGGCATTTTTTCCAGAAAACAACCAAAACTGTGACTTTGTCGGGGAAGACAAAGGTGAATATCCAATATGTTCATGTAAGGTCACATCCATATTCCTACATTGTTATTCTGTGCGACTCAAAAGCAGTTACTAGTGAGGTCATATCCTATACATGTAATGCTGCCGGGACAAGTCATTTATTGTATCACACCTTTCATCACTGTGGTCACAAGTTGCCCAATGACAAAGTGAGACTTCATTTCAATGTAGTTGATATGGCTTGCTATGAGGTCATTGATGTCCACTGGCAGTTGATTGTATTTGTCATTCGTCCACTGCAATATCAAACTCAATCACTCATGGACCAGAGCCTTGCCTAACCATTTACCTGTTAATTGTCAAGAGAAAATTATAAAAAGCTCCATGTAGGAAAAAGGTACCATTATTATATAGGAAAGCAATCAAGCATCCACTTTCTTGAAGTATTGACTCTGTATGAGATCAATCTTGCCATGGCTATGAGGCCAAAGAGACTGAAAGGAAAGTAGGCAAATGGCAGCAAATATGACAACCGATAAAAAAAGGACTGGATGCTTTTAAGATGCTCCATTCGAAAGGTGCTTTGATAGAAATGATATGGGCTTCTGAAAAAATCATCTGCTTTACAGTAAGTGCTATTTTGCAATATAACAGGGGAAAATTACTAGTGTTGTTAGCCAAGTCTGGGCTGAATTTGAGCAAACTCTCTGTCATCTACAACCCCAAAGCCCAACCTATGCCAGCATGTCCTACTTAAACAACCAAGGGCAGAAAATGACAAGTTCCCTTTGCAAGCGATCATCATCTGCTTCCCCATCGGTTTGATCACTTATCTCCATAACAGTTACTTTCATTGTAAACCACACTGGAATGTTTTCACATCTGATTGCTCTCAATAATTGCTTTATTTAATAGCCAGACTGTTATCTGATGTTGCCAGCATCATTCATGCATACTCTTGATATTTCAATTGGTGTTTACTGAATCGTTTTGGCTCCTTTGATTGTGCTTGATGTTTCCCTGATTCCTGCTTTTCCTGTCATTAAATTCGCATAAGGGGACTCACAATTAGCCTCATTACACAGATCTATGTAAACAATGATTCTGCTGTTTTGAGTATAGGAGTTGGACAGTAGCTGATCGTAGAGTAAGATTATTGAAATGAGATAGGAAGTAAGATTACTTCTACAACCTTGATAGGGAGGCCATTTATCACGCCTTTCATTTAAAATTGATAAGACAAATTATCTTCAAGGCTTTATACCAAGTTGTGACAATTGCAGCAATGATTAGAGGGAGATTCATTCTCTATGCATGGGAAATATCTCAATTCAATCATCATGACTTGACAATCGTAACAATCCTATGATTTTATGTTGAGAAGATTTAAATGCAAGAAGGTATTTTGGTTTTTCAGTCGACAGATGCTTCCTTATATATATTTATTGAACATGGCTGACTTTTCTCACATTCTTCTCATCCGTGGCATGTTGGAGATATCAAAGACACACTTGAACATCATTTGTCTCCATAACGAGAAAGACCCCTTTTGTCTTCTGCAAACAAAACCATCTTGCCTTAATCTGAGACATTATGACCAGATGAGGTCAGATGATATCCCTCTGCTACATGAATTGATCACCAAAACAGATATCAATCAATTACAGTCAATTAACCTCTCCCCACTACCATTCTCATCAATTTAAGGTCACAATCAATCTTTACTCGCTGAGTCATGTTCTCCTTTACGCTAGATATTCTGCTGCATAATCATTGTCAGCCAATATGAGAAATACTGACTATGGAGAGACAGAGTTCATGGAATTCTAGGTACACACTCAGAAATATATTCTCTACTGGTCCCATCTGACATCAAAAGAGCTCCACACAATTGTTACTATAAACGCAATTTGATTGTGGCTGATGATTTATTGGTTTGACTGAAATTAAACTCTCCTCACTGCCCAACAAATAGAAAGAATACACAAAAGACTCCTTTTAGAATAGGGGTATACATAAGTATAGTATGTTCATGTATGATACCCCCAAGCACTCTTGATGAGTTTCAAAAACATATTTTTAACTAAAGCACTTTTACGGACTGAAACCAAGGTGCAGCATAATAATATTACAATTATCATATAATGCACTTTTACAACAAACCATTTTGGCTTTTGGAAGTCTGACATTGACATCTATATGTAGATGAATGAATTGCTGCTTTCAGGCTTGCTGTAATGCATTAATATTTGGCTCGACTTTGGGAGGTTATCACATCCATCTCATACCAAATAATGCCAGAACATAACAATCTGCAGCCTCAAATAATGACATCATTGAGCAGCCATTGTTCATAATTGATATCTATTACCATATCATGTGTCAAAGATTCATGAAATAACCAGCTTGATTCTGCATTTTGAAGCAATAAAAGTGTCAGAATTATCAGAATACATATTGACAACTGTTGAAACTCATAGGCAACAAAATGCAGGTTGATAAATATTCAAAGAAATATCTTATTAATAGACTGGGGAAGTGAGCAAGCCGTCTGCCACAGTGACCATGGCTGGAGTGAAAATCAATAAATCCTCCATTAATAATTTAATTAAGTACAATGTCAGATACCATTAGTGTTATCTCGTTTGTGAGATTATGACAATGATCTACGAACAACCGGTGCCCTTGATTAGCAGATGGTGTGTGATGAAATGGCTTGGTGAAGCGACATATTGTGATTTATGGGGGTTTTAAAGACATTGTTCAGATATTGCTGATCTTATTGAAGTCCACTTGAGGGGGTGGTAAACATGGCCTCATGGAGCAGCCACTGAACAAAAGTCAGGGCAACAATACAATGCAACTGCATAGATCTCTAACTTCACAAAGAAACCTGCAGGTTATCAGTCAATCTATATCTAGATATACCTGCTGGGACTGACCGATCATTCATTCCGGCTTGCCTGGGTCTTGAGTAATCTATTGCATGGTATAAGAGTCAAACGCCCCTGTAGCAATCTTTATTACTAGCATCTCCTTTAATCTACTATACCTGCCGTCAACAATGGCATACAGGCCAAGAGTCAGACACTGATTGGTCTTTATGCCTCCCCTCAATATTGCTTGTTGGGGTTAGGGCCTTGTTCTCTCTCTTCGCCTCTTGATGTCTCATGAGCAGAGCATCAACCACCTCCCAGATAAGATAAATGTGACCTTGTTGTACTACTGAACATGAATACATTTTGCATGGAAAATTTTGGAGAACAGAGATTTTTTTAAAAAATTAGTGACATACGAAAAGGTAGATACAGGATGATCCAAAACAAAGAGGACTGTAATATTATGCTAGCACATCCCAGACAATCAATTGTAATGATGTACAAACCATTTAATTTCATAATAAAATTAAAAATATAAGAGGAGGCACTTGTGGCACAAAATCCAGGCATGCTACTGAGGAATTAAAACTTGCTTGAGCTCTCCCCAGTGTATGAAATCTTTTAGCTTGAAAGATAACCGTTGTGCCTTTAAATACTAAAACATGCTATGATGCCATTGAAAGGCTTAAAGTAAACTAGAAAGCAAAGTAAGCAATTGGATACAGATTAGGGTTGGAATCTCAAAGGACAGAATACTTTCCTGAATAATTTAGGCTCATAAGGGAATTTTTTGACAAGCTGTTAGTGTTTAGCAAAAGAGTGAAGAGGAATCAGAAATATCAACGACGCACCCTAGATTCATTGCAAAGCTGTGTTGAAAGCATCTCTAAGCTTCAACAAACAAGAAATAGGGCACTGCTGAACAAATTCATTTCTGCATACAGGCTGGATTAGTAGTACCTTTCTATTTCAATAGGTTATCCAAAGGTATTCAGTTTTTGTGACATTATTGCTCATCTCTGTCACTTACCTTTAATTATCAAAATCAGTTGTGACCGGAGCAAAAATGCTGGCCAAACCAACTCACCTGGAAAAAGAAAATACGAAAGGTAAGCAACAACTTACCTACATTTGTACTTCGTGTATCATAAGGAGCGACACAAATGATTAATTTACAATACAATAATTATGGCTTTCTGTATACAAAACACAATTATGTTGTCTTGTGGTGGGTATTAAAGATGTCTGGAGGTGGCCTTTAAAAATCTAGCAAACGAATCATTGTATATCAGATGACACTTTCCCAACACTACATGTCACTGACATCAGCGCTGTCCTCCAGTGTGAATTTGCTACAAGGAATTGTTTTTTTGAAAATCACAAATCAAATGTAACCTTCAAATTATGCATTAACATATCAAATTATGTAAGACTTAAGTATGTTAATTTTAAAGTGATTGTAAGCATAGGCAGGCGCGCTTTTGGGGGGGGGGGTGGTGGCAGCGACATTTCCCAAACTTCAAGATCTGGATTTAAATTGATGAAAATCTGGCATTCATATATTCTGGGAGAATAACTATATTGTCACACATCTTAAGAAGTAATCTATTAAAGCATTAAAAAAGGCTACTGAGATAGAGATGAAGATGTACCAGTGTTGTCTAAGTGATACCACATTCAGATAGTGCATCTTTATTCTAATCATATATTGAGTTTGTGGAAATTAGCACAGGAATTTTGGAAATATATTAACTTCGGTCATTGATGAGTCACACAACAAACTTCTACAAAATGATCCAAAATTCATTGTGAAACAGTGTTGTCTACATTGTAACACAATACCTGATTTTCAGGCAAGAATTCCAGTCACAATTGCAGAATTATTGAATTTCATTTGCCTTGTAATGGTGATGAATATTGATGCCGTATCTTTCCAAACTTGCAATTAGTCTTACTCATAAGGATCAAGTGGTTAACAAGAAACCTTATGTTTTTGTAGAAATGAAATAAATCCCTGTTATGATATTTCAGAGGCAACAAATAATGAATAACTGGACTGACATGATAGAAAATGGACAAAATTCATAAGAGTATACGTGTAGCTGGTGTAATATGGTGATAGATGCTGTTTTATGGACTGGAGACCAATTATGCCTCGGTCAGCTGACAGTAGATGCCACAAAGGCAGTGGTCAGTGCCCCTTGTGTAAATTCATACAGACAATTCAATGTTTTTGTTGTGCATTCCTGTCTTTACAGGCCGTACACCTTATAGTATGTGGATCGAATTGATATGGGGGCTCTACAGGTCCAGACAGCTAAACCACAATAACTCTTATTAGGTCCAGGAATACATTTGCTAACAACAATGCATATCATAATATCGTTGAGGCAGGGTATAAAACCTTGAGTTTCATTACTCCGGACTTTGACTTAACTGGGTCAGTGAGCAGGCCATGAACAAGGCTGACACCCCTTGAGAGCTGTTCTGTTGTTATCTGGTGCTGGATGTAGTTTTATAGGCTGGAGTGTAATTCTGCATAGTGCCAACTGACAGTTAACACCATCAAAATAGAGGTCAGTGTCTCTGATGTCAGCTGCTAGAGACTATTTAATGCTTTTCCTGACACCTTCCTATCTTTATAGCTCCCATAGTTACCCTCATTTAGTGTGGATATGCTGCTCTAACTCATACCCTCTGCAATGTGTCTGCATCTGCTAAAACGTCTGTGTGAATCACAAGGGTGTATTAGAATAGTTGCATCAATGTGTTCACCTTGCCTTTCTTACAGGCAGTCTAAAGGAGAAGTATCATGCAATGAGTCAGATATAGACCTCTTTGAATCTGTTAATCCTCCAATTCAGCAGACAATGACCTTAATAAGGACACCAGATTAATTTTGGAAGGGCTGATGTGTTTCAGAAATGTGAAATTAACAAGCTAATATAAATTCGAGCCAAGATATCCTTCACTTTGCTCAAAGATTGCATCAGATATGTTGTAGGCTCCCTAAGTATGAGTCCTTCTCGCCATCTCTTGCTCAAGGGGTAAAGGTGCAGGCTCCGCCTCATGTTGCATCTTTATGCAGTCTTTTGATGTGAACCACCTAATTGCCTTGAATGATTCAGAAATGAACACTCTTTGGTAAAGGCATGAAATGAATCAATATGATCTCACCTTTGGTAAACCATCACACAATAGAGCACTGATGGAGCAGTGTACACTATCACAGAAACCCATCGGTCATGCACTCAACCAGCCACTGGACTATAATGTGTTAGATCAAATCTTGTTTGATCATTTTTGTCCCAAATGATTTCCACTCAAAGCCCATGGTCTGGTTCACAAAGTCAACAAGGAAGTAATTAATGTTATTCTCCACTTGCCAAATTGTTCCAGCTTTAGTGCTTATTACGCTTGGCTCCATGTCAAAAAGCTCCATTGTCAATCTTCTGCAGAATTCCGGCTTATCCTTTCTTCAACAGAAGTGCAAACCCATTTGTGACATGACTTTGCATACAATGTAAATCTCCATATTGAGACTTTTATAAGCAAGAGTCTATTTACCCCTTCAAGTTTGTCATGTGCTATTAAAAAAAAAACTATCAAGGAAAAAGTTTGGACATGAAATCAAGCAAGGAGCTGTTCAACAAAACTATTATAGAAGAAATTAATAATTCAAGCTAATACTTTAATTTAATACTTTTGATTTCTTGGAGCAACTGACTATGCCAAATGACATATGTCACATAGGTGAGGCAGTTTCCAGTGGCATTTTGAAAGACCTTTCTGTCAATTTCAAGCGACATTCCCTGACAGCATTTCATTTGACATTGGACAGAAGATATCAACTGCGAGTAAACCACTTTAAAAACCATTACGGTAGACAAAAAACGAGTGCTACAGAACTGGACTGAAATGTTCCTTGTGAGGTCAAAACACTATCCATGCCATGAATTTCTGTTCAGCAAATACAATACAGAAATAACATTATAATTTTCCTTTTTTATTTTGGTCAGTTGAAGAGGTTCAATCGAGGCACCGAACCTATTTATGTTTTGCACATTGCAGAATTGAGTTCAGTTTCATCGATCTATGGCATGTGGAGTCAGTTGGGAGACATGGGTTTTCCATTGCACTGTATTCCATAACAAACAGGCTGTAACTTAAAGAGACTGACTGCTCTAAAGTAGATGGTCTAGATGTAAAAGATTTTTACTTAGAATATTAAAACGAGTGCCACAAGGGACTTGTTTAGAAGTAGGACAGTCAGAGCGTTTCAGTCAGACTCAATTTCAACCATGAAACAACACCATCACGTATGGCTTCACGAACACACAAAGATGGTATATTGGGTGTTGTGGTTAAAACCGCAATTGTAAAGTGACACCATTTCGTTTGTTGTATTGTCGTGACAGTATACCCAGAGGCTTATATATGTGATACTTTGTATTGTACTACAGTATAAATCTTTTGTGAATGTCGCATGAAGAGAGATGACATGATCTGTAGCATGAGTATTGTTTTGATTTCTACAATGACAGTCAGCTTGTGGATGAGATGATTGACAAATCAGTTGTTCATTTTGGTTTATTTTCTCTACATTTCAGATGAATCCAGGCGGGTCCTCCATCAAATCACTTTGCCAATGGCTCAAGGCCCAGTGTAGTGTCTACACTTGGTGTGAGCATTAAGAAAGTGTCATGATCCAAAACAGTGTTCTGTCCCATATGTATAGACTCTATGGACTGCAATGTTTTTCAATCAAAAGATGCTCTTTCGAGCTATGGGAAATCAAAGATGAGATATATTTTAGTTTGCAGTCCGTGTTATTTTTAGAACCTTCTCTGTGATGTGGCAGAAAATGCCTTCCAGGTTAAGACAAGGTCCGAATATTTGTTCTTGGAGCTATTAATCTTAAATTGCCAATAACTTGGTTAAGTTTGGTGGTATGAGACCTGTACCTAAAATTTAGATCAGAAGCTGGCATTGTATAGGGTCATTCTGTGCCAGATCAACAAGTGATTTCCACCAACCCGTCCAGTGGCGGATACAGGGGGGGGCCTAGGGGGCACGGGCCCCCCTAGACCACTGAGATTAATAATTGTAATTTGAAGGAAATACGCTGTGACGCGAGCCTGCGAATGCCCGAAACACGCACGGCCCCCCCTAGATGACCTTGTCTGGATCCGCCACTGCCGTCTGCGAATTAGCCGAAAAAATTATATGTTGCTTTATGTCTCAAAGGATGAACTTCCTGAAAATTTTTTCACGATTTGACAAAGGATTGAAAATTGCTGATTTTACCAGTTTTTCAGACATCGGTTTGACCACAATTACACTTTTTGCTCAATAAATACGTTAATAATCCACCTGAACATTGAAATCGGGATCTACACTAACTAGACAATGGCAAAGGTCCGTGGGTTGACACCTAGTGCCTTGTTAAAAAGGCAATGCAGCTATGGCCTTGTTAAACTACCCCATCGAAAATCAATGTTCAGTACAATAAAATTCATATCTCCAGGGGTATACCAGGTATAAATATGAAACTCCTAGGATATATTCTGCATATGTATGGTCAAATAATACTTGAAAATTGGAGATGTGTTCAGCCTCATTTTTTTAATATAAATTAAAAAAAAAAATTCTATGTCTTTGGCTAAGTATAAGGCAAAACTAGCTATATCTCAAGGGGTATAGGTAGCATACCCCTCATATTTTCTAATTATCTTTCATATCTGTAGGGAATACTACAGGTAAGAATTCAGGAAGATGTTCAGTTTACTTTCGGTTCTGCAGAATTTTGAATATTATATAGATCTGTAATAGTAGTGCAACTGGCGAGTAGCCCTTCTGTAAAGGATATTTTAGAGACCACCTTTAAACTTCTCAGATATAGTCTGCATATGTATGGTCAAATAATACTTGAAAATTGTCGATGCGTTCAGCCTCGTTTTTTCAATATAAATTTTTGAAAAATATTCTATATGTTAGGCTAAGTCAATAACAAATCCAGCGAAACATCAATGGGTATAGGGTACACATCCCTGAAAATTTCTGGTAGTCTTGCATATTTGTAGGGTATAATACAGGAACGAATTCAGGAAGATGTTCAGCTTACTTTTGGTTTTGCAAAATTTTGCCAGTTGCACTGCTGTTACAGATATAAAAATATTCAAAATTCCTCTGCCAAATCCTGGAAAATTAACTGAGTATGATGAAATTTTCAGGAAGTTCATTCTTTGAGATCGCAAACAGTCTATAATTTTTTCAGCCAATTCGCAGACGGGTTGGTGGAAAATTTCTGGAAAATTTAATGATTTGACACGGAATGACCCATAGTGTTTTCATAACTTCAGATGTGTAACTGGGGTTTTTTTTTTGTTTTGGCGAAACATTTACTGCCCTTTCCAAATAAAGTAAAGGAAAATATTCTGAGCTGGATAGGACATGTCTTCCCATCTTGATGATTTGAAGTCAAATTTGAAGTAGTTCAATAGTGGCATCTGCAATTCCTAGCAACCTATATCCACAGGAAGAAGCAATTTGTTTTTTTCATATTGCAAATTAACGGAGTTCAGTTTCTTTGATCAATGGCATGTGGAGCCAGTTGTATTGGGGGACATGTGTTTTCCATTGCACTGTATTTCATAACAAGGAGGCCCCGTGCTGTAACTTAAAGAGACCAGTGCTCGGATTTCAACATTCCGAGTTTAAAAGGTTTCCATGTAAAACCAGCAAGGACTGGCACAAGGGAGGCTTTGAGGCAAGTCCATTACAGCTTTCAGTCTGAGTCAATGTTGAACCATGAAGCAACACAATCACATGCGGCTTCCTGAACATACAAAGGTAGTTCTTTGAGTGTTGTGGTTAAAATCACGATTGTAAAGCAACACCCTTTTGTTTGTGTTTGAGTTTGTTTTGTTGCCATGACACTATAGTCCCAATGAGTCTTTATGGAGCAAAAGCGGAGTGTTTATTCTACTTCTATAAACCAAAAATCCTATCCAAAATTCCAAACCAGTTTATATTGACACTGAATTTGGATGTTAAACACCTATTGATTCTGTCACCACAACTATCATAAACAATGATAAAGAGGAAAGGTATACTTGATAAATAATGATAAAGAGAAAAGTTATACTTGATCTTGGCACAATGCAAATTGAATTCCTAGCAGTATGTGATTGCTCAGCCAAATAATTTGGCATACCTGGGAGTATAGACCATTTTCATTACACCAAGTGAGCATTTCATGTAACAGAGGAAGAATGTACTTAAAGTCAAATCGAGCTAATAAATTTGGGTATGAGCTTTCTGCTACTTTAATTGATGTCACAGGAAATCAATGGGACCTGAACCATTTTTTGTTGATTAAAAGGCATCATGAAGAAAAGGAAATTTTATTTGTTTTTACTATCAGACATGCTATAAAAATACAATTCTAAGGGCATAATTTATGATTGCCTTTCTTCCAATTATTCACTCGTCATTTTATTTATTGTTGTATCACATTTGAAATAGAATTTTTTTCTGCAGCAAAGGTAAAAATTAATTAAGGAAGGAAATAGGACAAATTTTTTTTTTCAGTTGCATATCCCATTCTCTTGTAGCTTATTTATGCTTCCTGAAACCTGCATGCTTTAGAAGTCAAGAATGAGAAACAATACATCATTCAGAACTGCATTACCAGTTTGGGGTGTACAGGAGGGTCATGCTTTTAGGTGCATATTTGGAACATGCATACTTTAAACAATCTGAAGCTGTGTGCCCGGTATCTTGAGTTGCCTATTACCACCCTAGAAGTCTGAGGAATGTGCAGCAGAGGCCCATCAATCAGCTGATCCCATGAATTATTTACACTTGCATTTCTGCCTCTAATCTGCCATTCCTTGATAAATTCTTTCTGGAATCTGGGTAACTTGCTGTTTTAAACATTGCCATGCATACATGGCATGAGTGACATTCACGTGTAATATATATACCGATGCTCTTGATACATGTATGTCATATATCATTACTGTAATTCATCACCTGAATTATGGTATATAATCTTATTGCACCAACACATCGGTGGCAGAAATATTCTGAAAACCAGCTTACTCTTTGTGCAGGCAAGCAGGTATCAAACACAATGGTTTAGCCAATATAATTATTACTAATGAAATTCGTACATTTCTCCAATCATAACTGGCCATATCATTGCAGTCATCATTCACCCATTGATTAATTGTTCTATTCTGTTTCCAGATTTCCAGATTAATGAAGAAAATCTGAGAGAGCTATCCATTCAAATTTATTGTTCTTTTCTCATCAATATCAATGCCCTTTTCTACACCATTTCCCAGCCATAAATTCTGATGAATCATTTATGGAATTATTCAGATATTAGCCCAGTTTTATAATCAGATCTTGCTAATTATAGTCAAAGGCTAGTTGTTAGACAAGGCACCTGGATTGATACATAGAACATAACCTGACAAGAAGACTGCAACTGCAACTGAAAATTGCTATATGTATTTGCACAGCGAAATGGTTGAAGGTCGAGCCAGTAACAAAAAGTCTAAAATCGGTGCAGTGATGGTATCAACAATGCCCGAAGAAAGAACAAGGTCAAATGGACCTGGTTGCTTATCAACAGTAATTATTCTGCCTCAAATCTGAAAAACCACATAGGCTTATTCTATCATCTTCAAAAAGTCACAATTTTTCAGTATTGTCCAACAGTGCCCTCTGATCATTTAATTTTTGTGGAGAACATGTAGTTCATCACTGGCCATAAAAAATAATTGACTGGATCATAATTCTCATCATTTTGCATTGCTACTTGAGTTGCTGACACAACATAGTGACAAGACAATGCAAGTCCGTGTCACATTAGGGTTATTTCCAGGGGGCACACTTCAGTTAAAATTTCTTGTGCTAATTTTGCTTGTGAAGCTGCCTTCGCCCTTCAGCCAAATTATATGCTATTAAAATGTCTTGGCAGAAAATAGTCTTAGTTCTCTGGACCCAATTTGTTCTCCACATTTTTACCAGATTTTGTAACAGCCCCTCCAACAGCAGAATCACAGAAGCAGATTATCAGGCCATCATGATGGATGCCTTGGAGAAGTTTCAAGGTGCCATTTCTAAGCATCTGGTGAAAATTCTGCCTTTGGATTTTGATTGTTCTCCTCTTCAAGGAGAATCATGGAAGAACTAATCATGTAGCTGATCAGATGATAGCGTAAATTGGTGTTGCAAAACAGATTAAGTGAATTCTAAAGCGTTGCGCCATCAAATCTGAGGTCACAATAAATCCTTATTTACTGAAGTGTCTTCTCCTTAATAACAACATCCCTTGGTATTTTGTCATGAATAATTGCATAATAATTGTCTGGCATGTTGCAGGAATATTTTCTTTGGATGTAGTCTCTCAAAAATAGCCATTCTATCTACTAGACATTGAAATAACTCCAGACAGTGATGAAAATAAAAGCAATTTGATTGCAGCTCATGATCTATTGGTTGACCTATGTGTAATCAAGCCAAACAAACTAAATTTGTTTCACTGTCTGACTATTTAAAGAACACATACTGGTTCTATCCAGAATAAAAAATATACACATATCACATTCTGGAAAACTAATTTGACAGAAGACATAATGGTTGCATTTGGGAAAATTATATATGCGTATTTCTTATGTATTATAAACACTAAGCAGGCAACATGTTCATTTTTTTGTATCCTTCGTCAGTACCATGCTTTGTTCCATGGATATAAAGAGAACTTATCCCATGAAAGTCACAATGTTACTGATTGAGGTTCTTCCCAATAGTCATTCGTATAAACCATCAGTTGGAACATAGGGTTGCTAGTATATATAAACATATATTTGGGTTTGTCTTGTTAAAGACTGGCACGAAAAGTGCACTCTCTCATATGCTTTTAAGATGACAATTCAGGACAGAGTGGGCTTAAGTACAAAAGTCTCAATTTGGTAAGTTATCACACTGGAGAAAACCAGTGCATATATTTCTATTATTTTCACACTAATTTGGCAGAATCTGATGCTGTAGGAACGTGAAACATTCACTTTGCTCTTCATCCTTTCTGATGTGACAAATTCCAATACTGAAGCAATCTACTTGTAAATTGCAGAACCTTTCAGACCTCAGCATGCTGCTCCATTGTGTGATGTCGAAGATGTTATCCCCTAGGGAATTCTTTTTTAATCTGTTTTTCAGCTCAGCCAACAATTAGGAGTTCACAGAGGAGGCACACTGCAAAACTTTTGGCGATGTAAATCACCTTGTCGAAGACCATGCCAATGCTCTTGCCACGATGAGAGCATAACATCAATGAAGTCTTGAAGATGATTTTGAAACTATTTTACAATTACTATTGATGTAAGAGAATGCATTCAGAAAAAGCTTTCGGTCTTAATTATTAAGTGCACTGCCATTTGTTAATAAAAAACATCTCACTTTCAGTGTTATTTTGGGTAAGGATTTTACAGTGTGTCCTTCATTCATATCACATGTCATGTATGCCACCATTCCTGTTGTCCTGTGGTTAAGAATCGTGAAAAAGTATGTTATCAGCACGTGCCAACAATGCAGCAGATTTAAATTTGTAAAATTATTTTGGTTCCACCATTGTTAGTTTTTATTATTCTGTCCATAATGATTAAAATATTTCAGTGACACCGCAGAATAATATTCACTTGGAAGGTGAATATATAACATGACAAATATCAATACTGAATTTCTGATGTTTACCTTACCGTATGCCAAGTAATAACATTTGCATTTACACTTTAATTACATTTACACAGTATTATTGAATTTTAAACAATTTCATATTAAGCAGTGGAAGTTGGTGCTGTTTCCCTTAAATGAGGACACATTTATGCCATGGTTCGAAACCAGCTTTTCAGATTAATGCTATGTGTAAATCTGCAAACACTTACAAATCTATTTTATACTTACATCCACTTAAAATATTGCTGTACAATGGTCGTAAACAAGACTTAATACATTTCTCAATTAATATGACATATTTCAAAGATTTGTCCCTTTGGCATGATGATTGTTGCATTGAAACTAGATGATATTAATTTGGGATCTATGTACTACTCTTGTCGAATATGTAATTCGCAGTCCTTTCCAGAATGTCTGGTCTAGAATTGAATATTCAATGCTCTATATAATATATATAGCCAGGATAAACCTTACAGGTATATTCTGCTGGAGTTCTTCGGTGGCTCTGATGTCCACTTCCTGGCCTGCATATCCTGACCAGTATCTGGAGCCAACTTCCTGCCATCATAACTTGCTCCTGTCATAGCTACCTGTTGCCCAGGGCATCGGCCTGATTCAATTACTGTCAGTTCACTCATAACGTCAGCAGCCCATCACTGTACAGCCTGGTCATCTTAGGATGGGGTCACCAGCACCAACAGGGGTCAATGGGTTTCTTAGAAAGGCTGAAGTGGATCTTGCCTATTTGTCTACACCACATAACAAACAGTATAGACCCAGACCGATAGACATACAGTCTGCTTACTGCAACATATCGTTTCTGAAAGGATCAAATGTCTTGAACTTGAGTTTAGACATGTGACTATTGCGATGTATTCTAGGAATGAGAAATTTGCCAGACACTGATTGGTCTTTATGCCTCTCCTCAGTAGGACCTGTTCACTTAACAATTTGTGTTCTCTGATTCTCCTCTTGATCCCTCTTGAGCAGGGTTATTTCCAAGACCATCAACCCTCTCCAAGATGAAGATTTGCAACCTGATGCTCAACTTTGATGTCATTCGAATGAAAGAATTTTATTTGAAAGTTAATTTTGAAACTGTTTGGACCGCTAATACACAAACAGCTTTAAGGAAAAAAACAGCTACACAGAAATTATGGATCAGATCACATTGTAATGGAAGGAAACAATCTATCACATTTACTACAGATGTCAAGTTGGAATGACATACCACTCAAACAATCGGATAAGGCCTACTACTTATTTTAGAATATGGTGAGTTAAAAGATATATTTGAGGAGGCGTGTGAGGTCTAAGTGAGTTAGACATCTACATTTTGGGTTCTAACATGCATTTTTGTCAATTACATCCCATCCATAGAGACCTTGGAAAATCTGTGTGTGTCTAACACATGGTTTGCCCATTGGGCTGCCTTCTGCCACCCAAAACAAGAAATTGACCCATAACAAGAAATTGGAAAAACGGTCACCGAAGCCCATCAATCAGCTGATCTCATGAGATATTCACAAGGTGCATTTGTGTCTTCTATCTTGGTAAATGCTTTCTTGAGTGTTGAAAACTTGCTGGTCAGACATTTCCACCCACATTACTGGTTGGGGGATATGGTGATGCTGGATCACTCGCATCAGAATTGGAATATATTATTAAATAGTACAAGGTCATGTGTCGTTAAGTGACATGATGAAGATTTGAAAAAATTTTTCATTTACATTTTTTTCCAGAAAACAACCAAAACTGTGACTTTGTTGGGGAAGATAAAGGTTAATAACCAAATACATTTCTGGAAGATACTAGAAAACTGCACAATGGCACTTTTAGTTAATTTGTTATCATAAATACCCGTACTGACAATGTAAACAGATAGTTTTGTCAAAATTTCAATCGCAAATAATCTAGGTGATAAAGATCCATAAGTAGGCAGTCTACTTCAAAAATTGTACTGTTTTCTATTGGACACACACAAACAACATTTATACTCCACAATAACACTTACAAATGGATTTTACAAGCATTGCAATGGAATGGTCCATGATACAGAATTGTGACACGCTCTTGCTTTTTTTGTTGAAAGAGTTAATATTAATTTTTCTGACCATTGCATGACAACAAGTAACTAATCAAACAGTGGACATACACAGTCGATGAATTACAAATGCTAACAGAAAAGCACTGGAATGTTCATGTGAGGTCATATCCTTATTCCTGCAATGTTATTCTGCGTGATTCAAAAGCAGTTACTAGTGAGGTCATATCCTATACATGTAATGCTGCTGGGACAAGTCATTTAATGTGTCACACCATTCATCAATGCGGTCACAAGTAGCCCAATGACAAAGTGAGACGTCATTTCAATGTAGTTGATATGGCTGGCTGTGAGGTCATTGATGTCTGATCTGATTGTTAGTACTTGTTATTCGTCCACTGTTATATCACACTTAATCAAGCATAGACCATAGCCTCGCCTGACCATTTACCAGTTATTTGTCTCGAGAAAATCATAAAAAACTCCATGTAGGAAAAAAAGAACTATTATTATAGGACAGTTATCAAGAATCCACTTTCTTGAAGTATTGACTCTGTATGAGATCAATCATGCCATGGCTATGAAGCCAAAGAGACTAAAAGGGAAGTAGGCAAATGGCAGCAAATATGACTACTGAAAAAAAAAGGACTGGATGCTTTTAAGATGCTCCGTTTGAAAGGCGCTTTGAAAGAAATGATATGGGCTTCTGAAAAATCATCTTCTTTACGGCAAGTGCTATTTTGCAATATGACAGGGGAAAATGACTAGTGTTGTTAGCCAAGTCTGGGCTGAATTTGAGCAAGCTCTCTGTCATCTACATACCCAAAGCCCAACCTATGCCAGCATGTCCTACTTAAACAACCAAGGGTAGAAAATGACAAGTTCCCTTTGCAAGCGATCATCATCTGCTTCCCCATCAGTTTGATCACTTATCAGTTATCTCCATAACAGTTACTTTCATTGTAATCCACACTGGAATGTTTTCACATCTGATTGCTCTCAATAATTGCATTATTTAATAGCAAAACTGTTATCTGATGTTGCCAGCATCATTCATGCAAACTCTTTATATTTCAATTGGTGTTTACTGAATCGTTTTGGCTCCTTTGATTGTGCTTGATGCTTACCTGATTCCTGCTTTTCCAGTCATTAAATTGGCGTAAGGGGACTCACAATTAGCCTCATTACACAGATCTATGTAAACAATGATTCTGCTGTTTTGAGTGTCGGAGTTGGACAGTAGCTGATCGTAGAGTAAGATTATTGAAATGAGATAGGAAGTAAGATTACTTCTACAACCTTGACAGGGAGGCTATTTATCACGCCTTGCATTTAAAATTAATAAGACAAATTATCTTCAAGGCCTCATACCATGTTGTGACAATTGCAGCAATGATTAGAGGGAGATTTATTCTCTATGCATGGGAAATAACTCAATTCGATCATAATGACTTGACAATCGTAACAATCTTATGATTTTATGTTGAGAAGATTTAAATGCAAGAAAGTATTCTGGTTTTTCAGTCAACAGATGCTTCCTTATATATATTTATTGAACATGGCTGACTTTTCTCACATTCTTCTCATCTGTGGTATGTTGGAGATATCAAAGACACACTTGAACATCATTGGTCTCCATTACAAGAAAGACCCCTTTTGTCTTCTGCAAACAAAACCATCTTGCCTTAATCTGAGACATTATGACCAGATGAGGTCAGATGATATCCCTCTGCTACATGAATTGATCACCAAAACATATATCAATCAATTACAGTCAATTAACCTCTCCCCACTTTCATTCCCATCAATTTAAGATCACAATCAATCTTTATTCGCTGAGCCATGTTCTCCTTTGCGCTAGATATTCTTCTGCATAATCATTGTCAGCCAATATGAGAAATACTGACTATGGATAGACTGAGTTCATGGAATTCTAGGTACACACTCAGAAATATATTCTCTGCTGGTCCCATCTGACATCAAAAGAGCTCCACACAATTGTTACTATAAACGCAATTTGATTGTGGCTGGTGATTTATTGGTTTGACTGAAATTAAACTGTCCTCACTGCCCAACGAATAGAAAGAATACACGAAAGACTCCTTTTAGAATAGGGGTATACATAAGTATAGTATGTTCATGTATGATACCCCCAAGCGCTGTTGATGACTTTCAAAAACATATTTTTAACTAAAGCACTTTTACGGACTGAAACCAAGGTGCAGCATAATAATGTTACAATTATCATATAATGCACTTTTACAACAAACCATTTTGGCTTTTGGAAGTCTGACATTTGCTAGATCTATATGTAGATGAATGAATTGCTGCTTTCAGGCTTGCTGTAATGCATTGATATTTGGCTTGACTTTGGGAGGTTATCACATCCATCTCATACCAAATAATGCCAGAACATAACAATCTGCAGCCTCAAATAATGACATCATTGAGCAGCCATTGTTCATAATTGATATCTATTACCATATCATGTGTCAAAGATTCGTGAAATAACCAGCTTGATTCCGCATTTGGAAGCAATAAAAGTGTCAGAATTATCAGAATACATATTGACAACTGTTGAAACTCATAGGCAACTAAATGCAGGTTGATAAATATTCAAAGAAATATCTTATTAATAGACTGGGGAAGTGAGCCAGCCATCTGCCACAGTGACCATGGCTGGAGTGAAAATCAATAAATCCTCCATTAATAATTTAATTAAGTACAATGTCAGATACCATTAGTGTTATCCGGTTAGTGAGATTATGACAATGATCTACAAACAACCCGTGCCCTTGATTAGCAGATGGTGTGTGATGAAGTGGCTTGATGCAGTGACATAATTATTGTGCTTTATGGCGGTTTTAAAGACATTGTTAAAATATTGTTGATCTTGTTGAAGGCCAACACAATTTAACACATACCTATTTAGCCAGTCCATCTTGAGGGGATCGTAAACATGGCCTCATGGAGCAGCCACTGAACAAAAGTCAGGGCAACAATACAATGCAACTGCATAGATCTGTAACTTCACAAAGCAACCTGCATGTTATCAGTCAATCTATATCTAGATATACCTGCTGGGACTGACCAATCATTCAGTCCCGCTTGCCTGGGTCTTGGGTTACCCGGTGCATAGTGTAAAAGTCAAACACGCCTTAAGCAATCTTGATTAGCAGCTTCTCCTTTAATCTACTTTTCCTGCCAACAACAATGGCATACAGGCCAAAAGCCTTATTGGTCTTTATGCCTCTCCTCAATATTGCCTGTTGCGGTAAGGGCCTTGTTCACTCTATTCGCCTCTTGACTTGATGTCTCAAGAGCAGAGCATAAACCACCTCCCAGATAAGAGATTGTGACCTAAATGTACTTTTGAATGTGAATACATTTTGTGAGGACAATTTTGGTGAGCAGACATTTTACTAAAACCAGTGGCAGATGAAAAGGTAGACACAGGATGAACCAAAACAAAGAGGATTGTAAGTTTATCAATTGTAATGATGCACCAACTATTTAATTTCATAATCAAATTCAAAATATAAGGGGAGGCATGTGTGGCACAAAATCCAGGCATGCTACTGAAGAAGTAAAACTTGTCGGAGCTCTCCTAGTGTATGAAGTCTTTTAGCTTGAAAGATAACTGTATTGCCTTTAAATACTATAATATATTATGATGCCATTAAAAGGTATAAAGTATCTTGATACATATGAAGGTTTGGAACAGAATACTTTCCTGAATGATTTAGGCTCATGACATGAGTGGGTTTTTTGACAAGCTGTTATAGTAGGGGGGGGGGTGTTATTTTAAAAATTTTAGAAAATCATACCTGTGTGGATGGAATATGAAAATATAGGTCAAAAGAAACCCAAAGGTACCTCAATTGCATTATTTGGTTTTAAAAACCCATATGGACGGAGGCTTTGAAGATAACGGCTTTTGCGCCGACTGCAAAATTACCCGAAAATGCCATATCTCGAGAACCAATGCACATACAGACTTCAAAATAGGCTCAAATCATTCGCAATCCCTAAGTTTATATTCGTCTTTCATAGTAAATATATGCCTATCTGCCTTATTTTTTAAGATATAGCCTAAAAACCTTGATTTTGTGCAAAACCTTATATTTTCGATTTTTTTGGAACATTATAGGCCTAATTTGAAGAATGTTAGCTTTAAAAAATTTCTACTCCACTGTGTTTGGTGAAGAAATGTAGGCCTAATTTTGTTTATCAATTTTCATGTAAGAAAATGTAAGGAGTCTCCTGGGGACAGCACATTTCACTATATTTGTAATTTTACTTTTTGGTTAGTTTCTTTTCTTATCTAGATTACATTGACAGGTTTTGCAAACTGAAGCAGCATTATCAAGGTTAAGCTGTGAATGTGTGACTTCTTATGGTGGTGATGGATCAGATATTCTGATATAAAAAGGTGATCTTGAATTTTCAAACTAATATTGGTAAGCAGAAATATTAAGTTCCCGTTCGCAAAAAAGGCTTATGTTTATTCCACCTTCTGTAGAAACATGTCACAAATTCTAGGAATTGAGAAATTTTGTATTTTTGGCATGTTGTATCTCAAATTTTACAATCTGTCTATAATTCTATACATATGCGTAACATTTTTCTCTTTACTGTGAAGCAACATCCACTTTACAGTGTAGCCATTTTTCAGACAGACTTGATTTGACTAAATAAATAACCTAACCTGACGAATAAAACTTTTTTTTTTCAATTTTTAGTGTTTACTACTTTACAGAGATTGTCAACATCTCTATTGACTTGCATTGCTAACTTGTTAGAGAAGAAAGATTCTCAACATCCCAGTTTCATGCCTGAAATTGTTTCTGAACAAGAAATTGATGACTTGTTCTCCTCAAGTAGTACTTCCTGGTCATCTTTTGTCACTTGTTGTCTGTGTAACTTTTGCTTTTCTTTGGTTACCTGTTCATTGGTCAAAAGTCAGTTGGTTCAACGAGATAAAGAGTGCTAGAAACAAAGTGCTCAGTCACAAGATGCTGGAGAATTCAATGTCACTGAAGGCATTCACCACAGAATTAAGCAAGGGGGTGCTGGAGAAAGAACTGTATTTTTCAAGAAGTCCCTGGGATTGGCAAAAGGTCACTTGGCTGAGGTAGATGTTTCAGCTTAATCTTTCTCTCCTCGGAGAAACAGCTTACTCTATTTTCAGAGCTATATGCAAACCCAAACTTTGAGGGTATGGACCAATATTCCTGATAAAAATTGTGTGCATTAAGATGTCAGGCACAGTCAATACATTGTAAATTGTTTTGTTTAGTCATACTACTGTTAAAAATGATTAGATCCTGTCCTATCTTCTTGTTTCTCTTAAGACTTCTTGAAAAATCCTCTATTTTCTTTTTATAATATATCATTGCTGCACAGTGGCATCATTGTAGGCGGGGCTGGTGAAGCATTTGCCCCACCACTTTTTGACCAAAGTATACATGTTTCTGAATCAAAAAAATTTATAATTTTTCCCCTGACATCTTCCAAGAAGATGTGATGGCTACTTGATTCACCACATTAAAATGAAACTGATGCCCCTGTTACTGCAAGATGAGCATAGGAAACAAATGAATCTGATTAACAATCAATTTTAGAGTTACTTGTCCATCAGGGATGTCATTTTCCAGTATTTGACTTTTAGTATTAATAGATTCATTATTTATGCTATCCTCTTCTTAATTTCATGCCATTACTGGCATTACTGCTGTCTCACATGTGAAATAGAATTATTATGGTGTTGTTAATGTCACTTGTTTTTTAAGCTTGTCAAAGGTCTTGTCAGTGAACCTCAAGACTTTTAAGATAGCTCCACACAGAATACCACGCAGTTATAGGAAACTAAATATTGATGTTATTGTCATAAGTAAATCAAGTATCTCACTGATCAAATCAATTTAAGCATAATCTGTGCACGGTATGCAACAACTTGGTATAGTATGATTCAGTAATTAATAATATGGAATAGAACTGTCAAATGTATATATATATATATATATATATATATATATATATATATATATATATATATAGTATATATATATATTAAATGTAAACATAGATTGAGCAATTTTTGCAATTATTTAGGCTCTAACACTTCACACACAGTCTGCATTGCGAGTTTACACTTGTATACTGTCGGAAAAGAGCAAAAAAATCAGTTTTTGTCCAATAACAAAAAAAGTATTGCACTTAGGCCTACAGTTACTATGAAACACTGATATAAAAGTGAGGATTCCGGTTGATTTGAGCCTATTCACAAGTCTCTAAGACCAATAGTTCTCGCGTCAACCTTCAAAGGCTCCGTCCATATGGGTTTTCGGCTTATATTGACAAACGTTGCCTAACTAGGTCAAGGTCACACAAAAAATGCCACACAGAAACATTTTGGAATTATCACCCCCCCTTTGTTATAGTGTTTAGCAAAAGAGTGAAGAGAAATCAGAAATATCAATGACACACCCTAGATTCATTGCAAAGCTGTGTTGAAAGCATCTCTAAGCTACCAACAAGCACGGAATAAGGTATTGCTGAATAAATTCATTTCTGCTTACAGGTATTAGTTAGACACCTCTTTTTCGGGTTCTAACAAGCATTTTTGTCAATTAGATAACTGACTTAGACATAATATGCTTCTTCTAGTATTTGTTTTAACTTTAATTAGACATCACCAAGATACTTATACCATCGGAAAAAATCAGTATCTAACTGACAATATTGCATGTTAGCGCCCTGCTACGATTAACATTGTTTACAACAGCAAACAAAAAATCAGATTATGGCTTATTTTGCTAAATTTTTAAGTTAAAAGAAATAATAGAAGAAGCAGTTAGACACCTCTTTGTCCGGTCTTAAAATGCATTTTATGTCAGTCCCTTCGGTCGGGATCTAACTGCCAAAAATGCATGTTAGAACCCTCCAAATCTAACTAATACCTTTAGCAAAATAAACCATAATCTCATTGTTTGTTTGCTGTTGTAAACAATGATAATCTTTAGCAGGGCGCTAACATGCAATATTGTCAGTTAGATACCGATTTTTCCAACGGTATAAGTATCTTGGTGATGTCTAAGCTGGATTAGCAGTACTTTTATATTTCAACAGGTTATCCAAAAGTGTTCAGCTTTTGTCAAATTATTGCTCATCTCTGTCACTTACCTTTAATTATTAAAATCAGTTGTGACTGGATTACAAATGGTGGATGTAAAGCCAAACCAACTCACCTGGAAAAAAGAAAATACAAAATGTTAGCAACAACGAACCTACATTTGTGCATCATAAGGAGCCAAAGAAATGTTTAATTTACAATACAATAATTAAGTCACCTCCAGTGTTTATTCCCGAAGGTTATCAGCAATAGCTTCATTACTAAATATGTAGTCACAGTTTCAGTACAAAGCCAAAGGACTCAATACAATATATTTAAGCATGACTTTGTGTACATGCAAAACATAATGATGATGTCTGGTGGCAAGTACGATGTCGAGGTGGCCTTTACAAATCTAGCATGCAAACCATTGCATATCAAAATACACTTTTACTCTATATATCACTGTAATCAGCTCTGTCCTCCAGTGTGAATCTGCTACCAGGATTTTTTTTTTTGGTGAAAAATGACAAATCAAATATAACCTTCAAAGTATGCATTATTCTGTTTTTCAACATCATGATTAAATTACAAAAATCCCATTGATAAAAAATGTTGCCACTCATACTAATTACAAGATGCTCCTTTTTCTTTTACTGAGTTTACAACACAATGTCACAATTTACATTCACTGAAACAATGTGACTTTTTTCTCACTGAAACACTGATGGTGGTATTAATTTGTTTCCTTCAGCTGCAGCCAAGAATAGTTATCCTGCTAAGAGTGACAATGAACTTAAAATCTTAGACCAACCACCCAACAAACTTCCACAAAAATGATGCATATTTTGTTGTAAAACAGTGACAACGCCCACATAGTAAAACAATGTGTGATTTTCAGGCAGGAATTCCAGTCACAATTGCAGGATTATTGCATTTCATTTGCCTTGTAATGGTGATGATTATTGATGCCATTTCTTTCCAAATTTGCAATTAGACTTACTCTAAAGGATCAAGTGGTTAACAAGAAACCTCATGTTTCGTAGAAATGAAATTAAACCTTGTTATGATATTACAGAAGCAACAGTAATACCTGGGCTGACATGACAGAATATCAACAAAATTCATACGAGTATATAACTGGTGTTGTCTGGTAATAGATGCTGTTTTATTGACTGGAGACCAAATATCCCTCAGTCAGCTGACAGTAGATGCTATAAAGGCAGCAGTCAGTGCCCCTTGTGTAAATTCATATAGACAATTCAATGTTTTTGTTGTGCATTCCTGTCTTTTAGAGCCGTGCGAGGGACTGATTTTTCCGTCCCGTCCTGTCCCGCCCCACAAAATTCAGTCCAGCTCCCATCTTGCCCCGCAGCTCTTATCTCTGGGGACTAGCGTCCCATCCCACACTCCCCGTCATCTGTCCCGTCCCGCCCTGCTCCCGCAGATATATGTTTGTGGAACTCCTGTCCCATCCCGCAGCCTAACTCAGTCACGCACTTATTCACAGGCTGTACACCTTATAGTATGTGCATCAAATTGATATGGAGGCTCTATTTTGCTGCTCTAGGTACAACTACAGGACCAGACAGCGACACCACAATAACTCTTCATTCCTTAGGTCCGGGAATAAATTTGTTAACAGCAAATGCATATCATGATATCATTGAGGCAGGGTATAATAGCGGGGCAGGTATGTAAAAAAATTGTGCATTTATACATAGAAGCATGAAACTTGGCGCAAACTTAAAGAACATCTATACACACATATTTGGATAGGGAGCCACTTCAGATTTAGCTTGGGTGGCTATTGGCAGCCATTTTCCAAAATGGCGGTCAATTCTTCCATTTTGTTGCTTTCTGTGTAGTTCCTACAAATAGGATACACGTAAATATTGTTTTTTATTGCTTCACTAAGTATTTCGTACATTACTAAATCATTTTTTGGTAGCCTTGGTCTATTTTCGGGCTTGTTGGAATCCTTTTTGCTAGAAATATTGATTCAAACACTGGATTTCGCGGTTACGGATGGTTCCACCAATTCTGTATAAATCTCAAAATAAGTTACATATTTGAATTCCTTGCGAAAAGAGCTTTCAAAATGAGAACCCGTATCAATGGGTTTTGTAAACTCGGTACGAAAATGGAAAAAATGAAAATAAAATGATTTTTGAAGATTTTGATTTTTCTTTAATTTTGACAATAAATTCACGGAAACTATTGATGTGACCATACATTTGAAAGCTCTTTTTACAAGGAATTCAAAAATGTAGTCAGATTTAAAATCAATTGAGATTCCATGAAACTATAGGAAACCGCGAAAATGATGCATTTTCTTCAACTGTTCTAACAAAAAGGACCTTGACTACCCTAAAATTCCTCAGTTCAATCTAGAAATCGATTGATAATGTTTTTTAGATCATCAGAAGGAATAATGAGCGCTGTTTTCATACTTTCAAACTATAGGCACTTCACAGAAAGCAGGAAAATGAGATAATTAGCCGCCATTTTGGAAAATGGCTGCCATGGGTCAACCAGGTCAAATCTGAAGTGGCTCCCTATCTAAGTATTTTCTTTAAGACGTCTTTGAAATGTGTGCCAAGTTTCATGCTTCATGTATAAATGCACTATTACTCCCCTATTCATGACAAATCTGCCCCACTATAAAACCTAAAGTTGAATCACTCCAGACTTAGACTTAACTCGGCTAGTGAGCAGGCCATGAACTAGGCTGACACCCATTTAGAGCTGTTTTGTTGTTATCTGGTTCTGGATGTAGTTTTATTTACTGGAGAATAATTCTGCATTGTGCCAATTGACAGTTAACACCATAAAAATAGAGGTCAGTGTCTGTGATGTCAGCTGCTAGAGACAATTTAATGCTTTCCTGATGCCTTTCTATCTTTATAGCTCCCATAGTTACCCTCATTTAGTGTGGATATGCTGCTCTAACTCATACCCTCTGCAATGTGTCTGCATCTGCTAAATTATCAGTATAAATCACATGGGTGTATTAGAACAGCTGCATCAATGTGTTAACCTTGCCTTTCTTACAGACCGTCTAAAGGAGAAGTAAACCAGATTAATTAATTGTCATTCATTTGGAAGGGCTGATGTGTTTCAGAAATGTGAAATTAACAAGCTAATATAAATTCGAGCCAAGATTTCATTCACTTTGCTCAAAGATTGCATCAGATATGTTGTAGGCTCCCTAAGTATGAGTCCTTCTCGCAATCTCTTGCTCAAGGCGTAAAGGTGCTAAACAGGCTCCACCTCATGTTGCATCTTTATGCAATCTTTTGATGTGAACCACCTAATTGTCTTGAATGATTCAGAAATGAATACTGTTTGGTAAAGGCATGTGAAAGCAATATGATCTCACCTTTGGTAAACCATCACACAATAGAGCATGGATGGAGCTGAGTACACTGTCATAGAAATCCATCTGTAATGCACTCGACTAGCCACTGGACTATAATGTTTAATAATTTCCGGTCAAAGCCCATGGTTTGGTTCACAAAGTCAACAAGGAAGTAATCAATGTTATTCTCCACTTGCCAATTTGCTCCATCTTTAGTGTTTATTATGCTTGGCTCCATGACAAAAAGCTCCATTGCCAATCTCATGCAGAATTCCAGCTTATACTCTCTTCAACAGAAGTGCAAACTCATTTGTGACATGACTTGGCACACAATGTAAATCTCCATGTGGAGACTTTTATAAGCAAGAGTCATATTTACCCCTTCAACTTTGTCACATGTGATTTAAAAAAAACGATCAAGGAAAAAGTGTGGACATGAAATCAAGCAAGGAGCTGTTCAACAAAACTATTATAGAAGAAATTAATAATTCAAGCTAATACTTTAATTTAATACTTTTGATTTCTTGGCGCAACTGACTATGCCAAATGCCATATGTCACATAGGTGATGCAGTTTCAAGTGGCATTTTGACAGACCTTTCTGTCGATGACATGTGACATTGCCTGGCAGCATTTCATTTGACATTTGACTGACGATATCATTAACTGCGAGTAAACCACTTTTAAATCATTACGGTAGACAAAAAACAAGTGCTACAGAATTGGACTGTAATGATCCTTGTGAGGTCAAAACCCTATCCATGCCATGAATTTCTGTTTAGTAAATACAATACGGAAATAACATTATAATTTGCATTTTATATTTTGGTCAGTGATATTTAAATAAAAAGTCTCTTGTAAGTGATACAAAATGCGGGAGCTGAAGAATTTCACCAGCTCTAATAATAATCAAGCAACTGGTCCATTTGCGAGATTAGTGATAGCGCTTCTATTTCTTAAATGAAATAAATATTTTCCCTTTTTTTTATTTGGTGTCATTTAATCTGTAGTTCCAAATGATGGACTGATCTAGGAAATTGCCCTCCACTAGATCAAGTTTGGTGGTATGAAAATATTGATCGGAACCTGCAATTTTGGCACTGTTTTCATTACTGTAAATGTGTTTCACTTATGACTTACTACCCTTTCTAAATGAATGAAAAGGATAATTTTAGACAGGACAGATCCAATTGCGATAATCTGAAGTAAAGTTGAAGAAGTTCAATTGAGGCACTGCTCCATTCCCTGCATCTCTCCCCTATATCTGCAGGAACGAACTTATTTATGTTTACACAAAGCAAAATTGAGTTCTGTTTCATCGATATGTGGCATGTGGAGCCAGTTGGGAGACATGGGTTTTCCATTGCACTGTATTCCATAACAAACGGGCTGTAACTTAAAGAGACTGACTGCTCTAAAGTAGACAATCTGGGTGTAAAAGGTTTTCACGCAGAACATTGAAGCGGCTGCCACAAGGGACTTGTTTTGAGGTAGGACTGTCAGAGGTTTCAGTCAGACACAATTTCAACCATGAAACAACACCATCATGTATGGCTTCATGAACACACAAAGGCGGTATATTGAGTGTTGTGGTTAAAACCGCAACTGTAAAGTGACACCATTTCGTTGTTGTATTGTCATGACAGTATACCCAGAGGCTCATATAAGTAGAAAAATAGCACAGACAAGTGATACTTTATATTGTACTACAGTGTACATATTTTGTGAAGACAGGTGACATGATCTGTAGCGTGAGTATTGTTTTGATTTCTACAATGACAGTCAGTTTGAGGATGGGATGACTGACAAACCAGTTGTTTGTTTGGTTTCCGTTCATTTCCTCCATATTTCAGATGAACTAGGTCAACCAACCATGATCAAGGCAGGTCCTCCATCAAATCGCTTTGCCGATGGCTCGAGGTCCATTGTGGTGCCTACACTTGGTGTTCTCGTATGCATGGACTGCAATGTGTTTCAATCAAAAGATGCCCTTTTGAGCTATGGGAAATCAAAGATGGGATATATTTTAGTTTGCAGTTTGTGCTATTTTTACAGCCTTCTCTGTCAGGTGGCAGAGAATGTCTCCAGATTCAGACAAGGTGCCAATATTCATCACAATGATGTACAGATATTTTGAAGTAAGCTTTACACAGGTTCGGTTCGGGTTCGAGCTCGGAAGTGTCTGAAAGCCTGGTTCGATATTCGGTTCGGTTTAATACCTGAGCGGTACACCCATACTTTACAGAGCCTCTTGTATTTTAGATTAAGTTAAGTTTTTAATTTTGTTTTTGTATTAATCTTAAATTTCCAATAACTGATCAAGGAAAATATTTATTCACTAGGCCAAGTTTAGTTGTATAAGACCTGTACCTAAAATTTAGGTCAGAACCTGGCATTGTACGGAGTTTTCATAACTTCAGATGTATTGCTGGCTTTTTTGTGTGTAATATTTACTGCCCTTTTCAAATTAATTAAAGGAAAATATTCTGAGCTGGATAGGACAGCTCTTCCCATCTTGATAATTTGGATTCAAACTTGAAGTGGTTCAATAGTAGAACCTGCCATTCCTGGCAACCTATATCTGCAGGAAGGAGTCTATTTGTTTTTTCATATATCAAATTGAACTGAGTTGCATGTGGAGCGAGTTGAGGGACATGGGTTTTCCATTGCACTGTATTCCATAACAAGGAGGCCCCATGCTGTAACTTAGAGAGACTGAGTGCTCTGATTTGGACATTCCAAGTTTAAAAGGTTTCCATATAAAACCAGCAAGGACTGGCACAAGGGGGGCTTTGAGGCAGGACTATTACAATCTGAGTCAATGTTGAACCATGAAACAACACAACCACATACGACTTCCTGAACATACAGAGGTAGTTCTTTTAGTGTTGTGGCTAAAATCACGATTGTAAAGGAAGACCCTTTTGTTTGTGTTTGAGTTTGTTTTGTTGCCATGCCGCTATAGTCCCAATGAGTCTTTATGGAGCAAAAGTGGAGTGTTTATTCTACTTCTATAAACCAAAATTCCTATCCGAACCAGCTTATATTCACACTGAATTTGGATGTTGAACACCAATTGATTCTGTCACCACAGCTATCATAAAGAATGAGAAAGAGAAAAGTTATACTTGATCTTGGTCACAATGCAAATTAAATTCTTAACAGTATGAGATTGTTCAGCCAAATAATTTGGCATACCTGAGAGTATAGACCCTTTTCATTACACCAATTGAGCATGCCATGTAACAGAGGAAGAATGTACTAAGAGTCAAATCGGGCTATTTGGGGGATTGAGTTTTCTGCTGCTTTAATTGATGTCACAGGAATTCAATGGAACAATCATTTTTCATTGATTAAAAAGGCAACAAGACGAAAAAGAAATTTTATTTGTTATAACTATGCTATAAAAATACAGTTCTAAGGGTATAATTTATGATTACCTTTGTTCCAATTATTCACTGGTCATTTTATTTATTGTTGTATCACATTAAAAAATATAATTCTTTCTGCTGTAAAGGTAAGAGAAAATTAAGGGAGAAAATTAAGGAAGGCAATAGGACAAAATTCGTTTTCATGTGTGTTTCCCATTCTCTTGTAGATTATTTATGCTTCCTGAACCCTGCATGCTTTAGAACTCAGAACAAGACACAATATATCATTCAGAAATACATTACCAGTTTGGGATGTACAGGAGGAGGCCAGGGTCATGCTTTTAGGTGCATATTTGGAACATGCATACTTAAAACAATCTTAAGCTGTGTGCCCGGTATCTTGAGTTGCCTATTACCACCCTAGAAGTCTGAGGAATGTGCCACAGAGGCTCATCAATCAGCTGATCCCATGAATTATTTACACTTGCATTTCTGCCTCTAATCTGCCATTCCTTGATAAATGCTTTGTGGAATCTGGGTAACTTGCTGTTTTAAACGTTGCCGTCCATACATGAGATGAGTGGAGTTCACATGTAATAAATATACTGATGCTCTACGTACATGTCATACATCATTACTGTTATTTATCATCTGAATTATGGTATATAATCATATTGTACCAACACATCGGTGGCAGAAATATTCTGAAAACCAGCATACTCTTTGTGCAGGCATGCAGGTATTAAACACAATGGTTTAGCCAACCTATTACTAATGAAATTTGTACATTTCTCAAATCATATCTGGCCATATCATTGCAGTCATCATTCACCCATTTGTCAATTGCTCTATTCTGTTTCCAGATTTCCAGATTAATGAAAAAAATCTGAGAGAGCTGTCCATCCAAATTTATTTTTCTTTTCTCATCAATATCAATGCCCTTTTCTACACCATTTCCCAGCCATAAATTCTGATGAATCATTTCTGGAATTATTCAGATATTAGCCCAGTTTTATAATCAGATCTTGCTAATTATAGTCAAAGGCTAGTTGTTAGACTAGGCACCTGGATTGATACATAGAACATAACCTGACAAGAAGACTGCAACTGCAACTGAAAATTGCTATATGTATTCGCACAGCGAAATGGTTGAAGGTAGAGCCACTCACCAAACATCTAAAATCTGTGCAGTGATGGTATCAACAATGCTCGAAGCAAGAACTAGGTCAAATGGACCTGGTTGCTTATCAACAGTAATTATTCTGCCTTATATCTAAAAAACCACATAGGCTTATTTTATCATCTTCAAAAAATAAAAATTTTTCAGTATTGTCCAACAGTGCCCTCTGAACATTTAATTTTTGTGGAGACACTAGCCATAATTTTCATCGTTTTGCATTGCTACTTGAGTTGCTGACACAACATAGTGACAAGACAATGCAAGTCCATGTCACATTAGGGTTATTTCCAGGGGGTGCACTTCAGTTAAAAAAATTTGTGCCAATTTTGCTTGTGAAGCTGCCTTCACCCTTCAGCCAAATTATATGCTATTAAAATGTCTTTGCAGAAAATAGTCTTAATTCTCCGGACACAATTTGTTCTCCACATTTTTACCCAATTTTGTAACAGCCACTCCATCAGCAGAATCACAGAAGCAGCTTATCCAGCCATCATGATGGATGCCTAGGAGAAGTTTCAAGGTGCCATTTCTAAGCATCTGGTGAAAATTCTGCTTTTGGATTTTGATTGTTTTCCTCTTCAAGCAGGATCATAGGGAAACTAATCATGCAGCTGATCAAATGATAAAGTAAATTGGTGTTGCAAAACAGCTTAAGTGAATTCTAGAGCGTTGTGCCTTCAAATCAATGAATTTGAGGTCACATTAAATCCTTGTTTACTAAAGTGTCTTCTCCTTAATTACAACATCCCTTCAGTGGCGTAGCCAGGGGGGGCAAGGTGGGGCATTTGCCCCACCTGTGGCTACTCTTGCCCCCCCCCTCTTGCCCCCCCTCTGGCTCTGGAGTAAAAAGAATAAAATTAGCCTGAAATGTCCAGTGCATGACCGAGTTTTACTATTCTGCTGAGGATGCCCTCTTCCAAATAGTTTTTCAAATGCCGACCTAATTATTTAGGGGGCCAAGCGACTAGTGGAGGCAAAAACAAATGCATGGCCTCGAAACTTCATCTGTACCCTCCCGAATTTGTCAAATTTATTCAACCATACAGAGAGGGTTTCCATGAGCTATGGGCCTACAAGCTCTATAAAATCGCAGTGACGATCCGTCCCAGTGTCCAGTGCTTCTTGTGAGCGAAGCTTCTCTGCCATGAAGAGGATAAAAACCTTTGTGAGAAAATCAAAAGCAGATAAAGAGGCTCTCAAACACAGGGGTCATCCATATTGAATGACAAACCTCAAATTCATTTTATCTGGATGAGTTTGTAGACATATTTGCAAACAGTCACAACAACAGAAGGATAATGCATCTTCAACTCATATCAGAGACTGATGTTGCTACATTCCATTCAGCAATAATTCTTTGTGAAATTTTGTGTTTTTATTGTCATTACATAGCTCTGTTCTAATGAAGGATCAAGACAGTTCTTTTTTGTTCTATATGACACTAATAACATTCCGATATATAAAATTGTATTGACAAATAGCTTATAGGCCTGGTCTGATGAAAAAGCAATTTTTCTGTTCTAGTGTGATTACATTGCTGGGATGATGATTGTTATATCATGAGAATTATAACTTTTCTGTCTCTTAGTCAAGACTGAAAGAAAGAAGACTTTCATTGTGATAACTGAATTCCTGTTCGATAAAAATTTAATTTTCTGATGTTATCAATGAGTTTTTTGCCTTTTAAGGATCCAATCATCCAGATACAATATTTGGTGACATACAGTAAAGCAAATTTAAGTGCATTGAAATTATATGCAAATACAACTTATAATTAAATTGCATGTACTTCATGTTTATTGATGACCGAAATGACCATTGTTTTTGGGAGTCATGTGAACTTTATCCTAAAATGTCGATAAATGTCGATAAAATTGGTCATGTATCTTACCCCCCCTCAAAAAGTACTGCCCAACCCATTGCCCAACCTGTGGCATAGGCCTGGCTACACCACTGCATCCCGTGCCATTTTGTTATGAATAATTGCATAATCATTGTCCGGCATTTTGCAGGAATATTTACTTTGGATATTGTCTCCCAAAAATAGCCATTCTGAGGTGTGGGGGGGGATCTACTAGACATTGAAATAACTCTAGACAGTGATGACAATAAAAGCAATTTCATTGCAGCTGACGATTTATTGGTTGACCTATGTGTAATCAAGCCAAACAGATTAAATTTGTTTTACTTCCTGACGTTTGGAGAACTCATACCGGTTCTATCCAGAATAAAAATATGCACATATTATATTCTGGAAAATGTATTTGACAGAAGACATACTGGTTGCATTTGGGAAAATAATATGCATATTTCTTATGTATTACAAACACTAAGCAGGCAAGATGTTCATATATTTGAATCCTTCGTCAGTACCACGCTTTGTTTCATGGATATAAAGAAAAGTTATCCCATGAAAGTCACAATGTTACTGATTGAGGCTCTTTACAATAGTCAGTCATATAAACAGTTGGAACATATTGTTGCTGGTATATTATATATTATATATGAACATACATTTGGGTTTGTCTTGTCAAAGACTGGCACGAAAAATGCACTCTTTCATGTACTTTTAAGATGACAATTCAGTACAAAGTGGTCTTAAATACAAATGTCTTAATTTGATAAGTTATCACACTGGAGAAAACCAGTGCAAGTATTTCTATTATATTCACACTAATTTGGCAGAATCTGATGCTGTAGGAACTTGAAAAATTCACTTTGCCCTTCATGCTTTCTGATGCGACAGATTCCAATACTGAAGCAATCTACTTGTAAATTGCAGAACCTTTCAGACCTCAGCATGCAGCTCCATTGTGTGATGTCAAAGATGTGAGGATTTCACATGTCGTTTTTAATCAGTTTTTCAGCTCCGACAACACTTAGGAGTTCACAGAGGAGGCACACTGCAAAACTTGTGGTGATCAAAATCATCCTGTCAAAGGATATCCATCGAACCGACCACAATGGGAGAATAACATTTTGCCAAGAATGTCTTGAAGATGATTTTGACTCTATGTGTATTTTATAATTACGATTGATGTAAGAGAATGCATGTAGAATAGGTTATTGGCATAAGTAGGTCAGCTACCATCATCTGAGAAAAACAATTGCATCAGTTTTGTGTATCGTTTTGGGGTTAAGATTTTACAATGTGCCATTTATTCAGATCACATGTCAAGTGTACCGCGATTCCTATTGTCCTGTGGTTAAGAATCATGAAAAAAATATGTTATCGTCCTGTGCCAACAATGCAGCAGGAATTTGAAAATCGGCAGATTTAAACTTTTTCTGCATCATTTGTAAAATTATTTTGGTTCCACCATTGTTAGTTTTTATTATTCTGTGCATAATGATTAAAATATTTCAGTGACACTGCAGAATAATAGCCACTAGGAAGGTGAATATATACCACGACAAATATCTTCACTGAATTTCTGATGTTTACTTTACCATATGCCAAGAAATAACATTTGCGTTTCCACTTTAATTACAATTACACAGTATTATTGAATTTTAAAGAATTTCATATTAAGCAGTCGCATTTGGTACTGTTTCGTGTCAATGAGGACACATTTATGCCATGGTTCGAAACCAGTTTTTCAGAGCAATGCAATGTGTAAATCTGAAAATTTATACTTACAAATCAATTTGATAGTCACATCCACTTAAAATATTACTGCCATACAATGGTCGTAAACTAGACTTAATACATTTTTCAATTGATATGACATATTCCAAACATTTGTCGCTTGGCATGATGATTGTTACATTGGAACTAGATGATATTAAGTTGGGATACATGCACTACTCTTGTCGAATATGTAATTCACAGTCCTTTCAAGAATGTCTTGTCTAGAATCGAATATTCATTGCTCTATATATAGCCAGGATAAACCTTACAGGTATATTCTGCTGGAGTTCTTGGGTGGCTCTGATGTCCACTTCCTGGCCTGTATATCCTGACCAGTATCTGGAGCCAACTTCCTACCGTCATAACGTGTTCCTGTCATAGCTACCTGTTGCCCAGAGCCTGATTGAATTACTGTCAGTTCACTCATAACGTCAGCAGCCCATCACTGTACAGCCTGGTCATCTTAGGATGGGGTCACCAGCACCAACAGAGGTCAATGGTTTTCTTAGAAAGGCTGAAGTGGCTCAGGATCTTACCTATTTGTCTACACCACATAAAAAACAGTATAGACCCAGACTGATAGACATACAGTCTGCTTACTGCGACATATCGTTTCAGAAAGGATAAATGTCCTAAAACTTGACTTTAGATATGTGACTATTTCGATGTATTCTAGGAATGAGAAATTTCTTTAAAACAAGCTTATAAAGGATGCTCTCTTGAAAAACAAGTACCATCCTGTTTCTTAAAAGCAATCAGTAGGACATGCAGTCTTTCAAAAATTTCTTCGAATTCAAAGTATATCTTATCTGGATGGAAATATTCTTTTGGCAGCAAGGCGGTCTCAGAGGCATTTGGCAACATATTTCATGTTCCGTACGCTGCCACTCTGTATTGAAGATTGATTAACAAGATCGATGATTGATCTCGTACAACCAAACATGTATGAGCATTCTTATGGAATCATAGTGAATGTCATAGACACAAACGTATACTGTAAGCCTATCTATCAGATGTCATAAACAAGAATGTTGTTGTCATGCAGAATTTTCCCACAAAAGGGCATTTCTTCTTTTATTCTATTTGGTTAATTAAATAATCTAATAATGGACAAGTTGACAGAACCAAAAAAATAACAAATCGATGACTGAACTTTACTTGGTGCTTGGTTTGCATTCAGATAAATATAATTTCTGCTTTGAAACCATCTGTACATTTAACCTTAAGGGGACAACAATTACCGGTCTATCACATCCACATAATTATCTATCTATTTCACGAAGAAAATGCTTGCATTCCCAAGATAGTATCACAGACCTCTGGTTTATTAGATCATGTGTTACATCCAAGTGTGAGAACCAGCTTGTTTTATTGGAAAACAACAAAATGAAATGGTGTTAAGGTAATGGTTAATTGCTAAGAATGGCAAGAATGCCCTCACAAACCAGTCACAGACATCATATCAGCACCAAGAAACCAATGGAACTGCATTGATGTCTGACTTCACGGCTCAAGTAAAGTAACCAACTATTAGTGACCCCCCTGGACTGAATAAGTGGCAGGATTGGTTGAAAAGGTGTGAACAACTGTGAATAAGCCAATCCTGTGGCTTATTCAGTCCAGGGAGGTCACTAACAGTTGGATACTTAACTTGAGCCGACTTCACAAAGCCGCCTTCAGGTTATCAGTCCATCTATACCTGCTTTGACTGATCAACCTAACGAGCCAGCTCTTAGTAATCTGGTATGCAGTCAAATTGGCAAGGACAACAATTTGCATAACGACTAAGAGTCAGACACTGGTTGGTCTTTATGCCTCTCCTCAGTAGGACCTGTTCACTTAACAATTTGTGTTCTCCTGATTCTCCTCTTGATCCCTCTTGAGCAAGGTTATTTCCATGAACATCAACCTTCTCCAAGATGAAGATTTGCAACCTGATGCTCAACTTTGATCTCATTTCGAGTGAAAGAATTTTAGTTGAAAGTTAATTTTGAAACTGTTTGCGCCGCTAACACGCTAACAGCGCTAAGAAAAAAAACAGCTGTGCAGAAAATATCGATCAAAATCACATTGCAATGGAAGGAAACAGTCTATCACATTTTACTGCAGATGCCAAGTTGCAATGACATACCTCTCAAACAATCAGATTATTACTTATTCAGGAAAATGGTG
Source organism: Platynereis dumerilii (assembly GCA_026936325.1). Lineage (NCBI taxonomy): Eukaryota > Metazoa > Annelida > Polychaeta > Phyllodocida > Nereididae > Platynereis > Platynereis dumerilii. Next base: position 62,660,567 of record JAPTHN010000001.1, read on the forward strand.
AGTTAAAAGTTACATTTGAAGAGGCACGTGAGGAGTCTGAGGACCGTGAGCAGTTTACTGGAATTGGCGCTATATAAATACTTAATATTATTATTATTATTATTATTAAGTGAGTTAGACACCTACATTTTGGGTTCCAGCATGCATTGACCTGCCTTCTGCTAGCCAAAACAAGTAATTGACCCAAAACAAGAAATTGGAAAAATGGTCACCGAGGCTCATCAATCAGCTGATCTCATGAGATATTTACATGTGCATTTGCGTCTGCTATCTTGGTAAATACTTTCTTGAGTGTTGAAAACTTGCTAGTCAGGCGTTTCCACCCACCCTACTGGTTCGGGGATTGGGTGATGTTGATTCATTCTGATCAGGATTGGAATATGTTATTAGATGGAAGGCCTACAAGGTCCTGTGAGGTTAGGTGATACGATGAAGACTTGAAAAAAAAAAGGTTCATTGGCATTTTTTCCAGAAAACAACCAAAACTGTGACTTTGTCGGGGAAGACAAAGGTGAATATAGAAAACTTTGTTATGTTATGTTATGTTATGTATGTTTATTTTAGCATATTGCTTAAGGGCTCCAGAGAAGCATATTGCTTATCGGGCTGGAGCCCTGTACAGAGGTATATAGAAATATTAATATGGTAGTATTATAATTAATTGGAATTTGACAAATTTAAAATTTGAGATTACAACCATTGTCCGACAGCAATATTTTTGATGTATCAGTTAATATTTGCAGATGTAGTAAGTTTTTATTGTTCTTTTGAATATAGAAACAGAAAGTTTTGAAAGATCTTGACTTAAGTTTTTATTTATTTCATTCCATAATGTTGCACCTGCATACTGGGTCATTTTCTTGGCTTGTTCTGTATTTACTCTATTTATGCTAAGTGTGTTAGATTGTCTTGTCATTCTTTCAACTGTGTGAGATACTGGATGGAAATAATTTCTAAACACTTTAGGGAGTAACTTTAATTGATGTTTGTGGATAAATTGAGCAGTTGAAATATTGTATAAGTCCTTTATTGTGGTTAGATGATACTTTTTCAATATAAAATTAGTGGGGGTGTAAAAGTCAAGACCGAATAAGATTTTTATTATTCTGTTCTGAAGTACCTGGATTTTATTCAATGAAGCCTTGTTGGCAGTTCCATATAACTGTATCCCATATTTTACTTTAGAGTGGAAATAGGCATCATAAATACCCGTACTGACAATGCAAACATGGATTGTTTTTTCAAATTTTTAAAATCATAAATAGGTGATAAAGATCCATAAATAGGCAGTCTACTTAGAAAATTGTATGTGTATGTGTATTTTCTATTAGGCACACACAAACATTATTTACTTCACAATAACACTTACAAATGAATTCTACAAGTAGTGTAATGGTATTGTCCATAGTGCAGAATTGTGCCATGCTCTTGCTTTTTTTGTTAAGAGAGTCAATATTAATTTTTCTGACCATTGCATGACAAAAAGTAACTAAAACAGTGGACATTTACAGTCGATGAATTACAAGTGCTAACTGAAAAACACTGGAATGTTCATGTAAGGTCACATCCATATTCCAACAATGTTATTCTGTGCGACTCAAAAGCAGTTACTAGTGAGGTCATATCCTATACATGTAATGCTGCCGGGACAAGTCATTTATTGTGTCACACCTTTCATCACTGTGGTCACAAGTTGCCCAATGACAAAGTGAGACTTCATTTCAATGTAGTTGATATGGCTTGGTGTGAGGTCATTGATGTCCACTGGCAGTTGATTGTCAGTACTTGTCATTCGTCCACTGCAATATCACACTCAATCACTCATGGACCAGAGCCTTGCCTAACCATTTAGCTGTTAATTGTCTAGAGAAAATTATAAAAAGCTCCATGTAGGAAAAAGGTACTATTATTATATAGGAAAGCTATCAAGCATCCACTTTCTTGAAGTATTGACTCTGTATGAGATTAATCTTGCCATGGCTATGAGGCCAAAGAGACTGAAAGGAAAGTAGGCAAATGGCAGCAAATATGACAACCAAAAAAAAAAGGACTGGATGCTTTTAAGATGCTCCATTTGAAAGGCGCTTTGAAAGAAATGATATGGGCTTCTGAAAAATCATCTGCTTTACAGTAAGTGCTATTTTGCAATATGACAGGGGAAAATGACTAGTGTTGTTAGCCAAGTCTGGGCTCAATTTTAGCAAGCTGTCTGTCATCTACAACCCCAAAGCCCAACCTATGCCAGCATGTCCTACTTAAACAACCAAGGGCAGAAAATGACAAGTTCCCTTCGCATCCGATCATCATCTGCTTCCCCATCGGTTTTATCACTTATCTCCATAACAGCTACTTTCATTGTAAACCACACTGGAATGTTTTCACATCTGATTGCTCTCAATAATTGCTTTATTTAATAGCCAGACTGTTATCTGATGTTGCCAGCATCATTCATGCAAACTCTTGATATTTCAATTGGTGTTTACTGAATCGTTTTGGCTCCTTTGATTGTGCTTAATGTTTCCCTGATTCCTGCTTTTCCAGTCATTAAATTGGCATAAGGGGACTCACAATTAGCCTCATTACACAGATCTATGTAAACAATGATTCTGCTGTTTTGAGTATAGGAGTTGGACAGTAGCTGATCGCAGAGTAAGATTATTGAAATGAGATCGGAAGTAAGATTACTTCTACAACCTTGATAGGAAGGCTATTTATCATGCTTTGCATTTAAAATTAATGAGACAAATTATCTTCAAGGCCTTATACTATGTTGTGACAATTGCAGCAATGATTAGAGGGAGATTTATTCTCTATGCATGGGAAAAAACTCAATTCAATCATCATGACTTGACAATCGTAACAATCCTATGATTTTATGTTGAGAAGATTTAAATGCAAGAACGTATTTTGGTTTTTCAGTCAACAGAGGCCCAGATGCTTCCTTATATATATTTATTGAACATGGCTGACTTTTCTCACATTCTTCTCATCTGTGGTATGTTGGAGATATCAAAGACACACTTGAACATCATTTGTCTCCAAAACGAGAAAGACCCCTTTTGTCTTCTGCAAACAAAACCATCTTGCCTTAATCTGAGACATTATGACCAGATGAGGTCAGATGATATCCCTCTGCTACATGAATTAACCTCTCCCCACTACCATTCTCATCAATTTAAGGTCACAATCAATCTTTATTCGCTGAGCGATGTTCTCCTTTACCCTAGATATTCTGCTGCATAATCATTGTCAGCCAATATGAGAAATACTGACTATGGATAGACGGAGTTCATGGAATTCTGAGTACTCACTCAGAAATCTATTCTCTACTGGTCCCATCTGACATCAAAAGAGCTCCACAAGGTTGTTACTAGAAAAACAATTTGATTGTGGCTGATGATTTATTGGTTTGACTGAAATTAAAGTCTCCTCACTGCCCAACGAATAGAAAGAATACACAAAAGACTCCTTTTAGTATATACAGTGCCGCCTGTAAGTAAGTGAAACGCATGACATTGTGCCATTGCATCAATGCTAAACATCCTCAGCCAAACTGCTTGTGGAGGGATGAATTCTCATCGGATGAAAGGTAAACAAAGTGGGTCATAAAGGCCGATGTGTGAGGTAAGTGGGATAAAAATAGCAGCCCATTTTCTTCGCTGTAGTCGGAGTTAGGTATGGGTCAAAGTCCTTGATAAGTAAGTGAACCACCCTTCCCTGTGTTTTAACATTGGGCCTGCATTTCACTTACTTATCAAAGACTTTGACCCATGCCTAACTCCAACTACAGCAAAGAAAATTGGCTGCCATTTTTATCCCACATGCCTCACATATCGGCCTTTATGACCCAAAATGTTTTCTTCTCATCAAATGAGAATTCATCCTTCCAGAAGCATTTTGGTTAAGGATGTTTAACATTGATGCAATGGCACAATATCATGCGTTTTACTTACTTGCAGGCGGCACTGTAAGTATACATAAGTATAGTATGTTCATGTATGATACCCCACAAGCGTTGTTGATGAGTTTTAAAAACATATTTTTAACTAAAGCACTTTTTACGGACTGAAACCAAGGTGCAGCATAATAATATTACAATTTTCATATTATGCATTTTGAAAACAAACCAGAATTTTGGCTTTCGGCTGTCTAGCATTTGCTAGATCTAAATTGAGATGAATGGATTGCTGCTCTCAGTCTTGCTGTAATGCATTGATACTTGGCTCAACTTTGGGAGGTTATAACATCCATCTCATACCGAATAATGCCAGAACATAACAATCTGCAGCCTCAAATAATAACATCATTGAGCAGCCATTGTTCATAATTGATATCTATTACCACATCATGTGTCAAAGATCCGTGAAATAACCAGCTTGATTCAGTATTTGGAAACAATGCAAGTGTCAGTGTTCTGAGAACACATATTGTCAAAGGTTGAAACTCATAGGCAACTAAATGCAGGTTGATATATATTCAAAGAAATATCTTATTAATAGATGTGACTGGGGAAGTGAGCCAGCAGTCTGCTACAGTGACCATGGCTAGAGTGAAAATCAATAAATCCTCCATTAATAACTTAATTAAGTACAATGTCAGATACCATGAGTGTCATCTGGTTTGTGAGATTATGACAATGATCTACAAACAACTGGGGCCCTTGATTAGCAGATGGTGTGTGATAAAATGGCTTGGCAGAGCAAGAGTGAAACGTTGTGATTTATGGGTGTATTAAAGACATTGTTCAGATATTTTTGATCTTGTGGAAGGCTAAAACATACCTTCTTCAGCCAGTCCACCTAGAGTGGATTGTTGACATGGCCTCATCGACCAGCCACTGAAAAAAGCCAGAGCAACAATACAATGTAACTGCATAGATCTCTAACTTCACAAAGCAACCTGCAGGTCATCAGTCAATCTATATCTAGATATACCTGTTCGGACTGACCAATCATACAATCCGGCCTCCATGGTGAATAGTGTAAGAGTCAAACATGCCGGCAGCAATCTTTATTAGCCGTTTCTCCTTTAAACTGCTTTTCCTACCAACAACAATGGCATACAGGCCAAAAGCCAGACACTGATTGGTCTTTATGCCTCTCCTCAATATTGTTTGTTGGTGTAAGAGCCTTGTTCTCTCTATTCGCCTCTTGATGTCTCATGAGCAGAGCATCAACCACCAAATAAGATATATGTGACCTAAATGTACTTTTGAGCAGGAATAGATTTTGTGTGGAATATTTTGAGATCAGAGACTTTACTAAAACCAGTGACAGTTGAAAGGGTAGATACAGGATGAAACAAAACACTGAGGACTGTAATTTTATGCCAGCGCATCCCAATTGTAATGATGCACCAACCATTTAATTTCATAATCAAATTCAAAATATAATAGGAGGCATGTGTGGCTCAAAAAATCCTGGCATTCTACTGAAGAAGTAAAACTTCCTGGAGCCCTCCCAGTGTATGAAGTATTTTAGTTTGAAAGATAACCGAAGCGCCCTAAAATATGTTATGATGCCATTAAAATGCATAAGTGAACTAAAATGCAAAGGAAGCAATTTGATACAGATTAGGGTTGGGAACTCAAAGGACAGAATACTCTCCTGAATAATTTAGGCTCACGAGTACGATTATGACAAGCTGGTAGAGTTAAGCTAACAGTGAGGAGAAATCAGAAATATCAAAGACACACCCCAGTATCATTGCAAAGCTGTGTTAAAAGCATCTCTGAGCTTCAACAAACAAGAAATAAGGCATTGCTGAACAAATTCATTTATGCTAAAGGCTGCACTAGCAATGCTTTTCTCTTTATACAGGTTATCAAAAAGTATTCAGTTTTCGTGATGTTATTGGTCATCTCGGTCACTTACCTTTAATTATTAAAATCAGCTTTGACTGGAGCAAAAATGGTGGATGTAAAGCCAAACCAACTCACCTGGAAAAAGAAAATACAAAAGGTTAGCAACAACGTACATACATTTGTGCATCATAAGGAGCAACAGAAATGTTTAATTTACAATACAGAAATTATGTCACCTCCTTTGTTTATTCCCGAAGTTTGTCAGCATTAGCTTTATTACTAAAGGTGTAGTCACAGTTTTAGTAAAAAGACAAAAGACTCAATGCAATATATTTAAGCATGACTTTCTGAATACAAAACACAATGATGTTGTCTGGTGGCAGGTAAGATGTCTGGAGGTGGCCTTTACAAATAAAATCTACCATGCCAATCATTGTATATCAGATTACACTTTTACACTATGTAGCACAGTCATCAGCTCTGTCCTCCAGTGTGAATTCGCTACCAGGATTTTTTGTGTCGAAAATGAAAAATCAGATGTAAGCTTCAAACTATGCATTGACATATTCTGTATTTTAAAAAACAATAGTCTTTCAACATCGTGATTAAATTTCAAAAATCCCATCGATAAAAAATGTTGTCACTCATACTAATTACAAGATGCTCCTTTTTCTTTTACTGAGTTGACAACACAATGTCACAATTTACATTCACTGGAACAATGTAACTTTTCTCTCACTGAAACACTGATGGTGGTATTTTAATCTGTTTCCTTCAGCTGCAGACAAGAATAGTTATCCGCTAAGAGTGACAATGAACTTAAAATCTTAGCGTTTTGATATGTTTACAAAATAATTATGTACCAGGCTGGAATTGAGCCTTGATGGAAATCTGACAGTCATGCATGTATATTCTGGCCCTTTCTGGGGATATGACCATGTTGTCACACATCTCAAGAAATAATCTATTAAAACATTCCAAAAAAGGCTTCTGAGATAGAGAAGAAGATGTACTATTGTGTTCAAAGTGATACAACATTCGGATAGTGCATCATAATTCTGAGGTATAATCAGATACTGAGTTTGTAGCAATTAGCACGGGAATTTTGGAAATGGTCAACTTCCATTTTTGACCAACCACACCACAAAACTGCCCATTATCAAATTTCCACGATGCTCCCTTCAAGTCTGGAGGTGAGTCGTATCGCCATGTTGAAGAATATCTATTCACGAAGAAAGCAGAATTCGCCAATGATGAAGCAGCACGACAAAAGATCCGTGAGGCCTCCACTCCAGCTCAATGTAAGGCGATCGGGGAGAAAGTGAAGGTGGACAAGAAGAGGTGGCATCCTGAAGAACTGAATGTCATGAAAACTGCAATTTACGAAAAATTCAGCCAGAATGAGAAATTGAGAGACTCCCTGTTATCCACTGGTGATAAGACCTTGCTGGAGGCGAGTCCATCGGATAAATTCTGGGGGATTGGAGCCAGCTTGGGAAAAGTAGCTTCTCCTGAACCATTTGCCTATACTGGGAAGAATAAACTCGGAGAACTACTGATGGAGCTGCGCACTATGCTAAGAAATTGAAATGGACACTATTATAATAACTGTAGTCATAACTTATTTTCCATGGAGTTTATCTTCACTTATGGTGGTTATTGTATGCATGATATTATCTTACTTATGCTGTTCATGTATATATGTCATTATTTGGAGATGTTTTACAAACATCTTTTATCACCATCATCCTCACTTCTTCATGTCCTATATCTTTTTTCTTTGCTTTTCACACCTTCACTTCTGGGTGATGTCATCTCCTTTGTTTTCCCCTTATCTGAATACATCCGGTTCACTTTTGGTCTAATTATGTACATCGTTCTTTTTAAATTACGCACTTCTTACACAGTAAGAAGTTTTGAAATGATGCAGATTTTTCTCATTGATATGTACACAAACTTCTTCTACCTTCCAGTTCATTGTACCTATTTCCTTTTAAGGTTTGGTTTGATGTTTGTTTCCTGTAATCCTCATTTGTTCAATTGCATACAGATCCTGCTTTTAACTGATATTTACAAATTATTGCTATGCTTGCATTCTTCGCTTAGACATGATTTCAAATTGTAATATATGTGAACGCCGAGTTCTCAGACATGCAAGACAGATGACTTGCTGCATTTGTAAGATAACTGTACATTTGAAATGTCTGCCTGATGTATCCCATACTGATTCTGTATATGTTTATAGAAATGATAACAACTGGTTTTGCATTGCTTGTAATGAAACATTATTCCCTTTCAATCACTTTTCTGATGATTGCGAATACTCATCAGCTATTCGAGAGTATGGTGTGAATCACTCTCCTTTTCCACATATATCTGACCTGATCTTCAATCCCTTTGACTTTAACGATGATGGTTTGGAGAACGCTTTACCTTTACATGACTCAGATCCAGACCTACAATTTTATAATGATGCTACAATGATTGAAAGCACTTATCACTGTGATTATTATCTTGAAGAATCCTTCATTAACAAATTGAATGATATGAACTTGGCTTATGAGTGCTTCTCACTCTTCCATTTGAATATTCGGAGTATTCCTAAAAACCTTGGAAAACTCGAACATTTTCTTCAAGTTCTTGGGTTCAACTTTACTATTATAGGGGTAACTGAAACTTGGCTCAACTCGTCTAATGCTGATCTATATAGTATACCTGGGTATAATCATTTTTATATACATCGCACTGGAAAAAGGGGTGGTGGAGTATCCTTGTATGTGTACGAAAGTTTCATGGTGAAAACTCGAGATGACTTGGATACTATGTCTGACCAGATTGAAGCCAAATTTATTCAAATTTCTAAAACAGACAGCGGTCTCTCTAGAGATGCTGTTGTTGGTGTTGTCTATAGACCTCCAAACCAGGATGTAGATACTTTCAATGAAAAGGTTAACGAGATTTTGACAAGTATCAGAAATGAAAAAAGAAACTGGTATATCTTATGGGTGACTTCAATATTAATATATTTGATTCTAAAGATCACATTCCTAGCTCAGAATTTTTAGATGTTATATATACCCATTCAATGTTTCCATTGATTACCAAACCAACACGCGTCACCTCAGAGACAGCTACCCTCATTGACAATATTTTTCACAATGACTTATCAAACAATTGCTTAAATGGTATTTTTTATACCAACATCTCCGATCATTTTCCTATTTTTACCATAAACTACAAAAGTAAACTTGATATCAAACAAAGGTCTTTCAAGATTCGGGTTATGAAAGAAAAAAATATAGAGAAATTCTCACAAAGATTAGATGAAATTGATTGGAACATTGTCACTGACAAGGAATGTGGTCAAGAAGCTTTCGTAACTTTCTATCAGAAGTATAGTAATATCTACAATGAGTGTTTTCCTGAGAAAGTTGTGAAGTCAAACTATTATAATAAGAAGCCCTGGTTGAGTGACGCCATGAAAAATTCTATAAAAGTAAAGAATAAATTGTATGTGAAACAACTTAAGGTACCCACTGCAGAAAACAAGCATGATTATAAAATATATAAGACTGAATTAAACAGGCTTATGAAGTTGCAGGAAAGAAAACACTATGCAGACCTTTTACATGCCAACAAGAACAATACAAGAAAAATGTGGTCCATAATCAAAGATGTAATTAACAAGAAAAAGCATACTACTACTCCTAATCAATTCAAATTTGGTGACAAGTTAGTGAGTGATAAAGGGGTGATTGCTTCAAAATTCAATCAATACTTCAACAATGTTGGGTGTGACTTAGCAAGGAAAATACCTCATTCAAATACCAGCCCAATCCAATATATGACAGGGTCATACAATAACTCAATTTATCTTACACCTGTTGAAGAATCTGAAGTTGAAAGAATCATTCAAAATTTAAAAAATTCAAGCCCGGGTTGTGATTCAATTAATGCAAAAATAGTAAAAGCAACCTACAAAAAATATCTCTCACCTATTACTCACATACTTAATTTGTCTATTATACAGGGTTTTTTTCCCTGATGCTATGAAAATAGCAAAGATCATACCTCTTTATAAGTCTGGTGACCCTACAATGATAAGCAATTACAGGCCAGTCTCAGTCTTACCTGTATTTTCTAAAATAATTGAACGCCTTATGTATAACAGACTAATGGCTTTTATTAAAAGAAACAACATATTGTACAAGTATCAGTTTGGTTTTAGAGATGGTCATAGTACCAGCATGGCTTTGACTGTACTTATAGATAATATCTTGTCAGCCATTGACAGTGGTGAGGTTACGATTGGTGTTTTCTTAGATTTTAAAAAAGCCTTTGACACGGTTGATCATGACATTTTGTTAAAAAAGCTTTATTACTATGGAATTAGAGGTATAGCACATAATTGGGTAAAAGACTATCTGAGAAATCGACAGCAATATGTTTGTTTTAACTATGTTGACTCTTCAAAATTGAATTTAAAATGTGGTGTTCCTCAAGGATCAATTCTCGGTCCTCTATTATTTCTTCTATATATTAACGACATAGTAAATGTATCATCCAGCTTGCTTCCAATAATTTTTGCAGATGATACTAACATTTTTATGAGAGGGCGCTCTTTAAAAGAAATAACTGAAAAAATGAATGAAGAAATATCCCAAATCTTGCTCTGGCTTAATTCCAATAAGTTGTCTTTGAATGTGGCTAAAACGCATTACATGGTTTTTAGATCAAAAAGTCGCAAAATTGACTCCTTTTTTCCATTGAAAATCAATGGCTCAGAAATTGACCGTGTAGCAACTACAAAATTCATAGGTGTATTGCTGGATGAAAAATTATGTTGGGATAAGCACATACAATATATCAAACCTAAGATTGGTAAGGGAATTGGAATCTTATGCAAAGCCCGAAAAACACTAACTAAAGAGGCTCTTATTTCACTTTACTTTTGTTTTATTTACCCATATCTTACATACTGCATTGAAATCTGGGGAACAGCAGCACAAACTTACCTATCAACTTTATTAAAGCTTCAAAAAAAGGCTATTAGGGTTATCTCATCAGCTAGCTTTAGAGCGAGCACTGAACCTCTATTCAAACAACTCAAATTTCTTAATCTTCATCAGTTATATCAAAAGTCAATAACATTATTCATGTACAAATTTGTTAAAGGTTTTCTTCCAGAGATATTCAAGGATATGTTTAGAAAAAATAGTGACGTCTCAAGCAGAGTGACAAGAAATTCCTCTAAGTTTAGCATTCATTTTTGTAAAACTGAACTATACAAGAGATCAATTAAAGTTGTGGGACCAAAAATATGGAATCAGGTTGAGGATAGAATTAATCACCACTGCAGTATTGAAAGTTTTAAGAGGAGAATACATAAATATCTTCTTGAAAATAGCATTATTTCATTCTGAACTATAAAAGGAACAGATGCTACACTTTGTTATCTTTAGGGCTCTCTGGGAATCTTGCTTGGGTCTCCCGTCTCTTCTAAAATAGGAGAGTTCCCAGGTAGTCACAATATAATGAAAAACGGTTACATTATATATTGTGCAATTGATACTTTAGTGACATTATCATATGATCTGAACCATCAAGTGTTAACTTTGTTTTATAATGATATTGTCACCAGTCAAAGCAGTTCATGAATTGTACCCTTGAATTTGTATATATTTTGTTTTTTGTTTTTTTTATAATCATAGACCACCTCATAGTGAACATAAATGTATTTGATCAACAAATCTCTCTCTCTTCTATAACCTATTTTCTTACTTTCTTAATCACCATCATATATCATTACAACCATATATCATAGTTTCCTGATTATTCACTCGTATATTTTGTATATATTATATTATTTCTTCTACCTTGCTATAATCTATATTATTACATTGTCTAGCTAAGTGTAATTTTTTTTTTCTTTCGTTTCTTCTTCTTTTTATTGTATTTATTTATCTTTATGTTCGCTTCAAATAACATTCTTTCCTAATATACCATAGTGACATACTCTTAAACTCTTTTAACTTATAGCCTGCTTCTATAATTATTTGTACTTGTATATGTATTTGCATTTGGTTAAATTCTTGACTTTGACAATCTCATATTGGTAAAGGCACATATAATTTTGTAATTATCTGCCTACCATTTTTTTTAAACTAATGCAATATCAATAGATTATCACCTAATGTACTATTAATGGTCAATAAACTTCCACAAAAATGATGCATATTTCGTTGTAAAACAGTGACAACACCCACATAGTAAAACAATGTGTGATTTTCAGGCAGGAATTCCAGTCACAATTGCAGGATTATTGAATTTCATTTGCCTTGTAATGGTGATGATTATTGATGCCATTTATTTCCAAATTTGCAATTAGACTTACTTAAAGGATCAAGTGGTTAATAAGAAACCTCATGTTTTGTAGAAATGAAATTAATCCTTGTTATGATATCACAGAGGCAACAGTAATACCTGGGCTGACATGACAGAGTGTCGACAAAATTCATACGAGTATATAGCTGGTGTTGTCTGGTGACAGATGCTGTTTTATTGACTGGAGACCAACTATCCCCCGGTCAGCTGACAGTAGATGCTATAAAGGCAGCGGTCAGTGCCCCTTGTGTAAATTCATATAGACAATTCAATGTTTTTGTTGTGCATTCCTGTCTTTTAGAGCCGTGCGCTGGACTGATTTTTCCATCCCGTCCTGCTGTCCCGTCCCAGAAAATTCAGTCCAGCTCCCGTCTTGCCCCACAACTCTTATCTTTGCGGGACTCGCGTCCCATCCCGCACTCTCCATTATCTGTCCCGTCCCGCCCCACTCCCGCAGATATATGTTTGCGGAACTCCTGTCCCATCTCGCAGCCTAACTCAGTCATGCACTTATTCACAGGCCGTACACCTTATAGTATGTGCATCAAATTGATATGGAGGTTCTATTTTGCTGCTCTAGGTACAACTACAGGACCAGACAGTGACACCACAATAACTCTTCATGCATTCCTTAGGTCCGGGAATAAATTTGTTAACAACAAATGCATATCATGATATCATTGAGGCAGGGTATAAAACCTAAAGTTGCATCACTCCAGACTTAGACTTGCAGGCCATGAACAAGGCTGGCAGCCATTGAGAGCTGTTCTGTTGTTATCTGGTGCTGGATGTAGTTTTATTGGCTGGAGAGTAATTCTGCATTGTGCCAATTGACAGTTCACACCATAAAAATGGAGGTCAGTGTCTCTGATGTCAGCTGCTAGAGACAATTTAATGCTTTCCTGATGCCTTTCTATCTTTATAGCTCCAATAGTTACCCTCATTTAGTGTGGATATGCTTCTCTAACTCATACCCTGTGCAATGTGTCTGCATCTGCTAAATTATCTGTATAAATCACACGGGTGTATTAGAACAACTGCATCAATGTGTCAACCTTGCCTTTCTTACAGACGGTCTAAAGGAGAAGTATCATGCAATGAGTCAGATATGGACCTCTTTGAATCGGTTTATCCTCCAATTCAGCACACAATGACCATAATCCGGACACCAGATTAATTAATTGTCATTCATTTGGAAGGGCTGATGTGTTTCAGAAATGTGAAATTAACAAGCTAATGTAAATTCGAGCCAAGATATCATTCACTTTCCTCAAAGATTGCATCAGATATGTTGTAGGCTCCCTAAGTATGAGTCCTTCTCGCAATCTCCTGCTCAAGGCGTAAAGGTGCTAAACAGGCCCCGCCTCATGTTGCGTCTTTATGCAGTCTTTTGATGTGAACCACCTCATTGTCTTGAATGATTCAGAAATGAATACTGTTTGGTAAAGGCATGTGAAAGCAATATGATCTCACCTTTGGTAAACCATCACACAATAGACTAGAGCACTGATGGATCAGTGTACACTGTCATAGAAACCCATCGGTCATGTACTTGACCAGCCACTGGACTATAATGTTTAATAATTTCCAGTCAAAGCCCATGGTTTGGTTCACAAAGTCAACAAGGAAGTAATCAATGATATTCTCCACTTGCCAAATTGTTCCAGCTTTAGTGTTTATTACGCTTGGCCCCATGTCAAAAAGCTCCATTGCCAACCTCCTGCAGAATTCCAGCTTATACTTTCTTCAACAGAAGTGCAAACTCATTTGTGACATGACTTGGCACACAATGTAAATCTCCATGATACAGAGACTTTTATAAGCAAGAGCCATATTTACCCCTTCAACTTTGTCACATGTGATTAAAAAAAAACTATCAAGGATAAAGTGCCAACATGAAATCAAGCAAGGAGCTGTTCAACAAAACTATTATAGAAAAAATTAATAATTCATGCCAATACTTTAATTTGATACTTTTTATTTCTTTTCGTAACTGACAATGCCAAATGCCATATGTCACATAGGTGATGCAGTTTCCAGTGGCATTTTGACAGACCTTTCTGTCGATATCATGTGACATTGCCTGACAGCATTTCATTTGACATTTGACTGACGATATCATTAACTGCGAGTAAATAACTTTTAAACCATTACGGTAGACAAAAAACGAGTGCTACAGAATTGGACTGTAATGATCCTTGTGAGGTCAAAACCCTATCCATGCCATGAATTTCTGTTTAGCAAATACAATACGGAAATAACATTATAATTTGCATTTTATATTTTGGTCAGTGATATTCAAATAAAAAATCTCTTGTAAGTGAAACACCATGCGGGAGCTGAAGAATTTCACCAGCTCTAATAATAATCCAGAAACTGGTCCATGTGCAAGATCAGTGATAGCGCTTCAATTTCTCAAATGAAATAAATGTTTTCCCATTTTTTAAAAGTTAATCTGAAGTTCCAAATGATTGACTGATCTAGGAAATTGCCCTCCACTAGATCAAGTTTGGTGGTATTAAAATATTGATCAGAAACTGTAATTTTGGCACTGTTTTCATAACTGTAAATGTGTTTCACTTATGACTTACTACCCTTTCTAAATGAATGAAAAGGATAATTTTAGACAGGACAGATCCAATTGCAATAATTTGAGGTCAAAGTTCAAGAGATTCAATAGAGGCACTGCTCGAATCCCTGCATCTCTCCCCTATATCTGCAGGAACGAACCTATTTATGTTTACACATGGCAAAATTGAGTTCAGTTTCATCGATCTATGGCATGTGGAGCCAGTTGGGAGAAATGGGTTTTCCATTGCACTGTATTCCATAACAAACATGCTGTAACTTAAAGAGACTGACTGCTCTAAAGTAAACAATCTGGATGTAAAAGGTTTTCACGTAGAACACTGAAGCGGCTGCCACAAGGGACTTGTTTTGAGGTAGGACTGTCAGAGTGTTTCAGTTAGACTCAATTTCAACCATGAAACAACACCATCACGTATGGCATCACGAACACACAAAGGTGGTGTACTGAGTGTTGTGGTTAAAACCGCAACTGTAAAGTGACACCATTTTGTTTGTTGTATTGTCGTGACAGTATACCCAGAGGCTTATCTATATAAGTAGAAAAATGTCCCATAAGTATAGACTCTATGGACTGCAATGTATTTCAATCATAAGATGCTTTTTCGAGCTATGGGAAATAAAAGATGAGATGTATTTTAGTTTGCAGTTTGTGCTATTTTTAAAGCAGGCCAAATTTGGTGGTATGAGACCTGTACCTAAACTTTAGATCAGAAACTGGCATTGTATAGTGTTTTCATAACTTCAGATGTGTTACTGGTTTTTTTAACGTCAAATTGACTGCCCTTTCCAAATAAACTAAAAGGAAAAAATATTCTGAGCTGGATAGGACAGCTCTTCCCTTCTTGATAATTTGAAGTCAAACTTGAAGTGGTCCAATGTGGCATCTGCCATTCAAGGCAACCTATGTCAGCAGGAAGGAGTCTATTTGTTTTTTCATATGGCAAATTGAACGGAGTTCAGTTTCATTGATCTATGGCATGTGGAGCCAGTTGGGAGACATGGGTTTTCCATTGCACTGTATTCCATAACAAGGAAGCCCCATGCTGTATCTTAAAGAGACTGAGAACTTTGATTTGGACATTAAGGGTTTAAAAGGTTTCCATGTAAAACCAGCAAGGACTGGCACAAGGGAGGCTTTGAGGCAGGACTAGTACAGTTTTCAGTCTGAGTCAATGTTGAACTATGAAACAACACTATCACATACAGCTTCCTGAACATACAAAGGTAGTTCATTGAGTGCTGCGGTTAAAATCACGATTGTAAAGCAACACCCTTTTGTTTGAGTTTGTTTTGTTGCCATGACGCTATGGTCCCAATAAGTCTTTTTGGACCAAAAGTGGAGTGTTTATTCTACTTCTATAAACCAACAATCCTATCCAAACCAGCTTATATTGACACTGAATTTGGATGTTAAACACCTACTGATTCTGTCACCACAGCTATCATAAATAATGAGAAAGAGAAAAGTTATACTTGATCTTGGTAACAATGCAATTTAAATTCCTAACAGTATGAGATCACTCAGCCAAATTATTTGGCATACCTGGGAGTATAGACCCTTTTCATTACACAGAGTGAGCATACCACGTAACAGAGGAAGAATGTATTTAAAGTCAAATTGAGTTAATAAATCGGGGTATGAGCTTTCTGTAGCTTTAATTGATGTCACAGGAAATCAATGAGACAACCATTTTTCGTGGATTAAAAAGGCAACATGATGAAAAAGAAATACTATTTGTTATAACTATCAGACATGCTATAAAAATACAGTTCTAAGGGTATAATTTATGATTACCTTTGTTCCAATTATTCACTTGTCATTTTATTTATTGTGGTATCACATTTAAAATAGAATTATTTCTGCCGTAAAGGTAAAAGAAAATTAAGGAAGGAAAACAAACACAGTTAGTTTTTCAGATGTGTGTCCCATTCTCTTGTAGAATATTTATGCCTCCTGAACCCTGCATGCTTTAGAAGTCAGAACGAGGAACAATACATTATTCAAAACTACATTACCAGTTTGGGATGTACAGGAAAAGGCCAGGTTCGTGCTTTTAAGTGCATATTTGGAACATGTATACTTAAAACAATCTTAAGGTGTGTGCCCGGTATCTTGAGTTGCCTATTACCACCCTAGAAGTCTGAGGAATGTGCCACAGAGGCTCATCAATCAGCTGATCCCATGAATTATTTACACTTGCATTTCTGACTCTAATCTGCCATTCCTTGATAAATGCTTTCTGGAATCTGGGCAACTTGCTGTTTTAAACGTCGCCGTCCATATATGGAAAGAGTGACATTCAAATACAATATGTATACCAATGCTCTAGATATATGACATAAATTATATCATTACTGTTATTCATCACCTGAATGATGGTATATAATCTTATTGTACCAACACATGGGTGGCAGAAATATTCTGAAAACCAGCATTCTCTTTGAGCATGCAGGTATCAAACACAATGGTTTAGCCAATATATTACTAAAGAAATTCGTACATTTTTCCAATCATATCTGGCCATATCATTGCAGTCATCAATCACCCATTTTTCAATTGCTCTGTTCTGTTTCCAGATTTCCAGATTAATGAAAAATATCTATTGAGCCATCCATCCAAATTTATTGTTCTTTTCTCATCAATATCACTGGCTTTTTTCTACACCATTTCCCAGCCATATGATGAATCATGAATGGAATTATTCAGATACTATCCCAGTTTTATAAACAGATCTTGCTAATTTTAGTCGAATGCTATTTGTTAGACATGGATTGTCTCATAGAAGATAACTTGACGAGAAGACTTGTATTGGAGCAACTGCAGCTGAAAATTGCTCTATATATTCGCACAGCGAAATGGTCGAAGGTCCAACCAGTTTCCGAACAATTTAATCTAAAATCTGTGCGGTGATGATGTTAACAGCCAGTGACTGAAAAAGATCAAATGGACCTGGTTGCCTATCAACAATAATTATTCTGTCTCAGATCTAAATAAAAAATACATTTTATTCTCTTCAACAGGGTCTCAATTTTTTTCAGTATTATCCAACGTTGCCCTCTGAACACATAATTTTTGTGGAATACATGTTGTTCATCACTAGCCATAAAAAAATCATCAACGAGGGATAATTTTCATCATTTTACATTGCAACTGGCATCGATACTGGCTGTGTCATAAAGGGGTCGACCAACATAAAGCAACATATTACGATATTGATTAGTACCATTCGTATTTTTTTACCAATTGATGCTTCATGTGAATAAAATGTCTGAATCTGATCTGATACTTGAATGTTCTGGCACAAAATGGTGACAAGATAATGCAATTGCATGTCACATTTGTGTTATTTCTTGTGCTAAGTTTGCTTGTGAAGCTGCCTTCCTCCAAATTATATGTTAATTCCAACAGCAGAATTGCAGCAGCGGATTATCGGGCCATCATGATCGATGCCTTGGAGAAGTTTCAAGGTGCCATTTCTAAGCATCTGGTGAACATTTTGCCTTTGAATTTTGATTATTCTCCTGTTCAAGGGGAATCACGAGGAAACTAATCATGTCGCTGATCAGATGATAGCGTAAATTGGTTTTGCAAAACAGATTAAGTGAATCTTAAAGCATCGCTCCGTCAAATCAATGAATTTGAGGTCAAATTAAATCCTTATTTACTGAAGTGTCTCTCCTTAATAACAACATCCCTTGGTATTTTGCCATGAATAATTGAATAATCATTGTATGGCATGTTGCAGGAATATTTACTTTGAAAGTTTGGATACAGGATCTCAAAAATAGCCATTCTGAGGTGGGGGGGTCTACTAGACATTGAAATAACTCCAGACAGTGATGACAATAAAAGCAATTTGATTGCAGCTGATGATTTATTGGTTGACCTGTGTGTGATCAAGCCAAACAGATTAAATTTGTTTCACTGTCTGACTTGTTGAAGAACACATACTGGTTCTATCCAGAACAAAAATATGCACATATCACATTCTGGAAAATTTATTTGACAGAATACATACTGGTTGCATTTGGGAAAATAATATACATATTTCTTATTTATTACAAACACTAAGCAGGCAAGATGTTCATATATTTGTATCCTTCGTCAGTACCACGCTTTGTTTCATGGATATAAAGAGAAGTTATCCCATGAAAGTCACAATGTTACTGATTGAGGCTCTTTACAATAGTCAGTCATATAAACAGTTGGAACATATTGTTGCTGGTATATTATGTATTATATATGAACATACATTTGGGTTTGTCTTGTCAAAGACTGGCACGAAAAATGCACTCTTTCATGTACTTTTAAGATGACAATTCAGTACAAAGTGGTCTTAAATACAAATGTCTTAATTTGATAAGTTATCACACTGGAGAAAACCAGTGCATGTATTTCTATTATATTCACACTAATTTGGCAGAATCTGATGCTGTAGGAACTTGAAAAATTCACTTTGCTCTTCATCCTTTCTGATGTGACAAATTCCAATACTGAAGCAATCTACTTGTAAATTGCAGAACCTTTCAGACCTCAGCATGCTGCTCCATTGTGTGATGTCGAAGATGTTATCCCCTGGGGAATTCACATGTCTTTTTTAATCTCTTTTTCAGCTCAGCCAACAATTAAGAGTTCACAGAGGAGGCACACTGCAAAACTTGTGGTGATCAAAATCATCTTGTCAAAGTATATTGAACTTGAACTTGAACTTTATTTGTACCAAAATGAATACATAAATATAATATAATCATAAGGCACAGCAGGGCCAATAGTTTTGACAAAAACTGCGAGTGACTCCTGCTTAGTACTACAAAACAGCATCTAATTAAGCTTTTAGATAATTACAATCTTATAACACTGATTGCATTCTCTGATTACATGACCATACATTTAAAACACTAGAAAAAAAAAATAGAAATTTTATCTATCATAAATCTAAAAATTGAAAAAGACAATTTACGTGAATATACAATCTTGTGACAAGGATTACATTTTCTGAGTACATGACCATACAATTAATACATTAGATAAGAATTAAAATTTTATCGATCATAAATCTAAAAATAGAAGTAGACAATTTGCGTAGAATGCTGATGGAGGTAATAGAGTCAGTTACGGCATAAATCGATTGCAAATGTAACAGTTCCTTATGGTACATGGCAAGGAATATTTATTGATGAAAAAGGTTTTTAATTTAGACGTAAAGATATGAATAGAGGCTGTACGATGAGACTTAATGTCCTCAGGTAAGCTGTTCCAGGATTGAGCAATTTTGTAGTTAAGGCATTGTTTACCAATTTGGGATTGAACTGAGTTTATGTGGATGTTTGCTCTTCCACGGGTGGAATGATAATGAGTTGTTTCGTTTGCTTTCAAAGTATCTTTAAAATATGATGGTAAGTAATTGTTCAGGGCTCTGTAATATAAAAGACAAGATCTGAACTGGTATAAGTCGGCTAGTTTTAAGCTTTTGTATTTATGAAATGAATGAGTGGTGTGAGAATTGTATCTTTTTTTGTCAATGATTCTCATGACCTTTTTTTGTAAAACTTGGATTCTATTAATTGTTGAGTTAGGTGAATTTCCCCAAGCTATTAAGCTGTAGTTTAAATACGGTATCACCAGTGAGTTGTAAATAGTGAATAATATATTGGAAGGAAGTTCATGTTTAAGTTTATTCATAATGCCAGCTATCCGAGAAATTTTATTGGCTGTTCCATCAATATGGTTTTTCCAGTTTAGTGTGTCAGTAAGAATAACACCAAGAAATTTAATTTGGTGAACTCTTTCAATTTGAGATCCATTAAGGTAAAAGTCTAAATTAGCCTCATTTACTGAGCTCCTTGGTGTATGAAAGATCATGAATTTAGTTTTCGAGACATTGATAGATAATTTGTTTGCGGAGAACCAGTCACTTATTTCTTTAAGTTGATCATTGATATTCTGGTTAATGGAGGGAGTTATGGATTTTTCGAAGGGAAATATAATGTTCGTATCATCTGCAAATATTATAAATTGCGCATTGGATGCTGTTTGAGCGATATCATTGATGTATAATATAAACAATAGCGGTCCCAGTATGGAGCCCTGCGGTACTCCAGTGGAAATGTGTAGTGTATCAGATCTAATCTGTTTAAAATAAGTGAATTGTTTTCTGCCATATAAGTAACTTGAAAACCATTTGTGGGCTATTCCACGAATTCCATAGTGATATAACTTGTCTAGAAGTGTATGATGATTTAACGTGTCAAACGCCTTACTTAGATCAAGAAAGAGTCCTAGGGCTTTATGTTTTTTGTTTAAAGTCCTTGAAATCAGATCTTGTAATTTTAATATGGCTAAGTCCGTGGATAAATTTTCCCTGAAGCCGAATTGACAGGGAGTTAATAGATCATTTGTTTTTAGATAATTTTGTAATCTATTGTAGACTAGTCGTTCCAATATCTTAGAGAACGTAGGCAAGAGAGAAACAGGTCTATAATTTGTAAAAGAACTTTTTGGTCCATTTTTATGTATTGGGATAACTTTAGCCAGTTTCATTTGGTCTGGGAAAATTCCATTCCTAAGACTAAGGTTACATATATGAGTCAACGGTCTCAGAATTGGCTGAAAAGTTGATTTTAACATTTTTGGACTAATCTCATCATATCCGTAAGAAGATTTTGATTTGAATTTTTGAATAATTTTTGCAATTTCTTCAGCCGAAGTTGGCCTAAGAAAGAGAGAACCCACTAGATTTAAATTGGGTAGAAAAGTACTCGGCTGCCTAGAGCATGGGGTTATTTTGTTTGATAAATTTGGTCCAACATTTGTGAAATATTCATTGAAAGAGTTAGCTATTTCATTTGCATTTGTTAGTGTCACATTATCATTTGTAATAAAATGATTAGTCACATCGTTTTTGTTATTATTCTTATTTAGTAAATTATTTATTTGCTTCCAAGTAGCTTTTATGTCTTTTTCGCAACTTTTAAATGAATTTGTCCAATGAAGTTGTTTTGCTGCTCTTATTAATTTATTAAGGCAATTTCTGTATCTCTTGTATTTAATTTCCTCTTCCTGACGCCTTACTAGGTCTCTGGTTTTTTTTAGTTTTATAGATAATTTGTATCGTTGTTTCATTGAGGTAATGATGCCTTTAGTGATCCATGGTTTAATTTTATGAAATTTCCTGTTAAACTTAGAAGTTCTTACAGGGAGTTTTTCATTCATTATTTTGGTGTATATATCAATAAAAGAATTATATGCAGTGTCTACATTTGAAGAATTTATGACATCGTCCCAGTTCGCGTCATTAAGAGCATTTTTGAAGGAGTTCATTGACGCCTCGTTTTGGACTCTGTATGTGACATTCTTTTCAAGACTTACGTCAGGGTCAGTCAAATC
This sequence comes from Platynereis dumerilii, assembly GCA_026936325.1. Taxonomy (NCBI): domain Eukaryota; kingdom Metazoa; phylum Annelida; class Polychaeta; order Phyllodocida; family Nereididae; genus Platynereis; species Platynereis dumerilii. Next base: position 62,682,730 of record JAPTHN010000001.1, read on the forward strand.
TAAGGAAATGAAGTTAATATAATGATCAGTGATGTCAACTTGGTATGTTGGAACATCTGAGATTTTTTGGAATATATGATCAATTAAAGTAGCCGAGTTGTTAGTCACCCTAGTTGGCAGTGAGATTTTTGGAATAAAGCTATTACTTATAAATGAGTCTAGATAAGCATTTGTTAAAGCATTGTTTTCAGACTTGATGAGATCAATATTGGTATCACCAACAATTATTATTTCCTTATTTTTATAGTTCTTAAAAGATTCTAGCACTGAATCAATAAAATTATTAAATTCATGTACACTGTTATGGCTTGGCGAGCGATACAAGACACCAAGTATAATAGATTTTCTTCCATATTCAATTTCAATGAAAAGACAATCAAAGAGATTTTGTTTGTCAGTCGGAACGGAAATTGCAAGTTCTTTATATTCTAATTTGTCAGAAATAAAGATAGCTATACCTCCTCCTTCCTTTTTTTGGAGTTTATGTTTAGTGATCATCGAGTAACCTTTAAACTTCACATAGTCACATACATTTTCGTCAAGCCAAGTTTCCTCGAACGTAAGAACATCAAAATGAAAATTTATGATGTTGTTCATTAAGACTTCATATTCGGTTTTATGTTTAGGCAGGCTTCGAGCATTTGTGTTTAAAATGGAGAATGTTTTTGATGAGAGAGATTCAGTAAGCTCATTAAACTTATCAATATCATAGTAATGCGATGGAGAAAACATTGGTCTAGAGTTCTCTACATGATCATCGTTAAAATTCTCTAGCCATGTGATTGTTTGGTCAGGAGTAGCCATAGTTTTTTAGGGTACTCAAAACTCTTTGTTTTTTTACAGAGAACAATGTATTTAGTAACCTCATAAGCATTCTACTAAAATATTTGAACAGTCTTGGTTGAATGTAATTCGGAGACATGTAGCTCAGAGACAGATACAAAAAAAGTGTTTCATGTAGCATAATATTAAAAAGCACCATATCTAGGAACAATGCAAACATGTCAAATCAAGCATGCAAATACAATGCATAGGGCATAGGATTGACATATTAATAGTACAGGTAGGTCCAATGATAGTTTTTACAATGGAACATTAATAACTTTCACAGTTCCATAATTACTAATTTTAAGTTTATCATGAATGTCATAAAAATAATGTAATAGTGTCTGAATTAATAGTTCATAGAACATATAAGACATAATGTCGTGATTGATTGGCTTATAAACAATAATATTGAGCATTGAATTTATAAATTCTCATTTAACCAAAGCAGATTGGATTCGAGAAAAAAAGAATACTATTAAAATGTTATAAATCGTCCGTAATTATATATAGCGATTATTGAATGATAAAAAGTACAACTACAGTTTACATAACTGCCTGCATAATATAGAGTTATAGGATTATAGAAGTCATTTTTTTGTCTAGTAAAAAAATTGAGATTATACTGATAACAGATATGCAACTTTAAATACACAGTTACTGCATTGTAAAGGAAAATAATACAAAACCTTTGGTAATAACAAAGTATAATGCTTAAGTAATACTGTCGCTTTGGTCTAATGCTGAGTTAAGCGTATGGCAGGATTATACAATGGCAGGATTATACAATGGCAGGATTATACAATGGCAGGATTATACAATCTTAATTAGTGGCAGGATTATGCAATGAAAATAAAACAATCATCTGTTTAGCACCTCGTAATAATAAATTTGGCAAGTAACAGCAATGTTTACGGCATATCCATCGCACTGACCACAATGGGAGAATAATATTGTGCCAAGAATGTCTTGAAGATGATTTTGACACTGCTGATGTAAGAGAATGCATGTAGAATAGCTTATTGGCATAAGTTAGTAGGTCAGCTACCATCATCTGAGAAAAACAACTGCATCAGTTTTGTGTATTGTTTTGGGGTAAGATTTTACAGTGTGTCCTTTATTCAGATAACATGTCAAGTGCGCCACCATTCCTGTTGTCCTGTGGTTAAGAATCGTGAAAAAAGTATGTTATCAGCGCGTGCCAACAATGCAGCGGGAATTTGAAAAATCAGCAGAATTAAATTTTTTGCATCATTTGTAAACTAATTTTGGTTCCACCATTCCCTGCCGGACATTGAGGTTGATCTAATGTTGGTCTAACGAAGCATTAAACCTCCAAACCACATCGGACCCAACGTTACGAAACTACGTAATTTGTCGACACAATTTTGAGACGTTAATACGTACTTTTAGACGTTGATACGAGTGATACAAGCCGTATCTCACCCTACGAAGGATTTTAACGTTGGTCTGACGGTCCCTGACCGTCTTCCCGCCTTCTGGGATCCAGCGTTTCAGACGAGCGGCCCCCTCTTGCGCATGCGCGCTTGCGTACGAGAAGGCAAAATGGCGGGCTGACTCGAATCTGTGCAATTTCGGATGGTGATTTTGCCAATAACGAAGGATTTAAACGCATTGACAAGCCGTATAGCATTGGAGCTACGTAGAATAGCTGCTTGGCTATTCAATGAGCCGGTTTTGGACGCTCGGAATCCTTTATTGTGAAAGTTTGAGGCCCGCCAAAGTGCAAAATCGAACGGCATGGTCGGAGCGCCCCGGCCCAGGAATAGCCCGATCAGCTGTTTCTGTATTTGTGATCAATTATGGACTGAATAGTGGACATATATACCCCGTTCTGGATGGATATACCCCGGTTACCAAACCCGGGAGGACACACGGACGTGGATACGGCCAGAATTCGTCGTTGGACACCAGCGCTGGACTCACAAGTAAGGCTCTTCAAGATGTCGATTTGTTTTCAGGGGCGGATCATCTGATGGGGGGGGGGGTTTATGTTCAATTCTTTTTAATAGTTTTTAAGCTTTTTTAGTTCAGTTCACTTTCTGTCTTGTTTTCAGATTGATTTATATATAGCGTGTTCGGGATCATTGTCCAGGTAGGGTGGGGTGCGGGGGGGGGGGAGAGCATCCCAGCCACTGGTGGGAGGATTTAATTATTTTGATTGAGATCTGCAAATATAAAGCAAATAATTAAAGCAGTACAAACAGAGCTATCCAAGAAGGATGCTCCCAAAATTAATAGACTTTTCTTCCTCATTTTACTGAGCAGTCTACAAGTTCACTTAGGACTATAAGATAAAATTATATAAAAAACACTTACCTTGCATGGTGAAATTGAAAATGTTACTGCAATTTTACCTTGATAAAATTGGAACATTCTCGGCATCTAGGACAGTTGCAATGAGGCACCATTAAACTTGGGTCTCATTAAATTTTCATATGCATATTTGTGGGTGTGGAAAAAAATTAAATTATTTTTAAACCAGGATAAGCTTGCACATTTTTAAAAGTACATATGTGGATTTAATTTTTACTGGCTTGTCAACTTTTTCTTCATGGCTTCATCTTATCGCCAACAGCAACCATCCTGTTGGAGTTTTTATATATTACAAAGTTACCAGATAGATTGGAATAGTTATGGAATAGATGGCGCTACAAGCTCTCTGAGAATCAGGGTCCTAGGTTCTGCAACTTTGTGCAAACCTTCAACAAACCTTTGGCAGATACGTATGATCAGACGTTTGACCTGAACATTACTTTCAAACGTTGTCCATACATCTCAAAAACATGTTGGAGAAACCTTGGAACTTACGTATGACCAAACGTGTGACCATACTTTTCATAAACCTATGAATCAAAGGTATGGTCATACGTAATAGTCCAAGGTTGCTAAGACCTCTCAGATGAATGTTCGACAAACCTATGAATCAAAGGTATGGTCATACGTAACAGTCAAACGTTCTTCAAACCTCTCAACCAAAGGTATGACTTACGTAATAGTCTAAGGTTTTATAAACCTCTCAAATGAATGTTCGACCAACCTTTGAATCAAAGGTATGGTCATACGTAATAGTCAAACGTTCTTCAAACCTTTCAACCAAAGGTATGACTTACGTATGACTGACACGTTTATCCAAACGTTATAACAAGACGTTCTTCCAACCTCTCAACCAAAGGTATGACTTATGTGTGACTCGAACGTTAGGCCAAACTATAAAACAAACTATCTGCCAACCTCTTACTAACGTTGCGACCTACGTTTGGTTTCCCATCTGAGTGCAACGTTTGGAAATTACATTTGCCCTACCTTTGTCATACGTTGTTTGGCCCAACGTTTGATTCTAACCTAAATAATTACGTAGCGAAAGGTTGGATTTACGTTGCTGCTTGGGAGGGTTGTTAGTTTTTATTGTTCTGTACATAACAATTAAAATATTTCAGTGACACTGGAGAATAATAGCCACTAGGAATGTGAACAAACCATCAAAAAATCTAAACTGTATTTCTTATTTTTACTTTACCATATGCTTGATAACAACATTTATATTTCCACTTTAATTACAATGACACAGTTTAATTACAATGACACATTATTATCAAATTGTAAACAATTTCATATTGAACAGTTCCAGTTTTACTGTTTTGTGTTAATATATATATGTTAATGAGAACACATTTTGTACATCCCCAAATATTTACAAATCATTTTATAGTTACCTCCACTTAAAATATTGATGTCATACAGTGGTTGTTATCTAAACTTGATAAATTTCTCAATTGATATGACATATTCCAAATATTTGTCATTTAGCATAATGATTTTACATCAAAACTAGATGATATTAATTTGGGATGTACGTACTGCTCTAGAATTCGCAATCCTTTCCAGAATGTCTTGTCTAGAATCGAATATTCATCGCTCTATATATAGCCAGGATAAACCTTACAGGTATATTCTGCTGGAGTTCTTCGGTGGCTCTGATGTCCACTTCCTGGCCTGCATATCCTGACCAGTATCTAGAGCCAACTTTCTGCCATCATAACTTGCTCCTGTCATCGCTACCTGTTGCCCAGGGCATTGGCCTGATTGAATTACTGTCAGTTCACTCATAACGTCAGCAGCCCCATTACTGTACAGCCTGGTCATCTTAGGATGTGGTCACCAGCTCCAACAGGGGTCAATGGGTTTCTTAGAAAGGCTGAAGTGACTCAGTATCTTGCCCATTTGTCTTCGCCACATGAAAACTGATAGACATTCCGTCTGTTTACTGTAACATATCATTTCAGTTTCAGAAAGGAATAAAATGTCTTGAAACTTGAGGTTAGACATGTGATCATTGAGATGTATTCTCTGAATGGGCAATTGCTACAAGACAAGCTTATGAAGAAATCTCTATCCTGTTTCTTAAAAGCAATCAGTTGGACATTTAGTTTTTCCTGAATTGCTTCAAATTCAAAGTACTTCATTTTTGTTGGCAATATGTTTGTGGCAGCAAGATTGTCTCAGAGGAATTTGGCAACATGTTTCATGTTCCATATGCTGCCACTCTGTCTTGATCAAGTTGATGATGGATCAACAAGATTAATGATTGATCTTGTGCAACCAAAAATGTTTGAGCACTCTTTATGGAATAATGGTGTATGTCATAGACACCAACTAAAGCTGTAAGCCTAATTATCAGATGTCAAAGAATAAGAATGTTGTGATGCCAAACTTCCCCAAACTAGTATATCTCTTCTTTTCTTTGTTAATCAATATTATCCTGTAGCTGACAAGAAAATGGTTTGAACCCAACTTATGACTAATTGACCACCAAAATGTCTGATTCACACATATTTATTAGCATGGTAGACTTACAGATATAATAAACGTAAGGATGATACTATTTACAAAATGAAGGATGATCATGATGAAATATGCTTGCTTTGCATGAACGTAAATATCATTTCTCTGAAAAAACCTGTATCTCTGACATTAGGGGATTTAAACTTAAATCTTTTCAGGATATTAACATAACAGTCCTGTGGTCTATTAGTTCATATGTTATGACCAAGTGTGAGAACAAGCTTGTTTCATTGGAAAACAACAAAAAGATAATTATTAATTGCTAAGAATGGCAAGCATGCCCTCAGAAACCAGCCACAGGCATCAGCACCAAGCAACCTTTGGAACTGCGAAGTTCTGACTTCACAAGCCAGCCTTCAGGTTATCAGTCAATCCATACACACCTGCTTTGACTGACCAACCTACTCAGTCAGCTCTTAGTAATCTGGTGTGCAGTCAAATTGACAAGGACAACAATGGCATACAGACAAAGAGTCAGACACTGATTGGTCTTAATGCCTCTCCTCAATATGACCTGTTCACTTAACAATTTGTGTTCTCCTGATTCTCCTCTTGATCCCTCTTGAGCAGGGTTATTTCCATGAACATCAACCTTCTCCAAAATGAAGATTTGCAACCTAATGCTCGACTTTGATCTCATTTCGAGTGAAAGAATTTTAGAGAGCAAGCAGGCTGTCGATTTGGGCTGCAGGAAATGAGCAGGATGTAGACATAGAGATTATTTTGGTATTTAATGGAAGAGGAGGTTGAGTAGATGCATCAACAATACATCTTGTTTTCAGATACTTCAGCATGCAAATGTGAAAAATGCCAAACTATCAGATTCCCTGCAGATATGCTTTCTCTACACTGTAGTACTGTCATCAGCTCTGTCCTTCACTGTCTATTTTCACCTGGTATGAAGAGGTGTTGCCGATATTTTTGTAGATGAATTTTGCCTGCATCTGCTAGATTCTGAGATGTATGAAAAGATTTACCAGTCAGAAAATATCAATCATAATTATTCAGACGATAATATTATATTGAGAAGATACTGTGCACTGTGCACTTTGGATAAATATTAAATAACATATAAAATTTATAAATGGTAAATGCTGTCACAAATATGAGACAACATAAATAGATCACTTGACTTATTAATTGAATGAAGTAGTAACAATGTCTACTCCACAACGCAATATGAGAGGCTGCATTCAAGTCACAATTACGGAATTATTGGATTTAATTGCCTTGCAATTCCAATAATTATCAATACCATTTGTTTTTATAGTTTTAATTTGTTCAACTCTAAGTGGTAAAGAAACCTTTATGCACGTGGGAATAAAACCATAGTATAATGAAATAAACTGACCACAAACTTGATATGTGAGACATACTTATGTAAGAACTGTTGTTATCAGGTAACGGCTGCTGTTATAGACTGGACACAGTGGACAGCAATTATAGCCTTGAGTCAGCTGAGAGGTAACTCCATGAAAGCAGAGGTCAGTGACCCTAGTGTCAGCTACACAGGCAATTCAGTGGATTTCATGTGCATTCCTATTTTTATAGGTCACCAAGTTAGCCTCATTTTATGTGGATCATCTGGACAATGAGGCTCTTTGCTGCATCATGTTACTCTTCCAGATACACAAGACCCAGGACTTCTCAGAGCCAATAAATAGACCATAAACTGGTCCTGCAGCCTTGCAGCCTGTGAAAGATGTTGTTGGCAGGTGCTAGATGTTGTTTTATTGGTTGGTCAGTAATTCGTTTTTATGTGAGCTGGCAGCTAACATTATTGAAGAGGTTAGTTGCCCTAGTGACTCACGACAATTGAATGCTTTTCGTGATGTACATACCTGCACTGTATGATCTGTTTACATTAGCACTTTATCTTGATACTTTCTTTGATCTACTTGAGCTAGGTTATTTTCACTATCATCAAAATAGTAAAAAGAGTAGGCGGACTTGTTGCTATGGAATCCAAAAAAAGACTGCATCCCGTCCGTTACATTGACAAAACTATGACCACCATGACAGTTCCAAATACATGGAAGTGTGGTTCGATGCAAAGCAAAGTGCTCTTTATAGAAACAGTACATTGTATGATGAAACAGACACTATTCTAAAATTAGATTAGGATAATATAACACTGTATTCTGTATTGCCTCGAAATATCTTAGCACTTAGGCCGGCACAGAAACAATGCATAACTATATTGATTAGGGTTAACCAGCTTGATTGTTAAAGGTACTATACCAAACGGGTGTGGTGGTATTTTGAGATGTACTCCTCGAGTTGAAGATATCCTAAGTCCTCTGTACCCACGAGTGCATCAATGATACACCTTATAATATGGTGCTTGAAGCTGCTGTACTGAATCTTTAAAGAGTAGGATAAGAAAACATCCCAGACAGACCGCTTTCATCTCAACACACATTTATCAACAGTAATGTCATTGAATGGCATCATTAAATTCATAAGAATATACGTGTATCGCTTGTCCGAGTAATAATATATCTGTGTATATAAGCACTCCCAAATATGAATTGTGTTTTAGTATCTGTCACTATCTAGCTTAATTCCCTGCGGAAAATACAGGGTAAAAAGCAGATGTGTTTTTATAGTCGTAAGCAGAAGGTTTAGATGTTCTTATCTGGCATGCAAATGTGCAAAACGCCACATTATGATATCAGATTTCCTGTAGGCTCCACACTATAAGTATAACTGCCATCAGCTCTGGAGAAACAAACTGATTTTTTTAATTAAAAAAAGGAATATCACCTGATTTCTTTGTCAAAAAGATGATAGTCAGCTGCAAAACGTCTACAAGTATATATGTTTTTAAAAAATGCAACAGCGTGCAAAACCTGAAAACCCTTAATGATTAAGGTTGAAAAAGGCAATGTTTTTAAATGTTAATTTGAATTTATTGTATATTAAACTAGCCACATGATGGAAATTCAAATTGCAAATTTATTTTCATTGATGAAGTTAGCTCTTACAGATACACTGGTGATGTTTCTTCAGTTTCTTCACTTGTATCTAGAAGAGGATTTATATCCGCTTACCTTGGTTTATTTGTAAATATGTCACAAAAGCAGAGGTCAATCTCATTTGTAAATATGTCACGAAAGCAGAGGTCAATCTCAGCTGCACAACAATACATTGCATGATGCATTCCTATTTTTATAGGTCTCTAAGTTAGCCTTATTCAATGTGGATCATCTGGACAATGAAGCTCTCTTGCTGCATCAAGTTATTGCTCCAGCTACATAGGACCTAAGACTATGCTGAGCCAATAAAATAGGCCGTGAAGTGGGCTTACAGGCTGTGCAAGATGCTGTTATCTGGTGCAAGATGCTGTTTTATTGGCTGGACAGTAATTCGGTTTTATGTGAGATGGCAGTTAACACCATGAAGCAGAGGTCAGTTTCCCAAGCGGCAGTTGCTAAAGACAATTCAATGCTTTTCTGATACATTCCTGACTTTATAGCTCCCCAAGTTACTATTTTCCGGTAGGATCAGATGGATGCTGTGGCTGTTCAACATTCCGTTGCTCTAGATATAACAGGTACCCTTTGGAACTCTCTATTTGCAAATGCATGCAACTTTATGAATCACATGGGTGCAATAGGACAGCCAATGAATGTGTTAACTTTGTCATTCCTGTATGCAATGACATAGCAACCCGATAGAGAACATGACTTTTCATAATGCAATAAGTCAGGTGCTTGGGTCCCATTCACCATTCTCCGAAAGCGCAGATGCAATAAGCCAGATGAGATCAATGAGATAAAGACAGAATTGACATTCATTCAGGAGTGCTGGTGTGTTCCGGAAATGCGGTCATGTATTTTGTATGCTGAACAAACATGATCTCTCCAATGGAAACTTGACTCCGGATAAAATTAACTTGGCGCAATGATAGCTTTGGGTACAATGGGAAAACCGGTATCCAACTGACAATTTTGCATGTTAGCGACTTGCCAATTTTGCATGTTAGCAACTTGCTAAGAATTATCACTGTCAACAACAACAAACAAGCAATCAGATTATTGTTTATCTTACAAACATTATAAGTTAAAACATATAATAGAAGATGCATATTATGTCTAAGTCAGTTAGACACCTCTTTTTCGGTTCCTAACATGCATTTTTGTCAGTTATATCTCTCCCTCCGGTCGGGATGTAACTGACAAAAATGCATGTTAGAACCCTCCAAATTGGTCTCTAACTAATAAGTATACAGGCATATACCTTGTCACTGAATCCCATCTGCTAAGCACTTGATCATCCATTGGATTAATGTGTTTCAGCAAAACTTTTGGGTTCGGTTAGCCCAATAATTCCTTGTCAAACAGGTTGGGTTGCTAAGTCAACAAGGTAGTAATCAATGTCATCCCCACTTGGCAAATTGCTTTCTGTTTATTATGCTCGACTCAGTGTCAACCAATCTCTGCTGCGAATCCCACTAGAATTCCAGTTGATGTTTTCTCCCACATCAGTGCATATATTCATGTCCAACAGGCCTCAGTATATTATTTTTCTAAATATTATATCCACATTTTTTCGACAAGAGCTATAGTTTACTACCTGATTTAAAGCCATTCAACTGTCTGATATTTCAACCATCATGAAACACGGAAGACTGTTTTACTTTCTTTATTTTATGACAGCTCCACCCATTTGTATTTTCAAGATCACATTAGGATATACCAGTCTGATACTGAATATATCCTTTATGTGTCCAGGAAGATTATATCGAGGCACTGAAGGCAATGCGGAAGAACATTAAGATAACATTACAAATTTTTGTAAGCGTCACGTCATGAAACATTATCACAGCATGTAACATTAATATTGTTTTGATTGCTGCAATGATGCTTTGTCAAGATGGCTGTCCCAGCAGCTGACTATTATGGTAATTTCCTACTTGGCTGTGATAAGCTGAGCCGCCTTAAATACCATATCGGTTGACTGCCCTGCAAATCACTTTATCCATCAATTGGGGCCAAGGCTAAGGTCTAGGGCTAGGGTGTGCCTTTCGCGTGAACACCAGAGAGAAAAAACGTTATTTACTGCAGCAGTGTCCAGATGTGGAGTCTTTACAGAATGAAGTGCATTTAAACCGAGGGATGGTATGGATGGCTTTGAAACTAGAGAAGGGATTTTCGTGGTTGGGGTCATGATATGCTAGCAAATATTTTACTGAGTTTTCACTTTCACATGAAAAACAAAGCACCAAACACTTGATGTCTTACAATTTCATGAAGTCATAAATCTGATGTCTTCAACAGATCATATTCTGGGACACCAGTCACCACCCTTGGTAGATCATTTTTAAACAAACGTGTGCAGTCTTTGTAAGATTACAGTCCTCGTCATACTTACATGGAATCTCAAGTTCTATTCTGTGCTGTTGAACTGTGATGTCAGAGATGACACTATTCTAGCATTGCAATATATTTAATTTAACTTCAAGCTGTGATGTCATTTTAAACTGGGTCAGATTCCCCAGCTTCTAGCCAATGCCAATCCACCAAACTGAGAATCACAGTTTCAACTCAATGTCAGAGTGAAAATCGGGTCTGGGAAAACCCATACAAGTTTGACATCACAGCCTCTCAGCCAATGGGCTGCCAGAACAAATATACATAAGATAAGCCATGTGTTTACAAACAAATTGTCAAAGCCTTCTGTTCATACCAACTTCCATCAAAGTTTAAAGTTGTTAGTAAGCAAGTTTGCAGATTAATCAAACAACTCTGTGGGGATTATAACAGTTGTCCACTGTGAATGCTCACAAAGCTGCCATTTGGTAGGATTAGACTGGTGATTGCTGTGATAAATCATTGGGACCACAAATGTAATGCTTCCTTCAATAGGCCTATATCAATGTTTGAACTGTGACGCAGCAGATGCATCAATGACATGCCTTATAATCTGGTACTCGAGGCTGCTGTATTGAATCTTTAAAGAATGGGATAAGAAAGCATTACAGAACGCTTTCATCTCAACATAGGTACATTTATCAACGAACATTTATAGCATTGCAATTGAACCCATTCTTAAATTATTCTTGTGAATACACATCTGCCAATCCTACATGAATTGATAATATATCTGTGTAAGTAAATACACCAAAACATGAATTGTGTTTTAGTATGGCTTCCTTGCTGACAGTACAAAGTAAAAAGAAGGTGTTTTTTTGTAGTCGTAAGTAAAATGTTTGTATGTCTTTATCTGACATGCCAGGGTGCGAAATGCCACAATATCAGATTTCCTGTAGGCCATTTCCACGCCATGGCACTGTGTCAGCTCTGTCCTTCACTGTCATCGGGTATGAAAGGGAGAGAGTCGACTATAATCTTATTTTTCAAATAAAAAGTATCATCTGATTTCTTTGTCAAAAAGATGATTATCACCGGCGAAATATCAAAAAATATATTTCATGCAGCAGTGTGCATACCTAAAAAACCCATAATGATTAAAAGGTTGTAAAAAGGCAGTGTCTTGTTTTAATCTGCAGCTTTTATATTTAAACCAAGGAAATTCAAATTTCAAATCTCTTTTCATTGATGAAGTTTGCTATTACTGAAACGCTGGTGATGCTTTCTTCTTCATATTTGCATCTAGAAGAGGACTTAGCTGCTTAGTATTACATAACGTACTGTCTCTCTCAGTTTCTCACATTTGTGACTTGCGTATTGCAGGACGCATGCATGCTCCCTGATCTAATTTGTGCCAACTCATGAGAGTTAAAATCCCCTAAAGTTAGAAGAAACACTTTTGCTGTTTAGTCTTGGGGTAAGATCAACTGATTTTCTTCTTGAAGTCAACATCACATACCTTGGTTTATTTGTAAATAAGTCAATATCATGAAAGCAGAGGTCAATGTAAGCTGCACAACAATTCAATGCATTTCATGATGCGTTCCTATCTTTATAGGTCTCTAAGTTAGCCTCAGTAAAGTAGGTCTGTTTTTCTTGTCGTAAGTAAAACGTTTGGAAGTCTTTATCTCGCATGCAAATGCGCAAAACGCCTCAACATTAGAGACCAGCAATGTCATCAACTCTGTCCTTCACTGTCAATTTTCATCTGGTATGAAATGGAGAGACTGATTCTTTAGATAAAAAAAGATGAATATATTCCTATATCAACAAATATGTGTAATGCAGCGGCGTGCATGCCCAAAAAACCAAAATAATTAAAAATATTGTAAAAAAGGTAGTGTTTTAATCTTAATCTACGGTTTCATTTAGGCTACTTAACAAACGGTAGAAAATTCAAATTGCAAGTTTCTATTCATTGATGATGTTTGCTATTACTGATACGCTGGAGATGCTTTCGCCAGTTTCCTCATCTGCATCTAGAAGAGGACTTATATCCGCTTACCTTGGTTTATTTGTAAATACGTCATGAAAGCAGAGGTCAATCTCAGCTGCACAACAATTCAATGCATTGCATGATGCATTCCTTTTTTTATAGGTCTCTAAGTTAGCCTCATTCAATGTGGATCATCTGGACAATGATGCTCTCTTGCTGCATCAAGTTATTGCTCCAGCTACACAAGACCCAAGACTATGCTGAGCCAATAAAATAGGCCGTGAAGTGGGCTTACAGGCTGTGCAAGATGCTGTTATCTGGTGCAAGATGCTGTTTTATTGGCTGGACAGTAATTTGGTTTTATGTGAGATGGCAGTTAACACCATGAAGCAGAGGTCAGTTTCCCAAGTGGCAGTTGCTAAAGACAATTCAATGCTTTTCTGATACATTCCTGTCTTTATAGCTCCCCGAGTTACCATTTCACAGTAGGGTCAGATTGATGCTGTGGCTGTTTAACATTCCGTTGCTTTAGATATAACAGGTACCCCTTAGAACTCTCTATCTGCAAATGCATGCAACTTCATGAATCACATGGGTGCAAAAGGACAGCCAATGAATGTGTTAACTTAGTCATTCCTGTATGCAATGTCATAGCAACCCGATAGAGAACATGACTTTTCATAATGCAACAAGTCAGGTGCTTGGTCCCATTCACCATTCTCCGAAAGCCCAGATGCTATAAGCCAGATGAGATCAATGAGACAAAAACAGAATTGACATTCATTCAGGAGTGCTGGTGTTTTCTGGAAATGCGGTCATGTATTTTGTGTGCTGAACAAACATGCCCTCTCTATGCAATGGAAACTTGACTCCGGATAAAATTCACTTGGTGCAATGACAGCATTGGGTATAATGGGAAAACCGGTATCCAACTGACAATTTTGCATGTTAGCGACTTGCTAAGGCCTTAACATGCAATGACAATTAACAAGTTTTTACTAAGTGCAATTTTTATAATATCAAGTAAATCATTTTTGGCCTTGATATACCATGCGTGACAGGGGACACCACAACGTTACAGTTTTCATAGAACAAGGAAAAGTCAAAATTAACGCCTAACTGGAACAACAACAAAAACAAACACGGATGTCTGTTTTACTTTCTTTATTTTATGACAGCACCACCCATTTGTACTTTCTAGATCACATTTGGATATACCAGTCTCATAATATATAAATATATCCTTTGTGTGTCCAGGAAGATTATATCGAGGCACTGAAGGCAATAAGGAAGAACATTGAGGATTACATTACCAATTTATTGTAAGTGTCACATCATGAAACATTATCATGACATCTAACATTAATATTGTTTTGATAGCTGCAAAGATGCTTTGTCAAGATGGCTGTCCCAGCAGCTGACTATTATGGTAATTTCCTGCTTGGCTGTGATAAGCTGAGCCGCCTTAAATACCATATCAAATGACTGCCCTGCAAATCACTTTATCCATCAATTGGGGCCAAGGTTAAGGTCTAGGGCTAGGGCCCCTTTGTGTGAACGCCAGAGAGAAAAAAACTGTATTTACAGCAGCAGTATCCAGATGTGGAGTCTTTACAGAATGAAGTGCATTCAACATGTTTAAACCAAGGGGTGGTATGTATACGGCTTTGAAACTAGAGAAGGGATTTTCGTGGTTGGGGTCATGATATGCCAGCAAATATTTTACTGAGTTCTCACTTTCACATGACAAACAAAACACCAAACACTTGATGTCTTACAATTTGAAGAAGTCATACATCTGATGTCCTCAACAGATCATTTTCTAGGACACCAGTCACCACCCTTGGCAGATACTTTTTAACAAACGTGTGCAGTCTTAAGTAAGATCGATACCAGCAGAGCCTCAAAGTTCTCAGATGCAGATCAGCAGATGACTAATACTGCAAAATAATAAGTGAAGTAACATAAAAGTAAAAAGAGAGTTGCTTATTCTACTGCTGCAATATCAAATACCCTCCGAACCATAAACACAAATGTAACATTGACAACTAAGAAAATACATTAGAAAAGTATGACTAATTGCTTGTGCAGTCACTGCTTTAATGGCGACAACCAAGAGAAAAACCATACTTGCTCTTTGGCTTCCTTTTAAATTAAATTCTCTTTATGGAATGAGATTGCTCACTGCTCAGTCAAGTGAGTTGGCACGCCTTGGATTTCTTGTACTGGAAATCATCTCACATCTATAGGATGACATGAAGTGTTAGCATTTCTGGCATCTTAATTAAAGATACAGGAAAATGAATGGAACATGAAACAGTCAAACAATCAAAAGCTAAGAAATTTGGAGATACTTAAGTCAATTTGTGCATGCAATAGTGCAGCAACACATTTCTTCAGGCTTGTATTTGTAACTGAAAAATTTATTTTTGTGAGTTTATATATTTCTTGTATGCAGCAAAGATTATTTTTTACATACATATCACAGTTCATAGATGTGTTGTCTTCAACTGTGCATCCCATTTTGTTAATTCTCCAAAATCAGAGTATGTTCCAACAATCATTGATAACATCATTAACAGCCTGAGATATACAGAGATGGGTTAAGGTCATGCTTTAGGAGCATACTTTTGTTCTTGCAATTGAAACTAATGCTATGTACCCTGTCCAGTGTCTTTAGCTACCCAGTATAACCAAAGAAGTCAGAGGAATGTGCCACACAGGCTAATCAATCAGCTGATCTTATGAATTATTTGCACTTGCATTTCTGCCTGTAATATCGCCTTTCTTGGTAAATTCTTTCTGGAATCTTGGTAAATTGCTGTTTAAACTGAATGTTTTTGCATTATCCATGATAAGGTTTCACATCTGATGCCTTAGACTGGATCGTATTGCGCCAGCAGATCAGTGGCAATCATCAGTAACTCGATACACTATAGGTTTTGGAAATCTTTCTTGTATTGTGTCCAATCAACTTTTATAACCATCAGGTGTATTACTTTGGCCATCAGCGGGCATGAAAATATTGAAAGGGGTTTTCCAAAATGCCACCATGCCAATCCAGTCACATCCCACAAGTTTTCATCTTTCAACACTATATCAATAGCCGTAATGCTGCTTATCTTTGTTCTATAATGAAAATAATTAATATCCCAAGTCAAATTTATTAAAATTTTAGGCAACTCTAGAATGAACATTACAGTTTTTTTCCAGACAAGGCTGAGCCACATGAGTTATCAATGAAATTATTGGCAAAATTATTCTCGATCAATAGACACTTCAGAAAGATGTTATCTCAGCTTTGAAACAGCCATCTCAGATCAGAGCTTGGTAGTAATAATGAAAGTATTAATGGTTTGACATAAATTCTCGAACAGATAGGAATTTGGTTTAATCTTTGAAATAATTGTTTCTAAGTGAAATAACCTGGTTTGAAAAGGCTCCTGATAACAACAGCATCTGCTAAATTCATAATGTCATAATATATCACAAGGCGTATCAGGCATAATATATCATAATAATTCTGGTACAGACACTGCTTTTGATAAAACTGGTGTATACGAGTAGATTCAATGAACATTATCTTTAATTAAATCATTCTTTTGAAAACAGACCACACTGCACCAAAACTAGTAAACAGAAGATACATCTCTGGAGATCTGAAACCCTTCTCATGTGATACAAACGAACACAAGCAGGTGATGCTGACACTACATGTACTCCATATATGCACCAACAGAAGGTAATGTCATATCATTCGAATACACAGAACAACACTGATTGTTCTCATACCATGAAGAACAAATTGAACATGTATCGGTATGCTACTCCACAAAGGAAAAAACATTCAATGAACATTATCTATGATTTATGTCATTCCCTTGAGAACAACAAGCGACACCACCAGCAAAACTTACAGAAAATGTGTGTGCGAATGCCAGATAATGATAGTAAATGTCACAGAGACATTTTCTAGTTCACACGGATTATCTATGCTTCTGGAACAGAGGTTTTTTTTACCATGTAATATTTAATTCGATGGTAACAATTCATCTAATATGAATGAATTGTAGCCACTAATTTTGGAATGGAAAACACTGACTTGAAGACTACACATTGTACCGTAAAACGGGGGAAAGTTGGCTGGTTTTTAGTGAATCAGAGTTCACTGCTACGTCACTATGCAATAAATGCTGGAAACTATTGTTGGAAAATCAGGTCACCTGTCCATACTACCTTTGCATGTATCAAACAACTTGAATTTTTATCTCTAGAGAATTACACAGGACCTCATGTAAGTGGCCAACTTTACCCAAGAAATGGGTAAAGTTGGCCACCCAGTGCGTAAAGTTGGCATGTCTGCCATTCAGTGGGGAAAAGTTGGCATATCAATTGGCAGGTTCTAACAAAGTATTTACTATTTATTTTGTTATGGAAATGGACCATGTTAATTATATTTTGATAGTACTTAAAATTGGACATTCAGGAAACAACAGTGTACAGTACAAGTGAAAGAAAAAATAGTCCATTATCAGCATTTCTTTATCTGATATCTTGCCTGCTGTCTTGTTTACATTGCCAATAGACTTTGAGGGACCTTGAGCAGAGATGCTTTTGCCTGTGGAACAGTAACTCTTTTTGCTCTCTTTTTGGGTGGCTCACCATCATCCCCATATTTCATGTCTCGTAACCTGTCAAGAACCACCTCTGACACAGCTTCTGATTTTCTAGTTTTTCACCTTTTGGTTATCTGCATAAGATTGGTGAGCTATCCAGAGGGTGCATGCCATTTTCATAAAACCACTAACAATATTCTCACTGAAACGGTTTCCCATTTTTGGTAGGTAATTATTTTGACTCATCCCATGTTCCACAAAAGCGTCAAGTGCTTTATTCAGATTTTTTTCTAAATACTTGCGGAATGCATCTTTCTTTATATAATTGCATGGCATTCTGCTTAAATAGAATGAAATAAAAATAATGAAAAAAGTAAACCAATCGAAAGCCTGCTCTTACATTCTACATGGGCACTTAATAGGAAATATTATATTTAGGCATGGAAAATATTTGGGTACATGTTGTTATATATGTGATTATCATCATGTAGACTAATAAGTATTAAATTTTGTTTTCCGATACAGCACCTCTCCAATGAACAATGTTCTCCGAATGTAGGCCAAAGTCTCTTATGAATGATTCCTCTCTTCTCTTCTGACTCCAAATACTTGTGGTTCAGCTGACCACCTCGTGCTTTTTTAGTAATCATGTTGTTTGTACGTTGGTGTATGAAAATATTGTGTGAATAATTAATGTATTACACTTGCTGTAAATAGGATTTATCATCGTTGAACCATCAATGCAATGCGAAATCCTACAAAACTGTTAGGAAATTATCAGGTGACAGGCTAGTGATACATGGGGTAAGGTTGGCATGACCTGCCAACTTTCCCCGAAAACTATGCCAACTTTTCCCCAACTGAGGAATTTGACAACTGTAAAAAATGTGTGAGCCAAGGCCATCATCCGAATGGGGAAAATAGTAGTTGACTGCATTTGTAACTCATTGTTGAGTGGTTTTTAAAAATAAGGTATAGCTAAGTAGGAGCTACACTGCAAAGTTTCGGCATATACAATTTTGTCGATTTTTTAGGTATTCAGATATGAAGGGCATATTTATTGCAAATTTGATTCAATACTATAATTACCTCCCTGGATGACTGTCAACATATCTCTGGACGACAAAAACTTGAAACATTCTCATTGTATGCCACCAACGATAAAGAAGCCAGACTTTTCTGAAAAAACAATCACGTTGCCAACTTTCCCCCGGGAGCCAACTTTCCCCCGTTTTACGGTAATTGACATCGCTAATACATGCAGTTTAAATTGAAGCATGGCACAGTTAATTTTTGTAAAAGCTATCATAATCAACCTGGAAAGATATATATGCTATAATTTCAAGCCATATGCATTGACTCAGTAAATGATTAGTGTTGATGGCAACCAATGCATGATTCGAAGTTAATTGACAAAGTTGCCACTAACACCGTATACCTTTTCCAAAATTTCACTTGCTTAACATGCTGAAGAGGATATTTTAGAATTACGTGTAGGTACTAGTTGAGACTGGGCCTTGATTTTAATCAATTTAAACCATTTCTTGTCTAATTACTTATGAGTTAAAAGAGTCTTGAGCAGTGTGGTGCCACAAGTTGGAGTGATTTTAGTGTTAGTTCTCATTTGTTGAATAAATATACTGAGTGCGTTTTCTGTTTTTAGGACAAATTCGATGTATAACTGCACATGTATCATGTGTATGTCCGTGTAAGAATTGTGACAACTGGTAAGGGGACAACCATTAGATTTTCGGGGGGGGGGGTCAAGGAGTTTTCCTAAATGGGATTTTTTTTTTCATGATGACATTACCGTAATTATCTACTTTTAGGTCATAAGGTCTAGAAATATTTCCTGATAAATTAAACAACAACCCGTTAAGAAATACCCTAACCAGAAATGATTTATTTCAAGACTGCCTGGAAATAATTTAGGCATGTGCTGCCAGTGACACTATACACTGTGTACCAACCAAGTGACCTAATTAAGGATTTTTTTGTTTACATTTTACTAGTTCTCATATATAGAGCAAACAAGAAATGTTCCATTATAGCCAGTATGCTGTCTTACAGTACAAGTAATACACATACAAAATTTGGAATCAATCAGTTTTAAAGTTTCCTGGGAGATTAGGCAGTTTTAGTAATTTTAGTGCATTTTTTACTAGAATCCCCAAATCTTTTGATTGTTGAATATTTAATGCTTGTAATTTCACATCAGGATGTCTCATACATACATACAGCATACTGGCTATGTTATGTTGTGATTGAATTAGTTTCTTGTAATTATTGTGTAAAATTTAAGATTTTGTGGTTAACTAGGTCGCTTCGCATAGAGCAAACGGTACACAGTGTATATGTATTACCCTAAGGTATTGCCATATGCTGATACAACCGGTATGCAACATGAAATGAAACCAATTAAGTAGGTCTGTCGTCCAACACAAGGTTATGTCATGATTGCGTCTTTGGGATATTCCTTCAATCTAGTACTTAACAGAAGGTTGCAACATGTGCTTCAAATATCCAGTCTATATCTGTCCTATCTTGACAAAGAAATACACAAGAGTTTTAGGTTGTTAATTGGACATTAATGCTATCGATAAGGACTATTCAAAATGAGTAAGGAAAAATTACTATTGTCCGCTTGACAGGTTCCTTGCAATTATTCACAAAAATCATTCATGACAATTAATTAGATGTTCTTAGAGACATTATTTCAATTAATATATTCGATTCTTTTGACTTACAAATTTCCTTATATGATGCACAAGGCCATGCCAAATGAAGGTGTAAACCACTTGGAAATTTCCAAGAGCCAAATTTTTAGAAGAACCGACATCGACATATCAAGCTGCATAAACATGTATTTCCTTGAGGTCGAATGGCTAGATAAAGAGGGATTTCATAAATTTAATCAAATATGAAATTCCAAAAAGTTACAAAGAATATGTGACAATAGTGCTAAAAAAATTAAGTAGATGCTGCAGTTCTAACATATAGAGTATGTTCAGCAAAATTCTGGTCTGGATGTTTAAATTCCAGATAAACTTCATAAGATCAGTATTAGGAGCCGGATGCATAGAAACATGTATGGTATAATTTTATAAGGTTGTTTTAATATATTTTTGAATATTTGCTTGCTTCTGCAGGATGATGGCAATGGATGAGCTATTGCTACATTGGCATTGATACAAATAAACAGCAGAAATAAACCGTAATGTTTATTCACATGAATTTGTAATTCTAGAATCAAACTCTTAACTCTACAACGAGTGATGCAATGATTTACAGGAAAACTCTAAAATCTATATCTAATATAAATTAATTCATCCTATTTCCCTTTCAAGACCACAATAACGGTATCAAAGGCCTTATCTGTTACTAAAGCCATTTTCATAATCATCAATTTAGTTCCAACAAAGTTAGCATTGAATAATATGAAAGGCACACTACATTCCCATAGTTTCAGCAAATCCATCAGAAATGGTGAATCAGAATTGGACTAGATCTATATCCGCAATGGAGGCTCAGGTCGGCTTCATTGATCTGTGGCATGTGGTGCTCATATAGACGTGGGTTCCTCATTGCATTGTATTCCACAACATGAAGACCCTATGCTTAAAATTCAGGAGACTGTATGGTCTGCTTAAATACAAGGTCGAAAAGGTTTCATGTAAAACAAGATATGAGTTTCACAATGCACACCACCAGGCTATCGACTGGGATTATAACAGAATCGCATATTTTAAAGGTTTTAGAGTCAAAATGGCTCTTGTAGCTTCAAAGGACTATACATTATGTATATAGCTTCATGAAAACGCAAAGAATATTGAGAACTGGATACAACCCACCTCCAATTAATACCCCATTGTCTTAGACTAAATTGAGTTTCAGGGTAGGGTTCAAACCTGTGACTTTTGAGCCAGTGGTTGCACAAGTCACTCCTCTTAACCATTGGGCACCAAGAACCTATTTATTGGCATTTTATGTATTGTGGTCATGTCTGCTGGTATATATTTCATAACAGGAGAATAACTGCTACAGTACAGATATGATTACCATGGATATGAAATCAAGAGACATATCATGATCCTTAACATGAATATTGTTCTGATTGCTGCAGTTAGCTTTGTGTCTGGGATGGCTGTCAGAGAGGTTGCTTATTTTGGGCCATTTCCTGCTTGGCCTTGATAAGATGGGACATAGTCAGGCAGACAACATCCATCAAGGTGACCGCCCGGCCATCACTTTGTCAACATTCTTTATAGACTGAAGTATATTTCAACCAAGAGATGGTTTTGGCTCAGAAATCTAACATAGTTTTATTATAGTTTCCATCATTATATGACAGCGAGTCGTGCTGTTTGTGGTCCATTTACCGAATCTACACTTTGATGTGACAGAAAATGTCTCCATCCTCTAGCTGACCATGTCTTACAATTTGATGAAGTCATCACATCTGATGTCCTCTGGAAAATCATAACTTAGGAAGCCAGGCACATCACTCTTGTCAGCCACAGCCCCAGAACCCTTGCACCTTATATTATTGACCTACTGTGCCACAAAACTAAGGCAGATCAACTCCACTAATTAGAGGCAGAAAAACTATAATATCTCAAAAAATAATGTGGAGTTATTGTGGACCCTGGCTTTGAGCTGGACACTAAGTGCATACCTAGCTGGTTCAGTCCACTAAGCGTTGCATACAGTCTCAAGTTACAGAATCAGCATCTGGGCAGCTAACAGTTCCCTCACTTCTCAGATAAACGGCACAATATCAGTCAGTCTCGACGCATACCTGCCAGGACTGACTAACTTGCCACCATGTCAGTGTCTATCCCTGCAGTAATCTTGAATAGCAACTAGCCCTACATTACCTGCCGACAACAATGGCATACAGGCCAAAAGCCAGACACTGATTGGTCTTTATGCCTCTCCTCAATATTGCCTGTTCAGGTAAGGGTTTTGCTCTCCTTATTCTCCTCTTGATCCCTCCTGAGCAACCTCCACC